>CM057459.1:151267500-153667500 GCA_016271365.2 Neoceratodus forsteri
AAACCCAGTAATGGTATAGAAGAGTCCAGTACCCCTTCTAGGGGTCTGGATATAGTTCACTATCCACACTGGCTGTTCCACTGAAATTGCTGAAAATTTGGATATCTTCAAGCTAAATACCTCCACCACCCAGCCATATGTCCCCTGACTCCACCTCATGACGTCAGATCTTTCTTTCTACTGGAAGAGCAGGTTACCTCCTTCATGGTTCCTGCGTAGGATTAGTGCACCATTCTTTCAGAGTTTTCTAACTTTACCGATTGTTTTCCACGGTCCCTTTGACTCCTCTCCACGATTGAAGATGGAACATCAGAAGCCGGGGTTTAAATTCCACATTTTGTGCCTGCAGAATATGTCCATGACCGACCCACATGACACATGCCTGGGTGGGCAGCAGGACATGGCCAGATATGATCGTTGACTGACGATGCTGCTGGAATCCTTGGAAGATAGAACATATTGACTCACCTTTTTGGATGGCCATCAGAGAAGGATCCCAAAGACCGTACAAAGGGTCATAAGAAGACCTCGGCTGCTGTCAGTTTGGCTCTACAGCTTGTGGCCCTCGAACAGGAAGGTGGGCTGCTCTTTGCTCTTGGCACTAATCCCAGCTGGGGCCAGCATCACGGGGTTGTTCATGGGGGAATTCCATGGAATGTGTTTGGCCTGCCAGACTTTAGGAGAGAGCCCTGTCCATTGAGGCAAGAAGCCCAAACGTTACCTTGACTCTAGTTGAGCAGGTCATGGAAGTTTTCCTTGAGTCTGTCAACCAGCTGTCAGATGGGATTGAGGACTCAACCTCCCAGACCCCACTAATTCTGGTCCTCATCCAAAAGAACATGGATTGGTTGGTGTCTGCGACCAGTTACATTACAGAGCAGTATCTGCCAGCTGTCAAGCCCTTCAGGCTTGTCCTTGTTAACATGGCCAGCCATGTGGTCTGGCATAACCAGCCGGAAGATTTTCCTCAATGTCAGTCTTCAGATCGAGGTTGAGATCTCGATCGTGGTGCTTGTGCACTCGATCCTGCTTGATAGGAGGCATTGCCATCGACGCTTCTCATCCTCATTGTCCTCGGGAGAGGAGAGACATCACCACAAAATGAGCCAATACAATGAGGAACTCCTCTGACAACAGTAGGCTATTGCTGGGCAGGGTAGGGCTGTACGCATAGGACCTCTGGTCACATGGCAGCTGTCACTGGTGCCCCTGCTGGTCCACGCTGTGCGGGTGCTTCCTGTAACTGCTTCTTCACCTTTTTGGGTGAAGCCACCACCACCACCACCACAGTCAAAGATGGATGCTCAACCAAGGAGGTCCTCGAAGATACTTGGGTGATCCATGGTGGGAAACGGCTGAAGGCTGTTTATGAGGAGTCATCGGACGATTGGGATCTCTGGTCAATGGGCTCCTCTGCGACTGTCCTCCTCGACTGGGGCTCAGTTGAACGTTTCTCTGATTGATGTCAGAGTCCATGTCTATCCCACTTGAGCAAGTCCCAAAAAGAGCTAAGTATTTCTTTATGGACATTCTGGACAGGGATGCTAGCCTCAGGGGTTGTCTTTCTTATGGCTGAAGCCTTTTTTGAGACCAGCTCTGGAGTTTTGGCAGCATTCAGCATCCTGCCTGGCACCCTCCACCCATATGGTCTTCAAGTATGTGGTCCCTACTGGGTCCCTTTCTGGGTTCTCAGACCACCCTTTGGGTAAAGAGCTTGTGTTTGACTTGGCCTTTCGCAAATCTGGGGGCCAGGGGGACATGGACAAGCCTCCAGACAAGGAGTCCAGAAAGATTGACCACACTGCAAAGAAGGAACTTGGGCCTTCGGACAGAAACTCAACGTGCACGTAGACCATTTAAACTAGTGAGTGGGGAGGAGCAGCAAGGGCACCTCTAGGCAGTAAGTGTCAGGAGCCCCTCCCCCACCAACAGCTAGTTCGACAGCGGTCTCTCTTAGTGATCTCGGCAACAGTAGTTATCTAGACACTTCCCATAACAGTCAAAGGGATATGCATAATAGGCACAAAAGAAGCAACATTAATACACGGCATAATGATTCTACTACTTCACCACTCCACACAAAACAAGGATGGAGGGCTATGTGTGTCAGTGCACATAGTCTGTCAAATAAAATATCTGACCTCTCCGCTTTAATGACAGAAGCCAAATTAAACTGGGTAGCAGTCATGGAAACCTGGTTTATGGAGAACCATACCTGGAACATCGCTATACCAGGTTACACACTTTTTAGGAAGGACCATGTTGGAAAAAAGGGAGTAGGGGTGGCATTATATGTAAGAGAAGGAATCTCGGCAATAGCAATCCAGGCAAAACTAGGAAGACCAGAAGCTCTATGGGTCACCCTAGGAGCAGAGGACAAAGCCCCCATCCAAGTAGGAGTCATATATAGACCTCCCTCCCAGGACTCTGTCACAGACAAAGAGCTCCTAGAAAACATATTCTTGATGGCCAACAAGGGAGACCTGTTATTAGTGTGAGATTTCAATCTTCCTGATGTAGATTGGTCCTCATTCACACCCTCGTCTGAACACAGCAAAGAGTTCCTACGTGCCCTGAAGGGGACGGGATTTAATCAGCTGGTGCAGTCCCCCACCAGAGAACAGACTGTCCTGGGCCTGGTGCTAACAAACAGCACCAGAATCTCGGACATAACCGTAGGGGTAAACATGGGAACCAGCGACCACAGGTCAGTCTGGTTAACAGTAGAAAGGGTAGCGGAATCAAGTCACACAAAGCTGAACACACTTGACTTCCGCAAGGCAGACTTCAACACCATGACAACCCAGTTAAGAAACTTGTTGCAAATCAACAACTCATGGGACGTGGAGAGAAGCTGGGAAGCCTTGAAGACAGCTTTACTTCAAGTTACCGAACAGTGCACAAAGCACATCAGCAACTCAAAAAGATGAAAAAAACGCTGTGGTTCTCCAAAGAAATAGCAACAATAGTAAAACACAGAAATGGGCCTTCAAGCAGTATAAGCAGACAAAGAAAGAAGCAGACAGGGAGCATTACATATCAAAGCTGATAGAAGCGAGAAAGGCTATTAGGATAGCCAAAGCCCAGACAGAGGAGAAAATAGCACAGGGAGTAAAGGGGGACAAAACATTTTTTAGGTACATATGCAAAAGAAAAAAGAGTAAAGGTGGGATAATCAGGCTAAAATCAACTGAAGGACAGATAGTTGAAAAGGATGAAGACAAGGCAGAAGTGCTAAACAAATTCTTCTGCTAAGTCTTCACCATTGAAGACCAAGGCAGTGGCCCTACTATGTGCAACAGTAGAACAGCAGACTACTTCTGCTTCTCAAGAGGAAGAGTCCTAGAAGAGCTTAGCTAACTAAAAGTAGAAAAGGCAATGGGACCCGATGGAATGTACCCTAGGATTCTAAAGGAGTTACGGGAAGATATTGCAACAATGCTCACTGACCTTTATAATGAGTCACTGGAAAGTAGCACAATACCACTAGACTGGAAAAAGGCTGTGGTGGTATCCTTACATAAAAGTGGAAGCAGGGAAGAGCCTGGGAACTACTGCCCAGTCAGTCTGACCTCAGTGGTAGGCAAACTTACAAAAACCCTGCTGAAAGATAGAATAGTGCATCACCTAAAAGAATCTGGAAAACTTGACTCCAAGTAACATGGATTTACGGCAAAAAAATCATACCTAACAAACATAATATAATTCTTTGACCGGGTGACCAAAACAGTGGATCAGGGAGGGGCGGTGGACATGATGTACCTAGACTTCAGCAAGGCCTTTGACGCAATACCCCATAAAAGGCTTATGAATAAGCTAGAGGATACAGGACTTAATCAGAAGACAGTCAGTTGGATTGCAAACTGGCTCAAGGTTAGGACACAGGGTCTTAGTTAATGGAGCTCAGTCAGGGGACAGCAAGGTGACCTGTGGAGTGCCGCAGGGGTCAGTATTAGGCCCCATCCTCTTCAACATTTTCATGAGCGACCTCACTGGTGAGCTGGAGGGGTAGAGTATACCTGTTTGCAAATGATACAAAGCTCTGCAACTGGGTGGACACCCAAGAGGGAGTCTTGAAGATGGAAAAGGATCTGAATAGGCTGGAAGAATGGTCCAAAAATTGGTAATTGAAGTTCAGTGCCAAAAAATATAAGGTCATGCATCTGAGTAAAAGAAACGCCCAAGAAGGAATACATGCTGCTAGGACACCAGCTTGAAGTAACACAGGTGGAGAGGGATCTTGGCATAATCATTACAGATGACCTTAGGACAAGCAAGCAATATGAAAGGGCAGCGCAGAAAGCAGATAGCATCCTCGGATGCATTGGAAGGGGTAGAACTAGCAGAAAAAGAGAGATGATAATGCCACTCTACATATCACTGGTCAGGCCGCACATGGAATATTGCATCCAGATCTTCCTGGACATAAGTCTCCACCACTCATTCACACTAGTGGGACTAGCGCCGGAGGCACCAGGACCCATCGGGAGCAAACTTTTGCTGGAGGGTGGTAGCGAGAGATGGAGCATGAGCAGCAGCAGCAGTGATGACCATCTGGCGGCGACCCTCAACCGCCTCAGTTCCTTTTTCCGCCCGTCGAGTGCGCTTCAGTGACGCATCGCTCGCCTGTCGAGTCAAACTTCAAACTAGCGCATAGTTTTCAGTTTGTTTTTGTAACATTATCACGATAGTAGTATCAGCTAATTTTATCCTATTTTTCGTTAAATTTTTCTAATATTTTAAATTTAACTTACTTGAAGAAGTCTCGGCCTGCTGGATGAATCCGACCATGGCAGGTCAGGTGACTGTAGGGAGACTTATGTAGGAAACTGTTCAGTCAGCGGGCTGGGTCGGTCAACCTCCTTCTCCTCAGCGGGGTTCCGGCTACGGTCAGTCCGATGCCGGGGGATGGGCAGTCCCCGCCGGCATAAAATAAGCGATCGCATTCTCGGCACCGTTTGGCCTCACTCTTCTTGACCCACAGGTCAAAAGAAGGCATCACTCGAGAGTAGCCCTCTGGTATGTCTGCGCGTCGGCGGTCAGTTATCGTTGCTAGTTGCGGTCTCCTTCTTGAGTGCCAACTTCCAATAATCGTCATCCTCGACGCCGGGCCCTCCGCCTATTGGTAGGGCTCAGATGAGCAGTTTCATCAGTGGGCGCTCTTATGGGCGATGGGCTCGGAGGTTGGTTCTTCTGCCTGGCTCGGTTACCTCGGAGCCCTCGGGCTCCTCCGGCGATCAGGTAGGGCGGTTGGACCTTCCTGTCGCGGCGCCTTCTTGATGCCAGCGACTCCGACGATCTTTCCCCTCGCTGGCTGCGGCGCGAGGCCACACGATGCCTTATCTCCTGTTTTTCCTTCTCTAGCTTTCCAGGTTCCTGGGGCTTTTCGGCGCCTTCTGCAGGGTCTGTGGGCTTGTCGGCGCCCGTTTCGAATACCGCTGGGTCTTGCGGCACCGTTGGCGATACGTCGCGGTCTCGCGATACGCCCGGCGGTGCCGTCCAGTTAGGTGGCTCGATCCGCAGCGCCCGTGCGAAGCGTCGCCAGCAGCGCCCGTCGTGGCGATGGTCAGCGGCGCCGCCCGGCTTTGCGGGGCAGCGTGCCTCGTCGGCGCCGTCGCTTCCTCGTGCCGTCTTCAGCCCGTTTGCGTCTCGGTGCGGGGCCCTCAGGGACTCTCCTTGTTTTCTGCTATTCTCCTCCTCCTAATTTCCTCCTTTCCTGTCCAAACAGTCCTTCCTGGACCATCAGGAGATGATGTTGAGCCTGACCCAGACCTTTGGTTGGGTGATGAAGTGGAGAAACAGGATCTTTCTTTGCTACAGAGCCTGTGGTGAGGACCTGTCCTTTAAGTCTCTGTTGAAGAACCTGGGATCCACTCTTCTCTCAGACTACAGACATCGATCCTGGGAAGATATTAAGACTCCAGTATCTTCGTACTTGGAGATCCCTCAGTTTGACTCCTCCGATCCAGCCTTCCTTCGAGACGCTGTCTCAAATGGTATGGAATAATCCTGCTCTTATTCCCTCAGTGGCTAAATCCATTGATAAGATGTATTCAGCTCCCAAGGATCGTCCCATTTTGGCATCCCAAGCCTTTGCGGATCCTATTGTAGTCCTGGCAGAGAATGACAAGGTCATTCTTCCTCAAACTACTACAGCTCGACCTATTAACAAAGAGTCTCGTAAGATTGATACATTAGGTAAGAGAGTCTTTGCTGCCTCCACTCTAAGTATGCGTGTACTGCAAGTTATCAAGGCTATTTTTCTCAATATGAGTATATCCTGTGGCACTCTATGAAAAGAATGGTTGAAGCTCTTCCAGATTCGGACTCAAGTCAGAGCTTCTTCTGACCGTTATTAGAGGTGTGAGTCCAATAACCAACAGGTCAAAGCCGCCATGGATGCTTTGACACTGTTTCTCAGCTCAACAGCCGTGAGGTTTGTTACTCGGCGCCATTCCTGGCTGCGTACTTCTAGCTTCCACGAATGATGCTCAGCAGCAGGTAATGGCACTGCTGCTTGATGGCTCCTTTCTTTTTGGCCTCAGGTGGAGCAAGCCTTGAGGCCACTCAGAAGACTAGATCGGCCATTAAATTGGCCAGACTCCACCTGCCCTCTCGGGGCATGTGAACAGGCGTCAGTTTCATAGTGTCAGTCCTTTCGAGGCAGAGGCAGGGGAAGCTTCCATAAAAGCCAACCTGCCCAACCTCAAAAGATCAAAAGAAGATGCAGCAGAAAGCGCAGGGGCCTAAAGCCCCAGCGCCACCTTATGAGTTGTTGGCCCAAGTTCCATCCACTCTGCCCGAGGTGGAACTTTCTCCTCCGGTGGGAGGTCGTCTGATGTACTTCTACAGCCAGTGGAAGTCCATAACTCGGACAAATGGGTACCGGATAATTCGGCGAGGGTTATTCTCTCAACTTCTTGAAACCCCGAATTGTCCTCCCAGGCAACAACCCAGGTTGTCGGCCTCTCAGTCAGACCTCCTCACCGCGGAGGATCCAGGGCCTTCTGAACAACAGGGCAATAGAACTGGTGCACCGCATCTGTGAAACACAGGGTTCTCTCCATTACTTTCTGGTTCCAAAGAAATCTGGGGATCGCCCCATTCTAGACCTCAGAAAGTTAAACAAATTCCTCCCAGGAGAAATTCAAAATGATTTCCCTAGGTACCCTGTTACCCTTGCTGCATCATCACGACTGGCTGGCCTCTCTGGATATGCAGGATGCTTACCAGCATATCCCGTCCACCCGACCCACACGTAAGTTCCTCAGGTTTGTAGCTTTGGGTCAGCATTATCAGTTCAGAGTCCTGCCCTTTGGGCTATCCTCGGCGCCTTGAGTTTTACAAAGTGTTGTGCAGTTCTGCAGGCGCATCTCAGAAAAGTCGGACTCCAGTGTTTCCCTACCTGGACGATTGGCTTCTAGCAAACCCCTTCCGGCCAAGGGACTTTGGAAGCCGTGCAAGCGACTCCGTCTTCTCACGTCCATGGGAGTTCTGCTGAATTTGAAAAATCTCAACTGCAGCCCTCCCAGAGGCTCCTTTTCATAGGGCGCTTCTAGACACCTCTTCATGAAGGCTTTCCTTCCAGAGGACAGAGACTCGACATCCTCGGATGGCCCGTTATCGAGAACCAATCGGTTACAGCTCTCTCGACTGCGAACGCGTGTTGGTCTCTTAAGTCTCGGTCTTCACTGTACCCTGGCCCGGCTGCACATGAGAACCACCCAATGGATGCTCTCCACTCAGTGGTCTCCGACCTCTCACCCCAGTCTTCCCCATCAAGGTGACGGAGCCCTTGAAGGTCTCTCCCTGGTGGTCTCAGAGAACAATCTCCTGGAAGGATTCCCCTTTGCTCCCCGGATCATCAGATCTCCATCACCACAGGCGCATCGCTAATGGGATGGGGGCTCACTGTCTCCCTCCACACTCAAGGTGTATGGACTCAGTTGAAACTCATCTCCACATAAATGTCCTGGAGATGAGGCGGTCCTCTATGCGATCCGAGCTCTGAAGGATGTCCTTTGTCACAAGAACATTCTCCTTCAAGCGGACAACAAAGCTGTGATGTATTACATCAACAAGCAAGTGCTCATTCTTATCCCTTTGCAGGGAAGCAATGAGGGGTGTGGGAGTGGTGCTTGGAGCACAGAGTCTCTGATTCAAGCGGTTTATCTGCCAGGTATACAAAACGACCTAGCAGATCACCTCAGCAGAGCAGGAGGCAGACCCTCACAGAGTGGTCTCTCGATCCAGCCGTAGCTCGGTCCCTGTTCAAGAGTGGGGACTCCAGACCTGGACCTTTTGCATCCCACTCAGCATAAAACTGCCTCTCTTCTGCTCCAGAAATCCAGGGCCTGGCATTTTCTGTCAGGATGCGTTCAGGCTGCGGTGGACAAGCGCTTTCTTCGCCTTTCCACCTTTCTCTAATCCAGAGAGTACTCCTCAAGTTCAAGTCTCAGGGGACCAAGATGATTCTCATTGCTCCCTCCTGGCCTCGGCAACTATGGTTTCCTCTACTCAACAGTATGTTGGCAGCCTCTCCGAGACCACTTCCCTTGCAAATCAATCTTTTGACTCAGGGTTCGTTGGTCCATCCCAACCTGAAATCACTTCACCTTCATGCTTGGCTCCTGAAGAGATAGAAGTGAATCGGTTCAATGTCTCTCATAGAGTCTCAGACATCCTTCTGGCTGCTCGGAAGCCAGCCACCCGAAAAACGTACGCTTCCAAATGGAAACGTTTTTCTCTCTGGTGTGCAAAGTCCTCTTGGAATCCCTTTTCCTGTCCTCCTGACAAGGTTCTGGAGTATCTGTTGGACCTATCAAACTTAGGTCTTCAGTACTCCACAGTTAAAGTTCACCTTAGTGCCATCTCAGCGTTCCATGAGCCGGTTTCTTCCTTGACTCTGGCTCAGTTGCCTATGGTGAAGAGATTTCTTAAAGGGATTCTTCATACCAGACCCCCTGTTAAGTGTCCAGTTGCAGCCTGGGACATTAACCTGGTGCTGGACATGCTCACTCGGAAGCCTTTCGAACCCTAGCTACCTGTGAGCTAAAATTTCTTACCTGGAAGACTGCCTTCCTGGTGGCCATTACCTCAGCCCGCAGGGTCTCTGAGATACATGCCCTGGTTACGGACCCTCCGTATACTGTATTCCATAAGGACAAGGTAGTTCTCCGTACTCATCCTAAATTTCTTCCCAAGGTTGTGTCAGAATTCCATCTAAACCAACCTCTGGTACTTCCCGCTTACTTCGCTAATTTCCAAAATGAAGGGGAATGAGCTCTTCATTCCTTGGATGTTAAGAGAGCCTTGCGGTTCTATTTAGATAGAACCAAGGATGTTCGCAAGACTCAGCAACTGTTTGTTTCTTTCGCGACACCGGCTGGGTCAACCTGTCGCTATCAGATGCATCTCATCATGGTTAGTGGCATGCCTTCGACATTGCTATTCCATGGCTCAAGTTAAATTAGAAGGTAGATATGCGCTCACTCTACTAGAGCGTCGCCCGGCATCCTAGCGGAAGTGCATGTTCCAGTGCGGAATATATGCAACGCCGCCACCTGTAGCTCAGTGCATACCTCTATAGCACTATGCACTGGATGTTCATGCCAGGCGACATTCCGCATTCGGCAGAACTATCCTTAATGGGCTTCTAGCTTAGCGGCGTGAGCTCTGGCTCTCCTGCCGCCCTTTTGGGGATTATCAGCTTGGTACTCTCACTAGTGTGAATGAGTGGTGGAGACTTATGTCCAGGAAGATAGGAAAATTACGTACCTACCGTAATTCTTGATCTTCTTGAACGAGTCTCCACCACTCATTCACCCCTCTCCATCCCGAGCTCACCGCTGTGTTGGTCTTCACTCCCTCAAATCTTTAGGCCGTGAGGACTTCTTTTGTGACCCTTCTTACACGGGTCGTCGCGGACTATCTTATGTCCGTTTTTAATGTTAGCTTTACTCTTTGTTAGTTCGCGCACCTCCTTGGTAAAAAGGTACTGAGGCGGTTGGGGTGTAAATCGCCGAGATGGTCTTCGCTCGAAGCGGCTGCTTTCATGACGCCGTGTCTCGTGGCGCCGTCTCTCGCGCCGACCCTCCAGCAAAAAGTTTGCTCCCGATGGGTCCTGGTACCTCCGGCGCTAGTCCCACTAGTGTGAATGAGTGGTGGAGACTCGTCCAAGAAGATCAAGAATTACGGTAGGTACGTAATTTTCCTTTTTGGAGGCCGCGCCTGAAGAAGGATAGCAACAGACTGGAGGTGGTGCAGAGAAGGGCTACAAAGATGGTGCAGGGTTTGCACCAGAAGCCATATGAAACCAGACTGGCTGACTTAGAGCTGTATTTACTTCAACAGAGAAGAGACGGGGGACATGATAGAAATGTTTAAGTATATGAAGGGAATTAACACAGCGTGGAAGGAAAACCTGTTTCAGATGAAATGAGAGAGTCGTACAAGAGGCCACAATCTACGACTGGCAGGAGGTAAATTTAGGGGAACATCAGGAAGTACTTTTTTTTTTTCAGAGAGGGTGGTCGACCCTTGGAATAGCCTACCTCAAGAGGTAGTAGACTCAAAAAACGTATGGGAATTCAAACTTGCGTGGGATAAACACTACATGCAAAAAAGGAAATAATCTAATGGGTGGGGTAGGTATTCTGGGCAGACTAGATGGGTCATGAGGTCCCCTTCTGCTGGCAAATTCTTATGTTTACCCTACAGCATCCTTGGGTCTCCGTCAGGCGAGCTACACCGTGATGATGGCAGACTTTGGTAACTCCCTGATGGAATTTTTTGACACCATTCCCCCACCTCTCTGCTGACCTGCAGTCGGTAATGAAAGTCATCCAAGACCACAGTCAGTCGCTGGCTAAGCTCCAGCTCCAGATGACTTTGGACATGGGCAACTCCTGTGCCTGCGTTATGGCAGTAGCCATCTCATGCATCACAGGGCCTGGTTGTGCCTATCCTGCTTCATGGTGGGCACCAAGCATAAGCTGGTTGATGTCCATTTCTTGGGCACCGATCTCTGTGGCCCTGGAGTGGAGGGACATCTCACACGTATCAAAAAGTCAGGTGTACCACCCTTGACTCAGTGGCATCGTCCCAGAAGGACCAGAAGAAGTAGTTCAAGTTCATTGGCAGGAGAACTCCATTGAACATGCTCATTTACAAGGAGGTGCTGTTTGGACAATGTAATACAAAGTTAAACAGTGCACAATATTGGAATACAATACAGATAGAAGAAAATGAGAAAAATAAAATTACATACAATACAGTTTCAGTATGGAGGCAGTTAAACATTTGTATATGCGAGCAATAAAGAGCTACGACTAAACATATTAATATTCTAACAGATAAAAGGGGAAGGGAGAGCAGGGAAAAGTTAATTGAGGGCAAGTGCTTATTATACAACTGTGCCATGGCTGAGGTGCACTAGCTATTGCGGCAATGGCAACAATGGCAAGTTTCCACAAGTGCTTTGCTGAACAAGGTTTTAAAGAAGTTAGAGAGACTAATTCTGAGAGCTTAATGGAGGCTTGTATTTTATTCCAAGCGGTTGGGATGGCACGACTGATTGCTGCTCTACCATAGAGCGTGCAAAATTTGGGGACATCCGGTAGGATGAAAGCATTTTTTCTGAGGGCATAGTGGCTGTACGATTGTTGATAAAGGGAGGTAATGTATGGTGGGAGTTTGTTCAGTAGAACTTTGAGCGCCCAGGTGCTAGTGTGGAGTAGTGTGGAGATCAACCTACTGTTGAGTAAAGGGTGCAGTGATGCGTTCTAAAAGGTACGTTGGTTATGAAGCATATAGCTCAGTGAAAGAGGATATCTAGTCTATGTAGGTTAGATGCCGTGCCACAGTTATACTGTATATAATATCTGTGTAGCCTAACAGTGGGAGGAAGATGGCTTGTGCTAGCCTTTTCCTGGTATCTGCAGGGAATAGGGATTTGTTCCTGTGGAAAAATCCAAGTCTTGCTGTCTAGCCATATTCCTAGATACTTAAATATGTCGACAGGCCCGAGTGAGTCTCCTAGGAGGGTTGTAACAGGAGTCGTCGTGGCCTACTGGCGTAGGGATGTTGGAGGCTGAGGTGGGAGGAAGTATATTACTTTAGTTTTCTTGGAATTTAACAAACGTTTGGAGTTGAGAATGTTGCGTTATAGTTGGATGAAGTCAGACTGCAATTCAGTGCTTACATTTGGCAAGGAGGGTTTAGATGTATATAACACAGTGTCACCTGCGAAGAAATGGAGTTTAGAATTTACAATGTTGTTGCTCAATGAATTGATGTAGATGGTGAATAATAACGGCCCCAGGATGGAGCCGTGGGGAACCCCTCGGGTAAGCGGGAGTGGGGATAAGAGGAGCCTGTCAGCTTTAATGCATTGAAGTCTGCCAGGTAGGCAACTAGAGAACCAGTTTATTGAAGAGCTGTTCAATCCATGTTCTTTAAGTTTGGTTAATAGTAGACTGTGATCAACCATGTTGAAGGCTTTACTTAAGTCTAGGAACACTGCTCCTGTGGAGAGTTTATTATCGAGGGCGTTGAACCAGTCGTTTGTCACTAGGGCTAGAGCTGAAACTGTGCTATGATTTTGCCTGAATACTGATTGTAATGGGTTGAAGAGGTTTGTATTTTCAATGTGTTCGCTTAGTTGATTATTAACTAACTTTTTCTAGATGCTTGGACAATACTGGTAAGATGGAAATTGATCTGTAGTTATTTAAGTCACACAGGTCACCTGATTTAAATAAGGGCAGTATGTGTGCTGTTTTCCAGTAGGAGGGTACTATGCCAGATGAGACTGAAAGATTGAATATGTGTGTTATGTGAACGGTTATGAAATGGTACCCTAGTTTTAGGAATGCGGACTCAATTCCATCAGCTCCTACGCTAGGGTTACGACCTGTCCTGATTTTTGCAGGACAGTCCTGATTTGAGCAGCTGTGTCCTGCAAAAAAACATAAAAAATACTAATTTCGATTACCGATTCCTGATTTTATAGTAGAAAAAGTATTTTCTGAATTTCCACTAAATGTTGCAGAAAACTACAATACCTTAATTAAAACACCTTAAAATGATAATAAACAATGGAAACAGTTAGGAAACTACTGCACTTAACCTTAATTCTGATTATATAGAGAAAACAAGTCTGTTGTATCGGTCGAGGTTACGTACTGTCCTGCGAAAAATCATGTTTCAGTAAGAAATGTCCCACTTTGGGCTTCTTAAAAGGTGGTAACCCTATCCTACGCTCTTGCTCGTGTCCAGCTTTTTCAGTAGTTCTTCAACCTGTTTGAATGAAACTGGGGAGAGACAGGAGGAGTCCTGGATAAGCAGGTCCACGGGATCATCCTTGGGTGAGGAGGAGTTGAGGAGCCCAGCAGCAGGGGATGAGTTGAACGCTAGGCCCACTGTCGCAAAGTGTGCGTTTAATTTTTCTAAGATCGTGCCTTGGTCTGAGATAGTAGTACCTTGAGATATGATTTATTCTGCGACCATCCACAGATCTGATCGTTTGCCAGATTTTTGCAGAATTGCCTTTGGTGCCCTCTAGGGCTTCCACATAATACTAACATTTGGCTGATCTGACAAGCTTTGTACAGGCGTTCCTTGCAGTTCTAAAAGCATTCCAATCGACAGCGGCTTTAGTGTGTCTTGCTGTAGCCCAGAGTTTATTTTGTCCGGTTAGGGCTGTTTTTAACTTAGCAGTGAACCGTGGATAGGATATCTTTTTCACTCTACAGTGGATGAGGGGGGCATGTTTATTTGCTATGTTTGTAAGGTTTGAATTAAAGATACCAACATCCTCATCTACTGAGAAGACCAGGTAGAAGCCTAATAAGCAGGCTTGTCAGTGCCAGTTCTTTAAGCCACAGCCTTCTCAGCAGCAGCCCCAGCAAGGGCAGTATCACGCCTGGCATACGAAGCCTAAGTTTGGGACCCAGGGCCCTAAGAAATGAGGGTACAGGTGTGGGGCCCCTTCAACCACATTGGCCAGTGTCCCTGCAAAAGCTGCACAATGATGAGTTGAAGGGTGTCATCCCTCCACCCATCCTGTCCCTGTCCCTGTCTGTGCTGCCAGTCAGGAGGTGGCTGAGTCACTTCTTGCCATGTTGGTCGGCTATCACAACTTACAAGTGGGTGCTATAAGTGGTAGGCCCAGGGCTGCCTCTGTACTTCAAGGTTCTCCTGCCTTACCGATTCCTCTTTTCTTGGGAGTCCAGTGTATTGCAGCACATGCTGTCTGCCGTTTGGGAGGACATGGCTTAGCTCCTCGCACAGAGAGCCATAGCCCATGTCCTGGATGACCTGGCCAGTCAGGGTTACATGTCCAGGTACTTTAAAACCAAAAAAAGGTATGCCGGCCTGCCGGTGCAGTGGTAGCACTGCTGCCTACAACGCCGGCGACCCGGGTTCGGGAACAAGCCAGGGGAGCCGGAGGGCTGGCCGGGGAAGGAGGCTTGAGCATCCCAGGGACTGCACATCTTCTCTGGGAGGAGGGGATGACCAGGGCTCTGTGCTTGGCTGACCCCGGGCAGAAGACTGAGGTACAGCAAGCCCAGCCACTTGTAGGGGAGCTGCGTGATGGATGTCGGCGCATAGCGCCTTGACGTCAGGGTGCACATCACACACAGAAAATGGGAAAAACAGCTTGTGGCACTCCGGTAGATGGAGCGCCAGGCCCCAATCCCCAATGCCCCATCCTGTCCCAGTGGAACAGCATCCCAACAAAACTCAGGAATTCGGGGTGTAAGGGCCCCACCTCATACCTGCCTGGGGGGCAAGCCACAGCTACATAGGGGATGGACCACTCCGGGCTCCAGGTAAGAGGGTGGGGACTAGAAGGCTGTAGGCGACTCTCAAAGGGAATGGAGTGTCACGGGCAGGGGGTAGCATAAACAGCAAGTTAAAAAGACAAAAGGTGCACACTGGGAAGGTGGTGCTCACGAAAGGACATCAATCTTTTTAACCAGTTCAGATTCGGGCACCCACCACCATATGTAGAAGAACACCAACAGCTCTTGTGTATATACTTTGTTGTCTATTTATTAAAGACATCCATAATCACAGACAAACACATAATGCCCGCCTGACGTGTTTCGGACTACTGTCCTTTATCAGTTTTACTTGATATCCTTTATCCTTTTATTTGTCCTTTTTGTGGGGTCATCCTTGTCACGAGGATTAGCTGGCTGCTTGTTGTGTGGTGACCTGTTGATTGTGTGGTACTGTGACTTTGTTTGTTACTGTTTGATGGGCTTTCTGGGCTGTTGATTTCTTATTTTTAAAAAAGGCATTTATTAAAAATATTTTTTGGCTAGAATCATGCTGTTGCTAAGAACCAGCTTTCCTGGCATAGTGTTCTAGTTCTGATAGAACATCTGAAGTAGCAGTCCCACTGAGTTCTAGAATATTGAGATTTGCTGTTACATTTGGATGGTATTAGTGAAATGTAAGCAATAAGACATGACAGGGTGGTGGCTGTTATGTGATAACCGCACATCTAGGTGCGTGGTGAGGCATGAGGCCGAAGGCCGAGTGTCCTTCCGCACCTAGGTGTGCGGTTATCACATAACCACCACCACCCTGGAGTGTCTTATTGTGCTTATAAAATGGGTAATAACTATGGAAAAAAGGACACTGACAAGGTGTTTACATTTTTAAAACTTTTTAACGTTTATTTAAAAACAGAATAGAGAATTAATTGAAACATTGAGAAAAAATAGTCCCTTGGTAAACTTTTTGAATGGTCAGAAATAGCAACTAACAACATTAGCAAGCAACAGTCTACTTGTTGTGCATCCCTTCTACAAGGCACATACGTGGTTGCTCTTTAAGGTTAGCTATTGTGTGGGATTTATGAGTACTGTTTCAGGGTTTAAATTACCTCCCTATTCAGAGCTCTCACTGTTGCTTTAATTTTTGGTGCCTACCAGAATGCAACGCGCACTGCCGTCTTAGAATCGGATCTGCTTTTACTTTTTGCCTCTAGGCTGCATTTTCCATGACAGTTTACTATTAACTGCACTATGTTGTTGCCTTACAACTTTTCAATGCCTGTTGCTGCACTAGTGTTCTGCTTTTTCTGATTCCAGCTAACACTGCACAACCTGTTATCGGGGGTGGAGGGTAAGCGGTCATGCAGTGCCTTACGAACTGTTCCGTGTCACCGGGCGATTTCTTGGATCCAGTGCGACTAACAAACGATAGATCTGTGGCCTGATTAAGCATGTTTTTTTTTATTGTGGGAATTTATTCTGACGGCGATTCACCTCTCCAGTTACGCTGCTACTGTGATATGTGTGTGTGGCACTGAAGGCAGGCGGCCAGTGATGCGCTGTCAGAGAAATGGAGCTGGGGCTGGACTACATTCGTGTGCTGCAATCTACTCATTTTTTTCCCCACTCTGATATTTCTTATATTTCACATATTTCTGCTAATGGGGAAAGTATTCGGTGGCTGTGGGAGGGATGCGGCAGCAATGATTTGCCAGCTTTTTGGGGAGAAGGGTGAGCGAGTGTACAGCCAGCTAGTAGGACGGTCGACCGATGCTGAGATCGAATACTCTGGTTCTACACCTACTGCGAACAGCTGGATGTGTGGCCTACTAAGACAAACACTGCAGGTGGATTTAGAAAAGGACAGTGATCAAGCAAACATTGGACACTGAAGTATGATTGCTTTATATTGCCATTTTTTATTCATTTGTGTTATGGGCTCATGTTTCTTTTTTTTATGGTGCTGCCACTTGCCAGTTTGCCCAAGTCAGATGCTTTACTAACATGGAGGTCAAACATTCCACATCAGAATGTAGAAAAGGCATTTATTTCAAGGTAGACGGTGCACTGCTGCATGAAAAGGTTCCCAACCCAGTGGTTATTACTCCTTATACCACTGGATTCCAAACCCTTTCAGCCAATCAGAATACAGGATATTTCTTATCCATTTTATAAAGAAATTTATATCAGTTTCAGGTTATTTTTTATACTGGAAAGGCATGTGAGCAAAAATTGCCCATTTTCACAAGCCTCCAGTTGTACACAGAATAACAGGAAAATTACAGGTTATACAGGATTGTACAGTACAGAAAAGGTTTAGATAATAATTTAAGGGTATACACAAAGAGACATCAAATAAATATATATACAGAAACAGTTACAGTAGGCAGTGGTTTGTACGGTGTATCCTGAAGATGTCTATGACAGTCAGGGATGGTAGCATTTTCAGGTAAGGGTACTAGACTGGTAACCCTTTAGGTTGTACTTGAAGGAAACCAGCAAGGGGCATTGAGCTAGGAAAGGGGGCAGGCTATGGAACAGTTTCACACCCTTGTAGGAGAGGATGTGTTGGCCTTGGGTGGTCCGACATGACAGGAGAGCGAAGTAGTGGGAGGCGGACCATCTGGTGGGCCTTTTGTGGGTCAGCCTAGGGAAAACAGAGACTATGCTGTTTGGTAAGAGTCCCCAGGTTGTTTTGCAGGAAAAGACCAGGATTTTGCTGTCTAGTCTGACCTCTAAAGGGGCCAGTTGGAGGATTTATATAGGTCACAGTGGTGGATCGATCTGGGAAGGCCGGTGGCGAACTGGATGATGTTGTGATAGGTGGTTCTTAGCCTGTGGAAGTTTCTTTGAGAGAGGGAGGGGTAGTAGATCAAGGCGCCATAGTCAAAGATGGGGAGCAGGAAGCTGTTGATGAGCAGTGTCCTGGATTCGGGGATACGGTATGGTTTGACTGTGTATAATATGCCAAGCCTTTGGTGTGCCTTTTTAATAAGCTGATTAATGTGAGGTTCGTAGGTTAGATGACAGTCAAGGAGGGGGCCAAGGCACTTGAACTCAGTGACTATTTCTGTTAAGTTGCCATCATTATCTAGGAGGTTAAAATCAAAGGCGGCAGTTCTTCCAGGCCCTGAGAAAACTATTGACTTAGTGTTTTTTGGAGTTAAGGACTAGTCCCTTGGAAGAGAACCAGTAGTGGAGACGGTAGAAAGCATGTTGGAGTTTTTCATGGAGAATGGATGGGTCCTTTTCTTTACAGAACAGTGCTGCATCGTCAGTGTATAGTATGATTTCTGTGTGCTTGCAAATCTCGGGGAAGGAGTTGACCTCAAGAGAGGAGAGGAGGGGTCCCAAAATGGAGCCCTGGGGGACTCCATATTTGATGGGGCAGTTGTTGGAGAGAACACCTTCGATCACAGTTCTGTGGGATATGTGGCTGAGGTAGTTTAAAAACAAGTTTACTAGATCCCAAAAGAAGAATAGAGGGAAGGAAAGGAATGTCAGATTCTAGGTGGAGGGTGGTATCTCTGAACACGTGGTGTCTTGGAAACAAGTTGGACGACCTGCAGGTGCTATTAGCAGACATGAGGGTGGGCATAGCGGCAGTAACCAAGACTTTGGCAACACCACACCATATCTGGGATCTTGCGATTCCTGGATAGTAACTGTACAGGAGGGACAGAGTAGTCGGGAAAGGGAGAGGGGTGGCAGTTTACATCAGGGAGGGAATAAGTTGCATGAGGCAGGAGTCTGAGAAAGGAAAGGAAAGGGGAAGGCACTATGGGTTCAGTTATAATCCAATAGAGGGAGAAAAATTAGGTTGGGAGTGGTTTACAGACCACCCAACCAAGATGAGGAGAGGGACAGGGAACTAAGCTCACAAATATTGGCAGCTGCGGGGAAAGGAGAGGTGGTAGTCGTGGACGACTTCAAGCGGCCCAGGATGGACTGAAGCTTACCATCCACAACATGCGCTAGAAGTCAGGTGATTCCAGAAGGACTACAGAGTGGGTTCCTGACTCGGGGCGTCACAGAACCAACAAGAGCAGAGGCAGTTCTTGATCTGGTGCTCACAAATGGGGGAAGCATGTGCAGGAAATAATGGTCAGGGAGGCCCTGGGTGGGAGTGACCATTGCACAGTGTGATTCCAGTTGGATATGGGCAGGAAAAGCATCCCAACTAAGACCAAATTCTTGGATTTTAGGAGGGCGGACTTCAGGAAGATGGGCGAAGTGCTAAGGAGCCACCTGGCAGGCACCATAGCAGATATGGGGGTGTAGCAAAGGTGGTTCATCATTAAGGAAGGAATACTGGTTGCCATAGAGGAGTGTGTTAGGCTCAGGGAGAAGAACACAAGGGCCAACGCACCCAGCTGGTTCAGTTCTGGGGTCACCCAGGCAGTAAGGGAAAAGAGGTTAGTCTATAGAAAATTCAGGAAGACCAAGAGAGAGGTGGATAGGGAAAATTATCTGAGGTTGGTTTGTGAGGTAAGTAAGGAAGTCCGGTGAGCAAAGGCACAGAAGGAACTGCAGATAGCTGAATGAATTAAGAAGTGGGAGAAGGCCTTCTTTCGCTATATAAGTGAGAAAAGGGACAAGAAGGACAGGATTGTTAGGCTTACAAAAGGGGAGGAGTGGGTGGAGGATAATGGGGGAAAAGCAGAGATGCTAAATGAATACTTCTGTTTCATCTTCACTAGGGAGAAGAACGGACCAGTGCCTTAAGGAGGGAGAAGAGGAGCAGGGGGGAGGGGAACACAGATGATGTGCTAGAGGAGGATAGAGAGAGAGAGAGAGAGGGAGGGACTGCTAGCATTGGAGGTGGACAAATCACCAGGCCTGGACAGAGTACATCCGAGGGTACTAAGGGAACTGTCTGAGGAGCTGACAGACCTACTTAATAGTTCACTGGAGTCAGGCATGGTACCACAGGACTGGAGAACAGCACATGTGATGCCCCTCCACAAAAGCGGTCTCAAGGATGACCCCAGGAATTGCAGACCAGTCAGTTTGACCTCACTTGTATGCAAGTTCATGGAGACCATACTTAAGGAAAGGTTAGTAGAATATCTAGAGGAGCATAGTCTCCAGGATGTGAGGCAGCACGGCTCGATGGGGGTTGGGGGATCGTGTCAAACAAATCTGATCGACTTCTTTGACTGGGTCACTAAGACAATAGACAGGAACCAAGTGGTAGACATCCTCTATCTGGAGTTCATCAAGGCCTTTGACTCTGTGCCCCACAAAAGGCTGATCAGAAAGTTGGTGGATCGCGGGTTTGGAGATAAGATGGCCAGATGGGTGGAAAACTGGCTTAGGGACAGAACCCAGAGGGTGGTTATGGGCGAGTTATCTGGCACCGGAGAGGTCACCAGTGGGGTCTCGCAGGGCTCAGTGCTGGGGCCAATGTTCAGTGTCTTCATCAGTGACACTGGGGATGGCATTAAGGGCAAAATGTGCCTATTTATGGGAGACAACAAGCTCTGTGGAGAGTGGACACAGCTGAAGGAATACAGGACCTAGAAGATGATCTGAAAAAGCTGGGGAGGTGGTCCAGGATCTGGCAGCTTGGCTTCATTGCCAAGAAATGCAAAGTTACGCACATTGGAACCAAGAATCTCAGGACAGAGTACTACCTGGGTGGAGTCCAGGTATCTGCATCAAAGGAGGAGGAGAAGGACCTAGGAGTGGTGATCACTAGTGATCTGAAGCACTCCATGCGGTGCAAGAAAGGAGCAGCAAGGGCAAATAAGATGCTGGGATTCATAGCTAGGGGGATGAGTAGTAGGAGAGAGATTATACTGCCCATGTACAGGTCACTCGTGAGGCCACATCTAGAGTATGGAGTTCAGTACTGGTGCCAACACCTCAAAAAGGACATTAACCTGCTGGAGAAGGTCCAGAGGAGGGCTACAAAGATGATAGCTGGTCAGCAGGGTAAGGCATATGAGGAGAGGTTGAGGGAACTGAACATGTACTCCCTGGAGGACAAGAGGAGAGGGAATATGATTGAGACCTTCAAGTACTTGAAAGGGCTAAATAAGGTGGTTAAGAGGGTCTCTTTAAGCTGAGTGGCAACAGTGACACAAGGGGGCACAGTCTTAAGCTGGGGGGGTGGGGTTTAGGAGGGAGGTCAGGAAGCACTTCTTCACAGAGAGGGTGGTGGACACTTGGAATGTGCTGCCAGAAGAAGTGGTCTCGTCGAAGACAGTGAACAGCTTCAAGAGAGGCTGGGATAGGCATGGGAGGAGTTGGGGGGAGGCATCAGGGACAATAGTTCAAGCTGTGGACCCTGCAATACGAGCAGACTAGGTAGACCAAATGGCCTTCTTCTGCTGGTGTCTTCGTATGTTCGTATAAAGTACAGTAGTCTGAAATGTGGCAGGCGGGTACTATGTGTTTGTGATTATGGATTGTCTTTAGTAAATAGACAACAAAGTTTATACACAAGAGCTGCTGGTGTCCTATATTTGGTGGTGAGTGCCCGAATCTAAACTGGTTAAAACGATGTCAAGGTACTTCCTGGTTACGAAATGGATGGGAGTGCTGGCACCCCATACTGGATCTACACGATCTGAACCAGGTCACGTAGAAGTGCAAATTCCACATGGTCATGCTGAATTGGATCATTCTGTCTCTGTGCTTATTCTCCCTGGACCTCCAGGACACATTCTCCCACATCCCAGTCTGTCTGTCCCACCACCAGTACCTCCAGTTCTGAGCAGAAGATATCCTGTATCAGTTCCAGATCATACCCTTTGGTCTCTCCTCGGCACCCAAGGTCTTCACCAAGTGCTTGGAAGTGGTGGCAGCCTCCCTCTGGTACTGAGGTGTCAGGGTGTACCCCAACCTTGATGACTGGCTGATAGCTGGGCACTCCGAAGAGACCATTGAGAGATCCATGGATCTGGCTGTCCAGACCTTTTGAGACTTGGGCTTTCTGGTCAACTGGGACAGATTCGAGCTAGTACCCTCGCAGGTGATCAAGTTCATCAGCGCAAAACTAGACTCCGTGCCGGTCAAAGTCCGTCCCCCGTCGGGCCAAGCTCAGGCTTTTACCTTTTTTGCCCAATCATTTCAGGTTGGACTCTTAGATACATAGATACATAGACAGTGTCGGCAGATAAGGGCCTATGGCCCACCCAGTCTGCCCATTTGAGCTTGTAAGTTCAGTTTGTTTTCCTAGAAGTCTGTTTCCCCTTACCCCTGACCTCTAGAATTCCTTTATGTCTATCCCATGCATTCTTAAATCCCGTGATTGTTTCAGCCCCCACCACTTCCTCTGGCACTCTGGCAGGGTGTTCCACTTGTCCACCACCCGTTCTGTGAAGAAATTCTTTCTCATGTTTCCTCTGAATCATCCTCCCTCCAACTTCATCCCATGCCCTCTAGTCCTGGAACATCTTTTTCGCTTAAAAATAGTGTTTTCCTGCACCCTGTTCCTCCCTGTAAGATACTTGTATGTCTCTGTCATATCCCCTTTCTCCCTTCTCTCCTCCAGGGAGTACATGTTCAGTTCCTTCAACCTGTCTTCATAGGACTTGTGATGCAATCCATGCACCATCTTTGTTGCCCTCCTCTGAACCTTCTCTACCATGTCTATGTCCTTACGTAGTTATGGTCTCCAGAACTGTACACTGTACTCCAGGTGGGGCCTCACTAGTGTCTTGTATAGCGGAATTATGACCTCCCTTTTCCTGCTGGTGATGCCCTGCCTATACATCCCAGCATCCTATTTGCTTTACCTGCTGCCTTGTCACACTGTTTCCCTACCTTGGAGGTCATCAGAGATGACAACCCCAAGATCCTTTCCTGCTTGTGTGCGTGCTATATCCTATCCTCACCCCCCAACTGATATATTGTGCCAGGGTTTTGTGCCCCATATGCATTATCTTGCACTTCTTTGCATTGAATTTCAACTGCCAAACCCTGACCATTCTTCAAGTTTCTGCAGGTCGCTTCTCATTCTGTCTACACCCTCTGGTGTGTCTACTCTGTTACAGAGCTTTGTGTCATCAGCGAACAGTGAAATTCTGCCTTCTAGATCCTGTGCAATGTCACTGATGAAGATGTTGAATAGGACGGTCCCAGCACTGATCCCTGTGGTACACCCGGTCACTCTTCCCTCTGTGGAGTGACAGCCATTACCACCACCCTCTGTGTCCTGCCACCCAGCCAGTTACCTACCCACCACACTACTGTCCTGCCCACACCCATATTCCCCAGTTTGTGTAATAGTCTTCTATGAGGCACAGTGTCAAAGGCCTTGCTGAAGTCCAGATAGGCCATGTCCACTGCCCTCCCCTGATCCACCTCCCTAGTCACCCAGTCAAAAAATTCAACGAGGTTGGTCTGACATGACCTCCCCCTGGTGAAACCATGCTGCCTTGGGTCCTGTAGTCCATTGACCAGATGTTCCACCAATCTCTCCTTCAGTAGTGCTTCCATGATCTTCCCCACTACCGAGGTGAGGCTGACTGGTCTGTAGTTCCCTGCTTCCTCTTTGTTCCCACTTTTGTATAAGGGACTACATCTGCTGTCCTCCAGTCTTTGGGTACCTCCCTGTTTCCAGTGATCGGCTAAACAGGATAGCCAGAGGTTCAGCCACCACCTCTCTTAGTTCTTTAAGGACCCTGGGGTGCACCCGTCTGGCCCCATTGCTTTATCAACTCTTATTACTTCCAGTTCCTTCAGGACCCTTTCTCGTGTAAAGGGACTTGTGTCCATTTCTGCACCATTCTCACCCCTTGTACTCCCTTCAGACCCATTACCCTCCTCTTCCTCAGTAAAGACTGAGCAGAAATGCCTGTTCAATATGTCAGCTTTACTGTTGTCATCCTCCATGCGGCTCCCATCCTCCCCCTTCAGTCTCACTATCCCTCCTTTTGTCTTTCTTTTTTCACTTATGTACCTGTAAAAGGTTTTGTTCCCTTTACCCACTGATTTTGCAATGTGTTCTTCTGTCTCTTGCACCCTGATCGGGATTTCCTGTGGCTACTGGGATACATGTCATCCTGCACCCTCGTGGTCCATTGGGCATGCTGTTGGATGTGCCACCTACAGTGGGAGTTGGGCCATAAATGGTTCCAATACCTAACAACACTAGAAGTAGCCGGTCACAGTGACCCAGCCGATGTGGGCTGCCATCCAGTGGTGGCTGGTTCCGGAACATCTGGAGGAAGGAATGCCATTTGCCCACCCAGAGCCAACCGTCACGCTAATGACAGACGTGTCTGTGGTGGGGTGGGGAGCACATCTGGGAAACCACAGAGCCCATAGGTTCTGAGTCCCATCACCACATAGACCTGCTGGACCTCTGTGCAGTGCAACTAGCTCTGACGGAATTCTTTCTTCTAGTCAGGGGTCAGGTCGTGCAGGTCCAGACAGACAGCACCGTGACCACATTGTACCTGAACAGACAGGGCAGAACAAACACACTCCCCTCCCCTGTGCCTGTAGGCCCTGTGCACCTGGACCCTCACGCGCAGCAAGTCTTCATATCTTCTGGCAGTCCATATCACAGGAGAGACCAAGCCACTGGCAGATGCTTTCAGTCGGGTAGGAGAGACACTATATGAGTAGTCCCGAAATCGGAGGTGGTGAACCACCTGTTACCCCTCTGGGGCACGCATCTGGCGGATCTGTTTGCCTCCTGCGAAAACGCTAAACTGAGGCTATTTTGTGCCCGCCCCCAGGTACATGACAACCCGCTCCCAACAATACGCTCTCCCTTACAATCATGGTCCGCTACAAACTCGCTCCCTAACAAACACACTCCTGGCATTTTAAATTAATTCACTCTACTGCAAATTCTCTGACATTAACATTGACACACCACGACACGACGTCACGGCAGCGTCAATCACTGTATGCTCTGCCAGCTTATTACAGTCAGCCACTGTAATGGCAGACCAGTTAACTGTAATTGACCAGATCGGCAGCTTTATGCAATCAGTGGTACCTATAAAGCTACCAATCTGCAAATGCCTGCTTCCTTGTCCATTTCTCTGTAAGCACCAAAATGATAGGCCAGTTTGTTATCTCTGAGCATCAGAAGCGAAAGTTAGTAGATGAAAATAACTTCATATACACGCATCAGAAGCGTGGCTTTGAAGGCAAGTCGATTTGGCAATGTGAACATGCGGTGAGAAAACCTAAGGGGTGCAATGCCAGAATCCACACTGTGGGTTATGACGACCCAACAATAATTCACAGGTTTTCCCAGCACACCCATGCCCCAGACCCCAGTGCTGTAGAAAAAGTGGAAGCAGTGATTATCGCCAAGCAGAGGGATACGGCAACACAGGACACCACCGGTTGGGTTTTAATACATGCTAAAGAACATGTCTCCCTGGCTTCACAAGGCAAAATAATTGATAGAGATCTAAAAAGAACTATTCAGCGTATGCGAGTGCATGGTGCTCCTCCTAACCCTAAGGACTTGGTAGAATTAGTTAATCTTACTTTGAGATACAGCTCTTGCAGCAGGTTACACCATTAGGACTGAAGCCGTCAGACACCAGGACCCCACGGAAATTTTCTAGCTAGCAGCCTTCAGCAGGGACCACCTCCGACGTCGGTCCCGCCCCCGACGTCAGGCGTAGTACATAAGGAGGCGGTCCCCCCACAATCCCCAATTCTTTTCCCGCCATTGACATCGCAAGCATCGGCCTCTCAGCCACTTTCTAGCGTGCGACGACTAGGAACCACGACGTTCTCTTCTTTTTTCTCATACAAACTTGGATTCATCTGATGTCCTCTCCAAACACTTCTCTGGAAGGTCACCCATCGAAGTGTGCCTGCGGCAAACAGATCCCTTTCAAGGATCCTCACTCAGCCTGCGTGTGTTGTCTAGGCCCAGAACATGACACCAAGGCCTGCTCCTTCTGCCAGGGCTTCAATAGCCGCACCAGGATCCGCCGCCAGAAGGCCGTTCAAGCATTTCTCTTGGAGGAGAAACTCAAGGCCATGGATAGGGAACCTTCCTCCAGGGGGGAGTCGTCAGGGAAGACCCACAAACACCGGGAAAAATACCGGGAGAAGGAAAGGCCCAGGTCTCCGTCGAGGGCCTCGGACTCCCGAAACTCCGGCTCGCGGTCAGACCGCTCTCCCTCCAGAGCTCAATCTCAGCCTCCCCCAGTTCAGGTTAGATCCTCCAGCGGCTCCTCCTCCCTGCAGCCTATCAAGACTTCCAGGCCATCGGCTTCATCCACTCCTTCTAAAGCCTCGTCCAAGTCTGGGGAGCGCCACAAGTCTTCCTCCCGCTGTCAGGACTCCGTTGCCAGGTCGGTGTCCCAGCCTCCGCGTGGATCGGACCCGGTCCCGTGTAAGACTAAGGACCTGACATCCCTAAAACGGACGTAGGCCCACCCGACGTCGGCCAAGCATCACAGGCACTCCCAGGGGCCGGCTACAGCAAGACACCCGTCGCTGGCCAGGCGTTCGCCTCCAGAGGCGTCGGCCAGGGGACCGGCGTTGGCTACAGAGGATGGCCGCTTTCACCGTCTCCTACCGGCGTCGGTCGGAAGGTATCATCGGAGGAGGACACCACTCAGCCCGAGGACCAGGCAGGCGACTCCCGGAACCGTCGGGCTCCAGGGAGCCCTCCTGGGCGGGGAGACCTGGGACCAACGCCCGGCCCGGCGACGACCACCCCTACCCGGCCCATCGTCAGGCCTGAATTTTTCAGAGGTGAAGGAGCTCTTCACCTTCTGGTGGGACACCATCAGGAAGGATTTGGTCGCCACACACCCTCCTCCTACTTCAGCTCCGCCTCCACCTACTCCTTCAACGCCTACGCCCCTCCTCCACCCAAGGGGCCTGTAGGACGGTCACCAACCCCCAAGGAGCCAACACCTCCTCCTAGGGGTAGATCTTCAGATAGGAGAAGACCTCCCTCAAGATCCACTTCAGGGTCACCTAGCCCAAAGAGACCCAGACGACGCCGGTACACCTCGTCCGCGGAGGGCTCTAGATCTGACACCTCAGGGTGCTCCAGATCTCCTTCTCCCATCAGCATTCCCTTCCCAGACCCTCACGACCTTCTCAGGTCTCCTCCGGATGACCCCTCGTTCACTGAGATTGTGAGGCATATTCAGGAGAATATGGGGTGGGATGCTGAAGAACTGGACCCCGAGAGACAGCGCCTTGCCCGCTACCTTCGGCAGAAAGACCCAAAGCCTGTGGTAGTGCCACCCTTGGTGGACACCTTCGCGGACGTCACCAAGGCTGCGTGGAAGCGTCCGCATTTGACTCCGGCAGTGCCGAAGAAGGCTGACCGCCTATACGAGGCCCCGAGGGAGGACCAGTATCTGGCGAACCATCCTCTGGCTGATTTCCTGGTCATCACAGCCTCGCATGACCAGTCTCAGAGACCTCAGCACTTGAGCACACAGCCACCGGACCCGGAATCCAAGCAGTTGGATGTCCTGGGTAGGTGCACGTACGTGGCTGCGACTTGCGCCATCAGGTCTCTAAATTACCTCACCCAGATGGTGCAATTCCAGAACGCACTGTGGGAACAGGAACAGGACCTGGTTGAAAAGATGCCTGACGGTGGTCAAAAGGAGGAGCTTTTAAATCTCCTCCATACGGGTTCGGATGTGGGGACCCAGGTGCTCAGAGCCGCATACGATTCTGCGGACTCTTCGGCCAGAGCTGCAGCCTCAGGCGTGTGTCTCCAGAGACACTCTTGGCTCCGCGTCTTCGGTTTAACCCCGGACATCCAGAAGTACATCCTGGACATCCCTTACAACGGGGAAGTCCTTTTTGGTGAAGCCTCCGAGAAGGTGATCACCAAACTTCAGGACGCAGGGAAGGCAGTTAGATCTGTCCAGGCCATGTACAGATCTCGATCTAGTTCCTTTCGTAGGAACCAGAGCCATTTTCATGGCCGGACACAAAGGCAACAACCGCGTTCCGGCCAACAGCAGAGGGACTCCTTTACTCGAAAAGCCCAGGCCAAGTCATCCCCAGGCAGGAGCCACTGAGTTGCAAAGTGGGCCCAACCTGCGGGATCTAACGCTGCCACAGCATGACTTCTTCCCGGTCCCGCCCTCCTCAGGATCAACGGGAAATGAAGGTCGGGGGTCACATCGCATGTCACCTGCCGTGGTGGCGGTTTATCACCACCGACAGGTGGGTGCTGCAGTTGGTTGAAAGAGGCCACTATATAGAATTCGTAGGCAGCCCACCTACAAGGCCTCCCCTGCTTTCCCGCTACTCGGGTCAGCACGCCCTGCTTATACAGCAGGAAGTGCTCGCGCTTCTGGAGAAAGAAGCCTTAGAGCACGTTCCAGAGAACTAGAGAGGGTTAGGCTATTATTCCCACTTCTTCCTGGTTCCAAAGAAAACAGGGGACCGCCGTCCAATTCTGGACCTCAGCGACCTCAATCATCGATTCGTCTGCAAAAGCTTCCGCATGGTGACCCTTCCGGGCCTAATCCCCATGCTAAAGCGGGACACCTTTTTAGCGTCGTTAGACATGCAGGACGCCTACCTGCATATCCCAATTGCTCAAGCACACAGGAGGTTCCTGCGCTTCGAGTTTCAGAGCCGCCATTATGATTTCCTAGCGCTTCCCTTTGGACTGTCATCGGCACCTCGTGTCTTCACAAAGTGCATGGCGGTCATAGCGGCATCTCTGAGGAGACAAGGCCACTATGTGTTCCTGTACCTGGACGACTGGCTTCTCATGGCTCCCTCCAAGGAGGCACTAATGACGGCCATTCATCGTACCCAGGCCCTTTTTCAGTCACTGGGTATTCTCATCAACTACGAGAAGTCACTCCTGGTACCTTCCCAGAAACTGCAGTTTATAGGGGCAGTTCTGGACACCATCAGAGGGAAGGCTTTTCTTCCCGCGGACAGAGCGGAACACATCAGATCCCTCATCAGGGACCTATCAGTGAGGAAGACTGCCCCGGCCAGGTCGGTCCTTCGCCTGCTCGGACACATGGCTGCGGCCATTGCAACAGTCCCGATGGCAAGGCTCCACATGCGGCTAACTCAGTGGATGCTAAGAGTGTAATGGGACCAAAGGCAAGACCATCTGCAGCAGCCAATTCGAATCTCGAATGCTGCGATTCCGGATTGGCAATGGTGGCTGATCCGGGAAACCTCTCTGCGGGGGTTCCCTTTGTAGTGCTGTCTCCTACTGTGACTCTCTCTCCACAGACGCCTCAGGGCTCGGGTGGGGAAGCACACCTAGACGGGGTGAGATCTCAGGGCACATGGACAGCCCAGGAATCTCATCTCCACATCAACATTTTGGAGATGAGGGCGGTTCTTTACGCTCTGCAAGCCTTCCAGTCGGAGATTCCACTGGGTACTCTTCTGTTGCAAACAGACAATACTGCGGTGATGTATTACCTCAACAAACAAGGAGGCACTCATTCCTACCCGCTCTGCAGGGAGGCCATGAGAGTGTGGGAGTGGGTAGTGCAGCACAGCACAAACCTAATTGCAGTACACATCCCTGGAGTGGACAATACCGTTGCAGACAGCCTGAGTCGCTCTCAGGCCAGAGTCCAAGAGTGGGAACTTCTACAGGAGGTGGCAGAGGATCTGTTTCACAGATGGGGCACTCCAGAGTTAGTCCTTTTCGCGTCCCCATCCAATGCAAAACTCCCCAATTTTTGCTCGCTAGATCCAGGGCCTGGTGTTTTCTGGCGAGACGCGTTGTCCCTCTCCTGGGCGGGCAAATTCCTCTTTGCCTTCCCTCCTTTCCCGTTGATCCAGAGAGTCCTCTTAAAACTTTGCAGGGAGCAGGAGACGCTCATTTTGATAGCGCCTTTCTAGCCCAGACAAATTTGGTTCGCGCTCCTGCATCAGCTATCCCGGGAACCTCCACTTTCTTTTGCCAATCAGCTCCCATCTGCTGTCTCAGGAGGAGGGTTCATTAGTCCATCCGGACTTGCGTTCTTTGAACCTGCGCGCTTGGCTCCTAGAGACATAGCCATGTTGCGATACGGGGTCTCGTAAGAAGTGGCAGATGTGCTCTCTGCTGCCAGAAAACCGGCAACCCACGCAATGTACGCCTTGAAATGGCGTAGATTTTGCTTGTGGGCTCAACGCGAGGCTTCTCGCCGTTAGAATGTCCCGAAAAGCTGGTTCTGGATTACCTGCTTTCACTCTTTCAGTCCGAACTGGCTTACTCCTCGATTAAGGTGCACCTTTGCTCAATTTCGGCTTACCATGCCCCCATAGGCCATCGGATGGTGGCCCAGTTGGACACTACTCGTGCCTTTTTAAGGGGAGTTCTCCACCTTAGACCGCCTATCAAGGATCCGATTCCTCCTTGGGACTTGCCCTTCGTCCTGGAGCAACTTATGCTGCCACCTTTTGAACCAGCCGCGGATTGCAAGCTACGTATTCTGTCATGGAAAACATTGTTTTTAGTTGCAGTTACTTCGGCAAGAAGGATTTCAGAATTGCATGCACTGATGTGCAAAGAACCTTATTTAGTTTTCTATCAGGATAGGGTATCCCTGAGGACAAACCCAGAGTTTCTGCCTAAGGTGGTTTCAGCCCTCACCCTTAATCAGGATATCGACTTACCAGTGTATTTCCCGAAGTACTCCAACCGAGGAGAAGACCTTCTACACACCCTTGATGTACACAAGTGCCTCAGATATTATCTGACCAGAACCAAGCAGTTTCGAAAGTCGGATCAACTGTTTGTCTCCTTTGCTGTTAGAATGAAGGGAGCTTCTGTTTCTAAACAGTCTCTCTCGAGGTGGCTCATCCAGTGTATCTCTTTCTGTTACGATAAGTGCAATAAACCCTTACCAGGCGTGGTTAAGGGTCATTCCACGAGAGGAGTGGTCACTTCCTTTGCGGTGTTAAGGAATGTTTCCACCTCAGCTATTTGCGTTGCAGCCACTTGAAGCTCGGTGCATACTTTTATCAGGCATTACAGCCTGGACATTGCATCGAGGCGAAGAGCAGGTTTCGGCCTAGCCGTCCTTCAGAGACTTCTGTCTTAGGCTAGAGTAGGGTTGCGATCCCTACCTTTCCTCCTCCCTGTGGCATAAGATTGCCACTATTGCTTGGGAATCAGTCCTAATGGTGTAACCTGCTGCAAGAGCTGTATCTCGAAGTAAGATAGTACAGTTACGTAAGAACTTACCGTAACAGCAGATCTTCGAGAACAGCTCTTGCAGCAGGTACTTTCCCTCCCACCATTCCCCCTTTTTGTGGAGGTAGGTAGTAGCCAAACATCCATCTTAGGGGTTGGGAAGTTCTATTTTAGTCTTAGCCATCTGGTGGCGGATCCTCGGTCTCCTCTTCTGATGTCATCCAGCAACCGGGAGTCTCTGGCGGGAGAACTGGGGATTGTGGGGGGACCGCCTCCTTATGTACTACGCCTGACGTCGGGGGTGGGACCGATGTCGGAGGCGGTCCCCGCTGAAGACTGCTACCTAGAAAATTTCCATGGGGTCCTGGCGCCTGACGGCTTCAGTCCTAATGGTGTAACCTGCTGCAAGAGCTGTTCTCTAAGATCTACTGCTACGGTAAGTTCTTACGTAACTGTACTTTCCTGCTTCGTACCAGACGTACAAGCCAGCCTCTGGTGATGCAGCAGTGACTTTTTTGCTCCATGATAGTGGCCCAGGCAATGAAAGAATATTGATATTGGGCACTGAAAATAACCTAAAGTTCCTTGAACATGCCAAGTGCTGGTACGCGGACGGAACATTCAGTATAGCGCCACTGCTCTTCCAGCAGCTTTATGTCATAATGGGTGAGTGATTGGGGAACATTCAACCAGCAATGTATGCCCTTTTGCCAAATAAAAGACAGGAAACTTATGAGAGAGTGCTTAATGTTTTAAAAACCATGAACCCCAGCCTTAGTCCAGCTGTACTTATGACTGACTTTGAGAGAGCAACAATTAATGCATTCAATTCCGTATTCCCACATGCAAGACAAATAGGGTGTTTTTCCACTTCACGCAGTGCGTGTACAGGAGAATTCAAGCAGAAGGATTGGCTGTCAGATATGAACAAGACCCAGAATTTTCACTAAAGTGCAGATATCTGCCCTCCTGTCATTTTATCCACCAGACCAAGTTGTTGCCAGATTTTAGGAGATAATGGATGAGTCACTTAATGTTTTCCCTAAAGAACTTGAGTCCATCATCGATTATCTTAAGGATACATGGATTGGCAGGCGCAATAGAAGGGGAACTGGTCGCAGACAGCCACATTATGCTATAGCTTGATGGAACCACTGTGACAGTGTGAAGGATGGAACAGCCAAAACGAATAATGTTGTGGAGGCGTTCCATCGAGGAATGAAGAGCATTCTATGCATGGCTCACCCAACCGTGTGGAAGTTTATTGATGGGCTATGTGTCGTGCATATAAAAAAAAAGGGTCTCTGAGGTGGAGCAGTTGATCACAGGAAATGCAGCCACTCTGTCCAGACATTTTTATCGGGATAATGCTGAGTGGCTTGCAAATATTCTGGAGAAAAGCCAAGACAGAACGACGGAGGAATTTCTGCGTGGTGTTGCACATACAGTAGTTTTGACTATTAATGACAGCACCACTTGTTTTTAAATTTGTGTGTGACTTTTAATAAAGTTTGGAGTTTTTAACTGCATGGGACTGGTACTGGAACTCCCCCATCCACCAAAAACCACAGACTGGAAGTGAACTGCATACTGTACAGAGCAAACAGTCTACTGCAAAGGTAAGCGATGAATCAGTTCGTGAAATGCACACATTTTAGTCAGCTCTGTCACTTAAACTCACTGTAATTCACTTAAAGTGCTTCTCTTACCTACTTTTGTATACGAATTGTTTATTTCACGAGCAGTGTTTATTTTTGGGGCGGGAGCGAATTGGAAGGGGGCGGGTTGACGTGGGAGCATAATGATGGAGGAGCGAACTGTCGGGAGTGAGTTTTACAGGAGCGAGCTGTCGGGAGCGAATTTACAATCTTCCTGGACTGAGTCTCTATCACTCATTCACACTAGTGGGATGGCGCCGGAGGTGCTGGGACCAGCGAGACCAACAGTTTTCAAGGAAGGGTATTTGAGACAGGACCAGCATGCGTGGCACCATGAAACTACCTCGTGCCTGTGTAGGCTATCTTGGCATCGACGCTCCAACCGCCTCAGTTCCTTTTCTCCTGCTGTCGAGTAAGCTTGGATGTCGATGTCGCTCGTCTGCCGGAGTCAAAGTTTTCGTCTATACAACAGCAGCTTTTAGCATTTAATTTAACATTTTAGTAGTAATTTCTTATTTTACAAACAAGAAAAGAAGATTATGAAGAAGAAGAAAAAGAAATTATTTCCTGCCATCAACGGAGTCGTCTTTAGATGGTAGCGGTGATGGTAGGAAGACTTTGTTGAAAGTTGTTATGGCAGAGGTCTGTGTCCAGTCTGCCACACTTGATAAATGGGGAGAGACATTCCACTGAAGCCTGAATCTAGCGTTCCGGGATCCGGCCTCCATTAACCTCAAGCTCTTCTTCCTCATTTGGGGAAGAAAAGTCGGTGCTCACTCGAGGTTGCCCTTTGGTACGTCTGCACGAGGATTGTTCGTCGGGAAGGGCGATAGGCCTGAACTGAATTTGGTGGGTTCCCCTTGGCCCCGCTCCTAAAGGCCGCTTTCTTGACTCTGGACTCCATCTCTGTCCTCGTTGGAGCTCCGGTGAGCAGTTTCACCTCTGGGCCGCTCCTGTGGGGCAAGGGGTTTGACTTCTTCCAGTTTTCCTGGCTGTGTTCCTGATTTCGGGACCTCCGGGCCTCAGAGTCGTTGGACTGGAGCCGGGTAGATTGGATCAGGATGGCTCGGTGCCCTCTTGGTGCCTTCGCCATCGTGTCGACCCCTTGTGCCTACCCCCCTCTCCCTTTTCCATGCAGGGGCTGGCACGGGCACCACCTTTCCTTCTCCCCTTCTTCTCAAGATTTCCATTGGCATTTTCCTTTGGCGCCATGGCTCAGTGCCATGCCTTGGTGCCGTGGCTCGGTGCCTTGGTCGGCGCTGTGCCTCGGTGCTTTGGTCAGTGCCTTGGTCAGCGCCATGGGTCAGCGCCAAGTGGGTGGTGCCGCGGGTACCCATGGGTGCCATTCTTGCCATGGGTGTCGGGGGTGCCCTCGGGTGCCATTGCTGCAGGGGTGTCTGGGTGCCTACAGGTATTGCCACGGGTGCCCTCAGGTATCGCCCAGGTTGGCATAGGCACAGCTTGGTGCCCTACTGTGCCACGAGTGATACTGGTACCGCAGGGGTGCTTGTGGGTGCTGTCTGGCAGCACTAGTGACACATTTTCCTTCTACAGACTTCTCCGCAGAACTTGTGGCAGGATGTTTTCCTTAGGATGAAGTCCTGTTCTGCGGATTATATTTTCCACACATCTTAGTGAGTGGCGATCTACGTGGGTTCTTGTGACATCCAGAGGTTTTCTGCTGATGTAACTCTGCTGTACTGTTCTGCCAGCGGAATCTCTCATTCCGCTCAGCACTTTCTCGGCTCCCTATGTGATACCAAGCTCCTCGACATCCTTCCTGGTGGCGGAGTCTCTAGTGGTTCTGACCTAGACCTCCCTTAGGGGTCCTTCTGGGGTAGAAGTGCATCTAGATGAGTCTTTCCCTGTCCTTCTGGTCAGTAATATAGCGGATGACTCATTTTATATACTGAAGGGCACATCCTCTCTATCATCAGAGTCCGTGATGGAAGATATTTTCAGTAGTTCCTCAGTGATGGGGTCCACTATAGTATTTCAGACTACATCCATGGACCATACACTTATGTGTCTAGACTTTTTCAGTCGTCAAGACAGTTACACTCTGTGGAACATTCTGATTTAATGGTCAGGAGCCGCTCAGGCTCTTCCGCTCCTTTGATAGGGGTATATAGCCCCCTTGTGATATTACCCCTTCAGTGGCTTCTTTGGCACAGGTGGTTAACACCGTAGATAGAGGACATTTTCGTCATTTTTGTAGCGGGCAATCCTTGCAAAATACCAGCCTGAAAGCCTTGTTAGGCTCGGACTAATGGTGTAAAAAAATAAAATTTATCACAGCACAGGGCCTAGCCAAAATTACCCAATACCACCCTTTTGGATCTCGTCAGGTTTTTCCTCAGTCCCCTGAGGCGCTTGTCTCTAGAATACGGTAAAGAGTACCTGACTTCTTCTACCCCTAAAGGGAGTCTGATCCAGTGGCGGTATGGGTCAGCTCTTTTCCAACACATATTTATTTTATTTAGAGACATTTCCTAGACCTAGGCAACTGCCCAGTCTGTTAATTCCCCTTTTTTTTAATCAGGCTTCTTCTCTTGAGCAGAGCCTTGCAGCAACAGAAGTGACTCTCCAGTGATTCGGAACTCAGGTTCCTGCTTTCTTGCTTGCTTCCACTTAACAGGTGACATACTCCTTTCTTGACCGTTGGTCAAGTAGGTCTTTTTTCTGAGATGACTTTCTGAGATGGCAGTGTCAGTGGCTCAGTAGGTAGCACACTCGCCTCTGAGGCCGGGAGATCAGAGGGCTGTGGGTTCAGTTCCCACATCTGGTACTTGGGTTAATGTCCCAGTACTGACACTGTAGTGTAGCATGAGAGGGGAGCTGCACTTCTGAGGTGCCGTCTTTTGGATGAGACGTTAAACCGAGGTCCTATCTGTCTGGATTGGTGGTAGTTCAGGTGGATGTTACAGATCCCATGGCACTTATCGAAAAGTGTAGGGGAATTTCTCCCGGTGTCCTGGCTAAATTTCCCTCATTCAGGAAAAAATACCACCAACAGCTTAATCTGGTTCAAGGTCAGTTGGAATTCATCTGTATCCCCCTCCCCCAGGTCGTGCCTGAAAATAGGCAGGATTTGTCTAGTGCACTTACCCGATCAACAAAACCTAAAAAAAAAAAAAATATTCACACCTTCGGTTCCTACGCACTGGTTCCGTGCCAGTCGCTCACAAAACTATCTTCTCTGAGAGCGTGACGGAGCTGTGAGGTTTGTTTTTCAGCAAACAAACTAGAGTCCTTTCCTACTCCCTTCAGGGAGGCCAGAGTGAGTAGTGCCTCACTGCATTGAGTCACTTCTGCCGCTTTTCAGTCACTTTCAACGAATGGTTAGCCCTAACTTGGTCCTGCTGCGTCCCTCCTCGACGCACATCTGCCTCTATTTGCCTTACAAATCCAGCCCCTGTTTTTTTCTGTCGGAATGTTTTTCCGCAGTGGACATGTCCTTCTGTACACTTTTCCTCTCTTCCCTGAGTTCAGAGACTGCTACTACAGTTGTGCACACAGGGGCAGGATAATTCCTTTTGGAACATAAAGTGGGTAGGATCTGGTTCTACTAGACCAGCATAAGAGGCTTCTAAATCGTGCTTTGGCCTTCCATCAGGAAGGTTTCAGTGACCAAGTGAAAACCATTCTCCTTGATGAGCTAACCCTACCAGGACCTTCTTTTGTTCACCAAGTAAGGGGTTTGAGTGCTCCTGGACCTGTTGTTCTCAGGTCAGCCATACTTAGTAGTGGGGGGTTTCCATCTGCGCTTTTCGGTCTACCATGAACCAGTAGACTTTACCCCCGGCTTTTTCTGTCCCTGAGACCTTTTTACGTTAGATTAATATATGTCTTTGACACTGTTATTTTTGGTCCTAGACCAAATTGTGTGGCCGGGTTCTCGCTGCTCTTCTAGAGTGGTTGCGGCTTTCTGGCAAAGTTTCATTTTGCGTCCATTGCAGTCATCTGCGAAGTGGTGAGTTACAACTCAGCCTCTTATCTTGTAAGTACTATGGTCTAGATGCTCTTTCCAAGACAGCTCTTTTTATTAGCAGGACAGTCCCTGGCTGTCCTTTCTGAGTGAACCCTATCCCCTACCACGGGTTGTTGTTTTAGCTCGGTACTCTCCCACTAGCGTGATTGTGTGATGGAGACTTAGTCCAGGAAGATATGGAAATTACGTACTTACCATAATTGTTGATCTTTTTGGACAGTCTCAATCACTCATTCACACGCCCATTCACCATCCCTTGGGTTCACTCGTTTTCTTTCCTGGTCTTCATGGTCCTATGGTTCAGGCTGTGAAGACATTGTTCTTTGAGCTTTCTGGCAAAGGCCATCTGGGCCCTCTCAGGCCCAGAAAGACAAGATAAGTTATTTCATTAGTTACGCTGCACCTCCTCTGTCGAAAAGGTACTGAGGTGGTTGGAGGGTCGACGCCGAGATAGCCTACAGAGGCGCGAGGTAGTCTCGCGATGCCACGCATGCGTGGTCCTGTGTCGGCATCGACCCTTCTGAAAATTTTTGGCTCCCGCTTGGCCCTAGCACCTCCGGCACTATCCCACTAGTGTGAATGAGTGATGGAGACTGTCCAAGAAGATCAACAATTATGGTAAGTACATAATTTCCATTTTTCCCCCCTGCCCCATAGCTTGGAACACTGTTAGGGGTGCCTTCATTTGGCCCTGGACCCCAGGCCTCGTGTATGCTTTTCCTCCCTTCCCATTGATCCACAAAGTAATTGGCTAGGCCCAGAAGGACGAGGCGTGGAACATCCTGATGGCTCTGGACTGGCCAGGGAAGTTCTGGTACCCAGATCACCTCAGCCTCAGCAGCAGACCTCCATGGCCTCTCAGAAGATGTGCTCCACATTGTTGAGGCACCCCAGAAGGAGTCAACTTGATGATGCTATTCATTCAAATATAAGGGGTTTTCCATATGGTGCCAGGGCAAAGAGCTTGATCCCCTTGCCTGCCCTATGTTGAGCATCCTTGACTGCCTCTGGTCCCTCTCTCAGCTAGGACAGCGAGCGACGACCCTTATGTTGCGCCTGGTTGCCATCTCTGTTTACCAGACATGGGCTGGTAAGCAGACAGTGGCCCAGGAGAAGGCAGTCATGCACTTTTTCAAGGGTCTTAGATCACCTGTCCCCTCCTGTGCATGAACCACTTCCACCATGGGACATGCTGCTGGTGCTGGCTGAGCTCATGGGCAAGCCATTCAAGCCTATGCACTTGTGTGAGATGTCACACCTGTCATGGAAGATGGCCTTCCTGGTGGGCGTTATATCATCCAGAAGGATCGGGGAGCTCCAGGCGCTTTTGGTGTTCTCCTTACCTGGTCTTCCACAGGGACAAAGTCGTCCTACACTCCAACCCGAAATTCCTCCCAAACATACTATCAGAGTTTCATCTCAACCAGGTGTTTAACTTATTGGTATATTTCACTAACCCTTCTTTGGAGGCCGACCGCAGCCTCCATTCTCTGGACCTGTGGAGGGCACTCTCCTATTACAGAAATTGCATGGCTGGAGTTTGGGGAGAGGCTTGCCAGCTTTTTATAACATAGGCTGAAGCTGCACCTGGCAGACTGGCAGCAACACTGATGACTGGCAGGTGGATCATGTCCTTCATCGACCTCTGCTATAGGTTGGCTGGTAGGGAGCCTCCTGTAGGGCTTATGGGCTCTTTCCACCAGACATACTGCTGTCCCAGTGGCTGCATCCAGGGGCGTCCCTATCCAGGAAATCTGCTGGGCTGCTTCCTGGAATTCGGTACATACCTTCATTCCCCACTACAGCATTGACCTTAAGTCTCTTCAGGATGCTGCTTTTGGGACCTCGATTCTCTAGTCTGTGTTAATCAAGTAGGGATATGCACCTTGTCCCTCCACCCCGAGAACTGCTAAGAGTCTGCCAGAGTGTGGATAGTGAACTATATCAGCGCCCCTAGAAAAACACATTACTCACCTGTGGCCATGGATCTTACTTCGAGATTTGCTCTTGTAGCAGTTAACACCTTTAGAACTGAAGTCAGCAGGTGCCAGGACCCCACGAAAACTTTCTAGCTAGCAATTTATTTATTTATTGAAGATATCGGATAACACACCTTTGAGTCAAAGACTCCATTACAAAGGTTCCACGTCATTGAAAACAGACACATCAGGGACAATAGCAACAACTAGACACAATAGTTGCAGAAATGGTTACAAAAAATGGTTACAGATAACACAGTAAAGCAGCTGGCGATACAGAGTTACAGAGTGCTGCCAAACATAGGTACATAGTGCAGACGATAGCAGGTAACAAAACATACACTGCAAGGCGGTGGCGCTAGCCATGCCCTGGTGGTTATTTACAGGCCTAGGACTGAGGTGTCCATTGTCAAAATATAGGCACGCCCAGGGGCGGCTGGACCAGAGTTAAGTCCATAGTCGTGGGAGGGGTAGGGCTAAATCAAGGGCAGTCACAGACTGAGTCATGAGTGATTAGGTCTCTTAGTTGGGACTTGAATTGACCAAGTTTGGGTTCTGTGAGGAGGGAGTTTGTGAATGAGTTAAGCCAGCTAGGGGCCAGGTACCTAAAAGTTCTTTGACCCGAAGTGGTCTTGCAGTGAGGGTACCCTGAAGTGGGTTGTCGCTGATTGCCGAGTGAGGCGGGTGGACAATGGTGCCTGGAGTAGGGGGGAGAGAGCAGGTGGGAGTAGCCCTGCTGTTATTTTTTTAGCAAAGAGGCAGGTCTGATATTTGAGCCTCCCGTCAAAGTTTAGCCAGTTAGTTGAGGCATAAAGGGCGCAGGTATGTTCGAGTCTGACTCAGCCAGTAGCGAGTCTACAGGCCTTATTAAGGACCAGCCTAATTTTGTTTAGGTACGTGTTGTCGGCTGCCCCATAGATGATGAGTCCGTAGTCTGAGTGATAGTATTGATGCAGACAGCAGAGGATTGCCCCAATGTCACGTATGGTATAAAAGGGGCTGTCCCCAGCCCATCTCCAGTTCTTTTCCCGCTGTCAACCACACAAATAGGACCTCTGCGGACGCCTTCAGCTAGTCGGCCACCATCTTGACCGTGTTTTCAATGCCTTTTTTATTTTCTTTTTCGATAGTATTTTGACAAATTTATGCATATTGTCTTCTTCTCCAACATCATCGATTGAGAGGCGCCCTTCCAAGTGGGCATGTGGCAAGCAGATACCGCATAAAGACAGCCATTCGGCCTGCCTGTTCTGCCTGGGTCCAGACCACAACATCGAGGCCTGCCAGTACTGCCATGATTTCAACCAGCGCATGTGGCTTCAGCGCCAGAAGACCCTCGAAGCCTTTCTGCTTAAAAAACAGATGTTTGCCATAGAGGAGGAACTTCACCGCAAGAGCTCTTTATCCTCTCCCTCTTCGTCGTCTTCTCATAAAGAGAAGAAATTGAGCGGCAAATACAAGCACTGGGACAAGGAGAAATTCAGGACAGAAGACCACTCTCAGTCCCCAATGAAGTCGGTGACCCCCTCCTCCTCCGGGCTCGAAGCCCCCCACCCCCCCAATCTCTGTTATGGGAGAAGGCTCTTCGGGGCATGGGAAGTCCTCCCACACCTCCTGGCTGCTCAAGCTTAAGCCCATTACCCCTGGGGCTCTAAGCCTAGTGGCTCGGCCAGTGATCCTTTGGGCGGTGGGCTGCTGTCATCCTCCTGGCCAGGGTGTCAGCTGAGTCTGCCCTGACACTTGTAAGTGGCACCTGGAACAGTCGCCCTCTTCCTCCGTGATCAATGGGCATACATCCCAATCAGGAGTGTTGCCTCCTCCGCAGGCAACTCTACCTATGTATCCGCCGGCTTGTTCCCCAGCCCGGCCTCTGTCTACACCAGTCACCTTTACACTGGCCTCCCTGGCGACATTTCGGGGTAAATCCAGCGCCTCCGCAGACGCCGATAGACTCTGGACTCCAGATGTTTGGACATTGGATCTGACACCTCTGATGCCTGAGGATACTCCTTTGGCCCCGATGCCGGATGACCAGGACCAGGCTACCCCAAAGCCGGTGTTACCCCAGCCAGATGACCTGATGCACCCACCCCCCCCGACACCAGATACTCCAGCTCTGCCACAGAACCCCCCCCCCCCACAGGGTTTTAATGAGTTTTTGCTGCTTGGTGAGCCTACTTCAAAGATAAAGGCCCCCTGGACTCCTGTTAAACAAGCTGCCCAGGGGTCTTCTCCAGTTGAGCCGTCGGGCTGCCCTTCTACTCCACCTGACAAGGACCGTCCTTCTCCAAAGGAACAACCCCACAGGCCCCCGAGGTCACCGTCCCCCTCTCTGGATTCAGAGAACTTGGAAGCGGATTCCTACTCTTCCTCCAGCCGTGGTGTCGCGGACCCTTCATCCGACCCTGACGTCAGCAAGGATGCCCCACGCACCCAACGACGACCCTTCGTTTATGGATGTGATACATCACATCCAACAGTTGAACGGATGGGACTCCGAAGACCTCGACCCAGAACTGAAGAGGTTGGCTGCCGTCCTTCTGAAGAAGGACTCCCTCCCCTTGGTAGTTTCCCCAGTGGTCGATTCGTACAAGAATGCCAACAAGCTGGCATGGAGGCGTCCTTTCTCGACCCCAGCGGTATCCAAAAAGTAGGGCCGGTTGTATACCGTTCCCTGGGACAATCCCCTCTATGGGGAACGGCTGGAAGTAGACTCAGTGGTGCTGAATGCCACCCATTACAGGTCCAGACGTCTGCGGCACCTCGGTACACAACCCCCAGATAAGGACTCTAAGCAGTTCGATCATCTGGCCAGGAAAGTTTTTTTTCTTCCACTACTTGTGCCATCTGGTCACAGAATTTCCTTTCCCACATGGTCCAGTACAAGAATGCCCTGTGGGTGAAGGCACTGGAAATTGTTCAGACCATGCCAGACTCACCCGGACAGGCAGAGCTCATGGCCATCATGAAATCCAGCTCAGACGTCGGTAACCGCGTCCTGCAGGCTTCATACGATAACGTGGATTCAGGGGGCAGAGCCGTGGCTTCTGTGATCTGTATCCACCGATACTCTTGGTTGAGAGTCTCCGGGTTCGCCCAGGACGTCCAGTCCAAGATAATAGATGCGCCCTTCAGAGGGCCGGTTCTATTCGGGGAAGATACTCAGAATATCATTACCCATTTGCAGGAGGCAGGGAAAGCAGTTAGGTCAGTGCAGACTATGTACAGACCCAAGCAACAACCTAAACAGTCCTTTCGTAAGACTGGATGACAGCAATTTCGAGGTCAGCACCAGCAGCAGCAGGCTGCCTTCAAACGTAAGGCCACTACCCCTGCCACCGGAGGTTCTGCCCCACGGGCTCCCAGAATCTCTCAGCCTATGCTTCCCCTCCCCGGCTCCTACGCCTGACTCTCTGCCCGACCCTCCTCCTTCAGCAGAGTCCACGGGGGAAGCAGTGGAAGGTCGGTTCTCCTTGCACACCAAAGGGTGGCGTCAGATAATGTCAGACCGCTGGGTTCTGCAGCTCATCGAGAGAAGACACACTCTCGAATTCATGGAGGTTCCTTCAGACAACCCTCCAGTACTGTCTCAATATCTCAAGCCCACAGCGCTCTCATAGCAGAGGAAATCCACACTCTCCTTCAAAAGAAGATCATCAAGCCGGTGCCCCCAGAACAACGAGGAACAGGGTTTTACTCCCACTTTTTCCTCATGCTGCAGAAGACAGGGGATCTTCATCCTATCTTGTATTTAAGTCGCCTGCACCACTACATAGAGTACAAAAAGTTCAGGATGGTCACCCTGATATGTCTCCTTCCCCTACTACACCAAGGGGACTGGCTGTGCTCCCTGGATATGAAAGATGCATACCTCCACATTCTGATTTTCCAACCACACAGGAGGTTCCTATGCTTCTGCTTTCAGGGCCGCCAATACCAGTTCAGGGCCTTGTCCTTCGACCTGTCCTCGGCACTGAGGGTGTTTACCAAGTGCCTTGCTGTGGTAGCCACAAGTCTCAGGAGGCAGGGGCATTATGTCTTCCCCTACCTCGACAATTGGCTTTTAACCACTCCCTCTCAAAACTGGCTTATATAAACCCTTCGGGGCACGTTCTCTCTCCTTCAGGACCTGGGGATTACTCTAAACCTCCCCAAGTCCTCCCTCTGAACAAGTCAGCGACTTCAATACATAGGGGCAATCCTGGACACGGCACAAGGCAAGGCCTTCCTCCCCCAGGACAGGGCAGAATGCCTTTAGTCCCGTGCTCGGCAACTGCTTTTGGCTTGCCAAGTTCCGGCCCAGACAGTACTCAGGCTGTTGGGACATATGGCAGCGGCCATCGCCACAGTCTTCATGGCCCGACTTTATATAAGGGTGATCCAGTGGAACCTCGGGGTTCAGTGGGATCAGAGGTCAGACAACCTGGACCTGCCGGTCCTGGTATAACAGCCCAGTCAAGCAGTCCCTGGCATGGTGGCTAGATACTCCCAACCTTTCCAGAGGGGTTTCCTTCTGGATCCCACCCAGATCCTGACCACCGATGCGTCAGGCCAGGTTTGGGGAGCTCATCTGGGCATTCGCCAGACCCAAGGATCCTGGACTCAGCAAGAGCTTCATCTCCACATCAATGTTCTGGAGAGGAGGGCAGTTCTTTATGCCATCCAAGCCTTCCAGACAGTCCTCCTGACTGGTCCCCCTGCTGATACAAACCAACAACATGATGGTGGTATTTTATATCAGCAAGCTGGGGGGGGGGAGACACTCTTATCCTCTTTGCAGAGAAGCCATGCCAGTGTGGACTTGGACAGTAGATCACCAACTGGAACTCTCGGCAGTCCACATTCCAGGCATTCACAACTCTCTGGCTGACAGCCTCAGTCAGACTCGGTCCAGGGCCTACGAGTGGGAGCTGCTTCCCGTGGTGGCAGAAGATCTTTTCGCCAGATGGAATCGCCCAGAAATCGATCTATTTGCCTCCCCATCCAACGCAAAACTGCCCAATTTTTGCTCGCTAGATCCAGGGACTGGTGCTTTCTGGAAAGACAAGCTGTCCCTCTCCTGGGCGGGGAGGTTTCTTTTTGCGTTCCTTCCCTTTCCCCTTCTGCAACGAGTACTCATCAAGTTGCAGTCAGAGGGTCAGAAATGATCCTGGTAGCTCCATTCTGGCCTCGTCAGATCTGGTTCCCACTCTTACAGCAGCTGGTGGTGGAGCCTCCAGTGCCCCTCCCCCTCCGTTCAGACTTGCTCTCTGAGGAGCAGGGCTCCCTGGTCCATCCAGATCTCAGATATCTGCATTTACATGCGTGGCTCCTGCAGACCTAGCCGTCTCCAGATTTGGGGTCTCCGCAAGGGTAGCAGACATCCTAGTAGGAGCTAGGAAACCTTCCACTAGGGCGACCTACGTTATGAAGTGGAAACGGTTCTGCATTTGGGCCACTGCTAGGGAGCTTGGATCCATTCACTTGCCCAGTGAACTTGGTACTGGAGTATCTCCTCTCTCTTTCACATGCAGGACTCAGTTACTCTTCATTAAAAGTACACTTGTCTGCCATTTCTGCATAGCATGTGCCTATTGAGGGCAAGTACATTGCCTACCTCTTCCTTTCTCGTACTTTTCTGCGGGGCATGCTTCATTTGAACCTCCCATCCGGGACCCTGTCCCACCTTGGGACATTTTGCTTGTTTTAGAGAAACTCATGCTGTGCCTGCCTTTGAGCCTGCCTCAAGCTGCGCTTTCTATCCTGGAAAGCGTTTTTAGTTGCCATTACCTCTGCTCAAAGAATTTCTGAGCTTCAGGCCCTGCTGTGCAAGGAGCCTTATTTAGTTTTTCACAAGGACAAGGTGTCCATGAGAACTAATCCTAAGTTCCTGCCAAAAGTGGTCTTAGAGTTTACCTTGAATCAAGATATCCACCTGCCGGTATACTATCCAGAGTACTCAAACAGAGGGGAGGCTTTGCTGCATACCCTGGATGTCCACTAGGTACTCGGATACTATTTGGAGCATGCCCGTCCTGCTCATCAGTCTGATCAGTTGTTTGTGTCTTTTGCCTCCCGAATGGCAGGGGCTCCAGTTTCTAAACAATGTTTATCCAAATGGTTGGTTAACTGCAATGTGTTTTGTTACAATAAGTAGGACGAACCCTTACTGGGCTCGGTAAAGGGTCATTCTTAAAGGGGCATGGCAGCTTCTTTCGCCTCACTGAAAAATGTGTCTGCCACTGACATACTGTATATGCGGCCACCACTTGGAATTCTCATCGCACCTTTGTGAAGCATTACAGTCTGGACATTGCTTCTTGCCGCAGGGCTGGCTTTGGACTCGCTGTCCTTCAGGGCCTCCTGTCCTAATTTCCTCTGAGGAGACTTCTACCTCCACCCTTCTGCCTGGGATTTCTCCTCTACCGCTTGGGACTCTGTCCTAAAGGTGTTGCCTGCTGCAAGAGCAAATCTCGAAGTAAGATACTACAGTTACGTAAGAACTTACCATAACAGTAGCTCTTGGAGAGGAGCTTTTACAGCATGTACTATTTTTCCCACCCTCCTTCCCCCTGGTGATTTCTTTTCCATCTCAGATACTTTTGTTCCTCAGTTCTCTTTTTCTGTTTTTCTCACTAGCTCATCTCCAGCAGTAGAACTGGGGGACCACTCCTTTTACATCATATGTGACGTCGGGGGCAGGCTAACATAAGGGGCAGTTCCCCGCTGGGTATTGCTAGATAGAAAGTTTCTGTGGGGTCCTAGCACCTACTGGCTTCAGTCCTAATGATGTTACCTGCTGCAAGTGCTCCTCTCGAAGATCTGCTGTTACAGTAGGTTCTTACGTAACTGTACTTTCAGGGAGTGATATATGGTTCACATCCACACAACCCACCTGGCCTCCCGAGGCAAGTGGCACACGGATCCCTGCTTCCAGCATCCAAAGATGTGACATTATGGGCAGAGTCAGGGATATACCGCCCGGGTGGTGGGAAGAGCTTAGCTTAAGGATGTCCGGCAAATCGGCAATTCCAGTGGAACTACCAGTGTGTGGATGTGAACTATATGCCACTCCTAGAACTGTGGTTATGGGTTAGTGGCCTATTTTTCCGCATGCTTCCATTTGAAGGAGTATATTGTAAATCATTGCTCTTTAAGTAGAACTAAATTTAAAACAAACTTAGAAGTGTGCAGTTCTGCATGGTAAAAACTGTGGATGCATTCCACTCATCTTCTCCTATGCTCAAAACCTCACAGAAAATGGCCTGCCTGTCAGTGCAACAACATTGCTGCTTGCAGCACCAGTGACCTAGGTTCAGGAATGACCCCAAACTATCAGACCACTAACATACTGAACAGAATCGAGCATCCAAAAAGATACTCTCCTCTAGGAAAGGTGGGTTGCCAGGTCCGCTACTCTGTTGCCACCTGGGTGACCACTGGTATGAGTGCTGTGAACAAGCTGGATGGGAGGAAGGGCACTGCTTGCATGCTCATGCATGCAGTCCATTAGTCAGCATCCGGAGCGGGGCCACAACTAAAATAGACCCTAGCTCAAAAATGATGACACAGGCACGCTGGGGCATGACTGCAGCGACTGACCACTCACCACAGGGTCTTCCAAGGAGGGTACTGAACCGAGGACCAAATCACTTTGGCAAGTCATGGGGCAGAAGGGGGAAGCGACAGTGAAGTTGCTGATAGGTTGGTTGGTCACCCAATGGAAGGGTCTAGTGCTAGAATGGGGAGAAAAATAAATTGTAATTGGAAAACAAGAATACTCAAATGATACAGAGTGGCATGTAATTTTAAAATTCCCCCTGTTTTGCAGGTGACTGTAGATAAATGGGAACCATTATTGAATAACCTGGGACATGTATGTAGGAAACTGAAGTAAGTAACAAACAAAAAAAAACTTTTATATTAACAAATATGACTCTTTATTGCTGCCTGTCTGAAAATAGTATTTGTTTTTCATTTGAAAAGTGTTAGACACTTGCAAATTGTGAATACATTGCTCCTTCCAGTTTTCAGTTATTGCAGTAGTGGTGATCAGAATTTGTTTGTTTTATTTAAACTGGAGAGTCCGTGTGCCAAAGACCCATTTTCATGATCGACCAGTATACAGTATAAAAACATCATGATATACTGTATTATACAAAAAATTACATAAGCATACATACATAGCACATTCAAGTAAAACATCTGCACTCACTTTCAACCAATAAATATCTTTTTATATCTATAATGACTACAAGCTGTAACTTTTTGCACCATCAGGGAAGGTCCTCTTTAACGTCTTCATCGTTTATTCATACTTCTGGTTTCTAGCCAGAGACACTAGGACCCTGCGGGAGCCAAAAATCTCAAGGAGGGCCGGCGTTGTGGTAGGACCACGCATATGCAGCACCGCAAGATTAGCTCGCGCCTGTGTAAGCTACCTCGGCGTTGACCCTTCAACTGCCTCAGCTCCTTTTTTCCCCCCACTGTCAACTGTGCCTCAGTGGCAATGTCACTCACCGACCGGGAGTCAAATCTTCACGTCTATATGACAGCAGTATATAGTCATTCAGTTCATTTTAGTAGTAGTAGTAGTCTTTTTTATTTAAAAAAAAAAAAAAAGAAAGAAGTTTCTAGTGATGGGATATGTTCTTATCCACACATATTGGCATGTCCTTTCCCTTTAAATATCTTGCTGGAAGTCTTTAAGCTGGCTCCTCTCACCCACTCGGGTGGTATATCCCTCGGCTCTGCCCCTTGACGCCAGATCTTCCTTTCCGCTTGGAAGAATCAGGTTCCCTCCTTACCGCTCCTGTGTTGAGTAGGCCCTGGCCCTTAAATCTTTGGATTACTTACCAAAACTTTAACTTGTAAGAGTTTCACCACTACGATCTTCGATTGCAACTGCGATGGAGGACAAGTCCTCGCCCAGGTTCCACCGGTGCCCCTGCGGGCAGAAGATGTCTCACACTGACCTGCACGCCACATGCGTCTATTGCCTGGGTCACAATCACGATACCCAGGCTTGTGATTTTTGTCACTCATTCCAGCCGAATGTGTTAGACGATCGCCTCAACCGACTGCAGCTCAGCCGACTGGAGAAATAGAAGCCGCCAGTCAAATGTAAAGAAGCCGTTGGGTGGTTTCCGTAGCTGCAGGGTCCGCTGAACAACTTGAGCAGATGAAGGCCTTCGAAGAGGAGGCCGCTTGGGCCGCTGATCAGTCCTGTTCAGCCTCGGTGTTCGTCCCACTAAAACTGGGCTCCACCTTTACAGACTCCTTTAAGGAGTTGTACCAGTCTCTCCAGACCAAGGCGGAGGGCCCGTCTGCTTCATACAGCTTCTGTAAAAAGGAAAAGGATCCTGAGGAGAAGAGAGAGAAGGATAAGTCTCAACGTCGTCATTCTTGGGATGGAGAGCAGTCTCGTTCTCCAGTTTTGACTTTGGTCGAAATTGCGGCCTCAGCCGCTGTCTTCACGGTGCCCCCCTCAGGTCTGTCGGCTAAGATGTGGGACAACGACCCAGTCGAAATTATGGACCTCATTGTCACTGAATGAGGCCAACAACTCCTTGTTCAGGACTCCAGTCCTACTGGAACTACTGAGGAGGAGACCCAGCCTGCTGGGAACCTCTTCACGGTCCCTGGTTCTGAACTGGAGGAGCTGTGGGTTTCTCTGGCTCTTTCTGAGCACCTCCGTTGGTTCCCCTGGCGGTCAAGGACTAGGTGTGGGTCATCTTCATCCAACAGGTCAAAGAGAACTCACAAATGCCACTCTGGGCATTCCAAAAAGCAGCACCGCCGCTATTCATCCTTTTCCTCAGCTTCGGCGCAAGTTGCATCGATGCTACGAGGATCTCATGTGGCAACAGTTGGTGCTGGCTGGTCCGAAGTCGACCCTAGCTTCCACACCAGCCATCACATGGCTGTCGGCCTCTAGGCACACGCCGACTTCTCCGGAGCCGGCCGATACATCCCTCCGCCTGCAGAGCTGGTAAAGGCCCTCCCGGGGAAACCAGGTCGAAAGCAGCTTCTCCTGCGATTATGATAGAGCCGGTACCTAAATAGCCTCCTTCGGGGGCTCCTGTCGAGTCTCAGCCCACTAAGGGCCTCCCAGGCAGGCTGTTGGTCACCCTTACTCCCGACCATCCGTGGCGGGTTGAAGGTGACGCAGGTGGTTGGCTGATCTAGCCAGACTCCTCGGAGTCCAAGGACTCCTCTCTGCACCCCTGTCCACTCAACGAGGAATCGCTCCAAGGTCTCTTAACGGAGGAGGATCCTCTGTCTTGTGTCCGAATCCACGGGGATGCCTATGGAGCCTGTTCAAAAATGGGCTCGATATCCCCTGACAGACATTCTGGATAAAGGGGATTCTCCGACAGAGACCTTCCCAGTGGCCAAAGCCATTGTTGGCCTAGCGCTGGAACTTTGGCTGCACCCTTCCTCTTGCTCTGCACCATCAGCCCGGATGGCCCCCAAGTATGCTGTTCCCATCGGCTCCCTTTCAGGGTTCACAGAGCACCCCTCGGCCGAGGGGTTGGTGACCAACTCTGTTTCAGTGCTCGGGCACTTCAGGAGACATCGATAGACCTCTGAACAAAGAGCCCAAAAAACTGGACCACTCTGCCAGGAAAGTCTGTGCTGCCTCTTCACTTGGTATACATCAGGCGAGCTTGGCTGTCGTCATGGCACACTTCTCCCATGCTATTCTGGGCTCTTTAGATGAGGTGCTTCCTCATCTCCCCTGTGAACCTTCGGACTACAGTCAGGCAGTTCCGGGACCAGGGTTGGGCTGTGGCAAAACAGCAACTCCATACGACTCTGGACATTGGGGGCTCCAGTGCCCATTCGGTGGTGGCCGTAGTAGCCGTGCAGCACAGGGCCTGGCTGAGGGTCTCCACCTTTACGGCAGACACCCAGCACAAACTGGCAGATGTACCCTTCCTGGGCACTGACTTTGTTCAGTCCAGGGGTTGATTTATTTATTTATTGATGTCTAGGATTACAAATTCCTTTGAATCAACGGTTCTTTTTACAAAGGTCCCACGTCATACAAAAGATGACAGGTAAAACAAATACATAGTAAATCAAGCACAAATGGCAAAATACAGCATACAAAGGCAATTATGAGCAACAGAAGAAGTTAAAAATAACAAGGGTAAGGGATGTAGAGAGGAGAAGCAGTAAGTCTCAGGAGTGGGGACAGTGTGAGGTGATAGGGAAGGGGAACGAAGATAACGGGAGGAAGAGAAACAGAGAAAAAGAGTGGGGATAAGGGAAGTAGGAGGAGAGGAACAGGGCAGTCAGAGAAGACCTTGTCAAGTATGAGGGAGGAAAGGTAAGGGGAGAAAAGGGGTTGTGTGTGTAAAGGGCAAATAAAAAGGGGTTGGTCATGGCAGGAGAAAGCTGCCTGTGTCAGGTGAGAGAGATAGAGGGCAGTACGGGTTCAGATAGCCTTGAAGAGGCTCAAGGTAGGGGAGGAGGAGGAGGCAAGGAGGAAGAGGTGGGAGGGAGGTATGTTAGGCTGAGGTTAAGGGTGAGGGAGGAGAGTAAGGGGTGGGGAGGAGGAGGGGGATTGCAAGTGCAAGGAGGGAGCAAGGTGTAGAGGGAGGGGAAGGGAGGAATGGTGGGCCAAGGAGGAAAGGAGGAGGCGGTGCGAGGCGGGGAGAGTGATTGCAAGGCAATAGGGGGTGGCCTAATACTGAACACAGTCGCAGCTACTAGGGTCTGAAGGTGCTTTCGAGGCTTAAGCTTCAGGAGGCCTAGCTAAGGCTCATGCACAATTTTAGGGGTAAGTGCATTAAGCCAGGTGTGGCGGTAGGGGAGAAAAAGGGGGGAGTGATTGCAAGGCATAGGAGGTGACCTAGTACAGTACACAGTCGCAGCTACTAAGAGTCTTAAGATGTTTAAGTTTGAAGAGGCCTAGTTTAGGTTCATGCACAATTTCACGGGGAAAGCGCATTAAGACAGATGGGAGCCCTATAGCAGAAAGTGCACTGGGCTTAGGAGGTTCTACAGAATGGGACAAGGAATGTTTGTTTGGATGTACTGTGTGTGGAACTTGGGCTAATAGAGAGCGTTATGAGGGGAACGGTAGAAGGAGATGTTAGGCCAAGGTAAATTTTCTTGGGAAACAAGCAGGTTTGATAGTTGATCCAACCCTTAAGGTTAAGCTATTTTGTCTGCACATAGAGGTCACATGTGTGTGCGTACGTCTGTCTGCTCCCGAGACCAATCTACAGGATTTATTTAGCGTGACAGTGATTCTGTTAAGGGTAGTATTGGGCGTGGCATCATAGATGATTAAGCCACAGTCGAGGATGGAGATAATTGAACTGACAACTGCTTGCCGAAGTGCCTCCTGAGTCAAACAGTGTCTGTAACTATACAAAACACCGATTCTGGAGTTAACCTCCTGCGAGATCTTATTAATGTGCAGAGCATAGGTTAGGGGGCAGTCGAGTGATACCGAGATATTTAAACTCACGTACTTGCTCGAGGGGCTGGTCGAGATTGTTAAGGATGTTTAGGAGTTATGTCCGTTGCATGGGTTTGAGAAGAGCATAAGTTTAGTCTTCTTATAATTCGTTAGGAGTTTATGTTGTGAGAACCAGGATTCAACTGACAGGAAGTCGGCTTGCAGCACATTTGAGAGAGGGGTGGGTTGTGAGTTGCATTAAAATAGAATGGCATCATCTGCATAGAGAACTAAGTTGGTGTTGCAGGCTTGGGGGAGGTTATTTAGGAACAGACTGAACAGTAATGGACCAATGATAGATCCCTGGGGAACCCCTGAGTGTACAGGAAGGCTACTGGAGAGGGCATCACCAATTTCAACTTATTGGGTATGGTTACCAAGGTAGCTCGTGAAGCAACTGTTGACTTCACTTGATAGACCAAGGGATGGAAGCGTGTTGAGCCGAAGGAGGTGGTTAATGGTATCAAAGGCATTAGTGAGGTCAATGAATTTTGACCCTACTAGTTGGCCCTTGTCGAAAGCAGTATGTATTTAGTTGGTGAACTCACGTAAGGCGGTCGTTGTACTATGAGCTTTTTTAAAACCATGCTTCTGGGGACATTGAATGTTATATGGTCGAGAAGTTCAGTGCCACCTTGGACTCCGTTGTTTCCACCCAGAAAGAATCTCAGGGTTCCAAGAAGCAGAAGCACAAGCCCTTTCTGCCTTCTGCCCCTGTGGCCAAGCAGGCCCAGTACCAATCTGGGCAGCAGCAGCGGGCTCAGTCTTGGCACCCTCAGCCAAGTCAGGGTCTTCAGTGGCCGTAAGCCTGGAGGGAATGGTCTCAGCAGTCCCCCGGCCAGATCCTCCTCCAAGCCTGCACAGTGACAGGATGGGGGTGACCACCCTCATGCCCACTCTGGGTCCTCCCATGGGGAGCCAGCTCTGCCACTTCCTTTCTGCCTGGTCTGCTGTTACAGCGGATAAGTGGGCATTGGAAGTGGTTGGCCTAGGTCTGCCTCTGGAATTCGAACAGTACCCACCAAGCCGAGCCTGCGCCCCACAGGAGGAGAAGGTATCCGTGGACACTCTGACTCTCCGAGATGACATCACCCAACTCCTCTGCAAGGAGGTAGTGGTCAGAGTCATGGATCCCCCTGTCAACCCAGGGTTCATTTCCAGGTACTTCCTAATCCTGAAGTGGACGGGGGGCTGGCGCCCCATTCTAGATCTGCACGATCCAAACAAGTTTCTCGGGTCTCGCACCTTCATGATGGTAACTGTGTCCCAGATCATACCATCTCTCGAGCAGAACATATGGTTTTGCTATCTGGATCTGCAGGACATGTCCCGATCCGTCCGTCACACTGAAGGTTCCTCTGCTTCCGGGTAAAGGGAACCCTCTACGAGGTTCAAGCCATGCCGTTCAGCCTGTCATCAGTCCTCAGGGTCTTCACCAAATGCATTGCAGTGGTGGCTGCCCATCTGCGGAGTCGAGGGGTCAGGGTGTACCCCTATCAGAATGATTGGCTTCTGTGCTAGATGGCGGTCTGCACCTCCATGGTCCGATGGGCCTGGTAGCATATCCACCCCCTTCAATGGGAGCTGGTCAGCTAGTGGACTCAGTGATTAGGAAATTTTGACCAGCTGGTCACTGTGACCCAGAAAATGTGGGACACTCTCCAATGGTGGACCATCCTGGAGCATCTGCAGGAAGGGATCCCGTTTGTCCACCCCGAGCCAATGGTCATCTTGATGACCAACGCCTCTCTCATGGGCTGGGCCATATGGGGTACCACAGAGTCCACGGGCTCTGGACCCCTGAGGAATCCTGATGCCACATCAACCTGCTGGAGCTTCAAGCAGTCCGGCTGGTGCGGACTGCCTTCACTCCGTTCCTGCGGGCTCAAGTGGTAAAGGTCCAGTCAGACAACACTACAACCATGTACTAGCTCAACAAACAGGGCGGCATGCACTCCCGGCCACTGTGCAGGGAAGCTGTCCGCATTTGGACCCTCGTGAGCTGACTGAAGGCGGATCTCCTAGCCATTCATGTGGCAGGAGCCTCAAATCAGCTGGCGGACTCCCTCAGCCATGTGGGCGAAGCGTCCAACGAGTGGTCTCTCCATCCAGAGGTGGTACACAGCTTGTTCTTCCAGTGGGGTACCCTTCAGGTGGATGTGTTCGCTTCCAGGGAGAACGCAAAGCTGAGGCTGTTTTGTGCCCACCCCCTTCAGCAGGGCTCGTTGAGGGGGATGCCTTCTTAGGGCCGTGGACCCCAGGCCTCTTTTATGCCTTCCCTCCACTTCCTCTTGGTCCACACGGTGCTCCTCAAGGTCAGTGGGGAGAAGGCACACGTTATCCTGGTGGCTTCGGACTGGCCTCGCCAGTTTTGTTATCCCAGTCTCCTCAGCCTCAGCATCAGGCTCCAGAGGCGTCTTCCAGCGTGCCTAGATCTACTCTCAGTCAGTCAGGGGAAGGTCTTCCACCCGGACCTTCAATCCCTGCACCTGACAGCCTGGTTCCTGGGTGGCTAGAGTTCCTGGCTTTGGGTCTCTCCGAAGATGTACTTACTATAGTTGAGGCATCTAGGAAAGAATCGACCAGGAAGTGCTCTGCCTTCAAGTGGAAGTGATTCTCCATTTGGTGTCAGGGCAAGGGGATGGACCCTTTGTCCAGTCCAGTGGCTAGCATTCTAGACTACATTCAGTTTCTCTCCAATGGGGGTCTTCAGTCAACTACCCTTAAGGTGCACCTGGCAGCCATCTCTGCTTACTGGGCGTGGGCCAGTCAGCCGACGGTGGCACAGCAGAAGGTGGTCTGGCATTTTTTTAAAGGCCTCGACCACATTTCCCTTCCAGTATGTGAACCACCACCATGGTGGGATCTACTGCTGGTACTGGCAAAGCTCATGGCCAAGCCATTCGAACCAATGCACAGGTGTGAGATGTCACACCAGTCGTGGAAGACCACCTTCCTGGTGGCTATCACGTCAGCCAGAAGGATTGGGGAGCTCCAGGCACTCTCTGTTAAGTCTTCTTATCTGGTCTTCCACAGGGATAAGGTTGTCCTGCACCCCAACCCGAAGTTCTTTCCGAAGGTTGTGTCGGAGTTCCACCTGAACCAGGTGATGACTCTACCAGTGTTCTACCCCAATCACACCTCAGATGCTGAATACAGGCTCCATACTTTGGACCTGAGACGAGCGCTTGCTTATTATAAGGAGCACACGGCTGAAGTTCAGGGAGAGGTTCGCCAGCTGTTTGTCACCTATGCTGAAGCCGCACCTGGCAGACTTGCAGCCAAGCAGACGATTGGCAGATGAATTATATCATGCATTGATCTCTGCTATAGGTTGGTGGGTAGGGAGCCTCCCAGAGGGTTAAGGGCTCATTCCGCCCGCCACACCGCTGTGTCAGTGGCTGCTTCTAGGGATGTTCCTATCCAGGAAATCTGCAGGGCTGCTACTTGGAAGTCAGCAAGCACCTTCATTTCCCACTACTGCATCGACCTAGAGTCACGCCGGAATGCTGGTTTTGGGGTCTCAGTTCTCCAAGCTCTTTTTCCTAAGTAAGGGGTGTGCGCCTTGTCTCCCTCCTCCCAGAGGAGCTGATAGGAGTCTGTCGATACATGTGGATAAGAACAACATATCCACATCCCTAGAAACACAGGTTACTCACCTGTAACAGTAGATCTTCCACGGGATGGTCTCTTGCAGCAGGTAATACTTTTGGATAGTCGCCAGAGGTCGCTGTGGCACACAGCAGCTCTTCTGGCAGTCTTATACCAGGGACCGCCCACCGACGACATCGTCATCCTGCTTCCTATATGAATAGTCAGTTCCTGGTATCCTCAGTTCATTTTCCTGCCATCTTCAGCTCGCACGCAGCAGCTAGTGCAAAGTGTAGGCAGTCATCGATGAGAAACTCAGCAAACAGTAATTTTTTTTACCCATTCCCTCTCCTCCATCGACAGATGTCAGAAGGATCTTCAAACAAATCTACCATTTTGACAATCATTCAGTCTGTGCCCACTGTTTGGGACCCACACACGACTCATCTTCCTGTGAACTTTGTCAGGAATTCAATCAAGCAACTTGTCGATGACGGTTGCTTGACATCCAGGCTTACCTTATGGAACCAAAAGCCGCTCTCTTATAGAAGCAAGGGGCCTGTCCCAAGGACCCCCCACCTGGTGCTTCACACAAGAAGCACAGACGTGAGAAGGATGCTCCCACTGCATCCTTTTCTAAGCGCTTGTCAACGACAACCACTTTAGGTCTCTCCTCGTCGACAGCGCCTTCTAAACTTGCCTCCTCCTCGACGGGAGTTTATTCTCTCTTGTCGACTCTTTCTAGCACTTTATCGGCAGTTTCAACAGAACCATATACTAATACCATCGGTGCCCCATCAACAGTGACTTGTTTGTCGTCAACGTCGATGGCTGTTTAATTTGTCAAATCTTCCTCTGTTTCAGTCCCATCGATGACGGGCCCTGGAATTTTAGGGAACACCATGGATTTCACGTTTTCGGCTGCCTTCCCTCCTTCAAGTGCTTTTGTTCATAGAAACATAGAATTTGATGGCAGATAAGGACCGCTTGGCCCACCCAGTCTGCCCATTTCCCTACCTGATGGATAAGTTGCAGATCCTGGTTAACCAGCAGCCTACTTCTTCCTACCCCAACCCCCTAGAATTGCCTTATGACTGTCCCATGCATGCTTGAATTCCACCACTGTTTTTGATTCCACAACCTCCTCTGGAAGGCCGTTCCATACATCCACAACCCTCTCTGTGAAAAAATACTTCCTTAAATTACCTCTGAGCCACCCCACTTCTATCTTCAAATTGTGCCCCCTTGTTCTTGCACACCTCTTTTTTTGAAAGATGCTACCCTCTTGGACTTTGATTCCCTTGAGGTACTTGAAAGTTTCTATCATGTCCCCCCTCTCCTTCCTTTCCTCGAGGCTATACATATTAAGCTCCTTAAGTCTCTCTTCATATGTCTTCTGGTGCAGACCCTGCACCATTTTAGTTGCCCTCCTCTGGACAGCTTCCATCCTGTCTATGTCTTTGCGGAGATTGGGTCTCCAGAACTGCACGCAGTACTCCAGATGTGGTCTCACCAGCTGTCTGTACAGAGGGATAATAACTTCTTGTTTTCTACTGGTGATGCCTCTCCCTATGCATCCCAGTATTCCCCCAGCCCTCCTTGCTGCCCTCTCACATTGCTTGCCCACCTTTAGGTCATCTGATATGACTACCCCAGTTCCCTTCCATTTTTGTTGTTGTTGGTATCTCACCCCCCCATTGTGTACTCTTCCTCTGGGATTTTGTTTCCCCAGGTGCATTACCCTGCACTTCTTAGCACTGAATCTAGCTGCCATACATTTGACCATTCCTCTAACCTTGCCAAGTCCCTTCTCATCCTTTCCACCCCACCTTGTGCATCAACTCTGTTGCAGATCTTTGTGTCATCTGCAAAGAGACATACTTTTCCTTCCAGTCCCTCTGCAATGTCGCTTATAAAGACATTGAAGAGGACCGGTCCTAATACTGAACCCTGCGGTACCCCACTACTAACCCCCCTTTTTTCAGAGTTGCCGGATCAACGCCCCTGGAAGCCAGGCTGCACGTCAAATCTGGGAAGGTCGGGTGGGTTGTACAGATTAACATATACCCTTCGTAGAACTCCTGTTCCAGAGGAGTAACTGGTATTTCTAGGGACATGGATATGTTGTTCATCCACACTCATTGGCAGGTATCCTTGCCGCTTTAAATCTTGCCGGAAGGTCTTCAAGCTTGCTCCTCCCACCCACCCGGGTGGTATAACTCTCGGCTCCGCCCCATGACGCCAGATCTTCCTTACCGCTTGGAAGCTCAGGTTCCCTCCTTAACGCTCTGCGTTTGAGACTGGTTCCTATTTCTCCGTTTGCGGATTTAAAAATAAATTTTGCGAAAAAGACTTCAGTCTTCTATCCCTCGCGGCTGCGATGGACAAATCGACTCCCGGATTTCGGAGATGCCCATGCGGGCAGAAGATGTCTCGGACGGATCCACACTCCACGTGTGTCTACTGCTTAGGCCTTGAGCACGACCCGCAGGCTTGCGACCTGTGCTCATCTTTCTCGGCCTACGTCCTCGAAGACCGTGCTGCCCGATTGCAACTGGGCCGTCCCGAGAAGCGTTTCCCTCCGGTGAAGTCCAAGGAGGCCCGGTTGGCGGTGTCCGCGGCGGCGGGCTCGGGATCAGCTCGAGCGATGGTCGCCTCAAGAGGAGGCGCGACATATCTTCCTCGGCCGCTGCATTTATCCCGCTCTCTCTGGGTTCTTCCTACACGGCTTCTTTTAAGGAGCTTTGTTTGTCCCTCTCCACTAAGGGAGAAGGGCCTACGTCTGCTGGACCTTATTCTCGGTCCAAAAAGAAGGACAGGGGTAAGTCCCTCCGTCGACGCTCTTGGGAGCGGGAAAGGTCCCTCTCCCCGAGTCGTCGACCGTCGGCTCCGGCCGACCGCTCGGCTTCGGCCACTGGCCTCACGGTGTCCCCGTCAGGTCAGTTGACCGAGACTCCCACCGACGGCGTCGAGATTTTTCTCGACCCGTTGGACGGGCTGTCGCCTTTAGCAGCCGAGATTCCCCTCTCCCCGGTTCCCCCGGGAGGAGTTGAGGATCCCGTGGGCTCGCCTGTGCCTCCGGTTCCGGAGTCCTCGGATGGACCATCCGAGCCGAAGGGAGTGCCGGTTCCGGCCGACACCTCCCCGCACCGACCTCGGAAATTCCGGGACTCTCGGTCTCGGTCTCGGACCTCTTCGCGGTCCAGCCGATCCCACCATCATAGGCGGTCTCGGTCTCGGCACCTCGGTAAGCGGCGTCGCCGCTCGTCCTCGTCCTCCTCCTCGGATGAGGGGAGGCTTCAGCGTAAATTACGTCGGACGGCACGAGACCTTATGTTGCAACAGCTCCTCCTGGCCGGCAGTAAGCCGACCCGTCGCCTTCCCGCCATTAATGGCTGTCACCGAGGCCGACACAACCTCGACTTATCGAGGGCCTATACCCAGGCGGTTGTTCGGCCAAAACCAGCTGCTCCACCATTCGGTGGAACCTCCGCTCCACAGCCACCAATGGGCTCCGACCATAGATTCTCGGTCGGCTAAGGGTCTACCCATCGGCTGTCAGTTACCCTCACTCCCGACCGACCTCGGCAGGTGAAGGGTGGCTCAGGCCAGAGCAGCTCTTCGAGGACTCTTCCGAGTCCGAAGATGATTCCTCCTTTTCTCCAGCGACTGGACTTGGAGTCTTCAGGAGGTCAGTCAATGGACGATAGCCCATCGTCCTTCCTAGGACTGCTTCGCTCATCTCAGAGTCCACGGGATGGAGCTCAACCCGTTTCCAAGCGGGCCAGGTATCCCTCACGGAGATTCTGGACCGAGGGATTCTCCGACGGAGGCCTTTCCGTGGCCGAGGCCATAGTGGGTCCGCACTGGAGCTTGGCAGCGCCCTGCTTCCTGCCCTGCGCCGCCAGGATGGCCAGGAAGTATCTGGTCCCCGGTTCCTTGTCGGTTTTGAACACCCTCTGCTGAGGGTTGGTTACAGACAGCGTTTTCGGTAGCGCCCGGCTGCGCCAGGATGTGGACAAACCTCTGACAAGGAGTCCAAGAATTGGACTATGTCGGGTGAAAAGTCTACGCTCGTCCTCTCTCGGCCTTCGTCAGGCCAGTTCGGCCGTCCTCATGGCACATTTTTCTCATGCCCTGTTGGGCTCCCTGGATGAGGTCATCCCTCATCTTCCCGCCGATCTGCAGACTACGGTTAAGCAGGTGCGGGACCAGGGCAGGGCAGTGCCAAACAGCAGCTCCAGACTGCTTTGGATATAGGGGACTCATGTGCCAGATCAGTGGCGGGCGAGTGGCTATGTCCAGCGGGCTTGGCTGAGGATATCCACCTTTACTTCAGATACCCAGCACAAGTTGGCGGATGTTCCTTTTGGGACTGACCTCTTGACCCTGGGGTGGAAGGTCACCTGCAGAGGATCGAGAAGTCCAATGCTACCTTGACTCGGTCTCTTCCGCTCAGAAGGACAAAGGCCGCAAACCACAGCCTAAGCCCTTTCGTCCTTCTATTGCCCCAGTGCGCCGGCCCAGCAACGTCAGGGCCCAGCAGGCTCGGCCATCATCCCAAACCCAAACCGCCCGGCTTCCTCTAACAGGAGGCAGGGAGGAAAGGGCCCAGGAGGTCCCTCGGCGGTCCCTCTCCAAGCCTGCCCAGTGACGAGCTGAGGGTGTCGCCCCATTCCCGCTACTCACCCTGGGTCCCCTGGGGACGGCTCCGCATCTCGTTCCGCCTGGTCCGCTGTTACCACGGACAGGTGGGTCTTGGAGGTGGTGGGAAGAGGCCTGCCTCTGGAATTCGAGCAGGCACCACCCTTCAGAGCCGTCGCCCCTCGGGGGGCTTCGGGATCCCCAGCCTCACTGGCGGCTCGTCGAGCTGACATCGCTCTCCTCCTTCAGAAGGAGGTGGTAAGAGAGGTGGTGGACCCTCCTTCAGACCCAGGGTTTGTGTCCAGGTACTTCCTGGTTCCGAAACGGACGGGGGGCTGGCGCCCCATTCTCGACCTACACGACCTAAACAAGTTCCTAAGGTCTCGAACCTTCAGGATGGTCACTCTGGCTCAGATAATACCATCCTTGGAACACGGCGTGTGGTTCTGCTCTCTGGACTTGCAGGGCTGGCGTTTTCACGTCCTATCCGTCCCGTCTCACCAGAGATTCCCTTCGCTTCCGGCGGAAGGATCCCTCTTCGAGTTCAAGCCATGCCCTTGGCTTGTCTCCAGCTCCCAGGGTCTTCACCAAATGCATGGCAGTGGTGACAGCATTCCTGCGGTGCGGAGGTCAGGGTGTACCCTTACCTGGGCGACTGGCTGATAGCAGCTCCCTCCAGGAAGGAGGCGGAGTGGTCCAGAGATCTGGCCCTCCAGGTCTGCTCTCAACTGGGCCTCCATCAACGAGGCCAAGTCAGACTCGAGCCGAGCAGGTGATTCTATTCATCGGGCGCAGCTCGACTCTTCGAGCCAGCCAGAGCCCGGCGGACAGGGCCGAGGTTCTTTCCTCCTTTGCCTGATCATTTCTGGTTGGGCATCGCGCCCTGCCGGGACTTCCTGCGCCTCCTGGGTCTCATGGCGGCCTGCACCAGCGTGGTCCGTTGGGCCAGCTGGAACATGCGTCCCCTTCAATGGGGACTGGCCAGCCAGTGGTCACAACGCTGCGATCCTTTGGACCAGCTTGTGTCGGTGACACAGGGGATGTGGAACGCTCTCCAGTGGTGGACCGTTCCAGATCATATGCAGGAGGGCATCCCGTTTGTCCGCCCCGAGCCGACGGTCTCTCTATCGACCGATGCCTCTCTGATGGGTTGGGGTGCCCATCTGGGGGAACACCGGGCTCACGGCCTCTGGTCCCCGCGGGAGTCCCGATGCCACATCAACCTGCTGGAGCTCCGAGCGGTCCGCCTAGCTCTCACCGCCTTTGCTCCGTTCCTCCGGGGTCAAGTGGTCCGAGTCCAGACGGACAATACTACGACCATGTACTATCTAAACCGCCAGGCGGGGACGCGCCCATGCTTCTATGCAAGGAAGCTCTCCGCATTTGGTCACTCGCGCGCAGCCTGGAGGCGGATCTCCCTAGCCATTCACGTGGCAGGAGCCTCCAACACCCTGGCCGATGCCCTGAGCCGATAGGGCTGCATCCCACGAGTGGTCTCTCTCCTGCCGGAGGTAGTACAGCATCTGTTCTCCCATTGGGGCACACCTCAGGTGGACCTGTTTGCTCCAGGGAGAAGCGGCTGAGTCTGTTCCATGCCCCCCCTCAGCAGGGCTCGCTGCAGGGGATGCCTTCTCGAGGCAGTGGACCCGGGCCTCTTTTACGCCTTTTCCCCATTTCCTTGATCCACAAGGTGCTTCTCAAGGCGAGGAGGGACAAGGCACAGGTGATTCTGATAGCCCCAGACTGGCCTCGCCAGTTCTGGTACCAGATCTCCTCAGTCTCAGCTCCAGGACTCCGGCAGCTTCCAGCTCGCCGGACCTGCTCTCAGTCAATCAGGGAAAGTGTTCCATCCGGACCTTCAATCCCTGCACCTGACGGCCTGGTTCCTGGAGCTGCAGAGTTCCAGGCCTTGGGTCTTCCGACGAGGTCCTCAATGTAGTTGAGTGTCCCGTAGGAGTCGACCAGAAAATGCTATGCCTTCAAATGGAAAAGGTTTTCCATTTGGTGTCAGAAGCAAGGCTTGGACCCTTCCTCCTGTTCCTTGGCAAGCATCTTGGACTATTATGGTCCCTTTCTAGTCAAGGGCTTAGGTCGCGACCTAAGGTGCACCTGGCAGCCATCTCGCTTACCGGGCGCGGGCCGGGAAGCAGTCGGTGGCGCAGGAGAAGGTGGTCTGGCGCTTTTTCAAAGGCCTTGATCACATTTCCCCTCCAGTGCGGGAACCCCCACCTACGTGGGATCTACTGCTGGTACTGGCAAAGCTCATGGGCAAGCCATTCAACCTATGCACAGGTGTGCTCTCTCTCACCTGTCGTGGAAGACCGCCTTCTTGGTGGCTATCCGTCAGCCAGAAGGATGGGAGAGGCTCCAGGCTTTCCATCGAGTCTCCTTACCTGGTCTTCCACAGGGACAAGGTTGTCTGCCTCCACCGAAATTCCTTCCGGAGGTGGTGTGGAGTTTCACCTTAACCAGGTGTTGACTCTGCCGTGTTCTACCCCAATCACACCGGAGGCGAATATAGGCTCCATACTCTGGACCCTAGAAGGCGCTGCTTATTATAAGGAGCGCACGGCTGAAATTGGGAGAGGTTCGCCAGCTGTTTGTCACCTACGCTGAAGCCGCACCTGGCAGACCTGCAGCCAAGCGGACGATAAGCAGGTGGGTCACCTCCTGCATAGATCTCTGCTATAGGTTGGCAGGCATGGAGCCTCCCAGAGGGATAAGAGCTCATTCTACCCGCCATACCGCTGCATCGGTGGCTGCTTCCAGGGACATCCCTATCCAGGAAATCTGCAGGGCTGCTACCTGGAAGTCAGCACACACCTTCATCACCCACTACCACATCGACCTTGAGTCACGCCGGGATGCTGGTTTTGGGGCCTCGGTTCTCCAGTCTCTTTCCTAAGTAGGGGGTGTGCGTCTTGCCTCCCTCCTCCCAGAGAACTGCTAGGAGTCTGCCAATAAGTGTGGATGAACAACATATCCATGTCCTGAAATACAGTTTACTCACCTGTAACAGGGGTTCTAGGAATGTATATGTTGTTCATCCACATGACCAACCCGTCCTCCCCGGCTTTGACGCACAACCTGAGCTTCCAGCGGGCCAGATCTGGCATCATGGGGCGGAGCCGAGAGTTTTACCACCCGGGTGGGTGGGAGGAGCCAGCTTGAAAACCTTCTGGCAAGATTTAAAGCGGCAAGGATACCTGCCAATAAGTGTGGATGAACAACATATACCATTCCTAGAACTCCTGTTACAGGTGAGTAACCTGTATTTTCCTTCAGCGAGACCTGGCTGGGTCAACCTGTCGCTATTAAGTGCATTTCAGTGTGGCTGGTAGCATGCCTCCGCCACTGCTATTCTATGACACAGGTTAAGCTAGAAGGCAGAGTGTATGCTCACTCTACTAGAGCAGTCGTGGCATCTCTGGTGGAAATCCGCAATGTGCCCATTGCAGACATTTGCAATGTGTCCACATGGAGCTCAGTGCATACTTTCGTTAAGCACTGTGCTTTAGATGTCCATGCCAGACGACATCTGTCATTTGGTAGGACTGTTCTTAATGGACTTCTGTCCTAAGTATGTGAGCTCTTAGTTTCTCATGCCGCCCATCTTGGGGTTTGTTAGCTCGGTACTCTCCCATTAGTGTGAATGAGTAGTGGAGACTTTATGTCCGGGAAGATATGGAAATTACATACCTACTGTAATTCTTGATTTTCTTGGACGAAGTCTCCTCCACTCATTCACACGCCCACCCGCCATCCCCCCAGCTCACGTCTCTGTTTTTGGTCTTCACTCCCTCAGTGGTTGGGCTATGGAGACTCTATTGTTGACCCTTCTTACACTGGTCATTTGGACTATCTTATGTCCGATTTTGTTAGGTTAGTTCTCTATGTTAGTTACGTTGCACCTTTTTGGAAAAAAGTTACTGAGGTGGTTGGAGGTTCGACGGCGAGGTAGTCTTTACTGCATGAGCCATGGCTCGCGGTGCCGCTTTCTCGCAGCTCCATCTCTGGCATCAACTCTCTTGAAAAGTTTGCTCCCGCTGAGTCCTAGTGCCTCCAGCGTAGTTCCCATTAATGTGAATGAGTGGTGGAGACTGCGTCCAAGAAGATCAAGAATTACGGTAGGTACGTAATTTCCATTTTATGTACACACTGATATCTGATGATGTTGTGGGTGGCCCCTGGCTGAGTGCTTGCAAAAGTTTCCATGTGGTCCTAGTGCCTGGTGGCTATAAGTTCCATAGGTGTCAATCAATCAAATTAATTAAAATCTTTATTTAACCAGGCAATCACCGTTGAGCGATGCTCATTTTCAAGGTGAGCCTGGGTTGTTCAATAAGAACAGTATAATGAAAAAAAATATACAATAAACCAAGGAACAAGAAATCATACAATATATACAATAAGTAAACAGTAGGAGGCATTGATGTTAAGAAATGCATGTAAGGATATAGGTCAAAGGAAACAATACTTATAAAAACAGAAATATACATGTTTATATATATATATATATATATATATATATATATATATATATAGAGGCAAATCTTTAATGCATCAGTTAAGGTTGTTCCACAGTGACAAAAAGCGAGGAAATTCGATGTTAGGGTTGAAACCCCTTTGCACCCTCAGCCCACCCCCAACTGGAATCGGGTACATTGGGGTCATCGGCCCTAAGTGTCACCCCATCACATCGCGGAAAGAAGCTGAGGAATAGGAGAATGGGAGACAGTTAGACCGATGACTGTGCACAATTCCCATTCCAGTTGGGGGTGGCTGGAGGGGCAAGGGCTCAACCTCAACATCTAATTTCGCTTTGTCACTGTGGAACAACCCAATTGATGCATTAAACAGAGTTTTTTGCCTCTAATTTCCCTTCTTTTTGAGAATGATAATGAGAAATAGTGAATGTAATGCAGCGGCGGGAGCGCGGGGGTGATGTCTTGTCGCATTATAACATTGTGCCCGCAAACACAAATCGTAATGCGCATGATGATGCAAAGCGAAACAGAAAGAGGAACAGTACTGTAGACAGAAATGTTAAAAACAACGGAAACGCAACCGCAAATGAAAACGCAGAGGGTAACGCACATGGTGGCATAAACGTGAACGGTAAGTGAAACGGGTACGGAACCGCAAGCAGATACGGTAATGGTAAGAGTAATGTAAGTGCACAGGCTGGTTTTCCCCAAAAGCTGTGTAGAGAAAGACAGTGAGTAGAAAGAATGTATGCAAAATAATGACTCTCGGAACACAAAAATCAGTAGTCGTAATAGTAAATTGCTTATATCTCAGTAACCATACGACATAGAAAAAAAATTTAAAAGCCATATGTATTATCACTTTCCTGGCTAGTTTTATACATATGGGGGGGCTATAGTTTTTCGACAAAAACTCCGTATCTCGCACCGTTTTCGAGATACGGGCCCTCAAAGGCGCAGCGAACGCTGTAATGTTATCCTATGGGAAAAAAACAGAAGTTCGGACTGCCATAACTTTTGAACAATTTAATATTTTTCACGAAATCTTTGAAAGGCACATGGGGACCTCGCACATTCCCTGAAGATTTCGGGCGGTCGCGACGATGGAACCTGTAAGGCTGTTCGTAGAATTCAGAAAAAGCGCAAACACACGCGCAGATCACGCTTAATAACTCCGCAGCCGTGTATCCGACCGGTACAAAACTTAGCAGATGCCAAGGCATATGGGTCTTGATCGTGTATTCCAAATTTCAGGCAAATCCATCAAACGGTTGCAAAGTTATTAAGGTGCAAAATTTGGGGTTTAACATGTAAATGGCTCCTCAACCCTAACTATGGTAGCACTACCGTGCTACCATAATATATATATGCATATGTATATATACAGGTTAACAAGGTGCATCAGATATAATCAGAACATAGTATACACAAACATACATGTTTACACACATACAGGTCAAACAATACATCAAATATAATCAGAACATAATGTACAGTATATATAATGATCCAGGACCAGGGTCAGTATTACATGGCTAACTTTGGAGGCAATTTATGAAGAAAGGGATTTGGAAAATTAGTGATAATTTATTTAATTAAAAATTTTGGTTACCGGTTAGGCCCACTGAGTCCCAAAGTTCCCTTTTTCAGGGGCGACACAGGATAACAATGCATATTTTCATACAGAGGAAGACTTGGGTTACAGAGTAGTTTCAGGTGTGTGAGCAGGTTACAGCCATGGTTATCATCATGCATCAGTCCTTACAAATATGTCGACAGTAGAATTAACAAAAGGTGCAGAAGAAATGTAATTTTACATGGTAAGCTCATTGTTTACTACTGGCATGGTTCAGTGGAAAGTTAGCTGTGCTACATTGTATGGAGGGAAGCACCGTGGAACCTGATAAGGTGCTTGGAGGATCTGGATATTAGGAGGATAGAAGCAAATTGTGGGGGGGTCATGAGCCGTGGCAATGACAAGTGCTAGTATCAGACATATAGGCTTTGAGTCTGATGCGGAAGTTCATCAGTGAGGAGGCTTCCTGAACTAGGGGTGGGAGTTTGTTCCACAGGTAGGGGGCTGAGTAGGAGAATGACCTGCCACCAGCGTTAGTCCTGACTCTGGGAACTTCAAGCAGTGTACGTCCAGATGTCCGTAGGCTCCTGGGGTTATGTTTGAGTGTGATAGTTCCAGCGATGCTGGGTGGAGCTGAAGGGCTGAGTAGCTTGAAGGTCAAGCAGAGCAGAGGGTAGTGGAGATGAGAGGTCAGCGAGGGCCAGCATAGCTGGGCAAGTGTGTCACGGTGGTGCCTTCGTGAGTGATCCTGGGTAGCAAACCGGGCTATCTTGTTATACAGGATTTGCATCTCGGTGACCTCCTGCTTGGCCATGCCCTGTAAGATCAGGGCAGTGTAAGTCAGGGTTGGGAGGAGGACACTTGTGGCGATTGAGGTCCTGGCCTCAGGGCTGATCTGGCCTTTTAGCCGGTACAGAGTACCAAGTTTGCAGTGTATGGTCTTGGTGACCTGATCCACGTGGTACTTGAAGGTAAGGCAGTGGTCCAATGTTAGACCTAAGTATTTTAAGGAGGGCACAACCTCAATGTCGTTTCCCGAGAGAGCAGTGAGTTGCAGAGATTTAGACCTGTCGTGTCCAAGGGCGTTGCGTCCAAATAGCATCGCTTTAGTTTTGCCTGCATTTAGGACCATTCTATTTGCTCTCAGCCAGGCCTCGAGAGATGCTAGGTCATCTTGGAGAAGGGGACCTAGAGCTGCAGTGTTATCCAGGGATCGGTAGATGACGGTGTCATCCGCATACTGAATGACCAAACTTCCCCCACAGTGGAGGCTTAGGTCGTTAGTAAATATGGAGAAAAGGAGTGGGCCAAGGATCGAGCCCTGCGGTACTCCCTCTGTAATGGGTAGAGGACCCGAGGCTGCACCCTTCCAGATGACCCTCTGGGATCGGCCTGATAGGTAACTCCCAAACCATTTGAGGGCGAGGGGGTCTAGGCCAATTTTATCCAGTTTTAATAGCAGGAGTTTGTGATCCACAAGGTCGAAAGCCTTGGACAGGTCTATAAAGACGGCGCCAGTGGGTGTCCCATTATCCATTGCTCTGAGCAAGTCATTCGAGAGATGGATGAGTGCTGTGTCATTTCCATGGTTAGTTCTAAAACCATGCTGTGAATGTGCAATTAGCTGATGGGACTCAAAGTAGTCATGGAGTTGGCCATAGACTAACCCTTTCCTGTAGCTTTGCAAGTCTACTGAGCAGGGAAATAGGCCTGTAATTGCTTATTTCCCTGGAGCCACCCTTTTGAATAGGGCCCACGTTGGCCTGTTTCCACTGGTCCGAAACAGTCCCTTCAAGTAGGGATCTGTTTATGAGCCATGTTAGGGGTCTGGTGAGGGATGGAGTGCCAGCCTTAAGTAGCAGAGGGTTTATCCCATCAGGACCTCCTGAGCCTTTGTCTTTCAGAGCCCTTAGGAGGGATTGGACCTCTTTTGTCTTCACCAGTCTTAGATGGAAGGAGGGAGGGACGGTCAAGGCGAGTAGGCTCGATAACATTAGGAGCCGAGGTCGGCGAGGGCAGGCCGACCTTGTAGGCATCGAGGTTACCAAAGTGATTGTTAAGGGCAGTAGCAGTTTCAGGGGAGTCGCTCACTGGCTGACCATTGACCTCCATCGGGCCAGGTTCAGTCTTAGTGTTACCCCTTATCAGATTGTTGACGTGATACCAGAATTGTTTAGGGTTGCCCAAATTGTTTTTTTGTAGGTGAGTGACATACTCCCTTTTTGCAAGTTTGGTGGCTATTTTGCATTTGTTTGTTAAGACCTTGTATGACACGAGGTCAGCAGGAAGGGAAGAGAGCTTGAACTTCTTCCAGGCCTTGTCTCGACTGACCATAAGGGTTTTTAAGGGTGGAGAGATCCACTTGTAGGAGCTACCCTTTGTTCTACGTATTTTCAAGGGGGCGAAGAGGTTAGCTGCTGTACATACTGCACTGTGGAAGTGTTCCAGGGCCTCAGCCAAGGTGGGGAGGAGCTTAATTGGGCTCCAGTCCAGACTGTGTAGGTAGTCATTAAACTGCACTGCTGAGAAGTTTGTGTAGTCACGAGCAGTGAGTATTCTGGGTTGGATCTTGCGTACTCTGTTCTTTCAGATGCAGAATATGGGGGAGTGGTCACTTAAGGAGTCCGTCGTTATGCCGGCTTTCTGGATGTTGGCGAGATTGGACACCAGAGCCCAATCAAGGGTGGTGTGGTTCCCCGATTTGTAGTTAAGTCTGGTTGGTTCTAAGATGACCTGTACCAGGTTTGCTTCTTGGGTCAGTGTCATAAGGGCGTTGTTAGGGTCCTGGGCCCAGTTTAGGTGGGTCTAGTATGGTTGCCCGTCATTCATTTTCCCGACTCTGTATTTCCCGCGACCTATTTCCCATCATCTGATTTCCCGACGCAATCTTTGCCTGAATATCATTTGATTGAAAATTGCAATGTTTTACACAAGCTGGTTACACAAGTGAGGGACTCTATCAAAGGAAATTGAAGGACTTATCTAAAAGGCAAGTTATCCTGCAACATACAGTATCACTAAGCTGAATCATAGTACCTGTATATATTCACTTGAGTAGAGAACTGTAGCATGTAAGCATGTTAACCACATACAGTACATGTCCAGTACAAGGACATCTATAAACACTGCAAAGAAAGAATACACAGAGACATTTTGTAAGCACTCGCTGGATCAGTAATATTTTCTTTCCAAGAAAGAGATGATGAACTATTTTAAATTGATCAGTGATGATGTAATCTCAGTCTGGCTCAGTGCAGAAATTACATTTTTCCAGTTGCAAAGGCAAAATATGTTTGAAGTGTGTTCATAGTTTTTAGAAAAAAGAGAATCTTGCATTTCTGCATTTTAATAAAAATATAACATTTGAATCACATTCACATCACAGAAAAAGAAACCATTATAACTTACTTGCAGAAATATCATCAGACTCGACTCAAAAAATCAGTATCATTTGGAAGAGCTTGACTATGCATTTGGATTTAAGTAGTGCAGCTGGATCATGTTAAACTCTGCTGGCAGAGACCTTAAGCCCTATTTATGATGGGTGCTGGCATTCATGCGATATGCACATTACTGACTTGTATAGCTCTTTACTGTGATTTCAGTATGCACATCTAGGAAAACAGCAGCAACATTTACTGATCTTAACCAGACCCATACAATCATGTGGAATGCTACAAACCAGGTGGGGGCAGCTCTCTCTCTATACGCACATCCAAAGTAGGAGAGAGGGCCAGGACGCCCCACAACAAGTCCTGAATTAACAAAGCAACATTACTAGTTTCTGTACCTTCTGGCAAACCTGCCAGCCAAAGATTTTTCCTAAAGTGCCATTGTATACTGTAGCAGTGAGGCTACCGCGGCTCCTATTTCTCCAACTCCAAGCCCTCCACTCGTGTCCCCACTCGACTGTTTTCTTGTTTGTCATTCATTAGTCCATTTATGCTTATGTCGGGAAACTGTCGACGGTAAATAATTTCGTCAGGAAACAGTAATGATGGGAAAGTAGTGTTGGGAAACCTAATGCCGGGCAATCGTACGGATCTCGTTTAGGTTGAAGTCACCCAGAATAAGGAGCTCTGAAGAAACAACTTGGGCCGTGATTTTTGTTATTGCTTCTAGGGATTGAAGAGCCTGTTTGGGTGGGGAGGTAAACGCAGCCAATAGCGAGTTGCTTGTTGTGCCCTAGGGTGACTTGGATGAATATAGATTCACTGTCAGGGGAGGTGTGTTGCTGCAAGGTGAGGAGTGATACGGTTAGGGCTACGTTGGCGTAAATGAGTACACCGCCCCCTCTTTTGGTCAACCTGTCCTTACGCTACATACTATAACCTTGGACCAGTATCTTATGATCAGGGATGTGTGCCTTAAGCCATGTCTCTGAGATGGCAAGGATATCAGACTTGTAGAGATCAAGCCAGGCTTGTACCTCTTGCATTTTTGATCTTAGGCTGCATACGTTCATATGTACTATCTTTAGCCCTTTTGGACTTGTGGGGGTTATGAGGGATATTATTGAGAAGTTGGTGGTGTTAGGGCCAGGGTTAGTTGTATGTCACCTGCCAGGAGTAATAACGCAGCTAGAAGGCAGAGCAATTTTGGGCTGGCCGATGGGATTCGTTGCCTCGGCACATCCTGCTTGCTAAGTGGAAGATATCGAGCATATCCCCTTCTTATGAGCTCGTGGGCTGAGGAGAGGGCAAGTAGGCTGGAGCAGGGCATTCCATTGTAGAGGCTGACAGGAGGGGTGTCATTGTACCTTTGTCCCCTTATTTCTGGATGCACTAGGCCTATGAGCCTGTCCGCCCAGAGAAGGGACAGTATAGACTGGTCATCAGTAGTACCGCCTATTGAAGAGTGGGGCCCAAGGGTTGTGTGCCCCACGTGGCACGTGATCGTGGGTAAACTTCTGGAGAGGCATGCTCTACTGTATACAATATACTGTCTTAGGCAGTTATTCAGTCAAAGGATGGGTACCCTGTCTATGGAGGAAAGTCAGGTGAAAAACACTAAATCCTCCGTAATAATCAGTCTTGGGGCCAATTATCAGGTGTGAACTGGTATCCTGTTTCTGCTGGGATTTCCAATGATACAATATACCAGTATGGATTTTCTAAGGAATTGGTAGTCAGTAGGAGAATAGCCCTGTCCCGCTAGGATGGGGGGAGGAGCAGGAAATCAAATCCCCCTTGTAAGCTTGCCGTAGTGATCAGAGCAGTTTCTGTCCCTTTTATTTTCCAGAAGCAGGACTTGGGCAGCAACCACAGTAGACTGCAGGTTCTAGGACTGCCTACATATATGTGCCACGCCCTTTATCACCAGGGGCCAGTCAGATAGGGTAGGTGGAGCAAAGGAGTATTTAATAGATGGAGGAAGTGGGGGGTTAGGTGGGGGAGGGGGTGGGCGAAAAATTTCATCTTGAAGGAGCACAGCTAACACCAGGTAAATGCAAGCAGCTCCCTCTGAATAGCAATGAAATTTAATTGGTCTACTGCACCACAAAAAGTGGCAAGTTCAAAAGTTTCGGTGCACACAGTGCACTCAGGGCTCCTCCATGTCCGTACCTGCAAGGCAAATTCCAGCGGCGAGCTGTCCTTGGTTGGGCTGGGAAGGGCTGCAGAAGCAAGCCCTCAAACCCTGGAAAGGAAAGGAGACTGAGTGGTTAGCCTTTTAAACAGGGAAGGAAAATCAAAGATTAAACAGAAACAAAGAGAGAGAGAGAGAGGGGGCTTGAATAGGGGAGGAGTTGCACCACAGAGCAAGTTCTGAGGGGAGGGAAAGTTCTAGTGGCAGGAGATCTCATTTGGAACAAGGTAGAAAGCACAACCATGCAATTAAACAATTTCAGAAAATTAATTTGCAGGATTTAGCTTAAAAGTCAGATTACAATGCAGTCCTGAAAATTTCAGCTTGAAGGAGCACAGCTAACACCAGGTAAATGCAAGCAGCTCCTCTGAATAGCAATGAAATTTAATTGATTCCTGCGCCCAAAAAGTGGCAAGTTCAAAAGTTTCAGTGCACTCAGGGTCCTCCCATGTCCGCACTCCCAAGTAGGGCAAATTCTGATGGTGAGCTGTCCTAGGTTCGCTGAGAGGGCTGCAGAAGCAAGCCCTCAAACCCTGCAAGGCAAATTGCCAGTAGCTGTTCTAGGTTGGGCTGAGAGGGTTGGAGCAAGCCCTCAAACCCTGTGAGGAATTCCGCAGCAAGCTGTCCTAGGTTACTGGGGAGGGCTGCAAGCAAGCCCTCAAACCCTGTGAGGCAAATTCCGCAGCAAGCTGTCCTAGGGTTGGGCTGGGAGGGCTGCAGAAGCAAGCCCTCAAACCCTGTGAGGCAAATTCGGGCGGCGAGCTGTTCTAGGTTGGGCTGAGAGGGTTGCAGAAGCAAGCCCTCAAACCCTGTGAGGCAAATTCGGCAGCGAGCTGTCCCTAGGTTGGGGCTGGGGGGCTGCAGAAGCAGCCCTCAAACCCTAATAGCAGGAACAAAGGGGGGGGGATAAGGGAGAAGGCAATAAAGGATTAGAAAAATGAGGGGCTGCCAGAAGAGTAAAAATGCTCAGCCACTGTGAGAGTTCACAACAGGACATTCAAAACGGGAAGAGAAGGATGAAGGTTGGAAATTCTATACAATGCCAAGTGCCTGGCCCCACAGTCACCTCCAAAGCCTCCAGACCCTGTCTATCTACAAGGAACCCCATGCAGCTCCACCTGATAAAAATATTATTTCGAAGACTTACTGTTACGACAAGTATGTAACTGTTATAGTTTATTGCGTGTTCTTAGTAATCTGACATGGAGGGAGTGCATAGTCATACCTCCAACATTTTGTCACATTTGTTGTATGGTGTGCAGTATGGCACAGCACCTTGTTCATGTCTGACACAAGACTTGTAAGTCGTTAAATGAGGAACATCCTTCCAGTGTGGGTACCCAAGATGTGTATAGTTACTGCTTACCTTTAGCTGCCTTTATTTATTGGCTGTACTTTATTCCATACTCCGAGGCCAGCACTTGGATACACCATTCTCTGCTTATATGGGTTTCAGACCCATCCAGAATCCTGGTGCTGCATGGTTTTTGCCATGCTGGAGCCATCGACCATACTCTGTAACAGATAGGTGGCGCTGCATGAGGTTCCTTGTGGATCAGATAGGGTCCGGAGGCTATGGAGGTGACTGTGGGGCCGAGCACTGTCAGCCCAGGAGGCATTTTCCATTTTCTGAAACCACCCTCCAGCTCTAGTGTCACTAGTATGCACATGTCTGGGCATCTCTTTTCTGTATCACTCCATATTGTCAGTGGGGAAGGTACATAGATACATAGACAGTGTCAGCAGATAAGGGCCTATGGCCCACCCAGTCTGCCCATTTGAGCTTGTAAGTTCAGTTTGTTTTCCTAGAAGTCTGTTTCCCTTACCTCTGACCTCTAGAATTCCTTTATGTCTATCCCATGCATTCTTAAATCCGTGATTGTTTCAGCCCCACCACTTGCCTGGCAGGGTGTTCCACTTGTCCACCACCTGCTCTGTAAGAAATTCTTTCTCATGTTTCCTCTGAATCGCTCCTCCTCCAACTTCATCCCATGCCCTCTAAAAGGTAGTTAATGCATATGGGTTAATGTGTTCCCCCACAGGCGTAATGGTACAGCCCAAAGCTGTCACGTGAGCATAGAACCCTAGGGATGTGAACATTCCACATACAGCACCACCTCGATCTTTTTACGGCACCACTGGGAGGGGTGGGAACATAGAGTTCTCTGGAAGATTCGCAGATTTTGTTATTATTTTCTCAGGATTGTACAGATCTTTGGCAGATTGGGTCTGCTTGCTTGCAGGGAGCACTCCAGAATTTCAAATTCATGCCTGTTAAGCTAAGGCTTTCAAGTTGGCTAATCTGGTAGCAGCTCCCATTCCAGAGCCTACAGTGCCTGGATGGGGACCACTGCTGATAGCTGGGTGTTGTCTGCCTTATCAGTCTACGTGGGTTTTAACCTGGTGCCTCAAGTAAGTAGCATTCCTTTTTATTCTGTCGGGGTGTTACCTAGTTCTGACACACTCCATACTCCCACTACTCCTGCAGCTAGAGAATAGATGCATCATTTATCTATTGTCATTGGCCTGCCCTCAAGGGTCGCTCAAGGAGCAGAAGCACAATACCCCTTGTCCTGGGAGAGAAAGCGTATGAGGGCAGCACATACCTCCTGGTCACCAGATCATAGGAATATAGCTGGCAGTGAAAACTGGAGTCACCCACTTGGTAGAAAAACACACTACCTCTGGGCCATCCTGCAGCCCTTAGCTCCCTCTTTTAATATACTGTAGACAATGGTGAAGTAGCCACAACAGTGGTGGTCTTTGTTCTTTTGCTGTTTTGCTCTGTGTGCTTTTCACAGACCCACTTAAGAGCCTCTAATTAGGTTCCTTTTCATTAGAAAAAAACGCTATAGCAACAGAGGCTCTTCAGAGAGCAAACAATAGGCTGCCAGTTTGCTACTGAAGAGCTGTTCGTCAGTGGAATTATTAATTTTCCCGTGTAAAGTTGTAAGCACTGTGTCATCCCTTTCTTGAGTACTTAACATTGTATCTATTGGGGTGCCAACTGAGATTCTGTTTGACTTTCTCTAAAATGATTTCATTATTTTTCTTTTCAAAATTCTAAGCTGCATCATAGCCACTTTAAATGGCAAGTGTAGTGTTTTATATTGTTAGACTGGTATAGGTTATCTACTGAACTATGTGCCTATATCCTGAGTAAGGTCACTGCAGCAACCAGTGAAAATAAGAATTTCATTACTCTGATTTCCCGATTCTGCACTTCAAAAATGGAGAAAGAGGCAATAGATCCACCCTGTCATGCTACATCAAGGGAACCAGAAGTCTTCCACTCTAAACCAGAATATACAAGCCCACTGAAACATAGGCTTTGGCTTCATTTGCTCACTGTTACTGCAACAAAAATGCTTGTACTAAGCAGAGGAGAATACAGGATTTAGAGGAGCATGGGAAGTAGAAGAGGAGACAAGACCAGAGAGTTAGTCGGGCCAGTCCAGTAAGGATTTTGAAGGGGAGGTAGTGATTTTTGAATTGGGTTCTGAAGGAAACTAGCGGCTAGTGTAGGTTTCTGAAAAAAAGAGGAGGTGGAGTTATTCATGTCTTGCTCTTTGGAGTAGAAGAGCAGGGCTCTTGGGGATGTGCGTTCTTTACATGCTTTCGCTGTGTCAGTGCGCAACCTCCATCAGTGTTTGTGCCTGTAGGATAGGCCACTGGTGTATCAAGACACGCAGTCTGCTGCCTTGTGCCCTCCCATAATAGCAGACACTGCATCGAGCGCCAGATGAACTCTGCAGGACTGCCAGGATTTTATGCTAAGATAGCAGATATGTTTTTTTATTTGGGCGCCAAGACCCCTATGAGGTTCAGTTCTGTGAAGAGTTCCAGGTATGGAGATAGAACAGCAGCATTCTTAGACACTGTAGACTGCCAATCCGAGACTAAGGGAGGCCAAAGAACAATGAGTTACAGTAGTCAGGGTCTGATGAGTTAAAAGCATTAATGAGTATTGCAGCTGAAGAGGAGTCAAGGAAATGGCGGACATGAACAGTGTTATGGAGGTGGCAATGAACAGCTCTACATACAAGTGATCATTATGGGGAGCATGAACAACTCTGCTCTGTGCAGGAAGGTGGCTGCAAAAGCCAACAAAATGCTGGTGTATTACAGGGGGATCTCCTCCAGAAGGAAAGAGGTTATCCTGCCCCTGTATAGGTCATTGGTCAGGCCCCACCTGGAGTACTGCATGCAGTACTGGCACCCATTCCTGAAGAAGGATATCAGATTGTTGGAGGGAGTGCAGCGAAGAGCCACAAAGATGATCCAAGGATTGGAGAGCAAGCCTAATGAGGACAGGCTGGGGGAGTTGAATATGTATTCACTGGAGGAGAGGAGGATGGGGAATATGACTGAGACCTTTAAGTATCTGAGGGGATAAACAAGACCAACACAGGAGGGATTTTCAGATGAGAAGGGGAGGGACACAAGAGGGCATGGAATAAGAATGGGGGAGATTCAAGAGGAGATGAGGAGACATTTTTCACAGAAAGAGTGTGGACAAATGGAACACCTTACCAGACGAGATAGTGTCCTGTAATACGTGGGCAGTTTCAAGAGGGTTGGGACAGGGTAAGGGTAAGGTATACTGTGAAGGGGCGAGGGGCAGCTGCGATGAGGGCTAGTTGCACACTGAGCAGACCCGGGAGCAGACCATGAAGCCTATTTCTGCTGGGCAATTTCATATGTTTGTATATTAGATATATGGGAGAAGAGGGAAAGGTCTGAATCCTATGTAACACCAAGATAACTGCCCGAGGGGTAAAGATCAAAGCTTAGGAGGGTGATAGAGTGCACAGAGATGTTGTTGAAGATGCTTTTGTTCAAACAAAGATGAAGATTTGACTCCTCTGTTATTTAAGTATATTTATTGGAATGTTCTGTGGCTGATTTTCCTTCATCAGAAATGATGGTTCTCTAATTCATCTACTCATATATCCTCAGGAACTATGTTCTGATTTATGTATTACTGTAGGTTTTTAGACAGCTTACATGACCTCCCAGGGTGCCATAACGATAAAAAGTTTTACTGCCACATAAAGGTTCTTAGTGTCAGGATGAGTGTGCCTGCCTGAGACCAACTGGTTACTCGTTCTTATGTCCCTGGCTGTTTAACAACTTGAGACATAAACCGGAACATAGTTCCTGAGGATACATGAGTAGATGATTTAGACAGACCACTGTTCCTGACAAAGTGGCATCAGCCATGGAATGCTTCAATAAATATATAACAGAGGAGTCAGATCATCATCATTTTGTAGGGATCTTTACTGCCAGCAGAAGAGTTCCTCCGATTATACACATAGCTGAGAGCTCAGTCAAGCTCTGGGCATCTTGGAACTATTTTTTGTTAGTAAAGATGCTCCTCTAACCAAAAAAAGCACTTCTGTTACAGCAACATCAGTGTTTTCATCTACTTAACACCTTATGCAGCAAGTCTCCATGTTCTGTCTGCCACTAAATATTTAGAGTACTTTGAACCAATGCAAACACTGATCACGGGACCCCTGAGCCTCAGCTGCCAGAACTCAAAATATATGTTCAGCACACAGTAACTATTTATCATCTTCGTAAAGGTGTGATTATCAAGGTTGAGATGGTGTGAACAAAGGGAAAGGTGGAAAAATGTAGCGGGCTGAGGGTGGATCCTTGTATTATTCTATGAAGGAGTGGTGTGGAAGCAGTGAGGAAACCACCTTCAGAGACACAGAAAAGCAACTGACAAGCTAAGAGCAAAACCAAAAACGGAATATGTTTATGTATTTTTATTTTTTTACAGTTTGTTGAGTTGGAAAGGAAGGTACACTGAGCCACGGCTCATTTCCAGATGCAACCCAGGGGAAAGGAGTTACAATACGGGGAATAGAGTAAATACAGATGGTACATAGAAACACAGACTTTGATGGCAGAGAAGGACCGCTTGGCCCACCTAGTCTGCCCATTTCCCTACCTAACGGATAAGCTGCAGATCCCAGTTAACCAACAGCCTACCCCCTCCCACTAGAACTGCCTTACGTCTGTCCCATGCATTCTTGAATTCCCCCCAATGTTTTTGACTCCACGACCTTCTCAGGAAGACTGTTCCATGCACCTACAACCCTCTCCATGAAGAAATACTTCCTCACATTACCTCTGAGCCGTCCCCGCTCTATCTTCAGATTGAGCCCCCTTGTTCTTGCACATTTCTTTTTCTGAAAAATGCTACCCTCTTGGACTTTGTAGATTCCCTTGAGGTACTTGAAAGTTTCTGTCATGTCCCCCCTCTCCCTCCTTTCCTCAAGGCTATACATATTAAGCTCCTTTAGTCTTTCCTCATATGGCTTCTGGTGCAGAACTCTGCACCATTTTGTTGCCCTCCCTGACAACCTCTGCCCTGTCTATGTCTTTGTGGAGCTGGAACTGCACTGCAGTATTCCAGATGTGGTCTTACCAACTGTCAGTACAGAGGATAACAACTTCTTGTTTTCTACTGGTGATGCCTCTCCTCTGCATCCCAGTATACCCCAGCCCTCCTTATTGCCTTCTCACATTGCTTGCCCACCTTTAGGTCATCTGATATCACTACCCCCAGGTTCCTTTCCATTTTTGTTGTTGTCAGTATCTCACCCACCATTGTGTACTCTTCCCCTGGGTTTTTGTTTCCCAGGTGCTTTACTTTGCACTTCTTTGCATTGACTCTAAGCTGCCATACATTTGACCATTCCTCCAACCTTGCCAAGTCCCTTCTCATCCTTTCTACCCCACCTTGTGTATCAACCCTGTTGCAGATCTTTGTGTCGTCTGCAGAGAGACATACTCTTCCTTCCAGTGCTTCTGCAATGCCACTTATAAAGACATTAAAAAGGACCGGACACAGTACTGAACCCTGCGGTACCCCACTAGTAACTCCCCTTTCTTCACTGTGGACTCTGTTTACTATTACCCTCTGTGTCCTGTTGTCCAGCCAGTGTTTTACCCAGGCTACCACCCTGGGACCCACTCCCAGGCTGGCTAATTTGTTTATTAATCTTTTGTGCGGGACTGTGTCAAATGCCTTGCTAAAGTCTAGGTAGGCCATGTCCACAGCCCCTCCCTGGTCTACTACTTTGGTCACCCAGTCAAAGAAATCGATTAGATTCGTCTGACATGCCCTTCCTGCTGTGAATCCATGCTGTCTTGGGTCCTGTGCCCCACTGTCCTCTAGGTACTCAACAATTCTTTCCTTCAGAAGTGATTCCATTATTTTCCCTATAAACTGGGGTCAAACTGACAGGTCTGTAGTTTCCTGCCTCTGTCTTACTACCACTTTTGTGAAGGGGAGTCACATCCGCCCCTCCAGTCCTCCGGTACCACACCATCCTCCATGATTTGTTAAAAGGGTAGTCAATGGTGTTACTAGCTTCTCCTTAGTTCTTTTAGAATTCTGGGGTGAATTCCATCAGGTGCCATTGCTTTATCCATCTTCAGTTTTAGGAGTTCTTTCAGAACCCTTTCTTCTGTGAAAGGACTGATATCAACCCTCTATCCAGAGTGCTTCTATTGACTGGATTAGGTACCTCCCCCTCCTCTTCCTTTGTGAATACTGAGCAGAAGTATTCGTTCAGTATCCCTGCTTTTTCACTGTCCCTCTCTGCCCAACCACCTTCCTCTTTGTTCAGCCTCAGTATCCCTGCCTTAGTCTTTCTTTGCTCCCTAATGTACCTATAAAAGGTTTTATCTCCCTTCTTAACCAAGTTGGCTATCTTTTCCTCGGTTTGGGCCTTTGCTAGTCTGACTGCCTTCCCAGCTTCCTTCTGCTTTAACTGGTACAGGTCTCTATCCTGCTCCTTCTGTGTTTCCTTTTACTTCCTGAATGCTGTCTTTTCCTCCCTAACCTTCCCTGCCACTTCTTTTGAGAACCATAGTGTTTTTTTCTTTTGTTTTGATTTATTTGCTTCACACAAAGGCTTGTTGCCTCTGCAATGGCAGTTTTGATGTTTCCTCATTGTTGCCGCACCCCACCTTCTTCTGAGGCAGTCTCCCATTTTGACAGAATCAGCCCTCCTGAGGTCCAGTAGCTTCACTTTTGTATGGCTTGACTCTGCTGCTGAGTTTATTGTGAACCACACTGTTTGGTGGTCACTTGTTCCCAGATGGCTACCCACTTCTAGATCTGAGATCCTTTCTCCATCCCCCATTTGAGAGTACCAGGTCTAAGATTGCTCCTTCCCCAGTGGGTTCCAAAACTAGCTGTCTGAGGCATGCCCCCTGTAGGGCATCGAGAATGGCCCTGCTCTTGGATGTGGCTGCAGCAAAGGTGCTCCAGTTAACATCTGGCATATTCAGGTTCCCCATCAGCAATATCTTCCCTTTCTCTGCCGTCCTAGGGATGCCTTCTATCATTTCCTTGTCCATTCCTCCCCCTGAGACGGGGGTCTGTATACAACCATGTGCAGATTGTGCTGCCATTTCCAGTCTCCAGGGTGACCCACAGTGCCTCCTCTCCTCCCTGTTTATCCTTTAGTTCCGTTGCTTTCATCCCTTCCCTTACATAGAGAGCTACTCGTCCTCCTCTTCTACCCTCCCTGTCCCTCCTGTAGATTGTGTACCCTGGTATGTTGACATCCCAGTCATGGTTCTCTATGTACCATGTTTCTGTGACTGCCACAATATCCAGGCATCCCTCTTCCATAAAGGCCACCAGTTCAGGGAGCTTGTTACCTAGACTACGGGCATTGGTACTCATTACCCTCCATTTTTTGATGGCCTTATTCCTTTTTGCCCCATCCCTGTCCTTACTGCCATTGTCTTTTTCTCCATTTACCCCTGCCCTTCTCCCTGTCGACTGCTCTATCTTGGTGTTTACCTTACTAATGACCCTGATTTTTTGGAGGGGGGGGCTAGGATTTCCCTTCTCCTTTTCAGTGCCTCCCCCCTTGGCTGGTTTAAATGCTTGCCAGTGAAGCATTTAAACTGATCATCTAGGATCCTGGTTCTCCTCTTGGACAGATATGCAGACCATCATGCCAGTATAGGCCTGTATCCCTCCAGGTGGAGCCCCAGTCCCCAGTGAAGCTGAAACCCTGAGCTCTGCCCCCGTTTTTCAACCACTGATTGAATCCCATGGTGTGGAGTACCCTAGCCTCACCCATACCGTAGACAGGCAGCACCTCCGAGAAGGTTACCGTGCATGCTACTTGTCTAAGGCCCTTCCCCAACTCCACAGACTCCTCCTGCACTGCTCTGATCCCTTTCCCAGCCAGGTCATTTGTCCCTAGGTGGACAATGACATCCAGCTCCCTCCCCCATGCAGCTGCTCCCCTGATCCTGAGGATTCACTCCCCATCCCTCCAAGCCATGGTGCCAGGCAGGCACCTCACCTCCCTTTCCCAGTTCTACCCTCCTAATAATGGAGTCCCCCACTAGGAATTGTTTCCTTCCCCTGTGGGGTCCCATGCCATCCTCCTGTGGGTCTCGCTTGTGGAGGTTCCCAGCATCCTCCTTGGTCTCCACTGCGGGTGCCTCCATAGAGGAACCATACTCTGCCAGAATGGCATATGAATTGTGGAGAGGTACAGCTGGAGGAATGCGCCTCTGTTCCACCACCCTCACCGAGCCCACTGTGGTCCAACCGCCTCTTTCTTGCCAATCTCTGAGGCAGCGGCGGTGGCCCTAGTGGTCACTGCAGGAAAGGAGGTCCCTGAATCCTGGCCAACTCAGTCTGGGATGAGCAACCTCCTCCTCAGCCCAGAGAGGTGCCTGCAGATGAGACAACACCGCATCCTCCAGAACGTCTCCCAGGGAGACTGCTGCTCCACAGTCACTGCACTGCACCTCTCCCATCATGTCTTTATTTGAGGTCCCTTAACTGTTGTTTTGTATACTTACTCTTTCTCTCTCTGTTTATGTATATATATATGTGTGTGTGTGTGTATATATATATATATATATATGTATATATATACACACACACATGTATATACTTATACAGTGCAGTGCATATACAGTACAATGCGTTGATAAACACAGATAATATTAGACAAGATGAACATTGCAAAAATAAAAATACAGTTGTAAAGGCACAGTGATAATATACTGCACAAGATGACATGAGGTAGAACCACAAATGCAGAAATTAGGTAAGGTGCAACAAGAAGACGAGACACACAAGCAGTAGTGAAATTCCAATTGGGAATGGGGCAAGAGTGACAGAAAATACAGTAAGGTGTGATGGACAGCATATTGGAAGCCCTGAGAAAACTGTCGCGCTATGTGCTTGTATATTTTTAGCACATAATATGGTGTATACTGAAACTACTGTTAATGCTCTGGGCTATGCTGAAAGGTTTCTAATACTGTATTCCTTTAAACACATTGGAAAGCAAAGCCCTAACCCTTGTAGCAGTGCAAACCAAATGTGATGCCCCACCTGCTAAACAGTACCCACACACAAACACACTGGTCTGTCTATGAGGCATAGATGTGTAGCACTGAAGTGCCAAATTGCTATATTGGTCCAGGAAATGCCAGTGTCCCTATCCAGCATGCAGAGCACTACAAACCCCTTACAATATACTTATCATGTCTTGAATACTCACACTGCCCCATGCATCTCATGGTAGCTATCAGCTGTGCCGTCTGTTCTCATCCTGTCTGTATAGGGTATAATTAATTTAACCCCCCCACTCTTACAGTACTCTTTAAAACTTTCTCCCTGGTGTTTGTCGGTACCCACCCTCCCTCTCCTGGTCCCTTTTGTAGTTGTCCCTGGTATTCAGTGGTACCCTTCCTCTCTTGATCGCAGTTATAGACACATCAGTGTCCTGTGGTATATCTTCCTTTTCAAACCCCAGGAAATTTTACTGTGTTCTGACATATAGTATTGTCTCACCATAGGACTGCCCGGAGCCGAAATGGTTAATAGAACTAATGCAAATGATGGAATGCTTGGCTCGAGCTCGGTTTTCAAGCCACTGTTCCTGATTATACTTCCTGCAACCGTCAGTGTTTACTCTGCTTGCCTCAGTAAGACGTCTCCTGAGTGCCCTCCTTCACTTTCTTGAAGAGATTTGTTTTCATCGGTTTTCTAAGTTACTGTTTGCTTATTTTTGTTTTTTGAAACACTGTCCCTGGTTTACAGGTAGACTAGTTTAGATTTAGTGTGTTTTACGTAAGTCTCTCGGTTCCTTGCCAGTTTTTTCAACCAGTAAGGAACCAGACTTTCTTTGCTTTGTTGAAAGTAAATTCAGTGTTTTTATTTAAATTTGATTTCTCTGGTGTCCGGTTTTCTTGGGCATTGTTTTACCGGGCTAACCCTTGGTTGTTGGTTTGGTCACTGAACCGACTGAAAAAAATTTCAGAGAAGTCACTTCTTAGAGGGTTTTAAATCTACTGAAACTCGCTTTAGGATTTATTAGTATGTCTCAGACGCCAAGAAAAGAACCGAATCTACAGATTTCCAGCATTGTACCAATGTGGGGAACCATTTGCTAAAGCTGACTCATTTAGTTTGTGTTGTCTGCCTAGGGTTTGACCACCAAAGCAGACTGTGAGATCTGCAAGAATTTTCCTAGTCGTTGCTTGATAGGCAGCTTAACCGAATGAGGGAGAAAATGTCTGATAAGGCATCTGACCTGGCCTCGGATAAACCGGCTCCTCCTCACAGCAAAGCTAAGCTTAAGGAACCAGAGGAACAGCCGTCTAAAAGGGTGAAACTTCCTCAGGGAAGAAGCAAGTTGCTGAACTGGCTACCGCAACCAAAAGAAAATAGAAGGAAAAACACCCAGCACAGGAATCGCAACCGGCAAAATCGGCCAGTTCCCACCATAAAGAGATTGCTAACACTATCAAAATAATACATCGCTCACAGTCCGCCATCCCAGTTCCGTTGAGCTACCAGTCCCTCATCATTCAGACTTTGGGTTCCTCTTTGGTTCCCGGTTTCTTTGAACAAGGTCTGGAATATTATGATGAGGATGAGGAGGAAGAAGAAGAGGGGAGGATGAGGACTACAGGAACTCTGAACCAGATGTTTCTCGTGATCCTCACTGTGCTGATTCCCCTGATAAGGGATCTGAGGATTACACTTCCCACTTTGCCTTCATGAAACAAGTGGCACAACTCTGAACCTCCCCACTCAGGAATCGGAGGAGGAGGAGGAGAGCCAGATTATATGGAAATGATGGATGTGTCGGCAGCTAAGAAGTTGCTGCTGCCCATCCACAAGTCCCTTAAGAAGCAAATCAAAAAAATTTTGCAGACATTTGCTTCTGTCCTGCCTGTGGACAAGAAGCTTGATAAGGAGTACTGGGTGCCCGAGGGAGGAGCTGAATTCCTTTTTGGACATCCCAGCCATGAAGGGTTGGTGCAGGCTGCTGCATGTCACAAAGCAGGCATACCACTGGCATCACATCCTCCTGAGAAGGACTCCAGAAAAATGGATTCTGTGGCCATGAAGGTTTATCTGGGGTCTTCCCTGACCATCTGGCAGGCTGCCTATATGACCTATGTCTCCAGATACCAGAAAAATCTCTGGGACACCATATTGGAGATTGCAGAGGCTGTCCCCACCCCATGGCATCTGATCTGACAGAGGCTGCCAAACAGGGCATAGAAGCTTCCAAGTATCAGTTTCAGATGGCAGTGGATGCTAATGACACTGCAGGTAGGCAGATGACAACTTCAGTGTCTCTGAGGAGGTTAGCCTGGCTCAGGACTACTAATCTGACACAGGATACCCAAACAAAAGCCTTGGATTTTCCTTGAGAGCACACATCTGTGTTTGGGGAGCAAACAGAGGCTTACATAAAAAATGGATGAGTACAAAGCAGCTTACAAAGTGCAGCTGCTAAAGAAAGATGTCCACACCCCACAAACACCAGAGTAGAGGTGGTAGGGATAGAACCCAATATAGAACCTTTTTCCAGCCTCAGGCTTTCCCAGCCGATCAATAGCAGAGAGGGTGTTTCAGAGGCAGGGGCAGGAGGGGCAGTGGTCGTACTGGCCCCAGCCCACAGCCTGCTGCACAGGCAAAACAGAACCCCCGATGTGCCTGTCAGTCTGCCTCACCATCTCCAGTCTGGGTCAGGCTGGCCCACTAGCTCCAGGCTTGGCAAATCATCACCACAGACAAGTGGGTCCTGGAGGTAGTGGGCCAGGGTCTTGCTCTCAGCTTCAAGGTTATGCCCAGGCTGAGGGCAAGGTTTTTCAGACCTACCACCTCATCAGAAACAGCTCTGTTAGAGGAGGAAGTAACCAACCTTCTGTTGCAAAGGGCAATAGAACCTGTTCCTCTGGCACAAAGGGGAAAAGACCTGTACTCAAGGTACTTCCTCACAGTAAAGGAAACTGTGGAGTGGCGACCCATATTGGATCTCAGACACTTAAACAGGCATTTGACAAAACCAGAGTTCAAGATGGTGACCCTGGCAACCATTCTCCCAACATTAGGGCGAGGAGACTGGTTGACATCTCTGGAGCTAAAGGATGCTTACTTTCATATCCCCATCAGGCAATCCCATATAAAGTACCCCGGGTTCAGATTGCCATCAGGTCATTATCAGTTCAGTGCTCTGCCCTTCGGCTTGACTTCTGCCCCAAGGGTGTTCACAAAGTGCTTGGCAGTGATTGTGGCATACCTAAAGAGAAAAGGGTTAACAGTGTTTCCCTACCTAGATGACTGGCTAGACGTAGGTCAATCACCTCAGCAGGTCAGGGATGCTCTGGTAGTTACACAGATTAATCTGCAGTAACTAGGGTTCCTGGTGAATCAGAAAAAGTCAGTGCTAGAACCAGTCCAGTTCCTGGAGTTTATAGGAACAGAATTGGATACCTCACAAGGACAGGCGTTCCTTCCTCATGGAAGAGTGAACATCCTGGTACAGCTTGCCAGTTCCTTCCAGCTGCACATTTCCAGGCCAGCAAGGCACTTCTTACAGCTGCTAGGGCACATAGTGGCATCAACAGCAACAGTATCAGGGTCCAGTTTCCAAATGACAGACATTCAGTTTCACCTCAGATCCCACTGGTCCCAAAAAAGGGACTCTCTATCAAAGCTAGTGCCAGTTACAGAAAATTTTCCTTCAAGCACTACAGTGGTGGCAGGAACGGGACAACCTCAGGCAAGGTGTGCCATTCTTGCAGCAACCCCTTTCACTAATTCTAACGACAGACGCCCCCCACTAGGGTGGGGTGCCCACTTGGGGAACACACTGCACACGTACATGGCTCAAACAGGAGTCACTGTTGCACATAAACCTGTTGGAACTCAGGGCAGTCTTTTTGGGCATACAGTCCTTTGCCACGATGCTGCAGGGATGGTGGTACAGGTCAGGACGCACAATACAACCACCATGTACTATATAAACAAACAAGGGGGCACAAGGTCAACCCCACCATGCTCAGAGGCCATGAGAATCTGGAATTTAGCTTACTCCCTCAGAATCTCTCTTTCAGCAGTCCTTCTACCAGGAAAGGACAATGTCTTGGCAGATGATCTCAGCAGGATCAATCGGAATGATCACGAATGGTCACTCAACAGGCAGGTTCTGCAGGTTATTTTCAGGAGGTGGGGTGCTCCAGAAGTGGACATCTTTGCAGCCCCAGGCAATCAACAGCTGCCCCAGTTCTGCTGCAGGCCTCCTTGGTGGGCACAGTGTCATTGGGTACACTACAGCTGGACTGGACAAGGAAGTTTCTGTATGCCTTCCCCCTCCCATTCGATACTGAGTGTGCTGAACAAGATCAGGACTCAGCCAGCAATAATGATTCTCATTGCTCCAGATTGGGCCAGGCAGCCTTGGTACTTGCTCCTTCTGTCCCTGTCAGTAGCCAGACCAATCAGCCTCCCAGAAGGCACAACCTACTGATGACCTCTCGTGGCAAGATCCTTTACCCCAGTCTACAGTCCCTCAGGCTCAAGGCCTGGCTCTTGAGGACGTAGAGTACACCAACTACATCTTTCGAAGAGGTAAAACCCTGTACAAGGAAGACCCACACATCTAAGTGGAAAAGGTTTTCCATCTGGTGTCAGGGAAAGATGTAGACTACAACCAGATGGGTCTGCCAGTCGTCCTAGACAACCTGATACATCTCTGTTCCCTTGGCCTCAGACCATCTACCTAAAGGTACACCTGCCAGCTGTCTCTGCTTACCTCTCAGCATGTAAGGGCTCATCACTGGCTTCAAATATGGTATTCAGTAAGTTTTCAAAGGGCTGTTACATTTGCATCTCCCACACAGGGAGCCAACTCCAGCCTGGGATCTCAACATATGCATTGCCCAGCTCATGCAGCCACCTTTTGAGCCCATGTCTTCAGCAGAGCTCAAGTATGTGACTTGGAAGACAGTGTTCCTAGTAGCAATCACCTCAGCCAGAAGGATCAGTGAGCTCCAGGCCTTGTCCACTGAGCCTAACTACATCTTAGCCCATAGGGACAAAGTAGTTCTCCGGACCAATAGGAAGTTTCTCCTCAAAGTGGTATCTGACTTCCACCTTAATCAGTCCATTACATTGCCTGTCTTTTTTTAGTGACCATTCCACTTCAGGGGAGCATTGACTGCATAGCCTGGATGTTAGGAGGTCTATCAGCTACTATCCGGACCACACAAAGGACCATAGGCAGGGCAATACTCAGCTCTTCCTGACCTATGGAGAAGTCAGGAAAAGAAAACCAGCTACAAAAAGGTCCACTGCATGTTGGATTATTGCCTGTATTCAGTTCTGCTACAGTAAGGTGGATAAAGAGCCCCTTGCGTGTCTCAGGGCCCACTGTATCAGCGGAACAGCTGCATCCCTGGCAGCTGCCAGGGATATTCCCCTGTTGGAAATCTGCAAAGCTGCTACCTGGAAGACTGTCCACACATTTACCAAGCATCATTGCTTGGATACCCAGGCCAGAATAGATGCCAGGTTTGGCACAGCAGTCCTGCAGACCCTGTTTCATAAATAGGTTCTTTGCCCACCTCCAAAGCTACTGCTTAGGTAGTTTGCATTTGTCAGAATACAGTAAGATTTCCTGGGGTTTGAAGAAAAATGACTTACATAGTAATCTTGTTTCTTCCAAGCAATCTTACTGTATTCTGAGCTCCCACCCTGCCTCCCCTACTGGAACCTAATGGGACTGCACTCCAGCTGTCCATATTTTATTGCAAACCTGTTGGTGTTGCTGTTGATTGTTTTCAAGGGCATCTGTGTCTTGTGTCATTGAGGTGCCCACACTATTTAAGAAGGGGTTTGTTTTTAAGGGCAAAGTAGTTATTTTTAGGATAGTTTAGTTAGCTTGTTCTTTTGAATGCTCTGTAAGAATCTGACGGTTGCAGAAAGTACAACCGGGGACAGTGGTTTGAAAACCAAGCTCGAGTCTAGCATTCCATCATTTGTGTAGGTTCTACTTACCATTTTGGCTCTGAGCCAGTCCTATGGTGAAACCATACTGCATTTGTCAGAATACAGTAAGATTCCCTTGGAAGAAACAAGGTTATTATGGTAAGTAATTTTTTCTTCTCAGTCCCCTAATAGACATTTCTGGTGTCCAATGGTAACCCCCCCACACACACACACACACCACCACCACCACCTCCCTGTTCCGTGATGGCGGCTGGCACATATCCTCTGCTTAGCTATTGGCCTTGCCGTTTCCTTGAAAGAATGCCCTTGTTCATAGGCCTTGAGGGGCCATTAATGTGGGAGAAACACTGGGCTTTCATTGGTGCTTCAGAGAACTGGTATAGGGAGGCTGGCAGGGCCTAGTACAAGCCCCTTTCCCCAGCACTGAAGATACCCAGAGGTGGCGCCTCATGTCCATCAACATCCTCCTCAGAGGGCAGTGAATCATCTGTATGCTTTTCTTCTAATGCTGAGTATGCCTTGCACCAGGGATTTGGGTGAAGATGCTCTAGGCCTCAACCTACATGCTTTTACAAACCATGATCTTGCAGCCCTGCCATTGGGACTCCTTGGGGTTCCCACTACTGTATTGACTCTGTTGTTGTTTCTCCATTGCTTAGAGCCCTGGAAGAGGCATTCAGGATACGTGGGCATCCCTCTCCACCCCACCCACCCACAGGGTCTGCAAGTGATGCTTCCTCCGGGTGGGGGGGGGCTTAGAACATCATCAGACCTTCGAGGTAGTGGATGCCCCCAGTGATTAGGCCAAAGCTATATGCTCAGTCTACACTGATGGGCACCTCAGTATCGCGGCCTGGTGCTGCCCCAGCTCCTGGTACCTTGCACTGTACCAGTGAAAGGGTCGGTGCTGGCCATGAGACCAGGCCATCTGGTACTGCTCTTGGTGCCAGATGAGGGGTGGGTTTCGGAGTCATCCCTGACTCCAAGCCTGAGGTGATGGTCGTCTGCTCCACTGAGTGCCCTAGTGGCCTGGAGCAGGATGATGGTGATGAAGGAATGCACACTGGGCACGATTTCGAGCCTGACCTTGGGCTTGGTATTGTCCCTAGGTCTGGTGCTGCTGATGTCACTGGAACCCATTCTGGTGCTGCCCATGGCACTTGGTCGAGTTCCATTGACATCTTTGGTGCTGGGTCTGATCCTGGAGCTGTTGGCTGTACTGGGTCTGGTTGCTGTGCCGATCACAGTGCTGGATCTGGGGCTGACTCCAGTAGTGACCCTAGACCTGACTTTAAGCTTGGCTGTGGGAGCAGTGCCAGTCCTGGTGAGGGGCTGAGGTGTGATGCTGGACCTGCGGCTGACCCTGTGACAAGTGCTGGAGGCAGCACTGGCCTGAGATTCTCCATAGAACCGACTGACACTGTCACTGGTGGGGATCGGGGTCACCCTGTGGGACCTATATGGCTCTACTTGCCCATCTGGGGTCTCCTGAAGCGCACCATCTGGATAAGTCCTCTGAGATTGGCCTGTTCCACATGGGCGTGTTTGCCAGGCCCTCCCTCTGGGAGAGGTCCCTGAGCACTCTTGCAGCCCTGGTAGAGAACCGGAGGCTTGGACTTCTTTATCCGTCCCCTCTCTGCCTCCTCCCTGATCTGCCAGGTATTGTGGGTCCTCTGAGGTCCATGATCTGGCAGCAGTACAGCAGAATGGCTGGTGTCATTCACCAGTATCACCTTAAGTCTGACCAGGCCCAGTTCAGGTCTGTGGCCCTGGCCCCACCATTTTCTGAGTCAAGCTCCTTCACTCCCATGCCTGGAGAAGGGGACAGCGATGTAAGAACCCACCCTCGCCCCAATTCCAAGATGACAGCAGACTCTGTGTTATGCCTGGTGTTGCCCCTAGACCTAGCACCTCACTGAGGAAGAGGATTTTTCTATTCACATGTCCACGGATGCCAAGTGCTCATGTACCAGCAGTTCCTGATGGAGATGTTGCAGAAGCTAAACGTGGGGTCCTACAATGGTCGTAATACCGCTACCCTGGCACAGAGATTCTTGGGGATTTCAGCAGTGGCGACTCCTTTATACCTCTTTGTCCTCAGCCTTTTGAGGAGGCATCCAGGAGTGTATGACTCCATCCTTACGCCCTTTCTCCAGTCCCTAAGGACATCCAACATGGAGACTGTGCTCCCTTAGGGTCTGTAGAAACTATACCTCACCCTATCTTGGGGATTTTGATACTGCAGGCCCCATCAGGGCCTAAATGCCCTGTGCATGACCCCCCCCCCCCACAAACTCTGTCTCTGTGGAGATGGATGCTTGTGAGGGAAAAGGTTTTTTCAGCTTCACACACTATGATGTGCATTGCTGCACATCAGGCAGTTTACAGCAAGCACCCATGGGTAAAACTAGGCCAGGTCCTAGCTTCCATGCCAGACCTCAAGTCAACCACTCAGGCCATTCATCTTTCTGCCCAGGGCCTGGAGCCTGCGAAGAACCAGGCATGGGTGCCATACGATGCCAGTGAGGTACTGTAGCTTCCAGGCTGGTAGGAACAGTAATATGCATTCTGCGGGCAGCATGGCTTCACCTTTCATGGTTGGCTGTCCTGGCCCGGCAGATAGTGCTTAACTTGCATTTCAAGGGGACTCGCTTCTTCTCCAGCAGGGTTAGGCATAAGTTGTTGGGTCACCTTCTTTCTCCAAGTCCACAGGAGCCTCTGCTTGTCCCCAGTCAGTCTCACATCCTGCCAGACCTGTGAGGAGTTCCTGCCCTCCAGTGGTTATCCCCCACAGATGGCTGAGAGATATTGTTCCCTCCGAGTGAGACAATCCTTCCACTTTGTTGGGGAAAGCTTAGTACTTACAGTATGTGATTGAATAGTAAAGATTGATTCTCGGAAGATATGAAAATTATATGCTTACTCTAATTCTTGATCTTCCAGAATATCTCATCATTTAGTTAAACAACCGCCCACCATTCCTCCTCAGGTAAGAGTCAGTGCCTTTAGGCAGCACACCCTGTTTTACATCTGCACTCTGGCGTCCTTCTTGCCACGTCCTTCAGAATCTTGGACGTTGAGCTCCTTTCATTTCAGAAAGCATAAAATCGGCCCCCTTGCCCTCTTCCCACCAAAAAAAAAACAAATCCAGGAAAGGGTGTTTAATCTTGTTTGTTCCCTTAAAAACTCCCTTCATATCCCTGTTTCTGCCTTGCAGTTTTCATCCTGTCTATACCTCTAGCTTCTGCTATGCAGTAGTGCCTGCTCTGGACACCATGCACTTACTAGCCTTAATGTATACAGGGAGAGACACTATGATTTTTTTACTCTATAATTCCTTGCCTGTTTATTTGGGTGCCTTTTTCACATTAGCTGTGGAACCTCATGTTTCTCACTTCTCTTTTCCTTTCTTCACTCCTCTGGAGTAGCAAGAAGATACTATTTGTTCTCCTAACTCTGTCCAATCACACTCTGTCTGCTCCTCTGGAGCACTTTTGCAGTCCATACCCCACCAATTATTTGTCCATTTTGAGCACAAAGACTTATTAGATGGCATTCTACCATCTTAATCACACGGAGGCCCCCCAGACCTCAGTGTATTAACCAGCTCTATAAGCCAGTGCTGCTGCCCATTCCTTCACCTCCTCCCTGTCCAGGTGGCTGAGTCAGGCTCTAGCTCTTCTACCCACTACTCTTAGCTTTACTAAGTTGGTAGCTGGATTTTGTATTGTTATCATTTGTATATTGTTTATCCTTTTCCTGTCCCTTTGGGCTAGAAGTTCATAGCCCTCTCTCTTACTGTCTTTTTTTCTCTCCCACTTGTTTCCTTTCTCCTGGTGTACAGAACTAAGAAGGGGCAGTGTCTGTCACTGGTTGGCTGAAGTGCATGACATCACTTTCAGCTTCGTGGCACCAATGTTGGTCCCCTTCCAAAGCTGCAAAAGACTTTGCTGCCAAGGGGGGTCCTAGCACCTCCGGCTACGACCCATTAGTGTGACTGAATGATGAAGATATTTGGGAAGATAAAGAATTAGTGAGTACATCATTTTCATTTCTAGCACAGGAGAATACAACCACAAACTCAACAAAGCAAACAGTACAAAGCAGTTTTCTGAGACGCAGAATAAGCACAAATATACAGCATAGCACAGTTCACTACTGGGAAAAACACTTGAGACTCCTTCAAGAGAAAACACAGACACTGCACCCCAGCAAGCACAACCTACCCAAAGACAGGGAAACACACAAAAATGAGAAATGAAAAATATATAGTACAACAGGATGGGCGGAGAGTAAAAATTCAGGAGAGAAATAACATGGAGTGTAATCTAAACCAGTAGAGCCTAATGGGAAAATCAAAACGGCCTTGGAGTGCAGTCAGCTGACCACCAAACACACAGAGATAGCGTATGGGCAAATAAACTCAACAAGGCTGTATTTTCTCGAGGGTTGAGATGATAGCATCTGAACCTTAAAGCTTGAGAGGTCCCTGCTGTCACCTCATCCGTGAGATTGAAACACATGCCGAGTTGTGTGTGGTTGCCCATTGCAGCAGTCGCGATGAAAAGTTATTCAAAAGCTAATTTTCTGCTATAGTTAAGAAAATATTGGCAAAAATGTTGATTTGGGTTTTCTGCAAGCTTCCTATGCTATGTACTGTACATTTGCATTTTGTCTACATTCTTACCCTCCTCATGTCCTCAGCAGTATTTCTGTGCAAAAATGAGTTGGCCATCTTTATTTCTTGAGAAATAATTATTTTAAAACCTTCATAAAATTCTTAAATGATAACGGAAACTGAAAATTTTACCACCAAAATAACCTGGAAGATGACTGGCATTGAATAGGAATAAAAAAGGTGGGTTCAAATTTTAGCCCATTTTCGTTGCACTCCTGCGCTGTATTGTATTTATTTATTTTGGGGGGGATAGGAGTCACTGATGCATCCCAAATTCTTTGTTCTGTAATTCCAATTAAACTTACAGACTTTTACAAGTTAAAAGGTACCACTTTGGCACTAGGAGGTTAGTTAGCAACTGTAGGATAACTGAGAAATTTAAAATTTAATTACCTTTGAACCTGGCTGAACAGCTGTATAGAATGTGCACAACAAGGAGCTTGAGCAGGCTGATTTTTATACTGAACAAAGGCTGACCGTGTACTGTAAGTCAGTCATTCCCACACTAGAATGTAAAAGAAGTATGAGAAATAAATTGTGTATATTCAACAACAGACAAAATCAAGTACTTGCTTACTACGGTATTGTTAGCTGAAGCATTTAAAGAAGCATGTCCAAGCAATATGCTGGGGAAAAGTTTGAAAACACTGTTTTGTCCAGAAGCAGCCAAGTTTGATCTGAACATGCACACAGGTGAGAAAACTGTGAGACAGACCTGCCAAAACAGACAGGAAATGCAGGTTGTACACACACTGAAGCCAGATTACAGTACAAAACAAAAATTTATTTCTCTGTGTATCATCCCATGTTTTGAGATCTGACCCAAAATCATTCAAACCCCATGAAATCAGAGAACTCCAAAATCTGAAAAAATGGAAACATTCTCTAAATACAGTTTTTTTTTGTGTTCAATCTGTGCACCTCTAGTATTGGTATAGGTGGAGAAATCAAAGTTTCAAGTCAATCAGACACTAGGGTACTTGAAGTGGGGGACTTTTTTAAGGGAGAACATCAAGTGTCCTGAAGACAAGGGTTTTGGGAGCCTAGAGAGTCTGTGCTTATGGCCAGAGTTCATAAAGACCTTATTTACAGCATTAAGTGAGAACTGGTTTTAACCGAACTAGTGTTGGATGTCTTCAAAGTCATGCTGCCATGACACTTCCAGCTCAGGAATTGAGGCTCCTGAGGCATAAAGTACTGTGTCACCTGTGTATATATGAATGTGTTGGGAGACTCAGACTGAGAAGTCATATAGGAAAAAGACAGGACTGGGCCCTGGTTAAGTCTTGGGGGACACCTACACCGATCGGGAAGGGTGTCATCCACTTGGACAGACTAGAGCCTGTCCTACAAGTAGGAGTGGAACCAGGTGAGTGACTGGTCAGACACTGCTTCTTCGAGTTTTTCAAGTTCGATGGGGTGGGCAACTAAGGGTCAAAAGAGAAAAAAGTGCTGCCTAAGTGTGTGGGCTGCAAATAAAACAAAAGGGTTAAATTAAAGCATGCAGGAAAAAGGTTAGAATCAGTATTCCAACCACAGATCATCTTGAGGAATTATCTATAAAGAAAAAAGTAAGATAGTTAGTAACTTTGTTTTCTGTTTCAAAGGTCAGAAATCAGTCTTAACTGAGCTATAGTCTCCTAGAGAAGGCAGTGCATTTTGTACTATGGGGGAGGTTCCCCAGTCTCCAATTCATAGAAACGTAGTGACAGCAGAAAAAAAAACAATGGTCCATCCAGTCTGTCACAAGTTCCCTATTGAGCCCTGAGACCTCCTGTCCCTCCAGGGTCCTGGCCCTCCCCATCCACCCCTCATTCTCCCTGAATCTGCTGCCCTGAGCAGCCACTATACCCTTCGTTCTGTCCCATTCATGCTTAAAACCACCAACAGTTTTCATAGCCACCACCTCAGCTGGCAGACTTTCCTAAAGTTCTACCACCCTTTCTGTTAAATAATACTTCCTCATGTCCATCCTGAACCTCCATCCTATTAATGTCCTGTCATTTCCACATGACTGCTGGCTAGTACTCAAGCTAAATAGTTCCTTGCAGTTCACCTTATTAATTCCTTTTGAGAACTTGAAGGTGTCTGTTCTATGATCCTTCTTTCTTCTGGTCTCTAGCAAGTACATGTTCAGTGCTTTGAGGCACTCCTCTTAGGCCCTGAATTTTTTTGTTACCCTGCGCTACACCATCTCCAATCTGTCTGTATCTTTCCTGAGGTGAGGACTTCAGAACTGGGTGCAGTACTCCAGGTGTGGCATCACTTAAGATCTATATCGAGGAAACGTTACCTCTTTTTTTCTACTATGTGCACCCTTTCCGATACATCCCAGCATCCTACTTGCCTTGTCATATGCCTTGTTGTACTGACTTGGTTGCTTTTGGGAGTCACCAATAACTCCCAAGGTCTCATTCCTCAGTCAGAATGCTGAGTCTCACACCATCCATCCAGTATTCTGTCCTGGGGTTATCATTCCCTAGGTGCATTACCTTGCACTTTCTGGCATTGAATTTCAACTGTCAAGCCTTAGACAACCCCTCTAGATTTTGTATGTCTCTCTGCATCTCCTCTATTCCCTCATGACTATCCACCCTCACAGAGCTTAGTGCCATCTGTGAAGAGACACAACCTGACCCGGATTCCCTCACCAGTGTCTCTGATTGAACATATTAAAGAGGACTAGACCTAGGACAGATTCTTGTGGAACCACATCCGTGCCCTCCTCTGTTCTGGTTTAACCCCATTGACCACGACCCTCTGCTGCCTCCCCTTTAGCCAGTTACCCAACCATTTTACTGTGACCTTAACTGTGCCCAGATCCTCCATCTTCTTTATTTGTTTTTATTTGTAAAAATGTTTCACCAGGAAAGGCAACACGAGCTGAAAAACAGCTTGTTTCCAGAAGCGTCCCTGGTGGGGGTTAAAAGTTGTGAGAGCATACAAAATACATATACAAAGTAATATAAATGTACAATAACTATTACATACAATGAGGGTCTATTACATAACAGGGTAGTACACTAGGAAGGTAAACTCAGATATCACAAATGAAGTGCTTGAGGTCAAGGATAAACACAAGTTAGTTAAGTGCCAATGCACGCCCAAGGGGGCTAGTAAATGAAACACGAATGGGTGTAGAGGGTTGAGAAAGGGGAGCAAGCAAGAGTAAGGGACTGGTGTAGGGAGAGAGCAGCCACAGATCTATGCCTCTTCTGGATGCCGAGAACCCAGCAATGCAGACGGAATTAGGCAGAAAGGAGGAAGTAATATGGGGGGCAGCCAAGATCAGTTTCCTCCAGGATACTGAAAAACCCTGCAAGGGGAAAGGACCAGGTGGAGAGGAAAGTGGGATTAGGAGGAGGATTGGAGGGTGGGAGGGGGAGTAGAGGGGGTGGGAGACAGGATTAGGGAGGGAGAAGGAAAATAGGGAAATTGGGAGGCAGGAGAGATAGGGGATCCAGGAATGGAAAGAAGGGATTCAGAGGGGGGAAATAGGTGGAAGGAGGACACAGTAGTGTGTCCCTGGCATTGTATGGAGTGGAGGGGTGAGAAGAAGGGGAGAGAAGGTGGGAAATACTGTGGGCATAATTAGTGGAAGGGACCAGTTTAGTAGTCTAGGGGAAGGGTCAGGGATATTGGATAAAGAATATTTACTCAAGATAGGGGAGGTGGAGGGGGGACTGGGAGCAAGTACAGGGAGTTAAAGATGAGAAGGGGAGGAGGTAGTTCTAAAGAGGAAGGGTTGGGAGGGGTTAGAAACAATTACGGATAGGGGAATAGTAGTTGTGTAGGCAGGAGATAGAAGATTGGGTTAAAGAGGGAGGAGGGTAGAGGAGGAGGGGCAAGCATCCGAGAGGCACTGAGTCTTTCCTTTATTTAGAAAAAATGTCAGCTAAGCTTAAAAGACAAGAACTGAGTAACTAAATGCTTACCTCTTGGTGCACCAAGAGACTCCTGTCAAAACACACACACAATTTATAAAGCCATTCCCAGAATCTCTAGTTCCATGGGACAAAATAAAACCCTTACACTAAATGCCCCATCAAAGCAATGTCTAGGTTCTGTTCTATCCTGTCCCCCCCTTTGAAATTATTGACCTCCTTCCATGACTTGCTCCCACTGCCCCATCACCAGTCTTCTCCACCAACTTATGCTCCTCAAGTCCTGATAGGGTGCCTTCCTGGTAGGGATTTCTGCTGTGGGTGCCTCAAAACCCCAGTGCTTGGATTGTCAGACAGGCAGCTACCATAATTAGTGGTGTGGGGCCAGTTAGGGTCGATCCTCATGCTGAAGCAGCTAGGCTGTTTTGTCCTCCATGATCTCCCGATGAGTGCATAAAAGCATCTGTGGGGGCGTGCCGTGGATGCATGTAGCATATTCTCTGCTGGGAGATCAAACTCTTGACCCTCTAGCAGGAGCCGCTGCAGTGCCACAGTGTGCCACTGCCTCCCTTCCCCCAGCTGGGATAACTGCCAGTGGCAGTACATCTTCAGCCTGGCCACCCAAGCAGCAATTCCCCTTTAGCTCACTAAACCAAGGTGCCCAACATGAAAGTACAACATATTTCCATTGGGCAGTCAATCCCTAGTTCAGTCCTTGTTCTGAAAAATTAAAATTAACTAACTGTACTGAAACAGGATATCACAAACAAGTCATGCAGGCACACACTGGCTTAGCATCTTTCAGATGTGTCTACGTTTACCTTCATGGCGATGGATCCAAAAGCCAGACACACCCCTTTGTGGGTGCGTTGGACTTCTGCTCACTTTGGAGGTCACTGTGGTATTCCCACCACCTGCCATGCTCCTCCTCCTTCCTGATCCTAGCATGGTCTGCATAGCTCCATACCAGATCAGGCAGGGTAGCTGGAAGGGGGTGTCCTCTGCACAGCATAGGGTTCCCAGGACTATATAGTTCTGTTATTATGCCAGTTAGGGCATATGACCACAGCATAGAGAGCTATGCATCCGCAGTTGATTGCAATACAAATGTCCAGCTTGGTCTGTTATCCCCCCTTGACCCATAACTCCACGTCAGCTGATAGTCACAAAACTACAGTGCCAAGTCATGGCACTGTGAAGGGCACGTGGCAGCTTGTGCCATATCCCAGAACCCCCCATCTGACTGCCTAGTGTGGCTGTGTAGATCCTGTGGCTAGGATGCTGTCGTCCCATGAGATGAATGGTCCCTGACCCCGCTGCACCTCCCTGGATGCCCCATGCCCTTCCAGAGAGCACCACACCAGCAGAAAGAATGTGGGAGGAGTGCCCAGCAACTGTTAATGGCATGCAGCTTCTGTGGAGGGATCATGGAGCCCCATGTCCTGCTTACGCCCTTGGAGTGTAAATAAACCTTTGTGGATGTCTGACGTCACTGACAAAAAAAAAATTAAAACAACTTCCAAGGTCTTTAGAGGAGTTAGAAATGTAAGTTGAAATAGATGTATTTCCTTTACTACTTTAACTACTAATGTTAACTTTTTCTATACATTACTGCCAGGCTTACTTGGATTTATTTCCGGTATCATAAATGTTTTGATTAAACAAGTAAAAACAAACACAGGAAAGTACAGCTTTACCATTGCTGAAAATGTTTGTGTTCTAGAAAAAAAAAAATAGACACAGCACTAATTGGCAGAAAGATTCAGAGCAACCATTTAACAGCTTCATAACAAGCTGAAGTGTTTTAAACATAAGAATACGATGCTCTTGTAACCATGGTATCCTGTGGCCATTAACGTATACCACTTAGGTATTTTTTTTCCCATTTTGGGAGAAGAAGAGACATTCCTCTTGAATTTCTAGTAAATAACCACAGCAGCAAACATTGTGCTAGTTCACTGATGGTTATAATGAGATTAGAATAAAGGTTGCAGATGTTTTCATAACTAGTCACATTGTGCTTCAGAGGGCAACACAAAAAGCAGTCAATTAAGCAACACTGTTCACATTTTAATTAACAGTGATGTACAGGAAAATCTGTACTTGCTTTTAGGAAAACTATGCTTTTTTTTCCTTCAAGTAATTAAACTAAATTGGTATTGTAAAAAAAAATGCAAAGAACATCTTGAGGTTGAAAATGTGCCCTTTTTTAACATCACTGTATATTCTAAGAGCCCTTAGATTGCAGTCGTATTGCAGATGAGGCAAATACTGGCCCATTTACTCACCAGTTATTAGGTAGTTTAGGTGGATGCTAAATGGGCCAGTATTTGCCTTATCTGCAGCACGATTGCAACCTAAATGCTCTTAGAATATACAGCGATGTTCAAAAAGGGCAAACTTTCAACCTCAAGATGTTCTTTGCATAATGCAGTGTCAGTGGCTCAGCAGGTTGCACACTTGCCTCTGAGGCCAGAAGATCAGAAGGCTGTGGGTTCTATCCCCACACCAGACAGTTAGGTAAAATCCCAATACTGACACTGTAGTGTAGCATGAGGGGGGTGCTGCAGTCCTGAGGTGCCGTCTTTCGGATGAGACATTAAACCAAGGTCCCATCTGCCTGTTCTGGTGGTAGTTCAGGTGGATGCTGAAGATCCTATGGCACTTCTCGAAAAGAGTAGGGGAATTTTTTATTGAAATCACAACAAAATCATATATACAAAGCAATATAGTATCATAGAAAACCATAAAATATGAAAACAATAGAAATAAAACATGAACAGAAATAAGTATTAAGTCATACAGGAAATTCAAACATAAAGAAAACAGTATCACCAAAATCCCTTCCTTCCCCACTCAAGGGAATACATATTGAAGAAATAACAAAACAGGAAAAAAAATAGTATTGCATCATATAAAAACATAAGGAAGTAGTATATCAGATATAGTAAGTAACATAAGCAAAGCCAATGAAGAAGCCTCCTCACAGCAGAATAGCAAAAAGATGTGTGTGACAATGAAACAGAAAATATAAGCAATGCAGTGTTACTGTACACAATTCAAAATATGAATGAAAAATAAGGTATAACATTCTGGAAATATACAGCTAATAAAAAACACTAACAGAGCATGCCATAAGTAAAAAAAAGGAAAAAAGAGGCATGCTACAGCCAGCAAAACACTGAAATCATGACTCTTACTCAGCACTGTAGCAGTGAAGGGAGTGAAATCACAACCAATCCACAGAGCCCCATCTAGAAGTAAATAGAGAGGGAGAAAGCTTGTGACAGTCTTGTAAGCGTAAAGTATTAATGGAGTTATGAACCATATAAAACAACTCTTCTACGGAAAAATAACATTGCTGAATTGTAAGCCTACGACGGACAAACCAGATGTAAAATTTAAAACACACCAAAAACAACCACGTGGTAACCCTATCATGTTTAGTCCACAAATTTGGTAAAATACCAAGACCAAAAATCTTTAAAGTCATGTTAGAAAAGGGGATGACAGCCACTTCTGATGCACAAAAGACCAAAATGCAACAATAATGGGCAGTCAAAAATAAATGACCTATCATCTCCACTGTTAGAGGACAGGTATCACGTGGACAGTAACGGTCAGAAAGCTGTTTATGCTTTAAATTCCCCCTCACATTCAACTTGCCATGGAAACACAACTATAAAACATCCCACATATAATGTGGGATGTGCGGTGAAGTCAACATGTATCCCATAGCATGCTGCAATGACGTATCATATAAATCAATAGGGGCCGAGTCATGGAAAAATTTACGTACAAGAAAGCATACAATTCTTTTCTACAAAAGGAGGTAATATGATTTATAGTAAGACCCCACAACTTAATTTTTCCAAAACAAACTTTCAATGTAGGTGGAAGCAGAGTTATAGAATGTATTGATCAAAAATCGATCCTAAAGAATCCAAAAGCCACGGTGTCCACTGCGAATCCCACTTAACTAATAAGGGTCATATATTGGAATACAAAAACATAGTAAAAAAGAAAACAATAGGGTGAATCATGTTTAAACCCCCAGATTTCCTCTCTCGTAACAATATACTCCTTTTAATCGGGTATAATCTATTACCCCAAATACAAGAAAAGAAAACAACCCACATCTGTGTTTCCAGGACGGAGGAAGACTAAATACTAACTCCGTACAAAAAGAGGCAACAAAATGTCTTAATCATAAAAACCCTCTTCAATTTGGATAGCCTCCATGTATTCCAAAGTTTAACCTTGTCTTGTGCCTCATCAAGCTTAAATTTCCAATTTTGATACGCCAAATCCCCTGTTCCGAAATGAAGTCCCAGAATAAGACATGTACCTCTAGTCACCGGAATCCCAATAACAGTAGGTACTCGTACAGTGGAATACAATGACACTTACTATAGTTAACACTAGCCCCTGTATATTTCATAAAATTCCTGGTGAGCAGTTCCCAACACACAAGCAGATGGCATGTCATTCACCACAAAGCAAATGTCATCCGCATATGCTATACATTAATTTCCTGATCCATACAAGAAAAGGACACTCCTCGTATTTCCGGATCAGCATAAACACTCCGTATCAAGGGATCTATAGTGAACAAATATAAAAGAGCACTCAATGGGCCACCCTGACGAACCCCCCGTTTAATGTGACACTTATTCCCCAACTAACCATTACAATAAGCTTGGGCTGTGCAAGCATAACATATCCGAATCCAAGAAATAAAGAGCGAAGGAACCCCATAGTGCTGTAAACAGTTCCATAAATAGGCAGACGGACATTGTCAAAGGCTTTGGCCTAGTCTAGACTAAAGAGTAAACCAGTAATTTCACCCAAGGCCCCTTGTGCATAATTTCTCAGAGCAGTATCAAACCAGAAATGTGTCTATTGGGTATGGAACAAGTCTGTGCAGGGTGTAATAAAAAAATCTGCCTGTAGGAGTAACCCGATCATTCAGTATTTTAGAATCTGCATTAAACAATGTAATTGGTCTCCAATTCACCAAGTCTTCGCTATCCCATTTTTTAAAAATAAAGACAACAAGGCCCTCAGTTATACTATCAGAGAGGACATATACAACTCATATGGAATCACATCTGATCCAGGAGCCGAACCCTTTTTAGTGTGGGACAACACTCCAGAAACTTCCAAAGACGTAATATCAGTAACAAGCAAGGCAGCACTAGAGGCAAAAAGACAGGGTACATCACATTGATCTAACCAGGGTGTATGCACAGGAGACTCAACATCTGAAGAGCCAAACAACAAACGGACATGTGCATCATGAGCCTGCATAATACTCTCCCTAGTGGTACACCTAAAGCCAGCCTGATTTTAACACTTTCCATATATTTCTGTTGCCGATGGGCACAAAACTGAAAAAATTCATGAAGGCTTTATCACCCTGAGTTCCAATGCGGTGCTCCATATCTAAGGATTTTAAACGGTTATATTGGGTTGTATTCATAAGATTCCGAATGGCAGTCAAATCAGGAAGGACAGATGTGTTCCCTTTTGCTACTTGAAAATGCAATTCTAAACATTTGGCCCTATACTCTAGGTGTAAATCAGATTTATACCTGCCATTCAGTTTACCAATGTGTCAAAAATAATAAAAAATATCAAGTTTGGTATCCATCCACCACTCCCTATATGAATCATATAGGAAAACCGCTGATTTACGGGCCTCCAATAATGCCATGAAACCATCCTCCACTGTGGGAAGAAGCATGACTCAAATTTAGTCTCCATTACCCAGGTCCACGATGCATGGGTTCATAACTGACGACCATGGCTTCTAGAGTAACATGGTCAGATGGAGCAACCGGAAGCGTTTTAGCAGTAACAACTCGCAATGACTCGATTAAAACCAAAAATCAATTCGGTGGCTTTTGTACCCTGAAAATAAGTTTTGGGAGAATCACCATATTTCTCAAAAATATCAGTCAGTCCAGTCTGAACCAACAGAGCAGACAAACAGTTAGCATCACAAAATATTTTCTGTGTTCAGTAACCTCTATCTTTCCTATATCTGCTACAATTAAAATCACCAGAGAAAGACATGTTTAGCAGTAAATAAATAGGCCGAATGATGTTAAAACCTCAATCCTGGCAGCCTTAGTCTCCGGAGCATAGACATTTAAAAAACGACATTGTAAACCACAAATAACCAAATCTAACATCAAAACACATCCAGGGACTGTGTCAATTAAATGCAAAAATCTAGCTGATGGATTATTAACTGTAATACCAGCACCACTACAGAGCTCAGTGCCAATCGACCAGTAGGTAACACCCCACCGCCACCCCCATTGTGGCCCGGTCTAAATCTTCTCTAGTATGTAATCTGGTATCTTGAAAATATGCAACATCATGACTTCCTCCTTCAAACAATGAATAAATCAACAGTCGTTTTCTATCAGACTGAATACTATTGACATTTAAAGAGGCAATAGAAAGTTTATAAATATCTAGCATATTGTAAATAATAAGAAAGAAAACCAACATATAACGCATCCTGAGGGAGCAAGACAGAAGACATAAGGCTAGAAGCAACTTATTTCGTTTTACTCCACTTTCGTGTTCCCAACTTATTCTTTTTCTTTTTAGCAGTGTCAGGGGTCTCTGAAGGCTGATTTAGATCGGACGCCCCCTCAGAGAGGGAAGACTGCACAGAGGTAGAATCAGATTCAGTAACAGCATCATCCTGAAATACCTGATATGCATTTTGGAGGGAAATAGAGGATTGTACAGGCATATGTGGTACATTAGTATGAGATTGGAGACTACTTAATCTATTAGAGACCAGTGTAAAGTCCCTATCAGGAGGTAAAGGTGGAGGCATAGATGCTTTAACCACATCAGAGTCCTCCAGCTGAATAATAGAGTCCATAACAGGGGAAACTGTCGGAACAGTAACAGGGCAAGGAGCAGGTGGCTCTACTTCTCATGCCGGAAGCTCCGGCTATCCAACACAAACAGGAGACCGAGGCCGACTGAGGTGGGGGGGGGGTCGTCTCTGCTGCATCACAGCCTTAACGGCCATATTGATATAAAAATCCTGGATGCAAAAGTCACCATTCGTCTTATTTTGGGCCACCCATGGGCAGTCAATATACGAGTGGTCTGCCTCACACAGGGAACATTTAGGAGGATGATGGCAGTCAGACATGAAGTGGCCCTGCTCACCACATTGAACACATCTAATAATTTCACAGGTTCTACTAAGATGTCTGGGTGAGCCACATTTGTAGTAATGTCGAGGTTGACCTGGGTAAAAAAATAAAACCTTTATCCCTACCCAAGTAAAAACAATTAGGCAAGTGCTGCAGGCCCTCATCATTCTGCAACAAATTCACCTTATAACGCCAACCACCATTCCAAAAACCCTCAGTTTCCAGAATAGGTTCCGGATTCCCCTGTATAGTACATTTCTTCTCAAGCCAATAATTAAAATCCTCAATGTTCACCCCTTCATTACGAAATAAAACAGTTATCACTTTAAGGGACTGTTTAGTAAGGGGGATGGCCTGAAAATGAGACCAAGCTGAATTCGTTTTAAGCAAAGCATATTTTATCCAAAAATGGTTTAGTAAATCAGGGGCACAAAAGTACTGTCCTCAGGTGTATGTATTAAAGCATAAACTTCAGCGGGAGAAAAACCCAATAACTGTTTGATCAGAACTTTCCCAACATAAAACCAATCCGGCGTATGCTCAGTAGAACCTAAAAAATGCAACCTAACAGCATTTCTACGCTTAACTAGCGTAACAGGTTTCTGTAAGAGACTTGCAAAGGTCACGGGGGATGCTGTTAAATGAGGTTGGTCCACAATATCAGGAGCAGGAGGGAGTTCTGTGTCAAGGTCAGAATTTAATACAGGAGGAGCAGAATCAACCTGAATCTCAACAGGATCCGTCACCAAAAGCGCGAAATGGGATACTATCAGGGCAGATACATTAGCTTGTTGGGTGGGAGGAGAAGCCTCAGCAATAACAGGAGAGACAGAGGAAACTGCAACAGGAGTACTTCCGAGTCAGTAGAGTGCTAATCAGGGACAACCACAGTACCCTCCAATGGTGGTACTACAACATCCTCTTGTTGAGTGCGGAAGGCAGCAGATTCCCATCCACCTCCAGATACCCAGGAAGTGGAATAGCGGGGTCAGCAATCCAGTCACCGAATCCAATTGTATCCAACCCGCACCAGTGAGTGCCTTCTGAGGAGACCAGGAATCAGTGCTTAAAACAAGGTTAGGACTCGGGGTCTGGGGTGGGAAAAAACCTTCCCCAGAAACAACAGGGAGTTGAGACTTAAGTACCTTGGAGCTCATACCTGGGAGACCTGAGGGGGAGTCAGCCTCAGGCCTTTTCTGTTTCCAGAAGTTGTCTTCGGCTAGTAACTGTGCTTTCTGAAAATCAGCCATAGCGTCCTGTAAAAGTCATCTTTTCAGTTCAAGATGACTGTGAACATCCATTGAGTGAGTAGAAAGGGGAACCCCATCTTCCGGTAAATCATTGCCAACGGGCAAGGTAGGAAAAGTAATGACAGGCCGCAACCGGAAATCTTGGGTCCTCATGAAGAAGTGAAGTACTGGTGACCTCCGCACCGTCAGACAAGACCGCCTGCCACGAGGGTGTCAGTACACTACGCTGGCCACCGTTAAGGTGCATTCCAGCCACACCATTCCCCTCGCAATGAATCTGCAGGTTCTGGCTCTCAGCCATCTCATCACCACCACTGTCTTCATCCATCTGAAGATCGCACACACACTCAGCTGGCTCCACAGCACCCACTGCCGACAGAGATGGGGAATTTCCCCAGTGTCCTGGCCAAATTTCCCCCATTCACTAAAAATACTAGCAGCTTAATTTGGTTCAATGTCAGTTGGCATCCATCTCAATTCCCTTCCCCCAGGACAAGGCTGAAAGTAGGCAGAATTGTCTAGTCCTCCTTTCCCGGTCAACAAAAACTAAATAAAATAAAGAAAGAAAATAGAGAATAATGGCTATGCGAGTGTGTGTTATGGTTTTTTTTTTTTTTTTTTTACACACCCGAGTTGTGTTATTACCCTGTAAACCTCCAGAGGTTTACCTGGTCATCACACAACAAGGGTGTGTTAAAAACAAACAAACAAAAAAAAGAAAACAACGCACATTTGGCATGGCCAGTATTTTTTATAATTTCCTGGTGCAAGGAGTTTAGTTAGCTTAGTTTTAGAATTTATTTTGTGTTAAAGCTGGTGAGTACAGACAGAGGAGGAGAGCGAGTGACTTGGCAGCTTCAGAAGACGAGATTAAAGCTTTAGCGAGTGTTGCCATAGAAACACTCGCTTACATAATAAAAAGCCAGCAGAATAGGCCAAATGATCTGTCTTGTGTGTAAAGCCAGCAACCTAATGGCTGTCTAGCCTTACCACCCCCAGCCCCAGTAGGATTCTTCTTTAGTTTGTTTCCCTTGTACCTGTCCCATCCCTTCTTGAATCCCTCCACTGTGCCCTCCTCCACCAGCCTCCCAGGCAATGCATTCCATGGCTCCACCACCTTCTCAATGAAAAATGCTTCCTACATCCCCTGTAGTTTCCTCCAGTTTCCACTCATGGCCTCTGGTTCCCCTCTTTAGCTTAAAAGCTCCTTGGTTCCACTCCTCTTTATTCCTTTTACATACTTGAAAACATCCATCATATCTCCCCTGTACCTCCTCTCCTAGTGAGTAAAGCCCAAGCTCATCCAGTCTCTCCTCATAGGCTTCCCTCCATGCCCTGAATCATCCTGGTCGCTCTCCTCTGACCCTCTCCAGCAGCGCTATGTCCTTCTTCAGATGAGGTCTCCAGAACTGTACACAGTACTAAAGCTGTAGCCTGACCAAGGCATTATATAGTGGGAGGATCACCTCCCTCCTCCTGGATGTAATTCCCCCGGCTATGCAGCCCAGTATCCAGTTTGCTTTGGCTGCAGTTCTACAATTTTAAGAGTTATTCATTTTGACGTCTATCACCACCCCTAAATCCCTTTCCCAGGCTGTATTCATGACCCAGGTTTTTTACCTCCAAATGTAATACCTTACATTTCCCGGCATTAAATTTCAGTCCTCACCTCCCTGGACTGCCTCCCTCGCTTCTTCACAATCCACCAGTGTTCCCAGTTTTGAATAATTCGCAAAGAGACTCAACCTGTTCCTAACTCCCCTCCCAATATCCGAGACATAGGCATTGAACAAGAGTGGCCCCAATACCGAACCCTGAGGGACCCCACTGATTACCTTCCTGGGAGAGGACATTATCCCACCCACCATTACCCTCTGTTAACGCCCTGAGAGCCAATTTTCAACCCAACTGAGCTCCTGTCCTTCCACCCCCATATCAGCCCATAATGTGGTACTGAATCAAACACCTTGCTGAAATCTAGGTATAGGACGTCCACCGGCCTATGTCTGTCCAAGGCCCCCATCACCCAGTCATAAAACTCTACAAGATTGGACTGACACGATCTCCCCGGAACGAAGCCATACTGTTTATCATCCTGGTGTCCTAACCATTCCAGCTGCCTCCCAATCCTCTCCTAGATAAAGCCCTCCATTACTTTGCCTACCACAGATGTTAGGCTGAAAGGCCTATAATTCCCCATCTCTTCACTAGACTCCCTTTATGAATAGGCACTACATAAGCCACCCTCCACTCTTGGGGCACCCATCCTGTCTGCAAGAGGTATTAAAGAGTGCAGCCAGTGGGTTGCCAGCTCCTCCGCCAGTTCCTTTACAACTCTCGGGTGTAGCCCATCTGGCCCCGCACCTTATCCGCCTTAGCTTCTGAAGGGCCTCCCTACCCTATCCACTGTGATTTCTTCCCCCATTCCTCCCCCTCACTCAACCTCCCCACCCTTTCTGGGTCTGTTCCTATCTGTACCCTAGCCTCATTCCGTCCTCTGGTCTCAGACCGACTTCTCACTTTAGCTGAATGCTCTTCCCTGCCATCAGCCTGTAGGGATCCCCAGTCCCCATTTGCAAAGATTGAGGCAAAGTGCTCATTTAGCACCTCTGCCTGTTCCCCTGCTTCCTGAGGCCATCCTCCCATAATTTTAATCCTATTGATCTGCGTCCTCTCTTTTCGCTTCTCTCATATATCTATAGAATCCCCGGATATCCCTAGCCAGGTTATGCTCCATCCCTGCCTTGGCTCCCCTCATCACTCTGGTGACCCTCCTGGCCAATATTTCCTTGCTGTCCTCGCTCCTTGTCTCCCCCTTTGAGCATTTAAAAACGTGCATAAGTGGCCTTTTTATCCCTCACTGCCTCCTGCACTCCCTACGCTTGAATGTCAGTCTGTACTCAGCGGCTTTAAGACTAAATAAGTAAAAACTAAATTAACTGCTACAACGGACATGGTTTTGAAAAATGGTTCGAGTTTATCTACATTTTCGTTTTTTGGTTTTTTTGAAGGAATACCGCTCGGTCACGCTCACGCTACAAAGAAATGAAACTGGCAGTCACGAGGACAGTGCAAATAAGGTGCTTTCTGAACGCTGTAATAACTGGTTCTATCCGTTATTACAGCATTTGAAATGTGGCTCTGCCCGTGGTGTAAAGCAATACCAGTAATTATTATTTCTAAAACATTTTTGATGAATACGATACTCATCCCAACCCTTGGAAATGCTCAATAAATACTTTAAAGAGAGCTCTTTTTACAAGTTTAAATTACTTTTACTGATCAAAATTAAATTTTACTCCCCTAATGTCAAAAATGGTGACTACATTACTCTTGAATGCCAAGGTTATCTGGAGCACTGGGTTGCAACATTGCTCATTATGGATATCACAGTTGGGCATAAACCTCAAAACATTACCGTTCTTCTTTGGCTTTCGTAATAATGGTCTGGATTCCACCTCCACTTTCCCCTTTTACTTTTCAGTTGTTAAGAATAAATGGATTGAGTAATTCAGTAGACTGGACCTGGTTAAAATAGTCCAAGTCTGACAATCCTATGTACTATACCCAGAAAAGCAGGGAATCAGGGAGAAAGAACTTGCCAGACAAAGCTTTTCAAAGGCTGATCTTCCAGACTCTGCTATGAATTCAGTTTATTGGGGTGAAAACTATTGAGGCAATAACAGCACCAAAAGGTCACTGGGTCCAGTTTGTGGGTCAGACCAACTGAAAGCTCTGACCAGTTTCAACTAATCAGCCTTGATTTGGTTGCTTTTTTGGCTCACCATAGAGAGACGTGGATTATTATTACTGTTAGTGTTTGTGTTTATGCTGCTTATTATAACTGTAGGAATATAACTCATGCATTTATTATTACTATTGCCATTATTAGCTATTGCATATTATTAATTCTACTGCTTATAAGAAATATTCTGCCTTTTAGTAATTGTATTTTCTGTAAGCCAAAGGCTTTCTTTGGGTAGATGAGGGGCAAGGGTTCTGATTCTGTAACTCTGAGCTGAGTGGCTGTGTTTGAGAAGAGCTCCCAAAGCTAAGTGCTTTTACTATATTTTCAGTTTAAAAATTGTTTTGTTTTATGCAGATTTAGGTGATTGTGAAAGATAACCCTGTAGGCTCCAGAAAGATATAAAAATGTGTGGTAGATATTGGTTGGAAGTCAAAAGGATCAACATATTTGTTTAGTGTGATCTTTCAACTCTGATGTGGTTAATTTTAATACTGCAGTTTTAAACCCTTTCTGTATGTGTTTTGGTGGTGTCTGGTATTGAGAATCTAAGTGTCATTTGTGGGTATTCTGTCTGTTTTGTAGGTACTTTATTTTCTTTGTTAAATAACTGAGTTATACATATTGCCTAATACTTTACAGTACATTATGCTGTCTCTGATTTTTTTTTTCTCCAGTCTTTTAGAGCTGTTTAGTTAACTGTGGCAGTGGTGTGGTACTGTGATCTTCCTTGTCAATCTTCACCATTCATTACTGCTTGGGTTAGTGCAGTGCGCAGCCACTACAGGAGATGATTTTATTTTATTTTGGAGTTCGAACTCCAACGGGCGCCAAGACACAAGAGCTTATCACACTGTGTCAAGTGCGTGAGGGGCGGCCGTTAGGTGCAGAAGACTCCTCCTCCATCTCAGTTCTGTTTCTCATGCCGTCGAGACTGCACCTGCTGCGGAGAGTATAGTTACTGCATCACAAGGCCTATCTGTTGTTCGTCGATGCCGCCTTCATAGACCGCACTTCTCCTTCATCCTGTTTTTCTCGACATTGTCAACTGGTAAGACCGCTTCTGTTTTTCTGTTTGTATCCGCGACGCCAAGAACTGGTTTTTTTCCTTAATTGTTTTGCATCATGTCAGGTTTGGGGGCAAAACGCAAGTCTAAGACGGGCGATGCCCCTATGCGTTGGTGCTCCTGTGGCCGGCATTTTTCTGTCACGGTCCAGCATGATGTTTGCCTTCGCTGCCTGGGACCCAACCATAATATGGATGCATGCGATGCCTGGTTCTCGATGGACCGTCACGTCCTGGAAGTCCGCCGTTCAAGATCGGCAAGGCTCCGCCGACTTTCGGGGCACGGCGCCACCCCAGGGATTCCCAGGTAAGGTCTGTAGGCCCTTCCTCCGGGTCCCCTCCCAGGCCTGTATGGTCTGCAGAGGAGGAAGCCTCCTCATCTTCTCTTGCCAAGGAGGAGGCCTCTTTTGCGGTGTCGGAGGAACGCCGGGGTCCCTCCCGGGGCCACAGTGGAGACACCGCCTCGGCAGTCACCTCTTCGGAGGTGCAGGCTCCCCCAGTGTCGAGGCCCAGGTCTGCTGGGCCCGGCATGGGTGGACCCTCACCGCCACCTTCCTGCGCCTCTTCGGATCCCGGTGCCGTTCGCAGCACCGTTCGTGGTGCTGTGTTGGGTCGCAGTGCCGGGGGTCTGACCGGCGCCGTTGGGGAGTCAGGGACGGGTTGGGGCGTTGCAGATGGTCCGAGATCATCCGGCGCTGCCGCTGGCACTGGTGCCGTTTCTCTGGAGACCCCTGGAGTGGCCAGTATTGAGGTCCAGTTGGTCTCTTCCTCCTCAGAGGAGGATGATTCGGATGTGGACCCGTCCTGACACCCTGACTTTTCGGAGTCAGGGTCTCCAGTGAGACGAGGTGCTAGGCGGCCCAGTGCGCCTATTGCTCTGTCTCCTGTGCTGTCCTCTCCTGAGGCCTCCCAGGCTGGGGGTGGTCTGGGGTCCCTGGAGGAGGATGGCGTGGAGGTGGGGGAAGGGCTCATCCTCCTGAGGGGGTTGTGGTAGCTGCCGATCCCGGTGCTGCTGCACCTGCTCGGGTTGGGGTGTTGCTGGGGTTGAGGAGGAGGGTGTTCTCAGAGTCCGGGGGGTTGAGAGGCCGGGTTGAGGCACCTCGGTCTTCACCTGCCACCCCTCAGGGTGCGGGTAGGAGCCGTAGCGCCAGGGTCTGTCTTTCCCTCTCGAGCTCCAGGGAGCCTTCTGGAGGCGTTGCTGTGGGCTGGCCATCTGGACCCATGCAGCCCCAGGTTTGTCCCAGGGGAGGATCCCCTACCAGGCTTCGTATCCTCAGGGTTCCATTCTGCAACCTGCTTTGTTGTCCGGAATCCCGCCAGCTCAGGCCCCATTTTCCAGATTTCAGAGCCTCAGCAGAGGACAGTTGTCTCGTCGTAGTGTCCTCTCTCCCATTCCTCAGCCACCCCCTCTCTCCCAGGCCATGTCGGTCCTATGGGCCCATTATCCTGGGGGCGTTCAGAGGTTCTGCAGCCGCCTTCCCTCATATGTTAGGTATATGCATGGAGTGGGTGTTTCCTATCTCCACCGCTGCATGGGTCCTCTGAACACCGAGCTCTCCTTCATCCTCGCCTCCTCCTCGGAGGGAGAGGAACCCACTGCTCATCTCTCCTCCAATGCTGATTTCATTGAATATCAGCGATTCCTTCAAGATGGTGAGGGATCTTCGTGATCTCCTTTGTTGGGCAAGACAATACTGGAACGGAGACACTTGAATTCTTCAATGAATTCAGTGCTCAGCATTTGGTGGTACTATCCTGGCCTATTCCCTTCCAGGTGGCGTCTATCCGTTCCTGGCAGTCGCCAGCCACCCCTGTTCCAGCCCCAGCAGACTGCAGAAGAAGGTATTATGCCCCACTGGAGTCCCTAGGTTCTCTTCCCAACCCACCTTCAGGATTGGCATACCTAGAAACTCCCTCCGGGTGCCGCCGCCTGGCACACGACCGCCCACCAGACTCAGATCTCCCAGTTTGACTGGTGGGGGCTAAGAGTGTTCTTTTCCTCTCATGCGATTTTATGCATTGCATCACATCAGGCTCACCATGCTGCCTATAGTAGGCATTTATGGTCGATGCTCTCCCAAGTCCTAGCATCAATGCCTGATACGGAGCAATTCAGACAAGCTATTGCCCTCTCTGCTATAGGCCTGGAGCTGGCAAGACACCAAGCAAGGGCATCTTACGACGCCAGTGAGGTGGCTTCCAGACTTGCAGGGACAACAATCTGTTTTAGACGGACGGCATGGCTTCGTCTATCAAGGTTATCACCCTGGCCCGGCGTAGGGTGATTCGCTCCACTTTCCGGGGGACCCGTCATTTTTCCTCCAGGGCTAGGAATCTTCTAGAGGGGCTTCCTCCGTCTCCCCCTCCCCAAGGGGACACCTCCTAGCTCTCCTCCACCATAGGCTTCTCATCTGATTAGCCCAGGGTCTTCCCCTCCTGTTTCCCACCAGCAGGAGGCTGGGGGTCTTGTTCCCTCAGGGTCTCTGTTATCCCACCCTTCGGGGGGAAGCTTGGTACTCACCCAAGCAGTAATGAATGGTGAAGATTGACAAGGGAAGATATGAAAATTACGTACCTGCCATAATTCTTGATCTTCTCTTGTATCTTCACCATTCATTACTGATACCCGCCCACCTTCCCCTCAGTGGCCTCCTACTGTGGCGTCTTCCCCTCCCTACTCGTTCTTCTCCCCTCCTTGTTGGCCTTTATGCCAAAAAAAAAAAAAAAACCTATCTTGATTTTCCATTCTTCTTTGGATGGATCCTTTTCCCTCAAGGTAAAGGGGAACGAGTAGGATTTATTCTGTCCTGAGGGATCGCTTTCTGATTGCCCCTAGGGGTGACTTCTTAGCCATGTTGTTCAATTCACAGCTGAAGAGACCGTCCCTCTGTGGCTTGGCCCCAATTTTCAGGTTCCCTCTGGCAGGTATTATTTAATATTGTCAGCTTCTTCTGGTTGGTGCTTCTGGTACTTCATTAGCCTTGAGCTGTTGTCCTTGCCTTGCCTTCAGGGAGTCCAACTGAGTTCCCACTCTATCCTTTCTTACAAAGCTGCCTTCTGTAGGGCTTAACCCCTCCCCACACACTTCGGTGTTAGCACTTAACAAGGTGCTAAGAGGCTCATTCGCCCTCCTAGTTGGGCGCTCTCTTTCCGGAACAGATTTTCTGCCTGGGCAGTCTGTGAGCTCTCAGCTAGAGTGTAGGGGGTTGGGATGATGGGAGATAGAGAATCTGCCCTTTGTGTCCAATCTGTACAAGCGGTTCAGTTGAACCTTCTCTCAGTCCTATCAGGAGGAATTCTTGCTCCCTTGTGTTTGGTTCCAAGCTTATAAGCCTCTCAACCAATGTATCTATGGGCAGTGTTCTCCCCTCTCAGCATCCCTTGTTTTCTTCCCTTTCTTCTTCTTCTTCCTTTTCTCTTTCTCTTTATCTGTTCCTCCCCTGGAGCCGCCCCAGAAGGGAGGCCCTGCGGTCCCTTTAGGTAGGCATTCTCTCTCTCTCTCTCTTCTTTCTGTCCTCTACCGGCTTATTCCTTTTCAGTTTATATCCTTTCCTTTCTGTCCCTTGGCCTCTTGTCTCACTCCTTTTTCTTACCCTTTGTTTCCGCCTCTCCGGCTACAGAACTGAGATGGAGGAGGTCTGCGGCATAGCAGCTGCCTCTGGCATGACCGGTGCGGGCGCTGTCAGGGCGGTGCCCGTTGAACCGACTAAAAAAAAAAAATCTCCTGTAGTGGGTGCGTGCCTCCAGCACTAACCCAAGCAGTAATGAATGGTGAAGATACAAGAGAAGATCAAGAATTACGATAGGTATGTAATTTTCATTTCTTTCTTGTAGTTCAAGGTGCATTTTTTTCTATTTTTAAAAAACGACATCAGCTTGGTATGTTGTCACCTGTTTGTTGTTGCTAAGTAGCAGATGTTTTTGCATTGTGTTCAGGTTCTGTGACAGAATCTGTATTAGTAGAAGGTAGATTATTGTGATTGTTACCTTTGATGGTAAGGAGCTGAGACAGAAATTTATATATGTTTAAATGTTGTAGTTATTTTATATGTAACCCTAGGTGGCACTATCCCAGGCTACTACCCCTACCTGCTTGGCTAGTAGCAGGTTAAGGGCCTGGGTAATGAAATGGTGCCTCCACCCGGAGGTCAGGGTTGTTAGTGGTCAAGCTAACCTGGGCACATACCTCCGGGACGCCTGTAACCTCCTCTTCCCTTCTAGTGGCCTGAACAATACACCTATAATTACTTTCACAATGGCCCTTGTTCACCAGGCAATAACCCACACTGTTTGCACTTACCAACAACGCTGGTTCCTGTAGCTTGATCCTGGGGACCCCCTGTAAAACAAGGTTAAGCACAGCAAATAGCAACAGTACAATACTTTTGGCACAAACTGGAACCACAGTCAGGTTAAATGCAAACAAAGTTAAATCTGATTTATTCAGGGGATTTGAACAAGGGAGGGGCATAATTAGGTTGATTTGCTTAAAAGCTGTATTAAACAGACAGTTATGCATGCAGTTCAGAGTCCCTGTACAGTCACACACTATGGGTACCCAGGTAGGAAAACGGTGGGCTAGCCAGAAACATTGTAGCTGGTTGGGGCCCTGTGATGGAAGAAAGCAACATGCACAACACACACTGTTTGTAATCAGGAGCCGGAGGGCTCAGTTCATGAAAGAAAAGGCAACAAGACGAATCACTGAGGCATCGTTCCTGTTCAAAGCGTTGAGCAGGGGCTGATCCCAGGCCGGTCTCTCATTGATGACTTTCTGCATAGCAGGTATTCTGGCTAGGCCAGTGTAGCAGGACCCAGGCAAATGGAAATGGATACGGATCCAGTCCGTGGAGCTCGATACAGCCTCCAGCAAGCAAAACACAGTTCAGACACACAGTGGGGAACCAAATCACGACCCACTATGAGAACATAGCACATTCACATGTAAGGAAATTCCACTGTACCAGGCAAATGTCTCTCCGGTCGCAATTACAGAGTCTCTGTACAATTTAGGAGTTCAGAGGTAGCTGGAAGTCCTGACAGGCCGATCGCATTCAGCAAATCTTCGGTCTTCTTCAGGTTAAAGCCTGGTCACAATTCAGTGGCTTAATTTGCTCTCCAAGTTCATATTCAGTCCGAAAAAAGCACAAGTTCCCTGTAAGGAACAGCAGGCAGGCATGCAGGCCAAACTCAGGCCTTTCCACAGTTCTCCCATGCAAATCCACTATGGATTGCTGTTCAAACTGTCTCGAGCTGTTACTTCTTCACTTCCCAACTCAGATCTAACTGAAACTGCAGGCAGTGTGGGACTTTCCCCAAGATCCAAAAGGTTCGATTGGCTGATCTGTCTGTCAGTCACAATAAGGACTCCCCCTCCAGGTTATTTTAGGCGCCAAAACCCCAAAACTACAATTCCTACAAGTTTTGGCCCCACCAAGCCCCTATAGGCAGGCTCCATTTTAAAGTCCCAAATGTACTGATTGGCCCATTCTGATAGTCCAGGACCAAGATGATGGAAACAAACAGAACTGTCCATGCTACAAAGAAGGCAGGTGAGAACAAACTGCAATATTATTATTACTCTAACAAATTATCAGCAAATAAGTACATCTTCTAACAGAGCTCCCTCTCAGATTAATTATGACTGCAATCCAGGCAGCTGTTAGAGAGACAGTACACCAAGGCTATACAGGCACTCTCTGGCAATACATTTAAACTGCTAAAATGCAGTACACCAGCCTGGCAGTGAGCATTTAGGCAAGCTCAGGGAAGACTTTTTGGGAACCCCCATTTGTAGGGTTACACCCTTCCCTGCCTGGAGAAAACTTGGCGTCCTTGTCAAGTCTGTACCATCACAATATCAAAAATGCAATATAAACGAGACATATATATCATTAGCTTGTTACATCACTATACCTTTCAATATACTTCGCATTACTACATCCATATTGACAATACTTATGCATGTTTCATACAGGTAATGCTGATTCCACTATGATTAACACATTAGTAACATCACAGTACTGCTTCAGGTAATTACTTCTTGCACATTAAACAATGTAAGATGGGGCCCTTCCCTATCAGCTAACTTGGGGTTGGATGGGGCAGGGGCACCATGGTGAGAGGAAAAAACAAGTAACCTGGAATTGGCCGTCAAGCTCAATTTGGGCAGTGAGCTTGGCGAGACGTAAACCCCTTTGTGAACCACATTGAGAGGCAAATCCACTGGCCTCCTAGGGGAATCATAACTAAAGCATAGTACTGACTTTACAGCTCGGACAGTCTTTCTGGGGAGCAGCCACAGTCTCTGTACTTTCAACACTAACTTTGGAGCTTGTCACTTGTGAGAGGTGCCTCTGCATGGATGGAATGTCCAAACCAGAAGCACCTGTCAGCTCCTTTCTCTGTGAGGCTCTGTTTCTACAACACTTTGCTCATTATTATCCTTTGACAAATGCCCAGGTTGCTCATTTTTAGGAGGCTCTAGCACAATTAGGCTTTGCAGCACTGAAGGGAGGCTTTCAACACTCTCACATTGTTCTTCAGGTTCTGGTGTGTCACCAGGGAGACTCAGACCATCAGCCCCTTCTTCAGGCAATTCACACAGTTCCACAAAACACAGAGAGTGAGCAACCTCAGATGTGATGCTTTGCACCTCACTTTCAGGGAGCATTGGCTCCAAGGACGAAGCTGGGGGGTTAGGCAGTCCAGAAGGCCCAGCTTCATCCCCATAATTAGTCATAGAGTTACCTCGAAACAACTGACTCAATTCATAGAAGAGGTAATAGGCATTGTCACACTCACTATCGTCAGAGGCGGACTGACAGTCACTATCATTCTGGGCCTGCTGCGGGGAAAAGCTTAACTCTGTAACTACTGGGGTAGGTTGACTATGTCTCTTTTTTGCAGCAGCATGAGTCACCGGCCCAGGGGAGGCAATGTCTGCTGGCTCAGCTTCAATAATAACTTGCCGATAGGCAGCAAGTAGTTACGTGCATGGTCTTGACAGCTTTGGAGTTATTCTCTGGGTGTACTTTGTATATTGGTCGATCATCCAACTTTCCAGCTACTAATGAGGAAGATGGTGCCACTATCAGCAATTTTGTGCTTGCCATGTAGTCCCAAATCGCGAACAACACATGGTCTTGGGCTGTAGCTCTTGAGCTGTTACTTTCTTGTGTGCCTGTCTTTGTTGGCAAGATTTCTTTTAGTGGCCTTTGTCTGGGCCAGTTGATATGCATGGTTCAATTGAGCTTTCAGTTTCTGTACATACTGCAGGTGTTCAGCTCGGACCCATCTGGAGAGACCCAAAACAGACATCAACTGGCAGCAGGCCTCCTCTAAACATGAGGCGATGGGGAGAACCCAGTAGCGTCATTTCTGGTGCAATTGTACATGTGTACCAAGGTGCTAATCTGGCTCCACTTATGCTTGTCTTTTGGGTGGCGGTGCCCAGCATGTTAGAAGGGTACGTTAAAACGTTCTGGTTGAGGGTCCCCTCGGGTGATAGGGGTGGTTCTTGACTTCCGCACCCCACAGAAGAGCATTTCTTTGATTAGCTGACTTTCAAAGTCTCTGCCTTGGTCAGAGTGGATCCGCTTGGGGGCACCATAGTGGAAAATTAATTTTCCACTCACTACCTAGGCCACGTAGAGGCCTTTAATCTTTAGTTGGAAAAGCTTGTGCATACCGTGAAATGATCCGTAACCACTAACACATTGCCAATATTCTGCTGATCAGGTTCTAAACACAAAAGTCTATGCAGACCAGTTCCATGGGGTGCTGGTAGTAATTGACAAGGGGCAACCCTCTGAGGCAGGGCTTTCCTTTGGACAACGACTGCAGGTCTTTACCTGTCAATACCGAGGTGCCCCATGTGATTGTGGAGGGACCTCAGTACCAAATCTTTAAAGGCCATGGGCAGGACCAGTTGCTGCTTGTCTGCTCAACCACTGTCTCTCTGTATAACAACTGATTGTGTAACTTCAACCTGGGACCTTCTTTAAACAATAGGGCAGTTCGCAAGTCAGGGGAACGGAACTGGGACACATCTTTTCCCTCATGCACGGCATCAAGTGCTGGCTGAATCATAGGATCTTGGGATTAAGCCCACTGGATGCTGTCATTGTCAAATTGAGGTGGTGCACTAATATCTAAAGCAGAGAAATGGCGATAGGCAGCCGGTATGCAGGTATCAGGAGGGCCCAAGCAATCTACTAAACAGTCCACTGCATCCATAGACATCTGTTCACCTCTGTCAAACTTTTGGCACAATGCTCAGATGTCAGGTTCAGACAACCTGACCCAATCACCCTTGGAGACTGGACTTCGTGACAGGGTGTCAGCATCAATATGGTTCAGTCCTGGCCTGTATTAGACAGCATAATCATAAGTTGATAAAGCAGAGAGCCACTGGTGCCCAGTGGCGTCCAACTTAGCTGAAGTCTGTACATAGGTTAATGGGTTATTGTCGGTCTTCACCAATATCTTCGCCCCATAGAGGTACTCATGAAACTGGTCAACAATGGCCCATTTTAGGGCAAGGAACTCTAGCTTGTGCACAGGATAGTTTTGTTCTGACGGGGTCAAGTTCCTGCTGGCAAAAGCCACTGGTCTCAAACCATCCTCATGGTCTTGATACAGCACAGCTCCTAGGCCCTCTAGACTCGCGTCCGTATGCAGCACATAGGGCTTGGTAGGGTCAGCATAGGCGAGGATCAGAGCGTGGGTGAGCTGGTATATGACTTCATGGAAGGCTGCTTCACATTCGGGTGTCCAGCGGGGCCCAAAAGGTTCACCTGTACGGAAGTATACTTTCTCTGGTTCTTTGACAGCCCCTTTCTTGTATTTACGGTTGGTTGGGGGGGGTAACCCTGGGTGAGAATCAGGAGTGGGCGAATCACCTTGGAATAGTCTTTTATGAACCTGCGGTAGTAGCCACAGAACCCCAGAAAACGTTTTAGTTCTTTCAAGTTATTTGGCTGGGGCCAAGTAGTCAGTGACTCTACCTTACTGGGATCAGTCTCTAGCCCTTCTGCAAATACTGTGTGCCCCACATACTTCACGGAGGTTTGAAAAAAATGGCATTTGTCAATGGACAGCTTGAGGCCGAAGTCTTCCAGTCGGTGTGGGACTTTAAACAGTCGAGTCCCATGCTCCTCTAATGTGCGTCTAAACACAATGACATCATCTAGGTACACTAGGCATTCCTGCAAGTTCATATCTCCCACCGCATGTTCCATCAGTCGCTGAAAGGTGGCTGGGGCACCCGAAATCCCCTGTGGCATTCTCAAGAATTCGTAGAACCCCAAAGGACAGATGAAGGCTGTTTTCTCATGATCCTCCATGGCCATCGGAATCTGATAATATCCACTGCGAAGATCCAATACTGAGAACCATTTGCTCCCATTCAAGCAATCCAGGGCATCTTATATACGGGGCATGGTGTATTGATCTGGGACAGTCCACGGTTCAGGGTTCGATAATCAACACACATCCTCACCGACCCATTCTTCTTATGCACAACCACAATAGAGAGGCATATGGGCTCCTTGATTCCTGTATCACATCGAAGCATTTCCTGCAGGTGTCTCCTCACATCATCTGTGTCTGCTGGGGTGAGGCGTCGGGATCTCTCTCAAATGGCCAGTCATAATGCTGGCGTATATAATGCTCTACACCTTGACACACCCCGTCCCATTCTTTTAACGAAAACACTTGGTCTCTGGGCGAGTTTCTTGCTAATCCTAGCCTTCCATTCAGCTGGCAGTGGGGAATCACCAAAGTCAAATAAGTCTGGGGTCACTCTCTCCTTTTGGCCAGAATACTTGTTATTGGGTAATACTGCAGTGTCTGCCCAGTATACTGTAGCTAGAGTGCACCCTCTGTTCACCCGGACCTCCCAATCTGACACATTTTGAATCTGGACCATCACTCATGCATAGGCATGGGCACGGGCAGGCAAGATGCTGGGTTTAACCAATAATCCTTCTGTCAACTTTCCATCACCTGGTGCATCCAACATTAATATTTTGTTCTTTACGTTTCTCTTTAGGCGGACTTCTCCATAGATTGTGCACTGGGCATTGGGGGCCAATACCAAGGAGTCAGGTTCCCTTTTCTACACTATCCCCACTGGCTCATCTGGGTCCTCTTCATTGGGTTCCTGTTGTAAGTCATATGCCCTTTTACTAGGCTGGAATTCTTAGGCCCATCCAGTCAGTTGCCCTTGTTTCTCGTGACATTGTTGTGCTAGTCTCCCAAACATGTGGGAGTTTGTTCCAATTAACAGGGGAACCCCATCATACAGTCCGGTGGGGAACACTAGGCCAGTGTCTCTACTTGCTCCTCTACACCAGTTACAGTTGTAGGAAAAGTCAACCAGAGGTGGACATATCCTAGATAGGATAAGACTTGTTGCTCAGCCCCACACATGTAGGCCTTCCAGGGATTGTAATGGCACATCAGATAAGTGTTTGTCATACTAGTTCTGAAATACAGTGGTCACTTGTGACCCACTGTCACACAAGTCTAGTAGGAATACCATTCACAGCCACAGTAGTCTTCATTGAAGGGTCCACTATTTTGGACCAATCTGGATGAACAATAGCAGGGGCCTGGACAGACGATTTAGCCACAGCGGGTTTGTGTTAGGTGGCTAAACCTTCACTGCGGTCATTTCGTGCACCCTTGACCACTGACTCATTTTCTGAAACTCTCCTGAAGCCGGTTCACCACTTTCTCTAAGTCCTTCTGAGACCAGCATTCCCTCTTCATATGGCCATCCTTGCCGAGTTGTGACAAATGACAGGCTCTCGGCATCTTTGGGAAAACATAGCAGGGATGCTTGAGCATCGATGGGAGATTGTGATCTGACTTCTGCTGGTAGTGTACCATGTCTCAAAAGTTCCTTTAGGGTGGCAACATCCTTGAGCTCAGCCAAGAAGCCACCCTCAGTAGAGGATGCCTGAGGTGCACCCCATAACAGTCACGCCCTGACAGGGGCCAGGGTCTCTGTCAGCAGAGGATACCTCAGTGAATGCACCCGTTGTACTTTTCTGACTTCATTCAGCAATTCCTCCCCACCATTTAGCCCACGGCAGGACACGAGTGGTCTCCATTTCGGAAGGGCTTCGTGTCATAATCACTTGGCTCACTCACCCCATAATTACAATCTCCTCTTCACCTTCTACCTCCCGGAGTTCTTTTATCAAGTCACAGTAGTCAGGTGGGTTACCTCCTATCCTGGAGCCTTACCTGGATGATCTGCAGTTTAGAATGCTTGGCATGTTGCAGTATGTGCCCCACCTCACACCGGTTCAAATCGCTGGCGGTACCCCACCTTTCTGGTAAGCTTTCTGCAGAGCTCTTTCTAGGCGAGTAACATACACAGACAAACTTTCCCCCTTCCATTGTTTGGTACTGGAATTTCCACATCAAAGTCTCCCTGACTCAATGCTCCCAAAATTGCCTTCAAGTACAGATAGGTACTTCTGAGCAGATGATCAGGGTTCATGGACCTCAAAAATGTAATGGCTTCAAGGGCGGGGCTCGTCAAACTTTCTATGATGCTTTTCCGCTTCTCAGCCTCTGCACACTGCCACTCGGGTAGGAAGGGGGCAACATATTCAATCCAGGTCTCTCAGTCATCCTCCTCCTGGGGGGTGGTTAGGGTGTCCGAAAAGATTCTCAGCCTTCGGTAGGAGTCGTGACTAATGGTGGGGTACAGATATAGGGGCTAGCATTGGCATGGGCACAGAAGGTGGGGCAGTAACAGGTGCTGGAGTGGGAGGGGATGTTGGGGAAGGAACACCCCCAGATGGCAGGAATAGTTTCTTAAAGACCTCTACAGTTTTCCCTTCCTCCAGCAACAACTTTGCAAATTTCTCCTCAAAAGTCTCAGAAAATGGTGGGAGCTCATCCTCCCCAGTGTCTTTACTGTCTTTTGTTATCACTCTCAGGTGGCTAGGACCCCTTCTGAGGGAATAGTCTGTGGCACTTTAGAGCTGTCCACGAGGTCACTACACTATACCAAGGCTATGAAAGTTTGGGCGATCAAATCAGCCTGTCACCCACCACCACAGGGTTTTTAAAAACTCAACTTTGGAGAGTGCTCCTCTATAGTGTCCTTACTGGTACCCAGGGAATATCCAGTATAAGCAGAGCATTTTGGGTGTCGATCTGCTCAGTTCACCACCCACCAACTGGTGTACAGCCATTTCTACTGGGGTAGCCATTAATCTTTAACAATAATTTGTAGTTTTAGCCACTAGAAGGCACAAAATCCCAGTGGTGTCTCCAAGATGTAAGCCCTAGGTGGCGCTATCCAAAGGGCTACTACCCCTGCATGCCTGGCTAGTAGCAGGTTAGGGGCCTGGGTAATGAAATGGGTGCCTCCATCCGGAAGTCAGGGTTGTTAGTGGTCAAGTTAACCTGGGCACAGCCCTCCGGGACACTGTAACCCCTCTTTCCCTTCTAGTGGCCTGAACTATATACAATAATTTCTTTCACAATGACCCTTGTTCACAGGCAATTACCATACGGTTTGCACTTACCACCAGGGCTGGTTCCTCTAGCTTGACCCTGGGAACCCCTGTAAAACAAGGTTAAGCACAGCAAAAGCAACAGTACAATACTTTTGGCACAAACTGGAACCACAGTCAGGTTAAATGCAAACAAAGTTAAATCTGATTTATTCAGGGGACTTGAACAAGGGAGGGGCATAATCAGGTTGATTTGCTTAAAATCTATATTAATCAGACAGTTATGTATGCAGTTCAGAATTCCTACACAGTCACAAACTCTGGGTACCCAGGTCGGAAAATGGTGGGCTAGCCAGGAACGTTGCAGATGGTTGGGGCCCTGTGATGGAAGAAAGCAACATGCACAACACACACTATTTGTAATCCGGAGCCGGAGGGCTCAATTCATGAAAGAAAAGGCAACAAGACAATCAGATGACAACACTTTTAGATTTAGCTGTTGTTGCCGGGAGCTACCCTGATGTTTACTCACAATACCCAATACTGGACACTGGCAGGACGAAATCGAGACTGCAGGCTGTTGAGCTGGAGTCAATATGAGTCTGTGAAGACGAGGGGGCCTTTGAAGAATTTTCAAACGAGTTCTCAGTGTTGTTATATTCTTTTATTCTGAATAGACCCTTACGTTTCACCCACAAAGTGGGCTTGTTCACGGGGATGATTTGTAGATATTATATTCTGAATTTTTCTGCAAATTAATACAGACATATTTTAGTACATAGATACATACATAGATACATAGATACATAGACAGTGTCGGCAGATAAGGGCCTATGGCCCACCTAGTCTGCCCATTTGAGCTTGTAAGTTCAGTTTGTTTTCCTAGAAGTCTATTTCCCCTTACCCCTGACCTCTAGAATTCCTTTATGTCTATCCCATGCATTCTTAAATCCCGTGATTGTTTCAGCCCCACCACTTCCTCTGGCAGGGTGTTCCACTTGTCCACCACCCGCTCTGTGAAGAAATTCTTCTCATGTTTCCTCTGAATCGTCCCTCCTCCAACTTCATCCCATGCCCCTAGTCCTGAAACATCTTTTTTCGCTTAAAAATAGTGTTTTCCTGCACCCTGTTCCTCCTGTAAGATACTTACGTCTCTATCATATCCCTCTCCCTCCTCTCCTTCAGGGAGTACATGTTCAGTTCCTTCAACCTGTCTTCATAGGACTTGTGATGCAACCCATGCACCATCTTTTGTTGCCCTCCTCTGAACCTTCTCTACCCTGTCTATGTCCTCACGTAGGTATGGTCTCCAGAACTGTACACTGTACTCCAGGTGGGGCCTCACTAGTGTCTTGTATAACGGAATTATGACTTCCTTTTCCTGCTGGTGATGCCCCTGCCTATACATCCCAGCATCCTATTTGCTTTACCTGATGCCTTGTCACACTGTTTCCCTACCTGAGGTCATCAGAGATGACAACCCTAGATCCCTTTCCTGCTTGGTGCATGCTATATCCTCACCCCCAACTGATATATTGTGCCAGGGGTTTTTGTGCCCCATATGCATTATCTTGCACTTCTTGCATTGAATTTCAACTGCCAAACCCTTGACCATTCTTCAAGTTTCTGCAGGTCCTTCTCATTCTGTCTACACCCTCTGGTGTGTCTACTCTGTTACAGAGCTTTGTGTCATCAGCTAACAGTGAAATTCTGCCTTCTATATCCTGTGCAATGTCACTGATGAAGATGTTGAATAGGACCGGTCCCAGCACTGATCCCTGTGGTACCCCACTGGTCACTCTTCCCTCTGTGGAGTGACAGCCATTTACCACCACCTCTGTGTCCTGCCACCCAGCCAGTTACCTACCCACCACACTACTGTCCTGCCACACCCATATTCCCCAGTTTGTGTAATAGTCTTCTATGTGGCACAGTGTCAAAGGCCTTGCTGAAGTCCAGATAGGCCATGTCCACTGCCCTCCCCTGATCCACCTCCCTAGTCACCCAGTCAAAAAATTCAATGAGGTTGGTCTGACATGACCTCCCTCTGGTGAAACCATGCTGCCTTGTGTCCTGTAGTCCATTGACAACCAGATGTTCCACCAATCTCTCCTTCAGTAGTGCTTCCATGATCTTCCCCACTACCGAGGTGAGGCTGACTGGTCTGTAGTTCCCTGCTCTCTTTGTTCCCACTTTTGTATAAGGGGACTACATCTGCTGTCCTCCAGTCTTTGGATTGCCTCCCTGTTTCCAGTGATTGGCTGAACAGGATAGCCAGAGGTTCAGCCACCACCTCTCTTAGTTTTTTAAGGACCCTGGGGTGCACTTATCTGGCCCCCATTGCTTTATCAGCTCTTATTACTTCCAGTTCCTTCAGGACCCTTTCGTGTAAAGGGACTTGTGTCCATTTCTGCACCATTCTCACCCTTGTACTCCCTTCAGACCCATTACCCCTCTTCCTTAGTAAAGACTGAGCAGAAATACCTGTTCAATATGTCAGCTTTACTGTTGTCATCCTCTCACGCTCCCATCCTCCTCTCTTCAGTCTCACTATCCCTCCCTTTGTCCTTCTTTTTTCACTTATGTACCTGTAAAAGGTTTTGTCCCTTTAACCACTGATTTTGCAATGTGTTCTTCTGTCTGAGCTTTGGCTTCCTTACTGACTTCCCTGCCTCCTTTGTTTCTCCTGGTACTTCTCCCTATCCTTCTGCCTGTGTCTTTTGTATTGCCTGAATGCAATCTTGTGGCTTTCACTTTCTTTGCTACCTTTTGGAAAACCATAATGGTCTCCTTTCTTTTCCTCTTGCTAACCTGCTTAATGCATAATTCTGTTGTTCTTATAATCCCCATTTTAAATACTGCCCTGTTTCTCAATCTGATTCGTCCCATTCCCCAATGCCCTTTCAGTATCTCCCCATTCCCAAAGTCTGCCCCCTAAAATCCAGGATACGTGTAGTATGGTTGCCCGTCATTCATTTTCCCGACTCTGTATTTCCATGACCTATTTCCCATCATCTGATTTCCCGACGTAATCTTTGCCTGAATATCATTTGATTGAAAATTGCAATGTTTACACAAGCTGGTTACACAAGTGAGGGACTCTATCAAAGGAAATTGAAGGACTTATCTAAAAGGCAAGTTATCCTGCAACATACAGTATCACTAAGCTGAATCATAGTACCTGTATATATTCACTTGAGTAGAGAACTGTAGCATGTAAGCATGTTAACCACATACAGTACATGTCCAGTACAAGGACATCTATAAACACTGCAAAGAAAGAATACACAGAGACATTTTGTAAGCACTCGCTGGATCAGTAATATTTTCTTTCCAAGAAAGAGATGATGAACTATTTTAAATTGATCAGTGATGATGTAATCTCAGTCTGGCTCAGTGCAGAAATTACATTTTTTTCCAGTTGCAAAGGCAAAATATGTTTGAAGTGTGTTCATAGTTTTTAGAAAAAAAGAGAATCTTGCATTTCTGCATTTTAATAAAAATATAACATTTGAATCACATTCACATCACAGAAAAAGAAACCATTATAACTTACTTGCAGAAATATCATCAGACTCGACTCAAAAATCAGTATCATTTGGAAGAGCTTGACTATGCATTTGGATTTAAGTAGTGCAGCTGGATCATGTTAAACTCTGCTGGCAGAGACCTTAGCCCTATTTATGATGGGTGCTGGCATTCATGCGATATGCACATTACTGACTTGTATAGCTCTTTACTGTGATTTCAGTATGCACATCTAGGAAAACAGCAGCAACATTTACTGATCTTAACCAGACCCATACAATCATGTGGAATGCTACAAACCAGGTGGGGGCAGCTCTCTCTCATACGCACATCCAAGTAGGAGAGAGGGCCAGGACGCCTCACACCAAGTCCTGAATTAACAAAGCAACATTACTAGTTTCTGTACCTTCTGGCAAACCTGCCAGCCAAAGATTTTCCTAAAGTGCCATTGTATACTGTAGCAGTGAGGCTACCGCGGCTCCTATTTCTCCAACTCCAAGCCCTCCACTCGTGTCCCCACTGACTGTTTTCTTGTTTGTCATTCATTAGTCCATTTATGCTTATGTCGGGAAACTGTCGACGGTAAATAATTTCGTCAGGAAACAGTAATGATGGGAAAGTAGTGTTGGGAAACCTAATGCCGGGCAATCGTACGGATCTCGTTTAGGTTGAAGTCACCCAGAATAAGGAGCTCTGAAGAAACAACTTGGGCCGTGATTTTTGTTATTGCTTCTAGGGATTGAAGAGCCTGTTTGGGTGGGGAGGTAAACGGAGCCAATAGCGAGTTGCTTGTTGTGCCCTAGGGTGACTTGGATGAATATAGATTCACTGTCAGGGGAGGTGTGTTGCTGCAAGGTGAGGAGTGATACGGTTAGGGCTACGTTGGCGTAAATGAGTACACCGCCCCCTCTTTTGGTCAACCTGTCCTTACGCTACATACTATAACCTTGGACCAGTATCTTATGATCAGGGATATGTGCCTTAAGCCATGTCTCTGAGATGGCAAGGATATCAGACTTGTAGAGATCAAGCCAGGCTTGTACCTCTTGCATTTTTGATCTTAGGCTGCATACGTTCATATGTACTATCTTTAGCCCCTTTTTGGACGCCCAGTGGGGGTTATGAGGGGATGTTATTGAGAAGTTGGTGGTGTTAGGGCCAGGGTTAGGTTGTATGTCACCTGCCAGGAGTAATAACGCAGCTAGAAGGCAGAGCAATTTTGGGCTGGCCGATGGGATTCGGTTGCCTCGGCACATCCTGCTTGCTAAGTGGAAGATATCGTAGCATATCCCCTTTCTTATGAGCTCGTGGGCTGAGGAGAGGGCAAGTAGGCTGGAGCAGGGCATTCCATTGTAGAGGCTGACAGGAGGGGTGTCATTGTACCTTTGTCCCCTTATTTCTGGATGCACTAGGCCTATGAGCCTGTCCGCCCAGAGAAGGGACAGTATATAGACTGGTCATCAGTAGTACCGCCCTATTGAAGAGTGGGGCCCAAGGGTTGTGTGCCCCACGTGGCACGTGATCGTGGGTAAACTTCTGGAGAGGCATGCTCTACTGTATACAATATACTGTCTTAGGCAGTTATTCAGTCAAAGGATGGGTACCCTGTCTATGGAGGAAAGTCAGGTGAAAAACACTAAATCCTCCGTAATAATCAGTCTTAGGGCCAATTATCAGGTGTGAACTGGTATCCTGTTTCTGCGTGATTTCCAATGATACAATATACCAGTATGGATTTTCTAAGGAATTGGTAGTCAGTAGGAGAATAGCCCTGTCCCGCTAGGATGGGGGGAGGAGCAGGAAATCAAATCCCCCTTGTAAGCTTGCCGTAGTGATCAGAGCAGTTTCTGTCCCTTTTATTTTCCAGAAGCAGGACTTGGGCAGCAACCACAGTAGACTGCAGGTTCTAGGACTGCCTACATATATGTGCCACGCCCCTTTATCACCAGGAGCCAGTCAGATAGGGTATAGGGTGGAGCAAAGGAGTATTTAATAGATGGAGGAAGTGGGGGGTTAGGTGGGGAGGGTGGGCAAATTTCATCTTGAAGGAGCACAGCTAACACCAGGTAAATGCAAGCAGCTCCTCTGAATAGCAATGAAATTTAATTGGTCTACTGCACCACAAAAGTGGCAAGTTCAAAAGTTTCGTGCATACAGTGCACCTCAGGGCTCCTCCATGTCCGTACCTGCAAGGCAAATTCCAGCGGCGAGCTGTCCTTGGTTAGTTGGGAGGCTGCAGAAGCAAGCCTCAAACCCTGGAAAGGAAAGGAGACTGAGTGGTTAGCCTTTTAAACAGGGAAGGAAAATCAAAGATTAAACAGAAACAAAGAGAGAGAGAGAGAGTAGGGGGCTTGAATAGGGGGAGGAGTTGCACTACAGAGCAAGTTCTGAGGGGGAGGGAAAGTTCTAGTGGCAGGGAGATCTCATTTGGAACAAAGGTAGAAAGCACAACCATGCAATTAAACAATTTCAGAAAATTAATTTGCAGGATTTAGCTTAAAAGTCAGATTACAATGCAGTCCTGAAAATTTCAGCTTGAAGGAGCACAGCTAACACCAGGTAAATGCAAGCAGCTCCTCTGAATAGCAATGAAATTTAATTGATTCCTGCGCCACAAAAAGTGGCAAGTTCAAAGTTTCAGTGCACCCAGGGTCCTCCATGTCCGACATCCCAGTAGGGCAAATTCTGGCGGTGGTGCTGTCCTAGGTTCGCTGAGAGGGCTGCAGAAGCAAGCCCTCAAACCCTGCAAGGCAAATCTGCCAGTAGCTGTTCTAGGTTGGGCTGAGAGGGTTGCAGAGCAAGCCTCAAACCCTGTGAGGCAAATTCGCAGCAAGCTGTCCTAGGTTGAGCTGGGGAGGGCTGCAGAAGCAAGCCCTCAAACCCTGTGAGGCAAATTCCGGCAGCAAGCTGTCCTAGGTTGGGCTGGGGAGGGCTGCAGAAGCAAGCCCTCAAACCCTGTGAGGCAAATTCCGGCGGCGAGCTGTTCTAGGTTGGGCTGGAGAGGGTTGCAGAAGCAAGCCCTCAAACCCTGTGAGGCAAATTCCGGCAGCGAGCTGTCCTAGGTTGGGCTGGGGAGGGCTGCAGAAGCAAGCCCTCAAACCCTAATAGCAGGAACAAGGGCGGGGGGGGGGGCGGCCATAAGGGGAGAAGGCAATAAAGGATTAGAAAAATGAGGGGCTGCCAGAAGAGTAAAAAATGCTCAGCCACTGTGAGAGTTCACAACAGGACATTCAAAACGGGAAGAGAAGGATGGAAGGTTGGAAATTCTATACAATGCCAAGTGCCTGGCCCCACAGTCACCTCCAAAGCCTCCAGACCCTGTCTATCTACAAGGAACCCCATGCAGCTCCACCTGATAAAAAATATTATTTCGAAGACTTACTGTTACGACAAGTATGTAACTGTTATAGTTTATTGCGTGTTCTTAGTAATCTGACATGGAGGGAGTGCATAGTCATACCTCCAACATTTTGTCACATTTGTTGTATGGTGTGCAGTATGGCACAGCACCTTGTTCATGTCTGACACAAGACTTGTAAGTCGTTAAATGAGGAACATCCCTTCCAGTGTGGGTACCCAAGATGTGTATAGTTACTGCTTACCTTTAGCTGCCTTTTATTTATTGGCTGTACTTTATTCCATACTCTCGAGGCCAGCACTTGGATACACCATTCCTCTGCTTATATGGGTTTCAGACCCATCCAGAATCCTGGTGCTGCATGGTTTTTTGCCATGCTGGAGCCATCGACCATACTCTGTAACAGATAGGTGGCGCTGCATGAGGTTCCTTGTGGATCAGATAGGGTCCGGAGGCTATGGAGGTGACTGTGGGGCCGAGCACTGTCAGCCCAGGAGGCATTTTCCATTTTCTGAAACCACCCTCCAGCTCTAGTGTCACTAGTATGCACATGTCTGGGCATCTCTTTTCTGTATCACTCCATATTGTCAGTGGGGAAGGTACATAGATACATAGACAGTGTCAGCAGATAAGGGCCTATGGCCCACCCAGTCTGCCCATTTGAGCTTGTAAGTTCAGTTTGTTTTCCTAGAAGTCTGTTTCCCCTTACCTCTGACCTCTAGAATTCCTTTATGTCTATCCCATGCATTCTTAAATCCCGTGATTGTTTCAGCCCCCACCACTTCGTCTGGCAGGGTGTTCCACTTGTCCACCACCCGTTCTGTGAAGAAATTCTTTCTCATGTTTCCTCTGAATCGTCCTCCCTCCAACTTCATCCCATGCCCTCTAAAAGGTAGTTAATGCATATGGGTTAATGTGTTCCCCCACAGGCGTAATGGTACAGCCCAAAGCTGTCACGTGAGCATAGAACCCTAGGGATGTGAACATTCCACATACAGCACCACCTCGATCTTTTTACGGCACCACTGGGAGGGGTGGGAACATAGAGTTCTCTGGAAGATTCTGCAGATTTTGTTATTATTTTCTCAGGATTGTACAGATCTTTGGCAGATTGGGTCTGCTTGCTTGCAGGAGCACTCCAGAATTTCAAATTCATGCCTGTTAAGCTAAGGCTTTCAAGTTGGCTAATCTGGTAGCAGCTCCCATTCCAGAGCCTACAGTGCCTGGATGGGGACCACTGCTGATAGCTGGGTGTTGTCTGCCTTATCAGTCTACGTGGGTTTTAACCTGGTGCCTCAAGTAAGTAGCATTCCCTTTTTATTCTGTCGGGGGTGTTTACCTAGTTCTGACACACTCCATACTCCCACTACTCCTGCAGCTAGAGAATAGATGCATCATTTATCTATTGTCATTGGCCTGCCCTCAAGGGTCGCTCAAGGAGCAGAAGCACAATACCCCTTGTCCCTGGGGAGAGAAAGCGTAACGAGGGCAGCACATACCTCCTGGTCACCAGATCATAGGAATATAGCTGGCAGTGAAAACTGGAGTCACCCACTTGGTAGAAAAACACACTACCTCTGGGCCATCCTGCAGCCCTTAGCTCCCTCTTTTAATATACTGTAGACAATGGTGAAGTAGCCACAACAGTGGTGGTCTTTGTTCTTTGCTGTTTTGCTCTGTGTGCTTTCACAGACCCACTTAAGAGCCTCTAATTAGGTTCCTTTTCATTAGAAAAACGCTATAGCAACAGAGGCTCTTCAGAGAGCAAACAATAGGCTGCCAGTTTGCTACTGAAGAGCTGTTCGTCAGTGGAATTATTAATTTTCCCGTGTAAAGTTGTAAGCACTGTGTCATCCCTTTCTTGAGTACTTAACATTGTATCTATTGGGGTGCCAACCGAGATTCTGTTTGACTTTCTCTAAAATGATTTCATTATTTTTCTTTCAAAATTCTAAGCTGCATCATAGCCACTTTAAATGGCAAGTGTAGTGTTTTATATTGTTAGACTGGTATAGGTTATCTACTGAACTATGTGCCTATATCCTGAGTAAGGTCACTGCAGCAACCAGTGAAAATAAGAATTTCATTACTCTGATTTCCCCCGATTCTGCACTTCAAAAAAATGGAGAAAGAGGCAATAGATCCACCCTGTCATGTGCTACATCAAGGGGAACCAGGAAGTCTTCCACTCTAAACCAGAATATACAAGCCCACTGAAACATAGGCTTTGGCTTCATTTGCTCACTGTTACTGCAACAAAAATGCTTGTACTAAGCAGAGGAGAATACAGGATTTAGAGGAGCATGGGGAAGTAGAAGAGGGAGACAAGACCAGAGAGTTAGTCGGGCCAGTCCAGTAAGGATTTTGAAGGGGAGGGTAGTGATTTTTGAATTGGGTTCTGAAGGAAACTAGCGGCTAGTGTAGGTTTCTGAAAAAAAGAGGGAGGTGGAGTTATTCATGTCTTGCTCTTTGGAGTAGAAGAGCAGGGCTCTTGGGGATGTGCGTTCTTTACATGCTTTCGCTGTGTCAGTGCGCAACCTCCATCAGTGTTTGTGCCTGTAGGATAGGCCACTGGTGTATCAAGACACGCAGTCTGCTGCCTTGTGCCCTCCCATAATAGCAAGACACTGCATCGAGCGCCAGATGAACTCTGCAGGACTGCTGGGATTTATGCTAAGATAGCAGATATGTTTTTTTATTTGGGCCAAGACCCTATGAGGTTCAGTTCTGTGAAGAGTTCCAGGTATGGAGATAGAACAGCAGCATTCTTAGACACTGTAGACTGCCAATCCGAGACTAAGGGAGGCCAAAGAACAATGAGTTACAGTAGTCAGGGTCTGATGAGTTAAAAGCATTAATGAGTATTGCAGCTGAAGAGGAGTCAAGGAAATGGCGGACATGAACAGTGTTATGGAGGTGGCAATGAACAGCTCTACATACAAGTGATCATTATGGGGAGCATGAACAACTCTGCTCTGTGCAGGAAGGTGGCTGCAAAAGCCAACAAAATGTCGTGTATTACAGGGGATCTCCTCCAGAAGGAAAGAGGTTATCCTGCCCCTGTATAGGTCATTGGTCAGGCTCTCACCTGAGTACTGCATGCAGTACTGGCACCCATTCCTGAAGAAGGATATCAGATTGTTGGAGGGAGTGCAGCGAAGAGCCACAAAGATGATCCAAGGATTGGAGAGCAAGCCTAATGAGGACAGGCTGGGGAGTTGAATATGTATTCACTGGAGGAGAGGAGGATGGGGAATATGACTGAGACCTTTAAGTATCTGAGGGGGATAAACAAGACCAACACAGGAGGGATTTTTCAGATGAGAAGGGGGAGGGACACAAGAGGGCATGGAATAAGAATGGGGGGGGGGAGATTCAAGAGGGAGATGAGGAGACATTTTTTCACAGAAAGAGTGGTGGACAAATGGAACACCTTACCAGACGAGATAGTGTCCTGTAATACGGTGGGCAGTTTCAAGAGGGGTTGGGACAGGGTAAGGGTAAGGTATACTGTGAAGGGGGGGCGAGAGGGGCAGCTGCGAGATGAGGGCTAGTTGCACACTCGAGCAGACTCGATAGACCATGAAGCCTATTTCTGCTGGCAATTTCATATGTTTGTATATTAGATATATGGGAGAAGAGGGAAAGGTCTGAATCCTATGTAACACCAAGATAACTGCCCGAGGGGGTAAAGATCAAAGCTTAGGAGGGTGATAGAGTGCACAGAGATGTTGTTGAAGATGCTTTTGTTCAAAACAAAGATGAAGATTTGACTCCTCTGTTATTTAAGTATATTTATTGGAATGTTCTGTGGCTGATTTTCCTTCATCAGAAATGATGGTTCTCTAATTCATCTACTCATATATCCTCAGGAACTATGTTCTGATTTATGTATTACTGTAGGTTTTTAGACAGCTTACATGACCTCCCAGGGTGCCATAACGATAAAAAGTTTTACTGCCACATAAAGGTTCTTAGTGTCAGGATGAGTGTGCCTGCCTGAGACCAACTGGTTACTCGTTCTTATGTCCCTGGCTGTTTAACAACTTGAGACATAAACCGGAACATAGTTCCTGAGGATACATGAGTAGATGATTTAGACAGACCACTGTTCCTGACAAAGTGGCATCAGCCATGGAATGCTTCAATAAATATATAACAGAGGAGTCAGATCATCATCATTTTGTAGGGATCTTTACTGCCAGCAGAAGAGTTCCTCCGATTATACACATAGCTGAGAGCTCAGTCAAGCTCTGGGCATCTTGGAACTATTTTTGTTAGTAAAGATGCTCCTCTAACCAAAAAAGCACTTCTGTTACAGCAACATCAGTGTTTTCATCTATATACACTATGCAGCAAGTCTCCATGTTCTGTCTGCCACTAAATATTTAGAGTACTTTGAACCAATGCAAACACTGATCACGGGACCCCTGAGCCTCAGCTGCCAGAACTCTAAAATATATGTTCAGCACACAGTAACTATTTATCATCTTCAGAAGGTGTGATTATCAAGGTTGAGATGGTGTGAACAAAGGAAAGGTGGAAAAATGTAGCGGGCTGAGGGTGGATCCTTGTATTATTCTATGAAGGAGTGGTGTGGAAGCAGTGAGGAAACCACCTTCAGAGACACAGAAAAGCAACTGACAAGTAAGAGCAAAACCAAAACGGAATATGTTTATGTATTTTTATTTTTTACAGTTTGTTGAGTTGGAAAGGAAGGTACACTGAGCCACGGCTCATTTCCAGATGCAACCAGGGAAAGGAGTTACAATCAGGGAATAGAGTAAATACAGATGGTACATAGAAACACAGACTTTGATGGCAGAGAAGGACCGCTTGGCCCACCTAGTCTGCCCATTTCCCTACCTAACGGATAAGCTGCAGATCCCAGTTAACCAACAGCCTACCCTCACTAGAACTGCCTTACGCCTGTCCCATGCATTCTTGAATTCTCAATGTTTTTGACTCCACGACCTTCTCAGGAAGACTGTTCCATGCACCTACAACCTTCCATGAAGAAATACTTCCTCACATTACCTCTGAGCTGCCCCCGCCTATCTTCAAGATTGAGCCCCTTGTTCTTGCACATTTCTTTTTCTGAAAAATGCTACCCTCTTGGACTTTGTAGATTCCCTTGAGGTACTTGAAAGTTTCTGTCATGTCCCCCCTCTCCCTCCTTTCCTCAAGGCTATACATATTAAGCTCCTTTAGTCTTTCCTCATATGGCTTCTGGTGCAGAACCTGCACCATTTTGGTTGCCCTCCTCTGGACAACCTCTGCCCTGTCTATGTCTTTGCGGAGCTGGGAACTGCACGCAGTATTCCAGATGTGGTCTTACCAACTGTCAGTACAGAGGGATAACAACTTCTTGTTTTCTACTGGTGATGCCTCTCCCTCTGCATCCCAGTATACCCCCAGCCCTCCTTATTGCCTTCTCACATTGCTTGCCCACCTTTAGGTCATCTGATATCACTACCCCCAGGTTCCTTTCCATTTTTGTTGTTGTCAGTATCTCACCCACCATTGTGTACTCTTCCCTGGGTTTTGTTTCCAGGTGCTTTACTTTGCACTTCTTTGCATTGACTCTAAGCTGCTACATTTGACCATTCCTCCAACCTTGCCAAGTCCCTTCTCATCCTTTCTACCCCACCTTGTGTATCAACCCTGTTGCAGATCTTTGTGTCGCCTGCAGAGAGACATACTCTTCCTTCCAGTGCTTCTGCAATGCCACTTATAAAGACATTAAAAAGGACCGGACACAGTACTGAACCCTGCGGTAGCCCACTAGTAACTCCCCTTTCTTCACTGTGGACTCTGTTTACTATTACCCTCTGTGTCCTGTTGTCCAGCCAGTGTTTTACCCAGGCTACCACCCTGGGACCCACTCCCAGGCTGGCTAATTTGTTTATTAATCTTTTGTGCGGGACTGTGTCAAATGCCTTGCTAAAGTCTAGGTAGGCCATGTCCACAGCCCCTCCCTGGTCTACTACTTTGGTCACCCAGTCAAAGAAATCGATTAGATTCGTCTGACATGCCCTTCCTGCTGTGAATCCATGCTGTCTTGGGTCCTCTGCCCCACTGTCCTCTAGGTACTCAACAATTCTTTCCTTCAGAAGTGATTCCATTATTTTCCCTATAAACTGGGGTCAAACTGACAGGTCTGTAGTTTCCTGCCTCTGTCTTACTACCACTTTTGTGAAGGGGAGTCACATCCGCCCTCCTCCAGTCCTCCGGTACCACACCATCCTCCCATGATTTGTTAAAAAGGGTAGTCAATGGTGTTACTAGCTCTCCCCTTAGTTCTTTTAGAATTCTGGGGTGAATTCCATCAGGTGCCATTGCTTTATCCATCTTCAGTTTTAGGAGTTCTTTCAGAACCCTTTCTTCTGTGAAAGGACTGATATCAACCCCTCTATCCAGAGTGCTTCTATTGACTGGATTAGGTACCTCCCCCTCCTCTTCCTTTGTGAATACTGAGCAGAAGTATTCGTTCAGTATCCCTGCTTTTTCACTGTCCCTCTCTGCCCAACCACCTTCCTCTTTGTTCAGCCTCAGTATCCCTGCCTTAGTCTTTCTTTTGCTCCCTAATGTACCTATAAAAGGTTTTATCTCCTTCTTAACCAAGTTGGCTATCTTTTTCTCGGTTTGGGCCTTTGCTAGTCTGACTGCCTTCCCAGCTTCCTTCTGCTTTAACTGGTACAGGTCTCTATCCTGCTCCTTCTGTTTCCTTTACTTCCTGAATGCTGTCTTTTCTCCCTAACCTTCCCTGCCACTTCTTTTGAGAACCATAGTGTTTTTTTCTTTGTTTTGATTTATTTCACAAAGGCTTGTTGCCTCTGCAATGGCAGTTTTGATGTTTCCTCATTGTTGCCGCACCCCACCTTCTTCTGAGGCAGTCTCCCATTTTGACAGAATCAGCCTCCTGAGGTCCAGTAGCTTCACTTTTGTATGGCTTGACTCTGCTGTTGAGTTTATTGTGAACCACACTGTTTGGTGGTCACTTGTTCCCAGATGGCTACCCACTTCTAGATCTGAGATCCTTTCTCCATCCCCATTTGAGAGTACCAGGTCTAAGATTGCTCCTCCCAGTGGGTTCCAAAACTAGCTGTCTGAGGCATGCCCCTGTAGGGCATCGAGAATGGCCCTGCTCTTGGATGTGGCTGCAGCAAAGGTGCTCCAGTTAACATCTGGCATATTCAGGTTCCCATCAGCAATATCTTCCCTTTCTCTGCCGTCCTAGGGATGCCTTCTATCATTTCCTTGTCCATTCCTCCCCCTGAGACGGGGGTCTGTATACAACCATGTGCAGATTGTGCTGCCATTTCCAGTCTCCAGGGTGACCCACAGTGCCTCCTCTCCTCCCTGTTTATCCTTTAGTTCCGTTGCTTTCATCCCTTCCCTTACATAGAGAGCTACTCGTCCTCCTCTTCTACCCTCCCTGTCCCTCCTGTAGATTGTGTACCCTGGTATGTTGACATCCCAGTCATGGTTCTCTATGTACCATGTTTCTGTGACTGCCACAATATCCAGGCATCCCTCTTCCATAAAGGCCACCAGTTCAGGAGCTTGTTACCTAGACTACGGCATTGGTACTCATTACCTCCATTTTTGATGGCCTTATTCCTTTTTGCCCCATCCCTGTCCTTACTGCCATTGTCTTTTTCTCCATTTACCCCTGCCCTTCTCCCTGTCGACTGCTCTATCTTGGTGTTTACCTTACTAATGACCCTGATTTTTTGGAGGGGGGGGCTAGGATTTCCCTTCTCCTTTTCAGTGCCTCCCCCCTTGGCTGGTTTAAATGCTTGCCAGTGAAGCATTTAAACTGATCATCTAGGATCCTGGTTCTCCTCTTGGACAGATATGCAGACCATCATGCCAGTATAGGCCTGTATCCCTCCAGGTGGAGCCCCAGTCCCCAGTGAAGCTGAAACCCTGAGCTCTGCCCCCGTTTTTCAACCACTGATTGAATCCCATGGTGTGGAGTACCCTAGCCTCACCCATACCGTAGACAGGCAGCACCTCCGAGAAGGTTACCGTGCATGCTACTTGTCTAAGGCCCCTCCCCAACTCCACAGACTCCTCCTGCACTGCTCTGATCCCTTTCCCAGCCAGGTCATTTGTCCCTAGGTGGACAATGACATCCAGCTCCCTCCCCCATGCAGCTGCTCCCCTGATCCTGAGGATTCTCCCCATCCCTCCAAGCCATGGTGCCAGGCAGGCACCTCACCTCCCTTTCCCAGTTCTACCCTCCCTAATAATGGAGTCCCCACTAGGAATTGTTTCCTTCCCCTGTGGGGTCCCATGCCATCCTCCTGTGGGTCTCGCTTGTGGAGGTTCCCAGCATCCTCCTTGGTCTCCACTGCGGGTGCCTCCATAGAGGAACCATACTCTGCCAGAATGGCATATGAATTGTGGAGAGGTACAGCTGGAGGAATGCGCCTCTGTTCCACCACCCTCACCGAGCCCACTGTGGTCCAACCGCTCCTCTTTCTTGCCAATCTCTGAGGCAGCGGCGGTGGCCCTAGTGGTCACTGGGTAGGAAAGGAGGTCCCCTGAATCCTGGCCAACTCAGTCTGGGGATGAGCAACCTCCTCCCTCAGCCCAGAGAGGTGCCTGCAGATGAGACAACACCGCATCCTCCAGAACGTCTCCCAGGGGAGACTGCTGCTCCACAGTCACTGCACTGCACCTCTCCCATCATGTCTTTATTTGAGGTCCCTTAACTGTTGTTTTGTATACTTACTCTTTCCTCTCTCTGTTTATGTATATATATATGTGTGTGTGTGTGTATATATATATATATATATATATATGTACAGTATATACACACACACACATGTATATACTTATACAGTGCAGTGCATATACAGTACAATGCGTTGATAAACACAGATAATATTAGACAAGATGAACATTGCAAAAATAAAAATACAGTTGTAAAGGCACAGTGATAATATACTGCACAAGATGACATGAGGTAGAACCACAAATGCAGAAATTAGGTAAGGTGCAACAAGAAGACGTAGACACACAAGCAGTAGTGAAATTCCAATTGGGAATGGGGCAAGAGTGACAGAAAATACAGTAAGGTGTGATGGACAGCATATTGGAAGCCTGAGAAAACTGTCGCGCTATGTGCTTGTACTAATTTGCACATGGCACATAATGTGGTGTACTGGAAACTACTGTTAATGCTCTGGGCTATGCTGAAAGGTTTCTAATACTGTATTCCTTTAAACACATTGGAAAGCAAAGCCCTAACCCTTGTAGCAGTGCAAACCAAATGTGATGCCCCACCTGCTAAACAGTACCCACACACAAACACACTGGTCTGTCTATGAGGCATAGATGTGTAGCACTGAAGTGCCAAATTGCTATATTGGTCCAGGAAATGCCAGTGTCCCTATCCAGCATGCAGAGCACTACAAACCCCTTACAATATACTTATCATGTCTTGAATACTCACACTGCCCCATGCATCTCATGGTAGCTATCAGCTGTGCCGTCTGTTCTCATCCTGTCTGTATAGGGTATAATTAATTTAACCCCACTCTTACAGTACTCTTTAAACTTTCTCCTGGTGTTTGTCGGTACCCACCTCCCTCTCCTGGTCCCTTTTGTAGTTGTCCCTGGTATTCAGTGGTACCCTTCCTCTCTTGATCGCAGTTATAGACACATCAGTGTCCTGTGGTATATCTTCCTTTTCAAACCCCAGGAAATTTTACTGTGTTCTGACATATGTAGTATTGTCTCACCATAGGACTGCCCCGGAGCCGAAATGGTTAATAGAACTAATGCAAATGATGGAATGCTTGGCTCGAGCTCGGTTTTCAAGCCACTGTTCCTGATTATACTTCCTGCAACCGTCAGTGTTTACTCTGCTTGCCTCAGTAAGACGTCTCCTGAGTGCCCTCCTTCACTTTCTTGAAGAGATTTGTTTTCATCGGTTTTCTAAGTTACTGTTTGCTTATTTTTGTTTTTTGAAACACTGTCCCTGGTTTACAGGTAGACTAGTTTAGATTTAGTGTGTTTCATAGAGTCTCTCGGTTCCTTGCCAGTTTTTTCAACCAGTAAGGAACCAGACTTTCTTTGCTTTGTTGAAAGTAAATTCAGTGTTTTTATTTAAATTTGATTTCTCTGGTGTCCGGTTTTCTTGGGCATTGTTTTACCGGGCTAACCCTTGGTTGTTGGTTTGGTCACTGAACCGACTGAAAAAAAAATTTCCAGAGAAGTCACTTCTTAGAGGGTTTTAAATCTACTGAAACTCGTTTTTAGGATTTATTAGTATGTCTCAGACGCCCAAGAAAAGAACCGACCCTACAGATTTCCAGCATTGTACCGAATGTGGGGAACCATTTGCTAAAGCTGACTCTCATTTAGTTTGTGTTGTCTGCCTAGGGTTTGACCACCCGAAAGCAGACTGTGAGATCTGCAAGAATTTTCCCTAGTCGTTGCTTGATAGGCAGCTTAACCGAATGAGGGAGAAAATGTCTGATAAGGCATCTGACCTGGCCTCGGATAAACCGGCTCCTCCTCACAGCAAAGCTAAGCTTAAGGAACCAGAGGAACAGCCGTCTAAAAGGGTGAAACTTCCTCAGGGAAGAAGCAAGTTGCTGAACTGGCTACCGCAACCAAAAGAAAATAGAAGGAAAAACACCCAGCACAGGAATCGCAACCGGCAAAATCGCCGGTTCCCACCAATAAAGAGATTGCTAACACTATCAAAATAATACAATCGCTACAGTCCGCCATCCCAGTTCCGGTTGAGCGACCAGTCCCTCATCATTCAGACTTTGGGTTCCTCTTTGGTTCCCGGTTTCTTTGAACAAGGTCTGGAATATTATGATGAGGATGAGGAGGAAGAAGAAGAGGGGGAGGATGAGGACTACAGGGAACCGCTGAACCAGATGTTTCTCGTGATCCTCACTGTGCTGATTCCCCTGATAAGGGATCTGAGGATTACACTTCCCACTTTGCCTTCATGAAACAAGTGGCACAAACTCTGAACCTCCCCACTCAGGAATCGGAGGAGGAGGAGGAGGAGCCAGATTATATGGAAATGATGGATGTGTCGGCAGCTAAGAAGTTGCTGCTGCCCATCCACAAGTCCCTTAAGAAGCAAATCAAAAAAATTTTGCAGACATTTGCTTCTGTCCTGCCTGTGGACAAGAAGCTTGATAAGGAGTACTGGGTGCCCGAGGGAGGAGCTGAATTCCTTTTGGACATCCCAGCTATGAAGGGTTGGTGCAGGCTGCTGCATGTCACAAAGCAGGCATACCACTGGCATCACATCCTCCTGAGAAGGACTCCAGAAAAATGGATTCTGTGGCCATGAAGGTTTATCTGGGGTCTTCCCTGACCATCTGGCAGGCTGCCTATATGACCTATGTCTCCAGATACCAGAAAAATCTCTGGGACACCATATTGGAGATTGCAGAGGCTGTCCCCACCCCATGGCATCTGATCTGACAGAGGCTGCCAAACAGGGCATAGAAGCTTCCAAGTATCAGTTTCAGATGGCAGTGGATGCTAATGACACTGCAGGTAGGCAGATGACAACTTCAGTGTCTCTGAGGAGGTTAGCCTGGCTCAGGACTACTAATCTGACACAGGATACCCAAACAAAAGCCTTGGATTTTCCTTGAGAGCACACATCTGTGTTTGGGGAGCAAACAGAGGCTTACATAAAAAAAAATGGATGAGTACAAAGCAGCTTACAAAAGTGCAGCTGCTAAAGAAAAGATGTCCACACCCCACAAACACCAGAGTAGAGGTGGTAGGGATAGAACCCAATATAGAACCTTTTTCCAGCCTCAGGCTTTCCCAGCCGATCAATAGCAGAGAGGGTGTTTCAGAGGCAGGGGCAGGAGGGGCAGTGGTCGTACTGGCCCCAGCCCACAGCCTGCTGCACAGGCAAAACAGAACCCCGATGTGCCTGTCAGTCTGCCTCACCATCTCCAGTCTGGGTCAGGCTGGCCCACTAGCTCAGGCTTGGCAAATCATCACCACAGACAAGTGGGTCCTGGAGGTAGTGGGCCAGGGTCTTGCTCTCAGCTTCAGGTTATGCCCAGGCTGAGGGCAAGGTTTTCAGACCTACCACCTCATCAGAAACAGCTCTGTTAGAGGAGGAAGTAACCAACCTTCTGTTGCAAAGGGCAATAGAACCTGTTCCTCTGGCACAAAGGGGAAAAGACCTGTACTCAAGGTACTTCCTCACAGTAAAGGAAACTGTGGAGTGGCGACCCATATTGGATCTCAGACACTTAAACAGGCATTTGACAAAACCAGAGTTCAAGATGGTGACCCTGGCAACCATTCTCCCAACATTAGGGCGAGGAGACTGGTTGACATCTCTGGAGCTAAAGGATGCTTACTTTCATATCCCCATCAGGCAATCCCATATAAAGTACCCGGGTTCAGATTGCCATCAGGTCATTATCAGTTCAGTGCTCTGCCCTTGACTGACTTCTGCCCCAAGGGTGTTCACAAAGTGCTTGCAGTGATTGTGGCATACCTAAAGAGAAAAGGGTAACAGTGTTTCCCTACCTAGATGACTGGCTAGACGAGGTCAATCACCTCAGCAGGTCAGGGATGCTCTGGTAGTTACACAGATTAATCTGCAGTAACTAGGGTTCCTGGTGAATCAGAAAAAGTCAGTGCTAGAACCAGTCCAGTTCCTGGAGTTTATAGGAACAGAATTGGATACCTCAAGGACAGGGCGCTCCTTCCTCATGGAAGAGTGAACATCCTGGTACAGCTTGCCAGTTCCTTCCAGCTGCACATTTCCAGGCCAGCAAGGCACTTCTTACAGCTGCTAGGGCACATAGTGGCATCAACAGCAACAGTATCAGGGTCCAGTTTCCAAATGACAGACATTCAGTTTCACCTCAGATCCCACTGGTCCCAAAAAAGGGACTCTCTATCAAAGCTAGTGCCAGTTACAGAAAATTTTCCTTCAAGCACTACAGTGGTGGCAGGAACGGGACAACCTCAGGCAAGGTGTGCCATTCTTGCAGCAACCCCTTTCACTAATTCTAACGACAGACGCCTCCCTACTAGGGTGGGGTGCCCACTTGGGGGAACACACTGCACACGGTACATGGCTCAAACAGGAGTCACTGTTGCACATAAACCTGTTGGAACTCAGGGCAGTCTTTTTGGGCATACAGTCCTTTGCCACGATGCTGCAGGGATGGTGGTACAGGTCAGGACGCACAATACAACCACCATGTACTATATAAACAAACAAGGGGGCACAAGGTCAACCCCACCATGCTCAGAGGCCATGAGAATCTGGAATTTAGCTTACTCCCTCAGAATCTCTCTTTCAGCAGTCCTTCTACCAGGAAAGGACAATGTCTTGGCAGATGATCTCAGCAGGATCAATCGGAATGATCACGAATGGTCACTCAACAGGCAGGTTCTGCAGGTTATTTTCAGGAGGTGGGGTGCTCCAGAAGTGGACATCTTTGCAGCCCCAGGCAATCAACAGCTGCCCCAGTTCTGCTGCAGGCCTCCTTTGGTGGGCACAGTGTCATTGGGTACACTACAGCTGGACTGGACAAGGAAGTTTCTGTATGCCTTCCCCCCTCCCATTCGATACTGAGTGTGCTGAACAAGATCAGGACTCAGCCAGCAATAATGATTCTCATTGCTCCAGATTGGGCCAGGCAGCCTTGGTACTTGCTCCTTCTGTCCCTGTCAGTAGCCAGACCAATCAGCCTCCCCAGAAGGCACAACCTACTGATGACCTCTCGTGGCAAGATCCTTTACCCCAGTCTACAGTCCCTCAGGCTCAAGGCCTGGCTCTTGAGGACGTAGAGTACACCAACTTACATCTTTCCGAAGAGGTAAAACCCTGTACAAGGAAGACCCACACATCTAAGTGGAAAAGGTTTTCCATCTGGTGTCAGGGAAAAGATGTAGACTACAACCAGATGGGTCTGCCAGTCGTCCTAGACAACCTGATACATCTCTGTTCCCTTGGCCTCAGACCATCTACCCTAAAGGTACACCTGCCAGCTGTCTCTGCTTACCTCTCAGCATGTAAGGGCTCATCACTGGCTTCAAATATGGTATTCAGTAAGTTTTTTCAAAGGGCTGTTACATTTGCATCTCCCACACAGGGAGCCAACTCCAGCCTGGGATCTCAACATATGCATTGCCCAGCTCATGCAGCCACCTTTTGAGCCCATGTCTTCAGCAGAGCTCAAGTATGTGACTTGGAAGACAGTGTTCCTAGTAGCAATCACCTCAGCCAGAAGGATCAGTGAGCTCCAGGCCTTGTCCACTGAGCCTAACTACATCTTAGCCCATAGGGACAAAGTAGTTCTCCGGACCAATAGGAAGTTTCTCCTCAAAGTGGTATCTGACTTCCACCTTAATCAGTCCATTACATTGCCTGTCTTTTTTTAGTGACCATTCCACTTCAGGGGAGCATTGACTGCATAGCCTGGATGTTAGGAGGTCTATCAGCTACTATCCGGACCACACAAAGGACCATAGGCAGGGCAATACTCAGCTCTTCCTGACCTATGGAGAAGTCAGGAAAAGAAAACCAGCTACAAAAAGGTCCACTGCATGTTGGATTATTGCCTGTATTCAGTTCTGCTACAGTAAGGTGGATAAAGAGCCCCCTTCGTGTCTCAGGGCCCACTGTATCAGCGGAACAGCTGCATCCCTGGCAGCTGCCAGGGATATTCCCCTGTTGGAAATCTGCAAAGCTGCTACCTGGAAGACTGTCCACACATTTACCAAGCATCATTGCTTGGATACCCAGGCCAGAATAGATGCCAGGTTTGGCACAGCAGTCCTGCAGACCCTGTTTCATAAATAGGTTCTTTGCCCACCTCCAAAGCTACTGCTTAGGTAGTCTGCATTTGTCAGAATACAGTAAGATTTCCTGGGGTTTGAAGAAAAAATGACTTACATAGTAATCTTGTTTCTTCCAAGCGAATCTTACTGTATTCTGAGCTCCCACCCTGCCTCCCCTACTGGAACCTAATGGGACTGCACTCCAGCTGTCCATATTTTATTGCAAACCTGTTGGTGTTGCTGTTGATTGTTTTCAAGGGCATCTGTGTCTTGTGTCATTGAGGTGCCCACACTATTTAAGAAGGGGTTTGTTTTTAAGGGCAAAGTAGTTATTTTTAGGATAGTTTAGTTAGCTTGTTCTTTTGAATGCTCTGTAAGAATCTGACGTTGCAGAAAGTACAACCGGGACAGTGGTTTGAAAACCAAGCTCGAGTCTAGCATTCCATCATTTGTGTAGGTTCTACTTACCATTTTGGCTCTGAGCCAGTCCTATGGTGAAACCATACTGCATTTGTCAGAATACAGTAAGATTCCCTTGGAAGAAACAAGGTTATTATGGTAGTAATTTTTCTTCTCAGTCCCCTAATAGACATTTCTGGTGTCCAATGGTAACCCCCCCACACACACACACACACCACCACCACCACCTCCCTGTTCCGTGATGGCGGCTGGCACATATCCTCTGCTTAGCTATTGGCCTTGCCGTTTCCTTGAAAGAATGCCCTTGTTCATAGGCCTTGAGGGGCCATTAATGTGGGAGAAACACTGGGCTTTCATTGGTGCTTCAGAGAACTGGTATGGGAGGCTGGCAGAGACTAATCCTGACCCTTTCCCCAGCACTGAAGATACCCAGAGGTGGCGCCTCATGTCCATCAACATCCTCCTCAGAGGGCAGTGAATCATCTGTATGCTTTTCTTCTAATGCTGAGTATGCCTTGCACCAGGGATTTGGGTGAAGATGCTCTAGGCCTCAACCTACATGCTTTTACAAACCATGATCTTGCAGCCCTGCCATTGGGACTCCTTGGGGTTCCCACTACTGTATTGACTCTGTTGTTGTTTCTCCATTGCTTAGAGCCCTGGAAGAGGCATTCAGGATACGTGGAGGCATCCCTCTCCAACCCACCCACCCACAGGGTCTGCAAGTGATGCTTCCTCCGGGTGGGGGGGGGCTTAGAACATCATCAGACCTTCGAGGTAGTGGATGCCCCCAGTGATTAGGCCAAAGCTATATGCTCAGTCTACACTGATGGGCACCTCAGTATCATGCTGGTGCTGCCCAGCTCCTGGTACCTTGCACTGTACCAGTGAAAGGGTCGGTGCTGGCCATGAGACCAGGCCATCTGGTACTGCTCTTGGTGCCAGATGAGGGTGGGTTTCGAGTCATCCCTGACTCCAAGCCTGAGGTGATGGTCGCCTGCTCCACTGAGTGCCCTAGTGGCCTGGAGCAGGATGATGGTGATGAAGGAATGCACACTGGGCACGATTTTAGCCTGACCTTGGGCTTGGTATTGTCCCTAGGTCTGGTGCTGCTGATGTCACTGGAACCCATTCTGGTGCTGCCCATGGCACTTGGTGAGAGTTCCATTGACATCTTTGGTGCTGGGTCTGATCCTGGAGCTGTTGGCTGTACTGGGTCTGGTTGCTGTGCCGATCACAGTGCTGGATCTGGGGCTGACTCAGTAGTGACCCTAGACCTGACTTTAAGCTTGGCTGTGGGAGCAGTGCCAGTCCTGGTGAGGGGCTGAGGTGTGATGCTGGACCTGCGGCTGACCCTGTGACAAGTGCTGGAGGCAGCACTGGCCTGAGATTCTCCATAGAACCGACTGACACTGTCACTGGTGGGGATCGGGGTCACCCTGTGGGACCTATATGGCTCTACTCTGCCCATCTGGGGGTCTCCCCTGAAGCGCACCATCTGGATAAGTCCTCTGAGATTGGCCTGTTCCACATGGGCGTGTTTGCCAGGCCCTCCCTCTGGGAGAGGTCCCCTGAGCACTCTTGCAGCCCTGGTAGAGAACCGGGAGGCTTGGACTTCTTTATCCGTCCCCCTCCTCTGCCTCCCCTTCCTGATCTGCCAGGTATTGTGGGTCCTCTGAGGTCCATGATCTGGCAGCAGTACAGCAGAATGGCTGGTGTCATTCACCAGTATCACCTTAAGTCTGACCAGGCCCAGTTCAGGTCTGTGGCCCTGGCCGCCACCATTTTCTGAGTCAAGCTCCTTCACTCCCACGTCTGGAGAAGGGGACAGCGATGTAAGAACCCACCCTCGTCCCAATTCCAAGATGACAGCAGACTCTGTGTTATGCCTGGTGTTGCCCCTAGACCTAGCACCTCACTGAGGAAGAGGATTTTTCTATTCACATGTCCACGGATGCCAAGTGCTCTATGTACCAGCAGTTCCTGATGGAGATGTTGCAGAAGCTAAACGTGGGGTCCTACAATGGTCGTAATACCGCTACCCTGGCACAGAGATTCTTGGGGATTTCAGCAGTGGCGACTCCTTTATACCTCTTTGTCCTCAGCCTTTTGAGGAGGCATCCAGGAGTGTATGACTCCATCCTTACGCCCTTTCTCCAGTCCCTAAGGACATCCAACATGGAGACTGTGCTCCCTTAGGGTCTGTAGAAACTATACCTCACCCTATCTTGGGGATTTTGATACTGTAGGCCCCATCAGGGCCTAAATGCCCTGTGCATGACCCCCCACAAACTCTGTCTCTGTGGAGATGGATGCTTGTGAGGGAAAGGTTTTCAGCTTCACACACTATGATGTGCATTGCTGCACATCAGGCAGTTTACAGCAAGCACCCATGGGTAAAACTAGGCCAGGTCCTAGCTTCCATGCCAGACCTCAAGTCAACCACTCAGGCCATTCATCTTTCTGCCCAGGGCCTGGAGCCTGCGAAGAACCAGGCATGGGTGCCATACGATGCCAGTGAGGTACTGTAGCTTCCAGGCTGGTAGGAACAGTAATATGCATTCTGCAGGCAGCATGGCTTCACCTTTCATGGTTGGCTGTCCTGGCCCGGCAGATAGTGCTTAACTTGCATTTCCAAGGGACTCGCTTCTTCTCCAGCAGGGTTAGGCATAAGTTGTTGGTCACCTTCTTTCTCCAAGTCCACAGGAGCCTCTGCTTGTCCCCAGTCAGTCTCACATCCTGCCAGACCTGTGAGGAGTTCCTGCCTCCAGTGGTTATCCCCCACAGATGGCTGAGAGATATTGTTCCCTCCGAGTGAGACAATCCTTCCACTTTGTTGGGGAAAGCTTAGTACTTACAGTATGTGATTGAATAGTAAAGATTGATTCTCGGAAGATATGAAAATTATATGCTTACTCTAATTCTTGATCTTCCAGAATATCTCATCATTTAGTTAAACAACCGCCCACCATTCCCTCCTCAGGTAAGAGTCAGTGCCTTTAGGCAGCACACCCTGTTTTACATCTGCACACTGGCGTCCTTCTTGCCACGTCCTTCAGAATCTTGGACGTTGAGCTCCTTTCATTTCAGAAAGCATAAAATCGGCCCCCTTGCCCTCTTCCCACCAAAAAAAAAACAAATCCAGGAAAGGGTGTTTAATCTTGTTTGTTCCCTTAAAAACTCCCTTCATATCCCTGTTTCTGCCTTGCAGTTTTCATCCTGTCTATACCTCTAGCTTCTGCTATGCAGTAGTGCCTGCTCTGGACACCATGCACTTACTAGCCTTAATGTATACAGGGAGAGACACTATGATTTTTTTACTCTATAATTCCTTGCCTGTTTATTTGGGTGCCTTTTTTCACATTAGCTGTGGAACCTCATGTTTCTCACTTCTCTTTTCCTTTCTTCACTCCTCTGGAGTAGCAAGAAGATACTATTTGTTCTCCCGAACTCTGTCCAATCACACCTGCTGTCTGCTCCTCTGGAGCACTTTTGCAGTCCATACCCCACCAATTATTTGTCCATTTTGAGCACAAAGACTTATTAGATGGCATTCTACCATCTTAATCACACGGAGGCCCCCCAGACCTCAGTGTATTAACCAGCTCTATAAGCCAGTGCTGCTGCCCATTCCTTCACCTCCTCCCTGTCCAGGTGGCTGAGTCAGGCTCTAGTTTTCTACCCACTACTCTTAGCTTTACTAAGTTGGTAGCTGGATTTTGTATTGTTATCATTTGTATATTGTTTATCCTTTTCTGTCCTTTGGGCTAGAAGTTCATAGCCCTCTCTTACTGTCTTTTTTCTCTCCCACTTGTTTCCTTTCTCTGGTGTACAGAACTAAGAAGGGCAGTGTCTGTCACTGGTTGCTGAAGTGCATGACATCACTTTCAGCTTTGGCACCAATGTTGGTCCCCTTCCAAAGCTGCAAAAGACTTTGCTGCCAAGGGGGGTCCTAGCACCTCCGGCTACGACCCATTAGTGTGACTGAATGATGAAGATATTTGGGAAGATAAAGAATTAGTGAGTACATCATTTTCATTTCTAGCACAGGAGAATACAACCACAAACTCAACAAAGCAAACAGTACAAAGCAGTTTTCTGAGACGCAGAATAAGCACAAATATACAGCATAGCACAGTTCACTACTGGGAAAAACACTTGAGACTCCTTCAAGAGAAAACACAGACACTGCACCCCAGCAAGCACAACCTACCCAAAGACAGGGAAACACACAAAAAATGAGAAATGAAAAAATATATAGTACAACAGGATGGGCGGAGAGTAATAAATTCAGGAGAGAAATAACATGGAGTGTAATCTAAACCAGTAGAGCCTAATGGGAAAATCAAAACGGCCCTTGGAGTGCAGTCAGCTGACCACCGAAACACACAGAGGATAGCGTATGGGCAAATAAACTCAACAAGGCTGTATTTTCTCGAGGGGTTGAGATGATAGCATCTGAACCTTAAAGCTTGAGAGGTCCCTGCTGTCACCTCATCCGTGAGATTGAAACACATGCCGAGTTGTGTGTGGTTGCCCATTGCAGCAGTGCGATGAAAAAAGTTATTCCAAAAAGCTAATTTTCTGCTATAGTTAAGAAAAATATTGGCAAAAATGTTGATTTGGGTTTTCTGCAAGCTTCCTATGCTATGTACTGTACATTTGCATTTTTGTCTACATTCTTACCCTCCTCATGTCCTCAGCAGTATTTCTGTGCAAAAATGAGTTGGCCATCTTTATTTCTTGAGAAATAATTATTTTAAAACCTTCATAAAATTCTTAAATGATAACGGAAACTGAAAATTTTACCACCAAAATAACCTGGAAGATGACTGGCATTGAATAGGAATAAAAAGGTGGGTTCAAATTTTAGCCATTTTCGTTGCACTCCTCGCTGTATTGTATTTATTTATTTTGGGGGATAGGAGTCACTGATGCATCCCAAATTCTTTGTTCTGTAATTCCAATTAAACTTACAGACTTTTACAAGTTAAAAGGTACCACTTTGGCACTAGGAGGAGTTAGCAACTGTAGGATAACTGAGAAATTTAAAATTTAATTACCTTTGAACCTGGCTGAACAGCTGTATAGAATGTGCACAACAAGGAGCTTGAGCAGGCTGATTTTTATACTGAACAAAGGCTGACCGTGTACTGTAAGTCAGTCATTCCCACACTAGAATGTAAAAGAAGTATGAGAAATAAATTGTGTATATTCAACAACAGACAAAATCAAGTACTTGCTTACTACGGTATTGTTAGCTGAAGCATTTAAAGAAGCATGTCCAAGCAATATGCTGGGGAAAAAGTTTGAAAACACTGTTTTGTCCAGAAGCAGCCAAGTTTGATCTGAACATGCACACAGGTGAAGAAAACTGTGAGACAGACCTGCCAAAACAGACAGGAAATGCAGGTTGTACACACACTGAAGCCAGATTACAGTACAAAACAAAAATTTATTTCTCTGTGTATCATCCCATGTTTTGAGATCTGACCCAAAATCATTCAAACCCCATGAAATCAGAGAACTCCAAAATCTGAAAAAATGGAAACATTCTCTAAATACAGTTTTTTTGTGTTCAATCTGTGCACCTCTAGTATTGGTATAGGTGGAGAAATCAAAGTTTCAAGTCAATCAGACACTAGGGTACTTGAAGTGGGGACTTTTAGGAGAACATCAAGTGTCCTGAAGACAAGGGTTTTGGGAGCCTAGAGAGTCTGTGCTTATGGCCAGAGTTCATAAAGACCTTATTTACAGCATTAAGTGAGAACTGGTTTTAACCGAACTAGTGTTGGATGTCTTCAAAGTCATGCTGCCATGACACTTCCAGCTCAGGAATTGAGGCTCCTGAGGCATAAAGTACTGTGTCACCTGTGTATATATGAATGTGTTGGGAGACTCAGACTGAGAAGTCATATAGGAAAAGACAGGACTGGGCCCTGGGTTAAGTCTTGGGGGACACCTACACCGATCGGGGAAGGGTGTCATCCACTTGGACAGACTAGAGCCTGTCCTACAAGTAGGAGTGGAACCAGGTGAGTGACTGGTCAGACACTGCTTCTTCGAGTTTTTCAAGTTCGATGGGGTGGGCAACTAAGGGTCAAAAGAGAAAAAAGTGCTGCCTAAGTGTGTGGGCTGCAAATAAAACAAAAGGGTTAAATTAAAGCATGCAGGAAAAAGGTTAGAATCAGTATTCCAACCACAGATCATCTTGAGGAATTATCTATAAAGAAAAAAAGTAAGCATAGTTAGTAACTTTGTTTTCTGTTTCAAAGGTCAGAAATCAGTCTTAACTGAGCTATAGTCTCCCTAGAGAAGGCAGTGCATTTTGTACTATGGGGGAGGTTCCCCAGTCTCCAATTCATAGAAACGTAGTGACAGCAGAAAAAAAAACAATGGTCCATCCAGTCTGTCACAAGTTCCCTATTGAGCCCTGAGACCTCCTGTCCCTCCAGGGTCCTGGCCCTCCCCATCCACCCCTCATTCTCCCTGAATCTGCTGCCCTGAGCAGCCACTATACCCTTCGTTCTGTCCCATTCATGCTTAAAACCACCAACAGTTTTCATAGCCACCACCTCAGCTGGCAGACTTTCCCAAAGTTCTACCACCCTTTCTGTTAAATAATACTTCCTCATGTCCATCCTGAACCTCCATCCTATTAATGTCCTGTCATTTCCACATGACTGCTGGCTAGTACTCAAGCTAAATAGTTCCTTGCAGTTCACCTTATTAATTCCTTTTGAGAACTTGAAGGTGTCTGTTCTATGATCCTTCTTTCTTCTGGTCTCTAGCAAGTACATGTTCAGTGCTTTGAGGCACTCCTCTTAGGCCCTGAATTTTTTGTTACCCTCGCTACACCATCTCCAATCTGTCTGTATCTTTCCTGAGGTGAGGACTTCAGAACTGGGTGCAGTACTCCAGGTGTGGCATCACTTAAGATCTATATCGAGGAAACGTTACCTCTTTTTTTCTACTATGTGCACCCTTTCCGATACATCCCAGCATCCTACTTGCCTTGTCATATGCCTTGTTGTACTGACTTGGTTGCTTTTGGGAGTCACCAATAACTCCCAAGGTCTCATTCCTCAGCCGTAGTGCTGAGTCTCACACCATCCATCCAGTATTCTGTCCTGGGGTTATCATTCCCTAGGTGCATTACCTTGCACTTTCTGGCATTGAATTTCAACTGTCAAGCCTTAGACAACCCCTCTAGATTTTGTATGTCTCTCTGCATCTCCTCTATTCCCTCATGACTATCCACCCTCACAGAGCTTAGTGCCATCTGTGAAGAGACACAACCTGACCCGGATTCCCTCACCAGTGTCTCTGATTGAACATATTAAAGAGGACTAGACCTAGGACAGATTCTTGTGGAACCACATCCTGCCCTCCTCTGTTCTGGTTTAACCCCATTGACCTACGACCTCTGCTGCCTCCCCTTTGCCAGTTACCCAACCATTTTACTGTGACCTTAACTGTGCCCAGATCCTCCATCTTCTTTATTTGTTTTTATTTGTAAAATGTTTCACCAGGAAAGGCAACACGAGCTGAAAACAGCTTGTTTCAGAAGGCCCTGGTGGGGTTACAAAAGTTGTGAGAGCATACAAAATACATATACAAAGTAATATAAATGTACAATAACTATTACATACAATGAGGGTCTATTACAACAGGGTAGTACACTAGGAAGGTAAACTCAGATATCACAAATGAAGTGCTTGAGGTCAAGGATAAACACAAGTTAGTTAGTGCTAATGCACGCCTAAGGGAGCTAGTAAATGAAACACGAATGGGTGTAGAGGGTTGAGAAAGGGGCAAGCAAGAGTAAGGGACTGGTGTAGGAGAGAGCAGCCACGAATCTATGCCTCTTCTGGATGCGAGAACCCAGCAATGCAGAGCGAGAATTAGGCAGAAAGGGAGGAAGTAATATGGGGGCAGCCAAGATCAGTTTCCTCCAGGATACTGAAAAACCCTGCAAGGGGAAAGGACCAGGTGAGAGGGAAAGTGGGATTAGAGGAGGATTGGAGGGTGGGAGGGGAGTAGAGGGGTGGGAGACAGGATTAGGGAGGAGAAGGAAAATAGGGAATTGGGAGGCAGGAGATAGGGGATCCAGGAATGGAAAGAAGGGATTCAGAGGGGAAATAGGTGGAAGGAGGACACAGTAGTGTGTCCCTGGCATTGTATGGAGTGGAGGGTGAGAAGAAGGGAGAGAAGGTGGGAAATACTGGGCATAATTAGTGGAAGGGACCAGTTTAGTAGTCTAGGGGAAGGGTCAGGATATTGGATAAAGAATATTTACTCAAGATAGGGGAGGTGGAGGGGGGACTGGGAGCAAGTACAGGGAGTTAAAGATGAGAAGGGGAGGAGGGTAGTTCTAAAGAGGGAAGGGTTGGGAGGGGGTTAGAAACAATTACGGATAGGGGAATAGTAGTTGTGTAGGCAGGGAGATAGAAGATTGGGTTAAAGAGGGGAGGAGGGTAGAGGAGGGAGGGGGCAAGCATCCGAGAGGCACTGAGTCTTTCCTTTATTTAGAAAAAAATGTCAGCCAAGCTTAAAAGACAAGAACTGAGTAACTAAAATGCTTACCTCTTGGTGCACCAAGAGACTCCCTGTCAAAACACACACACAATTTATAAAGCCATTCCCAGAATCTCTAGTTCCATGGGACAAAATAAAACCCTTACACTAAATGCCCCATCAAAGCAATGTCTAGGTTCTGTTCTATCCCTGTCCCCCCCCCTTTGAAATTATTGACCTCCTTCCATGACTTGCTCCCACTGCCCCATCACCAGTCTTCTCCACCAACTTATCGCTCCTCAAGTCCTGATAGGGTGCCTTCCTGGTAGGGATTTCTGCTGTGGGGTGCCTCAAAACCCCCAGTGCTTGGATTGTCAGACAGGCAGCTACCATAATTAGTGGTGTGGGGCCAGTTAAGGGTCGATCCTCATGCTGAAGCAGCTAGGCTGTTTTTGTCCTCCCATGATCTCCCCGATGGTACGCAAAAGCATCTGTGGGGACGTGCCGTGGATGCATGTAGCATATTCTCTGCTGGGAGATCAAACTCCTTGACCCTCTAGCAGGAGCCGCTGCAGTGCCACAGTGTGCCACTGCCTCCCCTTCCCCCAGCTGGGATACGCTGCCAGTGGCAGTACATCTTCAGCCTGGCCACCCAAGCAGCAATTCCCCTTTTAGCTCACAAACCAAGGTGCCCAACATGAAAGTACAACATATTTCCATTGGGCAGTCAATCCCCTAGTTCAGTCCTTGTTCTGAAAAATTAAAATTAACTAACTGTACTGAAACAGGATATCACAAACAAGTCATGCAGGCACACACTGGCTTAGCATCTTTCAGATGTGTCTACGTTTTACCTTCATGGCGTATGATCCAAAAAGCCAGACACACCCCTTTGTGGGTGCGTTGGACTTCTGCTCACTTTGGAGGTCACTGTGGTATTCCCACCACCTGCCATACTCCTCCTCCTTCCTGATCCTAGCATGGTCTGCATAGCTCCATACCAGATCAGGCAGGGTAGCTGGAAGGGGGTGTCCTCTGCACAGCATAGGGTTCCCAGGACTATATAGTTCTGTTATTATGCCAGTTAGGGCATATGACCACAACATAGAGAGCTATGCATCCGCAGTTGATTGCCAATACAAATGTCCAGCTTGGTCTGTTATCCCCTTGACCCATAAACTCCACGTCAGCTGATAGTCACAAAACTACAGTGCCAAGTCATGGCACTGTGAAGGGCACGTGGCAGCTTGTGCCATATCCCAGAACCCCCCATCTGACTGCCTAGTGTGGCTGTAGATCCTGTGGCTAGGATGCTGTCGTCCCATGAGATGAATGGTCCCTGACCCCGCTGCACCTCCCTGGATGCCCCATGCCCTTCCAGAGAGCACCACACCAGCAGAAAGAATGTGGGAGGGAGTGCCCAGCAACTGTTAATGGCATGCAGCTTCTGTGTAGCGGGGACTGCGGAGCCCCATGTCCTGCTTACGCTCCCTTGGAGTGTAAATAAAACCTTTGTGGATGTCTGACGTCACTGACAAAAAAAAAAATAAAAACAACTTCCAAGGTCTTTAGAGGAGTTAGAAATGTAAGTTGAAATAGATGTATTTCCTTTTACTACTTTAACTACTAATGTTAACTTTTTCTCTATACATTACTGCCAGGCTTACTTGGATTTATTTCCCGGTATCATAAATGTTTTGATTAAACAAGTAAAAAACAAACACAGGAAAGTACAGCTTTACCATTGCTGAAAATGTTTGTGTTCTAGAAAAAAAAAAATAGACACAGCACTAATTGGCAGAAAGATTCAGAGCAACCATTTAACAGCTTCATAACAAGCTGAAGTGTTTTAAACATAAGAATACGATGCTCTTGTAACCATGGTATCCTGTGGCCATTAACGTATACCACTTAGGTATTTTTTTTCCCATTTTGGGAGAAGAAGAGACATTCCTCTTGAATTTCTAGTAATAACCACAGCAGCAAACATTGTGCTAGTTCACTGATGGTTATAATGAGATTAGAATAAAGGTTGCAGATGTTTTCATAACTAGTCACATTGTGCTTCAGAGGGCAACACAAAAAGCAGTCAATTAAGCAACACTGTTCACATTTTAATTAACAGTGATGTACAGGAAAATCTGTACTTGCTTTTAGGAAAACTATGCTTTTTTTTCCTTCAAGTAATTAAACTAAATTGGTATTGTAAAAAAAAATGCAAAGAACATCTTGAGGTTGAAAATGTGCCCTTTTTTAACATCACTGTATATTCTAAGAGCCCTTAGATTGCAGTCGTATTGCAGATGAGGCAAATACTGGCCCATTTTACTCACCAGTTATTAGGTAGTTTAGGTGGATGCTAAATGGGCCAGTATTTGCCTTATCTGCAGCACGATTGCAACCTAAATGCTCTTAGAATATACAGCGATGTTCAAAAAGGGCAAACTTTCAACCTCAAGATGTTCTTTGCATAATGCAGTGTCAGTGGCTCAGCGGTTGCACACTTGCCTCTGAGGCCAGAAGATCAGAAGGCTGTGGGTTCTATCCCACACCAGACAGTTAGGTAAAATCCCAATACTGACACTGTAGTGTAGCATGAGGGGGTGCTGTCCTGAGGTGCCTCTTTCGGATGAGACATTAAACCAAGGTCCCATCTGCCTGTTCTGGTGGTAGTTCAGGTGGATGCTGAAGATCCTATGGCACTTCTCGAAAAGAGTAGGGGAATTTTTTATTGAAATCACAACAAAATCATATATACAAAGCAATATAGTATCATAGAAAACCATAAAATATGAAAACAATAGAAATAAAACATGAACAGAAATAAGTATTAAGTCATACAGGAAATTCAAACATAAAGAAAACAGTATCACCAAAATCCCTTCCCTTCCCACTCAAGGGAATACATATTGAAGAAATAACAAAACAGGAAAAAAAATAGTATTGCATCATATAAAAACATAAGGAAGTAGTATATCAGATATAGTAAGTAACATAAGCAAAGCCAATGAAGAAGCCTCTCACAGCAGAATAGCAAAAAGATGTGTGACAATGAAACAGAAAATATAAGCAATGCAGTGTTACTGTACACAATTCAAAATATGAATGAAAAATAAGGTATAACATTCTGGAAATATACAGCTAATAAAAACACTAACAGAGCATGCCATAAGTAAAAAAAAGAAAAAGGATGCTACAGCCAGCAAAACACTGAAATCATGACTTTACTCAGCACTGTAGCAGTGAAGGAGTGAAATCACAACCAATCCACAGAGCCCCATCTAGAAGTAAATAGAGAGGGAGAAAGCTTGTGACAGTCTTGTAAGCGTAAAGTATTAATGGAGTTATGAACCATATAAAACAACTCTTCTACGGAAAAATAACATTGCTGAATTGTAAGCCTACGACGGACAAACCAGATGTAAAATTTAAAACACACCAAAAACAACCACGTGGTAACCCTATCATGTTTAGTCCACAAATTTGGTAAAATACCAAGACCAAAAATCTTTAAAGTCATGTTAGAAAAGGGGGATGACAGCCACTTCTGATGCACAAAAGACCAAAATGCAACCACTAATGGGCAGTCAAAAAATAAATGACCTATCATCTCCACTGTTAGAGGACAGGTATCACGTGGACAGTAACGGTCAGAAAGCTGTTTATGCTTTAAATTCCCCCTCACATTCAACTTGCCATGGAAACACAACTATAAAACATCCCACATATAATGTGGGATGTGCGGTGAAGTCAACATGTATCCCATAGCATGCTGCAATGACGTATCATATAAATCAATAGGGGCCGAGTCATGGAAAAATTCACGTACAAGAAAGCATACACTTTTCTACAAAAGGAGGTAATATGATTTATAGTAAGACCTACAACTTAATTTTTCCAAACAAACTTTCAATGTAGGTGGAAGCAGAGTTATAGAATGTATTGATCAAAAATCGATCCTAAAGAATCCAAAAAGCCACGGTGTCCACTGCGAATCCCACTTAACTAATAAGGGTCATATATTGGAATACAAAAACATAGTAAAAAAGAAAACAATAGGGTGAATCATGTTTAAACCCCCAGATTTCCTCTCTCGTAACAATATACTCCTTTTAATCGGGTATAATCTATTACCCCAAATACAAGAAAGAAAACAACCACACATCTGTGTTTCCAGGGACGGAGGAAGACTAAATACCGAACTCCGGTACAAAAAAAGAGGCAACAAAAATGTCTTAATCATAAAAACCCTCTTCAATTTGGATAGCCTCCATGTATTCCAAAGTTTAACCTTGTCTTGTGCCTCATCAAGCTTAAATTTCCAATTTTGATACGCCAAATCCCCTGTTCCGAAATGAAGTCCCAGAATAAGACATGTACCTCTAGTCACCGGAATCCCAATAACAGTAGGTACTCGTACAGTGGAATACAATGACACTTACTATAGTTAACACCCTGTATATTTCATAAAATTCCTGGTGAGCAGTTCCCAACACACAAGCAGATGGCATGTCATTCACCACAAAGCAAATGTCATCGCATATATGCTATATAATTTCCTGATCCATACAAGAAAAGGACACTCGTGATTCCGGATCAGCATAAACACTCCGTATCAAGGGATCTATAGTGAACAAATATAAAAGAGCACTCAATGGGCCACCCTGACGAACCCCCCGTTTAATGTGACACTTATTCCCCAACTAACCATTACAATAAGCTTGGGCTGTCGCCGAAGCATAACATATCCGAATCCAAGAAATAAAGAGCGAAGGAACCCCATAGTGCTGTAAACAGTTCCATAAATAGGCATGACGGACATTGTCAAAGGCTTTGGCCTAGTCTAGACTAAAGAGTAAACCAGTAATTTCACCCAAGGCCCCTTTGTGCATAATTTCTCAGAGCAGTATCAAACCAGAAATGTGTCTATTGGGTATGGAACAAGTCTGTGCAGGGTGTAATAAAAAAAAATCTGCCTGTAGGAGTAACCGATCATTCAGTATTTTAGAATCTGCATTAAACAATGTAATTGGTCTCCAATTCACCAAGTCTTCGCTATCCCATTTTTTAAAAATAAAGACAACAAGGCCCTCAGTTATACTATCAGAGAGGACATATACAACTCATATGGAATCACATCTGATCCAGGAGCCGAACCCTTTTTAGTGTGGGACAACACTCCAGAAACTTCCAAAGACGTAATATCAGTAACAAGCAAGGCAGCACTAGAGGCAAAAAGACAGGGTACATCACATTGATCTAACCAGGGTGTATGCACAGGAGACTCAACATCTGAAGAGCCAAACAACAAACGGACATGTGCATCATGAGCCTGCATAATACTCTCCCTAGTGGTACACCTAAAGCCAGCCTGATTTTTAACACTTTCCATATATTTCTGTTGGCGTTGATGGGCACAAAACTGAAAAAAATTCATGAAGGCTTTATCACCCTGAGTTCCAATGCGGTGCTCCATATCTAAGGATTTTAAACGGTTATATTGGGTTGTATTCATAAGATTCCGAATGGCAGTCAAATCAGGAAGGACAGATGTGTTCCCTTTTGCTACTTGAAAATGCAATTCTAAACATTTGGCCCTATACTCTAGGTGTAAATCAGATTTATACCTGCCATTCAGTTTACCAATGTGTCAAAAATAATAAAAATATCAAGTTTGGTATCCATCCACCACTCCCTATATGAATCATATAGGAAAACCGCTGATTTACGGGCCTCCAATAATGCCATGAAACCATCCTCCACTGTGGGAAGAAGCATGACTCAAATTTAGTCTCCATTACCCAGGTCCACGATGCATGGGTTCATAACTGACGACCATGGCTTCTAGAGTAACATGGTCAGATGGAGCAACCGGAAGCGTCTTAGCAGTAACAACTCGCAATGACTCGGACGAAAACCAAAAATCAATTCGGGTGGCTTTTGTACCCTGAAAATAAGTTTTGGGAGAATCACCATATTTCTCAAAAATATCAGTCAGTCCAGTCTGAACCAACAGAGCAGACAAACAGTTAGCATCACAAAATATTTTCTGTGTTCGTAAACCTCTATCTTTCCTATATCTGCTACAATTAAAATCACCACAGAGAAAGACATGTTTAGCAGTAAATAAATACGGCCGAATGATGTTAAAAACCTCAATCCTGGCAGCCTTAGTCTGCGGAGCATAGACATTTAAAAAACGACATTGTAAACCACAAATAACCAAATCTAACATCAAAACACATCCAGGGACTGTGTCAATTAAATGCAAAAATCTAGCTGATGGATTATTAACTGTAATACCAGCACCACTACAGAGCTCAGTGCCAATCGACCAGTAGGTAACACCCCACCGCCACCCATTGTGGCCCGGTCAAATCTTCTCTAGTATGTAATCTGGTATCTTGAAAATATGCAACATCATGACTTCCTCCTTCAAACAATGAATAAATCAACAGTGGTTTTCTATCAGACTGAATACTATTGACATTTAAAGAGGCAATAGAAAGTTTATAAATATCTAGCATATTGTAAATAATAAGAAGAAAACCAACATATAACGCATCCTGAGGAGCAAGACAGAAGACATAAGGCTAGAAGCAACTTATTTGCTTTTTACCCACTTTCGTGTTCCCAACTATTCTTTTTCTTTTAGCAGTGTCAGGGGTCTCTAAGGCTGATTTAGATCGGATCGCCTCAGAGAGGGAAGACTGCACAGAGGTAGAATCAGATTCAGTAACAGCATCATCCTGAAATACCTGATATGCATTTTGGAGGAAATAGAGGATTGTACAGGCATATGTGGTACATTAGTATGAGATTGGAGACTACTTAATCTATTAGAGACCAGTGTAAAGTCCCTATCAGGAGGTAAAGGTGGAGGCATAGATGCTTTAACCACATCAGAGTCCTCAGCTGAATAATAGAGTCCATAACAGGAAACTGTCGAACAGTAACAGGGCAAGGAGCAGGTGGCTCTACTTCTCATGCCGAAGCTCCGCTATCCAACACAAACAGGAGACCGAGGCCGACTGAGGTGGGGGGTCGCCTCTGCTGCATCACAGCCTTAACGGCCATATTGATATAAAAACCTGGATGCAAAAGTCACCATTCGCTCTTATTTTGGGCCACCCATGGGCAGTCAATATACGAGTGGTCTGCCTCACACAGGGAACATTTAGGAGGATGATGGCAGTCAGACATGAAGTGGCCCTGCTCACCACATTGAACACATCTAATAATTTCACAGGTTCTACTAAGATGTCTGGGTGAGCCACATTTGTAGTAATGTCGAGGTTGACCTGGGTAAAAAAATAAAACCTTTATCCCTACCCAAGTAAAAACAATTAGGCAAGTGCTGCAGGCCCTCATCATTCTGCAACAAATTCACCTTATAACGCCAACCACCATTCCAAAAACCCTCAGTTTCCAGAATAGGTTCCGGATTCCCCTGTATAGTACATTTCTTCTCAAGCCAATAATTAAAATCCTCAATGTTCACCCCTTCATTACGAAATAAAACAGTTATCACTTTAAGGGACTGTTTAGTAAGGGGGATGGCCTGAAAATGAGACCAAGCTGAATTCGTTTTAAGCAAAGCATATTTTATCCAAAAATGGTTTAGTAAATCAGGGGCACAAAAGTACTGTCCTCAGGTGTATGTATTAAAGCATAAACTTCAGCGGGAGAAAAACCCAATAACTGTTTGATCAGAACTTTCCCAACATAAAACCAATCCGGCCTATGCTCAGTAGAACCTAAAAAATGCAACCTAACAGCATTTCTACGCTTAACTAGCGTAACAGGTTTCTGTAAGAGACTTGCAAAGGTCACGGGGGATGCTGTTAAATGAGGTTGGTCCACAATATCAGGAGCAGGAGGGAGTTCTGTGTCAAGGTCAGAATTTAATACAGGAGGAGCAGAATCAACCTGAATCTCAACAGGATCCGTCACCAAAAGCGGCGAAAATGGGATACTATCAGGGCAGATACATTAGCTTGTTGGGTGGGAGGAGCAGAAGCCTCAGCAATAACAGGAGAGACAGAGGAAACTGCAACAGGGAGTACTTCCGAGTCAGTAGAGTGCGAATCAGGGACAACCACAGTACCCTCCAATGGTGGTACTACAACATCCTCTTGTTGAGTGCCGGAAGGCAGCTGATTCCCATCCACCTCAGATACCCCAGGAAGTGGAATAGCGGGGTCAGCAATCCAGTCACCCGAATCCAATTGTATCCAACCCGCACCAGTGAGTGCCTTCTGAGGAGACCAGGAATCAGTGCTTAAAACAAGGTTAGGACTCGGGGTCTGGGGTGGGAAAAAACCTTCCCCAGAAACAACAGGGAGTTGAGACTTAAGTACCTTGGAGCTCATACCTGGGAGACCTGAGGGGGAGTCAGCCTCAGGCTTTCTGTTCCTTCAGAAGTTGTCTCGGCTAGTAACTGTGCTTTCTGAAAATCAGCCATAGCGTCCTGTAAAAGTCATCTTTTCAGTTCAAGATGACTGTGAACATCCATTGAGTGAGTAGAAAGGGAACCCCATCTTCCGGTAAATCATTGCCAGCGGGCAAGGTAGGAAAAGTAATGACAGGCCGCAACCGAATCTTGGGTCTCATGAAGAAGTGAAGTACTGGTGACCTCCGCGCGTCAGACAAGACCGCCTGCCAGCGGTGTCAGTACCTACGCTGGCCACCGCTAAGTGCATTCCAGCCACACCATTCCTGCAATGAATCTGCAGGTTCTGGCTCTCAGCCATCTCATCACCACCACTGTCTTCATCCATCTGAAGATCGCACACACACTCAGCTGGCTCCACAGCACCCACTGCCGACAGAGATGGGGAATTTCCCCAGTGTCCTGGCCAAATTTCCCCCATTCACTAAAAATACTAGCAGCTTAATTTGGTTCAATGTCAGTTGGCATCCATCTCAATTCCCCTTCCCCAGGACAAGGCTGAAAGTAGGCAGAATTGTCTAGTCCTCCTTTCCCGGTCAACAAAAACTAAATAAAATAAAGAAAGAAAATAGAGAATAATGGCTATGCGAGTGTGTGTTATGGTTTTTTTTTTTTTTTTTTTACACACCCGAGTTGTGTTATTACCCTGTAAAACTCCAGAGGTTTACCTGGTCATCACACAACAAGGTGTGTTAAAAACAAACAAACAAAAAAGAAAAACAACGACATTTGGCATGGCCAGTATTTTTATAATTTCCTGGTGCAAGGAGTTTAGTTAGCTTAGTTTTAGAATTTATTTTGTGTTAAAGCTGGTGAGTACAGACAGAGGAGGAGAGCGAGTGACTTGGCAGCTTCAGAAGACGAGATTAAAGCTTTAGCGAGTGTTGCCATAGAAACACTCGCTTACATAATAAAAAGCCAGCAGAATAGGCCAAATGATCTGTCTTGTGTGCTCGAAAGCCAGCAACCTAATGGCTGCTCGCCTTACCACCCCCCCAGCCCCCAGTAGGATCTTCTTTAGTTTGTTTCCCCTTGTACCTGTCCCATCCCTTCTTGAATCCCTCCACTGTGCCCTCCTCCACCAGCCTCCCAGGCAATGCATTCCATGGCTCCACCACCTTCTCAATGAAAAAATGCTTCCTACACTCCCCCCTGTAGTTTCCTCCAGTTTCCACTCATGGCCCTGGTTCCCCTCTTTAGCTTAAAAGCTCCTTGGTTCCACTCCTCTTTATTCCTTTTACATACTTGAAAACATCCATCATATCTCCCCTGTACCTCCTCTCCTCTAGTGAGTAAAGCCCAAGCTCATCCAGTCTCTCCTCATAAGGCTTCCCCTCCATGCCCTGAATCATCCTGGTCGCTCTCCTCTGGACCCTCTCCAGCAGCGTTATGTCCTTCTTCAGATGAGGTCTCCAGAACTGTACACAGTACTAAAGCTGTAGCCTGACCAAGGCATTATATAGTGGGAGGATCACCTCCCTCCTCCTGGATGTAATTCCCCCGGCTATGCAGCCCAGTATCCAGTTTGCTTTGGCTGCAGTTCTACAATTTTAAGAGTTATTCATTTTGACGTCTATCACCACCCCTAAATCCCTTTCCCAGGCTGTATTCATGACCCAGGTTTTACCTCCAAATGTAATACCTTACATTTCCGCATAAATTTCAGTCCTCACCTCCCTGGACTGCCTCCTCGCTTCTTCACAATCCACCAGTGTTCCCAGTTTTGAATAATTCATGAAAGAGACTCAACCTGTTCCTAACTCCCTCCCAATATCCGAGACATAGGCATTGAACAAGAGTGGCCCCAATACCGAACCCTGAGGACCCCACTGATTACCTTCCTGGGAGAGGACATTATCCCACCCACCATTACCTCTGTTAACGCCTGAGAGCCAATTTTCAACCCAACTGAGCTCCTGTCCTTCCACCCCATATCAGCCCATAATGTGGTACTGAATCAAACACCTTGCTGAAATCTAGGTATAGGACGCCCACCGCCTATGTCTGTCCAAGGCCCCCATCACCCAGTCATAAACTCTACAAGATTGACTGACACGATCTCCCCGGAACGAAGCCATACTGTTTATCATCCTGGTGTCCTAACCATTCCAGCTGCCTCCCAATCCTCTCCTAGATAAAGCCCTCCATTACTTTGCCTACCACAGATGTTAGGCTGAAAGGCCTATAATTCCCCATCTCTTCACTAGACCTCCCTTTATGAATAGGCACTACATAAGCCACCCTCCACTCTTGGGGCACCCATCCTGTCTGCAAAGAGGTATTAAAGAGTGCAGCCAGTGGAGTTGCCAGCTCCTCCGCCAGTTCCTTTACAACTCTCGGGTGTAGCCCATCTGGCCCCGGCACCTTATCCGTCTTTAGCTTCTGAAGGGCCTCCCTTACCCTATCCACTGTGATTTCTTCCCCCCCATTCCTCCCCCTCACTCAACCTCCCCACCCTTTCTGGGTCTGTTCCTATCTGTACCCTAGCCTCATTCCGTCCTCTGGTCTCAGACCGACTTCTCACTTTAGCTGAATGCTCTTCCTGCCATCAGCCTGTAGGGATCCCCAGTCCCCATTTGCAAAGATTGAGGCAAAGTGCTCATTTAGCACCTCTGCCTGTTCCCTGCTTCCTGAGGCCATCCTCCCATAATTTTAATCCTATTGATCTGCTGCCCTCTCTTTTCGCTTCTCTCATATCTATAGAATCCCCGGATATCCCTAGCCAGGTTATGCTCCATCCCTGCCTTGGCTCCCCTCATCACTCTGGTGACCCTCCTGGCCAATATTTCATACTGTCCTCGCTCCTTGTCTCCCCCTTTGAGCATTTAAAAACGTGCATAAGTGGCCTTTTTATCCCTCACTGCCTCCTGCACCTCCCTACGCTTGAATGTCAGTCTGTACTCAGCGGCTTTAAGACTAAATAAGTAAAAACTAAATTAACTGCTACAACGGACATGGTTTTTGAAAAATGGTTCGAGTTTATCTACATTTTCGTTTTTTTGTTTTTTTGAAGGAATACCGCTCGGTCACGCTACGCTACAAAGAAATGAAACTGGCAGTCACGAGGACAGTGCAAATAAGGTGCTTTCTGAACGCTGTAATAACTGGTTCTATCCGTTATTACAGCATTTGAAATGTGGCTCTGCTCCGTGTGTAAAAGGGGGTCACCAGTAATTATTATTTCTTAAAACATTTTTTGATGAATACCGATACTCATCCCAACCCTTGGAAATGCTCAATAAATACTTTAAAGAGAGCTCTTTTTACAAGTTTAAATTACTTTTACTGATCAAAATTAAATTTTACTCCCCTAATGTCAAAAATGGTGACTACATTACTCTTGAATGCCAAGGTTATCTGGAGCACTGGGTTGCAACATTGCTCATTATGGATATCACAGTTGGGCATAAACCTCAAAACATTACCGTTCTTCTTTGGCTTTCGTAATAATGGTCTGGATTCCACCTCCACTTTCCCCTTTTACTTTTCAGTTGTTAAGAATAAATGGATTGAGTAATTCAGTAGACTGGACCTGGTTAAAAATAGTCCAAGTCTGACAATCCTATGTACTATACCCAGAAAAGCAGGGAATCAGGGAGAAAGAACTTGCCAGACAAAGCTTTTCAAAAGGCTGATCTTCCAGACTCTGCTATGAATTCAGTTTATTGGGGTGAAAAACTATTGAGGCAATAACAGCACCAAAAAGGTCACTGGGTCCAGTTTGTGGGTCAGACCAACTGAAAGCTCTGACCAGTTTCAACTAATCAGCCTTGATTTGGTTGCTTTCTTTTGGCTCGACCATATAGAGAGACGTGGATTATTATTACTGTTAGTGTTTGTGTTTATGCTGCTTATTATAACTGTAGGAATATAACTCATGCATTTATTATTACTATTGCCATTATTAGCTATTGCATATTATTAATTCTACTGCTTATAAGAAATATTCTGCCTTTTAGTAATTGTATTTTCTGTAAGCCAAAGGCTTTCTTTGGGTAGATGAGGGGCAAGGGTTCTGATTCTGTAACTCTGAGCTGAGTGGCTGTGTTTGAGAAGAGCTCCCAAAGCGAAGTGCTTTTTACTATATTTTTCAGTTTAAAAATTGTTTTGTTTTATGCAGATTTAGGTGATTGTGAAAGATAACCCTGTAGGCTCCAGAAAGATATAAAAATTGTGTGGTAGATATTGGTTGGAAGTCAAAAGGATCAACATATTTGTTTAGTGTGATCTTTCAACTCTGATGTGGTTAATTTTAATACTGCAGTTTTAAACCCTTTCTGTATGTGTTTTTGGTGGTGTCTGGTATTGAGAATCTAAGTGTCATTTGTGGGTATTCTGTCTGTTTTGGTAGGTACTTTATTTTCTTTGTTAAATAACTGAGTTATACATATTGCCTAATACTTTACAGTACATTATGCTGTCTCTGATTTTTTTTCTTTCTCCAGTCTTTTAGAGCTGTTTAGTTAACTGTGGCAGTGGTGTGGTACTGTGATCTTCCCTTGTCAATCTTCACCATTCATTACTGCTTGGGTTAGTGCGAGTGCGCAGCCACTACAGGAGATGATTTTATTTATTTTTGGAGTCTCGAACCCAACGGCGCCAACACACAAGAGCGACGCACTGTGTCATGCGTGAGGGGCGGCCGTTAGGTGCAGAAGACTCCTCCTCCATCTCAGTTCTGTTTCTCATGCCGTCGAGACTGCACCTGCTGCGCGGAGAGTATAGTTACTGCATCACAAGGCCTATCTGTTGTTCGTCGATGCCGTCTTCATAGACCGCACTTCTCCTTCATCCTGTTTTTTCTCGACATTGTCAACTGGTAAGACCGTTCTGTTTTTTCTGTTGTATCCGACGACGCCAAGAACTGGTTTTTTTTTTTTCCTTAATTGTTTTGCATCATGTCAGGTTTGGGGGCAAAACGCAAGTCTAAGACGGGCGATGCCCCTATGCGTTGGTGCTCCTGTGGCCGGCATTTTTCTGTCACGGTCCAGCATGATGTTTGCCTTCGCTGCCTGGGACCCAACCATAATATGGATGCATGCGATGCCTGGTTCTCGATGGACCGTCACGTCCTGGAAGTCCGCCGTTCAAGATCGGCAAGGCTCCGCCGACTTTCGGGGCACGGCGCCACCCCAGGGATTCCCAGGTAAGGTCTGTAGGCCCTTCCTCCGGGTCCCCTCCCAGGCCTGTATGGTCTGCAGAGGAGGAAGCCTCCCTCATCTCTCTTGCCAAGGAGGAGGCCTCTTTTGCGGTGTCGGAGGAACGCCGGGGTCCCTCCCGGGGCCACAGTGGAGACACCGCCTCGGCAGTCACCTCTTCGGAGGTGCAGGCTCCCCCAGTGTCGAGGCCCAGGTCTGCTGGGCCCGGCATGGGTGGACCCTCACCGCCACCTTCCTGCGCCTCTTCGGATCCCGGTGCCGTTCGCAGCACCGTTCGTGGTGCTGTGTTGGGTCGCAGTGCCGGGGGTCTGACCGGCGCCGTTGGGGAGTCAGGGACGGGTTGGGGCGTTGCAGATGGTCCGAGATCATCCGGCGCTGCCGCTGGCACTGGTGCCGTTTCTCTGGAGACCCCTGGAGTGGCCAGTATTGAGGTCCAGTTGGTCTCTTCCTCCTCAGAGGAGGATGATTCGGATGTGGACCTGCCCTGACACCCTGACTTTTCGAGTCAGGGTCTCCAGTGAGACGAGGTGCTAGGCGCCCAGTGCGCCTATTGCTCTGTCTCCTGTGCTGTCCTCCTGAGGCCTCCCAGGCTGGGGTGGTCTGGGGTCCCTGGAGGAGGATGGCGTGGAGGTGGGGAAGGGCTCATCCTCCTGAGGGGTTGTGGTAGCTGCCGATCCCGTGCTGCTGCACCTGCGCGGGTGGGGTGTTGCTGGGGTTGAGGAGGAGGGTGTCTCAGAGTCCGGGGTTGAGAGGCCGGGTTGAGGCACCTCGTCTTCACTCACCCCTCAGGGTGCGGGTAGGAGCCAGCGCCAGGGTCTGTCTTTCCTCTCGAGCTCCAGGGAGCCTTCTGGAGGCGTTGCTGTGGGCTGGCCATCTGGACCCATGCAGCCCCAGGTTTGTCCCAGGGGAGGATCCCCTACCAGGCTTCGTATCCTCAGGGTTCCATTCTGCAACCTGCTTTGTTGTCCGGAATCCCGCCAGCTCAGGCCCCATTTTCCAGATTTCAGAGCCTCAGCAGAGGACAGTTGTCTCGTCGTAGTGTCCCTCTCCCATTCCTCTGCAGCCACCCCCCTCTCTCCCAGGCCATGTCGGTCCTATGGGCCCATTATCCTGGGGGACGTTCAGAGGTTCTGCAGCGGCCTTCCCCTCATATGTTAGGTATATGCATGAGTGGGTGTTTCGCCTATCTCCACCGCTGCATGGGTCCTCTGAACACTCGAGCTCTCCTTCATCCTCGTCTCCCTCCTCGGAGGGAGAGGAACCCACTGCTCATCTCTCCTCCAATGCTGATTTCATTGAATATCAGCGATTCCTTTCCAAGATGGTGAGGGATCTTCGTATCTCCTTTGTTGGGCAAGACAATACCGAACGGGAGACACTTGAATTCTTCAATGAATTCAGTGCTCAGCATTTGGTGGTACTATCCTGGCCTATTCCCTTCCAGGTGGCGTCTATCCGTTCCTGGCAGTCGCCAGCCACCCCTGTTCCAGCCCCAGCAGACTGCAGAAGAAGGTATTATGCCCCACTGGAGTCCCTAGGTTCTCTTCCCAACCCACCTTCAGGATTGGCATACCTAGAAACTCCCTCCGGGTGCCGCCGCCTGGCACACGACCGCCCACCAGACTCAGATTCCCTACAGTTTGACTGGTGGGGGCGAAGAGTGTTCTTTTCCTCTCATGCGATTTTATGCATTGCATCACATCAGGCTCACCATGCTGCCTATAGTAGGCATTTATGGTCGATGCTCTCCCAAGTCCTAGCATCAATGCCTGATACGGAGCAATTCAGACAAGCTATTGCCCTCTCTGCTATAGGCCTGGAGCTGGCAAGACACCAAGCAAGGGCATCTTACGGCCAGTGAGGTGGCTTCCAGACTTGCAGGGACAAACAATCTGTTTTGGACGGACGGCATGGCTGATCTATCAAGGTTATCACCCTGGCCCGGCGGGGTGATTCGCCTCACTTTCCGGGGACCCGCTATTTTTCCTCCAGGGCTAGGAATCTTCTGAGGGGCTTCCTCCGTCTCCCTCTCCCCCAGGGGACACCTCCTAGCTCTCCTCCACCATAGGCTTCTCATCTGATTAGCCCAGGGTCTTCCCCTCCTGTTTCCCACCAGCAGGAGGCTGGGGGTCTTGTTCCCTCAGGGTCTCTGTTATCCCACCCTTCGGGGGGAAGCTTGGCATCACTAGTAGTAATGAATTGAAGATTGACAAGGGAAGATATGAAATTACGACCTGCCATAATTCTTGATCTTCTGTATCTTCACCATTCATTACTGATACCGCCCACCTTCCCTCAGTGGCCTCCTACTGTGGCGTCTTCCCCTCCCTACTGCTCTTCTCCCCTCCTTGTTGGCCTTTATGCAAAAAAAAAACCTATCTTGATTTTCCATTCTTCTTTGGATGGATCCTTTCCCTCAAGGTAAAGGGGAACAGTAGGATTTATTCTGTCCTGAGGGATCGCTTTCTGATTGCCCCTAGGGTGACTTCTAGCCATGTTGTTCAATTCACAGCTGAAGAGACCGTCCCTCTGTGGCTTGGCCCCAATTTTCAGGTTCCCTCTGGCAGGTATTATTTAATATTGTCAGCTTCTTCTGGTTGGTGCTCTGGTACTTCATTAGCCTTGAGCTGTTGTCCTTGCCTTGCCTTCAGGGAGTCCAACTGAGTTCCCACTCTATCCTTTCTTACAAAGCTGCCTTCTGTAGGGCTTAACCCCTCCCCACACACTTCGGTGTTAGCACTTAACAAGGTGCTAAGAGGCTCATTCGCCCTCCTAGTTGGGCGCTCTCTTTCCGGAACAGATTTTCTGCCTGGGCAGTCTGTGAGCTCTCAGCTAGAGTGTAGGGGGTTGGGATGATGGGAGATAGAGAATCTGCCCTTTGTGTCCAATCTGTACAAGCGGTTCAGTTGAACCTTCTCTCAGTCCTATCAGGAGGAATTCTTGCTCCCTTGTGTTTGGTTCCAAGCTTATAAGCCTCTCAACCAATGTATCTATGGGCAGTGTTCTCCCCTCTCAGCATCCCTTGTTTTCTTCCCTTTCTTCTTCTTCTTCCTTTTCTCTTTCTCTTTATCTGTTCCTCCCCTGGAGCCGCCCCAGAAGGGAGGCCCTGCGGTCCCTTTAGGTAGGCATTCTCTCTCTCTCTTCTTTCTGTCCTCTACCGGCTTATTCCTTTTTCAGTTTATATCCTTTCCTTTTTCTGTCCCTTGGCTCTCTTGTCTCACTCTCCTTTTTCTTACCCTTTGTTTCCGCCCTCTCCGGCTACCAGAACTGAGATGGAGGAGGTCTGCGGCATAGCAGCTGCCTCTGGCATGACCGGTGCGGGCGCTGTCAGGGCGGTGCCGTTGAACCGACTCAAAAAAAAAAATCTCCTGTAGTGGGTGCGTGCCTCCAGCACAACTCAAGCAGTAATGAATGGTGAAGATACAAGAAGATCAAGAATATGATAGGTATGTAATTTTCATTTCTTTCTTGTAGTTCAAGGTGCATTTTTTTCTATTTTTAAAAAACGACATCAGCTTGGTATGTTGTCACCTGTTTGTTGTTGCTAAGTAGCAGATGTTTTTGCATTGTGTTCAGGTTCTGTGACAGAATCTGTATTAGTAGAAGGTAGATTATTGTGATTGTTACCTTTTGATGGTAAGGAGCTGAGACAGAAATTTATATATGTTTAAATGTTGTAGTTATTTTATATGTAACCCCTAGGTGGCACTATCCCAAGGGCTACTACCCCTACCTGCTTGGCTAGTAGCAGGTTAAGGGGCCTGGGTAATGAAATGGGTGCCTCCACCCGGAGGTCAGGGTTGTTAGTGGTCAAGCTAACCTGGGCACAGCCCTCCGGGACGCTGTAACCCTCCTCTTTCCCTTCTAGTGGCCTGAACAATACACGATAATTACTTTCACAATGGCCCTTGTTCACCAGGCAATAACCCACACTGTTTGCACTTACCAACAACGCTGGTTCCTGTAGCTTGATCCTGGGGACCCCCTGTAAAACAAGGTTAAGCACAGCAAATAGCAACAGTACAATACTTTTGGCACAAACTGGAACCACAGTCAGGTTAAATGCAAACAAAGTTAAATCTGATTTATTCAGGGGATTTGAACAAGGAGGGGCATAATTAGGTTGATTTGCTTAAAAGCTGTATTAAACAGACAGTTATGCATGCAGTTCAGAGTCCCTGTACAGTCACACACTATGGGTACCCAGGTAGGAAAAGCGGTGGGCTAGCCAGAAACATTGTAGCTGGTTGGGGCCCTGTGATGGAAGAAAGCAACATGCACAACACACACTGTTTGTAATCAGGAGCCGGAGGGCTCAGTTCATGAAAGAAAAGGCAACAAGACGAATCACTGAGGCATCGTTTCCTGTTCAAAGCGTTGAGCAGGGGGGCTGATCCCCAGGCCGGTCTCTCATTGATGACTTTCTCTGCATAGCAGGTATTCTGGCTAGGCCAGTGTAGCAGGACCCAGGCAAATGGAAATGGATACGGATCCAGTCCGTGGAGCTCGATACAGCCTCCAGCAAGCAAAACACAGTTCAGACACACAGTGGGGAACCAAATCACGACCCACTATGAGAACATAGCACATTCACATGTAAGGAAATTCCACTGTACCAGGCAAATGTCTCTCCGGTCGCAATTACAGAGTCTCTGTACAATTTAGGAGTTCAGAGGTAGCTGGAAGTCCTGACAGGCCGATCGCATTCAGCAAATCTTCGGTCTTCTTCAGGTTAAAGCCTGGTCACAATTCAGTGGCTTAATTTGCTCTCCAAGTTCATATTCAGTCCGAAAAAAGCACAAGTTCCCTGTAAGGAACAGCAGGCAGGCATGCAGGCCAAACTCAGGCCTTTCCACAGTTCTCCCATGCAAATCCACTATGGATTGCTGTTCAAACTGTCTCGAGCTGTTACTTCTTCACTTCCCAACTCAGATCTAACTGAAACTGCAGGCAGTGTGGGACTTTCCCCAAGATCCAAAAGGTTCGATTGGCTGATCTGTCTGTCAGTCACAATAAGGACTCCCCCTCCAGGTTATTTTAGGCGCCAAAACCCCAAAACTACAATTCCTACAAGTTTTGGCCCCACCAAGCCCCTATAGGCAGGCTCCATTTTAAAGTCCCAAATGTACTGATTGGCCCATTCTGATAGTCCAGGACCAAGATGATGGAAACAAACAGAACTGTCCATGCTACAAAGAAGGCAGGTGAGAACAAACTGCAATATTATTATTACTCTAACAAATTATCAGCAACAAGTACATCTTCTAACAGAGCTCCCTCTCAGATTAATTATGACTGCAATCCAGGCAGCTGTTAGAGAGACAGTACACCAAGGCTATACAGGCACTCTCTGGCAATACATTTAAACTGCTAAAATGCAGTACACCAGCCTGGCAGTGAGCATTTAGGCAAGCTCAGGGAAGACTTTTTGGGAACCCCCATTTGTAGGGTTACACCCTTCCCTGCCTGGAGAAAACTTGGCGTCCTTGTCAAGTCTGTACCATCACAATATCAAAAATGCAATATAAACGAGACATATATATCATTAGCTTGTTACATCACTGTACCTTTCAATATACTTCGCATTACTACATCCATATTGACAATACTTATGCATGTTTCATACAGGTAATGCTGATTCCACTATGATTAACACATTAGTAACATCACAGTACTGCTTCAGGTAATTACTTCTTGCACATTAAACAATGTAAGATGGGGCCCTTCCCTATCAGCTAACTTGGGGTTGGATGGGGCAGGGGCACCATGGTGAGAGGAAAAAACAAGTAACCTGGAATTGGCCGTCAAGCTCAATTTGGGCAGTGAGCTTGGCGAGACGTAAACCCCTTTGTGAACCACATTGAGAGGCAAATCCACTGGCCTCCTAGGGGAATCATAACTAAAGCATAGTACTGACTTTACAGCTCGGACAGTCTTTCTGGGGGAGCAGCCACAGTCTCTGTACTTTCAACACTAACTTTGGAGCTTTCGTCACTTGTGAGAGGTGCCTCTGCATGGATGGGGAATGTCCAAACCAGAAGCACCGTCAGCTCCTTGCTCCGTAGGCTCTGTTTCTACAACACTTTGCTCATTATTATCCTTTGACAAATGCCCAGGTTGCTCATTTTTAGGAGGCTCTAGCACAATTAGGCTTTGCAGCACTGAAGGGAGGCTTTCAACACTCTCACATTGTTCTTCAGGTTCTGGTGTGTCACCAGGGAGACTCAGACCATCAGCCCCTTCTTCAGGCAATTCACACAGTTCCACAAAACACAGAGAGTGAGCAACCTCAGATGTGATGCTTTGCACCTCACTTTCAGGGAGCATTGGCTCCAAGGACGAAGCTGGGGGGTTAGGCAGTCCAGAAGGCCCAGCTTCATCCCCATAATTAGTCATAGAGTTACCTCGAAACAACTGACTCAATTCATAGAAGAGGTAATAGGCATTGTCACACTCACTATCGTCAGAGGCGGACTGACAGTCACTATCATTCTGGGCCTGCTGCGGGGAAAAGCTTAACTCTGTAACTACTGGGGTAGGTTGACTATGTCTCTTTTTTGCAGCAGCATGAGTCACCGGCCCAGGGGAGGCAATGTCTGCTGGCTCAGCTTCAATAATAACTTGACCGATAGGCAGCAAGTAGTTACGGTGCATGGTCTTGACAGCTTTGGAGTTATTCTCTGGGTGTACTTTGTATATTGGTCGATCATCCAACTTTCCAGCTACTACATGAGGAAGATGGTGCCACTATCAGCAATTTTGTGCTTGCCATGTAGTCCCAAATCGCGTAACAACACATGGTCTTCGGGCTGTAGCTCTTGAGCTGTTACTTTCTTGTCGTGCCTGTCTTTGTTGGCAAGATTTCTTTTAGTGGCCTTTGTCTGGGCCAGTTGATATGCATGGTTCAATTGAGCTTTCAGTTTCTGTACATACTGCAGGTAGTGTTCAGCTCGGACCCCATCTGGAGAGACCCCAAAACAGACATCAACTGGCAGGCAGGCCTCCCTCCTAAACATGAGGCGATAGGGGGAGAACCCAGTAGCGTCATTTCTGGTGCAATTGTACATGTGTACCAAGGTGCTAATCTGGCTCCACTTATGCTTGTCTTTTGGGTGGCGGGTGCCCAGCATGTCTAGAAGGGTACGGTTAAAACGTTCTGGTTGAGGGTCCCCCTGCGGGTGATAGGGGGTGGTTCTTGACTTCCGCACCCCCCACAGAGAGAGCATTTCTTTGATTAGCTGACTTTCAAAGTCTCTGCCTTGGTCAGAGTGGATCCGCTGTGGGGGCACCATAGTGGAAAAATTAATTTTCCACTCGCACCTTGGCCACGGTAGAGGCCTTTTAATCTTTAGTTGGAAAAGCTTGTGCATACCGTGTGAAATGATCCGTAACCACTAACACATTGCCAATATTCTGCTGATCAGGTTCTAAACACAAAAAGTCTATGCAGACCAGTTCCATGGGGGTGCTGGTAGTAATATTGACAAGGGGGGCAACCCTCTGAGGCAGGGCTTTCCTTTGCGGACAACGACTGCAGGTCTTTACCTGTCAATACCGAGGTGCCCCATGTGATTGTGGAGGGACCTCAGTACCAAATCTTTAAAGGCCATGGGCAGGACCAGTTGCTGCTTGTCTGCTCAACCACTGTCTCTCTGTATAACAACTGATTGTGTAACTTCAACCTGGGACCTTCTTTAAACAATAGGGCAGTTCGCAAGTCAGGGAGCGGAACTGGGACATCTTTTCCCTCATGCACGGCATCAAGTGCTGGCTGAATCATAGGATCTTGGGATTAAGCCCACTGGATGCTGTCATTGTCAAGTGGTGGTGCACTAATATCTAAAGCAGAGAAATGGCGATAGGCAGCGGTATGCAGGTATCAGGAGGGCCCAAGCAATCTACTAAACAGTCCACTGCATCCATAGACATCTGTTCACCTCTGTCAAACTTTTGGCACAATGCTCAGATGTCAGGTTCAGACAACCTGATCCAATCACCCTTGGAGACTGGACTTCGTGACAGGGTGTCAGCATCAATATGGTTCAGTCCTGGCCTGTATTAGACAGCATAATCATAAGTTGATAAAGCAGAGAGCCACTGGTGCCCAGTGGCGTCCAACTTAGCTGAAGTCTGTACATAGGTTAATGGGTTGTTGTCGGTCTTCACCAATATCTTACGCCCCATAGAGTACTCATGAAACTGGTCAACAATGGCCCATTTTAGGGCAGGAACTCTAGCTTGTGCACAGGATAGTTTTGTTCTGACGGGGTCAAGTTCCTGCTGGCAAAAGCCACTGGTCTCAAACCATCCTCATGGTCTTGATACAGCACAGCTCCTAGGCCCTCTAGACTCGCGTCCGTATGCAGCACATAGGGCTTGGTAGGGTCAGCATAGGCGAGGATCAGGCGTGGGTGAGCTGGTATATGACTTCATGGAAGGCTGCTTCACATTCAGGTGTCAGCGGGCCCAAAGGTTCACCTGTACGGAAGTATACTTTCTCTGGTTCTTTGACAGCCCCTTTCTTGTATTTACGGTTGGTTGGGGGGGGTAACCCTGGGTGAGAATCAGGAGTGGGCGAATCACCTTGGAATAGTCTTTTATGAACCTGCGGTAGTAGCCACAGAACCCCAGAAAACGTTTTAGTTCTTTCAAGTTATTTGGCTGGGGCCAAGTAGTCAGTGACTCTACCTTACTGGGATCAGTCTCTAGCCCTTCTGCAAATACTGTGTGCCCCACATACTTCACGGAGGTTTGAAAAAAATGGCATTTGTCAATGGACAGCTTGAGGCGAAGTCTTCCAGTCGGTGTGGGACTTTAAACAGTCGAGTCCCATGCTCCTCTAATGTGCGTCTAAACACAATGACATCATCTAGGTACACTAGGCATTCCTGCAAGTTCATATCTCCCACGCATGTTCCATCAGTCGCTGAAAGGTGGCTGGGGCACCAATCCCTGTGGCATTCTCAAGAATCAGTAGAACCCCAAAGGACAGATGAAGGCTGTTTTCTCATGATCCTCCATGGCCATCGAATCTGATAATATCCACTGCGAAGATCCAATACTGAGAACCATTTGCTCCCATTCAAGCAATCCAGGGCATCTATATACGGGGCATGGTGTATTGATCTGGGACAGTCCACCGGTTCAGGGTTCGATAATCAACACACATCCTCACCGACCCATTCTTCTTATGCACAACCACAATGAGAGAGGCATATGGGCTCCTTGATTCCTGTATCACGCCAGTCGCAAGCATTTCCTGCAGGTGTCTCCTCACATCATCTGTGTCTGCTGGGGTGAGGCGTCGGGATCTCTCTCAAAATGGCCAGTCATAATGCAAGCGTATATAATGCTCTACACCTTGGACACACCCCACGTCCCATTCTTTTAACGAAAACACTTGGTCTCTCTGGGCGAGTTTCTTGCTAATCCTAGCCTTCCATTCAGCTGGCAGTGGGGAATCACCAAAGTCAAATAAGTCTGGGGTCACTCTCTCCTTTTGGCCAGAATACTTGTTATTGGGTAATACTGCAGTGTCTGCCCAGTATACTGTAGCTAGAGTGCACCCTCTGTTCACCCGGACCTCCCAATCTGACACATTTTGAATCTGGACCATCACTCATGCATAGGCATGGGCACGGGCAGGCAAGATGCTGGGTTTAACCAATAATCCTTCTGGCAACTTTCCATCACCTGGTGCATCCAACATTAATATTTTGTTCTTTACGTTTCTCTTTAGGCGGACTTCTCCATAGATTGTGCACTGGGCATTGGGGGCCAATACCAAGGAGTCAGGTTCCCTTTTCTACACTATCCCCACTGGCTCATCTGGGTCCTCTTCATTGGGTTCCTGTTGTAAGTCATATGCCCTTTTTACTAAGGCTGGAATTCTTAGGGCCCATCCAGTCAGTTGCCCTTGTTTCTCGTGACATTGTTGTGCTAGTCTCCCAAACATGTGGGAGTTTGTTCCAATTAACAGGGGAACCCCATCATACAGTCCGGTGGGGGGAACACACTAGGGCCAGTGTCTCTACTTGCTCCTCTACACCAGTTACAGTTGTAGGAAAAGTCAACCAGAGGTGGACATATCCTAGATAGGGATAAGACTTGTTGCTCAGCCCCCACACATGTAGGCCTTCCAGGGATTGTAATGGCACATCAGATAAGTGTTTGTCATACCAGTTCTGAAATACAGTGGTCACTTGTGACCCACTGTCAAGCACAGCTCGAGTAGGAATACCATTCACAGCCACAGTAGTCTTCATTGAAGGGTCCACTATTTTGGACCAATCTGGATGAACAATAGCAGGGGCCTGGACAGACGATTTAGCCACAGCGGGGTTTGTGTTAGGGTGGCCGAAACCTTCACTGCGGTCATTTCGTGCACCCCTTGACCACTGACTCATTTTCTGAAACTCTCCTTGAAGCCGGTTCACCACTTTCTCTAAGTCCTTCTGAGACCAGCATTCCCTCTTCATATGGCCATCCTTGCCGCAGTTGTGACAAATGACAGGCTCTCGGGGCATCTTTGGGGAAAACATAGCAGGGGATGCTTGAGCATCGATGGGAGATTGTGATCTGACTTCTGCTGGTAGTGTACCATGTCTCAAAAGTTCCTTTAGGGTGGCAGTCAATTCCTTGAGCTCAGCCAAGAAGCCACCCTCAGTAGAGGATGCCTGAGGGTGCACCCCCATAACAGTCACGTCCTGACAGGGGCCAGGGTCTCTGTCAGCAGAGGATACCTCAGTGAATGCACCCGGTTGTACTTTTCTGACTTCATTCAGCAATTCCTCCCCCACCATTTAGCCCACGGCAGGACACGTAGTGGTCTCCATTTCGGAAGGGCCTTCCGGTGTCATAATCACTTGGGCTGCACTCACCCCATAATTACAATCTCCCTCTTCACCTTCTACCTCCCGGAGTTCTTTTATCAAGTCACAGTAGTCAGGTGGGTTACCTCTCCTATCCTGGAGCCTTACCTGGATGATCTGCAGTTTAGAATGCTTGGCATGTTGCAGTATGTGCCCCACTCTCACACGGTTCAAATCGCTGGCGGGTACCCCACCTTTCTGGTAAGCTTTCTGCAGAGCTCTTTCTAGGCGAGTAACATACACAGACAAACTTTCCCCCTTCCATTGTTTGGTACTTTGGAATTTCCACATCAAAGTCTCCCCTGACTCAATGCTCCCAAAATTGCCTTCAAGTACAGATAGGTACTTCTGAGCAGATGCATCAGGGTTCATGGACCTCAAAAATGTAATGGCTTCAAGGGCGGGGCTCGTCAAACTTTCTATGATGCTTTTCCGCTTCTCAGCCTCTGCACACTGCCACTCGGGTAGGAAGGGGGCAACATATTCAATCCAGGTCTCTCAGTCATCCTCCCCCTTGGGGGTGGTTAGGGTGTCCGAAAAGATTCTCAGCCTTCGGTAGGAGTCGTGACTAATGGTGGGTACAGATATAGGGGCAGCATTGCATGGGCACAGAAGGTGGGGCAGTAACAGGTGCTGGAGTGGGAGGGGATGTTGGGGAAGGAACACCCCCAGATGGCAGGAATAGTTTCTTAAAGACCTCTACAGTTTTCCCTTCCTCCAGCAACAACTTTGCAAATTTCTCCTCAAAAGTCTCAGAAAATGGTGGGAGCTCATCCTCCCCAGTGTCTTTACTGTCTTTTGTTATCACTCTCCAGGTGGCTAGGACCCCTTCTGAGGGAATAGTCTGTGGCACTTTAGAGCTGTCCACGAGGTCACTACACTATACCAAGGCTATGAAAGTTTGGGCGATCAAATCAGCCTGTCGACCCACCACCACAGGGTTTTTTAAAAACTCAACTTTGGAGAGTGCTCCCTCTATAGTGTCCTTACTGGTACCCAGGGGAATATCCAGTATAAGCAGAGCATTTTGGGTGTCGATCTGCCCAGTTCACCACCCCACCAACTGGTGTACAGCCATTTCTACTGGGGTAGCCATTAATCTTTAACAATAATTTGTAGTTTTTAGCCACTAGAAGGCACAAAATCCCAGTGGTGTCTCCAAGATGTAAGCCCTAGGTGGCGCTATCCAAAGGGCTACTACCCCTGCATGCCTGGCTAGTAGCAGGTTAAGGGGCCTGGGTAATGAAATGGGTGCCTCCATCCGGAAGTCAGGGTTGTTAGTGGTCAAGTTAACCTGGGCACAGCCCTCCGGGACACTGTAACCCCCCTCTTTCCCTTCTAGTGGCCTGAACTATATACAATAATTTCTTTCACAATGACCCTTGTTCACCAGGCAATTACCCGCACGGTTTGCACTTACCACCAGGGCTGGTTCCTCTAGCTTGACCCTGGGAACCCCTGTAAAACAAGGTTAAGCACAGCAAAAGCAACAGTACAATACTTTTGGCACAAACTGGAACCACAGTCAGGTTAAATGCAAACAAAGTTAAATCTGATTTATTCAGGGGACTTGAACAAGGGAGGGGCATAATCAGGTTGATTTGCTTAAAATCTATATTAATCAGACAGTTATGTATGCAGTTCAGAATTCCTACACAGTCACAAACTCTGGGTACCCAGGTCGAAAATGGTGGGCTAGCCAGGAGCATGCAGATGGTTGGGGCCCTGTGATGGAAGAAAGCAACATGCACAACACACACTATTTGTAATCCGGAGCCGGAGGGCTCAATTCATGAAAGAAAAGGCAACAAGACAATCAGATGACAACACTTTTAGATTTAGCTGTTGTTGCGGGAGCTACCCTGATGTTTACTCACAATACCCAATACTGGACACTGGCAGGGCGAAATCGAGACTGCAGGCTGTTGAGCTGGAGTCAATATGAGTCTGTGAAGGCGAGGGGCCTTTGAAGAATTTTCAAGCGAGTTCTCAGTGTTGTTATATTCTTTTATTCTGAATAGACCCCTACGTTTCACCCACAAAGTGGGCTTGTTCACGGGGATGATTTGTAGATATTATATTCTGAATTTTTCTGCAAATTAATACAGACATATTTTAGTACATAGATACATACATAGATACATAGATACATAGACAGTGTCGGCAGATAAGGGCCTATGGCCCACCTAGTCTGCCCATTTGAGCTTGTAAGTTCAGTTTGTTTTCCTAGAAGTCTATTTCCCCTTACCCTGACCTCTAGAATTCCTTTATGTCTATCCCATGCATTCTTAATCCGTGATTGTTTCAGCCCCACCACTTCCTCTGGCAGGGTGTTCCACTTGTCCACCACCTGCTCTGTGAAGAATTCTTTCTCATGTTTCCTCTGAATCTCCTCCAACTTCATCCCATGCCCTCTAGTCCTGAAACATCTTTTTCGCTTAAAAATAGTGTTTTCCTGCACCCTGTTCCTCCCTGTAAGATACTTACGTCTCTATCATATCCCTCTCCCTCCTCTCCTTCAGGGAGTACATGTTCAGTTCCTTCAACCTGTCTTCATAGGACTTGTGATGCAACCCATGCACCATCTTTTGTTGCCCTCCTCTGAACCTTCTCTACCCTGTCTATGTCCTTCACGTGGTATGGTCTCCAGAACTGTACACTGTACTCCAGGTGGGGCCTCACTAGTGTCTTGTATAACGGAATTATGACTTCCCTTTTCCTGCTGGTGATGCCCCTGCCTATACATCCCAGCATCCTATTTGCTTTACCTGATGCCTTGTCACACTGTTTCCTACCTTGAGGTCATCAGAGATGACAACCCTAGATCCCTTTCCTGCTTGGTGCATGCTATATCCTCACCCCCAACTGATATATTGTGCCAGGGTTTTTGCCCCATATGCATTATCTTGCACTTCTTTGCATTGAATTTCAACTGCCAAACCCTTGACCATTCTTCAAGTTTCTGCAGGTCCTTCTCATTCTGTCTACACCCTCTGGTGTGTCTACTCTGTTACAGAGCTTTGTGTCATCAGCGAACAGTGAAATTCTGCCTTCTATATCCTGTGTGTCACTGATGAAGATGTTGAATAGGACCGGTCCCAGCACTGATCCCTGTGGTACCCACTGGTCACTCTTCCCTCTGTGGGTGACAGCCATTTACCACCACCCTCTGTGTCCTGCCACCCAGCCAGTTACCTACCCACCACACTACTGTCCTGCCACACCCATATTCCCCAGTTTGTGTAATAGTCTTCTATGTGGCACAGTGTCAAAGGCCTTGCTGAAGTCCAGATAGGCCATGTCCACTGCCCTCCCCTGATCCACCTCCCTAGTCACCCAGTCAAAAAATTCAATGAGGTTGGTCTGACATGACCTCCCTCTGGTGAAACCATGCTGCCTTGTGTCCTGTAGTCCATTGACAACCAGATGTTCCACCAATCTCTCCTTCAGTAGTGCTTCCATGATCTTTCCCACTACCGAGGTGAGGCTGACTGGTCTGTAGTTCCCTGCTTCCTCTTTGTTCCCACTTTTGTATAGGGGACTACATCTGCTGTCCTCCAGTCTTTGGGTACCTCCCTGTTTCCAGTGATTGGCTGAACAGGATAGCCAGAGGTTCAGCCACCACCTCTCTTAGTTCTTTAAGGACCCTGGGGTGCACCCATCTGGCCCCATTGCTTTATCAGCTCTTATTACTTCCAGTTCCTTCAGGACCCTTTCGTGTAAAGGGACTTGTGTCCATTTCTGCACCATTCTCACCCTTGTACTCCCTTCAGACCCATTACCCCCTCTTCCTTAGTAAAGACTGAGGAAATACCTGTTCAATATGTCAGCTTTACTGTTGTCATCCTCCATGCTGCTCCCATCCTCCCCTCTTCAGTCTCACTATCCCTCCCTTTGTCCTTCTTTTTCACTTATGTACCTGTAAAGGTTTTGTCCCCTTTAACCACTGATTTTGCAATGTGTTCTTCTGTCTGAGCTTTGGCTTCCCTTACTGACTTCCCTGCCTCCCTTTGTTTCTCCTGGTACTTCTCCCTATCCCCTTCTGCCTGTGTCTTTTGTATTGCCTGAATGCAATCTTTTGGCTTTCACTTTCTTTGCTACCTCTTTGGAAAACCATAATGGTCTCCTCTTTCTTTTCCTCTTGCTAACCTGCTTAATGCATAATTCTGTTGTTCTTATAATCCCCATTTTAAATACTGCCCACTGTTCCTCAATCCCTGATTCCTGTCCCATTCCCTTAATGCCTCTTTCAAGTATCTCCCCATTTTCCCAAAGTCTGCCCCCTAAAATCCAGGATCGTGTTTTGTGTGGTTTGGTTCTGCTCTTTCTGTGATTTCAAACCACAATGTCTGGTGGTCACTGTTACCCAGGTGCTCCCCACTGTTACCCCCATCACACTGTCCCTGTTTGTGAGCACAAGGTCCAGTATTGCCTTCTGCCGAGTTGGTTCCATGACCAGTTGATTGAGGAAGGCACCCTGAAGGGAGTCCAGGATAAATCTGCTCCTAGTTGATGCTGCTGCTGGGATGCTCCAGTCCACGTCTGGTATATTGAAGTCTCCAACCAGTACTACCTCACCCTTGTCTGCCATCCTTTGGATGGCTAGCATCAGCTCCCTATCTGTTTCTTCCTCCTGGGCTGGTGGTCTATAGACCACACCTGTGCATACATTATCATTTATAAAGTTACAATATGCTAATAAGGTAATTTCAATGTATTATATAATTCTCTTAATCCTTCCCATACCTCAGTGAAAATTCAGACTTTATTCACTTTAAAAGGTGTATCACTCTAAAAAATGATGAATGAGCTTTACTTGCTTCTCAATTCTCTGTAACATATATAAAAAATATTCTCAATATGTACAACAGTCACCGTGGCAGTAACTTATATACTGGCTATAAACCTTGTACCAACTTATATCTGAAAACATTTTACATATCTTTAACATATATTTATGTGGAAACAGCCAAAATATGAATTTTAAGGTGCTATATCAAATCTAATAAATTTAAAACAAATTATAAAAATGTAGTTGAATTCCTTAAATTTAGGATAACAATCTATAACAGATTGAAAAATAAATTTTTGGTTCTCAAGAACCATGCATACCTAAATCCATATGTATGTATTTGATACAAAAAGAAGTGCTCAAAGACACTGGTTAAATTTCTGTGGAAACAAAACCACAATTAACATAATAATATTAAACATCATTTGTAAGCCTTTCTTTAAAAATATTTTCTATGTTCCAAAGGAATTCTGATTACTTACTCAATGGCTGTGTTTGTCAAAAGTTCTTAACAAAATGCTGAGCTTTCCAAACCAAAAAGATGGCTTCTTGTGTTTGTTATAGCTTCTTTGTCACTTGTTGAGCTGGAGTGCCCGGACAAGCAGGGCCCACACGAATCACCGAGGCATCGTTCACGTTCAGGGTGTTGAGCAGGGGGTGCAGAGGGAGCAGTTAGGTGGGGAGACAGCTAGTACCGAAGGTAAGAAAGGAAGGAGGGGGAGCATGGATGCAGGGGATGGAAGGGTGGCAATCATAGGGGACTACATAATTAGGGGTATTCGCTGGGGAAAGAAAGGGGACCCAAATGCAAGGAGGAGGGTGGTTTGTATGCCAGGGGTGACAGGGAAGGTGAGCTCAAGAATAAGGGAAATAGTAAGGGAGGTTGGAGGAAAACCTGATATCTTATTTTGAGAGGAAGCTCTTGCAGCAAGTAACACAGATAAGACTGTCCCTGGCCAGCGGCAGGACCCCACGGCAAACTTCTTTCCAGCAGTACCCAGCGGAGACCGCCCCTCCCCGACGTCAGCACCACCCCCGATGTCCCCTGTGGTATATAAGAGGCAGCGGTCCCCAGCGTGCTCCAGTTCTTTTCCTGCTGTCGACGTGTGAACGTAGGCTCCACAGTCCAACTCTCACCAGTTCGACTGCTAGTCCTGTGTTTTCGGCTCCAGATTACCTTTCAACAGTTCTTCCATTCTTCAACTTTCCTACATGTTTGTTCCCCCGCCCAGGCACACAAACAAGTGCGCCTGCAGTAAACAAATTCCTTCCAAGGACGGCCACACGGCCTGCTTGTTTTGTCTAGGCCCAGACCTCAATACTCTGTCCTGCCTCCACTGCCAGGTCTTCAGCAGTCGGACCCGCATCCATCGATAAAAGTCTCTCCAGGACTTTCTTGCTCAGTAGCAAGTGGCAACAATGCAGAGGGCGTCCTCTTCTGAAGCTGATTCGCCTCGTCGCTTTCACAAATCCTCCGAAAAACACCACTCTTCTAAGCCTAAAGAGAAGAGTAGAGAGCGGGACATAGAGTGGGAGAGGTCCCAGTCCAGATCATGATCCTCTGGATCCCACACAGCCTCCAGGTCCGATTCATCCGGCTACAACTCCTGAATGACTATCGTGAAGCCCCCAGTCACCTCAGGAGGCTTTGGAGCCAAAGAGAAGGCTCCTGGACCATCGGCCAAGCTACAGCGTTTGAAGATCAGACCTCCTTCTGCTCCATCTGACCGTTCGTCGTACCCAGGTAAGACTCATTCTGCCCCCGGTTGGCCTCTGTATGTAGTCCTGACTCCCGGGAGAAAGCAAAATCTTCTGGCCTGTCAGTGGGGAGGTCCTCCTCCTCCCTCCCACCAAAACATGCCTCAGAATCAGCGAAGAAGCGCCAGAGTCAGTCGTCAGACAAGCGCCAGACTCCGTCTTCAGACTAGCGCCACTCCAAGAAACAATCTAAACTCGCACTGGACTCCCACCGATGCAAGTCTACTGATGGTGCCACCTTGCTGCCTCCACCGGCTAAGTCTCCATCGCCCCGGCATCCTCCCCCCAGTCTGACGCCAGGGTGGATGACGTACCAACACTAGTAGAGCTCACACTGGCTCATGGGGTCCCCTCTGGACCCGACGATGGGCCTGACACCCATGATGCTCCGCCATCACCTCCAGTCCAGCTGCCGATGCCGGAGCTCCTGAACCGTCGCTGGACCCAGCTCCCAGTTCCCCTAAGCTTAACCTGACCTAGGTCAAGGATCTGTTCTCACACTGGTGGGAAACAAACAAGCCAGATATCCTTCCTGTGAACCCCACTCTGGCCACACCGGCAGAACTTGAGCCGGCCCCAGTCCCTGAGAAGGGGGTCACACTCCAGCCCAGAGAAGACATGCCTCCGCAGCCCCACTCAGACAAGGACAGGGGCAAGCATTCATCTCCTGAAAGACCATGCAAAAGGGTGGAAAAAAGAAGGGGTCGCAGATCCCACTCCAGGAGCTCCAGTCCTTCATGCTCCTTGGGCAGGCACCGCCACAAGCGTAGGAGACGCAGATCACCTTCGCTTTTCTCCACAGACTCTTATCACTCATCAGACTCCTCTTCCACTTCTTTCAAGGATCCTCCTTCGGGAGAGCCCGAGGATCTGCCCAAGTCACCTCCGGATGACCCGTCGTTCATGGAGGTAATGCGGCATTTGCAGACTAACATGGGATGGGACACAGTGGACCTGGATCCTGAACGAATGAGGCTCGCCAAGTACCTCAGGCAAAAGGACCCTAAGCCTTTTGTCATTCCCCCCATGGTTGACACGTTTGAGGGTGTCCCACATGCCACTTGGCGGCACCCTCACTCCTCCACAGCCATCCCAAAAAAGGCGGACCGCTTATACCAGGCTCCCAAGGAACATCCCTTTTTGGCTGAGCAACCTGCCGCTGATTCGGTGGTTATCTCAGCTGGTCATGACCGTTCAGAGGCCTAAACATCTGAGCACGCAGCCTCTAGACAGGGAGTCCGAACAGCTGGATTCCATGGGCAGGAAGGTGTACTCATCTGCCACCTGCAGCATCAGGAGTTTGAATTTCCTGACACACATGGTCCAGTTCCAGAACACCCTTTGGGAACAAGAACTGGACATCTTGCAGGGTGTGCCCGACTGCCCCCAAAGGGCAGAATTTGTAAAATTTCTCCAAACCGGGTCAGATGTGGGCACACATGTGCTACAGTCTGCCTACATTTCTGCAGACACCTCAGCAAGGGTGGCTACGGGCATCTGTTTAAGGCGACATTCCTGGCTCTGGGGTTCATGCAGGATGTTCAATCCAGCATCCTAGACGCACCCTTCAAGGGCTCCGTCCTCTTCGGGGAAGAGACGGAGCAGATCATCAATAGACTACAGGACTCCGGTAAGGCCATCCATACCATACACTCCATGTACCGCCCAAAGCAGAGACAGTTTAGAAGGTCTTGCTTTCATGGCAGAGGGGGGCAACAGCCTCAGCAACCCTGTTTTCAGCAAACCCACGCTCAGGGTGGCTTCGGTCGACATGGTGGCTCTAGGGGATCTTTGGCCTCCACCTCTCGCCAGGCTAAACCCACCCATGCCAGCTTCCCTCCCTCTCCAACAGCATGACTTTCAGAGCAATCCACCTCTCTGCGACACCTTGTCAGGAGAGGAGGTGGGAGGTCGCTTCTCTCTTTATCCAGAGGCCTGGAAACAGGTGACCTCTGACCAGTGGGTTCACGAGCTCATAGAACATGGACACTCTATAAAGTTTGTATGCATCCCCCCCGGACAGGCCCCCACCCCCATCCTATCACCACGTGGGACACACAGGCCTCATCCATCAGGAGATCCAGGTGCTGCTGTCTAAAAATTCCATAGAGCCGTTTCCTCCACACGAGAAGGGCACTGGGTTTTCCTGGTCCTGAAGAAGTCAGGAGACTTGAGGCCAGTCCTCGACCTCAGCAACCTGAATCTGTCGGTCGCATGCAGGCGTTTCAGGATGGTCACTCTCCACAGTCTGATTCCCATGATGCATCAGGGAGACTGGCTGGCATCCCTGGATATGCAGGATGCATACCTCCACATCCTGATTGCTGAAGGCCACCAGCGATATCTCCGGTTCGCTTCCAGGGCGAGCATTTTCAGTTCAGGGCTCTGCCCTTCAGCCTCTCTTCGGCTTCAAGAGTGTTTACGAAGTGCCTGGCGGTGGTGGCTGCAACGCGCTTCGCAGGATGGGACACTACATGTTTCCGTACCTGGACAACTGGCTACTTCTTGCCCACTCCAGTGCACGCCTTCTGGTGACTATCAGGGATACCTGCGACCTGTTCCGGAGTCTGGGGATTGCTATCAACCCAGCGAAGTTGTCCCTGAGCCCCGTACAACTTCTGTCGTTCATCGGGGCGCTTCTAGATACCATCCAGGGACGGGCCTTCTTACCTCAAGACAGGACAGAGCGCATTTGGGCTCTAGCCAGACAGATTTATTCAGTCTCCTCCGTGCCAGCCAGGTTACTACTCCGGCTGTTGGGTCACATGGCAGTGGTCATCGTTACCGTCCCCTTTGCAAGACTCCGGATGAGGACCGTCCAGTAGACTCTCTGGGTCCAATGGGACCTAAGGTGGGATGACCTGGAAATGCCTGTCTCCATAACAGGAACGGTTCGCAAGGAACTCCTCTGGTGGATGACGTCTCCCGCTTTACGGGAGGGGATTCCTTTTCAGAAGGAAGCTCCTGGACAGGTCCTGACCATGGATGCTTCAGATTCGGGATGGGGGGCACACCTAGCAGTACACAAGACTCGCGGATCTTGGTCTCCGACCGAGGAATCTCTCCACATAAATGTCCTGGAGATGAGAACTGCTCTCTGTGCTCTCCAAGCCCTGGACACTGTGATCATGCCTGGTCACCTTCTCGTCCAGATGGACAACACGTCGGTGGTGGTCTACCGCAACAAATAGGGAGGCACACACTCTTACCCCCGTGCAGGAAGGCTATGAAAGTGTGGGATTGGGCCATAGCCCACCAACAGACTATCGCAGTGGTCCACGTTCCAGGGGTTTAAAACACACTCGCAGACACCCTCAGCAGGACAAGGTCTCGATCAGTGATTCTTGTTAGAGGAAGTAGAAATGCACAATTGAAGGAGTAACAGTGTTATTTTAAGATGTGTTTTTCCGTGTAGATTTTGGCCAATTTTACATATATTTGTAGGCAAACAAAGTTAGTCCTCACAGCAGAGTTTATTTGAGTGAAGACAACTGCAGTGTATCTAAGTAGTACTACATTGGCACAACATATTTCAATAAACTAAACAGCATACAACCTCCGTGTGTGTCAGCATTATTGTTTGGGTATAATGTGGAATTACTCTGTGAATTTAACAATAGTAGCAGTACTTTTGCCATATTACAAGAATATTAAACCACTCCAGACAATGGTTCTACTGTGGAATTAATTAATCCGTGGTTGGAGGCACTCTGCCAAACCTTCCCAACCATGAATTAATTCCACATTAGAACCATGGTCTGTCGTGGTTTAATGCTTATGCTGTTCTGTTTATATTTCTCTCAACAGACACACATCACAGCTGTTGCCAGTAGCTTTAAAGGTTATGAATTTTAGGTTATTTTGTGCTTTGAAATGCTTAATATTTATCGCGCCACTGTGTGATTGTGTAAATTTGCTTTGAGGTTTTATTTTTCTACTTCAAAGCTAAGCGATTTGCAATGTTTTGGATACATTATACTATTCTGTAACATGGCATAAAAAAGAAAAACAAAATGAAGCAGTCAGATAGGTGCAAACACAGCATGTGGCACAGTAGAAACCATGGTCTAATACCATAGTAGATCATGGTTTGTATTGTAATACCTTGGCAATCCACTACAGGTAAGAAGCAGTATATAAGTGAAAGCAACATGCAAATAGCTTGCAGTATGTAGTCGTCCCAAGTTGTATTCACTAAGAATTTTCCTGGCACAGGGTTTTTTACTTTTTCAAGATTGTTCTATGTTGTAACCACAACAGAAGTCCATGAGTTACTAAAGAGTGTACATTTAAACTCCACATATACTGTTAATTATGCTGCAGCAATATTTCTGTAGAAGTGAACAGTTACATACTGTTACCATCCCTTCTGATCTACTGCTTTCTAAGCAACTGTGGGTGCAATGCATTGTGGATGACTGAATATCATTATCTGGCCTAGCCTTGTCTTGGTGAATACACAGTGGTAAAGATGAGCATGCAGCTTCTATAACCGAAAGCAAAAATAACAGACACTGAGATAAACAAAGCAAAATTAAAGAGAGAGGATACTTCTGTGGGTGAAAAGAGAAACAAATTGAGAGAAACGAAAAGAAATCAAAGAAACAGACTAACAATAGTAGTCAAAACAAGTATTTGAAAGATGAAAGCAGTAAACGGTATGTTGTTCTATGTCCTGCTGAGTTAGGTAGTTTAGAGGGAAAAAAAGTGAAATTAATATTCCGCAAAATAGTAGTTGTTCAATAAAGTGTTTTTCAGATTGGCTTAGTTCAGTACATTTGAAGAAAAGTGCTTGCATGCTACTAGGATTGTGTGACAGCCACCTATTGGTCTGCAAAGGAACTGGGGAAAGAAAACTAAAATGTACCATAGCACACTCCCATCATGCAGTGCAGCCCATATCTTCTAATACATAAGAGAGGAAAATCAAAGCACCTAGAATAGAAAATGAATTGCAAGTTTTTGAAAAGTTGTAAAATATGTTTTGATGTTAGAAAGCTTAAAGCTTGTAATGAAAATTATTTTAACAAAAGTGAAATAGCCACGATATTTCCAATAGGTGTGTTCCAGTTGTTTTCAAGTATATGTACATCATGTTTAATAACTCAATTTATAGTATTCTGAAAGTAAATCAGTGTGATTGTACTCATTTATTTAAAGACTATTAGTTGTATAGTCATTGCCATGTTACAAGTGGATTAAGCCACTCGAAAGGATGGGTCTACAGTGGAATTAATCTATGGTTGGTTGTTTGGACCCCCCAACCATGGATTAATACCACAGTAGACCCATGCTTTCTCGTGGCTTAATCCTTACTTGTCTGTTTGCATACATTGTATCAAAGGGGGACTGAAGAGAGACATGGATTATTATTATTATTAGTGTTTGTGCTTCTGCAGATTATTATAACTGTAGGAATATAGCCCATGCATTTACTATTACTGTTGTCATTATTAGCTATTGCATATTATTAATTCTACTGCTTATAAAAAATATTCTGCCTTTTAGTAATTGTATTTTCTGTAAGCCAAATGCCTTCTTTGGGTAGATGAGGTGCAAAGGGATATAGCAGCCTAGCTAAGCACACATTAGCCTTGCTGCCACACTGATTCATTGCCACGTGCAAATACACCAGAATTGCAAAAGCATATTGTTATAAGAACGTGGTTGTTTACCACATTCCAGACTGTTACTGTCTTTGAGGAAAGATGCAGAACCTGAACATTGCTGATGCATGTGAAAGTTACCTCACATGCAAACAAGGCCGAATAACAAGCAGTACTTGTAACTAAGACGTTTTAGTTATTGAATGCGTCATGTAACTACACACAGCTGGGTCTAGTAATGGCTTCCAGACAACAGGGAATTGAGATAGGGACTCCACTTGGAAAGAAGACCTCTGCTGCACCTGTCTCCCAGGAGAAGGTAATATCTGGCCAATTTATTGATCTTGTAGCTGATCGCTAGATAGCATTTTTGTCTAGAAAGGCTATGCGGTGTACCTTGTGTGCTGTTTTCTGTGTACAACCTGCTAATATAAGGAAGTTTATTGCCATCAGTTGTGTCCTGTGTTTTTATTGTAATTGGTACCTCCACAGACACTTTACAAATCTTCCTTACAACCATCTGGGTTGGAATGTTCCTGCACCTGGTGTCTTAATATACTTTTAAAACCGGTGCGTTTGAAGAGTGAAATGAAAAAATAATTACAAAATATGACACTGACTAGATTAATTAAATTATTTGTCCTCTTCATGTGTGTGCTGTGGGTCATTATTTGGGTCCAGTGACTTTCTTTAGTCTTTTGTTGCCCCTCTTTCTTCCATGCCATAAATTACAGGGTATTTATGAACAATGTTCCTCATAGTTTAAAAGCCCATGAAAATTTCTTTTAAATTATGTACTGTACTTAGCTGTAGCTTGCACCATCCCAGAAATTTCAAAGACTAAGTTTGCATTATATTTATTGCATTGTCACCATTTCTTTACGTTGGCTGTGCTTGCCACCCAACCTTAGTAGCAATGATAGGGATTCTAAAGAGGCACTGCCTCAAGCCATTACAGTTCATAAAAAGCAAGGGCTCGGCAGTCTACACCAATGACCACGGGCTGTGATCCTGATATCACTCTGTGCTCGGTGGGCTGAAGCTTTGTGTATTTCAAAGGACCAAGCTGCTCCAATCACAGAGGGCTTCGATCCTTTGATTTGTATGAAGCCGTCAGCAAACAGCTGAGCGGACTTTGAAGAAGTCTGTCAGTCTTTAGACTTGTAATAAAATGTTCATCAATGTCTGTTTCCGCCTCCCACCCGACCCTCCCTCTCAGCACCCACTTCCCAATCCCACCCAAACGTAACACTGACACTGGGGTGCCCAGTTCTCAAGTGTCACTTGTAAGGTTTTTCTTTGTTTAATTTTATTTATATACTGCCTGTCTGTTGCAGGCATTTTGTTTAAGTTCCTCCCCCCACCCGACCTTCCCTCTCAGCACCCCCCCATAAATGTAACACTGACACTGGGGGTGCCCAATCCCTCAGTGTCATCCCCTGCAATATAGAAAACCGTCCCTTGTCATTTTTTTTTTTTTTTTTTACATCCTGTAAAATAGAAAACTGTCCATCGTTGTGTATTGCGCCAGTAGGTCCCACCCACCCGACCCTCCCACTCAGCACCCACCACCCCACCCTACCCCAAGCTGTACTTACCCAGCAAGTGTCTGACACCGTGATCCTCTCAGACCGACTGAGACATCTTCACTCTTCAAAGCTGAACCATGGACTAAGGAAATCGGTATGTGCTCCATGTATTTCAATGGGGGTTGAACTTAGTAGCATAACTTGGGCCTTTTTCAATATTTATGCCCCAAATTTTCAACATACCTTTTTTGGGACACCACCTCATAAACAATACAAGTGATATATATTTATTTATTTGTTGATTGAAATGTTTCACCAGGAAGGCACACTGAGTGACAAGTCGCTTGTCTCCTGGTGCAATCAGAGGGGGGGAAGGACACAATAGGAGTGAAACTTTAAACATTCAAGTTACAAGATCAATATTAACATGCAGTTGTAAGGCAGGTGTTACAAACAGTGTTGCGCATAATATGTAGAAAGAGTGGACAATAATAAGTGCCAGGTTAATAAGTAAACAAGTGCTTACGTGAAAGAAAAGGGGGAAAAGGAGAGGAAAGGGTGAGGTGGGGGATGGGGAAGAGTTGTGTCCCTGGAGACTCCTTCGGGATGCGAGGAACCCTGCAAGGGGACTGGGGGGACCAGAGAAAAGGGGATAGTCAGTGTCCCAAAGAGACCCCTTCAGGATGTGGGGAACCCTACAAGGGGGCTATGGGGCTACACAGAAAAGGGGATGAGACTGTAGGGATTTAAAGATGGAGGAGAAAGAGTAGGAGGGTGTGTGACTTAAATGCTAAAAGGGGGGAATAGGACCTAACCCAAGAGAGGACCCTTCAGGATGTGGGGTACCCTGTCAGGGGGTTGGGGAAGGTCAGTAGATAGGGATTAAGAGAGTGATAGGAGAGTGAGAATTGAACCCTTGAAGGGGAGAGACTTCGCAGCTTTGGAGGAGATGGGGCCTAATCAGTTGTCCATCAGGATGCATGGACCCATGGGGAGCATTCAGGGTCCCTTACATTCTGTGAGAGAACAAGGAAGGCCAGTAAGGGGGAGCAATTTGGGGGAAGGGAAGGAGAGCTAGAAATTTTGGGGGGTGGATGCACAGGGTAAAATGAAGGTGACGGTAGAGGGGTAGTACATCAGGTAAATCTGTCCTGAAAGGTGATTTCACAGTCGCTGTACGAAATCACCTTTAAGGCAAAGGTTGAAAATGTTCTCCAGCATTGTTCATGAGGTGGGGTCATAAGAAGGTTATGTTGAAAATTTGGCATAAAAATATTAAGAAACAACAAAGTTATGAACCTACATTGAAGTTTGTGAACACAGGCTCGTAACTTTGGTAATTTTCAGTATTTTGACCACAAATTTTCAACATAGTCATTTCTTCACAGTACCTCATGAATATGACAATTATCGTTTTACAAATCTGGGCCAAAATGTGTCTTCACATCCCGAAAGGTGATTTTGCAGTTGCTGTGCAAAATCACCTTTTGGGCAGGAATTGAACATTTTCTCCACCATTGTTCATGAGATGGGGTCATAAGAAGGCTATGTTGAAAATTTGGCATAAAAATATAAAAAAAAACAAAGTTATGAGCCTACATTGAGGTTTACGAATGCAGTGGTAATTTTCAATATTTTGACCCCAAATTTTCAACATAGCCATTTCTTTACAGCACGTCATGAATATGACAGCTGTTATTTTTCAAATCCCAGCCAAAATGTAGCCAAGATTTCAAAGGTGATTTCCTCGCAGTCGTTGTGCTAAATCACCACCGGGCAGGAGTTGACAATTTCTCCACCATTGTTCATGAGGTGGGGTCATAAGAAGGCTATGTTGAAAATTTGCTGCACAAGTGTTAAAAAAACAAAGTCATGAGTGGGGCAGCTAAAACGGGGTGGGGGTGGGCGATCAGGCCATGGCCTCCCCACTTTTATTCATGGGGGGGCACACATGTATTTCGGCCCCTCCACTTTTTGGTGCTCTTTTTTTTTTTTTTAAAGGTGTTGTAAAAATGTAGTTGCCTGCAATGTGCTTTGTGAAATCACAGACGGTGCACTGAACTTGCATTTTGTCAGTGTGTCTGTGCCCACGTTCACATGTCAGCCATGGGTACAAAATCAGATTCCTGTTTTTCCACAGCACTGACAGAGGATGCCATCCATTGGTTGTTGTTACCTGTCACCTTGGTAATGACTCCTAGCTGTGCGGGGACTAATGAAAATGGTTATACTAAAACAAACTCCCCCCATTAGTTGACCACTGCTGCTGTCGGTCATGGATGTTGTAGCCGTCTGTTTCCGCTCCGTCTTACTACCCTCCCTCTAGTCACAAGGCAAGGCATTCTGACACCGGTGGGAAGCAGGAGACAGCGAATAGTTACTGAGCAGTACTTCAGATAGTCTCTGAGACTAATTTCATATCTGTGGCGTGAGGCTGAAGAGATAATTTTTTCATTATCGGTCCAGTGGCAGCAAGGACCAGAGTCCAGTTCCACTTTCATCCTCACAGTTCATACAGAAGTCTCAAATGGATGTTCACCGACTGAGGTACAAGTACAAACAATTTTAATCGAAGCTCTGTTTATTTCTGTTTAGCCGTGCAAGGTTGACTAATCTCCCTCCTGTCCCCTGTGAAGAGCTTCTGTCAGAGACTGTCCCAAAATTGAAAATATAAAGATGGTGCAGCTTGCGGGTTAAAAGAACGGTGCCTGCAAAATCCTAAATTGATTCACTCTACTGTCAGTTGGCTACTTTAGCTCCCCATCCAACATTCTACACAAAGGCCCCCATAGGCACCGTGTATGAGACCAGTGGTACTTTCTTAGTTTTCCATACTGCAGTTGAATGTCCACCTGAGACACACAAAACAAAGAAAGAAAGAACCGATTCTCTCACAGACAGTCATGGTAACGAATCTAGCCATCTCCCGATTTTTTTTGTGCCAATAGTGTCTACTCCTTAAGCCGACCATTATCAGGTGAACATGAGAATAAAATTTAAAAAGTCATCACCAAAGTACCTAACTCAAGCTACTCTGAAATACAATCGGTGTTTTTTTCATAGTTAACAGTATTGCTGTCTGTAGAGACTAGACACTTGGTGATACTGGTCCACTCCGTAGCCTGGTCCTATTTCAGATGGGCTAGTGCTGTTAAACTGAGGGGGGATTAAAATAAAAAATCACAATTTTTATTTCTTCTTGTTCTCATTATTTAACTAACATTTAAAACAAGCTATTGGCAGCAGGCTGGTGGGTCTTCGTGTATTCTCAGCTCACAACTTTGTTCCCCCGCTCATCACAGGCTTCCATGCTCTTGCCGAAAAATAGAAAAACAAAGGCAGAAGGTTGCCCTCTGTTGATTCAGCTGCAGTCCCAAGTATCGACTGTTATTTTGAAGGGACTGCTGCTGGAGGGAGCACACTGCAGTCTTAATGGACTGAATAAATAAAGCCAACAAAAAAGTAAAAGGCCTTTTAGCAATCTTAGCCGTGTGTGTATATAATTGGGGGGGGGGGTTAACCATGATAACGCAGCACTCTCGAGTGTGTGGGGAGCACAGCCTCTAACCTAAATTAATGAAACCCACCTATGCTACACTAATCCCCACAGTGCAAATTGAAGACTAAAGCATAGCTCACTCCAGCACAAACTGCACCAATGGGTCCCATACTTCTCCACTGTTCCCAAACTGATTTTGCCTCAAATATATGCACTGTTCTTCCTAAATTTGGGGTTCCTGTTGCAGAAGAGTATGGATTCAAAGCATGAAACAATGCCAGATTTTAGTGTTACAGTCCAGTTTTCCAGGAGAAAATACCTTATACCAAGCCAACTAATACTGCAGGATTGTTGAGCTAGTATATATTTTTTTTTTAAATATGTCCCTTTGGACACTGGTCTCTGATTTTGGACTCTTGTCTCATTTTTGAAACCTCAGCCCTGGTTTGCTGGTAGGAAGCTATGTGGAATGCTGGCTCCTTAGTCCTTCACTTACACTGAAACCATTGTACCAGTTCCACTGTGACAAGGTGAAAATTCAGGACAAATCATTAGATGAAATCTAAGGACAGTCATGGGAAATTCAGGGCAGTTTTGTCAGTCTCTTATAGAACATAGAAACATAGTTATCGTCAGCAGATAAAGACCACCAGGCCCATTCAGTCTGCCCATAAGCCCTACACTCGTTTGCAGCCTCTGACCCTATCTGGTCAACGGCTTGTCCCCACTCCTTCCCACTTTTAAGGTTCCCCTATTCCTGTCCCAAACATGTTTAAAATCCCTCCACTATGCTTGCTCCCTCTACCTCCTGTGGCAGACTATTCCATGCACCTACCACCCTCTCTGTGAAGAAAAACTTTCTCACATTCCCCGTTAACCTGCCACCTGAAATAAACACTGTGTGATAACACAAAAAGCCACAAAACACTGCACAAAGTGTAACATTTTTCTGAGGCCTACATGGCCCCAGACCTATTTTGTTCTGAATTTTATTCCCCCCCACATTAAAGCTACTTGAACCACCCATGTCACGAGCCTATGTTGGAAATTACGAACACAGGCTTATAATTTTGCAAATTTTCAATATTTTGACCCTAAACTTTCAACATAGTAATTTCTTCACAGCACCTTGTGAATGTGACCGCTGTCATTTTTTAAATCCTGGCCAAAATGTGTTGTTGCATCCTGAATGGTAATTTCACAGTCACTGCATGAAATCACCTTTCGTGCAGGGGTCGAAAATTTTCCCCACTATTGTTCATGACATGGGGTCATAAGAAGTCTTTGTCGAAAATCTGGCATAAAAATATTAAAAAGCAATGTTACGAGTCTGGTCGGGCGGCAGTTAGTCACGCCTTGCCAGTCCTCTGGAGTACTGCTCAAAATTTACTGCAGCTCGTTTCACCTGTATTAGCTGCCTTCAAAAATCTTATCCAACAATCATTTATGGAGTCCTGCAACTGCTTCCGGCACCGTATCTCTGACTCTCCCTCCTACCTGTCTGTCACCTCCCCCTTATAATGGCACCTTTTCACCCCCATACCCTTACCCTTAGGCCTACTGCGCCGACTAATGCAGCTATGATAATCCTGAAGGTATTATAGTTGCCCCCTCCCACCCCTCCTAATCTCTCTTCCCTCCACTATCCTTGGCGCATCCTGTGCCCTAAGTGCCCTTGCTTTATAGTCTTCTCCTAGGCCACGTAATGCTTTGCTGGTCTAGACCTCATCCAATGTAATATTGTACCCTACTGTCTATCAGAGACCTGCCTTGCACAGAACTCACACAGAGTGGTACGCTGACTGCCTTTGGTACCACGCCTGTAAATTATGCTGCCTTATTTTGTTCAGTGTCAAGTCTTGCGTTACTATTTGTAAATTATTGTACATCACTGTGCCATGCCATGCCATTCTCACTTGTAATGACTGTACATAGGCTGCTAATGTTGCTACGCCTATGCCAAATTGTTGTATTGTGACTGCTTGTTGTTGTTTAAACTACCAGGTCCATCTTGTAAATGAGCCCTGCTCAATGGTGTTCCGCCTGGCTAAATATATTGATTGATACTGAAGTTTGCGAATGCAGCCTTGTAACTTTGCTAATTTTCAATATTTTGACCCCAAATTTTCAACATAGCCATTTCCTCACAGAACCTCATTAATGAGACAGCTGTCATTATTCAGATCCTGGCCAAAATGTGTTTCTGTACCTGCGGCACGAAATGACATCTTTTTCTGGGATTTTAAAATTTTCACCTACTGCATTCATTAGGTGGGCTAATAGGAAGGCTATGCCGAACATTTGGTGTACAACTACGGTAAAATGTCCAGGTTATGACTGAACGTTACACCATTTCAACGTTCACTCATAACTTCACTCATTTTCAATATTTCGACTCCAACCTTCAACATAGCCATTTTTGCACACCACCTCATAAATGTGATGTGTCATTTTTAAAATCCTGGACGGGATGTGTTTCATATTTCTGGTGTGAAATGACATTTTGTCCAATATACTATAAATGGCACATGTCATGTCTATAAGGCCAATCCTGAAACAAGTATCTTCAAAATTTGGAGTCTGAATTGTAAAAAACTAATTGTTTAACAAGCCGCTAATGGTCAACATTGACAAATGCTTGTCTTATTATTCTTATTGAGGGATAAATGATTTCAGAAGGCCAGCACAAAAGCCATCAGGGCGGCTGAAGCCACATATTTTACCTCTAACATGCAGAAGAATCTTAACACACCCGATTCATTTAGGCAGGTCATTCCCTCCCTTTTCAGTCCCTTCCCCCAGTTGACAGCCCCCATCCTCAAACTTTTGCAAGGTCCCTTATCTCTAACCACCCCCTCCCCAGTGGCTTTGCATTGAGCACTTCTACACTACATGTACTTTCCCCTCTTCCTCTGTAAACCCTCCAGCACACCTCTTTCCCCCTCCTCCACTTCTGTTCTACCCTCTTGCCATCCTGCTCCCTTTCCCCGCCATCTCCACTGCTGATGCCCTGTCAGCCCTTCTCTCTCAGTCCCTCTAAGGATCATAGCCCCGATAGATGCATCTGGAAATGAGCTGTTACCAGCTCAATATGTCTTTCATGCTAAAACTTTTGAAATTAAATAAATAAATAAATAGATGTGACCCCAGTTCTTGCACCTGTCTGCTCCTGTATTGCTTATCCTCTCACCACTCTTCTAAACCTTTCCTTTCACCTTGGGTTAATCCTCTATGCTTGGAAACGAGCTAAAGTTCTCCCCTCCACAAAGTGGGGTGACTCCTACCTTCTTCACAATGGAACAGCAGCTCATCTCTCCCCCCCACCAACTTTGGCTGAAATTAAGAGACGTTTGCCCTCACCCAGCTCATCACCTTCCTTAACCTCTTCTCTTTCCGCTCTCCTCTCCGTTCCAGTCTGAATTATTTTTTTTTTCCATTATTGTGTTTATTGTTTTTTCTCTCTAGTTTTCTCCTGCTATCCTGGGACCCTAGCACACAGGCGTCACATGTGCATGGAGACGCACATGCACCCTGTGATGCCAGCTCAGCCCCTTTCGCCCCTCCCCTGGCAAGTGCCGGGATCCCAATGGCCTGGCACTACCATCCGTCCTCTGGGTGGCAGCCAGGGCTGGGGAAACCCCTGCATCCCTCCCAGGAGGCGAGAGCTGCCTTGCAGCAGCTCAGTCTCATTCCTCGCCCTCCCCAGCCAACCCCTAAAAACCCAGGCTTGTTCCTGAACCCGGGTCGCTGGCATAGTGCGAGGTGTGGTGTCCAGCGCCTCAACCCTCATCACCGTTAGGCCAGCCCTTTCCAGTGGGGATTTTGAAAGATCCATTCTATAATCTCCTCCCTCTTCTCTGTCCTGAAAGAGCTGGATCAGGGACATATTACTCCTGCCTTCTTCACTGACCCTGCTAAAGGCCTTTGATATGGTGGCTTATCCCTTCTTTGTGTGTAGGTTAGTGGAAGCGGGACTGTCTACTCCAACACTCACTTGGTTCTAACTCCCCTCTCTCTGACCAGCATCAATCAGTTCAGTTTAGCATCACCTTATTCTCTCCCTGTCCCATCAGTACTGGTGTCCCCCAAGAGTACATTCTGGCCCCATCCTGTTTTCCATTTTTCTGTATTACCTCCCTTCAATCTGTGCTGCCTTGCACATACTGCATACATGTACGCTTAAGACATGTATCTTGTACTGCTGTGTCTTCAGTCTGAGCTAGAATCATCACTACAGCACAGTTTTAACAACTCCCATCATTGGTTCCACTCAAACCAGAAAGCTTTTAATTTCAGAAAGACTGTATTCAGCACTCTTGATCATGCTCCCCCTTGAAGGAAATTCCTTACTTCAGGTACCTCATAGTTTAATTGGATTGAAACTTGAATTTCTGCCTCCATATAAACTCCATTCACAAAAAATTCTGTCCTAAGCTTGCCATGCTATATCACAAGTGCTGCCTCCCACTGCCAAGTCCCAGACCACAGTGAGATCATCCTCAGGATATATCCGATGTTTGACTACATGGGTATGGTGTACAGTGCTGCCTGCAAGGGCATCCTAGTCAGACTGGACCCTCTTTTTCCCTCCTGCTGCTTTGCCACTAACTCTCCGTCTCTTACTTATCACTGTTACCCAAGGCCCCCTGTTCTCTGCTGCACAGTAGACATAACTTATGCAGCAGGGACTATGAAATTCTGAGATACCATTCGGCGTACTCCTGCGGTGGTGGACAAAGTTCTGTGGCACATAAATAAGGTGACTTGTGCATATATGCTGTTACAAAACTGATTTTTTTTTATTTATTAAATCGCATGGTACATATCTGCTTTAAGTAAATGATAATAACAGCAACAAATCAATTTTCAAATGAACCTTAAAAATCTCTACTGAGGAGGCCCCTCTTACGTCAGTGGGAAGTTCACTCAGATCAATGGTGCAGTGGTATCGAAAGGCAAAGAACAATCCCTGGGAGATTTCTGAAACTAAGTATATGTTAGGCATAGCAGTTAGCAGCAAGAGTGTTTGAATGGCAAATGTTCATGGTTGTGAGTGCAAGTGAGTCAGATGTTTCTCAGTATGGTGTGGCAAGCAGTATCTCAGCCCAGCATGCCACTGTGCCAGCTTATTTTGGATTTTAAGGTAAAGCAGGCAAACTAATGGGCAAAAGCTGTTCCAAAATATTTTTCAGAACTTTTTTAAGATTCTGCGGAATTCCAAAAAGCATTCTGCAGAATGTTATAGAAATCGTGAAATAGTTTTCTTCAGTTTTCACTGAAGTCAGTGTATATTGCAGAACAATATTCCTCAGTTTATGTAAGCTGTGGAACAGTATTCCTCAGTTTATGTAAGCTGCAGAACATTATTCCTCAATTTATATAAACCATGGAACAGTACTCTTCAGCTTATGTAAGCTGCGGAACAGTATTCCTCAGTTTATGAAAACCATGGAACAGTATTCCTCCGCTTATGTAAGCTGCAGAACAGCATTCCTCAGTTTATGTAAACTGTGGAACAATATTCCTCAGTTTATGTAAGCTGCAGAACAGTATTCCTTAGTTTGTTTAAGCTGTGGAACAGTATTCCTCAGTTTATGTAATAATTAGTGGTAATTGCACAAAAGTTTACCAGTAGCGCGATATACCAAGCACTGCGTAAGTGCAGTACCCACTGAATAACATGTATACAGCTATCGCGCAATGATGCACAGTGTGCGGTGGCGTAGTCCATGGTTTACATTAAATTCCACAGAAATCTCTGTGGCCGTGGAATCACGGAAAACAAGGGGCCTTGCTGTTACCTATAGCTGAACCTCTCTTTCCCCTTTCTTGAATTTAGGTGCCTTTCTCACTGTTTCTCTATTCTCTCTAAATGTTGATACTCCTTCCTACATAAGAACATTAAAATTTTTCCTGTCGAAAAAGGTCTTATGTTCTATCAAGTCTGCCCGATGTGGAACCCATGCATCTTATGCTTCATGTTGCTCCACTCCCCGGACAGTCTTACACTACCCTTTACTTTATCCCACCCCTTCTTGAAGCCATCCACATTTTTCTTGCTGCCACCTCTTCTGATAGCCGTAGACGTGCCTCCTGGCCTCCTTCCAGAACATGCCCACAGCCAATTTGTAACTGTTTCCCCTCATTTTTTTTGTTTTCACTTGACCTTAAAAGTTCACAGGTGTCTACCTTGGTTATGCCCTTGAGGTACTTAAAAGTCTTTTTCATGTACCCTCATTCCCATCTGTCTCTTACTGAGTACATATTTAGGTTCTGCAGTCTCTGTTCATATGAGAGCCCTTACTGCTCCAGAATCATTTTTGTGGCCCTTCTCTGCACTGCCTTCAGCTGTTTTATGTCCTTTTGTGGTAGGGGTTCAAGAATTGTATACAGCATTCCAGGTGTGGTCACTCCATGGATCTGTACAGAGGTTATATGAAACTTTTCTTTTTCCACTATTCCTGCTCTTTTGTTTCTCTGATACTCTCTTCTTCCTTCCCCACTACTAAACCTCTGTCGGCCAACCAGCTTGGTCTCTCCACCTCCCCTGCCTCTGGAATGGTCATCCCTCTTACATCCATCTATCCATCTCATACATTTCCCTAAAATGGCACCTCAGAGCACACTTCCCTCCTCAGTACCTGCCATTAGCCCCCGTCTTCCCCTTCCCCCACAGCCAACTTGTTCTCCTTGTGCTTCTACAGCCCTAGCAGAGCTTTTTGCATAGTTAGTTTCTGCCACCTTATTTTGAATTTTGCATGGCATCCATAGCAATTTGTTGTCCACTGTATATTGCAGTTTACCCAGTATACTCTATGATTTAGTAGTTATGTACAGTATTACTTTGCAAATTGCCCTACCCACTGTATATTGTATTTTGGGCTGTGTTTTATCCAGAGTATTTTATTTACTTTTTATTTCATTCTTACTCTGTTTTGAATTATGCACTGTTTCCATTGCAGTTTGCTAACCTAAATATATGTGCAGTATTTTGCACAGTATGCTCTATACTTTTGTACTTCTGCACAGTGTATCGCCTTAGCCACTGTATGTTTTTTGTTTTGCACAGAATGACCTATCCAAGTGTATTATTATGTTGTGTTTTTATTTCTTTGTAACCCCTTTCCTGGGTTGCACCTGGAAACGAGCCTCAGCTCTGTGTACCTTTCCCAGTTACCAATTTTTAAAATAATAAATATCTCTCCTCAGATATGGGACCAAAAGCGCACAATGTATTTGAGTTGTGGCCTGACCAAGGATCTGTACATTATGATGTCTACGAAGACTGTCTTGATGCATGCCATCATTTTTTTTTTTTTTATTTAACCAGGAGAGAGACACTAAGCTGAAGCTTGTTTACAGGTGCGACATGGGAGCACAAAGAAGTTAAGTGACTTGCTCAGGGTCACACAGTATGCAAGTGGTGGCTGTGGGATTCAAACCCAAGTCTCCAAGTTTGCAGCTCAGAGCCTTAAACCACTGCGCCATACTGCCTCCTCTGCCTCTCTCTGCCATTTAGGTAGTTGTGACAGGGTGGAATAGGACCCTGTTCCAGTTGTTATGGAAAGAATTTGAATGCAGGGATCTGTTCTTTTTCTTTCTTTTCCTGTCTCTTCTCTGTCTGGTTGCGCAACCAAATTTTCCTATGAGGCCTAGGATTTGATCACCCCGACAGTCTCGCAATTCTCTGCCTCTCACTGTCTCTTTTTCCTCCTGTGCATATCTGCTGATATAAAAATATATGCAAATCATTGTATGGAAATGTAACCGATATTGGGATCTCTTTTGTTTAGAAACTATCTAGTGTTACTGTTGAAATGTATATAATTGTGGTTTGAGATGATTGCAAAAAGCTGTTGGAAACTTAAGAGGTTAACTTAGTGCAATTTTTAAGCCTTTTGCAAGAGCTGTGGAAAGGGGACTAAGCTCTGGGACACTGTTCTTGTAGCACCTGCCTGAAACATACAAGAACCCTTTGAAAGAAACAGAATGCTTGTTAAGAATGGTGGTTGGGAGGACTTATAAGAGAGCTGAGCTGCAGTTGCATGTTAGATGGACACAGAGATTGAAGAAAAAACTCAGATGGATTTTTTTGTTTATTTGGCCTTTGTAAATAGCTATACTGAACAATTTTATTTTTTTATGTAACTGCTAGTACAAATAAAACTCTTGTGAATTTTACAACTGCTCCTGGTTCTTCCTATGCTTCCTGACCTGTGCGTCGACAACAGTAGTGTCTTGCTTTCATATTCTTCTTTACTAAATGTATTGCCTTGCAGTCCTCCTTTTTTTACATAGATACATAGAATTTGATGGCAGATGAGGACCATCTGGCCCATCTAGTCTGCCCATTTATCCTACCCCTATGTGTCCCTTGTTTATCCTTTCCTCACCATTGCTTGGGTTCCCTTATATCTATCCCACACATTTTTTACTTCCTTCACCCTTTACACCCTTACCACTTATGTGGGGAGGCTGTTCCATGCATCCACAACCCTTTCCATGAAGAAGTACTTCCTCCCATTCCCCATGAGTCTACCTCCCTCCAGCCTGGTATCATGACCCCTTGTTTTTGAGCATTCTGTTTTCTGAAAGAAGCCCCCCCTCCTGGACCCTGTTAAAACCCTTGAGGTATTTAAATGTCTCTATCATATCCCCCCCTCTCCCTTCTCATCTCCAGCAAATACATGTCAAGGTCTGTTAGCCTGTCCTCATATGTTTTCTGGTGTAGCTCCTGCACCATCTTTGTAGCCCTCCTCTGGACTGCCTCCACTTGGTCTATGTCTTTCCTGAGATGCAGCCTCCAGAACTGGATGCAGTATTCCAGATGAGATCTCACCAGCAATCTGTAAAGTGGCACCATCACTTCCCTTTTTCTGCTGGAGATGCCCTTCCCTGTGCACCCAAAGATTCCGCTGACCTTCCTTATCGCTTTCTCACACTGTCTGGCCACTTTTATGTCATCTGTTGTAATCACCTCAGATCCCTTTCTTGCTTGGTGGCATCACAACCCCCCAGAATACTTTTCTGCCGAGAAGTTCCATGCCCCAAGTGCATAATTTTGGTGTGTTTTTTTATTAAATTTCAGCTGCCACATCCTTGACCATTCCTCAAGCTTACATACTGTAGGTCTCCTCTCATTCTTTCCACCCCATACGGAGTATCAACTGTATTGCAGATCTTTGTGTTATCTGCAAATAGACGTACCTTCCCCTTCAACACTACTGCAGTGTCACTTATGAGGACATTAAAGAGGACTGGCCCCAGCACCGAACCCTAGGGCACCCCGCTGGTCACCTCCCTTTCCATGGATTGATCTCTGTTCACTACCACTCTTTGTGTCCTCCCACTCACCCAGTTTCTAACTCAGTCCACCACCCTGTGTCTCACTCCCAGGCTGCTCAACTTGTTTATTAGCCATATATCCGGGACAGTGTCAGAGACCTTACTAAAATCCAAGTAGGCCACAACTACGCCCCCCCCCCCAACCGATCTACCACTCTGGTTACCCAATCGAAGAAATCTATCAGGTTTGTTTGGCAAGACCTACGTGCTGTGAAACCATGTTGCTTTGGATCCTGCTGCACCCTGGATGTGAGGTACTCCACAGTCCTTTCCTTGTGTAATGATTCCATCAACTTCCCTACCACTGAAGTTACGCTAACTAGCCTTTAATTACTCGCCTCCTCTCTACTCCCACTCTTGTGGAGAGGGACAATATTTGCCCTTCTCCAGTCTGCCAGGATCATTTATCGAATAGTTCTGCCCGGGGTGCTGCTAGTTAATTTCTGAACTCTTTTAGTATTCTGGGGTGAATTCCATCCGGTCCCCTTGCCTTGTCTATTCTGTTTTTCAAGCTCTTTTAGTACTCTCTCTCCTTTGTGAATTTACCGGTATCCACTTCCTGGCTCTGACTCCCTTTTTCTTTCAGTAGTGGTCCTTCTCCCTCGCCTCCCCTTCTTTCATAAATACTGAGCAGAAATATTTATTCCGGATTTCTGCCTTTTCCCGGTCCTCCTCAGCCAGCCCTCCTCCTTCCCTTTTTAGTCTCACTATCCATCCCCTAGTCTCTCTCCTTCACTTATGTGATGTATCCGAAAGAAGTCTTGTCTCCTTTCTTAATTGACTGGGCTATCCTTTCCTCTTTTTATGCTTTATTTTTATATTATTTGAGGATGACGCACCTTGCGATTCTCAGTATTAAGGTTCTTCTGTCATTTCGCTGCCCACCTCCCAATCCTGTCTGGTTCCTTCTTTATTTCATTTATCTACTTTTGTAATGTAACTAGTCTACCCAACTTGGTGTCATTAGTAAACTTTGCCATCCAGCTCCTGATGTCAACCTCAAAGTCACATAAATGTGTGGAACAGTGTTATTACTGCATTTGTTCTCAAGTGCTATCTGTTGCACTTCTGCTTGTTTTACATTTTTGATTCTACGTCAGCACTCCCTTTCTCTCTGTTTTACTGTTTTCTTGCAATTTGCTCTTCCTGACTGCCTAATTTTGTCTCACTAATTGTTTCAAGCACTTCATTTATCTTCATTTTGTCCCTGTCTTTTACTGTTGTTTTTGTCTCTGAGTGAAGCAGTCTTGTTTGAAGCAGTCAGTGTATTTTAAGGATGTCCCATTGTTGCTGTCGGCCAGTGCTTGGTTTCACAAAGTACCCATCCTGTGAGCTACCTCATCATTTTAGTTGTGCAAATTTTCTATGGTCTGTATGCTTTTCTAGTTAGCAACACATATTTCCTGTCTTTTTTATTCTTCTTCAGCTCTCATCTTTATGAACACATTGGTGGTGGATTTCTTTGTAAAGATTAGGGTACATTTTTTTTTAATTATGTACAGTAAATGCAGCTTTGATTTTCACACGAACCATTCCTTCCATTACTGTTCTTTTTCTAACAGAAAAATGCAGCAAACCAGGAGTATTAAATTGACTGGGTGCTGAGCAGGTCAGGAAATTATGCATCCTCTGAGCCTGTCACGGCACCCCCTGCCCCAACCCATAAATTATTCCATAATTAATTTCATTAGTTAGGAGGCTGTGAAAGGACAAAGCAGTCCTTGGCTGAATAGGATTCGCAGACCAGTGCAACTAACATTCATGTCTAACCCCAGGAGTCAGTCACTTATTCTTTACACTTTATGCAGTCATCTCAGCCGAGAATGACACACCAGAGAAAGAACCTATGAAAATTGCAGAATTTGGAATGCATGTTCAAACTCTGCATCCGTGCTTCCCTCTGGCTATTGCTCAGATCTGTTTCTCTTCCTAAAGAGAGCAGTCACCCCATAGAGAACTCCGGTAACAGCTGATTTTCCAGTTGGGTTTTTATTTTATAGCTTATATCGAAAAGTTTGTTTAGTTAGTTTTTTCTGTAAATTATAGTTTCTCCGTTTCCTGTTTGATTCCCAGGAACTGGAGAATGTCCTGCTTGGCTACCATTGCTATTTTTAATTATTTGGCTAGTAAACCACATTCATTTTTCACTGTTATTAGTGGCTTACTATTTTTAGCTATCCAGTTTACAAAGAACAGAGCGTTTTCAGTGTCTGATCTTATCTGTGTCAGTCTTCACCATTCATCACTGGTGGGTTCTGGTGGGAGGATCAGGACCCCCCAAAAGCAATTTTTTTTTGTAGGGGAGGAGCCAGCACCGGCATGGCGCCCACGACGCCAACTCCTCCCTCAACCGCAATTCTGCTTCTCCCACCATCAAGTGAACAGCGACCTCGTGGGTAAGCAAGGTTCTACTGCAACACCGCGGCCTAGTCTGTTTATCTGTCGACGTGAAGCCTTAGTTCTAGGATCGTGGATATGTTGTTCATCCACACTTATTGGCATGTCCCTTTCCTCTTTAAGGATCGCCGGAAGTCTTCAAGCTGGCTTCTCCCACTTGGTATAACCCTCAGCTCTGCCCCATAACGTCAGATCTTCCTTTCCACTGGAAGATTCAGATTGCCTCCTTCATGCTCCTGCATCCTGTAGACCCTGGCTTCTAAACCTTCCGTTCTTCCGAAAGTTCATCTAGTTCACATTAGCGACCATGACACTCCTTCGATTATGGAAGACAAGTCTTTCCCTGGATTTCGCCAGTGTTTGTGCGGCCAGAAAATGTTGGGTACCGATCGCCACGCCGCGTGCGTCTACTGTTTGGGTGTCGGCCATGACACCTCAAAGTGCGACTTCTGCCTTGCTTTTCACCATAGCGTCCACGACGACCGTCTCACATGCCTGAAGTTGGGGAGGCTGGAAAAACGGAACCCAACGGTGAAATCCAAGGAGGCTAGGTGGGTGGTTTCTGTGGCTGCAGACTCCACCGAGCAATTGGAACATATGCAAACCTTTGAGGAGCCACAGAATCTTCCTCTTGGAGCTTCTTCATTCCGCTCAGCCTGGGCTCCACCTTCTTGGGTTCTTTCCGAGAGTTGTGCCAGTCTCTCCTGACTAAGGGGGAGAGTCCTGCGGGCATGCACTCCTCTTGGTCCCATAAGCGGGAAAAGGACCCGAGATTGTCTTCATCTTGGCGAAGACGTTCTTGGGATCGGGAGAGATCCTTGTCCCAGGAACCGGTAGTCTCTACTTCAGTCAAGATCGCCACTTGGCCACTGGCTTTCGGCCTTGCTGTCTGGCCAGTCGACCGAACAGCCGATCGACAAGGTTGAAATCGTTATCGACCCGATTGACCCATTGTCACAAACTCTGGTCGACGACTCTCTGGATCGGACTCAGGTCTTTTTCTTCCCTTATGAGAAGATACAGTCTGCTGGGAATCCCACCGAGGACGTGGTCCCTGACCCCGGGAATACTCCAGCCCCACCGGTGTCACCCGATCTTGATTGAGGTCCAGGACCCTCTCGACTGGCAGGCCGAGGAAGAGCCATAAGTGCTCTAAGAAGAGGCAACGCCATCGGTCATCCTCGTCCTCCTCGGATGAGGAGAGCCTCCTGCGGAAACTCCGCTGCTACAAGGACCTCATGTGGCAACAGCTAATTTTGATCAGGAACAAGCTGACCCTGGCTCCAACCCCGACCATTACCTGGCTTTCACCTCCCAGGCCAAAGCCGACTCCTTTGGAGCTGATTAAAATGGTTCCCCCACCCGGGGAGCCAGCGAACCCCCGGTCCGGCCTTTACCGGTCTCTCCACCGATGAAGATAGAACCGCTGCCAAAGCAGCCTGTGGGAGGGGCTCCTTCCAAGGGAGATCGACTGGACACCGGGCTTCCCCGGCATCTCTCAGTCACTGTTAACCCAGACCACCCATGTCAGGTTAAAGGTGACCTCGGCGGTCGACCATTGTATCCGGACTCTTCGGATTTGGATCAGACCGGCTTACATTCTCATCCTGGGGATGACAAATCGGCTGATGGTGTAGAGACAGAGGGTGATCCTTCATCTTTTCAGAGCATTCTTTGCCTCATCTCTGAATCTACAGGGATGCCCCTGGAACCTATCCAGAAAAAGGCAGAGTACCCTCTCACGGACATTCTCCAGAGAGGGGATACCCCGACGGAGGCCTTTACTGTGGTCAAGGCCATAGTTGGCATGGCTCCAGAACTTTGGCAGCACCCTGCCTCCTGCCCAGCTCCGTCTGCCCACATGGTATGCGGTGCCCATGGGGTCCCTTGTGGGGTTCACAGAGCACCTTTCTGCCGAGAGCCTGATGATTGCCTCTGTGTTCAGGCAGTTCTGCCGACACTGACCGACCTCCCGAAAAAGAATCCAAACAGTTGGATCATTCGGCTAGAAAGGTCTATGTGGCCTCGTCTTTAGGCCTTCGTCAGGCAAGTTCGGCCGACATCATGGCACACTTCTCCCATGCCCTCTTCGGGTCCTTGGATGAAGTCCTCCCACACCTCCTTGTGGACATGCAGACCATGGTCTGGCAGATCCGGGATGAGGGCCGGGCTGTTGCCAAACAGCTGCAGACAGCCCTGGACATTGGGGATTCTTGTGCCCGCTCGATGGCTGCCGCAGTTGCCTCTCGTTGCGAGGATTGGCTGAGACTCTCCTCCTTCCCGGCAGATACTCAGCAAAAACTAGCTGATGTGCCTTTCCTGGGCACCGACTTTTTCGGCCCAGGTGTGGCTGGTCGCCTTCAGCGGATTGAGCAGTGCAACGCCACCTTGGACGCTATTTCCGCTAAAGGTCCAGAAACAGCAGAAGAAGAAGAAGCCTTTTTGACACTCTTCCCCTGCGGCCCAGCAGTCCTCCTTTCAAGGAGGGTAGCAGCAGCAGGCTCAAGCTTGGCACCCCTGGCCCAAGCCCGGGCCCTCCCAGGCCCGTAAAAAAGGCCAAGGTTCAAGTCCTGGATCCTCCTCCTCCAAACCTGCTCAGTGATGGGGCGAGGGCAGCCACCCCCTATCCCGTCACGCCAGTTCTGGGTCCTCCTGTGGGGGGCCGGCTCCGCTGCTTTCTTTCCGCCTGGTCCGTTATCACCATGGACAGGTGGGTTCTAGAAGTGGTCAGTCAGGGACTGCCTCTGGAATTCGAGCAGTACCCTCCAAGCCGAGCTTATGCCCCTCGGGAGGAAGGAGTATCCGTCCAGACTCAGTCAGCTCTCAGAGACGACATTGCTCTGCTCCTCATCAGGGAGGCAGTAGCTCCAGTGGCAGATCCTCCAGCAGACCCAGGCTTTGTCTCCAGGTGCTTCCTGGTGCCCAAGTGGATGGGGGGGCTGGCGCCCCATTCTAGATTTCCACGACATGAATCAGTATCTCAGGTCATGCACCTTTCGGATGGTCACTCTGTCCCAGATCATACCATCCTTGGAGTGAAGCATGTGGATCTGACTGGACTAAGTCTCCATCACTCATTCACACTAGTGGGATAGCGCCAGAGGCACTAGGACCAAGCAGGAGCCAAAAATTTTCAGAAGGGTCGGCGCCGAGACAGGACCATGCATGCGTGGCACTGCGAGACTAGCTTGGCCTGTGTAGGCTATCTCAGCGTCGACCCCCCAACCGCCTCAGTTCCTTTTCTCCCGCCGTTGAGTGTGCTTGGATGTCGACGTCGCTCGTTTGCCGGAATCAAATTTTTCGTCTATATGACAGCAGCTTTTAGTGTTTAATTTAACATTTTAGTAGTATTAATTTCTTATTTTACAACAAGAAAAGAAGATTATGTAGAAGAAGAAAAAAAGAAATTCTCACCTGCCATCAACGGAGTCGTCCTTAGACGGTAGCGGTGACGGTAGGAGGACTTCATTTGAAAGCTGTTATGGCAGAGGGGCTGTGTCTGGTCCACCACCCTTTGATAAATGGGGTGGGGTCTGACTACGGACAGTCCTATGCTCGGGGTGGGGGGGACAGTCCATCGAAGCACGAATTAGTGGTTCTGGGATCCAGCTCCGCTTAACCTCAAGCTCTTCTTTCTCGTTGGGGGAAGAAGAATCTGTGCCGCTCGAGGTTGCTTTCTGGTACGTCTGCACGAGGATTGTTAGTCGGGAGGGGCGATAGGCCTGAGCCAACTTTGTTGGGTTCCCCTTGGCCCCACTCCTAACGGCCGCATTCTTTGACTCCGGACTCCATCTCTGTCCTCGTTGGAGCTCTGGTGAGCAGTTTCACCTCTGGGCCGCTCCTGTGGATCAGGGGGTTCGACTTCTATCCAGTTTTCCTGGCCACTGTTTCTGATTTCAGGGCCTCGGAGCCACTGGACCGGGGCCTGGTCGATTGGATCAGGATGAGTGCAGTGCCCTCTTGGTGTCGTCGCCATCATGTCAACCCCTTGTGCCTACCCCCCTCTCTCTTTCCCTGCAGGGGCCGGCATGGGCACCACCTTTGTCCTTCTCCCCTTCTTCTCAGGATTCTCCATTGGCATCCCACGGTGGTGTTGTCCTGGCGCCGTGCCCGACGCCATGGGTGGCGCCACTGGTCTGGCGCTGTGGCCACTGGTTTTGGCGTTGGTGCTGTGGGCGGCGGCATCTTTGTGCAGCGCCGCAGGTGCTGTTGTTGGTGCCATTTGTTGCCGGCGCTGCTGACGGTGCCACGGGTGTTTCACAGCACTGAGCGCCCAGCGGAGTGCCGCCAGGTGGAGGCGGAGGGTCCCATGGCCGAGCCGCGGGTGGCGCTGGTCCCATGGCTGCCGTAGGTGGCGCCGCAGGCATCCATGGGTGCTAGGACTTTAATGGGTGCCATGAGGCCATGGGTGCCATGGTACCATGGGTGCCACGAGTATCATGGGTGTCAGGGTACCTTCGGGTGCAGTTGCTGCCATGGGTGCCAGGGGTACCTGCAGGTACCACCGCGGGTGCCTTCGTGTGTCACCCAGGTTGGCATAGGCACTGCTTGGTGCCCGTCTGTGCCACAAGTGATGCTGGTGTCACAGGGGTGCCAGTTGGTGCTGTCCGGCAGAACTAGTAACGGATTTCTTTCTGCAGACCTCTTCTCCGCGGAACTTGTGGCAAGATGTTTTCCACAGAATTAAGTTCTGTTCTACGGATTATTTCTCCACACATCTTAGTGAGTGGCGGTCTGCGTGGGCTCTTGTGACATCCAGCGGTTTCCCGCTGATGGAACTCTTCTGTACTGTTCTGGCAGCAGAATCTCTCATTCTGCTCAGCACTTTCTCTGCTCCCCATGTGGTGCCGAGCTCCTCGACATCTTTCCTGGTGGCGGAGTCTCTAGTGGCTCTTACCTAGACCTCCCTTAGGGGTCCTTCTGGGGTAGAGGTGCACTAGATGAGTCTCTCCCTGTCCTTCTGGTCAGTGATACAGCGGATGATTCATTTTATATACTGAAGGGCACGCCCTCTCTATCATCAGAGCCCGTGATGGAAGATCTTTTCATTAGTTCCTCAGTGATGGGGTCCACCATAGTATTCAGACTGTATCCATGGACCATACACCTCTGCGTCTAGACTCTTTCAGTCATCAAGACAATTACTCTCTGTGTAACATTCTAATTCAATGGTCAGGAGCCGCACAGACTCTTCCGCTCCTTTGATAGGGGTGTATAGCCCCCTTCTGATACCGCCCTTTCGGTGGCTTCTTCAGCAGGTGGTTAACATCCCTTCAGCTGTAATTAGTAGTCCAGTCACGATTTCAGTTATGTATGCTCAGGCTCCTCCTGCCCCTCAGAGGCATGACATCTTCGTCACTTTTGTATCAGGTAATCCTTGTGAGATAGCAGCCTGAAACCTTGTCAGGCTCGGACTAATGGTAAAAAAAAATTAAAAATAAAAAAAAAATGTTAAAATTATCACAGCACAGGACCTAGCTGAAATTACCCGATACCACACTTTTGGATCTGGTCAGGTTCCTCCTCAGCCCCTGAGGCGGTCGTCTCTAAACTACGGTAAAGCGTACCTGACTTCTACTACCCCTAGGGGGAGTTGGATCCAGCGGAGGTATGGGTCATCTCTTTCTCAAAGAGAGATTTCTCTTATTCTGAGATATTTCTTAGACCTAGGCAACTGCCCAGTCTGTTGGTCCCCCTTTTTTTATTAGGTTTTCTTCTCTTGATCAGAGCCTCGCAGCAACAGAAGTGACTCTTCAGCGAGTCGGAACTTAGTCTCCTACTTCCTTGCTTGCTTCAACTTAACAGACAACATGCTCCTTTCTTGACCATAGGTCAAGTAGGTCTTTTTCTGAGATGGCTTCTCAAATATTCACACCTTTGGTTCCTGCGCACTGGTTCCATGCCAGTCGCACGCAAAGCTATCCTCTCCAAGTGCATGACAGAGCTGTGATGTTTGTTTTTCAGCAAAGTAAACTAGAGTCCTTCCTACTCCCTTTTGGGGAGGTCGGAGTCAGTGGTGCCTCACCGCATTGAGTCACTTCTGCCACTATTCAGTCATTTTCAACGAATGGGTTAGCCCTAACTTGGTCCTGCTGTGTCCCTCCTCGATGCACATCTGCCTCTGTTTGCCTTAGAAATCCAGCCACGTTTTTTTTCTGACGGAATGTTTTTTTTTCCACAGTGGACACATCCTCCTGTACACTTTTCCTTTCTCCCCGAGTTCAGTGACTGCCACTACAGTTGTACACACAGTGGCAGGATGATTCCTTTTTGGAATAGGCAGTGGGCTGGACATGGTTCTACTAGACCACCACTAGAGGCTTAGTTTTAGATGCTCTTACAAAACAGCTCTTTTTATTAGCAGAACAATCCTTGGCTGTCCTTTCTGAATGAACCTATCTCCTACCACCCTTCTCAGGGTTGTTGGTTTTAGCTCGGTACTCTCCCACTAGTGTGAATGAGTGATGGAGACTTAGTCCAGGAAGATATGGAAATTACATACTTACCGTAATTATTGATCTTCTTGGACAGTCTCCATCACTCATTCACACGCCCACCCACCATCCCCTGGGTTCACTCATTTTCTTTCCTGGTCTTCATGGTCCTATGGTTCAGACTGTGAAGACATTGTTCTTTGACCTTTCTTGCAAAGGCCATCTGGGCCCTCTCAGGCCCAGAAACTCAGAATGAGTTATTCTCATTAGTTACGCTGCACCTCCTCGGTCGAAAATGTACTGAGGTGGTTGGAGGGTCAACGCCGAGATAGCCTACACAGGCGCGAGCTAGTCTCGTGGTCCCACTCATGCATGGTCCTGTCTCAACGCCGACCCTTCAGAAATTTTTGGCTTCCGCTTGGTCCTAGCGCCTCTTGCACTATCCCACTAGTGTGAATGAGTGATGGAGACTGTCCAAGAAGATCAATAATTACGTTAAGTACATAATTTCCATTTCTGTTCAGTGGATCTGCGGGATGCATTCTTTCACGTCCCAATCCGTCCATCTCATTGGCGGTTCGTCCACTTCAGAGCTGAAGGGACCCTATACGAGTTTTGAGCCATGCCGTACGGCCTGTCATCGGCCCCACGGGTCTTCACCAAATGCATTGCTGTGGTGGCAGCCCACCTCAGGTGTCAGGGGTGAGAATTTACCCCTCCCTCGATGATTGGCTCTTAGCAGGTCCCACCCAGCAGGAGGTGAAGAGGTCCAGGGACCTGGCCCTCCAGACCTGCTCCCAACTCGGCCTCCTGAGCAGCGAGGCCAAGTTGGAACTCATGCCTTCCCAGGTGATGTGCTTCATCGGGGCAGAGCTCGACTCTCATTGAGCCAGAGCTCGGCTCCCAGCAGACAGGGCAGAGGTTCTCTCCTCCTTTGCCCAATCATTTCTGGTTGGGCAGTTGCGCCCTGCCCAGGACTTTCCGTGCCTTCTAGGTTACATGGTGGCATGCACCTCCGTGGTCCATTTGGGCCCGGTGGCACATGCGCCCACTTCAATGGGAGCTGGCCACCCAGTGGACTCAGCGCTATGGTTATTTCGATCAGCTGATCACTATGACCCAGAAGATGTGGGACGCTGTCCAATGGTGAACCGCCCCAGATTGGTTGCAGGAAGGTATCCCGTTTGTCCGCCCCAAGTCGATGGACGTTCTCATGATCGATGCCTCTCTCATGGGCTGGGGAGCCCACATGGGGGACAAAAGGACCCATGGGGTCTGGACCCTTGAGGAGTCCCAATACCACATCAACCTGTTGGAGCTCAGAGCAGTCAGTCTGGCACTGTCAGCTTTCTCTCCTCAGCTCCGGGGTCAAGTGGTTCAAGTCCAGATGGACAATACCACAACCATATACTACCCCAACAAACAGGGTGGCACACACTTCCGTCTGTTTTGCAGAGTGGTGCTCCGCATCTGTACCCCCGTCAGCCATCTGGAGGCAGATCTCCTAGCCATTCATGTAGCAGGAGCCTCAAACCATTTGGCGGATGCTCTCAGCCGCTTAGGCGAGACATCCCACAAGTGATCTCTCCATCCAGAGATAGCTTACAGCCTGTTCTCCCACTGGGGAAAACCGATGGTGGACCTGTTTGCCTCCAGGGACAACACCAAGCTGAGGCTGTTTCATGCCCACCCCCCTCAGCAGGGCTTGCTGCAGGGGGATTCCTTCTCAAGGCCATGGACCCCAGGCCTCTTCTGCACCTTCTCTCCATTTCCCTTGATCCACAACTGGCCGCGCCAGTTCTGGTATCCAGATCTCCTCAGCCTCAGCTGCAGGCGCCCGGAGCAGCTTCCTGCACACCCGGACCAGATATCACTCAATCAGGGGAAGGTATTCCATCCGGACCTTCAATCCCTGTACCTCACAGTCTGGTATCTGAGCGGCTAGAGTTCCAGGCTTTGGGTCTTTCCAAAGATATCTACACTGTGGTGGAGGCATCCGGAAAGGAATCGACCGGGAAATGTTATGCCTTCAAATGGAAAAGGTTTTCTATTTGGTGTCAGGGCAAGGGCCTAGACCCTCTGTCCTGTCCAGTGGCTAACGTTCTCTACTACCTTTGGTCTCTCTCCAAAAGGGGTCTTCGGTCATCGACCCTTAGGGTGCACCTGGCAGCCATCTCTGCTTACCGGGCATGGGCTGGTCAGCCGATGGTGGTGCAGGAGACAGTGTTCGGGTGCTTTTTCAAAGGCCTGGATCACATATCTCCTCCGGTGCGTGAACATCCACCTCCATGGGATCTGCTGCTGGTACTAGCAAAACTCATGGGCAAGCCATTCGAACCAGTGCACATGTGTGTCTTGTCACTCTTGCTGTGGAAGACGGTCTTTCTGGTGGCTATCACGTCTGACAGAAGGATAGGGGAGCTCCAGGCGCTTTCAATGGACTCCCCTTTTCTGGTCTTCCACAGGGACAAGGTTGTCCTATGCCCCAACCCGAAATTCCTTCTGGAGGAGGTGTCAGAGTTTCACTTTAACCAGATATTGATCCTGCTGGTATACTACCCTAATTACACCTCAGATGCTGAGTACTGGCTTCATACCTTGGACCTGAGACAAGCTCTCTCTTATTATAAGGAGAGGTTCGCCAGCTGTTTGTCACCTACGCTGAAGCCGCTTCTGGCAGACCTGCAGCCAAACAGACTACTGCAAGATGGATCACATCATGCATAGGTCTGTGCTACGAGTTGGTGGGCAAGGAACCTCCCAGAGAGATACAAGCTCATTCTACCTGCCATACTGCTGCATTGGTGGCTGCTTCCAGGGACATCTCTATCCAGGAGACCTGTTGGGCTGCTACCTGGAAGTCAGCAAACACCTTCATCACCCACTACCACATCGACCATGAGTCACGCCGGGATGCTGGTTTTGGGGCCTCAGTTCTCCAATCTCTGTTCCTTAAGTAGGGGGTGTGTGCCTTGCCTTCCTCCTCCCAGAGAACTGCTAGGAGTCTGCCAAAGAGTGTGGATGAACAACATATCCACGCTCCTAGAAAAACAGGTTACTCACCTGAAACAGTAGTTCTAGGAGTGGTATATGTTGTTCATCCACACGGACCTACCCAACCTCCCCAGCTGCAGACACACAACACCTGGCTTCCAGCGGGTTAAGATCTGGCGTCATGGGGCGGAGCTGAGGTATATACCACCCAGGTGGTTGGGAGGAGCCAGCTTGAAGACTTCCGATGAGATTTAAAGTGGAAGGGGACATGCCAAAGAGTGTGGATGAACAACATATACCACTCCTAGAACTACTGTTACAGGTGAGTAACCTGTTTTTTCTGTCTGTGCCCTTTCACCTTAATTAATCTGTTCCTTTTACAGGAGCTGCAGTTTGACCTTTGGCACAGTTTCTTCAGTACAAAGGCCTTTTTTTTTTTTTTTAACTATTGGGCTCTTGTACCACATCATTTTATTTAGGTTTTAGGAATCGCTGTGTTATTACTATGTTCTCAAATTGGTCTGTCAGACAGACCTTGTGGACCAGCAGAAAAATTGTACAAATGGTTTTCAGCTTCTGGCAAGGGCAGACTGTCACGAACATTGTTTAAAGTGTTTAGGTCCGCATCATAATGTTACAGACTATAAGTCCTGTCATATTTTTTACCCAAAAAACTCCTTTAAAAGGGTAAAAAAAAATGTAAAAAGAAGCATGCCTTCTTAGATTTTTTTCTGTCACCTAAAAAAAAAAAAAAAAGAAAGCTTTGAGGGTGGTCCCAACGATGGTGGAAAGCATGCATCAGAAGGGCACACCTCCTCACATACAGTAGCGGATCTTGAAAAAGGTAACATGAAAAAAAGAAAAAGCTGCACAGCCATCAGAAAGGCTTTGTAAAGACGGTTTAGACAGCAGGATGTCTGAAAGGGGGAACCCTGAATCCAGTGATGGCGAAAATAAAAACGAAAGAGCTTTAGAGCAGTCACTGGAATTGGTGTCTGCCAGAAATAAATTTAAAGAAAATAATGTCACTGTCATTCCTGCATGGAGAAAGGAACAGGCAGCCGGCTCTGTGGCACCGAGCAATGGGGCATCACTTTGGTAATCTGGGTTGGTATCCTGTGACATGGGATAGTCGCAAGTGGGTGCCTGCTGAAACGGCGACCAACTTGCGGCGCATGTTGACAGGGTAAGAGAGTAGGGAAGGCGACCGGATGGGGGGGGGGGTCACGAATATCGACAGGATGTTGCTATATGTACACACCGCATGCGGAGGGGAGTGAGCAACGCTAAGCAGTAGGGAGGATTTGTAAAGAGTGTGGTGCATGAGTGACTGCCAAGCTGGCTCCATGGCATTGTGGGTGGGTGCTGAGCTGGGGTGGCTACAATGCTGGTCTGGGCACAGGTATGTTTTATTTAGCCCAGCCGAGTTTTTTTACAATGTTGCACCTCCCTGGAGTTGAGAATCTTATAGTAGGAGGTGCCCCCAGATAACATTAAAAGTAGAGTCCTTTGCAACGTTTTGTTTGTCGCCAGGGATGTAGATTGCCAAATTGAATTTCGGGCGAGCAGACGCCGCTTGAGCGACGCGACACAAGCGATCACCATTATGACATGGAACTATTCGGGTTTACGCCCGAGTCCGGATGTCAGAAGCTGAGGCCAGTAAGGACAGAGTTAAGTGAGCGCCTGACACTTACCTCTTTGGGGGTCGTTGTGTGCCGTTTCCATAGCGGCTTCTGGTGCTTGCTTAGCGGAGGCATTCTTGGCATGGATGACATACGCTGATGAATGTCCCTGCCCTGAGGACATCTTTGCGGCCACATGCATACGGGAGGTGGGTGGGGCCCCCAAAATGGAAACAAATAGCGGGACACTGCTTAACCTCGGCCAATGCAATGGACTCTTTCTCTGAATAATCAGACTTGAGACTGAGTGCTGCAGTTTTCTAGGCGTTCCTGATGTTTATCATTTTAAGGTGTTTCACACAAGATGCTATGGTTCTTGCAGCATTTAGAGGAAAGTCTCAACATGTGCTCAAACAAGAAGCGCACCTAGACAGATTGTACACCGTCTGACCTTGGAAGACCAATGCAGCGCTCCACCAACCAAACTCTGCTAGAGGGTACCCCATAGAACTATAACTGACTGCCTGCGCCACCTAGTGGTAATAATGGGTATAAGATGTTGACCTCAACATTGTTTGAACAGTTTAAATGGTCTAACGTTTGATCGTGAATGGTTTCAGTTTGTTGTTGTTGAAGGAGTACACTCGCTTAGATAGCTCAGTTGTCATGAATAGAACGTACATGGACTGGAACAGAAGAACCCCTCTGAAGAATAAAAATGGCCACAGCTGGCACAAAAATACTGTCTTATAACATAAATGGGATTAATAACCCCATTAAGAGAAAACGAGTCCTGAAATATATTAGAGAAAGGGGATATGACATCAACTACCTACAGGAGACCCACCTTACCCCTACAGAGACAAAGAAGCTCAAATCCAGGGCATATCCAAAACTGTATAGAGCCTCTCTGGAAAAGGGGAAGAAAAGAGGTTGGCTATCCTGTTGGCAGCAAATTTCCCCTTCACGGAGGAGGAAGTGGTGTCAGATCAAGCTGCAAGATATATTATGGTCACAGGGAAAGTACAAGGATCTCCAATTACCCTAATTAATGTCTACGCCCCACCGAGCTCCCCAATAACATTCTTTGCAGATCTAATCAAGCTTGTATCTGAAAAAGCTAAGGGCACAATACTAGCGGGGGGGGGGGACTGGAATATTGTACTGAACAGGGCATTGGATTCCACCTCTTGGATGCCCTCCACCCCGGAACACTATACCCAAAATATTTGCTAACCTAATGCAGAACGCGGGGCTGGTAGACGTGTGGAGAACCAAATACTCCCAGGCAAAAGAGTACACCTGTTACTCGTCGAGATTTAAAACATACTCTTGGCTTGATATGTTTTTTTGTAAACGCCACAGACATATGCTTGGTGGACTCTGTCTGGGTGGGGACCACAACACTCTCAGATCAAAAACCATTGTTCATGAACATAGATTTAAAGCCGCTCCTTAGGAAAACACACTGGAGATTAAATATCTCTTTACTGAGAGATAAGGATACTATAGACAAAGAGACAGAGGTGATCAAACAAACAGTTGCATTAAACAGGAGCCGTGACACAGCGCCACAAATACTATGGGACACAGTCAAAGCAGTTGTTAGGGGAAAGCTGATTTCCATAGCCTCATATAAGCAGAGGTAAAGGAGGGCCCAGCTAGAAACTCTTACTTTAAAACTAAGAGAACTAGAAGCACAACAGAAACTAAGATGGGATAGACAAGTAGAGGAGGAACTTAAAACTGTTAAAACTAAAATTCAAGATATGCAAAAGGCAGAGACTGAGAATGCCCTCTATTACCTCAAGCAAAACTACTATGAGGGAGGCCCCAGGGCAACAAGATTTCTAGCCTATCGCCTTAAGCAGAGAGCAGCAAACGCCTCCATAATTAAAATCAGAGATTCAAGAACAAACCAAATCACACTCAAAAAACAACAGCTAGCTGCTGCTTTCATACATTACTATAAAACATTATACCAGACTCAAAAGGAATCCTGCAAAGAGGAAAGAGAGAGAGAGATTAAATCATTAAAGCTCCCAAAACTAACAGAAGCTCAGGGGCAGTGCCTGATAACCCCAATATCCGAGGGGGAGGTCTCCACGGCTATTAAAAATCTAAAAACAGGAAAGTGCCTGGGTCCTGATGGGTTTGGGGGAGAATTTTACAAAAAGTTTCAGGAAGAAACAACAGGTTTACTTACTCAAGCATATAATGAAGTGTGGACCGAAGAAGGGAAGGTACCAGCAACATGGAATTATGCCACCATTACGGTACTACATAAGGAGGGTAAAGACCCCCACAGAGTGTAGCTCCTACCGACCAATATCGCTCCTCAACACGGACCATAAAATATATACCGCCATCATTGCCACCCACCTTAATACCATCATCACACAATTGGTGCACTTAGACCAAGTGGGATTTGTCCCCAACAGACAAGCCCCTGATAATGTCAGGAGGACAATCAACATCATAGACATTATAAATAGAGAACACATTCCAGCTTGTATCCTTAGTGTGGACGCCGAAACAGAATTTGATAAGGTGTCCAGGAGCTTCCTCTTCCAGACCCTTGAACAATTCGGCTTTCCATTAGCCTTCATAGGAGGACTCCAAAGTCTGTACATGAACCCTCAGGCATATATTAGGGTGAATGGCGGGGTAACGGATAGATTCTCATTAGGCAGAGGCACCCGACAGGGATGCCTCCTTTCCCCACTTCTATTTGCTCTGTATACCGAGACCCTCACCAGGGCCATCGGAGAGGATGCCCGGATAACAGGCATCAGAATTGAAGAAACAGACCACAGAATATCATTATACGCCAATAACGTGCTCCTCTACCTGTCAAATCCAAATGAATCAATCCCTAGAGTATGGGAGATACTAGAGGAGTTCGGCCTACATGCCGGCTACTCACTGAACAAACATAAAACTGAACTTCTCAGCTTTCACTACAAACCACCCCCTGAAGTCCTAGAAATATTACCCTTAACATGGGCCAAACATAAGATCAAATATCTTGGAATCCAAATACCTAAAAATCTCAAAAACTTGTTCTGGTTCAACTTTCTTCCCCTGACAGCGTCCAGCAAGACATACATACATGGTCCCTGCTGAATTTGCCACTATGTTCCCGTATACAAGCCACATCCATGAACATATTGCCCAGATACTTATATATGTTTCAGTGTCTGCCCTTAAACATAGCCAAGGCACAGTTTGAGTTGGCAGAGTATGGTCATGAAATACATCTGGGCTCCAGGCAGGCCCAGAATAAAATCACGTCTCATGCGAATGTACAAGAAGAGAGGAGGCAGGGCCCTTCCAAATCTGGAGGAATATTACCTAGCTGCACAAACCCAGGCAGCCCTCCACTGGACTGTGGACAGGTACCAAGCACACTGGAAAGATACTGAGTGAGCATACACAGAGGGAACCCCACTAGGAGCTAGACTAATGGACATAGACGCATGCAAGGAGGGGGAAGACTCTCTGTTAACATCAGTACACAACACTTCAGCAATAGCCCACAGAACCTGGAAAAAGTGTGGCTTAATAAATGCTACTGGGCCCTGGAAATGGTTTGGCTGGGACAGTTCCTTCGCCCCATCACGCCTAGATCATGGATTCCACAGATGGCTGAGACTGGGTCTTTACCAACCCAGACAGCTGATGAACGGAGACACAATGCAGGACTTCGACACCATCAAAACCACATATCACCTAAAAAATTCGGATCAATACAGGTTCTTGCAACTTAGAACACGCATAAATGCGGCAGAACAGAAAGATCACCACACACAGCACTCCAGACAGCTGCTAACAATAATCCAGGTCATTCTAGAAGGCACACTCAAAAAAGGGTTGATATCTGCCCTATATAAAACTATCAGAAACACTCATAGTGAATACCTTGACTACATCAGAGTCAAGTGGGAGGCAGAAGCACAACTACAAATAAGTAAGCAGGACTGGGATAGAATCCTGATGTTGTCTGCTATGACCACACAGTCCCCTTTCTGGCAAGACTTTGGACTGTGGGGGCAGAGAAAAACCTAGTCTTGACTTTCCATTCAAAGTAAATGGAGACCAGAAAACTCCCCTAGCTGTTGGAGAGGATGTACCGAAGATAAGGTAAACTACACACACATCTTTTGGCAGTGTCCAGTGACTAAAACATATTGGCAGCAGATTGGGGATGCCCTAAAGAACATATTCTCCATAGACACCCAGCTGGAGATGACACATCTGCTACTAGGGCTTCCTCCACCTGAGTTAAGGGGAGTCATGGCTATGTACCTTTGGAATACTCTTCTAGCAGCATCACATAAAGCCATCACCAGAAACTAGAAAAAAAAAACAAATCCACCCACAGATATACAGTGGAAGGCCATTGTAAGAGAAATACAGGAGATGGAGGAGTTAACTTATAAGGTGAATACCAGAATACAGGCCTACACAGCCAGGTCGGAAATTTGGCTAGACACTACTCCAGACACAACATAGGAAAGAGGAAAAAGGGAAACAATAATGAAATGGAAAAAATGAATAAATATGATGTATATCCATACTGTTAATGTACTGTGTAACTTAAAAAATGTATCTATGATGAACTGTACCCAACAGTTTAATAAACTTGAATTAAAAAAAAAAAGGAAAAAAAAAATCACCTGCCCAGTCAGCTGGATGACAACGGCCTCATCCCACCACACCACAGTTCCCATCAGTGCACCACTGTCATCCGCTCCTCCTCCTCCCCACCACTGTCACACTGGAGAACTTCGAGGGCTCGCTGCTTTCCTTCTTCACCCCTGCTTGGAGAAGGGGCTTCCCCTGTAGGGTTAAGCCAGAACCCTCTGGGACCCAGGTAATGACGGGGATTCAGGGGGTGGGAGTCGGTAGCGGGTATGGACTGGCAGGCAGCAGGGACACTGAGCAGCCCAAAGGAGTGGCGGGCTGGGAGGCACGGGAAGCAGAATAAAGAAATAAAAAAAAAGGAACAGGGAGGTGGCACAGAAAAAAATTCCTTACTCACATGATGTGTCAAAAATGTAATTGTTCCTTGCATTCCAGGCCATGGAAAGTTTGAATACGATTCCTGCCACCCCCCCGTGTAGTCTCCAGCTTATCTGCCTGCTGAGGAAGAAGAATATTATGTACATATGGAGGAAGGTTACCCCAAGGAGTTAAAGGGCATACCTGAGCAAGATTTTGAACCTCCTACAAGGCAAACTGAGGACTACTCATCCTTTTCCTCATATGTCAGACAAGTAGATATTACCCTCAACCCCCCCCCCCCAATAGAGACAGAGGAGGATGAAGAGGATTCTGATTTTATGGACATGTTGGGAGTTGCTCCACCAAGAAGGATATTACATTCCATGCATAAACCACTTAAAAAGGCCATAGCAAAAGTCATGGCTGTACCCACTTCAGCTGCAGCCATCGACAAAAAATTGAGAGAAAATATCAGGGGAACATTACAAGCAGGGAGTGGAATATCAGTTTGACCATCCTGATCATGTGGTAGTCCAGGATGCTGCTTGTGAGAGGGCAAAAATCGCTCTTTCTGTGCAGTCCACCGAAAAAAAAAAACTGAAAAATTGGATACTGTGGCAAAAAAAGCTTGTCTGGCAGGTTCTCTGCTTATCAGGCAGGTAGCTTATTCTGCTTAGTACCAAGCACTTTGGAACACAGTTTTGGCACTGGCAGAAAGACCAGATGATGGTTTGGCACAGGACCCAATTACTACGGCAAGATCAGCCTTGAATGTCACTAAATATAATTTCCCACACTGCGGTGGACACTAATGACACTTCTGCCAGAGATATGGCTCAGACAGTGTCCTTAAGAAGGTTTTCCTAGCTAAGGACTACATCCTTTCCCAGGATGCTCAAAACAAGGCAACAGATTTCTCCCTTGAGGGGGATTCACTATTTGGTGACAAAACAGGTCTACATGAAAAAATGGATGACTACAAAACCACTTTCCAGAATAGCAATGATAATGACAGGGCCTCTACTTCCCACACGTCATACAGAAGGGGAGGCAGAGGCAGGGGATACTCCCCAGGAGCCTGGGGGCAGGGTTTTCAAAGGACGGCACAGGCTGTGCCAACAAGTAGTTTGTGCCGATTGCTGGTGCTCCAGGGACCCTGTGCCCGATTCTCTATCGGGTAGGGCCCTGGCAGCAAAGTCCCACAGCTTGAGGCAAAGTTGGCCATGCGCCAAAGAGACAGCACACTCGAGAGGTTTGCCACAAGCTGCAAGCAAGTGTGCCATAAAATATAAAGCAGACCCCCCACTGGCCACAATCTCCCTGTTTAATAAAAGTAATCACGGCCCTGGTGGTCTAGTGGACCCCCCCAACCCCAATCTGCCCATATTACAAGATAACTTTCTTTGGTGGTTTAGCAGACCTCCCTCCCTATTCCAGTTCTGCCAGTATAATATGTAACTGGCCTTGGTGGTCTAGTGGACCCCCACCACAGTAGGCAGTACCCCACCACCCCCCCCTGTCCCATCCCTTAGCCAGCTATCAGCACAGCCGTCCACTCTCTGCTATGGCCAGCCATCAACTGATCTGTCAGAGAACGTGTACTGTACAGCTGTTACAATATGCCCTCCACCAACTGAGCTGTCAGTGCTTCAGCACGACGTGCATCAAAGGCCGCCGCACCTCTGCACACTTCAGGCAGGCCCAGACTACCTTCTCCCTAACCTTCGCTAGGGGTCAGGTGCATGCCACTCTCCGTACTCCTCCACTCCCAGAGAAGGGGAGCAGTCCAATGTACGCTCCACCCCCTCCCCCTGCCGTCCGATCCTCTGATGCCCTCAGTTTAATTCCAAACCAGGGTTATCGTCGTCGCAAGCGGTGTTGCTACCACTGCACCGGTGGGCCGGCCATGTTACAAGATTTCTGCCTTACTACACTTTGTGCTTCAAGATCATTCATGTGTCAGTCTTCACCATTCATCAGTTTTGGGTGACTGGCCGGAGACAGGAACCCCACGGGAGAGTTATTTATTTATTTTTTTTGATGTATTATTTCTTCCAGAGCTCCCAGCTTGCAAGCCTGCCTTCAGTTGTCCCCCAGCGCAGCCCCGAAGGTTAGACCCCCTCCCTTATGCGCCCCACGACTTATCCTTCATGGCAAAGTGGTGGGGAGTGACGCAACCCACCCCAAATGGATCTATGCCAGGAGGTGCCTTCTCGGAGGCAGTGCTGCGAGGACGCCGTTCTGCTGGAGCTGTTTTTCTGCTTTTCTCCTTGTATGGAGGCGGGCGTGCAATGGCGCCTGTGGTAGAGCCACATGGCCTCGCACGCTCACCAAGCGCCTGGGCCCTGTCTCCTCCCCTTCGGCTGTGATCAGCGCACTGCCCTCAGCAGCCGCTAGGGCCAGTGGAGCACCAACAGCTAATGTCTTCCCACCCCAGAGAAGGAGAGTAGTCCAGCGGACACTCGATCCTTCTCCTCCCCGCCAACCCCCGAAGACCCGTGCTCATTCCCGAACGCGGGTCGCCGGCATGGCTTGAGGTAAGGCGTCCAGCGCCTCAGCCCTCAATGCCACTGGGCTGGCCTTATTTATGTTTTTTGAAAGGAGGAGCCGGCACTGCCCACAAGGCCAGCGCATTGCGTGGCACTCGCGGGTTGGCCAGTAATGGCCATTAGATCCTCCTCCACCTCAGTTCTGCTTCTCCCACCATTGAGACAGTACCTCGCTCGAATTTCACTCTGCGCGGCCTAGTTAGACATCAACACCTTTGAGCCATGTTTCCTCGGGGCCGTTTGACGCCGTCCTTCAGCTTCTCCACCGCCACTCTGCCTTGGTTCTGCAGCCTACTCAATGCCATTTACAATACAGTAAGATCTTTCCTTTTATTAAGCAGCGTTGAGTTTTTTCTGTTTTGTGTTTTAGTTACCATGCGTGTCATGCCTGGTCCTCAGGACAAGAAATGGTAAAAGAAAACAGGTCAGCCTCCCATGCGTCGGTGTCCCTGTAGCCGACATATTTCTGTTACCGACCGACATGACGTTTGCCTCACCTGCCTTGGAACTCAGCACGACATGGATTCCTGTGACACCTGCTTCTCTATGGACTGCCACGTTCTGGAGCACCGCACATTAAAAGTCAGCAGGGCTCCTCCGACATTTGGTGGGCTGTGTCACACGCGTCAGTCCAAGCACAGGACTCTCAGCCCTTCCGGGTCCCTTCCCGGGCCTACACAGTCAGGAGAAGAAGGAGCCTCCTCTTCTTCATGCCTTGCCATTGAGGAGGTTCCTACTGCAGTGCTAGAGGTCTGGTCTGGCTCCGTTCGGAGGCCATGCCGGGAGCACTGCAGAGGTGCAGGCTCCCCCCGTTGTCAGGGTCCATGGCTGTGGGTCCCAGTGCAGGGTGTTCCTCGGTGCTCCCTGACTGCGCCATCTCAAATCCCAGGGCCGCGCGCAGCTCCAGTGATCAGGGTGATGCTATGGGGGGTGCGGAGTCTGCTTGCAGCGCCATGAGTGGGAGACCCCCTGGGGCCGACAGTCCAGAGCTCCTCTGGATTGTCTCCTCATCAGAGCTGGACATTTCACAGGCTGATCTGGACTGGAAGCCTGACTCTTCAGAGTCAGGGGGTTCTCCATGGCCTAGTACTGTGCACCCCCTCAATCGCCCCCGTGGCGGCCCTGGTGACTGCGGCTCGTGCAGACTCTCGAGCCGATGGTGGCTCTGCGGATCAGCTGCGGGCTGCTGCTCCCGCTGCTGCGGGAGTGGCGATCAGAATCATGGAGCAGGGGGTGGCTGCCTTCCCCGGTGCCATCCATTCTCTCAGGATCAAGATCGAGTCCCCTCCTTTGCCACTCCCTTCGGGGAGTCATCAGAATTGGGGGGTTCTTTGGCACAGGGTGCAAGGAAGAGAGCTTCCTCTGAGTCAACAGGGTTGAGGAAACAGGGTTAGGAATGCCGGCACATTCCCGCGGCCCACTGAGGGAGGAGCCGCAGTGCTGAACCCTGTTTCTTTCCTTTGTCCCCTTCTAGGGAGGCTTTACTGGGTGGCGCTGGGAACCGCCCTTCTGGATCCATGCGGCCCTGGCCCCTTCATAGGGAAGCTCACCCTACAGGGTTAAGTCCTGGCTAATTTGTGTTTCTTAACAGGTCGTTGAATTTACAGACCTGCCGATTCCTGCTCATGCCAGGTTTGCCTATAGGTTCTTCTAGCCCTTGCAGAGAAACGTCACATCAGGTGACAGGATCACCCGTGCCTCTGTACCCAGCTCCCCTTCTCCCAGGCCATGTGGGTCCTCTGGGACCTTTGACCCGGGAACAGTTCAGATCCTGGGCAGCGGATTTCCCCCAGTATGTTAGGGATATGGACAAGTAGGTCTTACTACCAGTTCCCCCTCCGCAGCCAGAATCTGACTCTACAAGTTCCTCGGCCTCCTCGTCTTCCTCCATGAAGGAAGAGGAGCCCTCTGTCCATTTCTCCTCAGGCGCTGATCAGGCTCAGTATCAGCGCTTCCTAGCAAGACTGGTCATGGACTTGCACATTTCCCGTTACACCCGAGACAATGCCGAGTGTGTAACACAAGCCTTCTTAGGCGAATTTGAGGCACATCATTTGGTGGTCCCATCCTGGCCAGTCCTTTCCAGGAGGCATTGTACAGTACCTGGCAGCTTCCATGTTCCTCAGATCTAGCCCCCATGGACTGCCGGAGATGGTATTGTTTAACCCCGGGGGTCTCCAGGCTCCTTGCCTCATCCCACTTCGGGACTGACAGGACACCCTTCCAGGCATAGACGTCCAGTCCGCGACAAGCTCCCTGATCCTGACTCTATGGAGTTTGATCGGCTGGGGCGAAGAGTTTTCTCCTCTGTGTGGATGATGCTTTCTATTATTTCACATCAGGTGCGCCACACTGCCTATAATAGGGATCTGTGGGTGATGCTGGGCCACGAGCTAGCATCGCTACCGATTCAGAGGCTACCCAGCAAACCATAACCCTCTCTGTGATTACGTCTGGAGTTGGTAAGGCACCAGTCAAGGGCATCTTGTGACATCAGTGAAGTCACTTCACGGCTTGCAGGGGACAGCAATCTGCATTAGGCGGATGGCATGACTTCGCCTGTTGAGGTTGTCACCTTTGGCCCAGCGTAGCTTACTGGCCTCCTCCTTCCAGGGGACCCATCTCTTCTCCTGCAGGGTGAGACGGGAACTACAGGGGCGCCTTCCTTCCCCCTAGGGTCAGTCCGTGAGCCATACCATCTTCCTACTCGCCCCGCTCCTCTCTGATGGATTTATTTTCCCCTCTTCTCTGGCAGGCTGCCAAGAGGCCCCCCAAGGGGTATTGGAGGTGGGCAAATAGGGCCACTGTCGTGGTTCATAGGGTCTTCTGGTGGGTCCCTCCCTTATCCTGAGCTGCTCTCTGGGGTCAAGTTACCCCCTTAGCTCACCAGCCTTGAGTTTTCTGGGATGAGGAGGCTCTGGGGCTAACCACTACTTCCTTGATCCTTGTTGTTTTCTCCTTTCTCCTGTGGGAATGGAATTCCTTTATTTTGGGGTTCCTTCCACCCCCTACTCCTCTGAAACCTTGTTTCCCTTACGGTAACATTGGGGGGGGGCGGGAAAACCCCCGGTGGAATTGGGGATGGGGGGGGGGCCTTACCCATCATGAGATACTCTGAATCCTTGAATCTCCCTTGAAATATCCCTTAAAGGATCTCCTGATCAGCTTTAATACTCGATGGGTCTTGGCCTCCCTTTCTCCTCCTGCTTCCCTTGAAAATCTTTTCTCATTCTCTTTCCTCCCTTGCTGCCCCTTTGGCCGTCCAGGGATTGGGGCATTTCTCTGACCATAACCTCTCAGGTCCCTCCCCTACTCTGTCTTCTGGTCAGCTTATTCTTTTTCAGTTACTTCCTTTCCTTTTGCTGTCTCTCGGGCTCCCTTGCCCTGCCCTTATTTTCTGTATACCTCCTTTTTATTTTGGCTCACGCACGCCAGCCAACACATTGCATTAGTAGCGGATTTGGAGGCACGGTCACTGTTGGGCAAATATAGGGCATGCATCAGTAGGTGCATCTCTCATTCCCCAATAAGCCAGCATGCAGGCGCCACACCAGGAATACATAATGTGGTGAGCACATCTAAGGAAAGGTCCACTGCAGTGAGAGCCAAGCTTGTCATGCAGTGGCACCAAAATATGCCCTCCCTATGTGCCTTTCCTGGTTAAGCCCTTCAATAAACATGCCCCCGCATGGAGAGCCAACTTCAGGGGTACCCAATCCCCCTGTCGTACCCCAACCCACTTCATTTACCCGGCCAGGGCCCACTTCCTGTCGGCATAATGCACCCCCATTTTAAAGCGTGTATGCCGAGGGTGCCCAATCCCCTCAGCATCATGTCCCCCCTTCTCAGTTTAATTTGCCGCACGGGGCCCACTCCCAGTCGGCATAATGTCCCCCATTTGTTGTGTGCCGTCAGGGGTGCCTAATCCCATTGGCTACAGAACTCCCCAAAAAAATAAACACTCAGATGGCACGCCAGAGCCCACCCCAGCATGCCAAATGCCCCAGTAAACCAAAAATGGTCCCTCATTTTTTTTTTTTTTTTTACAACCTGCAAACCAGAAAGCGGTCCCTCGTTGAGTCTGGTGGCCCTCCCCAACCCGCACCCACCCTGTTCCCCACACCTCCACCCCATCCTTACCTCAGAGCACAACGGCGATCTTCGGTGGACCGGTAACACGTCTGCACTCTTCAAAGCCGACCGCAAACTGAAGAAATGCCAGTAAGCTGTATAATGGCATAAATAGGTGTTTTTTTTTTCAACTTTGGTGCATATCCTCGGGCATTTGGGGGAATTTTGGCACCAAATTTTCAACATGGGGTTATTGGGACCCCTCCTCATGAATTGTCATGGTGTTACTCGGTCCCGAAAGGTGATTTTGCAGTCACTGCACGGAATCACCTTTCGGGACCGATTAACGAAACAAAAGTGCCACTGTTCATGAGGGGGACTCTCAAAAAGCCTATGTTGCAAATTTTGTGAGAAAATCCAAAAAATGGCTGTTTTGCGAGCGTGCGTTGCGCAGTTTCCATGCACGCTCATAACTTCGTGAATTTGTAATATTTTCACTCCAGATTTTCAAAATTGGCATTTTTCCACACCTCCTAATGAACGGTACAGCTTTCATTTTACATATCCTGGCCGAAATGTGATTTCGCGCATCCGGCACAGATTAGCGCGATCGCTATGCAAAATTAGTTTTCGGGACAGTTTGAGAAAATGACGGTGACACTGTTCATGAGCAGAGGTCCTAAAATGCATATGTTGAAATTTTGGTAGCGAAAGTCCATAAAATGACTGTGTTACAAGCGTGCATTGTGGGGTTCACCTTGTAACCCGCAAAATTGCAATATTTTCATGCCAGATTTTCAACACTGGCATTTTTTCACATCTCCTTATGAACAGTACAGCTGCCATTTTTCACAGCCTGCCCAAAATGTGTTTCTGCACCTGTGGCGCACAATGGCATGCTCGCTGAGGGAAATCAACTTTTGGGACAGATTAACAAAATCACAGCACCACTGTTCGTGAGGGGAGGTCCCTTAATGCCTGTGTTGAAAATGTGGCTAAAACAATCCCAAAAATAATTGGGTTACGGACATGTGTTGCTCAGTTTCTATGCATGCTCATGACTTCACCAATTCCTCATATTTTCACTCCAGATTTTCAGTGTTGCCATTTTTGTACACCTCCTAATGAACAATATAGTTGTCATTTTTCACCTCCTACCCAAAATGTGTTTTCGTCCCTGTATCACCAAATGGCATAGCCACTGTGCAAAACCACCTTTCAGCTAACAAACTGATTGTGCGCTCTTCATGAGGTGGGGTCACAAAAACCCTGTGTTGAAAATTTGGAGGGAAAATACCAACAAATGCTTACATTAGGGTTTCCAACTGTAACACCCCACCCTGTAGAGACTGACAGGTGTCAGGGGTGTGACTTGGGATCATTGGCTGTAATGCTTACGCCATTCCACCCCCACCCTGCAGCCAGTGACAGGCATTGAGGTGTGCCTTGGAGTGTTCAGCCCAAAAGTTCACCCCATTCTCCTATACTGCACCCTTCTCAGCGTATTTCCTTATGGAATGGGATTAGTATAAGGCCCAAATACCCCAAAGCACACCACAACACTTGTTAGTGTCTATAGGGTAGGGTGAGGTAAAATGGCATTAGTGTTATAGCTGACGACCCAAAGGCACACCCTAACGTTTTTCAGTCTCTGCAGGGTGGGCAGGGTTGGCGTCAGTTCAATACTTCACTGCCATTCCTATTATGCATCACTCCTGCACTACCAATGCCAGTGAGACAACATTCAGCATTGACAAATGCTTGTTTCCTTCTGTCTCTGTGGCATGCAGAACTGAGGTGGAGGAGGATCCAACAGCTGTTACTGGCCAAACCACGAGCACCACGCAATGTGTCAGCCTCGTGGGTGGCGCCGGCTCCTCCTTCAAAAAAAAAAAAAAATCTCCCACGGGGTGCCTGTCTCCGGCCAGTCACCCAACAGTGATGAATGGTGAAGATACACAGGAAGATCAAGAATTACGGTAGGTACGTAATTTTCATTTCTGATGCCTTGTAGTGGCTGTTACTGCACTGATAGCTCCTGTCAATCTAACAGTATCCGAGCTGCAATATTTGTCATATGAGCAAGACAGGGGCATAGAAAACTCAGATTAACCTGCTAGCCTGATGGAGCAGATGGTAGAACACCAGGATGTTATTTTGGGGATTCAGTTCTCTGATTGGCGTGTTCATTCCTAATCCTTACAAACTGTGTTTTTAATACCCCTTAATGGATAATACTGTGACTTTGTCTTCCCGTTCTTTGACTTGTGTGCAGTTTGTCAGAACTATGAAGCCTGCTGAGGCACCTTGCCTCAGTCACATTGATGAGGAGAATATTTTATTGCAGCAAGGACCTCCCTGTTGAAGTTCATACAGAAATCTTGTACAGTAATAAAATGAATAAGAGCTTGTATGCCTGCTGCTGTGCTAGAGATACTGTTGGAGTTGAGCTTTGTGGCATCAGCCATAGCTGGTACTGAGAACAGCGGTGGGGGTGTTATGCTGTGGCTGCTTACTCACCGACCAGTTTTTGGGTGGGGGGATTGAGTTGTGCTATTGTCTACCACATAAACTGTTTCTTAGGCACTAGTTTCTGCTGGCTGAAGTTGAGGTTTGGGGGGAATTATATTATGCCAAGGGGAGGAGGAGTTATGTAATGAGGGGTATGTTAGGTACTTGCTACTGAAGTAAACTAGATTACTCTAGTGTTGATGTGTCAAAATAAATTAATATGTTCACCCTGAAAAAAATTAAAATTAAGGGACAGGAAGCTGCCATATTACAAAACACACCAGGGTCCACTTTGTGCACCATCCCCCTGACTTGATTATGTGATCTCTCTGGCCTGGACACAGACTTCTGTCCATTCTTCATAGGGGTTGTGTTATGCTGGTTGGTGGGGAGGGGGACTGTATTAGGCTGTGGCTGCTACTCACCACCAGAGGGAGGGGATATAGTTGGCCACATTACAGTGCACTTACAGGTACAGTATATTCAGCCTGCTGACTCTGGAGCTTTGACCCTGCAGCTCAGAAAGCTTCTTTCAAACAACATGAAGTTTTGCTGTGTTCTGACATATGCAGTTAGCCCTAGCACTTGAACTGCTCTGGAGAGGAAAGAGTTAACTCTTTGCAGGAAGCATAGAACATTGAGCTCGAGCTTGGTTTCAAACCTCTGTCTGCAGCACTTCAAAATGTAACACTCAGATTCTTTACTCCGCCTAACTGAACAGTCACTCCGGAGATTGCTCCTTCGCTACAGTCGGTTTGGTTTAGAATCCGTTGATTTAATTACCGATTTTGTTGTTTTTTCGGCTTCAGATCCCTGTTTGCAGTACAGTAAGTGTTGTAGGTAGTGGACTATAGGGTAGATTTGTTGTATTTTATTGTTTTTCAGTGTGGAAATTGTCAAAACCTGTTGATCGGTCCAGTTAGGAACCGATTGTGTTAGGGTTTTATCTATTTTCTTTCTGTAGTGTGAGGTACCGGTTTCCTGTCGGTTTAAAAAAAACGTGATTTACACGTTTTTCTCCACGACCCGTAACACGGTTGGAAACCAATAGGGGGGTCTTACCTGGCTAAATAGCTGTAAAGGGTAAGTTGTAGTCTGGCCATGTCTGAGAAACCCAGGAAAAAAAACGGGCCCACTGGGTTTCAACACTGTGGTGAGTGTGGGGATGCCTTTGCTAAGGCAGACTCTCACACCATTTTTGTTTACTGTCTGGGGTTTGTCCATCTCGATTCAGACTACCAAATTTGCAAAAATGTCCCGAAGGCCACCCTGGAAAAGAGGTTGGGTAGGCTCAGGGAAAAGGAGGCCTAGAAGTCCGCTAATCCGGATGGCCAGCCCGGTTCTGTTCCTGCCAAACCTGAGGGAGTGCCCACTGACCTGGGCGATACTCCTTTGGGCAAAAGGAGATCCGACCCTGAGGGGTCGGTTCCATCGAGGCGTAAGAGGAAATCTGTCGGTTTGGATCCAGAACCACATCATCCAACCGCCAAAGAAATAGCCAGGACGATAAGTATCGTGGAATCGCTCCATCCAGTTCCATCCGATCCGGCGCCTCTCGGTAGGCGCTTGGTTCAGTCGGTTCCTCCAGTTCCGGATTATGTGCCGGATGAATTTTAAGAGCCAGGGTGGGAGAGGGAAGAAGAAGAAGAAGAAGAAGAAGACGACGACGATGACGACGAAGGTCTGGTTGAGCCCATTGAACCGGACATCTCCCCAGACAACCCTTCTAATGTTTCCCCTCCCAGGCTTTCTGAGTCCCCATCCCACTACTTGTTCCACAAGAAAGTGGCTGAGACCCTCCAGCTTCCCTTGGTTGAAGCTTATGAGGAACAAGAGGAGCCTGATTTTGTGGAAATGATGGACATCCCAGAGTCCAAGAGGTTGTATTCTTTAGCTCCTGTAGATAAAGGAATGGACAGGAGGTATATGCTTTCAGGCTCAGGTACAGAGTACTTGTTCCACCAATGCAGCCATGTTGGGGTAGTGCAGGCTGCAGCCTGTGACAAGGCTAACATACCTTTGGCTTCACACCCACCAGCTAAAGACTCTAGGAAGGTGGATGCTATGGCCAAAAAGCAGTACTTCGCATCCTCCTTGGGACTCAGGCAGGCAAAATTATATGGCCTACACAGCCAGATACCAGAAGTCTAGATGGAATACTGTTCTGGAGCTGGCTAAACAGCCCCCCCCCAGCTAGCCAAAGAGCTGGAGGAGGTGGCTACTGATGGGAATGAGGCATCCAAAATTCAGTTTCATGCGGCTGTGTACTCAAATGATGTGGCATCACAAGTCATGGCTACATCTGTGTCTCTTAGGAGGTTTGCTTGGCTCAGATGTACTAGCCTTTCACAGGACACCCAGGCTATGGCCATGGAGTTCCCTGTGGTCAGTGATTCTCTGTTTGGGGAGCAGACAGAGAATTACATGAAGAAAATGGATGAGTATCGGACAACCTACAGGAGTGCACAGGCCAAGGAAAGGCAGGCAACTCCTCAGAGGCAGCAGACTAGGGGCAGGGGCAGTCCTTTTCACAAGCCTTTCTACGAGGCACAGGTCTCCTCTCCTTTTCCACAGAGGGGGTTCTTCAGAGGGAGAGGCAGAAGGGGGATGAACAGGGCTGCATCCTCCTCTCAGTCCAAGGCTCCTGCCAAGCAGACACCCTGATGTGTCAGCCTGAGTCGACTCCCCAATCCCAGTAGGAGGCAGGCTGGCTTACTACTTCCAGACCTGGAAGTCGGCAACCTCAGACAGGTGGGTCCTGGAAGTAGTAACTCTGGGATTGGCTCTTAGTTTTGCAAAGTTTCCAGAATTGAGGGCCAAGTCCTAGAAGCAGAGGTTTCCTCTCTGCTAACCCACAGGGCTGTAGAGAGAGATCTTCCTGGACATAAAGTTTCCACCACTCATTCACACTGATGGGATCTACGCCTGTGGCGCTAGGACCCAGTGGGAGCAAACATTTTGCAAGAGGGCCATTGACAGAGACAGAGCCGCGAAGAGCGGCGCTGCGAGCCTCAGCTCGTGAGGCAATGACGGTCTCGGTATCGATCCTCCAACTGCCTCAGTTCTACTCCGTAGAGTGCACTTCACTGACGATGTCGCTTGCCCGCCGGGAGTCAAACTTCAAACTAGCAGCATAGTTTTCAGTTTATTATTTTGTAGTATATCTTGAATAAGTACCGCTTAATTTTAATACATTTTATTCTTATTAAAAAAAGAAGTCTCAGCCTACATTGACGGAGTTGACCATGAGCGGGTCAGGTGACGATAGGGAGACTTTGTATGAAAGCTGTTCAGTCAGCCGGGACGGGTCCGGTCCGCCGCCCTCTCCGGAAGAGGGGTCTGAAAATGGACGGTCCAGTGCCCGATGGGAGGGGCGGTCCCCCCGGAAGCATAAAAGAAAACAGTCGCATTCTCGGCACCGTTTGGCCTGGAGCTCTTCTTTGGCCCACAGGTCAAAAAAGAGAAGGCATCACTCGAGGTCACCCTCTGGTATGTCTGCACGTTGACGGTCGGTCATTGGGGTCAGTTGCCGGTCTCCTCCACCGGAGTCACCGGTTTCTGTTTCTGGTCACCGACCTCTTCGACATCGGAACCCTTCCCCGCCTTCTGGTAGGGCTTCAGATGAGCAGTTTCATCAGTGGGCCGCTCTGATGGAGCAGTGGGCTCGGAGGTTGGTCCAGCTGCCTGGCCCGGTCACTCCGGGGCTCTTCGGGGGATCGGGTTGGACGGTTGGGCCTCCCTAGTCGTGCGGTGCCTTCTTCAGTACCGTCGACTCTGCGCTGAGGTGTTTTCTCCCCTCACATGGCTGCGGCGCAGGGGCCACACTGATGCCTCTATCGCCTGGTATTCTTCCATCTTTCTCCTCAAATCCTAGTTTTTGGGGCCCTGTGTTGGTTTTGGCGCCGTCGGCGTCGATGGGTCACTCGGCTCCATCCTCAGCATCGATCCGTCTGTCGGCGCCATAGTTGGCGCCATTGGGATAGTCGGCACAGAAGGTTCTGTTGGCGCCGTGCGTGGCACTGGGTCAGGTGGTGCTGTGCTCTTTATCGGTGCTGAGGCTTGGTGTGACGTCTTCAGGGCTTCTCGACTCCAAACCTTTTTCCTTCTGATTTTCACTTCTTTCCTGTCTATACAGTCCCTCCTGGGCTGTCAGGAGATGATATTGAGCCTGACCCAGACCTTAGGCTGGGTGATGACATGGAAGGAACAGGATCTAATCCTATTGCAGAGCTTGTGGTTGAGGACCTGTCATTTAAGTCTCTGCTGAAAAATTTGAATTCCACTCTTTCTCTCCAGACTACAGATAACGATCCTGGGAAACCTTCATGTCCCAGAGATCCCTATGGATTTAACTCCCCCGGTACAGCCTTTGAGATGCTTTCTCAAATGGTATGGAATAATCCTGCTCTCATTCCTTCTGTGGCTAAGTCCAGAGATAGAAAGTACACTGCCCCCAAGGATCGACCCATTTTGGCCTCCCAAGCCTTTGCAGACCCTATTGTAGTCTTGGTAGAAAATGATAAGGTCGTCCTCCCTCAGGCTACTACAGCCCGACCTATAAACAAAGAATCTCGTAAGATAGATGCTTTAGGTAAGAGAATCTTTGCTGCTTCCACCCTGGGTATGCGTATTGCCAGCTACCAGGGTTATTTCTCTCAATATGAGTATGTTCTTTGGCATTCGCTCAAACAAATGCTAGAAGCTCTACCGGAGTCGGACACTAATTCAGAGCTTCTTCAAACCATAACCATGAGTATCGAGTCCAACAACCAGCAGGTTAAAGCAGCTATGGACGCTTTCGATATTGCCTCCCGAGCGGCAGCGGCGGGCATTTGTACCTGCCGACACTCCTAGCAGCGCACTTCAGGCTTCACGAATGATGCCCAGCAACAGGTCATGGCGTTGCCCTTCAACGGTATGTATCTCTTCGGTCCTCAAGTAGAGCAAGCTCTAGAGGCCACACAAAAGACTAGGTCTGCCATTAAATTGGCTCGACCTGCTCCCGCCTCTTCTCGGGGGGGGGGTGTTAATAAGCGTCAGTTTCACAACAGTCAGTCCTTTCGAGGCAAGGGTAGGGGAGGTTTTAATAAAAAGCAAGCCCCCCAGCCTCAAAAGGAAATGCAACAGAAGGCACAAGAGCCCAAAGTGCCCAGTGCCGCCTTCTGAGTTTTTGGCCCAAGTCCCACCTCAGCTGCCTGAGGGGGACTCTTTCTCAGCGATGGGTGGTCGTCTGACTCAGTTCTACAACCGGTGAAAGTCCATAACATTGAACAAATGGGTCCTCCGGATAATCTTTGGGGGGGGGGTAGTCCCTCAGTCTTTCAGAGACCCCTCCAGATCATCCCCCCAAACGACAATGTCATTATTTGAGTCAGAGCTTCTCGCTTCTGAGATACAAGGCCTTCTGAACAACAGGGCAGTAGAAATAGTTCCACTGAATCAACGGAACACAGGGTTCTACTCCCCTTACTTTCTAGTTCCAAAGAAAACCGGGGGCATGCGCCCCATTTTGGACCTCAGAAAATTGAACAAATTTCTTCCCAAGGAAAAGTTCAAAATGATTTCGCTAGGAACCCTGTTACCTTTGCTTCATCAACACGACTGGCTAGCCTCCCTGGACATGCAGGATGCTTACCAGCATATTCCCATTCACCCAAAGCATCGCAAATACCTACGGTTTGTGGCTTTGGGCCAGCATTATTAGTGCAGAGTCCTGCCCTTTGGGCTATCCTCGGCGCCATGAGTTTTTACAAAGTGTTGTGCAAGTCTCGCAGCGCACCTCATAAAGATCAGAATACAAGTGTTCCTATGTCTGGATGACTAGCTTCTAGCAAGCCCCTCCAGGCAAGGAACTCTCGACGACATAGCCACGGCCTCAGACTTAACTCACGTCCATGGGAGTCCTAATAAATCTCAAGAAATCGCAGTTGCAGCCCTCCCAGAAGCTCCTTTTCATAGGAACTCTACTGGACACCTCCTGTGCAAAAGCTTTTTTACCAGAGGACAGAAGGAGCGATATCCTACAGATGGCCCGATATATCAGAGAGAACAGTTCAGTTCGAGCTACCTCGATGCAGCGGATGCTGGGACGCATGGCATTCTCGGTGTTCACTGTACCCCTAGCACGCCTCCACATGAGAACCTCTCAATGAATGCTCAGTGGTCCCCAACCACTTACCCTCAGTCCTTTCTCATCAAGGTGACAGAACCTCTGAAGAGGTCACTCACCTGGTGGTTGCAAGAGGACAATCTTCTGGAAGGGTATCCCTTTTCTCCCTCTGGATCATCAGATTTCCATTACCACGGATGCGTCCCTAATGGGGTGGGGAGCTCACTGTCAGAATCTCCACACCCAAGGTACGTGGACTCAGGACAAGTCCCAGCTTCACATAAATGTCATAGAAATGAGAGCCATCCTTTATGCAGTCCGGGTTTTGAAGCACATTCTCTGTCACAAGAACATTCTCCTTCAGACAGACAACAAAGCTGTGATGTATTACATCAACAAGCAGGGCGGTGCACACTCTTGCCCTTTATGCAGGGAAGCAACGAGAGTGTGGGAATGGTGTCTAGAGCACAAGGTTCTAATTCAGGCAGTCTACCTGCTGGGAGTGCAGAACGAATTGGCAGACCATCTCAGCAGAACAGGGGCAGATCCTCACAAGTCATCTCTAGATTCAACCTTAGTTCAGTCACTATTCGCAGAGTGGGGAACTCCAGACCTTGACTTTTTTGCATCCCCACTCAACACAAAACTGCCTCTCTTCTGCTCCAGAAATCCAGGGCCTGGCATTTTCTGTCAGGATGCGTTCAGGCTGCAGTGGACAAAACGCTTTCTATATGCCCTTCTTCCTCTAATTTAGAGGGTACTTCTCAAGTTCAAGTCCCAGGGGGACAAAATGATCCTCATTGCTCCCTTCTGGCCTCAACAGATATGGTTTCCATTACTCAACAGTATGTTGGAAACACCTCCAAAAGCGCTTCCTCTTCAGATGAGCCTTCTGACTCAGGGGCCTGTGGTACATCCCAGTCTGAGGTCGTTTCACCTTCACGTTTGGCTCCTGAAGAGATAGAAGTGAACAGGTTCAATGTCTTTCGCAGAGTCTCAGATATTCTTTTGGCTGTGCGTAAGCCAGCCACTAAAGAAACTTACACTGCCACATGGAAGCATTTTTCTCTCTGATGTGCAAGATCCTCTTTGAATCCTTTTTCCTGCCCACCAAATAAAGTTCTAGAGTACCTTCTGGACCTCTTCAAATTCAGGTCTACAATACTCTACAGTCAAAGTTCACCTTTGTGCCATTTCAGCTTATGAGCCAGTGCGTTCCTTGTCACTGGCTCAGTTACCAGTAGATAAGAGGTTTCTTAAGGGTATTCTTCATGCCAGACCTCCTATCAGACGTCCAGTCGCAGCCTGGGACATTAATCTTGTACTAGACATGCTCACTTGAAAGCCTTTCGAGCCTCTAGCTACCTGTGAGCTGAAATTTCTCACTTGGAAAACGGCCTTCCTGGTGGACATCACCTCAGCCTGCAGGGTTTCTGAAATGCATGCCTTGGTCACAGACCCTCCATATACTGGGTTTTATAAGGACAAAGTAGTTCTTAGGACCCATCCTAAGTTTCTTCCTAAGGTTGTTTCAGAATTCCATCTAAACCAACCTTTAGTCCTACCTACCTACTTACTTTGTTAACTTCCAAAATGAAGGAGAGCGTACCCTTCATTCTTTGAATGTCAAAAGAGCTCTGCTTTTCTATTTAGATAGAACAAAACAAATTCACAAAGCTCAACAACTGTTTGTTTCCTTCAGCGAGACCTGGCTGGGTCAACCTGTCGCTATCAGATGCATTTCAGCATGGCTGGTGGCATGCCTTCGCCACTGTTATTCCGTGGTGCAGGTTAAGCTGGAGGGCAGAGTGTACGCTCACTCTACTAGAGAAGTCGCGGCATCTCTGGCGGAAATCCGCAATGTGCCCATTGCAGATATTTGCAGTGCAGCTACCTGGAGCTAAGTGCATACTTTCGTCAAGCACTGTGCCCTAGATGTCCATGCCAGGTGACATCTTTCGTTTGGCAGAACCATCCTTAATGGACTTCTGTCCTAAATTTGTGAGCTCTTGGTCTCTCCTGCCGCCCACTTGGGGGATTATTAGCTTGGTACTCTCCCATCAGTATGAATGAGTGGTGGAGTCTTTATGTCCAGGAAGATATGGAAATTACGTACCTACCGTAATTCTTGATCTTCTTGGACGAAGTCTCCACCACTCATTCACACGCCCATCCACCATCCCCCGAGCTCACCTCTGTTGTTGGTCTTCACTCCCTCAATCTTTAGGCTGTGAAGACTTCTTTGTTGACCCTTCTTGTACGGGTTGTCCAGATTATCTTATGTCCGTTTTGTTTGGCTGTCCTTCTAGGTTTGTTACGCTGCACCTCCTTGGAAAAAAAGGTACTGAGGTGGTTGGAGGGTCAATGCAGAGATGGTCATTGCCGCACGAGCTGAGGCTCGCAGCACCGATCCTCACAGCTCCATCTCTGGCGCCGGCCTTCCTGCAAAAAGTTTGCTCCAGCTAGGTCCTAGCGCCTCCGGCGTAGATCCCATCAGTGTGAATGAGTGGTGGAGACTTCGTCCAAGAAGATTAAGAATTACGGTAGGTACGTAATTTCCATTTCCTACTCGGCACGGGGCAAGGGTCTATATTCCAGATATTTCCCTACCCCAAAAAAGACAGGGGAGTGGTGGCCCATCCTAGACCTAAGATACCTAAACAAGCACATCTTAAAATCAAAATTCAAAATGGTGACTCGGAGTAATTCTTCCCTCTCTAAGGCCAGGGGATTGGCTAAATTTCCTCGACCTCAAGGATGCCTTATTTCACATCCCAAGCAGATGCTCCCACAGAAAGTACCTCAGGTTCGAATTGCCTTCAGGCCATTATCATTTCAGAGCAATGCCCTTCAGCCTAACATCAGCTCCAAGAGTGTTCACAAAATGCCTAGCAGTAGTAGTGGCCTTTCTCAGGAGACAGAGTATCTTCATTTTTCCATACCTGGATGAATGGCTCATCATGGGACAGTCTCCAGACCAAGTCAGGTCAGACCTACAAGTGACACAACAGTTGCTCACTTCTCTAGAGTTCCTTCTCAGTCTGCCAAAGTCAGGTCTCGAACCAGTACAACTACTCACCTTCATAGGGGTAGAGTCGGATACTGTGAAGGCAAAGGCTTTTCTTCCCTTGGTAAGGGTGAAGGCCCTTACAGATCTTGCCTCCTCAGAGTCTCTACTTCATATCAATCTTCTGGAGCTCAGTGCAGTATTCCTTGCTCTCCAAGCTTTCTCGGACTCAGTGAGGAGCAAAGTGGTTCAGGACAGACAACACCACCACCATGTGGTACATCAACAAGCAAAGGGGCACTCGGTCTACGGCCTTGTGCATGGAAGCCATGAAAATATGGTCTCTGACTTATGCCCTACAAGCATTCCTAGTAGCAGTCCATCGACTAGGGAGGGACAGTGTGCTATCAGATGCCCTGTGCAGGATCTCTCAGGGCCATCATGAATGGGCCCTGGACCCCTTCATATTGAAAGTAGTCTTCTCCAGGTGAGGCACTCCAGAGATAGATCTATTTGCAGCCTCAGACAATCATCAACTTCCTCTCTTCTGTTGCAGATGTCCAGTCATGGGTACAGTTCCCCTGGATGCTCTGGTTCTGGATTGGGGGGGGGGGATTCCTTTATGCCTTTCCTCCTTTTCCTCTGTTATCCAAGGTCCTGGTCAAGATCAGGTCACAACTGTGCAGTGTGATCCTGATTCCACCAGACTGGGCCAGACAGCCTTCGTATCCCCTGTTGATGTCCCTAGCAGTTGATCATCCCCTATCTCTTCCCAAGGGGCACAATCTGTTAACCTCCTCTCAGGGAAGAATCTGGTACCCCAATCATCAGTCTCAACCTCAGGGCTTGGCTCTTGAAGAGTTAGAGTATGTAGGTATTCACCTGTCTCAGGGGGTGTTAGATATTCTCAAAGCCTCTCGAAAACCTGCCACCACAAAACTTATAATTCCAAATGGAAGAGATTCAGCATTTGATGTTCCAGTAAGGATGTCTTACCCGGATACTGCTGATCTGGCTACAGTCCTGGATTATATGGTTCATCTTAATGGCCTAGGCCTCAGGCCAGCCACTTTAAAAGTTCATTTAGCAGCTGTATCTACATTCCTGTCAGCAGGGAAGGCTCCCTCTCTGGCATCTCATCCTGTCTTCTGTAAGTTCTTTAAAGGTTTGGTTCATACCAACCCTCCCTTTAGGGACCCTACCCCTGCTTGGGATCTTAATGTTTGCATTGCTCAGCTCATGCACCCCCCTTTTGAACCCTTAGCTTCAGCTGAACTCAGATATTTGACTTGGAAAACTGTGTTCCTGGTAGCTATCACTTCTGCCAGGCGTATTAGTGAATTACAAGCTCTGTCAGTGGAGCCAGATTTTATCTCATTCCATAGAGATAAGGTGGTCCTTAGAACCAATAGGTTCTTACCCAAAGTGGTCTCATATTTTCATCTGAACCAGTCCATGTCTCTTCCTGTGTTCTTCACTGATCATTCTTCTTCAGGAGAAAGAAGATTACATAGTTTGGATGTTAAGAGGGCACTTAGCTACCACATTGAGCATCCTAAGGCACTTAGGTATGAATGTCCCCCAACTGTTTCTCACTTATGGTGAAGTGGGAAAAGGTAAGCCTGCTTCTAAGACAACTATTGCCAGGTGGATTGTCTCTTGTATTCAATTCTGCTATGAAAAGCTAGGCAAAATACCCCCCCTCAGGCCTGACTGCTCATTCGACTAGGGGTACATCTGCTTCCCTGGCTGCTGCCAGGGATATTCCTTTACTAGAGATATGCAAAGCAGCCACCTGGAAAACTGTCCATACTTTCTCCAAGCATTACTCTCTGGATATCCAGGCTAGGAGTAATGCTCGGTTTGGAACAGCAGTAATGCAAAGCCTATTCCGAAAATAGGTGTGGTACCCCAGGCGGTACTGCTTGGTAGTCTGCATATGTCAGAATACAGCAAGACCTCATGTTGTTTGAAGAAAAAAATACTCACCTTAGTAATTGTGTTTCTTCTAATGGATTCTTGCTGTATTCTGACCTCCCTCCCCTCTCAAAACCTGTTTTTGGAGGAACCAAAAATTTGGCACCATGCATTTCTGCTTAAAGTTGAACCAGCATAATATTCTGTGGTGATTTGCATATGCAGCCCATGATGCTTTGTATTGTGGGGGCATGTGTGATTTTGTATTTCTTTCTAACTAAAAATTTGTTGCCTGTTGGCTATCTTCTTTTACAATTTCCACTTTAAGAAGTGTAGTTAGTTAGTAATAGCTCGTAAGAATCTGACTGTTACACTTTGAAGTGCTACAGACAGAGGTTTGAAACCTAGCTCAAGCTCAACGTTCTATGCTTCCTGCATAGCGTTAGCACTTTCCTCTCTGGAGCAGTTCAAGTCCTGGGGCTAACTGTATATGTCAGAATACAGCAAGACTCCATTAGAAGAAACACAATTACTAAGGTGAGTAATTGAGTAATTTATTCTTATAAGGCTCAGCATGTTTAGGGGGATTGGGAGGGAGCAGCTTACTGGGTATTTCATGGGTATCACTTTCCGTGCTAATATCAAGTTCTCTAGGATAGTGTTGGGGTAGATGACAGTGTAGGATGCTGTTAACCTGTCAGTGTCACTCCACAGCCACCTTAAGTAAACATAGTGTCAAGTGTTATTGCTTTGGAGTATATGGATTCCAGTTCATGTCCGGTGTGTTTGACGCATTCATTTCTGTGAGACAACAGTATCCTAAGCATTGCCAGCACATTCGCACAGTGGAAGCAGTACCACTCTCAATGCCAGTGGCCTGGCTTCAGGAATGAGCCTGGGCCAGAGGGGGACATGCAGGGGAGGCAGGATTGTGTCCCAGGAGATGCCTTCCTTCAGATGGCTAGTCTCAGTGCTATACTGCCAGCTGGGTGACCGACCACAGGTAGCAGTGATTATGGGAGGGCACAGCAGTGGAAAAGAAATGTCTGACAGTGTTACGGTCTGCAGCCCTGCATGTCTGGGCTTGTGGCATCCTTGGAGATAAAAAAAGGGAAATGCCCTCGCAGACCAGCATGAGGGGCCCAACCCTCACAAACCCCACACTGGTAGCAAGGCTCTCTCCCAGGTGACACCAGATCCATTTCATTGGCAGCGATGAGGGGACCTGCCAACCCCCACCTCAGTGGAGGAGCACACTTGGGATCAAAGGTATGCCCCTTGGGAGTTGGGTGATGATGCTAGGGGGTTGGACCTGCAGAAAGAGGCCTGCACCGAGGAGGAGAAGCAGCATTAACAAAAAACAATCCTGAGCATTACGTCCATGTAAAATTTATTATCCTGTTAAGTTTTTTTGATTGATATTGATGTTGAAAACCCTCAGTTGTCTGTGCAAAACTTTAAACTGCAGCCAATGTAGCAGTGTTCACATGACCCACTGTTTGCACCTTTTAGTTTAAAAGTTGTCAGCTAAAACCATTTGTTTGTGTCTGGTTTTGGGGGTGGGGGTGTGCGCGCGCATACTCGAATCTGTGTTCACTGCAGGGTGGTGTTGAGTCTGGTGCTGGGGTTGGGAATCATCTGTGTTACGTATTGGTGGGGAATCTGTATGTGGTTCCAAGACTGTCCCATGAAAGTATGGCTGGATGATCACCTCCTCTATGGAGGGAGGGCATATCAACCCACCGAAACACCACCGGCTGGGTGGCAAGGATATCAATGACATGCATTTCTTTTACTGTCTTACTATTTATTAATTTTAAAATTCCCAGCTCAGAGAAACTGTACATTATGTAAAACAGCCGTTAAAAATATCTTTGGGCGTGTTGGTAAAAAGCTGTGCCACTACGTCAAGTCATCTCCTGTGAGCACAGTATAAAATAAAATCTGTAACAGTGATGTTTCAATGTGTGTTTTCTAGTCTGAGGTGAAAAACGGAAAATAACTTGTTGATAAAGTTGTTCCTATATTTGTGCTTCATTCCATGAGTATGTAAGTTCTACATTTTATATGTATTTTAATGTTTTTCCCTCATACTATCTGAAATGTGCCTACCGTGTGCTTGCGGTGCCAATCACCCACCTATTAAACATGTCACTGTCCCAGGGTAGCCTCCCCCCTCAATGGAAAAAAGCCCACTTCATCCTTCTATTAAAAGCAGGTGACCCTGAGATCTAAATAATTACAGACCGATCTCCCTCCTCCCCATCCTGTCTAAATTACTAGCAAAAATAGTGTGTGGCCAGCTAGGGGTATACTTAGAATCCCGAAGCCTATTAAACCCGGTTCAGTCGCGATTCAGAGCAAAGCACAGCACCATAGCAGCCTAACTAAGGTGACCAATGATTGGCTCCTAGACCTTGACAACAAAAAGCATGTCTGTGCCGTTTTCTTGGATCTTAGTAAGGCATTCGACACAGTCGATCACAGCCTGCTTCTTTCCTCCCTAAGCACCTTAGGCCTGGACCATATATCTATGTGCTGGTTTGCAGACTACCTCGGAGAACGGAAACAGCAGGTTAAAGCTGAAGGTGATCTTTCTCCATTAAAACCTATGCTGAGGGACGTGCCCCAGGGCTCTATCCTTGGTCCCCTCCTCTTTGCAGTCTACATTAACAACATCAATGACCCCATCAAAAAGCCAACATCCACTTATTCACAGACTGACACTGTACTGTGCCGGAAGTCGTCACGCGGAAAGCAGCCTGTGGCGACCTCCAAGCTGAATTTAACCTTCTACAATACCAGCTCATAAACAAACAGCTTTTGCTCAATGTGAAAAGACAAAGCCATGCTCTTCTCCCCTCCTTGCATGCAGCAGTTCCTGCTTGGGGAACTATCCTCAAAATTACCACTGTTCTTGGAGAAACACTAGAGTATGTAGCTAAATTCAAATATCTAGGAGTTTGGCTCGATCATAAACTTTCCTTCGCTGACCATCTCGAAGAACTTCAGAAGAAACTAAGGCAAAGATTAGGACTATTCTACAAAATTAACCACCTGCTCACAAAGGAGGCCAAGATTCAGCTGGTTCAAGCTACCTTCCTATCTTTAATAGATTACGCGGACCTGCTCTACAGCCACTGCACTGCCTCTGCACTGGCTAATTTGGACACCCTCTACCACAGAGCTATCAGGTTCATTAATGGCCTTCCGCTTTCCACACACCACTGCTCCCTGTAGTCTTCGTTAGGCTGGACTTCCCTTCACTATAGAAGGAATACAAACGCCGCCCTATGGGCCTTCAGAGCGGTGACCAACAAGCTCCCCTCCTATGTCTGATGGTATTCCCCAGCGTATGTTAGGCACTTATGCTCTAAGGAGCTACTCCCTAATTGCCGTCCAAGTTCCTAGGGTCAAAACTCATTTCAGCAAAGCTGCTCTAAGCTTCTCTTTACCCACATTGTGGAATGGTTTACAAAGGAACTTGAAGCTGAGCTGCCCTGTTAGCCTGAATATCTTCAAGGCGCTCTACGATCGCTACATGAAAGCACCTTGCAAATGTTTTCCTCAACGCTAGCCCACTAATTCCGCAACTCCCCCTTTCCATCCTGACACTCGGCATGTTTCTACCCCTGGCTCTCACTCTTTCCCTATTAACTCTTCCTGCTGCACCCACCCTTCCCTGTCCACTCCAGCCTGGTTAAAGTCCCACCCCATCCATAGCAGTGTCCCAATTATCTCCTCCTCCTCCGTCATTATCATAATAAACAAGTACACGACAGCCATCGTCACTTTCTGTGGTTTTAGCTCAATTTTTTCCCCCAGTCGTCAGTAATATATATCCCTCCTCTTCTTTACCTCTCTAACCTGCCACCCCATACACGGCCTCTTTCACCTATATGTGTAGTTGCTGGCTGCCTCACTCAAAAGATCTCTGCTTATAACCCCTGTATGCCTATGGTTGATTGTACATCTGCTGACTTCTTCAATTGTAAAATAATGCTTTTTTTTTTTTATTTCAACCTTGTACTGTATTGTATACACTGTATATACTTTTTCTTCCTTGTATATTATTGCTTTTTGTATACCTGCTTCTGTACTGTACTTTGATGTATTCATGACCAGGTCCACCTTGCAAATGAGCCTTGCTCAATGGTGCCCGCCTGGATAAATAAAGGTTTTGATTGATTGATTGATTATAAGTACAAGGAACACGTTAACTATTATTTGAATTGTATTTTGCCCCATTTATGGCATTCTGAATATGCCAGAGGTTAACTGGAGCACCTTTGCTGTAGCCACATCCAAGAGCAGGGCCATTCTCAATGTCCTACAGGGGGCATGCCTCAGACAGCTAGTTTTGGAACCCACTCATGAGGGAGCAATCTTAGACCTCGTACTCTTAAATGGGGACAGTTAGAAGATCTCAGATCTAGAAGTGGGTAGCCATCTGGGAACAAGTGACCACAAATAGTGGGGTTCATGATAAATTCAGCTACAGAGTCAAGCCATACAAAATTGAGGGTACTGGACTTCAGGAGGGCTGACTTTGGCAAGCTGGGAGAGTGCCTTAGAAAAGCACTAGCAAACAGGCTTGAAGGTGGGGGGGGGGCAACAACGAGGAAACATCAAAACTGCCATCACAGAGGCAACAAGCCTTTGTGTGAAGCAAATAAACAAATAAAAACCAAAGAAAAAGCCACCATGGTTCTCAAAAGAGGTGGCAGGGAAGGTTAGGGAGAAAAAGATAGCATTTAGGAAGTATAAGGAAACACAGAAGGAGCAGGACAGAAAACTGTACCAGTTAAGGCAGAAGGAAGCAGGGAGGGAAGTCAGAATAGCAAAGGCCCAAACTGAGGAAAAGATAGCCAGCTCATTTAAGAAGGGGAAATAGGTACATCAGGGAGCGTAGAAAGACAATGGGAGGGATAGTGGGGCTGAATGGAATGGACAGTGGGTGGGCAGAGAGGGACAGTGAAAAGGCAGAGATACTGAACAAATACTTCTGCTCAGTATTCACAAAAGAGGAAGAGGGGGAGGTACCTAATCCAATTAACCGAAGCACTCTGGATAGGGGTGTCGATCCCAGTCCTTTCACAGAAGGAAGGGTTCTGAAAGATCTCCTAAAACTGAAGGTGGACAAAGCAATGGAGCCTGACGGGATTCACCCCAGAACTCTAAAATAATTAAGGGGAGAACTAGTGTCACCACTGACTACCCTTTTTAACAAATCATGGGAGGATGGTGTGGTACCTGAGGACTGGAGGAAGGCGGATGTGATTCCCCTTCACAAAAGTGGGAACAAGACAGAGGCAGGAAACTACAGACCTGTCAGTTTGACCTCTGTTGTAGGGAAAGTGATGGAATCACTTCTGAAGGAAATAATTGTTGAGTACCTGGAGGCCAGTGGGGCATAGGACCCAAGGCATCATGGGATCACAGCAGAAAGGTCGTGTCAGATGAATCTAATTGATTTCTTTTACTGGGTGATCAAAGTAGTAGACCAGGGAGGGGCTGTGGACATGGCCTACCTAGACTTTAGCAAGGCATTTGACACAGTCCCACACACAGTATTAATAAACAAATTAACCAGCCTGGGAGTGGGTCCCAGGGTGGTAGCCTGGATAAAACATTGGCTGGACAACAGGACACAGAAGGTAATTGCAAACTGAGTCCACTCTGAAGAAAGGGGGTTACTAATGGGGTACCGCACGGTTCAGTACTGGGTCCAGTCCTTTTTAATGTCTTTATAAGTGACATTGCAGAGGGACTGGAAGGAAAAGTATACCTCTTTGCAGATGACACAAAGATCTGTAACAGGGTTGATACACAAGGAGGCATGGAAAGGACGAGAAGGTACTTGGCAAGGTTGAAGGAATGGTCAGAAGTATGGCAGCTGGGATTAAATGCAAAGAAGTTCAAAATAATGCACCTGGGAAACAAAAACCCAGGGGAAGATTACATATTGGGGGGTAGTAAGAACAACAAAAATGGAAAGGGACCTGGGGGTAATCATATCAGATGACCTTAAGTCTGGCAAGCAGTGTGAGAAGGCTGTAGGGAGGGCTGGGGGTATACTGGGATGTATAGGGAGAGGCATCACCAGCAGAAAACAAGATCTTACTTTGATAGGGCTCTTGCAGTAGGTAATTACATATAGGACTGACGTAGGCAGGTGGCAGGACCCCACGGAAAAATTTCTAGATAGCAGTCCCTAGTGAGGGACCGCCCCCATGTCAGATGACCGGCATCAGGAGATGTCGGTATAAAGGGGCGGTCCCTGACGCCCGCCTTCCAGTTCTTTCCCGCCGTTAGCTCGTGCAGCGTCTCGCGGAAAAGTTCTTTTCTAGGGACATGGATATGTTGTTCATCCACACTGTCTGGCAGGTTCCTTGCCGCTTTAAATCTTGCCGGAAGGTCTTCAAGCTGGCTCCTCCCACCCACCCGGCTGGTAAAACTCTCAGCTCCGCCCCATGAGTCCAGATCTTCCTTACCGCTTGGAAGCTTAGGTTCCCTCCTTAACGCTCTGCGTGTAGACTGGATCCTAATTCTTTGGTTCGCCCGAAACTTATTTTAAAAATTTCTAGACTTGGTCAAGTTTCTCCCTCGCGGTTGCGATGGACACATCGACTCCCGGATTTCGGCGGTGCCCTTGTGGGCAGAAAATGTCCAGGACGGATCTGCACTCCACGTGCGTGTATTGCCTCGGCCTAGACCATGACCCGCAGGCCTGTGAGTTATGCCATTCGTTTTCGGCCAATGTGCTGGAAGATCGGGCTCCCGGTTACATCTTGGGCGCCCCGAGAAGCACTACCCGCCGGTGAAGTTGAAGGAGGCCCGTTGGGCAGTTACTGCGGCGGCTGACTCGGCTGAGCAACTCGAGCAGATGATTGCCCTCGAGGAGGCGGCGGCACAGGCCGCATCATCCTCTTCCTCAGTCACGGCATTTATCCTGCTCTCTCTGGGTACCTCATATTCAGCTTCTTTCAAGGAACTTTGCCAATCCCTATCCACAAAGGGAGAGGGGCCATCGGGACATTCCTCTCGGTCCAAGAAGAAGGACTCAAAAGGTAAGTCCCATCGTTGGCGTTCGTGGGAGCGGGAGAGGTCCCCTTCCCTGGACAGCCGACACTCGACTTAGGTTGAGGTTGCGGCGAAGACCGCTGGCTTCACGGTGTCCTCATCAGGTCAGCCGGCCTAGACACCCGTCGACGCGGTCGAGATTCTTCTCGACCCGTTGGACGGGCTGTTGACTGGTGAAGTCGACAACCCTTCTTCACCGGTTCCCCCTGTGGAGACCGAGGACCTGCCTGCGCCTCCGTTGCCGCAGTCCCCTGTCAAGGCTTCCGAGCCGAGGGAAGAGCGGGTGTCCCCCGCCCCTTCTCAGACCTGTTCTCGGAAACACTGAGGTTCTTGGTCTCGGACATCCTCTCGGTCCAGCCGATCCCGCCATCGGCAGTCTCGGTCTCGGCACCGAAGTAAGCAGCGCCGCCGCTCGTCCTCGTCTTCCTCCTCGGAAGAGGAGAGGCTTTGGCACAAATTGCGTCGATGCTACGAGGACCTGATGTGGCAGTAGTTAGTTCTGTCCGGGAACAAGCAGACGCCGTCGCCTTCCCACGGCCATCAAGTGGCTGTCAGCCGAGTGGCCGAAACAACCCCTCACTGTAGCCGTGGTGCCCAAGCCTGGGCCAGTTGTTCGGCCGAAACCAGCTGCCCCACCGATTGTGGTGGAACCTCCGCCTCCACAACCGAAATCGGGGGCGCCGACCAAAGACTCTCAGTCGGGTCAGGGCCTGCCCCACAGGTTATTGGTCACCCTCACTCCCGACCGTCCTCGGCAGGTGGAGGGTGGCTCAGGCCCCAGGCAGCTCTTTGCGGACTCCTCGGAGTCCGACGATGACTCCTCCCTGTTCTCCAGGCCCACTGACCTGGAGTTCTCCGGGGGCCAGTCGATGGACGAAAGCCCGTCGTCCTTCATGGGTCTGCTTCGACTCATCTTGGAGTCCAACGGGATGCAGCTCGAGCCTGTATCCAGGCGGGCCAAGTATCCCCTCATGGAGATACTGAACCAAGGGGATTCACCCACGGAGGCTTTTTCGGTGGCTGAAGCCATTGTTGGCCCAGCCTTGGAGCTCTGGCAGTGGCCTGGTTCCTGTCCTGCGCCTTCGGCCAGGATGGCCAGGAAGTATGCGGTCCCTACCGGCTCTTTGCCCGGTTTTTCGGAACACCCCTCCGCTGAGGGGTTGGTCACCGACAGCATTTTCCGGCGTTCTGGAAACACTAGGGATGTGGACAAGCCCCCCGACAAGGAGTCTAAAAAGCTGGACTATGCCAGGCGCAAGGTGTATGCTGCATCCTCCCTTGGCCTCCGCCAGGCCAGCTCGGCTGTGCTGATGGCACACTTCTCCCACGCCCTCATGGGCTCCCTGGATGCGGTGATACCTCATCTCCCGGCCGACCTACAGACCACAGTCCGACAGGTACGGGACCAGGGAAGGGCGGTGGCTAAACAGTCGCTCCAAACGGCTCTGGACGTTGGAGACTCCTGTGCCAGATGAGTTGCAGCCGTGGTGGCCATGCACCGCAGAGCATGGCTGAGGATATCCACCTTCATGGTGGATACCCAGCACAAACTGGCGGATGTCCCCTTCCTGGGGACCGACTTCTTCGGCCCTGGAGTGGAAGGTCACCTCCAGCGGATCGAAAAGTCCAATGCCACTCTGGACTCTGTCAACTCCGCCCAGAAGGACAAGGGCCGCCGACAACAGCAGCATAAGTCCTTTCGTCCTTCTGCACCTGCGGCACGTCTGGCCCAACAGCACCAGGGCCAGCAGGCTTGCGCTTGGCATCCCAAACCCAAGCCTGCGGCTTCCTCAATAAGGCAAGGGGAGGTAAAGGCCCAGGAGGTCCCTCGGCGGTCCCTCCTCTAAGCCTGCCCAGTGACGGGTTGAGGGTGTCACCCCTGCCTCGTCCTCCCCTGGGTTCCCCTCTCCCCCATGGGGGGGGTGGCTCCGCCACTTCCTTTCTGCCTGGTCCATTATCATCACAGACCGTTGGGTGTTGGAGGTGGTAGGAAAGGGCCTGCCCCTGGAGTTCAAGCAGGCCCTGCCCTTCCGAGCCATCGCCCCTCGGGGCGGCTACGGGGTCTGCAGCCTTTTTGTCGGCTTGCCGAGCCGATATCGCCCTGCTCCTCAAAAAAGGGGTGATCAGGAAGGTGGCAGATCCTCCTCCAGACCCGGGGTTTGTGGCCTGGTACTTCCTGGTCCCAAAACGGATGGGGGTCTGGCACCCCATTCTCGACCTGCACGACCTGAACAGGTTCCTAAGGTCTCGGACCTTCAGGATAGTCACTCTGGCTCAGATAATCCCATCCTTGGAACGAGGCATGTGGTTCTGTTCTCTGGACCTTCAGGACACGTTCTTTCACATCCCAACCCGTCTGTCCCAACAGAGATTCCTCCGCTTCAGGGCAGAGGGATCCCTCTACGAGTTCCGGGCAATGCCCTTCGGCCTTTCCCTACCTCCCAGGGTCTTCACCAAATGCATGGCAGTGGTGACAGCATTCCTGCGGCGCCAAAGGGTCCGGGTGTACCCCTACCTGGACAACTGGCTGATTGCAGCCCCCTCCAGAACAGAGGCGGAGCGGTCCAGAGATCTGGCCCTCCAGGTTTGCTCTCAGGCTGGCCTCCTCATCAACAAGGCCAAGTTGGAACTCATGCCAAAGCAGGTGATCCAATTCATCGGGGCAGAGCTCGACTCTCTACTAGCCAGAGCACGGCTCCTGGGTGACAGGGCCGCGGTTCTTTCCTCCTTTGCCCAATCATTTCAGGTTGGGCAATTGTGCCCTGCCCGGGACTTCCTGCGCCTCTTGGGCCTCATGGTGGCCTGCACCAGCGTGGTCCGTTGGGCCCGTTGGTACATGCGTCCCCTTCAATGGGGGCTGGCCAGCCAATGGTCACAGCACTCCGATCATCTGGATCAGCTAGTGACAGTGACCCAGGGGATGTGGAACGCTCTCCAGTGGTGGACTGTTCCAGCACATCTGCAGGAGGGCATCCCGTTTGTCCGCCCCGAGCCGACGGTCTCTCTATCGACCGACGCCTCTCTGATGGGTTGGGGTGCCCATCTGGGGGAGCACAGAGCGCACGGTCTCTGGTCCCTTCGGGAGTCCCGATGCCACATCAACCTGCTGGAGCTTCGAGCGGTTCGTCTAGCCCTCACCACCTTCACTCGGTTTCTACGGGGTCAAGTGGTTTAGGTCCAGACGAGCAATACCATGACCATGTACTACCTAAACCACCAGGGCGAGACACACTCCATGCCTCTCTGTAGGGAAGCTCTCCGCATTTGGTCACTCATGCGGAGCCTGGAGGCAGATCTCCTTGTCATTCATGTGGCAGGAGCCTCCAACACCACAGCTGATGCCCTAAGCTGGATAGGGGCTGCGTCCCATGAGTGGTCTCTCCTGCCGGAGGTAGTACAAGATCTGTTCTCCCACTGGGGCACGCCTCAGGTGGACCTGTTTGCCTCCAGGGAGAATGCGAAGCTGAGACTGTTTTATGCCCGCCCCCCTCAGCAGGGCTCGCTGCAGGGGGATGCCTTCTCGAAGCTGTGGACCCCGGGCCTCTTCTACGCCTTTCCCCCATTTCCCTTGATCCACAAGGTGCTTCTCAAGGCGAGGAGGGACAAGGCGCAGGTGATTCTGGTAGCCCCAGACTGGCCCCGCCAGTTCTGGTATCCAGATCTCCTCAGTCTCAGCTCCAGGCTCCCAAAGCAGCTTCCAGCCCGCCTGGACCTGATCTCAGTCAATCGGGAAGATATTCCATCCGGACCTTCAATCTGTGCACCTGACGGCCTGGTTCATGAGCAGCTAGAGTTCCAGTCTTTGGGTCTTTCCGACGAGGTCCTCACCATCGTTGAGGCATCCCGTAAGGAGTCAACCAGAAAATGCTATGCCTTCAAATGGAAGAGATTCTCCATTTGGTGTCAGGGCAAGGGCCTGGACCGTTCCTCCTGTTCCTTGGCAAGCATTCTGGACTACCTGTGGTCCCTTTCTCAGCAAGGGCTTCGGTCGACAACCCTTAAGGTGCACCTGGCAGCCATCTCTGCTTAGCGGGCGCGGGCCGGGAAGCAGTCGGTGGTGCAGGAGAAGGTGATCGGGTGCTTTTTCAAAGGCCTTGATCACATATCCCCTCTGGTGCGAGAACCTCCACCTCCGTGGGATCTACTGCTGGTATTGGCTAAGCTCATGGCCAAGCCATTTGAACCGAGGCACAGGTGTGACATCTCTCACCTGTCGTGGAAGACCGCCTTCTTGGTGGCTATCATGTCAGCCAGAAGGATGGGAGACCTCCAGGCGCTTTCCATCGAGTCTCCTTATCTGGTCTTCCACAGGGACAAGGTTGTCCTGCGCCCCCACCCGAAGTTCTTTCCGAAGGTGGTGTCAGAGTTTCACCTTAACCAGGTGTTGACTCTGCCGGTGTTCTACCCCAGTCATACCTCGGAGGCCGAATATAGGCTCCATACTTTGGACCCTAGAAGGGCGCTCGCTTACTATAAGGAGCGGATGGCTGAAGTTCGGGGAGAGGTTCGCCAGCTATTTGTCATTTACGCTGAAGCCGCACCTGGCAGACCTGCAGCCAAGTGGACGATAGGCAGGTGGGTCACCTCCTGCATAGATCTCTGCTATAGGTTGGCGGGCATGGAGCCTCCCAGAGGGATAAGAGCTCATTCTGCCCATCATACCGCTGCATTGGTGGCCGCTTCCAGGGATGTCCCTGTCCAGGAAATCTGCAGGGGTGCTACCTGGAAGTCAGCACACACCTTCATCACCCACTACCACATTGACCTTGAGTCACGCCGGGATGCTGGTTTTGGGGCTTCTGTTCTCCAGTCTTTATTTCCTAAGTAGGGGGTGTGCGCCTTGCCTCTCTCCTCCCGGAGAACAGCTAGGAGTCTGCCAGACAGTGAGGATTAACAACATATCCATGTCCCTAGAAATACGGGTTACTCACCTGTAACAGGAGTTCTTGGAATGGTATATGTTGTACATCCACACAACCCACCCGACCTCCCTGGCTTCGACACACAACCTAGCTTCCAGCTGGCTAGATCTGGCGTCATGGGGCGGGCAGGAGTTTTACCACCGGGTGGGTGGGTGGGAGAACCAGCTTGAAGACCTTCCGGCAAGATTTGAAGCGGCAAGGAATCTGCCAGACAGTGTGGATGAACAACATATACCATTCCTAGAACTCCTGTTATAGGTGAGTAACCTGTATTCGCTTCGTCAGCCTCCCTTGGTCGGTTTTACCAAGTATTTTTTGCCTTTTTCAACCAGTCGTCTGTACATCCGTCTGTGTATGTCATCCCCTACGCCCTTCGAGCACAAAAATAAGTGTGACTCATGCGGCGCCCAACTCCCGTACAAGGACGGCCATTCCCTGTGCCTGTTCTGTCTAGGCTCCAATCACCCGGTCGAGAAGTGCCAGCACTGCCTCTACTTCAATGCGGCTACCCGGAAAAGGCGGCAACAATCCCTGGAAGCCCACATCCTGAAGAAAAAGATGAGTTCTATGGAGAAGGAGCTCAAAAAACTGAGGCAGGCGTCCACTTCCCCCGAAGGCCATCGGAAGAAGAAAGACAAGGAGAGGCACCGGGACAAGGGCTCCTCCACCGTGTCTCCCTCGGGAGTCGCCGTGATTCAGGTAATGTCTCCTCCGGGGGACCGCTCCTCGACAGCCGTCTCTGAGGCTTCTGAGGCGGCATCGGCCCTCCTGTCTGGCTCACGCTCGGGCCTTTCGGGTGCCTCCGGCCAATTGTAAGCCTCCGCCCCCCAGTTAGGCCGTAGCATCGCAGCCTACTGGCGCGGGCGACTCCAGTAAGCCGGACGTCGGCTCCTCCGACGTCTGCGCGGAGAAGGCCGGTAAGTCGCACAACCCTTCAGGGCGGCATGCGGCCCCTCTCCCACCGGACCATGCCGATCCTCCTTCTCGGTCTGCCTCTGGCGAGGGGTAAGTCGGACGCCGGCTCCTCCGTCGCCCACTGTGATCTCGCTGTAAAACTGCACGTCGGTTCATCAGACGTCCGGTCAGCAAAAGAGCCGACAAACGGACTCCACTGCGTCTGTCTTCCCCGGTTCTCCGCAGACTTCACTGCCCTCCGGGGACCCTGAGTCCCCCCAGCCAGATTCCCTGGGATTTCTCCCCTCCATCCCTGGGCAACGCTGGTGTTCCTCCTCCGTCAGACCGTCCACCTTTAGGTCCGCTGGATCTGACGTCGGCTCACTGGATGCCGGCTTCGACGCCGGTACCTCCGACACCGGGGCCTCCGATGCCGGTTCTACCGACTCCGGCTTTCATCCCACTCCCGGATGTCACCCCGATGCCGGGCCCTTCAACCTGGAACCGCCCGTGAGGCCACCGGCCTGGCCGTCTGCTCCGTCAGCTCCTCTGGCTCCCGTATATCCTGCGTCCTATCAGACGCCGTCGTATCCGGGACCACAGTATCCGGCGCCACAGTACCTGACACCGGTCTTCCCGATGCCGCAGTACCCGGTGCCACAATACCCGATGACTGGTTTTCTGCCGCCGGGTTTCATATACTCTCCCATATGGATATAATCCTTACCCTTATCCCCCTCCTCCTCCACTGCCCCCTCAGCCACCGGTGGATTTGCAGGAGACTCTGGCCTCCTGGTGGGCTGAGGCCAAGTCTCAGCTCGCCAGGGAGGTGGATAGCCGCCTACCGACGACGGTGCTGACCCAGGTTCCCATACGTCCATGGCAGCACACTTCCTCACCGCCTCCGGACACCAGGGCTATTCCCTCTGGGTACAGAGAGGGGCAGGATACGCTTCCTCGGGTGCTTCCCAAAGGGTCCGTTCCTCCCACGGGTCGGGAAAGGGGGTCTTTTTCCTCCTGTTCTTCCTCTTCCCCCTCGGACTCCTCCGAAGGGATGACGAGCCACGCTCTCTGTCAAAGCCCAGGCCAAGGACTCCTCCGAAGTCGCTTCCAGAAGATCCTTCCTTTGCAGAGTTGTTTCGCAGAATCCAGGAGGTTCATCAGTGGCAATCTTTGGAATCAGACCCTCAGCGGTTGAAACTTGCCAAGCATCTGGATCTGCCCGTGACAGCTCCCACTTTGGTGCCACCCTGGATAGAGCCTAATGCCGACCTTGTTACCACCATTTGGAAACAGCCGTCGGCTCTAGCCCCACTTCCGCGGAAGTCGAACAGGCTATACCAGGTTCCCGAAAGTGTTGACTTAGATTCTAACCCTCGAGCTGACTCGGTAGTAATTAGCGCTGCTCACGGACGGTTGGCTACCCCAAAACATCTTAACTCGTCACCACCTGACAAAGAATCCCGCCTACTGGACCAGTATAGTAAGAAGATTTTTGCTTCTTCCACGCTGGGGATCAGGGCCCTGAACTATGTTGGTCATATGGGGATTACCAGAAGGCCATTCTTACTCAGGTGGAAGCCAGATTGGACTCCCTGCTGGACTCTCAAGTCAAGCAGGAGTTGGCTGATCTTGTCCGCTCTGCACGTTCGGCCAGTCGACACATGCTTCGTGCGACCTATGATGCAGTGGACACTGCTGGACGGAGCTCAGCTTTCGCCGTAGTCTTACGTCATCACGCTCGGCTCCGTGTGTCAGGGTTGGTCCTGGAAGTGCAGTCCGATATACTTGAGGCGCCCTTCCGGAAGTCGGTGCTTTTCCGTGGTGATGTCAAGGACATCATCACCGATTTGCAGGAGAAGGGGGTGGCACTAAAGGTCCATTGACTCCATGTACCATCCCCACCAGCCATGACGCTGTCCCTTTCGCGAGGCGGAATCGGTAGGCGAAATCCAGGGAAGCGGGCCACAAAGCGTCGGGCCCCCACAGCTAAGCCCCCCTCCACCCAAAAAAGCAGCGGGTGCTTCAGCTGCGGCACTGCCCCACACCACCTGACTCCTCTCCTCTCCCACAGCCTCCGGACTCCCCATAGGAACCGGTAGGAGCGGGGGGTTTTCCCTCCACCTTCGGGACTGGAAGAGGATAACATCAGATTCTTGGGTGCTCCAGCTGATCGCAGAAGGACACTCAATAGAGTTTCTACAGAAACCGCTTCGCCACCCCCCCTAAAGTCGTCATATTCACAGGAACATCTTCTCTTGGTCCAGGAAAAGATTTTAGCTCTGTTACTGAAAGAAGCAATAGAACCCGTCCCTCTTCATCTTCAAGGGACGGGTTACTATTCCCACTTCTCCCTGATCCCAAAGAAGATAGGAGATCTAAGACCCATTCTAGAGCTCAGTTCCCCGAATCTCTTTGTGGAATACAAAAGGTTCAGAATGCTGTCTTTGCAGAGCCTTCTGCCCCTCCTTCGTTCGGGACAATGGCTGTGCGCTCTGGATATGCAGGATGCTTACCTGAACATTTCCATTCACCCGTCTCACTGCAAATATCTTGTTTTGCGTTCCAAGGGACGACTACCAGTTCAAGGCACTTTCGTTTGGCCTATCCTCGGCTCCCCGAGTATTTACCAAATGCCTTGCGGTGGTGGCGGCGTACCTGCGTACTCGAAGGGGGGGGGTGCAAGTTTTCCCGTACCTGGACGATTGGCTCCTGGCGGCCTTGTCCAGGGAGGAACTCCTGCGCTGCCTCACTCTTACCCAGCAGGTTTTTGCCTGCCTGGGTATTACCATCAACCATTCCAAGACTCACTTGATCCCATCTCAGAGGCTACAGTTTATTGGGGCGATTCCAGACACGACCATTGGCAGGGCCTTCCTGCCACCGGACCAGGCATCCACCCTCCAGAATCAGATAAGTCTGTTGTCCGGCCACAGGCAGGTCAGTGCAAGATTGGTCCTTCGCCTTCTCGGGCTCATGGCGGCTACTATCCCGACAGTCCCTCGCACTTGGCTCCACATGAGAGTTTCTCAGTGGACACTCCGCTCCCAATGGGATCAGTTAGTGGATGACTTAGATCACCCAGTTCTAGTCTCCTCGCCGATGCTTCGAGACTTGCAGTGGTGGATGGTTCGAGAGAACCTCCTTTGGGGAGTTCCTTTCTTCAAACAACATGAAGTCTTGCTGTATTCTGACTATTGCAGTGATATCCAACCTTTGAACTACCCCGGAGAGGAAAGGGTTAACTTTCCATGCAAGGCATGGAACGCTGAGCTCGACCTTGGTTGAAACTCTGTCTGCTGTTGTTTGAACCCAAACCGCCAGATTCTTTACTCCGCCTCACTGAACAGTCGCTCCGGAGATTTCTCCTTCGCTCGGTTCAATTTAGTCGGTTAAAGTGTCGAATTTCTTCTATCTAACCTGTCGGTTCAGTCTCTGTCGTGGTACCATGAGTACTAGATAGGTTTATTATTATTAGTTTCTGTGTGGAACTTGTAAACATCGGGTCGGTTCGGTTTGAACCGATCAAGTTTGTAAAAAAAGTCTGTTTTGCTTTTTAGAGTGTGGTAACCGGTCCTTATCGGTTCTAAAAAAAACGGATTTCATTACAGTTTTTCCCACGACCGTACTACGGTCAGGAACCCGATAGGAGTGTCTTGCCTATGGATTGCCAAAAAAGGTAAGTTTGGTTAGGACTGGCCATGTCTGAGAAACCCAAGAGAAAAACCGGGCCCACTGGGTTTCAACACTGTAGTGTGTGTGGGGAAGCCTTTGCTAAGGCTGACCCCCACACCACCTGTGTTTATTGTCTGGGGTTTGACCACCTCGATTCAGACTGCCAGATTTGCAAAAGTTTTCCCACAGCTACCCTGGAAAAGAGAGTAGGTAGGCTGAGGGAAAGGGAGCCCAAGAAGTCCGCTGACCCGGATGGCCAGCCTGGTTCGGTTCCAACCGAACCAGAAGGAGTGCCCTCTGACCAGGGCGAAACTTCTTCAGGCAAAAGGAGAACCAACTCTGAGGAGTCTGTTCCGGTTAAAAGAAAAAGAAGGGATAAGTCAGCCGGTTCGGATCCACAAGTTCTTTCTCCGACTGCTGATGAAATAGCCAAAGCGATAAGGATTGTTCAATCGCTAACCGGTTCGACCGAACTGGCACCAAGTTGGGGCTCAGTTCAGTCAGTTCACCGAGTTCGGATTATAATTTAGAAGTTTTTATGAACCGGAGTAGGAGGAGGAGGAAGAGAGGATAGTGATGGTGATTATGAAGTATGGATATGCCCATCACCCAGACATCTCCCCAAACAGACCTTCAGGTGTTTCTCCTCCTAGGCTTTCTGAGTCCCTTCCTACTTTATGTTTTACAAAAAGTGGCTGAAACTCTCCGCTTCCTATGGAGGAAGCAGTAGAGATCAGGAGGAGCCTGATTATGTTGAGATGATGGACATCCCAGAGTCAGGAGACTGTCTATTCCCTCCATAAGTCTTTTGGAAACAGACATTTAAAATTTAAAGACTCCTAATTCCATACCTCCTGTGGACAGAAGAATGGACAAAAGGTATACTCTTTCAGGATCAGAATCACGAGTTCCTTTCCAGCAATGCAGCCATGTTGGGGTAGTGCAGGCTGCTGCCTGTGATAAGGCAAATATACCCTTGGCTCACACCCCCAGATAAGGACTCCAGGAGGATTGATGCCATGGCAAAGAAAGCAGGTACATGGCAGCATCTTTGAGGACTCAGGCAGGCTAATTCATATGGCCTACAGCTAGATACAGAAGTCTAGATGGGACACTGTGATGGCTCTAGCTAAACAGGTCCCTGATCAGCTTGCCAAGGAGCTGGAGCAGGTGGCTGCAGGTGGTATTGAGGCATCAAGGTGCAATTTCATGCTGCAGTGGACTCCAGTGATGTTTCATCTAGAGTCATGGCTACATCTGTGGCCCGCCATTAGGATGGCTTGGCTCAAATGTACTAGCCTGTCACAGGATACCCAGACTAAGGCCATGATTTTCCTGTTATTGGTAATTCTCTGTTTGGAGAGCAGACAGAGAACTACATGAAAAATGGATGAGTACAGGACCACCTATAGGGTGCTCAGGCCAAGGAAGACAAGCCGCTCCCCAGAGCTGACATTCCAGGGGCAGGGCAGGCCTTTTCATAGACCTTTCTACCAAGCAGGCCTCCTCTTCCGCCTTTGCTCAGAGGAGTTCTTCAGAGGGGAGGCAGGCAGAAGGTATAAGCAGGCCCTGCTACCACCCTTCTGCCTAAAGCCCCTGCCAAACAGGCACCCTGATGGTTTGCCAGACCAATTCTCCACTACCCGTAGAGAACAGGCTGGCTTACTTTGTCCAGGACTGGATGTCTCTAACATCAGACAAATGGGTCCTGGAAGTAGTAAGCCAGGGACTGGTCTCAGCTTCAAACAGTTTCCCAAGATGAGAACCAGATCCTTTCCAACTGCAAATTCTTCAGAGGCCCTTGCCCTAGAGGCAGAGGTCTCTTCCTCTTGGCTCTCAGAGCCATAGAAAGGTTCCACCCCTACACAGGGAAAAGGTTGTACTCAGGTACTCCTAACCCCAAAAGACAGGAGAATGGTGGCCCATCCTGGATCTCAGATATTTAAACAAGCACATTTAAAGCCAAAGTTCAAAATGGTGACTCTGGGAATAATTCTACCCTCTCTAAGGCCAGGGGACTGGCTAGTCTCCCTGGACCTCAAGGATACCCTATTTCACATTCTCATCAGATGCTCCCACAGAAAGTACCTCAGGTTTGAGTTGCCCTCAGGCGCTATCAATCTGCATAATGCCCTTTGGCTAACATCAGCTCCAAGGTGTTCACAAAATGCCTGGCAGTAGTGGTTTGCTTTCCTAAGGAAAAAAAGATCTCCATCTTTCCATACCTGGACGACTGGCTCATAGTGGGTCAGTCTCCAGACCAAGTCAAGTCACACCTACAGATAACTCAGCAACTGCTCACTTCTCTAGGATTCCTCCTAAATCTTTCAAAGTCAGTTCTAGAGCCAGTGCAGCTCTTCACCTTCATAGGGGCGGAGCTGGATACAATAAGGGCAAGAGCCTTCCTTCCCCTGGACAGAGTAAGGACCCTTGTGACACTGACCTCTTCATTCACTCTTCAGGTGTCTCGACCAGCAAGGCATTTTCTGCATCTCCTGGGCCACATGGCTGCCTCTACGGCAGTGGTCGAAGGAGCAAGATTTCAGATGAGGGACATTCAGTTCCACTTAAGAGCCTTCTGCTCCCAGAGAAAGGATTCTCTGACCAAGCTAATCCCAGTGACTCGAACCCTGATCCAGGCTTTGCAATGGTGGCAGGATCAGGACAACCTAAGGCAAGGAGTTCCCTTTGTCACTCAATCTCATTCTCTAATCCTTACCACAGATGCCTCCCTCTTGGGCTGGGGAGCCCACTTGGGGGAATCTGACCACCCAAGGGTTGTGGTCACCTCAAGAATCTCTGCTTCACATCAATCTCTTAGAACTCAGAGCAGTGTTTCTAGCACTTCAAGTTTTCTCCAAGTCTGTTCAGAACAAACTAGTTCAGATCAGGACAGACAATACCACCACTATGTGGTACATCAACAAGCAAGGGGGCACTCGGTCTACGGCCTTGTGCACAGAAGCAGTGAAGTTGTGGTCTCTGGCCTATTCCCTGAATACCTCTCTGATAGCAGTGCACCTCCCAGGGAAGGACAATGTCCTGGCAGATGCTCTCAGCAGGATATCTCAGGGCCATCACGAATGGTACCTGGATCCCCTAATTTTGAAGATGATCTTCTCCAGATGGGGCACTCCACAGATAGATCTTTTTGCAGCCCCAGACAATCACCAGCTTCCTCTTTTTTGCTGCAGACCCCCAGTGTTGGGCTCAGTCCCCCTGGATGCTCTAGTTCTTAATTGGGAAGGGAAATTCCTGTATGCTTTCCCCTCTTCCCTCTCCTGTTCAAGGTACTAGTCAATCAGGTCTCAACTCTGCAAAGTGATTCTGATTGCTCCAGACTGGGCCAGACAGCCCTGGTACCCTCTCTTGCTGTCCTTAGGTCCACCTTCACCTGTCTCTTCCCAGGAATTACAACCTGTTAACATGTTCTCAGGAGGGTTTGGTATCCGAATCTCAAATCTCTCAATCTCAAGGCCTGGCTCTTGAAGAGTTAGTTTGCTGATTTGCATCTCTCTCAAGGTGTTCTGGATATTCTAAAGGCTTCTTGAAAGCCTTCCACCAGAAAGACTTACAACTCCAAATGGAAAAGGTTTACTATTTGGTGCTCTGGTTAGCATATTTCTCCAGAGTCTGCTGGGTTGCCTACAGTCCTGGACTATATGGTTCATCTCAGTAGTTTGGGACTCAGACCAGCTACACTTGGAGTGCATCTGGCAGCTGTCTCTGGCTTCTTGTCAGCAGGCAAGCCCTCTTCCCTTTCAGCTCATCCTGTATTCTGTAAATTGTTCAGGGATTGCTGCATACCAGTCCTCCTCTTCAGGGACCCTGCCCTACTTGGGACCTTAATGTTTGCATTGCTCAACATAGCAACCCCTTTTGAGCCTTTGTCCTCAGCAGAGCTTAGTACTTGACTTGGAAAACTGTGTTCTTGGTAGCCATTACTTCTGCCAGATGCATAAGTGAGTTACAGGCCCTGTCAGTGGAGCCTGATTTTATCTCTTTCCATAGAGATAAGGTGGTCCTCAGGACTAATAGGAAGTTTTGCCTAAGGTGGTTTCAGATTTCCACCTTAATCAGTCTATGTCTCTTCCTGTTTTCTTCATGACCATTCCTCCTCTGGGAGAGGAGGCTACACAGCCTGTGAAAAGGGCCCTTAGCTACTACATAGGCGCACAAGGGTCACAGGTTTGACTCACTCCAATTGTTCCTCACTTATGGTGAGGTTGGTGAGAAACTGCCAACAAGAGATCTATTGCCAAGTGGATTGTCTCTTGTATACAATTCTGCTATGAAAAATTAGGTAGAATCCACCTCTGGCCCGAGGCTCACTCTCTACTAGAGGTACAGCTGCTTCCTAGCTGCTGCCAGGATATTCCTATCTTAGAGATTTGGCAGCCACCTGGAAAAAGTACATACTTTCACCAAGCATTACTCTCTGGATATCCAGGCTAGGAGTGATGCTCGGTTTAGCACAACAGTTCTTCAGAGCCTGTTCCCAAAGTAGGTTCTGTCCTCCTCCATGGAGGTACTGCTTGGTAGTTGCAGTAGTCAGAATACAGCAAGACTTCATGTTGTTTGAAGAAAAAATTACTCACCTTAGTAATGTTGTTTCTTCTAATGGAGTCTTGCTGTATTCTGACCTCCTCCCCTCTCAGAACCTGGGTTTTGGGATGTGGGTGGGCAGGAACAGTGTTCGCACCCTAGAGGTGCCCCCTTTTTCTCACCCTCTTATTTTTGGGTGTGTGTTGTGTTTTGTTTTTTGGGTCTCCTCACTTGAGTCTTTGCCTTGGAACCAAAAAAATATTTTTATTAAATTTAGTTGCCAGTTGGCTAGTGTGAGTTTACAGTTTCCACACCGGATGCCCAGTGAGTATAGCTCGTAAAGATCTGGCCATTTGGGTGCAAACAACAATAGACAGAGTCTCAACCGAGCTCGAGCTCAGCGTTCCATGCCTTGCATGGAAAGTTAACTCTTTCCTCTCCTGGGCAGTTCAAAGGTTGGATATCACTGCAATAGTCAGAATACAGCAAGACTCCTTTAGAAGAAACAACATTACTAAGGTGAGTAATTTTTTCTTTCTTCCTCCCCCCTCCCAGACTCTAACCACAGACGCCTCGGGCGAAGGTTGGGGAGCCCATCTCGGTCCCCATCGGACCCAGGGCTCTTGGTCCAAGCTCAAACAGACACTCCACATCAATGTGCTCGAGCTTGAGCAGTGTTGCTACGCTCCAAGCCCTTCAGCCCTACATTCTTCCTGGCCACCTAGCAGTCCAGACGGACAATATGTGCGTGGTTTGGTACATCAACAAGCGGAGACTGTCCACCCCTTTGCAGGGAGGCAATGAGGGTTTGGGATTGGGCAACACAACACGACCTTCACCTCACGGCAATTCATGTTCCGGGAGTCGACAACACCTTGGCAGACAAGCTAAGTCGCTCGTCCGCTCTGGCTTACGAGTGGGAACTAGACCAGGGGGTCCTAGAAGGTATCTTCCGACTCTGGGGAACACCACAGGTCGACCTGTTCGCATCTCCTCTAAACGCAAAGCTTCCCAGATTCTGCTCACTCGTTCCAGAGCGAGGCGTTTTCTGGAGAGACGCTCCGTCTCTAGACTGGAAGGACAGATTCATCTATGCCTTTCCCCCAATTCCTCTTATCCCATAAGTCTTACAGAAACTAACTTCAGAAGGAGCACGAATGATTCTGATTGCTCCTTTCTGGCCCTGACAAGTTTGGTTCTCTCTTCTACAACAATACTCAGAGGATCATCCTCTTCCTCTTCCTTTATCATGAGGTTTGCTGACCCAGGATCAGGGGACCCTGATCCATCCAGGTCTCAGATCTCTTCAGCTGCATGCATGGCTCCTGCAGACTTAGCTCAATCCCGCTTTGGGGTTTTTCCCCAAGTGGCAGAGATTTTGGTGGAGACTAGAAAACCCTCTACTAGATCTGCTTACGCCATGAAGTGGAAAAGGTTCACTATCTGTGCTGCCTCTAAGGACGTGGATCCCTTTTCCTGTTTGGCTTGGCTTCTGCTGGAGAACCTATGCCATCTTTTTGACCTGGGTCTTAGTCACTCTTCTCTGAAAGTCCACATGGCGGCCATCTGGGCCTATCATGTCCCCTTTGCAGACAAGACATTTGCTCAACTGGAGGTCTCTAAGACTTTCCTTAGAGGGGTCCTCCATCTGAGACCTCCCATACGTACCCCTGCCCCCCCTTGGGCTTTGAACTTTGTTTTTGAGAAACTTACTCTGCCTCCTTTTGAACCGCCAGCTTCCTCAGACTTGAAGTTCCTTTCATGGAAGACCCTCTTCCTAGTAGCCATTACTTCCGCTCGCAGAATTTCCGAGCTCCAGGCCCTGATGTGTAAAATTCCATACTTGATTTTTCACAAGGAATGTGTAGCTGTGTGCACTACCCCCAAGTTTCTCCCTAAGGTTGTAGCGGAGTCTACTCTGAACCAGTCCATAGAGTTACCCACCTTCTTTACGCAGTACTCCCAATCAAGGAGAGTACTTACTCCATACTATGGACGTTCATCGGATTCTGAGATACTACACTAACAGGACAAAAGATCTCAGGAAGACCGATCAATTGTTTGTCTCTTTTGCTCCCAAAAGAGAGGGCAATGCTGTGTCTAAGCAATGCCTATCCGAATGGTTGGCTCATTGCATCACTTTCTGTTATGACAAGTACAACAAGACCCTGCCGGGTCAAGTAAGAGGCCACTCCACCAGGGGAGCCGCTGTCTCAGCGGTTTGTTTCAAGAATGTGTCAGTGGCAGACATCTGTGCTGCCGCTACTTGGACCTCCCTCCATACCTTTACAAAACATTACAGTTTGGATATCGTCTCTCGCCGTAGAGCAGGCTTCGGGGGTTGGCTGTCCTGTAAGGCCTTCTTTCTTAAGACTTGCACAGCTAGAGGTTCTACTTGGAGTAGATTTCCTCCTGCTTGTTCCAGACTGCTTGGGACTCAGTCCTATATGTAATTACCTACTGCAAGAGCACTCTCGAGGTAAGATAGTGCAGTTATGTAAGAACTTACTGTAACAGTAGATCTTCGAGAGAGGCTCTTGCAGTAGGTAATACCTTCCCGCCCTCCATTTCCCTAAGCTTTTTCAGCTCCTTTTCCATTGAGGGACGTATCCGCTCCTCTCTCGTCCGTCCTTTTTTGGCCTGTGGCGGGAAAGAACTGGAAGGCAGGCGTCAGACCTCACTATACCGATCGCCTTCCTGACACCCCGGTCACCTGACGGGGGCTGTCCCTCGCCAGGGACTGCTAGCTAGAAATTTTTCTGTGGGGTCCTGCCGCCTGCCGACATCAGTCCTATATGTAATTACCTACTGCAAGAGCCTCTCCCGAAGATCTACTGTTACGGTAAGTTCTTACGTAACTGTACTTTGTTGTTATCCCTCTGTACAGACAGTTTGTGAGACCCCATCTGGAGTACTGCATCCAGTTCTGGAGACCCCATCTCTGCAAGGACATAGACAGGATGGAGGCAGTCCAGAGGAGGGCAACTAAAATGGTGCAGGGTCTGCAAGAGAAGCCATATGAGGAGAGACTAGGCCCCATCCACACTACACTGGTAAACACTGTAATGTTATGTAAACGCTCCAGACCTAAACTGTTACAGTATGTCCACACATTGCGGTCAAACGGGTGTACAACGGTACTGCACGTGGGTCAGGAACTGTACCCAACTCGGATAGGGCTGGGCACATCCCATGATTCACTACTGGGCAGTGCATCTGTCCCGTCCCCAGGATACCTTCCCCAGCATGACATACATTCTGAGGGTGCAAATGCTGCAGTGACATTCGGCAGCAGAACATCCAGCACCGCTGTCCCGTGGGCTGCTCGGGTCACAGCCCCCCTTGCATCAGGCACCTCGACATGCTGCCACAGGACATCATGCACATAAGGCGCTATCCCTATGTGCAGACATGGAACGGTCTGGTGCCCTTACGTGATGTGGGGCCGATCTGCACGGTACTGCCATTGCTGCCCCTCCGCCACACGCCCTGCATGGTGTCATGTTCCGCACCGCCCCACACACCTCTGTAAATCCCACCCATGTAAGGGGATGGGTGCTGGCAGCATGGCACCACTGCACAGCATTACGGGATACCGGAAGACCGGTGGGGACTGGAGGCTACACGGTTGTCCGTTTACACGGCGCTGTGTAACGTTACAGCGCTGCTACCCTTACTGAATCCATTGTTGAAACCACCTACTGACAGGTTTCCACAATGCATTCAAAAACACCCTCTGTAACGTTGCCAGTGTAAATGCTAGCCATTACTGTACCATTATATGGGCGCTCTGTAACATTACAGAGGGTGTTTTCCAAGTATGATATGGACAGAGCCGCAAGACTTAATATGTATACCTTTGAGGAAAGAAGGAGGGAGGGGACATGATAGAAACTTCTAAGTACCCCAGTGGAATCAACAAAGTCCAAGAGGGTAGCATCTTTCAGAAAAGAGATGTGCAAGGAGAAGGAGACACAGTTTGAAGATGGGGGACGTCCGGGGCAATGTGAGAAATATTTTTTCACAGAGAGGTGATGAACACATGGAATAGCCTTCCTGAGAGGTTGTGGGTCTAAAACTGTGAAAGAATTCAAGAATGCATGGGACAGACATAAGGCAATTCTGGTGGGGGGGGTAGGAAGAAATAGGCTGCTGATTAACTAGGATCTGCAGCTTATCCTGTAGGTAGGGAAATGGGCAGACTAGGTGGGCCAAGCAGTCCTTATCTGCCGTCAAAGTCTATGTTTCTGTTCTGGGTGGGGGCATGGGGCGAGTTTAAAAAAAAAAAAAAAAAACTAGCACAGGGGTAACATTAGGGGTACTGTGTGCAAAACCGAATTTGCTGGCTCCTCCCTTGCTACAACTTGCAGCAGGTATAATCAGAAAAGTTACAACAGTCCAGTTTAAAATAATGTCTGTTCCCCCTCATTAGTTATGCAGACCTCCATCAGGTAATGTGCCCCAATGTTGGGACTGATTAGCTGTTTTATTCCAATGAATGCATTGTGCATGTCATAGTATGGACCATGCTACTAAGTCAGGCAGTGTTGCGTTTGTCATCTGTGACACAAAAAACTGCTAAGTGGTCAAGTAAGAAGAATAAATTAATTGTGGTTCTTATGGGCCTCCATGATGCGATTGCCACTCACACTTGCACATGATGGCAAAAGCCTGCTTAGAAAGCAATTCTTACAACTACTTGTCACTAAGTCCTTGTAAACTTTTGGTCTAAGAAACTGGTTAATGTTAAATGTTGACTTTGCATTTACATTTTTTTTTTTACAGGAAGTATGAAGATGCTTTGGAATACCATCGCCAGGCACTAGTGCTGATTCCTCAGAATGCTTCAACGTATTCTGCCATAGGATATGTACATAGTCTCATAGGCAACTTTGAGAGCTCTATAGACTACTTTCATACAGTAGGTGTTTGAGGTTTCTTTTTGTTATTGTATTACTGTGTATGGTACAAGTTAAGTTTTATTTAGCTATCACCATTCTAATATCCAAGTTGTCTCAGAATACATATGTAAAATCCATATGTAAAACAGCTATTCGCAATTAAAGCAGGTATTTCTAACTACCAAGATGCCATCCACTAATGTTGCTCAGATAGTGCTTTTGTGGATCCGACTGTCCTCCGTCGGGTAATGCTGGTATCCGACCTAGCATCCAGCAAATGGATTCTGTGGTCAGATCCATCACATCCTACCTCGAATAGTTGGATCCAATGGTCGGATCCCTGGTCGGATCCATCGGATACCTCGAATACTTACAGTGGATCCTAGGAGGTCGGATGTCTATGCCATCCGAGGCTATCCAATATCCAACCAAAATGATGGTATCCGAATTTGTGGGATACTATCCGAGCAACACTACCTACCCCCTAATCAGATTACTGCATTCTGATCACTGAGGTAGCTGTTATGGAATCTACACAGAGTCCAATCTTGTCACACTTACTGGTTATAAGGTTAGTGAACAAGATGACCTTCTGTTTGTAGATACAGTATGTGTGCATGGATGGAGGCAGCAGTTAATTGAGGCCAGTGTGTTGTAGGGAACCAAATGAAGCAATCCTATTGCGCTTCTTTGATTGGGCATGAATGGACCCAAGTTTTTTTTTTTTCATGAAGTTGGAATGGGTAAGGGACGTACATTGATACTGCTCAGTGTAACAGTTTCCAACAGAGTATAGCAAACTAGTGGGGTGAAACATAGCACAAAAAGCTGTGGGCACAAGACCAGTATGTAAGCAATCACTGATGAATTCATCGTGGCTGCAGAACTAATTTTTGTTTCTTTTTTTCGCCAATATCAGGTCAGAATTATTTATGAGTGATCATAGCGGAATCTCAAATAAGTCCAAAAATGATAGAATAGTAAGATGGTACTCTAGGTTCATCGTGTCCACCCCTTCCCTCCTCGTTTCTTAAGTAATCATGAATAAATACATTGAAAGCCCCTATTGTCTTAATGTCCACTGTCTCTGGTGGTAGGCTGTTCCATAGCTTCACCATCCTCTAGGAAAAGGGCAGTCTAACATTACCCCTGAATTTATTAGCTCTCAGCGTTAGGGTGTTTTCCTGTGCCCTGTTAGAGAACACCGGATTAGACATCTCTCTGTCTGTCCAGCTCCACCCAAAGTCTGCTGAGCTCATGGTAGGCACAGTGTGGCACAGGAGCAAGACTGTTGTCTCTTTTCCTTTGCATCCCTCTCTTTGGGTCGATGGATCTAGATTGCGATAGCCCTCATTGTGCAGCAGCCCACCTTGTCGGCGTGTTTTGCCTGTTACTCCAATTCCTTTAGGAATATGGCTGTGAATGTTAGAGACATTCTTAGTCAAAGAATAGTGGGGAAAAGTGTCCCAACTTATTGAAAGCGGCATGGCTTTTGTCAAGAACCACCTTCAGTTAGCCTTGGATCAAGCAGATTTGGGCTTTCAGTGTGTCACCAAAGATGGTGGAGGCACAGTTATTTGCGCTCCTTGCCTTTTACTCTGGAGATTCAGCACAGGGTTCTTGATCTCCTATTCCTCAGGCTGATGCTTTTTCACTTGCAGTTGAAACAGAACCTCAAGGCCAGGGGTATTGAAGAGACTGATAAGACCATTAAGTCTGTTCTTTCTGTGACATTCCCCCATCCTCTTCCTTTCATAACAGCAGTAGGGGTAGATGAGAGGATCAAGCTATGTGGCAACCGCTATAGCCAAGACTAAGTCAGTAATCATGCAGGCCATGGTGCTAATGGAGATGCCAACCAACCTGATCCTTCCTCAGAGTGCACAAGGCAAGGTGCCATCAGCTGCCCCCATCATCCTTCCTGACCTCACAGTTGGGGTGGCATGACAAAATTTCTCTCCAGCTGTTATAAGCCATCTCTGTCTCTGTTTTGTGTTATGACTGCCCTAGCTGACTTATAATCCAACTCCACTTGATCCTGTGAATCACTTGCTGGTGCTTTGAGAGAAGATTACCTCACTCGTACCTCCTCCTCCTCAGTTCCCTCTACCTGGAAACACTCCACTGTCATTCCTCTCCCCAAAGGTGGTATCGCCCAGTCTCCTTTAGTTCCTATTCTAGCCAAGCTCCAAGAATGCCTTGTCCTCACTCAGCTCACCCCTTACCTTGACTCTACCTCATTTTTCACCCCTTTCCAGTCTGGCTTCCGTAAGTCCCACTCCATCACTACTTCCCCCTTACAGCTCACTGACTCTACACTCTCCAGTATGGATCAGGGGCACGTTAACTCTACCATATTTGTTGATCTGTCAAAAGCCTTTGACACAGTATCCCACTCCTTCCTCCTCCTCCTCCAAAAAGTCACTGCTGCTGGGTTAAACTCTTCAGCCACAGGGTGGTTTCAATCCTACCTGTCAGACAGAACTCAATTGGTCAAGATTGCCTCCTCCCTCTCCCCTCCTCTCCCCATCACCACTGGCGTCCTGCAGGGCTCAGTACTTGGCTCTACATTATTATCTATCTTCCTCAGTGATCTCCCTTCTGCCTGCTCCCCTTCCCAAATCCACATGTATGTGGACAGCACTGTCCTCTACATGTCTAGCATTTCATTGGCTGATTCTGAGGCTATACTGCAACATGACTTCAACAAGGTCTAGCTATGGTTCCAGTCCAACTAGATTGTTCCTTAATGCCAAAAAGACAGTCTCCATGTCTTTCAGCACAAGACACAGGCTATCTAAGCTTAAATCCCCCCCGCCTTCTGCACCTTGGATGGCACCCCTATCGAAAATGTTACAGCCTTTAGATACCTTGGGGTCTGGTTAGATCACCATTTGGACTTTTTGGCACACGTAAACGCAAGCCACAAGAACTTACACCCCAAGCTTGGTGCTTTATACAGAAACAAGGATTGCATTCCTCGAACTGGCAGGCATGCAATTGTGCAGAAAAAGATCCTCCCCACCTTTGACTATGCAGACATAGTCTACAGTGCCACTCCCAAAACTACCCTGACTAGTCTGGACACCCTCTTCAGCTCTTTCTCTCACGTTGTGCTTTCCTGCCTCCCTCGTACTCAACCACTGTGACCTTTACAAAGCCCTGTCCCTCCCATCCCTGGAGTCCAGACAGCTGTCCCACACTGCCACTTTCATGGCCAAATTCTGGACTGGCAATCTCCTCTCCTATCTTTCTTCCTCCATTTGCGCTTCCTCCCAATGCACTTACTCTCTCTATAACATTGACCTTCGCTCCTTAGAAATCCCCCACCGTTCTACCACTGCTGACATCCGCCTTCTCTTTCTGCTGTCATAAATTATGGAATGCTGTCCCCTTCCCCATCCACAATGCTACATCTTTCAAATCCCTCTCCTCCTTCCTACGCGATTTCACAACCCACACCTGCTCGTGTCAAAATCTTTAGATCTTACTTCGAGGGGGCTCTTGCAGTAGGTAATCACTTGTAGGACTGAGCCCCCGGCGTCAGTACCGCACGGAAACTTTTGCTATCAGTGTCTGATGGGGGACCGCCTACCGGACGTCAGCGTGACACTACATAGTGGACGGTCCCCATGTCTGCCCTCCAGTTCTTTCTCGCCCTCAACCTGTGCACGTTGGACCGACTGAAGCTCGTAGCAGCAGTTCGAATGCCTCTTTCGGATGAGTATCCGTTTTTCTTATTTTCATATAATTACTAGTTGTTTGTATGTCGTCCTCTTCTCCAACGGATTCACATAAAAACCAAGTGTGATTCGTGTGGCGTCCAGCTACCACACAAGGACCAGCGTACTCTTTGCCTCTCCTGCCTGGGTCCTAACCACTAAGTCGAGGAGTGCAAGGCCTGTGCCTAATTCAACCAGGCCACGCGGAAATGGCACCAACAGTCTCTTGAGGCCCATCTCCTGAAAGAAAAAGATGGTTTCAATGGAGAGAGCTAAAAAAGCTAAAAAGCGCTTCTTCCTCACCCATGGATCCACACAAGAAGAAGAAAAGGGATAAAGATAAACACAGGGACCAGGAGCAGTCCCTCCCTCCTACGAAGCCGCCCACGGGCCCTTCGACGGAGGATTGGCCTTCTTCCTCCGGGAAGGTGAGTTCCGCGGCCAAGCCTGTGCTTCTGCCTCTGAAGCAGATTTTGGCCTGCCCCCGCCACTGGTTACGGTGGTGGGCTGCTCGGATCCATCCGAGGCCACCGCCGCTCTTAGGCCCATTTCTGTGCCGGGCTCTTAAGTCATCAGGCACAGCCAATAAGCCTCTCGTTGGACCTCCCAACAAGCGCCTGGCTGGGGTTGGTAAGTCAGGAGTCTGATCCCCCGACTCCTGCATGACCCATGTGGATCAGTCGATCATCGGTCCTTCCGATGAGCACATGACCTCTTTGCGGCCCTCAGGTTCTGACGTGGCACTGCCGGATGTTAGCACCGTCCAGGCTGGAGGACAGGGGTCTCCCCAGGGTACCCTTCATGGGGAACCCCCGTCTCCTGCTCTGTCAGAGATTCCTCTGCTGTTGCCGGACCTGCCAGATGAACACCTTTCACTAAATTTGCCCGATGAAAGGGTGCCAATAGGCCTTACGGTGGCTCCGACACCAACTATAGTAGTGCCAGACCCTGCTTCTCAATGCCAGCAGGTTCCCTTACTTCCATCGGGACCGCCGTTGGGTCTTCTGCCCTCGGGGCTTCATCTTCAGGACCATTGCCGAGTCTTCCTCCCACACGTCCTTAGGGTTGACCTGCAGAACTGTCAGGCATCCCTCCGTTGGAGCCGCTGTCAGGCTACCCTCCAGCAGGGCCCCTTTCTGGCTACCCTTCGTCGGGGCCATCAGCATATTCTCTGTCGGGACAGCTGTCTGGGTACCCTCCATCAGGACTGCCGTCAGATTTCCCTCATTCAGGTCTGACATCAGGCTTTACAATGATGGGGGGCCCCCCACCGGGATATCATCCGTTTGGCTATCCTCCATCAGCCCTGATGCCAGAACCATTTTCATCTCCCTTTTACTACGCAGGCTACCCTGGTTACTATCCTACACCAGGCTACCCACACCATTATCCATCCCCTAGCTTTGGGGGACATTGGCATGGATCTGGATTTACTCAGCCTCCACCTCCTCCTCAGCCTCAGGTGGATTTTAGGGAAATACTAAAATCTTGGTGGTCTGAGACCAAAATCCAGTTGGTCTCAGAATTAGACAGCAGGCATCCAGTTCTTCCGGATGCAGGCTGCCTGGCTCCTTCTCCTAGGGGGCGCCCTCTCCGGTACTTCCTCGTTCTTCGACGTCAGGTCGTCCATCAGCTCCTGTACAACCCCTGATGTCTGACGGGATCACCAGAGAGCCAGATCCTCTGATTCCTCAGAAGCTTCCGGATGATTCTTTTGATTACGATGCGGACTCTGATTCCTCATCCGCCGCTTTGGATTTTGAGACTCCTCCACCTGAGGAACTAGTCCCTAGGGAATCCCCAAAATCGCCACCCAAAGATCCCTCCTTTGTGGACCTCCTCAAGCACATGGTGGAGGCCCAAGAATGGAAGTCAGAGGCTCTGGACCCCAAAAGACAAAGGTTGGCAGAGCATCTAGACTTTCCGGATACGAGTCCGGTACTCACTCCCCCATGGCTGGAACCCCACGAGGATTTATCCTCAACCATATAGCAGAGATCTTCCTCCATCCCAGCCATGGCAAAGAAAGCCAACCGGGTTTATAGGACCCCTGAGAACAAGGACCACCTTAGCGTGCACTCTAAAGCCGACTCAGTGGTCCATCACGGCAGCCCATGATAGATCCGGACAAGGAATCCAGACAAATGGACCAGTTCAGGAGAAAATTCTGTGCCTCTTCTACTCTGGCGATACGTACTCTGAACTATGTCTCGCACATGCTAGAGTACCAGAAGACCTTGTTCTGCCAGCTTGAGCCAGTTGTCGAGGCCCTACCAGACTCTAATACAAAGTGTTCCTTTGGCAAACACCTTAAAAACGGCCAAGGTGGCTGGACGCCATTCTTTGCGGGCCACCTACGATGTGGTAGATTCCTCCACTAGAGGTACAGCCACAGCTGTAAGCCTTCACCGGTACTCTTAGCTAAGAGTATCAGGACTAGCCCCTGATGTTCAGTCGGCTATCCAAGGTGCCCCTTTCAGAGGCTCTGTCTTGTTTGGTGGAGATGCCCAGGACATTATAACAAGCCTGCAAGATAAAGGCACAGCTCTTCGGGCGGGCCATACCATGTAGCGACCGAAACATCAACAAAAGCGTCCTTTTCATTGGCAAAACAGATGCCAGATGAAAAACCAGCAAGCGCCCAAACTGCAGCTGCCTCTCCAGCCACGACACAAAAGGCTTCAGGAGCGGCCCTCCCAATCCTGACTTGCTGACTGCCCTCCCTCCTCCTCGTCTGTTGGAGGAACAGGTGGGCGGAAGTTTCACAAGGCATCTGGGAGACTGGGAGTCCATCACAGCAGACACCTGGGTGCTTCAGTTAATAAAGCTTAGTCACATTCTCAAATTTCAAGAAAAACCTCCAAACAATCCACCGTGGTCTTCTCATTACCCAAGGGCGCACATCCCCCATCTAAGGGAGGAGATCATGGCTCTTCTTCGTAAAGAAGCAGTAGAGCTAGTGCCGGCAAACCAGATCGGGAGGGGATTCTACTCCCACTTCTTTCTGGTTCCTAAAAAGACCGGGGATTTACATCCAATTCTGGATCTCAGTACCCTCACCCTCTTCATAAAGTACAAGAGGTTTCGGATGCTGGCATTACAAAGCCTTCTGCCCCTCTTCTTCAAAGGACAATGGCTTTGTGCCCTGGACATGAAATATGCGTATCTAGACATCCCAATATTCCATTCACATCGCAAATTCATCAGGTTTTCTTTCCAAGGGGAGCATTACCAGTTCAGAGCTCTCCTTTTTGGCCTGTCCTCCGGCCCGTGGGCTTTTACCAAATGCCTAGCGGTAGTGGCAGGGGCCTTGAGGAGTCAGGGGCACTATGTCTTTCCCTACCTCGACAATTGGCTTCTCACAGTACCATCGAGGGAGGGGTTGGAGGCTTCCTTGTCAGCTACTCGGCACCTTTTCAAGCGCCTGGGTATCACGGTCAGTTACCCCAAGTCCCACCTTGCTACTTCCTAGTGCCTTCAGTTTATTGGAGCTGTGTTGAACACAGTACAGGGTGTGGCCTTTCTCCCCCTGGACAGAGCAGACACCCTGGAGAGACAGGCCAAGCTGGTATCTTCCAACCGACACATCTCGGCCAGGGCGGTTCTCCGTCTTCTTGGCCTCATGGCATCGGCTATCCCCATGGTCCCATTGGCCAGACTCCACATGTGCATCTCACAGTGGACTCTAAGATCTCAGTGGGATCAAAGGGAAGACAACTTAGACTGTCCGGTCCTCATCTCCAGCCCAGTGCAACAGGACCTATTATGGTGGCAGAACTCCAGCAATCTGAGACTAGGAGTCCCTTTCCAGACCATCTGGGACGCCACAGGACCCAGGGCCTGTGGTCAGTTGTAGTCATCTGTAGAAGCGCACCTGCACGTAAATGTGCTAGAGATGAGAGCAGTGCTTTATGCTCTTCAGGCTTTTCAGCACATCCTTATACAAACAAACCTGTTGATCCAAACATGTACGTGGTGTGGTACATCAACAAACAAGGTGGTACCCGCTCATACCCTCTTTGCAGAGAAGCAGTGTGAATTTGGAAAAGGGTGGTTCTGCACAGAGTCCATCTCCTGGCAGTTCACATCCCAGGTGTGTAGAACGTTCTCGCAGTCTCAGTCGCACCAGGGTAAGAGCTCACGAATGGGAGTTAAAGCAAGTTCTAGATCACATCTTCAACCTTTGGGGTCGTCCAGAAGTGGATCTGTTTGCAGCCCCATCAAACACAAAACTTCCCAGGTTTTGCTCACTCGATCCCGGGCATGGTGCTTTCTGGCAAGACACACTGTCGCTTTCTCCGACAAGGAGATTTCTGTACGCATTCCCTCCCTTTCCAATATTACAGAGAATGTTGATCAAGCTTCAGTCAGAAGGAGCACAAATGATTTTGATAGCTCCGTTTTGGCCTCGACAAATCTGGTTCCTGCTGCTTCAGCACTTAACAGCGGAACCTCCGATCCTTCTACCTCTGTCTTATGATCTCCTGACCCAGGAGGGGAGCACGCTGGTACATCCAAGGCTAAAGTCCCTCCATTTTCATGCGTGGCACCTCATGACATAGCTGCTTGTAGTTATGGGGTTTCCCCACAGGTAGCTCAGATTTTGGTAGAGGCACAAAAGCCATCTACCAGAACTACCTACACCATGAAGTGGAAGTGCTTTTCCATTTGGGCCACCTCGAAAGATCTGGATCCTTTCTTGTGCCCTGCTCCCCAGGTCATGGAGTATCTTATCCGGCTGTTGGATCTGGGCTTGAGCTAATCTTCACTGAAGGTGCACCTAGCAGCCATCTCTGCCTACCACGATCCAGTGTGTGAAGCAAGACAATGGCTGAGTTAGAGGTCTCCAAAACCTTTTTGAAAGGTATTTTGCATCTGAAACCCCCGGTGCGTAATCCTTCTCCACCATGGGACCTTAATTTTCTTTTAGAGAAATTGACCTTGCTTCCCTTCGAGCCGGCAAGTACTTGCGATATGCGCTTTTTGTCCTTGAAAGTGCTCTTTTTAGTTGCAGTTACCTCTGCTCGTAGAATTTCCGAGCTTCAGGCCCTGATGTTTAAGGTGCCCTATTTGATTTTTCACAGAGACTGGGTGGCTCTGCACACAAATCCTAAGTTTCTTCCTAAGGTTGTTTCAGTCTCTAGAATTGCCGGTGTATTACCCCGAGTATTCTAATCGGGGGGAAGCCATCCTGCATATATTAGACGTTCACAGAATTTTATGTTATTACACGAACAGGACAAAAGATGCCCACAAGATGGATCAGCTTTTTTGTTTCTTTCGCACCAAAAAGGGAGGGTGCGGCAGTTTCCAAACAGTGCCTTTCAAAATGGCTGGCAAACTGCATTACTTTTTGTTACCAGAAGTATGGTAAAGTCCTTCCGGGGCAGGTAAAAGGACATTCTACCATGGGAATGGATGCTTCCACAGCCTGTTTCAGAAGCGTATCTGCTGCAGACATCTGCACAGCAGTCACTTGGAGTTCTGTCCACACTTTCACGAAACACTACAGTTTGGACATTGCCTCAAGACATAGGGCCAGTTTTGGACTAGCAGTCCTTCAGGGACTCCTGTCCTGAATTCCTGGTTTCCTGCTGGGATTATGTTCCAACCTCCCATGTTTTTCCTTGTCCCTTGGACTACTTACTGCTTGGGACTCAGTCCTACAAGTGATTACCTATTGCAAGAGCCCTCTCGAAGTAAGATAGTACAGTTGCATAAGAACTTACCGTAACAGTGGATCTTCGAGAGAGGCTCTTGCAGTAGGTAACCTTTTTCCCCACCCACCTTCCCCCCTCTTTATTTACAGCTCTCCTTCCAGAAAGCCATTTTTTGAATTCAGGATCCTCTTCCCATTCTCTTGTCATGACCCTTGGTGGTCTCCGGCGGGAGAACTAGAGGGCGGATGGGGGACTGCCCACTATATAGTGTCACGCTGATGTCTGTCACGTGACTTCTGTTGGGTGGCCCCCCATCAGACACTGCTAGTAAAAGTTTCCGTGTGGTCCTGATGCCAGGGGGGGGCGCAGTCCCACAAGAGATTACCTACTGCAAGAGCCTCTCTCGAAGATATACTGTTACGGTAAATGCTTACATAACTACTTCCCTTCACATTGCACTGACCCTCTTCCCCCCATCTAACCTTTTGCCCCATGTTTTCGTTTCCCCTAGCCATGGTCTAGTTTGGACTGCCCAACATAGCCCCATGCAATTATGCCCTTCTGTTTCACTTTGACTCCTTACCCAGCCCACTTAGTCTGTTTCTTCTGTGTATTCACTGCTGTGTTTATATTGTGTGTACTAAAGCTGTAATACTGTTTACATTTTATTAGAAAATGGGGTTAAGAATTTAACAAATCTCATTGGCTGGCAGGGGTACATTAACTTACAGTGAGAGCCCTGTAAGCAAAAAGTCCCAGCCCTGCCAGCCTGATAACTAATATCCAAGGGTCAGCAGTGCTTCCTAATTGGCCCAAACCGGTCAATAAAAATTACCACCATTTTGTTGTCTCACTTAGGGAGAGAAACTCTCCCCACAAAGCTCGTTCACTGCCAGCTATGCCACTTGGCCTCCAAACTCGAACCAATAAAAAGCTACCGGCAAACCAGATGTCACCTAACAAAATCATTTCTTCTTCCAAAAACTGCAAATTGCGTACATCCACGATGCCAACCCACCTCACATACATGGAAATGCTAACACTTACCCGCCTCGCAAACACGGAAGCGGTGACGCCGAACCAACTCGTAAACTCGGAAGTGCTACACATGAATGGGCTAAAGGTAACAGCCCTGCTGTTCAACAAAATAAAAGTTTACTTAATTCCCGTACCACATCGTAGCTCTCATAAGTAAATCCTAACTTCACGATACACAGTCATGTAACATCACACGCCACAACAGCAACTTTTGAGGAATCTAGCTCTCTGGTGGGTAAACACAGGAGATGTCACAGGACAGAAACAGAGGGACTACTTCACAACAGTAAAAGTTAAACCAAATTTTTACTCTTATTTTTTATGTTTTCTTCTATTTTTTTAAATTCCGCATAAAACTACCACAGGGAGTCCATTTTCTAAGTGCAATAATACCCTCCAGGGTGGGTGCTATGGGCAATACCGGACCATCCAGGGTCTATAAGGCTCAATGCGCCCCTGGGCGGTCTGGTATTGCCCAGTACCGCCCACCCTGTCAGCTATTATTGCTTACTTGGATGTATCCGACACAATGAACTTGATGCTCTGTTTACTGGTAGTTGGCTCTACTATGTATACTGTCCATTTTACAGACTGTCCCCATTTTATTAATTATCACCATGTTGTAATACTGTACATTTTTTTATGTTCCCAACACAATGTACTTTACTGCACTTCTTACTGTTAGTTGGATGGCTGTGTTCACTGTCCAACTGATTACTTGTCTTCACTGTCTTCATGCACTATCTACTGTTATACTCCCATTACCCTTCCCCCAAGGACGCATCTGGAAACAAGTTCTTCTGCTCAGTATGCCTTCCTGGTAAAACTCTTGATTAAATAAATAGAAATAAACTCCTTCAGCTGATTGCTATTGAGCAGCGAGTTTTGCCAAGCATCCACAGAACATTGTGTGCTTTATGTTTCAGTGCTTGGAGACTCACAAACTGCCACTATTTTGTGCTCAACCCCTGATACTGGGCATGATAAAGAATGAGGCTTTTTCCCCTGAGCTGGACAAGAAAGTTCCTCTCGGTCTTGCCTTCCTCTCCCTTCATGCACAAAGTCCTGTTGAAGGTGTTCTTCAAGAAAGCACAAGTGAGTCTGATAGACCTGGTATGACCTCGCCAGTACTGTTATGAAGTCCTGATTCACTTCAGCACCAACCAAGTGTCCGATCAAGCTCGCACTCAGGCTGAACCTTCCGGCATGATCCAAGGGGAGAATTCAGAACAGGACCCTTGAGTTCTTATATCTGCTGGTATGATTGCTTAGAGGCTAAAGTTCATGTCCCTCGGCCACTTGGAGGAGGTCCTCACAGTTTTTAAAGCATTTCATAAGTCTTGTACCAACCATACCTATGCTTGTAAGTGGAAGAGGTGTCACATGACAAGATTTCTCCTCGGTAAGAAAAGATCACCACCAACTGGTGGGCTCTTGCTGTCATAAGACATAGTCTCTGGGTTGCTTTGATGACCCAACATTTCATGCTGCCATGGAGATGACCAGAGTTCAGGAGCAGACTTCGGTCATTGTGTCAAGTGCCAGGCCGTGGGCAGCTGCTGGAGGGCAGCTCACCTTGGCAAGTGAGTCTGCAGTGGGTTCGGGCATGGGAGCTTTCTCCTCCACAGGGGCATGCTGTGTCACCAAGGCTGTAGGGTGCTTAAAGGGGCAGAGGGAGGAAGGAGGAAAAAAAAAACATCCTTGCCATCTGCATCACAGCAGTCGCCTAAACAGTGTATATCCCTGGTCACTAGCTGTGAAGGGGAGAAAACATATTTAAAAAAAAAAAGACACTGGCCTGGTAGCACAGAGGGCTGAGGCACTGGACGCCTTACCTCGCACTATGCCGGCAACCCAGGTTGGGAATGACCTCAAATTAGTCTGGGGCCGGCAGGGGGCAGGATTGAGTAGCCTCACGGCAGCTCCTCTCCTGTGGAGGAGGTCACTCGCAGTCCCACTGCCACTGGATGGAGGTCTGGTGTCGGCGCAGGTGGGAGGGGTAGCACTGGGTCACAATGCACGGTGTGCAAGAGACGGGTGGGAGAAACAGGGTAAAAAGCCTACAAAATAAATATATATATATATATATATATATATATCTGTTTTCTTCTTGGCCTTTGTGTCATGGCTGCCTCAGCTGACTCCTCATTCAACACCACTTGATCTTCTCAGTTCTCTGCCAGTGTTCTGAAAGGTGGTCACCTCACACCTTCAACTGAATCCTGCTGAAAAAGTTTTGTCAACCATTGACAGAATGTTGCGAGTGATATTTTTCTATGCTGAGGGAACCCACACATTGACTTATTTTCCTCCTGGGAGTATGGCAGACTGACACTATTTTGTGCCAACCCCTGACTCTGGACACAATCAGGAATGAGGCATTTGCCCTAAGCTGAATCAGCAAGTTTCTCTGCACCTTTCTTTTTGTTCCCTTGATGCACAAAGTCCTGTTGACGACATACATCAAGAAGGTAGAAGTGATTCAAATAGTACTGGTGTTAGGACACTATTCACCTCACAGCCAAGTGTCCAGTCATGCTCCCTCTTGGGCTGGACTTTCTTACACGCCCAATGAGAGAATACAGAACAGGGACCTTAAGTCCTTATTTCAGACAGCATAACTACTAAGAAGCTTAAGTTCATGTCCCTCGGCCTCTTGGAGGAGGTTCTCATGGTTTTAGAAGCATCTTGTAAGCCTTACACCAAACTAATCTATGCTTCTAAGTGGAAGACGTTCTTGATTTGTTGCCAGGAGTGTGGCCTGTCAGCCATGGAGTGCCCTGTTAGGTGGAGGTTTTGACTTTTTCTGGTGGCTGTCCTCGACAGTTCTGTGTGGCATCCTTCAGGATGATTTTCCCCCTATTTCAGCCTATCATAGGCAGGTTACCTACACGTACTATGCATTGGAGTGGATGGTCGAATGCTGTTCCTTCACCATATTTTTCCCCTCTTCGTGAGCATCTTCCAGTGTGGGACCAGAATCTGGTCCTTTCCAAGCTTATGGAGAAACCTTTTGAGCCTCTGGCGACTTGCAACCTGGATTTCTCATCATGAAATGTGGCTTTCCTTGTGGCCATCAGTTCAGCCCAGTGAGTCAGTGAGCTGCAAGCCCTCTTAGCTGACCCAGCCTATCTGCATTTCCCTAAGGACAAGATTTTGCTGTTCACCAGTAGAAAATGTTGGCCCATGGTAGTTTCTGAGATATTCAAGAAAGTCTCCCTCTTTGCTGAAACACCTTTGGAACTGTAAGCGATCAGCATTTGGACCACTCAGAATCTTTTGCCTAGCTGGGGATTCCCAATCAATGTATATCAGCACCAGCTATATAACTTGGGCAGCCCCATAACTCCAGAGTTTTTTCTGGCAAGGTGCAATCAGTGCCCTCCTCCATAGACCTCTTAGTTGCAGGTGTCGTGTGACAAAATTTCTACCCAGTTGGAAAAGATCATCACCAACTGCTTTCAGCTACTTGACCGATTGTGGGAAACAATTTCGTCAGTTTTGGCGATTGATATTACAAGTGTCTTTACTTACTATTATCAGTATTGCATGCTATCATTGGCTACTCTGAAGAAATCTCCAATTTTTCGCTTCTGTTGGTGCAGCACGAAGATATTTAGAGATGCTGGTCACACTTTTTGTTTGCTGCCTGAGCCTTTCATATAATGTGAAGCACTGCACCATTCATCAAAACTTCAACCAGGCCACTAGGGGTTACCACCAGAGGGCTTTTGAAAATTTCCTGCAGAAAACAGAGAATGTCAAGTGTACCATAGGGTCTCCAGATCACAGTACCGGATCTGCAGTTGGAGAACCCTGCAGGTCTTTACTTCGGGTGGGCACACTGTTATCTTTCAAACAACATGAACTCTTGCTGTATTCTGACTATTGCAGTTATCTCCAGCCTTTAAACTGCCCTGGAGAACAAAGGGTTAACTTTTCTATGCATGGCATAGAATGCTGAGCTCAAGCTCGGGTTGAGGTCTCTGTTTGTTTCCCTTTGAAACTCAACCGTCAGATTCTTTACTCCGCCTCACTGAACAGTCGCTCCAGAGATTTCTCCTGCAGCTCGGTTCGGAAGTCGGTTAAAGTGTCGGTTTTTAAACCAAAATTTATTCCGCATAGTCGGTTCAGTCTCTATCTACGGTACTGTGAGTACTAGATAGGTTTTGTTCTGTTTTTCTGTGTGGAAATTGTAAAAGTGTTAGATCAGTTCAGCTGAACCGATCATTTGTAGTAAATCCTTGTGCTTTACTTTAGTGTGTGGTTACTAGTCCTTATCAGTTCTAAAAAAACATGTTTTGAACGTTTTTTTCCAATACCCGTGACACGGTTAGGAACCAATAAGGGAGTCTTGCCTGGCAGTTGCCATAAAAAGGGTAAGTTTGGTTAGGTTGGCCATGTCTGAGAAACCCAAGAAAAAAACCAGGCCCACTGGGTTTCAACACTGCAGTGAGTGTGGGGAGGTCTTTGCTAAGGCCGATCCCCCACACCACCTGTGTTTATTGTCTGGGGTTTGAACACCTCGATACAGACTGCCAAATTTGTAAAAATTTTCCTAAATCTACCCTTGAAAAGAGATTAGGTAGACTGAGGGAAAAGGAGGCCGAGAAGTCCGCTGACCGGATGGCCAGCCGGTTCGGTTCTGACTGAACCAGAAGGAGTGCCCTCTGACCAGGGCGATGCTTCCTCGGGAGCAAGAGGAGAGCCGATCCTGAGGGATCGGTTCCTACAAAAAGAAAACGCAAAAAGAAATCGACCGGTTCGGATCCAGTGGTTCATGTTCCGACCGCTGAGGAGATAGCCAGAGCGATTCGGATTGTGGAATCACTTCGCCCGGTTCCGACCGATTCGGCAACTTTTGGCAGGAGTTCGGTTCGGCCAGTTCCCCCGGTTCAAGTTTATACCCCTGAAGACTTTTATGAACCGAAGTTTGAGGAGGAGGGGGAGTTTGAAGATGATGATGGTGATGGTGAAAGTCTCGATATGCCTGTGGAACCAGACATCTCCCCAGACAGATCTTCGGGTGTATCCCCTCCTAGGCTTTCTGAGTCCCCTTCCCACTTTCTGTTTTACAGAAAGGAGGCTGAAACCCTCCAGCTTCCTATGGAGGAGGCAATGGAGGATCAAGAGGAGCCTGATTGTGTGGAAGTGATGGACATCCCAGAGTCCAGGAGACTGTCTATTCCCCTTCACAAATCTTTTGGGAAGCAGACACAAAAAATCCTAGTGTCTCCCAATTCTATACCTCCTGTTGACAGAAGGATGGACAAGAGGTATACACTATCAGGCTCAGATACGGAGTTTTTATACCAGCAATGCAGCCATGTTGGGGTAGTGCCGGCTGCTGCCTGTGACAAGGCAAATATTCCCTTGGCTTCACACCCCCCAGACAGACTCCAGGAAGATGGATGCCATGGGAAAGAAGCAGTACATGGCATCTTCCTTAGGACTCAGGCAGACGAACTATATGGCCTATACAGCCAGGTACCAGAAGTCCAGGTGGGACACTGTACTGGCACTGGCTAAACAGGCTTCCCCCCAGCTGGCCAGGGAGGTGGCTGCTGATGGGATTGAGGCATCAAAGGTACAATTTCATGCTGCTGTGAACTCCAATGATATGTCATCGAGAGTCATGGCTATATCTGTGGCTCTTCGGAGAATGGCTTAGCTCAGATGTACTAGCCTCTCTCAAGAGACCCAGGCTAAGGCCATGGATTTTCCTGTGGTGGGTAATTCTCTGTTTGGGGAGCAGACAGAGAATTACATGAAAAAGATGGATGAGTACAGGACCACTTATAGGAGTGCTCAGGCCAAAAAAAGGCAAGCAACTCCTCAGAGGCAGCAATCTAGGGGCAGGCCTTTTCATAGGCCTTTTTACCAAGCACAGGCTTCTTCTCCCTTTTCACAGAGGGGGTTCTTTAGAGGGAGAGGCAGAAGGGGGATAAGCAGGGCTGCATTCCACCCCTCAGCCTAAGGCCCCTGCCAAGCAGACACCCTGATGGGTCTGTCCGGGTTGACTCTCCTATTCCTGTAGGGGGCAGGCTGGCTTACTATGTCCAGGACTGGATGTCTATTATATCAGACAAGTGGGTTCTGGAAGTAGTAAGTCAGGGACTGGTTCTCAGCTTCAAAAAATTTCCAAAGATGAGAACCAGATCTTTTCCACCTGCAGGTCTCTCCGAGACCCTTGCCCTGGAGGCAGAGGTTTCATCTCTTCTGGCTCTAAGAGCCATAGAGAGAGTTCCTACCCTACACTGGGGAAAAGGTCTGTACTCCAGATACTTCCTTACCCCAAAAAAGACAGGAGAGTGGCGACCCATCCTAGATCTAAGATACCTGAACAAACATCTTCTAAAACCAAAGTTCAAGATGGTAACTCTGGGAATAATTCTTCCCTCTCTAAGGCTAGGGGACTGGCTAGTCTCCCTGGGCCTCAAAGATGCCTACTTTCATATTCCCATCAGGTGCTCCCACAGAAAGTACCTCAGGTTCAAGTTGTCCTTAGGCCATTATCAGTTCAAAGCAATGCTCTTTGACCTAACATCAGCTCCAAGGGTCTTCACAGAGTGCCTGGCAGTAGTTTTTGCCTTGTTAAGAAGGCAAAAGATTTCCTTTTTTCCATATCTGGACGATTGGCTCGTAGTAGGTCAGTCTCCAGACCAAGTCAAGACCTGCAAGTGACTCAGCAAGTGCTCACTTCTCTGGGTTTCCTTCTCAACCTCCCCAAATCAGTTCTCGAACCAGTTCAGCTCCTTACCTTTATAGGGGCAGAGCTGTACACTGTCAAAGCAAGAGCCTTTCTTCCCCTGGAAAGGGCAAGGGTTCTTATAGAACTGGCTTCATTCTTCAGCCTTCAGGTGTCCCGACCAGCAAGGCACTTCCTCCAGCTCTTGGGCCACATGGCAGCTTCCACAGCAGTGGTCCAAGGGGCAAGATTTCAGATGAGGGACATTATTTTTTATCTGAGGGCCTTTTGGTCCCAGAGGAAGGACCCTCTTACCAAACTGATTCCAGTTACTCAGACACTGATCCAAGCTCTTCAGTGGTGGCAGGATCAGGACAATTTAAGGCAAGGGGTCCCTTCTGTCACTCAGTCTCATTCGATGGTCCTTAACACGGATGCTTCTCTTTTGGGGTGGGGAGCTCATCTGGGGGATCTCACAGCCCAAGGACTGTGGTCCCCCCAGGAGTCCCTCCTTCATATCAATCTCCTGGAACTCAGGGCAGTTTTTCTTGCCCTGCAAGCTTTTTCTCAGTTGGTGCAGAACAAGGTGGTTCAGGTCAGGACAGACGACACCACCACCACCATGTGGTACATCAGCAAACAGGGAGACACTCGGTCTATGGCCTTGTGCACGGAAGCCATGAAATTGTGGTCCCTGGCTTATTCCATGCAGACCTCTCTGATAGCAGTCCACCTTCCAGGAAAGGACAGTGTGCTAGCAGATGCACTGAGCAGGATCTCCCAGTGCCATCACAAATGGTCCCTGGACCCCGTGGTTTTGAAAGTGTTTTTTTTTCAAGGTGGGGTACTCCAGAGATGGATCTCTTTGCAGCCCCAGACAATCACCAACTTCCTCTGTTTTGTTGCAGACCCCCAGTCTTGGGTTCAGTCCCTCTGGATACTCTGATTTTAAACTGGGAGGGGAAATTTCTGTATGCCTTCCCTCCTTTTCCTCTTCTGTTCAAAGTCCTAGTCAAGATAAGGTCACAAACTTGCAAAGTGATTCTGATTGCCCCGGACTGGGCCAGACAGCCTTGGTACCCCCTGCTGCTGTCTCTAACAGTCCATCTTCCCCTGTTTCTTCCCAGGAATTACAACCTGTTAACCTCCTCTCAGGGGAGGATTCGGTACCCCAATCTTTGGTCCCTCAATCTCAAGGCATGGCTCTTGAAGAGCTAGAGTATGCAGATTTGCATCTATCCCAAGGGGTTCTGGATATTCTCAAAGCCTCTTGAAAGCCTGCCACCAGAAAGACTTATGACTCCAAATGGAAAAAAATTCAGCATTTGGTGTTCCAAGAAGTATATATCCCCAGACACTGCTGAATTGCCTACAGTTCTGGATTATTTGGTCCATCTTAATGGTCTAGGCCTCGGCCAGCTACTCTCAGGGTACACTTCTCAGCTGTTTCTGCTTTTCTGTCAGTGGGAAAGCCTTCCTCACTGTCATCTCACCCTGTATTCTGCAAATGTTTCAAGGGATTGCTTCATACCAATCCCCCCTTTAGGGATCCTGCCCCTGCCTGGGACTTAAATATTTGCATTGCTCAACTTATGCAACCTCCCTTTGAGCCTATGTCCTCAGCAGAGCTTAAGTACTTGACTTGGAAAACTGTGTTTTTGGTAGCCATCACCTCTGCTAGACGTATCAGTGAATTGCAAGCCCTGTCAGTGGAACCTGATTTTATCTCTTTTCATAGAGATGAAGTGGTCCTTAGAACCAATAGGAGGTTCTTGCCCAAAGTGGTTTCAGACTTCCACTTGAATCAGTCCATGTCTCTCCCAGTCTTCTTCACTGATCATTCTTCCTCAGGGGAGAGAAGGCTACACAGTTTGGATGTTAAAAGAGCCCTCAGCTACTACATAGAGCGTACCAAGGGTCACAGGTTTGAATCCCCTTCAGTTATTCCTCACTTATGGAGAAGTGGGAAAAGCTAAACCTGCCACCAAGAGAACTTTTGCCAGGTGGATTGCGTCTTGTATACAATTCTGCTATGAAAAACTAGGAAAGATCCCACCCTCAGGCCTGAGGGCTCACTCTACAAGAGGTACAGCTGCTTCCCTGGCTGCTGCCAGGGATATCCCTCTCTTAGAAATTTGTCAAGCGGCCATGTGGTAAACAGTCCATACCTTTACAAAGCATTACTCTCTTGATATCCAGGCTAGGAGTGATGCTCTGTTTGGCACAGCAGTACTTCAGAGCCTATTCCCAAAGTAGGTTCTGTCCCCACCCCCCCCATGGAGGTACTGCTTGGTAGTCTGCAATAGTCAGAATACAGTAAGACTTCATATTGTTTGAAGAAAAAATTACTCACCTTAGTAATTATGTTTCTTCTAATGGAGTCTTGCTGTATTCTGACCTCCCTCCCCTTCCCTCTCAGAACCTGTTTTTGTGAAGTGGGTGGGCAGGTGCAGTGTTGTACCCTAGAGGTGCCTTTTACACACCCTCCCTTTATTTGTTTGGGTGCTTTTTTGTTATTGTTGTTATCCCTTAATGGGGTTGGTTTTTGGTTTGGGGTTTTCCTGACTTGAGTCTTTTTTGGGAATCCAAAACTCCTTGTTGCCAGTTGGCTAGTAAAAATTTTTACAATTTCTGCATAGAATGGTAAGTGAGTTTTTGCTCGTAAGAATCTGACTGTTGAGTTTCAAAGGGAAACAGACAGAGACCTCAGTCGAGCTCAGCATTCTGTGCCATGCATAGAAAAGTTAACCCTTTGTTCTCCGGGGCAGTTTAAAGGCTGGAGCTAACTGCAATAGTCAGAATACAGCAAGACTCCATTAGAAGAAACATAATTACTAAGGTGAATAATTTTTTCTTGTCATTCATCAGCGGTGAAGTTGAAAAAGGCCTCTTTGATGGAGCTTCATCACAAACACTCAGTCTCCCTCCAGGTGCAGAATGCTACCACATCCTTCCAAGGGTAATTTTCAGACCGCTTTGTCAGTCTCTGTCGCTGGCTTGACGGTCGTTCAGACGGTATCTGTACTTATTCCCGCCGACCAAAATTCCCAGACCAAAATGCCGAAAAAGTGAAATTCCGACTGATTAAAATCCCGAGACCAAAATGCCATTTGGATTTAAATCCTGAATGCCTAAATTGCTAAGTCCCATTACAAAATAGCGAAGTACACAACATCCTTGAAATAAATGAGAAAAACTATGGTACAAATGCCCGATTTTCTTGCAGCTGTTACCAAAGCCACCAACTCCATGTTTCCTCAAATAACCATATTTTGACTAAATGTGTATAGATCATTTTCCCCAGACCATGCACAAATTTAACTCTCATATACCAGTAATGCAAATTAGGTCGTTTGAGCAAACGCCATAACCATGTAAGGTTTTTTTTTTTTTGCGCATATCACCAATAGCACCAGCAACTGCACCTGTTTTGGGCAGAGTTTCAGATTATCCGGGGAATATGTAACAGCACCAGAATTGGGGATAAAATGAAATCCTAACCAATCTAAATAAGTGCAAGTTCCATTTCCTCTCAAAATTGCCAAATTATGGTGCAAGACCAAAAAATATGAACATGATCCGCAAGGGTTTCCCAACATCTGCCCCAGCACATCCCAGCTTGCCACAGCCGCAAAGTGAGTTCTCACTGAAAAAGACATAAAACTTTTATATTTATGCCATACCATCAGAACTGCTCCAGTGTAACAGTAATATTTAGTAAAAGGCAAATAAGCAAGTGGAGATGCATATAACAACTGTTCAGTATTATAGAGATATTTTATCGCAAATCCTATATCCTTCCAATAAGAGGAATATCGAGTATTAGACCAGTAACAAAAAATATGAAATAAACAGGCATCTACATACCACTGGAATCACGGGAAGCCAATTCCCCCTTTTGCCTTTGGAAGAGACACTCGAATTCTAGGTTGCTTGCCCTTCCAAAGAAATCAGAGACATACACTGCTAATCTTTTATAAGTGCTCTCGGGGGCAAAACAGGCAGGGTTTGAAGTACAAATAGTAGCCGATGTAACACGCTCACAATAATGAATTGTGTCGGATTTACACTGACGGGAATATCAGCGTTTGGGCAATTCTTTTTTCGGGAATTAGAGGGCGGGATTTCAAACGTCGGGAAAATAGTCAGCGGGATTTAGTACCTGAATCGTTCAGACACCCAAGTTTTGGCTTACCCAATGTTAGCAGCATGCAGCCCATTCCCAGATCTTCGTTGATGGGCACTGTCCTTTTGTCACTTTTCTTTAACTCCGCAGGCTGACACCTTCAATGCTGATGCTGTTGTTTTGGCTACTGTCTCTGAGTTATTTCAGTGACTTTTGACATCCCTGCTGTTGAAGATTAATGTCGATGATGCAGCCATTTCTTTTGCTTCTGTCGGCGTTGGCTGTGAGTGCCCCTGGGACTGTGGTTCTTGCCACTATGCCAGCCGCACCACTGCCTTAGCAGCCTGTGGTCCCTGTGTTCAGTCCTACTCTTTCTCAGCCTCCTTTTCCGCCTTGAGGAAGACGAAGGTGACTGTAGTCCTTAGGGACTCATGAAGAGATGTAATGTGTACTTCTGTGAGGGGGATGCCAGTTCATGGGGCGGTCAGCCCCAGCTGGACTTGCAAAAATGCAATGATAAAAATCCACTCTACACGAGGTTGCTGCTCAGTATTTGTAGTTATTTTCACCACATTGTGAGGTACACATGCAGCAAAGCTCAATTTTACAACATCACACAAAGTAACAAAGGGTCCATATAAATGCCTTGACGCTTCACTTTTGAGATTTGTGAAGGGGCCCCCTGACAAAAGTTCTTTCATGAGTGAAGCACCAGGTCATTTGTTTGGCTTTAATCCTGACCTCCAGGATGTGGAGAAAGGAATGAAGAAGAAGAGCAGCCTGTCTATAGGTTTGACTGTAATTCTGCTGTCTCCTCCTGTAGTGAAGACACCGTGGTTTAGTAACCACGATTTTCAATTGCTTCATTTCAGGCTTTGCTATGCCTCATGCAGGACAAGCTAGACTTTGCTGCTGATGAAGAGGATACCACTAAGAGGAATCTGTATGAATTCCTGGAGGAATCTCCTTCCGTGCTCATTCCTCTCATTTACCCTGCTTTTTAGGATGCTACCATGACTGCCTGGCACGGAGCCAGTACATCAACAGTTGCTGTTCCCATGGGAGATAAAACAATATCCTGCCCACTCTACCAGTGCATTTTACACCACCCAACCTGAACCTGACTCAGTCATTATGGCTAGTTATGATAGGTCATGGGCTCTTTGTCATATGAGCTCTTTGCCCCTGACAAAGAAGCAAGAAAAGTGGATGATCTTACTTTGAGGAAGGCTCTTGCAGCAGGCCACACTGGTAGGACTATGCTGCCAGGTTCTAGGACCACACAGAAAACTTCTAGCTAGCCATCTATGCCAGCACAGGCTATATAGGAGGGCAGTCCCCCACACCTACCTCAGTTCTTTTCCCACCATCGACTCGTGTATGTCGGACCTAGTGAACGTCACAGCTACAGTCAACTGCCATTTCCCGTGTTTACCACACTTTTTTATTTTCCTTTATTTCTCAGTTGAACATTGAATTTTTGGGTGTTTTCTTGACAAGTTTGTCTTCTACACCAGCCTCATTTTCTGACTGCTTCACTAAGTTTGCCTGCAGTAAACAGATACCAGAAAAGGACGGTCACTCTTCGTGCCTGATCTGCCTAGGCCCCAGCCATGACACTGAAACCTGCCAGCACTGCCAGAAATTTAACCAGGCCACTCTGAGATGTTGATTGAAAATGCTGGAAAGCCATCTTCTAAAACAGAACCTACTTGCCATGAAAAAAGGAGCTGCAGGTCAGGACCTCTTCGGCCTCACCCACACAGTCCTCCAGGTCCTTTTCTGCCTCCTGCAGGTAGAAATCAGATAGGCACAAACACCAGGAGAAACACAGAGAACGGGCCCGGTCAGCTTTCTGGTTGCAGTCTCCTCTTAAATCTTCTACTGTGAAGGCATCCTCCTTCCGTGGAGGGGTTGGTACCTCAAACCCCGCCAGCCCTCTCCTCCTCTGGGTTCCCGGTGGCTCCTCCGCCTGCCCTTATCTCCATTGCTGGCAGAGTCTCTTCAGGGCAGGGGATCTCCTCTTCTGCCTCCCAACCCCGACGCTCAGGCCCATCACCTCTATGGGCTCTCAGCCAGGTGGCTTGGCTAGCTTTGGGCCTCGGGTGGCAGTTTGCACCCGAGTCGCCCCTGCCCTGGCTCTGGCCTCTTCGCCGGGTTCCCAATTTCTTGGGACCAACGGCAGTTTTGCTACTCAGCACCTGCAGCAGCCCAAACACTGTTCCTCCTCTCCAGCATTGCCTCTGCCACTACACAGGGGATCTCCTTCCCCCACGCGCTGGTCTGGCGAACCCTTTACCTGGGCAATCTAGACTGTCGCCCTCTCTGCCTTTGCCTGCTAGGCCATTGCCGGTGCTGCCGACGCCCCCAGCCAGTGGGCCCTACTGCGGTATCGCCCTCACCTCAGCCGATGCCTGCTGGGCCTTCGCCAGATCATTTTTCGGCGCTGCATATGCTAACGCCTGGTTACCCCATTGCCGGCCCCACAGCCATCATTCTCTAACCCAGCACCAGGGTTGCCTTTCCTACCTGTGTACAACATTGCTCTACAGGTGGATTACAGTGCTCTTTTCTCAGCGTAGTGGACGTTCATGCAGAAACAGACCCCCGCCCCTCAGTGTCCTCCCCTGATTTCTCCCCTCCCTTCCCCCAAGGATCCACAGCTCAGGGACACAGGCAGGGCTGGACGTTTTGACCCCCACACATTAGGGACCTCTGGAACTAGACCTGACATTGGTATCTACATCGGGCGTGATGAGCGCCAACCTCTGTCACCGGTACCAGACAATGAGTCCTTTGAGGATGACTCTGAATCCTCAAGGTCCTCTTCTTCTCCAGGGGAATCTTCAGGTGGCGAGGATATGCCCAAAGAGGTGCCTAAGTCCCCACCTGATGACCCGTCCTTTATGAGCATCATGCATCACATTCAGTCCATTATGAGATGGGAGACAGAGGAACAGTTCCCAGAGACAAGCCACCTTGCTGTTTTCCTTCAGCAGAAGGATACCTTGCTAGTTTTGGTGCCAAACTTAATTGAGTCATAAGAGGATGTCACCAAGGCAGCTTGGTCTCACCCCTCCACAGCCCCTACCCTCCCCAAAAAGGCCGAATGACTTTATCGCATGCCGGCAGGCAAACCTTTTTTGTGGAGCCACCCGGAAGTGGATTTGGTGGTCATCAATGCAGCCCATGACCACTTCAAGAAGCCCAAGCACCTTAGTACTTCCCCTCCAGACCATGAGTCTCAACAGCTGGACCAAATCGGCAAGCGGGTCTTCTCTTCAGCTACTTTGGTCATTAGGGCCATTAATTATCTGACCCATATGGTACAGTACCAAAACGCTATATGGGACCAGGCCAGGGACCTGGTCCAGACTTTGCCTGAGGATCCCACAAAAACTCAGCTTACCTAACTCATGAAATCGAGCTTGGACATGGGCACCCATGTGCTTCGGGCATCTTATGATGCCCTAGACACCTGTGGATGAGGGGTTACGGCCGGCATCTGCCTTCAGCACCATTCCTGGCTCCGGGTTTCTGGTTTTGCCCCAGATGTTCAGGCCAGCATTTTAGATGCTCCCTTCAGGGCTCGGTCCTTTTTGGGGGTGATGTCCAGAACCTCATCTCTAACTTGCAGGAGTCAAGCAAAGCCCTCATGTCAGTCCATTTGCTCTACCATACTCAACCTAGCACAAACCAGCATCAGCCCTTTCATCAGTCCTCCCGCAAGCAAGCCTGAGGCCAACCGACTAACGGCCAGCAACGCTGGTAAGGCCTCCAACATCCTCGCAGGGACTGCTACTGCTCAATCCCCCAGGGTCCCATAGCTCCCCTGCCACTCCCACCCCCACCTCCTAACTCCTTAACCAACCCCTGCCTCCTACCGAGGGTCCAAGGGAGGCCGTTGGGGGTTGGTTCTCTCTCCACTTGGAGGGGTGGCGAGCAGTGACCACAGACAGCTGGGTGCACCAGCTCATAGCTTAGGGTCACCCGAGACTCCTCTCATCCACTCTGCAATGTATCTGCCTCAGGTTTCAGAGGAAATTCAGGTGCTTCGGCTAAAAAGAGCCATAGAGCCTGTCCCACAGGCTCAGTGGGGAAGGGGATTTTATTCCCACTTCTTCCTCATCCCCAAAAAGACCGGGGACCTTCAGCCCATCCTAGACTTAAGCAATCTGAATCTCTACATAGAGCACAAGCGCTTCAGGATGGTGACCCTCCAGGGTTGCTACCCCTGCTGCACCACGAGGACTGGCTGTGCTCTCTGGACATGCAGGGTGCTTACCTGCATATCCAGGTTTTTCCGGCTCACCGTCTTTTCCTCTACTTCCATTTTCAGGGTACTCATTTTCAATTTGTGGCCCACCCCTTTGGCCTTTCCTTGACTCCCCAGTTATTTACCAAATGCCTGGCCATAGTGGCAGCGACATTGAGGAGACAGGGCTTTTATGTCTTTCCCTATCTGGACAACTGGCTGCTAGCAGCCCATTCTGGGGTGCACTTGCTTCAGACCCTGGAATGCACTGTACGTATCTTCCAGGATCTGGAAGTCACAGTGAATCTGCAGAAGTCCAGCTGCTCCCCTTGCCAGTGTCTCAAATACATAGGAGCAGTCCTGGTCACTCACCAGGGCAAGTCCTTTCTGCCAGAGGATAGGACAGCCTGTTTGATGGAGCAGGCCCGTTTAGTCTCCACAAGCCATCAGGTTCCTACCAGAGTCTTTCGGCACCTCCTTGCCACAGTGCCCTTGGCCAGGCTGCATATGTGGATACCACAGTGGACCCTACGAGTCCAGTGGGATCAATGCACAGACGACCTTGACCAGTTGGTCCTGATCTCTGACCTGGTCCAGAAGGTTCTGGTCTGGTAGATGGACCCGGTCAGTCTGCTCGGGGTTGAGGGTACCCTTCCAGATCCCGACCCCCTAGCAGGTTTTGACCACGGACACCTCCGGCATGGGATGGAGTGCCCATCTGGCCAATCATCAGACTCTGGGTACCTGGTCAAACATAGAGCAAGCTCTTCATATCAGTGTCCTGGAGATGTGAGCTGTTCTGTATGCCCTGCAGGCCTTCCAGTCCCATCTCTTCCCGGGCCCACTGCTGGTTCAAACGGACAACGTGTGTCGTCTACTACATCAACAAGTAGGGGGGAACCCACTCTTACCCCCATGTTGGGAGGCAATGAGGGTCTGGTATTGGGCCATCGAGCCAATCTAGAGCTATCGGATGTTCATGTTCCAGGTGTGAAAAATGTGTTGGCCGACAGTCTTAGCCTCTTCAGGTCTCAGGCTCACGAATGGGAACTTCTCACCTCAGTGATTAAAGATGTCTTCGATAGGTGTGGTCGCCCAGATTTGGACCTCTTTGCACCCTACTCAATACAAAACTGCCACTTTTTTGCTAGCTCGGTCCTGGGTCTGGAGTTTTCTGGCAAGATGCATCATCCCTCTCTTGGAAGGGGAGGTTTCTGTACACATTCCCTTCCTTCCCTCTTGTGCAGAGGGTTCTGCTCAAGCTTCAGTTGAGGGGAGTATAGATGATTCTCATAGCTCCCTTCTGGCCATGCCAGATTTGGTTTCCTCTGCTGCAACAGTTGGCAGCGGAACCTCAGGTGCCTCTACCTCTGTGCAACGGCTTGCTCTCCCAGGACCAGGGCACCCTGGTCAATCCAGACCTCAAGTCCCTGCATCTACACGTATGGCTTCTGTGGACTTAGCTATTTCCCGTTTTGGGGTTTCCTCTAAGGTTGCGGAGGTCCTGGTGGCAGCTAGGAGGCCCTCCACCAGGGCCATTTGTGCTATGAAACGGAAGCACTTTTCCGTTTGGGCCAGTGATATCTGTTTGGATCCATTCACCGGCATGATTAATCAGGTGTTAGAGTACCTCCTTTCCCACTTGGATTCAGACCTGGAGTACTCGCGTCTTAAGGTACACCTTTCTGCCATCTCGGCGTACCGTGCACCTATTGAGGGCCCAGCTTGAGGTATCCCGCACATCTTTGCAGGGCATTCTGCATCTGAAACCTCCCATGTGGGACCCAGTCCCCCCATGGGACCTCAATTTTATGTTGGAGAAACTCACTTTACCTCCCTTTGAACCAGCCACAAGGTGCAAGCTGTGCTTCCTGTTGTGGACAGCGCTCTTTTTAGTTGCTGTTGCTTCTGCTTGAAGGATTTCTGAGATTCAGACTCTGATGTGTAAAGAGCCTTATTTGGTTTTTCACAAAGACAAGGTGTCTTTGCGTACTAATCCTAAGTTTTTACCTAAGGTGGTGTCTGAGTTTACTTTAAATCAGTCCATCCACCTTCAAGTTTATTTTCCTGAGTATTCCAATTGGGGAGAGGCCTTGCTCCATACTTTGAATGTTCACAGAATGTTGCAGTATTATACAAACCGCACCAAGTCTGAGAAAAACTGACCAGTTGTTTGTTTTGTTCACCCCCAAGAGAGAGGGAGTTCCTATTTCCAAACAGTGTTTGTCTAAGTGGTTAGCTAATTGCACTGTTTATTGCTACTGCAAGTACAGTAAGCCCCTTTCGTGGGTTGTCAAGGGCCATTCCACCAGGATATGGCTGCCTCTACAGCTTGCTTAAAAAATTTGTTTGCTGCCGACATCTGCGCAACTGCCACTTGAAGTTCTGTTCACACTTTCACCCAGCATTACAGTCTGGACACCACCTCTAGGTGTAGAGCCAGCTTCGGCCTGGCAGTCCTTCTGAGCCTTCTGTCCTGAGCCTTTGACTACTGTCTAGTCTTCCCGGTACTTTCTTCCTCGTGGTACTGGTACTGCTTGGGACTCAGTCCTACCGGTGTGGCCTGCTGCAAGAGCCTTCCTCGAAGTAAGATAGTACAGTTATGTAAGAACAGACCGTAACAGTAGATCTTCAAGAGAAGCTCTTGCAGCAGGCCCTGCTTTCCCTCTATCCTTCCCCCCTGCTCCTCTTTTTCTATTGCATCATCTTCTTTGGCTCTCAGGATAACCTCCTCTGTTCTCCATCAGCTGGATGTGCAGAGTCTCCGGCGTGTTAACAACATGGTACAAAAAACTCCCTAACGAATGTGAACAACCTTCATGTTCAGATGGCGGTACTGAAAACTTGAATCATGTCTTATGGAAGTGCACATGGTGTAGAAAAGAAAGGAGAACCTAATTAACCACTTTTTTAGATCAAAAATGCTCTATAAAAGATAAATTACTGACAGTCATATGAACATACGAAGAAGCCAGTAGAAGAAGAACATTTGGCCTATCAAGTCTGCTCATGTTGCAGGGTTCACTGCTTGAGCTACTGTCCCTGCCCTCTCTCCCCACTCCTCCCATCCTCGCTACCCATGACTCTTACCCTCCCCCTATACCTGTCCCAGCTTCTCTTAAAGCTGCCCGCTGTCATACTGCAGCATACGGCAGATGAATAGGCCATCAATAGATTAGCTAAATACTTCTGTGCAATATTTTAAACAAAGGAGACTTTTAGTAAATCAACCTGATTCTTAACAATCACTACTGAGATGTTTGACCCTGTTTTAGTAAATATAGTATCCAATGTGTCCATATTACAGTGTAACTTATTTTATTCTTTTTAAAATTTTAATATTGTGTATGTATTGTATTTTCTGTGAATGGCTTTTTAAGCTCAACAATAAAAGATTACTTGACTTGACGTCTCCGGTTGGAGAACTGAGGTAGGTGTGGGGGACCGCCCTCCTATGTAGCCTGTGCTGATGTCAGATGACTGACGCTCATGGGGGTCCCCATGGTAGACTGCTAGCTAGAAATTTTCCATGTGGTCCTAGTGCTTGGCAGCATAGTACTACCAGTATGGCCTGCTGCAAGAGCTCATCTCAAAGATCTACTGTTATGGTAAGTTCTTACATAGCTGTGTTTTATGGGCAAACAGACCTCGTGCTTCTGCCTTACTCAGCCTCTGTATTACCAGGTTTAAATGATTAAATATCAGATTAGGCTGTGGAAGTCTTTACTATTATGGATAAATTGTCCAACGACAATGCTAAGGCTGAAGTCCAGCAGTTTATAGCAGCTGGATTGGAAGCCAGTAAGCATTTACTGCAGTCCACATATGTTCAAGTTCATTGCAGGAAAACTCCATTGAGCAAGCTCATTCACAAGGAGGTCCTGTGACATAAACACTTAAAGTACAAACACAGATAGGTAATAACAGTATATACATACGAACATACGAAATTTGCCAGCAGATAAAGGCCTAGAGGTCTATCAAGTCTGCTCGAATGTGCAGCTAGCACCCCTTATTCTGCAGCTACCCCTCCCTTCCACCCTTCCCCTTCATTAACCCTCCCCCTTGTCCTGTCCCATCCTCGTTTGAAGCAGTCCACTGTTCTACTGCATACCACTTCTGCAGGTAACGATTCCACCCAGCCACCACCCTCTTGTAAAAGTGTCTCTCATCTCCTCCTGAACCTTCCTCGCCCCAGTCTCATATCATGGCCCTGTGGCCCTCCTCCTTACTTTGAACAGCCCCTCTGTACCTGTCTTGTTTATTCCTTTCATGTATTTAAAGGTTTCAACTATGTCCCCTGTCTCTCCTCTCCTCCAGTGAGTACATGTTCAACTCCTTCAACCTCCTCTCATATGATAAGTCCCCAAGACCCTTGATCATCTTTGTCGCCTGCGCTGCACTCCCTCCAGTAACTTAATGTCCCTTTACAGATAATGGACGCCAGAACTGCACGCAGTACTCCAGGTGTGGTCTAACTAATGACCTATACAGTGGCAGAATCACCTCCTCCCTCCTTGAGGATATACCCTTGCAATACAACCCAGCATTTTGTTGGCCTTGCAGCTGCCTTCCTACACTGTGCCGAGTTGTTCATTGACCCTGATGAGGCTACCCAGATCCTTCTCCTCCTCTGTCTGGGCTAGCTGCACTCCCCTAGCTGGTAAGTCCTCCTTGGGTTCTTCATCCCAAAATGCATCACCTTGCACTTTTGGCATTAAAGCCAGTTGCCAGGTGTCTGACCAGGTTTCAAGCTTTGCCAGATCATCCTGCAACCCTGCCATCCCCCTAGGTCATCCACCACCGCGCCAACCTTGGTATCATCAGCAAACAGACTGATCTTGCTCTTGATGTCCCATGATATGTCTGCAATGAATATCCCAAACAACATGGTCCCAACACCGAGCCTCTGTGGGACACCACTGTCACTGCCCTTGGGTGTGAGAGCTCCCACCCACCACCACCCTCTGTTGCCTTCCCTGCAGCCAGTTTCCCACCCATCTCACCAGCATTGCACCTGCCCCTGTGCCTACTAACTTCCTTCCCAGCCTTCCATGTGGCACTGAGTCTAATGCCTTACTGAAGTCCAGATACAGGACATCCACTGCATGTCCCCATCCAGTTGCCTAGTTACCCAGTCTAGAACCCGACCAGGTTGGTTTGGCAGGATCGGCACGTGTGAAGCCATGCTGTCTGCTGTCCTGTAGTCCTTTGGCCTCTAAGAGGGCCACCAGCCTCCCTTCAGGATAGTCTCCATTAGCTTACCCACGATGGATGTGAGGCTCACTGGTCTGTAGTTTCCGGTTCATCCTTGGGGCCACTCTTGTGGAGGGCACCACATGAGCCATCCTCCAGTCCTGAGGTACACACCCAATGTAGTGAGGCATTAAATAGGTCTGCCAGGTCCTGCAAGGACCTCTGCCAGCTCCTTTAGTACCCTGGGTGGATGCCATCTGGGCCTGGTGCCTTGTCCACCCTCAGTGCCTTCAAACCCTCTCGAACTCTGTCCTCCATGATTTCCATCTGTCACCACTTCCCGCTCGCCATTTCCACCCATCTTGGGTGTCACCCCTTCTTCTTTAGTAAATACTGAGCAGAAGTACTCATTTAGTGCTTCCGCCTTATCATACCCTACTTCCACCCAACCCCTCCTTCCTAATCCTTACTATGTGGTCCTTACAGCCCTTTTCTCCTGATGTACTTAAAGAGTCCTTCCCTTCTTAATGCCTTGTGCCAGCCTGAGTTCCGTGGATGCTTTGGCTCCCTTACTGCCCTTGTCACCTCCTTCGATTCAGTCAAGTACTCCTCTCTGTCCTCCCTCCCTGTTTTCTTGTATTTCCTAAAGGCAGCTCTTTCTTCTTACCTTTTCCATGACCTCCTTGCTCAACCAGCTCGGTTTCTTAGCTCTAGCCTTCTTGCTCTGGGCTTTGCAGCAGGTTTTGGTTGCCTCCACTATCCCCAACTTTATGAGCTCCCATCTCTGGTTAGTATCCATACTAGATTGAATTCTGGCCAGGTACCCTACCACTTCCCCATCCTCCCAAAGTCAGCCCTCCTGAAGTCCAGCACTCTTGTGCCAGATTCCACTCCTTCCTTGCCCATATCCAATGTGAGCCATACTGAGTGGTGGTCACTCCTGACAGCGGTTCCTCCACTGTAAGTCTCTCTCACAAAGTCCCCATTTGCCAGCACAAGGTCAAGGGTATTCCCTAACCTGGTTGGTTCATTGACCATTTGCAGCAGGAAGCTGTCCTGGAAGGCATCCAGCAGTACCTGCTCCTTCTGTTCCTGGTTGTTGGGTGCTCCAGTCCACTTCTGGCATGTTGAAGTCCCCACAATCACCACACACTACCCTTCTCGAGGTCCTCCTGATCTGTCCCGCTAGTTCCCTGTCTAACTCCTCCATCTGAGATGGTGGCCTGTACACCACTCCCATTCTAAGACTCCTATTCTTGGAATCCTGGATTTGCACCCAAAGTGACTCTGTACTGCCCTCCTCCCTTCCTCCCTTACACACTTCAGTCCTTCCTTCACATATAGTGCCACCCCTCCTTTCCCAGTCACCCTGTCCCTACGAAATAACCTGTACCCTGGTACAGACAGGTCCCAGTCATTATATTGGTGGCCCATGTTTCCGTGATGGCTGCAATGTCCACCTCTCCTCTGCCATGAGAACCTGCAACTCTGCAGTTTTCCTCCCAAGGCTCCTAGCATTAAGGGTAACCACCTTCCACCCTTTTCCCTCCTCCCATCCTGCCCTCCTTTCCTAGCATCACCAATAGTACTTGCCATTTGTCCTTTGTCACTGTTATGGGGGTAAGCTCATATGATTTCCCAACCTGTGGTCCCTGCATATCTCTTCCCCAACTGCCACCCCCACCCTAGTTTAAACTCCAAACTTCCTCTATATATTCTTCCATCCTCTGCTTCAACACTTTCTTTCCTTCCTCACTCAAGTGTAGTCTGTCCTTGGCATAGAGACTACTGTCCTCCCAGGTCCCTCCCCACCCCCCAACAGCCCATACCTCTAGCACAACATGAAATACACGTTACATGATACAGGCTGGATATGCATACAAAGGGTACCACATAGGGTGACCGCGGGTGGTAAACATTGATATAAGGACAGGAAGGCGACTTACAGGTTGCATACTGATAAATGAAACATGATGACTGGTGTGTGCAATACATATACAGTATTTTGGCAGCTAGAACAAACAACAGTCTACAACTGATATGGGGAGGGAGTAGAGATGTAGAGTGGAGCGGCAAAAGATAAAGCCAGGAGTAGAAGGGAAGGGAAAGCAGTTAATATGACAAATCAATTATACCTTACCAGTGGATAAATAATGGCACACATGGGAAGAAAGAGACTTAATGACAGTTACAGGTGTCTTTTATTTTGGCTGAACTTAGCGATTTGTGAAGTTTATTGAAACTGTGCTAGTTAGTTTCAGTACAGTTTGTAATTGGTTCCAAATGGAGGGAAGGGCATATGCATAACGCTACCAAAGGAAGTCCGCCCTTGGTATGTCAAGCATAATAAAGTCAGATTTTCTTAACGAGTATGCACTATGTGAGATACTAATAAGGGAAGAGAGATAGCTTGGCAATTTCTGCAGGAGCAGTTTAAGAGTCCATAGCCCAGCATGGAGCAGGTGTCTAGTAGTAAGGGATGTCCAACCAACAGCTGCATATAGAGTCACAGTGGTGCGAGCGGTAAGGGGAGTTGTGTAATGAACCACGTAGCATGCAGTGTGATAAAGGATGTCCAGTTTACTTAGATTTGCAAGAGTGGTGGAGGAATAGATTACATCGCCATAGTCAAGTAGGGGAGAAAAGTGGCCTGTACAAGCTTGTTTCGAGTTTCAACGAAAAGGGGCCTATTTCTGTAGAAGAAACCTAACCTTGCTTTTAACCTTCTAGAGACATCTTCGACGTGGGTCACTGAAAGATAATTTATTGTCGATCCAGATACCTAGATATTTAAATTTGGTTACAACTTCCAGAGGCTCGTTTAGCGTGGTGACAATGAAGTCTTGGGCAAGGGTATTGGGGGGTCTGTGACAGCACTGTGGGAGAATATCATCGCTTTAGTCTTCTTAGCATTGAGCAGAAGCTTTGCCTTTATTAGATTATGCTCAAGTTGTGCGAAGTCCGCTTGAAGCACTCCCTTGACTTCAGATAACGATGAGCCAGAAGTATACAACACAGTATCATCTGCAAAAAAGTGCAGATTGGACGTAGATATGTTAGCATCTAAGTCATTAATGTACAGAGAAGACAAGATAGGGCCTAAGATGGATCCTTGGGGGACTCCTCTTGCAACTGGCAAGGCAGCAGAAAAAAAGCCTTCCGCCTTTACTTTTTGGAATCTTCCAGTTAGGTAGCTAGAGAACCACTGGGTGGTATGGTATGTGGCACCCAACTTTGCAAGGCAATTGACTAATAGTTTGTGATCAACAGTATCAAAAGCTTTGCTGAGGTCCAAAAAGACTGCACATATGAAGCCTCTAATGCTTCCATTTGTACTGCTGCTTTCAGCATCTGCAAATTAAAAGGGCCGCTCTGAGAATAAGGTTGTGCCCCATACAACACAATGTAATCCACAAGCAAACATGGCACCAGCTTCAGTTAAAAATGTTTTATTTAGTCACACAGAAGTGCATAAAAGTGTATACAGCGCGCTCAATAATGGAGCATAAATACATATATAGCATCACATACAAAGCCAAGAATTATATACTTACAAAGCAGAAACAAAAAGTCATATTCACCCACCACCTGCCAGCAAACCAGCCCTGAGCACTTCAGCTCCTGCCAGAGCTTTCTCAAGAACTACCTCACACCTGACCAGACTCAGTTTAAATAGCTCTGCACATGTCACATGGATATTCAAACAAAAGCATGTCATTAGAAATGCAGTCAAAGTTTCAGTACAAAATCTTATAGATAGCACAACCTTTAGTGTAGAAGGCATATAAAATGTATTCTAAATTGCATGCAGCACTCAAATTAGACCTCATGCATCCACCTCAGTGGGCCTCCATATTGCCAGTTACCAGGATTACATGGTTAAATATCAGAATAGCCTGAGAAAGTTCTTGTGCTGGATACACTGCCTAATGACAGGGCTAAGACTGAAGTCCAGCAGTTTGCAGTTTGTGGATTGGAAGATGGAAAGCAGTTATTGTATTCCACGTGCAGTGCCTCTGATGCTTTCACATATGTGCAGCTGCATCCTGGCATCTTCTATTGCAGATGTTCCTGGCTGAATGTCGCTGGTTTTGTTATCAATGTTCAATAGTTTATCCTTAACTCACCTTTCTTGGCCAGAAATTGTTGGCCACGATATGGAGCTCACTTTGAAGAAGTTAGTCTTCGTAAATAGCTCTTTGCAAGGGGCAACAGAGCTTGCTGGCTGGGCATCTGAACATCTTTCACAATAGCTCCTGCATGGCGTACTAATAAAACTCATAAAAATATCTTATTTTTCAAGTGATTTTTCTCAAACTTACCAGACTAAGAGAATCTACCATTTTACACTGGTGGTCCAAATTATGGGCAGCTGAATGACAGGAGGGCCAAAAAATATACAAATGCCTGCTAAGGAGTTCTTCACGCAAAAGCTACTGACGTGAGTCCAGGGGAAGAATGCATAGGCCCTTTCCACCGCGACTCTGAAGCTATTTTATCTTCTTAACATACCTCAGTGGACAAAATGTGCAAGTTGCTTGAGTTATTAAACTCAGTATTTGACTGTTTCTCTCAGAGATTTCAGGTTGTCTGACAGCAGGTGAAGACCCATGGCACAGAGGTTGTGGAGGCGCTAAGTGCTGCACGTCAGACACTCTCTGTCTCCTCTGGCCTAGTGATAGAAAACCATTTTTTACATTCAAGTTTTGAACATTATATGAATCTGTTAAGAAAATGTAATGTCAGAATTAATGGTTTATAGGAGCCAGCCAGTTGGTGCAGCGGTAGCACTACCACTCAAGACGCCGGTGATCCAAGTTCAGGAATGAGCTCGAGTCATTGGGGGTCTGCCGGGGAAAGGAGGATCAGGCATCTCAGAGGATGCAATGCTCCTCTGGAGAGGGAGGGCAGCCAGCTTCGCTGCTGGACTGTCACCTGTGTGACCACAGGTGGCAGTGCAGCTGGAGTTGCTCGTGGGTGGGAGGACATTGATAGGTGCTGCACCACACACACTTGCATGTGCTCGTGCTTGGTGAGCCGTTACATCGACGTCATGGGGAACTTGGGAGAAACACAGGAAATACCCCAAGCAGCTTGATGAAGCCGACCTGCTGCAGGCCCTGCACCTGGCTACTTGGGCACTGCCTCCTACAACTGGATCCATGTGCGGCAGAGATATGAGGGACCCTGCCACTTCTGCCAGAGGGGGAAAGCTCTGGAGGAACACAGGGGAGTAAGGTAAGTCCTGAGGGACGTCAGGGTGACGGGGCTGGGGTAAGGTCGAGCAGCTGGAGGCTGTCTGGAGAGAAGGGGGCATAAAACAAAGAATTAATGGTTTGCCAGAGGGATTTAAGGGCGCAGGCCCAATCCCCACAATTATAGTATGGATTTGGCCTTAGATCAACAGACAACACCCTTTGAACTGGAAAAAAAGTACTAAATAACTCCAAGGCGTGCCACTGACCCTGCTGTGCATCAGTCTCTCCTTATAAAATGTGGTTCAATGATCCACCAAGAAACACTACTAAAAAAGGCAAGGCAATTAAAACACTTTAAGATCAAAGGAAGGAAACCTCAGCTATTTCCCAACCTGAGTTTTGGCAAACCGCCACGCCAAAAGAGCTTTGATAGTGGGAAACAAAAACTACAAAAACATAACATTCCTGTTTCTTCAGTAAATCCAGCAAAACTTGGTGTTTATTACAAGAACCAGACCCATATCCACACCAACCCCAGAAACCTTGACCAACTTAGTTTACCATTAAAAAATAATTGCCAAGGCCAGCCCAGTGGCACTGAGGATTGAGGCGCTGGACGCCATACCTCGTGCCACGCCAGTGACCTGAGTTCGGGAATGAGCCGGGGTCATCGGGGAGGGAGAGGATTGAGCGTCCGGAGGACAGCTCTCCTCTCCCGGGAGGGAGGGGTGGTTCACACTCGGCTCTTGACTGGCCTTTGGCGGACATCGGAGGAATGGCAAGCACAGAGCACACAGCAAGGGTTGGGGAGTGGTGACACCATGACGCCAGGGTGCGTGCCACTCCCCCAGAAAAATGCTCTCCAGGCTCTGGGTAGATGGAGCACCGGAGCAGACCCCTCATAGCTCGCACCTGCCTGGCTGTCCGGTTCCTGACAAAACTTGAATTGTTCGGGGTGTAGCAGCCCCACCTTGTCCCCGCTCGCGGGGAAGCACAACGGCTCCATGGGGTGAACTGGAAGTCCAGGTAAGGTGGCAGAAGTGAGGGCAGACTCCACTGGTGCTCACGAAGAGGCGGAGCCTGGAGAGGCGGGGGCAGATAAAATATGATTTAAAAAAAAAAAAAAGAGAGTTCCTAGGCCCAGAGAGGAGGATTTGGGATCTGATACATGTGGCTGACAGATGCTGGAAATTTGCGGGACTTGTGTGTACCGAGGAGAAGGGTAGCTTTGCACCTGTTTTTATTTCGGGTCTCAGCCTCTCCAAAACTATACTTTATACCATCTATTTGTTACTTGCTCAGGACCTGAGGTGCTCCTTACAATTTTGAAGCTTGCATACACTGTTTTTACAGTAGTTAACATTTTTGCGTCATACCCTCCTCCCCATAGATGACAGCCAGCTCCAAGAAGAAGAGGACTGCAAATGAGTCAGAGTTTGAACCATTTGAAGTGCTGTTTAGCACTTCAGTTTACAGGCTGTTTCAGCTTACTAGTTACTCTTAACTTTATAGTTATCTGTTACGAAATCCAAGATGGCGACCACGCTGGGTCTGATACTATGTTAAGCTTTTGTTTTTAGTATTTTTAAGTTTATTTTATTGTCATTTACATTGCTGCTTTAATTTATTTTCGTTTGATTACTGCAGCAAGTCTAGGTCGTCTGAGACTCTTTCGGTAGTTATTTGATTTTTTCGTTAATTACTCATGCGCTATAGTGATATCAGCATTCTGCTGCTATCTGTGGACTTACGCTTTTGGAGTAGCTTTATTACCTTGCTGCTTTTAAACTTGTTACAACTCGCTATATTTGCTGCTTAAAATCTATCATTTTCATCAAGTGGCTTTTCGGATACCTGCCTGACGTTTGGGATTCTCAATTTCGGATCCGGATTCGGATTTGGCAGCCTGTCCTCGCTCTTTGGCGGTGGTTGCTTCTCGTGTTGTGGACTCGGATTTTGGAGTGGCTGGCAGTCTTTTGGATATCGATTGCAGTTTCTTTGGTTTTCCGTGTCGGCGCTACTTGGCTGACTACCGCTGGAGCTTCGTCGAATCTTTATCTCGGGGGAGTGTTTGGAGCTGGACTCGGTGTGGAATTCGTGGATCCCGAACTGGCTTTTGACGGAATCTGGGTGCCCGGTTCTTGGGATTCCCTGTGGGGGTTGAGGCTACCAGTCGGAGGGCTGGTGGATAATCTTCCTCCTTGGCTCCTTACGGCCCCCTAGTTTGACTGGGTGGTTTTGGTGGGCTAAGTGGGGTGTCTCCTGTTCCGGGGCCCTCCCCCCCTTTCTTCTGGCCAGTAATATTGGTACTACTCTCCCTGGATTTGACTTAAAAGGGTTTGCTGTTTCATTATATTTTTCTGTGCTTCATCATCTTCAGGTACTGTAATCACATTTTTTCTTTGGAAAGCAGTGAGACAGCTCCGTTAATATCAGAGACTTATGCACAATTTAAATTGCAGTCGCTGTGGTAGTGAGAGTGCCACAACTTTTCAGCCTGGATTTATTATCCGTTTGTTGTGGTAGTGAGAGCGCCACTTTTCTCATTTTGGATTTATTACTTTCTGTTTTATAACTTCTCAAATGAAACTCAGCAATTCATGAAGATACTGGACATTGTGTTTTTTGGACAGTAACAGATGATCAAACTGTTGTTACAGTTATCAAAAGTGTACTTTATTGTTATTTGGGGTTATATTCTGGGTTGGGATTTTATTTTATTTTGTCTTTAATGTGCAATAGTGTTTGGTTTTTTGTTTGATTCCTTTCTCTGTGAGAGAGAGTGGAGGAGTGAATTATTATATTTTTTGGTCATTTGATATTGATAGGTTTATTTTTGTTTATTAATTTTGTTTCCTCTCCTGTTTATTTATAATGTGTTGGGGAGGTTTAGCGACAGTTGGGCATTATTCCCCCACCAGGCTCAGGGAATTATGTCCCTTTGAATGCCTCCTTGTCATCTGACACCTATTTTAGGTGTCGTGCGTTGGGCATTCTCAGGAAGCGTAGGTGAAGGTGGAGAGCTGGGCCTGTTGGGGGACAGGAGGGGGGTGGGCGGATTGGGGTTTTGGGGTTCAGGAGACGCCCTGGGGCGAAATGGGGTCAGGATGGGGCTATTCTTGTCTTGTTCCCCTTACCCAAGGGTTCTGATTTTAATGGACAGGTGCCGAGGTCTTCCTAGGACAGCTCATCCCACCTTGGCGGTGTTATGCAATGCCAGATCTGTTAAAAACAAGACAGCTATTATAGCTGATCTTATCGGATCAACTGATCTGGCTTGCATCACTGAGACCTGGCTGGATGAAAATCCAGGTCCTATATTGACCTCGGCAATTCCAGCCGGGTTCTCGGTGATGCACCGTCCAAGTTTGGATCGTAGGGGCGAGGGTGTGGCCATTATGTTTAAGACTGAGCTGGGCCTTGTGGATGTGCCATTGGGAAGTACCAGATCCTTTGAATATATCCTGGGAGTGGGTGTAGGCTGTGGGATTCTCCTCGTTTACTGTCCACCAGGTGATGGTGGAGATTTCCTGCAGGAGATAGCAGACTTCATCGTCGACACGATGTTGAGGTTTCCCAGACTGATAGTTCTGGGGGACTTCAATGCCTGGGTCGACGATGAACTCTCGCATTTTGGTCAAAACCTCCTCCAGCTGATGATGATGCTGTGCCTAACACAGGTGGTTACCTCCTCGACCCATGTAGGGGGTCATTCATTGGATCTGATCTTTCTTTTGGGTATGGAGATCGCTGATTTGGGGATGGAACCAGTCAGCTGGTCTGACCATCACACCATAAGGTTCAGCTTCAGGGCCCCCCCAATAGGTCTGCCCCTACGGAGATGGTTTGGTACCGCCCTTTAAAGGTATTAACCCCAGTGACCTAATGGCGGTACTGGATCTATCGGACTTGTCAGTGAATGCATGAGTCCAGATGATCGTACTAGCCTATAACAAGGCTGTGGAGATGCTCTGGACAAAATTGCTCCTGTTAGGTATTCGGCCTCTAGCCCTCCGTCAAAGGCCCTTGGTTTGATGGCTCCTTGAAGGAGTTAAGGCGAGTGGCGAAGTTGAGAGAGTCTGGCGGAAGTCCGCAATGATGCTGACAGGCTTAGGTTGATGGCACATTATGATAGCTATCAATCAGAAATCACTCATAAGAAGGCAGAGTTCCTGTCCAGGAGGTTTATGCTGCACAGAATCGAACAGCTCAGCTTTTCCGGACTGTGGACAGATTGTGCAATCCAATCTGCCTCCAGCCCAGAGAAGCTTTTTCTCAGCTAAGATGCCAGGAGCTCGTCGTTTTTTTGCAGATAAGGTTGCCAGCATCGGGTCTGGCATCGGTCCGACCTCTCCTATGGGGGACTGCAGTGGTCGACGGGAAGTGGCATCTACTCGGTCTGTCTGGTCAGATTTTCGCCGGCTGGAGTTCAATGACATTGTGAAGATCATCCAAACATTGCGACCAACCAGTTGTAGTTTGGATCCGGGCACTACACCTCTCTTAGTAGGATGCCTAGAAGTTATCTGCCCAATCCTTGCTGACTTTGTCTGGAAGTCTTTGGAGAGGGGGGGTCTTCCCTGACCCCCTCAAGGAGGCGGTCGTTCGATCACTCCTTAAAAAACCCTCCTTAGATCCAGATTGTCTAGCTAACTACCGGCCTATCTCTAACCTGCCATTTGTCGGTAAGGTTATTGAAAAGGCGGTTGCGTTGCAACTGGATGATCATCTTATAACTCACAATGTCTATGATACTCTCCAGTCTGGTTTTAGGAAGAAGCATAGCATGGAGACTGCCCTTGTCGGGTATTGAGCGATCTCCTAATGGCTAGAGATCGAAAGGCATGTACCATTCTGGTCCTTCTCGATCTCTTTGCTGCATTTGACACTGTAGACCATGGTGTGCTATTGGATCGCCTGCGGGTTTATTGTGGGCTGTCTGGTACAGTCCTCAAATGGTTTCATTCTTACCTCACAGACAGGTCTCAGAGAGTTGCCACTGGAATTTATTCCTCTGGCGCTCACTCCCTGCCTTGTGGGGTACCGCAGGACTCCATTTTAGCTCCCATGTTGTTTGCAGTGTATATGCTGCCATTGGGAGAAATCATCAGGCAATACAGTTTGGGTTTTCACTGCTATGCAGATGATACCCAGCTGTATCTGTCTTTTCTGCCTGGCCAGGATGATGCACTCTCCATGCTGAATAACTGTCTTGCTGAAATCAGACTTTGGATGAGTTCCAGCTGGCTGAGCCTGAATCCGGATAAGACTGAGGTATTGGTAGTGGACCCAGGTTGTCTGGGGCGGGTTTGGGAGCTGGACAACCATCAGGTTTGTTACTTGGTGATACGCCGCTCCCTACCTCCGATCAGGTGCGCAATCTGGGTGTTATTTTTGATGACGGTCTGACCCTAAAATCTCAGGTGTCAGCTGTCGTCAAATCCTCTTTTTACCATCTGAGGAATATCGCCCGGGTGAAACACCTGGTTCCTCCAGGTGATCTTCCAGCATTGGTCCATGCCTTTGTCACTACCCGTCTTGATTACTACAGTTCCCTCTGCCTAGGGCTACCTGGGGTTGATATCCACCGCCTGCAGCTGGTGCAGAACGCGGCGGCCAGGCTTTTGACTGGGACTTCTAGAACCAGTCATATTACACCTGTGCTCCACGAACTGCACTGGCTGCCTGTTAGGTGGCGGATCACCTTTATGGTTGGTTTACTAACCTTTAAAGCCCTACATGATCAGGGACCCGGTTACCTGAAAGATCTCCTGATTCCCTACTGCCCCTTCCGTCCTCTCCGTTCCGCCAATGAGGGATTGCTGGAGATTCCCAGGGTTCGATTAAAGACATCAGGATCTCGTGCTTTTGCTTTTTCAGCACCAACCCTGTGGAATTCTCTACCTCGTTGGTTGAGAGAATGCCCAACCGTCGATAGTTTTAAAGTTGGTTTGAAGAACAGATTTATTTAGTTTAGCATTTATTTAGTTATGGTTGATATATTTTAATGCTGTTTTAAATTGTTATCATTATGTATATGTTTTATGTACAGCGCCTTGGCTCTGAAAGTCTCTATAAAAATAAAGTTGATTTGATTTGATACATACTTTGTTACTGTTCCGAATCCCCTCGTCAGATAATAATACCAGTGAATATTTTACTTACTCCTATGTATAAACTGCTTCAGGTAACAGTAGCCATTGGTTTATTTTGCCCAAATGGGATGGGGAGGGTTAGTCTCTTGGTCTATTTCTGGTAATGATTTATACAAAAATTGTACAAGTGTTTTACGATGTTGACCTGAGAAATGCTGTATCTTATCTGTGTCAGTCTTCACCATTCATCACAGATGGGGGTACTGGCCGGATATCAGGACCCCGCGAGAACCTTTTTTTTTTTAAGATAGGCGGAGCCGATGCAGCATCGGCGCCGTCCTCAAGGCCGACGTACTACGTGGCGCTCGAGGATTAGCCGTTAGGCTGCATCGACTCCGCCTGCCTACCAGTTCTTCGTCTCCCGCCGTCGAGGTCGCCTCGTGGGAAGCCTGAAAAAGCCTTATTCTAAAATTTTAGGCTTTGAAGCCTGCGTCTCTAGTCGTCGGTCTACTAGTTCTGTGTTTGCCTCTACTCGACGTCGCCGGTAAGATCTTTCCTTTTTATTACATTTAAAGCGATGTCGAGTCTGTTTTTGGTGTTTTTTTCTCCGTAGGTCATGTCGTGATCGGAGGGCAAAAATCGCAGAAGGCAGGCGGCCTCCTATAGTGTCAGTGCCACGTGCGGCCGCAGAGTACTCGTCACCGACCAACATGACGGTGCCTTTCGTGCCTTGGCCCGCTACATGACATGGATTCGTGCGACGCCTGCTTCTCGATGGACCGCCGAGTTTTGGAACAGCGCGCGTTTAAGGTCGGGCGAGCTCCGCCGACTTTCGGGGGTAGGCCGCGCACTCGTCGGGCCAAGCCGCGTTCTCTCGGCCCCTCCTCCAGGTCCTCTCCCGGTTCTATACGGACCGCGGAGGAGGGAGCCTCGGCCTCTTCTAGCCTAGCCGTGGCCGAGGCTCCTTCTGCGGTGCAGGAGGCCCGTCCCGCTTCCCCCCGGGAGTGGGCGGGAGGCGCCCTTCCGACAATCACTCCTTGGGGGGTGAAGGCTCCCCCGGTGTCGCTCCCGCGATCTGCTAGGCCTGGAGTCGCGCCCGTGGTGATCCTGCGTCGGGGCCGCCGGTGCCGTTGCGGTGCGAGGTCCTGGTCGGCGTCGGTGCCGACCGACTGATCGGCGTCGTGGGGCTTAAGCGCCGACTTACTGCTCGCGGCGCCCGTGGAAACGCCCGGCGGCGTCATCGCCGCCATCTCACCTCAGTACGCCCTTGGCGCCGAGGTTGAAGCGGCGCCGATGGGAGCGTCGGCGCCAGCGTTAGGCGCCGTTCGCGACTCTGCGCCACTCGGCGCCCGGCGATCTCCGGCGCCATGGTGAGCCGAGTTCGCCCGAGTCGTCGCGCCGCCTTGGTCCTCGCTGCCTTGCGGCGGCGTCGGCCCGGCCTGGCGGCGGCGTCTGCAGACTGGGGTTGCGGGCGGCGCCGTCTCCGTCCGGGTGCCTCCCTTAGCACGGGTGGACCTGATAGTGCCGCAGCTGGCCCTGGCCTGGGACTTCTGGCCCAAGCTGCCCTGCCACCTTCTGCTGGCACCACTCGCGGTGCTGTGGACGGGGGGGATTGCCTTGGCTCCTGGGCCCCTCGGGAAGGTGTCCCTTCCTCGACCCCCTACTGTTTGGCTTAGGGCCTCGGACTCTTCCTCTTTGGGTGAGTCAGCTCGGTCGATTGGGCAGTCACACCCGCGGGTTGTCTGCAAGGGAGGGAGACGAGCTGGTGGTTTCCTCTTGGTCTCGGCCAGTCCCTTCGAGGTGAGTCGGGTTTCCTCTGGGGCTAGGGTCAGTGGTGCTGACCAGCGGGCTGTGGTGCGTGCCACCATCGCCTTGCAGCCCTAGCCAGGGGTTCCTTGACCCCTCTATGGTGGTACCCCTACTGTGACATCTCTCGATAGCCCAACTTTGGGGCCCTATCGAGAGGGCCACAGGAGGGAAGGTGCTCCTTCGGGATTGCCCCTTTGGGAGCAGCCCTGGGTACGGAGCTGCCTAGACTGGCCACTTCGAGGGCTAGGACCCTTTCGGATTCCGAAGGGTCGAGGGGTATAGGTTCGGCACGCCGGCCCTTCTCTGGGACCTACCCGGGTCCTGGACGAAGCCGGACTGCAGACTTCCGCCCTTCCCCTTCGGGTTCCTTGAGAGGGTCCCATTCTTTCGAGGCAGGGGACCGTCCTTCTGGACCTTCACGGCCCCGGTCGCCTCACTTGGGGGATTCTTTTGGGCGCAGTCTAGGCAGTACCGAAGCGGTTGTGCAGCTGTCGACTGCGGAGTCTTCCAGGACTCCCCCCATGGGAGTCCGTGGTCCGCTCCTTAGCCCTGGCAGAGGTCAGCCGACTTCTTCTCTCGGCTCTGTCCACTCCCCTCTGCCGCCTTCTCCTGCGTTCCCAGGTATCTTTGGTCCTAGCGGCCTCTCACCTGGGAGCAGTTCAGGCGTGGCTGCTTCGGTTCCCTGCTCGTTAGGGCTTTGGACAGCCAGGTTTTCAACCTCCCCGAGCAGCCACCCTCCGAGCCTATGGTGACCTCCAGCTCCTCATCCCCCTTTTCTGGGGGAGAGGAACCTTCTATCCACATCTCTCCTGCTGCTGATCTCTCTGAGTATCAGCGTTTCCTCGTGAGGATGATGGAGGACCTTCACCTTTCTCCTTCTTCTGTGAGCAATCCGGAGCATGCGGCGCACGCCTTTCTAGGCGATTTTGGGACAGCCACCCTCGTGGTGCCGCCTTGGCCCGCTCCCTTTCTGGAGGCGTCCATGCATTTCTGGCAGAGGCCCTTCTCTGGAGTTCCTGCCCCATGGGACCTCTGCCAGAGGTATTGCGCTCCCCCGGGGTCTCCAGGCTCCTTGCCTTATCCGCAGTCCGGATTGACGCACCTGGATACTCTTGATGGGCTTCGCGCCGTCCGCCGTGACCGGCCCCCAGATCAGGACTCCTCGGATTTTGATTTCTGGGGGAGGAGGACTTTCTACTCGGCACGGCTGCTTCTCTCCATTTCTGCGCTTCAGGCCCACTACGCTGCCTATAACAGGTACTTGTGGTCAGCGTTAGGTCAGTTCCTAGCCGCTCTGCCTGACTCGGAGCAAACCAGGCAAGCCATAGCTCTCTCTGCACGTGGCCTGGAGCTAGCAAGGCACCAAGCAAGGGCATCTTACGACGCCAATGAGGTAGCTACCAGGGTCGTAGGGACAGCGATCTGCACCAGAAGATCAGCATGGCTTCGCCTTTCCCGGTTGTCACCCTTGGCCCGGCGTAGGGTGATTTGCTCCGCTCACCAGGGAACCTACCTCTTTTCCCGTAGGGGGAGACGGCGTTTGTTGGGGCAAATTCCTTCCCCTCCGGGAACCCGTCTCCTCTCCCTCTCTAGGGCCTCCTCAGGCCCAGAAGGTTCCCATTAGTGTGTCGCCACTGAGGGCTAAGGGACACTGTCCCTTAGGGTGCAATCAGTCAACCCCTTCAGGGGCTTGGTACTCACCATCTGTGATGAATGGTGAAGATTGACACAGATAAGATATTCAAATTCGTGCCGTAATTATGATCTTTCTGTGTATCTTCACCATTCATCTAATCCTACCATCCCCTTGGGGCTCCAGTCTCTGGAATCCTCCTCCTCTGTGCCTTCCCTATCTTCACTGCATAGGTGCGGAACCTCTGGGGCGAAGGCGGTAGCCCTCCACTTGTTGTTCCTGTATGGTTAAAACCAGTATAGGAAAGTGCCCTTTCTCCTTGGCCCCCTCAACTGTTGCCATCTTCCGGCACCCTTGCTTGAGTGAGATTAGTTGAGACACACAGGGGGACAGTCTTCCCTAAGGGGTATAGTTTGAGTGGCACTCCTCTCTTCTACATATCTTCTCCCCTACGGGGTAGGAGCTGGTGGTTGCCCTCCTTCTGTTATCCATCTAATCAAAAAAAAAAAAAAAAAATTTTTCCTTTTCTTTTTTCACCAAATATCTCTTTAGAGAGAGAGTACTGAGTCCCTGTACCCTGTCCTTCTCCAGAATAGCCGACTCTGCTTTGGGGTATTGCCAGTTATTCTGTGCCTTGAATTCTGGCAAAGAGCTTTGCTAACTCCTTGCAGTTCCTGTACAGTTTGGTGACGGACAAGGGTCCTGGATCCTGTTACCTCTCACTCTCTCCTGAAATTCTCTCCCCCTTCCCTCCCTTCTTCCGTTTCCAGAGATTGGGGCCCCTACCCAATCCCCCTTAGTCTTACTTCTTCTATGCTGTCCTCTCAGTCGTTATTTCTCCTTTTAGTTCAGTTTTCTCTCCTTTTTCTGTCCCTTGGACTCTCTTGTCCCACCCTCCATCCCTTCCTCTTACCTCTCCGCGACTCAGGAGTGGTAGGCAGGCGGGTCGATGCAACCTAACGGCTAATCCTCGGCGCCCACGTGAGTAATGCCGGCCTCGGGGCCGGCCAATGCTGCATCGGCTCAACCTATCTTTTAAAAAAAAAAAAAAAGGCTCCCGTGGGGTCCTGATCTCCCGCCAGTACCCCCATCATTGATGAATGGTGAAGATACACAGAAAGATCATAATTACGGTAAGTACGTAATTTGAATTTACCTGTATTTCTTCAGTGTTCTTGCACTTCAGTGCGAGGTGGTGTACCCACGCAGGCTGAATAGCCATACAGTCTGAGCATACTTTGTATTAATGTGTTTTTCTTGTACAAGTCTGGTCCTAACCCATTAGCTGCAATTTGTGCATGTTCTTTGATTACAGACTGTTTAAGAGGAAGCAAATTTTCTTCATTTTGATCTCAGGTTATCCTAAGATGTACCAAAAAGGTTGCGACTACATATTCTATTATAGCTTACTGCTGTACCATTTGCTGATTGTTGCCTTACTACCCTGTATCACGTTTCCTGTTGTACTGGAAGGATTGTTTGCTCCTTAAAGTCACTTGCTCATCACCCTTATAAGGGGGTAGTACTTTTTGCAGAGGCAGTACTTTTCACAAAGGCTACCATTCCTACCACGCGCAGGGTATTGGTCGTGCCTCCACTCCCAAAGCACAGACCTCAAGTGCCTATTTTAAGACCCCTAGAGGTCCAGGTGTTGGCTGTGTCCCCACTGCCCCCCTCCGCTTTCTGACTTCCATATGCCCCCGCCCACCCTTCTGTCGGGGTGGGGGGGGTTTGGGTAGGAGGTAGGATCTCCCATGTTTCTGACAAAATGGCAGCTCACATCAGACAGGTGGGTCCTCAGTATTATTCAGTAGGGTCACACATGGAATTAATGTTGTCCTGTTCTGTGCATCCACCCAGCCCTTGTCACTACCCTCCAGATCACTTATGAGACCTATTTACCAAAGTGCATATTCTCTGAAGAAGGGGGGCAATTCATCTTGTACCCTTGGATGAACTGAACCAAGGTTTGTATTCAAGATATTGCCTAGTTCTGAAAAGGCAGGCAATTTACACCCATTTTGGACCTTAGGAGCCTGAACAAATACATAGCATACAAAAAGCTTTCCATGGTCTGTCTTCAGTCCCTCCCTGTCTGCTTTTGAAAGTGATTGGCTTTGTGCTCTGAACATGCAGTATGCATATCTGCATGCCAGGTTTCATCGCAGCCGTCATAAGTATGTACACTTCATTTTGGAGGGCTGCACTACCAATTTCATGTCTTCCTCTTTGGCTTATTCTCAGTGTTGCCGGTGTTCCCCAAGTGCTTTGCTGAGGTGGCTGCTGTCTTACACCGAGAGGCCTTGTACGTATTCCCTTACCTGGGTGACTGACCCTTCAAGCTGCTTTCCAGAGGATCAGGTGTACCAGATTCGCCAGTTGTTTGACCAACTGAGTATTCTGATCTACAAATCTAAATGAGTTCTTATCAAAATATTTTCTCCCCCCCCCATTGTTATCCCATCTTACAGGGATTGGTGGGCTGTCTTATTCCCTTTTTAATTTTTACAGTTAGGAATTTTTGTTGGTAACTTTTCACTCGGACAAAGAAAAAAATAGGCAGATCTTCCTGGACATAAGTCTCCACCACTCATTCACACTATTGGGATCTGCGCCGGAGGCACTGGGACCCATCGGGAGCAAACTTTTTGCTGGGGAGTCGACTCCAGAGATGGCGCCGCGAGCCCCAGCTCGCGCGGCAAAGACTATCTCAGCATCGACTCCCCATCCGCCTCAGTTCCTTTTTTCCCGCCGTCGAGTGCACTTCAGTGACGACGTCGCTCGCCTGTCGGGAGTCAAACTTCAAACTAGCAGCATAGTTTTCAGTTTTTATTATTTTGTAGTATTATCTCGATACAGTATCGCTTAAGTTATTCTTATTTTTAAATAAAAACGATAAAGAAGTCTCAGCCTACACTGACGGAGTGCGACCATGACAGGTCAGGTGACGGTGGGGAGACTTAGATGAAAGCTGTTCAGTCAGTCGGGCTGGGTCGGTCCGCCGCCTTCTCCGGAAGGGGTCTGACAATGGTCAGTCAGTGCCGGGGAGATGGCGTTCCCATGAAGCATAAAGCCAAGCGGTCGCATTCTGGCACCGTTGACCTCGACTCTTCTTGACCTGCAGGTCTAAAGAAGGCATCACTCGAGGTCACCCTCTGATACGTCTCGCGTAGACATTTGATTATTAGGGCTAGTTGCGGTTTCTTCCTTAGTCGCCAACAGCGGCTTCTGGTAGCCGACGTCTTCGACGCCGGAGTCCTACCCGCCCGCGCGGTAGGTCTTCAGATGAGCAGTTTCATCAGTGGGCGCTCTTGTGGAGCAATGGGCTCGGAGGTTGTTTCGGCTACCTGGCTCGATTTGTTCATGCGCCGGGCTCTCTGCGACCAGGTACAGGAAGTTGGACTTTCCTGGGTGGCACCTTCTTGATTACCGTCGACTCCGTCTTAAGTGTCCCACATGGCCTCGGCACAGGAGCCACACGATGCCCTTATCTCCTGCTCTTTTCCTTCAAAACCTGTTTTCGGTCTCTGGGACCGCCTTTGGCGCCGTGTGGCCTCGCGGCGCCATCCTCGCTGTCACCCGTGGTGCCACGCGGCTTTGCGGCGTCGCTTGCGGCTCCTCGGCGCCGTTTTCAGTGCCGCGTGGTTCCTCGGCACCGGGGGCTCTCGGGGATTTTCCTTTTGTCTCTTTTCCTCCTTCCTCTTCTGGCTTTCATCCCTTTCCTGTCCATACAGTCCCTTCTGGACTGTCAGGAGATGACGTTGAGCCTGACCCAGACCTTCGGCTGGGCGATGAGGTGGACGAAGCAGGATCTTTTCTGCTGCAGAGCCTGTGGTCGAGGACCTGTCATTTAAGTCTCTGCTGAAGAATATGATTTCCACACTTTCTCTCCAGACTACAGACATCGATCCTGGGAAATTGCTAAGACTCCAATACCTTCACGCCTCGGAGATCCCTACGGATTTGACTCCTCCGATTCAGCCTTCCTTCGAGACGCTGTCTCAAATGGTATGGAATAATCCTGCTCTCTCTTCATCGGTGGCTAAATCCATTGATAGAAAATACTCAGCCCCCAAGGATCGTCCCATTTTGGCATCCCAAGCCTTTGCGGATCCTATTGTAGTCCTGGCAGAGAATGATAAGGTCGTCCTTCCTCAAACCACTACAGCTCGACCTATTAACAAGGAATCTCGTAAGAGAGTCTTTGCTGCTTCTACTCTAAGTATGCGTATTGCCAGTTACCAGGGCTATTTTTCTCAGTACGAGTATATCCTATGGCACTCTCTCAAGCAAATGGTTGAAGCTCTTCCGGAGTCGGATTCAAAACCAGAGCTTCTCCAAACCATTACCAGGGGTATTGACTCTAACAACCAACAGGTTAAAGCAGCCATGGACGCTTTCGACTCCGCTTCCCGTTCAGCAGCTGCTGGTATTTGCACCCGCCGCCATTCCTGGCTGCGCACTTCAGGCTTCACCAATGATGCGCAACAGCAGGTAATGGCATTGCCCTTTGATGGTGCATATCTTTTTGGTTCTCAGGTCGAGCAAGCTCTAGAAGCTACACAAAAGACTAGGTCAGCCATTAAGTTGGCTAGACCCCCTCCTGCCCCCTCTCGAGGGCATGCCAGTAAGCGTCAGTTTCCAACCGTCAGTCCTTTGAGGCAGAGGCAGAGGAAGTTTCCATAAGAACCAACCTGCCCAACCTCAAAAGAAGGCGCAAAGGCCCAAAGCGCCCAGCGCTACCTTATGAATTGCTGGCCCAAGTCCCACCTCAACTGCCCGAGGTGGACTTTTCCTCTCCGGTGGGAGGTCGGCTGATGCACTTCTACAGCCAGTGGAAGTCCATAACCTCAGACAAATGGGTCCTTCGGATAATCTGCGAGGGGTACTCACTCAATTTTGTGGAAACCTCTCCGGATTGTCCTCCCAAGCGCTAGCCAGGGTGTCTGCCCTTCAATGCAGACCTTCTCACAGCGAGATTCAGGGCCTTCTAAACAACAGGGCAGTAGAACTTGTGCGCTGCATCAACGAAACACGGGGTTCTACTCATTACTTTCTGGTTCCAAAGAAGTCTGGGGGAATGCGCCCCATTCTAGATCTCAGAAAGCTAAACAAATTTCTCCCCAAGGAGAAATTCAAAATGATTTCTCTAGGAACCCTGTTACCCTTGCTTCATCAGCATGACTGGTTAGCCTCCCTAGACATGCAGGATGCTTACCAGCACATTCCCATTCACCCGAGGCATCACAAATTCCTGAGGTTTGTGGCTCTGGGACAACATTATCAGTTCAGAGTCCTGCCTTTTGGGCTATCCTCGGCGCCACGAGTTTTTACAAAGTGTTGTGCAGTTCTCGCAGCACACATCAGAAACTCGGAATTCAGGTGTTCCCTTATCTGGACGATTGGCTTCTGGCAAGTCCTTCCAGGCAAGGGACTCTGGATGCCGTAGAGCGACCTCTCACCTCCTTACGTCCATGGGAGTCCTGCTAAACCTCAAGAAATCACAGCTGCAGCCCTCCCAGAGGCTCCTTTTCATAGGGACCCTTCTGGACACATCCTGTGCGAAGGCTTTTCTCCCAGAGGACAGAAGGAACGATATCCTTCAGATGGCCCGTTACATCAGAGAGAACAGGTCAGTTACAGCGCTCTCGATGCATCGGATGCTGGGCCTCATGGCATCCTCAGTGTTCACTGTACCTCTGGCCCGTCTGTACATGAGAACCACCCAGTGGATGCTCAGTACTCAGTGGTCTCCAACCACTCACCCGCAGTCCTATCTCATCAAGGTGACAAAATCCTTACGGAGGTCTCTCACCTGGTGGTCTCAAGAGGACAATCTCCTGCAGGGATACCCCTTTGCCCCTCTGGACCATCAGATCTCCATTACCACAGATGCCTCACTAATGGGGTGGGGAGCTCACTGTCAGGCTTTCCACACTCAGAGTGTGTGGACTCAGCTTGAGTCCCAGCTTCACATAAATGTCCTAGAAATGAGAGCCGTCCTTTATGTGGTCCGAGCTTTGAAGGACATTCTCTGTCACAAGAATATTCTCCTCCAAACGGACAACAAAGCAGTGATGTATTACATCAACAAGCAGGGCGGTGCTCATTCTTACCCCTTATGCAGAGAAGCGATGAGGGTCTGGGAATGGTGCTTGGAGCACAAGGCTCTAATTCAAGCAATCTACCTGCCAGGTGTACAGAGCGACTTGGCAGACCGTCTCAAGCAGAACAGAGACAGATCCTCACGAGTGGTCTCTTGACTCAACCATAGTTCAGTCACTATTCAAGAGTGGGGACCTGGACCTTTTTGCGTCCCCAGTCAACGCAAAACTGCCTCTCTTCTGCTCCAGAAATCCAGGGCCTGGCATTTTTTGTCAGGATGCGTTCAGGCTGCGGTGGACAAAACACTTTCTTTACGCCTTTCCGCCTCTTCCTCTAATTCAGAGAGTACTCCTCAAGCTCGAGTCTCAGGGAGACAAGATGATTCTCATTGCTCCCTTTTGGCCTCGACAACTGTGGTTTCCACTTCTCAACAGTATGTTGGCAGTTCCTCCAAGACCACTTCCCCTGCAGATGAACCTTTTAACTCAGGGACCGGTGGTCCATCCCAATCTGACATCTCTTCACCTTCACGCTTGGCTCCTGAAGAGGTAGAAGTAAATCGGTTCAATGTCTCTCGAAGAGTTTCTGATATCCTTCTGACTGCGCGGAAGCCAGCCACTCAGAAAACTTACACGGCTAAGTGGAAGCATTTTTCCCTCTGGTGTGCAAAGTCCTCTTTGAATCCCTTTTCCTGCCCTCCAAATAAAGTTTTAGAGTACCTTTTGGACCTCTCAAATTCAGGTCTCCAGTACTCTACAGTTAAAGTTCACCTTAGTGCCATTTCAGCATATCATGAGCCATGTTTTCTCTTTCACTGGCTCAGTTACCTATGGTTAAGAGATTTCTTAAGGGCATTCTGCACACCAGACCCCCTACAAGACGTCCCGTTGCAGCCTGGGACATTAATCTTGTGCTAGACATGCTCACTCGGAAACCTTTTGAGCCTCTAGCTACCTGTGAGCTAAAGTTTCTCACCTGGAAGACTGCCTTCTTAGTGGCCATTACCTCAGCCCGTAAGGTCTCTGAGATACATGCCCTGGTCACAGACCCTCCGTATACTGTGTTCCATAAGGACAAAGTAGTCCTTCGTACTCATCCTAAATTTCTTCCTAAGATTGTGTCAGAATTTCATCTTAACAAACTTTGGTCCTTCCCTCTTATTTTGCAGACTTCCAAAATGAAGGGAGCAGCTCTCTTCATTCTCTGGATGTTAAGGGGCCTTGCGTTTCTACTTAGATAGAACCAAGGATTTTCGTAAAGCCCAGCAACTGTTCGTTTCCTTCAGTGAGGCCGGCTGGGTCGGCCTGTCGCTATTAGATGTATCTCAGCATGGCTAGTGGCGTGCCTTCATCACTGCTATTCCATGGCGCGGGTTAAGTTGGAGGGTAGAGTTTACGTTCACTCTTACCAGAAGCGGTAGCAGCATCCTAGCGGAAATCACAGCGTGCCCATTGCAGACATCTGCGGGTGCAGCCACCTGGAGCTCAGTGCATTCTTTCGTTTCAGCATTATGCACTCGGCGTCCATGCCAGGCGACATTCTTCCTTTGGCAGAGCCATCCTTAATGGACTTCTGTCTTAACAAGCGTGAGCTCTTGGGTTTCCTGCACGCCCTCTCGGGATTATTAGCTCGGTACTCTCCCATAGTGTGAATGAGTGGTGGAGACTTATGTCCAGGAAGATATGAAAATTACGTACCTACCGTAATTCTTGATCTTCTTGGACGAGTCTCCACCACTCATTCACACGCCCACCCTCCATCCCCCGAGCTCACCTCTCTTGTTGGTCTACACTCCCTCAAATCTTTAGGCCTTGAAGACTTCTTTATTGACCCTTCTTACACGGGTCGTCCGGACTGTTTATGTCCGGTTTTTAGATAAACTACCCTTCTAGGTTGAATTCGCTGCACCTCCTTGGTAAAAGGTACTGAGGCGGTTGGGGAGTCGATGCCGAGATAGTTATTGGTCAAGGCTGGGGCTTGCGGCGTCATCTCTGGCGTCGACTCCCCAGCAAAAAGTTTGCTCCCGATGGGTCCTAGTGCCTCCGGCGCAGATCCCAATAGTGTGAATGAGTGGTGGAGACTCGTCCAAGAAGATCAAGAATTACGGTAGGTACGTAATTTTCATTTGTTGCCAGTGCTGTCATATACGCATGCCCATGACACCGTTCTGGTTCTCACAGGGTCCTGCCACCTCTGGCTGTAAGACCAAGGAATTTGACTCTATAGGAAATATATTCTAATACCGTGAATATAGTCACTATCCACACTTCAGCAGTCTGCTGGAGCATTAGTTCTCACACTTTTTGATAGTGAGCCTCCCCCAAGTCATGGAACAGATTTCAAGCCTCCCTCAAATTTGGAAAAAATATTGGGCCTCCCCATTAAAAAAAAAAATCATACTTTTGCACAGTATACCAGGAATCAAGCGGGACTAATAATGTTGATGGCGTATATTCTCTTTTTATTTGACTTATTGTTCTCCACCCCCAACCCCACACCCCAGGTTATCCTTGTCATTCCTCTATTCTGACTCTTGGACCCTTGTTACTCTGCTCCCTCTCTATCTGGAACAACTAATCTAGCCACATCATCTCTTGCCCTCTTACCCTGGTTAAGGAACTTCTTGTATCCTCACCGAGGTCACACCTGAAATATGCATTGGCTCAGTGTGCCTTTCCCAGACATCTATTTACATATAAAATACCTACTGTAGAAACAAGCACTGATTCAGTGTGCCTTTCCAAGTCACTAATTTGCATATAAATTCCTACTGTGGAAATAAACCTTGACTCAGTGTGCTTTCTTAGTCACCAGTTTTCATCTAAATACACACCTACAGTATAAACAAGCTTTGGCTCAGGGCCTTTCCTGGTCACCAGTTTGTGCATTAGTAAAGAAATTCACCTGCCATCATCCTTATTTAGTTTGCATCATCCCTTCACACAAAACACCCAAAACTTAAATACTGTACATTCTCAGACTTGACTGGGCCTCCCCTGGAATAGTATGGGGCCTCCCTTAGGAGGCTGGCCTCACCATTTGAGAACCACTGTGCTGGAGACATCTGATTCACCGGAATGTCTTCATGCTGAGCTTCTCTCACCACCTGTGATGGCATCTTCTGGCTCCGCCCCATCAATGTCAGATCTTCTTTTCCTCTGGAAGGGACATGTCTTCTCCTTCACAGTTCTGCTTGAGTTGAGGATGCTAAAGTTTTGAAGTGCTTTTCTTTGGCAGTATTCAACGTATTAGAATGATTTTTGGCCATTGAGCATCTCTCATCTTCTGGTGTGTGCCCTGTTCATGATTTTCAGTATGGAGAAACCAAAGCCCGGTTTTAAGGCCTGTGTGCACTGCAAGCAAAAAATCTCAGCTACAGATCTACACCACATGTGCCTTTATTGTCTAGGAGAACACCATATCATGAAGCAGTATCCATCATTCCAGTCCAGGTATTCAACATTGTTGGAGGAATGAAAGGCCAGATTCTACCTCAGTAGGCCAATGGACTGCAAACTGGCCTTGATGACTGCCAGTTCAGTAGCCCAACTTGTGGCCTTAGAAGAGGAGGCAGCTGGGGCGGGCTCGTCCTGGTCTCAGCAGTGGTCCTGGCTGGGCCCACTGTTAGATGATGGCCTTTTATGAACAAGTTTCTTGAAATGGATATGACCCTCCAGACTTTTGGGGAGAGCCTGCCCTATAAGTGAAAGCACTGGAAACTGTCAGTGTCAGTCATGGGGATTTTTCTCGAGCCAGTCGACTGGTTGTTGGAGGAGATCCGTGAGAATCGATTGATCCCATAGACGCCAGTTCTCCCGATCCTCACTCAGGAGGAAGCAGTTCAGTCTGTAGCCCCGACTGAGTCAGCCCGGGTCATGCTTTCCCCATTTGTCAGCCCTTCGCGGGCAACTCTGAGATCCATCATGGTCACTCTGCTAAAGAAGATCATCTACATGGCCCTAATGTTAGACACTCGCTGTCAACCTTAAGGGTTGATGGCCGGGGTCGAGGCACTGCTCGGGGTCCCGATCCCGCTCAGCCAATCTACATCGATGCCAGTGAGAGTCTGATTTGTCGTCCTCGGATGAGGAGCAACGTCAACTCTGTCGATACTATGAGAACCTTCTCTGGAAACAGTGATCCTTTGCTGGTTGGGCAGAGCCTTGCTACTGGGTCCAGCGGTGCCAATAGGTTGGCTGTTAAAGAGTCTCCCAAGTGGATAACGGCTCATTCAACCAGTCGTACTGCTGCCTCTGTGGCTGCTTCCAGGGATATCCATATTGAGGAGGTATGCAGGACTGCAACTTAGGCTAAAGCACATACATTCATCTCCCACAACAGCATCAATGTGCTGAGTCATTGTGAAGCTACTTTTGGGGCCTCAGTCCTCCAGTCTCTGTTCGTCAAATGGGGGTGCATACCTTGCTCCTTTCTCCCGGAGGACTGCTAGGAGTCTGCCAGAGTGTAGATATTGAATTGTATCCACAGCATTAGAAATACAGGCTCTTCCTGGCCATAAAGTCTCCACCACTCATTCACACTAATGGGAGTCCGTTGGAGGTGCTAGGACCCAGTGGGAGCAAACTTTTTCAAGAGGGCCGGTGCCCGAGATGGTGCCACGAGGAGCAGCATCATGAGCCTCGGCTCATGCGGTAATGACTGTCTCAGCATCGATCTTCCAACCGCCTTGGTTCCTTTTTTTCCCCGCCATCGAGTGCGCTTCAGACAACGTCGCTCGCCCGCCGGGAGTTAAACTTCACTAGCAGCAGTAGTTCATTTTATTGTTTTGTAGTTTTATTTTGAATCAGTACTGATTACATATTATATATTTAAATTGTACATCAAGAAGTCTTCAGCCCTCCATTGACTGAGTCGACTATGAGCGAGTCAGATGACGGTAGGGAAACTTCGTATGAAAGCTATTCACTGGGCCGGGTCCGGTCCGCCGCCCTCCGGGGGGGTCCGACAACGGACGGTCCAGTGCTCAGAGGGATGGGCAGTCCCCCAGACAGCATAAAAGGAAATGGTCCCATTCTCAGCGCCGTTCGGTCTTCAGTTCCTCTTTGATACATAGGTCCAAGAGGAAAAGGCATCACTCAAGGTCACCCTCTGGTATATCTGCGTGTAGACAGTCAGTTGTTGGAGTCAGGCACCGGTCTCCACCTCTATCGGAGTCGCCGGTTTCTGTCTTTGTTGGCCGACCTCTTCGACATCGGAGCCCCTCTCCGCCTTTCCGAGGGGCTTCTGATGAGCAGTTTCACCAGTGGGCTGCTCTTATGGTGCAGTGGGCTCAGAGGTTGGTCCAGTTGCCCGAGCCGGTCACTCCAACGCCAGGGCCTTCGGGCCATTCGACTCCGGAGGGACAGGTAGGGCAATTGGGCCTTCCTAGTCTTGCGGCGCCTTCTTTGGTGCCGTCGACCCCGAGCTCCGGTGTTTATCCCCCTCACATGGCTGCGGTGCAGGGGTCCACACCAATGCCTCTATTTCCTGCCATTTTTCCCCTCTTTTACCTCAAATCGCTGTTTTCTGACCTCTGGGACACTCTTGGCGCTGTCTGCAGCACCGCAGGCTCATTCAGTGCCGTGTGCGACACCGCGGGCCCTGACGGTGCTGTGCATGGCCCCAGGGGCTCTGTCGGCACCATGCATGGTGCAGGGGACTTTGTTGGCGTCATGCACGCTGTTGGCGCCATTCAGTGCACCATGTGGGCTGTCGGCGCCGTGTGCAGCGCTGCTTCAGCAGGCGCCTCCCTCCTTGTTCTCGGTGCCGTCTTTTTCTACGCCGGGAGCTGGTGCGGCGATGACCAGTCTTCGGGGGTTTTCGACTCCAATTCTTTCTTCTTCTGTTCTTCCTCCTGATTTTCACTCCTTTCTTGTCTATACAGTCCCCTCTGGACTGTCAGGAGATGATTTTGAGCCTGACCCAGATCTTCACCTGGGTGATGATGATGATGATACTGCCCTCTGAGCAGGGATCAATACTTCTGCAGAGCCTGTGGTGGAAGATCTCTTCTTTAAGTCTCTGCTCAAAAATGTAAACACTATTCTTTCTCTCCAAGCTTCAGAAATTGATCCCTGGAAGCTTCTGTAACTCCAATATCTTCATGTCCCAGAAATCCCTATGGATTTAACCCCTCTGGTACAGCCCTCTTTCGAGACCCTCTCACAGATGGTATGAAAGAATCCGGCTCTCATTCCTTCCTTGGCTTAGTCCATCGATAGGAAATATGCTACTCCCAAGGATCGTCCTATTTTGGCCTCACAGGCCTTCGCTGATGCCATTGTGATCTTGGCAGAGAATGATAAGGCTGTCCTTCCTCAAGGATCTACGGCCCGACCAATGAACAAAGAATCTCGTAAGATAGACACCTTAGGTAAGAGAGTCTTTGCTGCCTCAACCCTGGGGATGCGCATTGCCAGCTACCAGGGCTATTTTTCTCAGTATGAGTATGTACTTTGGCATTCCCTCAAAGAAATGGTAGATGCTCTGCCTGAATCGGAAGCTAGCTCAGAGTTGCTTCACACCATAACTAGGGGTATTGAATCCAATAACCAACAGGTTAAAGCTGCAATGGATGTCTTCGATACCACCTCTCGGACAGCGGCGGCTGACATCTGCACCCGCCGCCACTCTTGGCTACGTACTTCGGGCTTCACGAATGACGCCCAGCAGCAAGTTATGGCCTTACCCTTTGATGGTATGTATCTGTTCAGGCCTCAGGTGGAACAAGCTCTGGAAGCCACGCAGAAGACTAGGTCTGCCATTAAGATGGCTAGACCTACACCCACTCCCTCCATAGGAGGTGTGAACAAGCGTCAGTTTCACAACCGTCAGTCCTTTCGGGGCAGGGGAGGTTTAAAAAAAAACTACAGCCCTCAGCCACAAAAGAAAGCGCAGCAGAAGGCACAAGGCCCCAAAGAGCCCAGTGCCACCTTCTGAGTTTCTGGCCCAAATTCCACCTCAGCTGTCCGAAGGGGACTCCTCCTCAGCGGTGGGAGGACGTCTGACTCAGTTCTACAATCAGTGGAAATCTACATCATCAGACAAATGGGTCCTCTCGATAATCCGTGAGGGGTACTCTCTCAATCTTTCGGAAACCCCTTCGGATCATCCTCCCAAATGACAGCCCAGGCTGTCGGCAGTACAGTCAGACCTTCTTGCTTCCGAGGTACAAGGCCTTCTGAAAAACAGGGCAGTAGAAATAGTTCCGCTGAATCAGTGAAACACAGGTTTCTACTCCCATTACTTTCTGGTTCCAAAGAAAACTAGCAGCATGCACCCCATTCTGGATTGCAGAAACCTAAACAAGTTCCTTCACAAGGAGAAGTTCAAGATGATATCACTAGGTATCCTGCTATCTTTGCTTCATCGACAAGATTGGCTAGCCTCTTTGGACATGCAGGATGCCTATCAACATATTCTCATACACCCAAAGCACCACAGATACCCAAGGTTCATAGCATTGGGTCAACACTATCAGTTCTATCAGTTCAGAGCCCTGCCCTTTGGGCTATTCTCAGCACCTCAAGTTTTTACAAAGTGTTGTGCAGTTCTCGCTCCGCACCTCAGGAAAATCGGAATGCAAGTGTTTCCATATCTGGACGACTGGCTTCTAGCAAGTCCCTCCAGGCAAGAGACTCTGGAGGCCGTGGCCACAGCCTCAGACTTCCTCACGTCCATGGGAGTCCTGCTGAATCTCAACAAGTCACAGTTGCAGCCCTCCCAGAAGCTCCTCTTCATAGGAACTCTTCTGGACACCTCCTGTGCGAAGGCTTTTCTTCCAGAGGACAGAAGGAGTGATATCTTACAGATGGCCCAATACATCAGAGAATGCAGCTCAGTTCAAGCTATCTCAATGCAACGGATGCTGGGCCTCATGGCATCCTCGGTGTTCACTGTACCCTTACCTCGTCTCCACATAAGGACCTCCCAGTGGATGCTCAGTACTCAGTGGTCCCCAACCACTCACCCTCAGTCCTTTCTCATCAAGGTGACGGAACCTCTGAAGAGGTCGCTTGCCTGGTGGTCTCAAGAGGACAATCTTCTGGAAGGATATCCCTTTGCCCCTCTGGATCATCAGATCTCAGTTACCACGGACGTGTCCCTGATGGGTTGGGGAGCCCACTGCCAGGATCTCCACACCCAGGGTTCGTGTATGCAGGACGAGTCCCAACTCCACATAAACATCCTGTAAATGAGAGCCGTCCTCTATGCAGTTCAAGCCTTGAAGGACATACTCTGTCACAAGAACATTCTCCTTCAAATGGACAACAAAGCAGTGATGTACTACATCAACAAACAGGGCAGCGCACACTCTTACCCATTATGCAAGGAAGCAGTGAGAGTGTGGGAGTGGTGCCTGGAACACAGTGCCTTGATTCAGGCGGTTTACCTGCCAGGAGTGCAAAACGAGCTGGCAGACCATCTCAGCAGAACAGAGACGGATCCTCACGAGTGGTCTCTCGACTCAACCGTCGTTCAGTCACTCTTCAAAGAGTGGGGAACTCCAGGCCTGGACCTTTTTGTGTCCCCACTCAACGCAAAACTGCCTCTCTTCTGCTTCAGAAATACAGGACCTGACATTTTTTGTCAGGATGCGTTCAGGCTGCGGTGGACAAGACACTTTATATATGCCTTTTTGCCCCTCCCCCTAATTCAGAGGGTACTTCTCAAATTGGAGTCTCAAGGAGACAGTATGATTCTCATTGCCCCCTTTTGGCAAATATGGTTTCTGCTACTCAGCGGTCTATAGGAAACCCCCCAAAGACGTTTCCCCTTCAGACGAACCTTCTGACCCAGGGTCCCGTAGTCCATCCCAACCTGAGGTCACTTCACCTTAACGCTTGGCTCCTGAAGAGATAGAAGTGAATAGGTTCAATGTTTCTCATAGAGTTTCAGATATTCTTTTGGCTGCGCGTAAGCCAACCACTAGAAAAACCTACACAGCCAAATGGAAGCATTTCTCTATCTGGTGTGCAAAATCCTCTTGGAACCCTTTTTTCTGCCCACTGAATAAAGTCTTAGAGTATCTTTTAGACCTCTCAAATACAGGTCTGCAATACTCCACAATCAGAGTTCATCTTTGTGCCATTTCGGCATATCATGAGCCGGTACTTTCCATGTCACTGGCTTAGTTGCCTGTGGTTAACAGGTTTCTTAGAGGTATTCTGCATACTAGACCTCCTATCAGACGTCCAGTCGCAGTCTGGGACATTAACCTTGTGCTAGACATGCTCACCTGTAAACCTTTTGAGCCTCTAGCTAACTTGCGACTTGAAGTTCCTCACTTGGAAAATGGCCTTCCTGGTGGCCATTACTTGACCTGTAGAGTTTCGAAATACATGCACTGGTCACAGCCCCAGTACATGGTATTTCACAAGGACAAAGTAGTTCTTAGGACTCACCTAAGTTTCCATCTAAACCAACCTTTGGTCCTTCCTACCTACTTTGCGAATTTCCAGAATGAAGTGGAGCATACCCTTCATTCACTGGATGTTGAGAGCATTGCGGTTCTATCTAGATAGAACCAAAGAAAATTCGCAGGGCTCAACAACTATTTGTTTCCTTTAGCGATACCCGGCTGGGTCAGCCTGTCAGTATCAGATGTATTTTAGCATGGCTGGTGGCTTGCCTTCACCACTGCTATTCTGTGGCACAGGTCAAGCTGGAAGGCAGAGTGTACGGTCACTCTACCAGAGCAGTCGCGGCATCTGTGGCAGAAATCAGCAATGTGCCCATCGCAGATATTTGCAGTGCGGCCACTTGGAGCTCCTTGCATACTTTCGTTAAGCACTACGCCTTGGATGTCCATGCCAGATGCCATCTGTCATTTGGTAGGACTATTCTTAATGGACTTCTGTCCTGAGTGTGTGAGCTCCTTATCTCGGGGGATTATTTAGCTCACTGCTCTCCCATTAGTGTAAATGAGTGGTGGAGACTTTATGTCCAGGAAGATATGGAAATTACATACCTACCATAATTCTTGATCTTCTTGGACGAAGTCTCCACAACTCATTCACAAGCCCACCCACCATCCCCCGAGCTCACTCTCTGTTTTTGGTCTTCACTCCCTCAATGGCTGAGCTGTGAAGACTTTATTGTTGACCTTCTTACACGGGTCATTCGGACTAGCTTATGTCCGATTTTTAGGTTAAATCCTTCTAGGTTACGCTGCATCTCCTCAGGAAAAAAAGGTACTGAGGTGGTTGGAGGGTCGACACTGAAATAGTCATTACCGCACAAGCCGAGGCTCGCAGTGCCGCTCCTCACGGCTCCATCTCAGGGGCCGGCCCTCTTGAAGAAGTTTGCTCCCGCTGGGTCTTAGTGCTTCCGGCGGACTCCCAATAGTGTGAATGAGTTGTGGAGACTTCGTCCAAGAAGATCAAGAATTACAGGAAGTACATAATTTCCATTTACTCACCTGTAACCATATATCCGTTGGTGGTATACAGCAGGGGTTGAAACTAAAATTCTAGGGATGGGAATACGGTTCACTTATCCACACTTCTGGCAGTCTTCCTTTAAGAGGCTGATTTGTTAGACTGTTTAAAAGAAGCTTCTCCCACCACCAGGGTGGTATATCCCTCGGCTCCACCCCATGATGTTAGATCTTCTTTTCCGCTGGAAGAGTTGGGTCTCCTCCTTCACAGCTCTGCATGCAGTGTAGGCCTCAATCTAAGTGCGTCATTTGGCAAAGTGCCTTCGTTCCTTCTTAAAACTCAACTTCTATTTTTGCTCTTAGCATTTTTCTTCGGTTCCGCTATTGTCAGCCTGCATCTTCGATGGAACACGAGGATTCCAAGCCGGCTACCGGTTTCAGATGGTGCGTCCAGTACCAGCAGATGATGTCCCAGATGGACCCACATACGTTGTGCTTTTATTGTCTAGGGGCATCTTACAATGTTGCTGTTGTAGCCTGTTCCAAATGATGCTGCCCTCGTCCCTGGAAGACTGCCAGGCTCACCTGCTCCTTGATCAACCATGCAATCGGGACCTGAAGCTTAAGACTAAAGCAGCACACAAGACAGACCCTGTGGCTGTGGAGTCTGGGGCCCAGCTTGCAGTGATGGAAGAGGCAATGGCCAGGGCCGTAATGGGTACCTCAGCAGTCTCAGCGCTGCTCCCATTCAGGGCCAGTGTCAGAGTGCCCTTCATGGGGGAATTACATGAGATGTACTGGGCCCTCCAGACCTTGAGGGAGAGCCCTTCCCTCCATGGGAAGAAATACAAAAAATGCCCACTGTCAGTTGTGGGACCGGGAAAGGGAAAGGGCATGCTGTTCCCACTCCTGTGACTCCTCTGACCACTCGAGGCCTCTTGAGCACTCGGCTTCAGCTGAGCCCTCTTTTGTCGAGGGATGGGCTGCTAGCTCCACAGTAACCCAGTTTGGCTTGTTGGTCTCGACATTGGTCCAACAGGTGGTCGAGATTTTTCTCGACCCTGTCCCACCCTTTATCAGAAGGGGTTGAGAATGGCTTAATCTCTAGGACCCTTGTTCTGCAGGGCCTCACCCAGGAGGTCACCTGGATCAGTCGGTGACCCTGGCTGTCTGCTCTCAGGAGAACCCCCCCCCCCGTCAACACCGATGCAGGTGGTGTACCATGCGCCTCTGGGTCCATCTCCTCAACATCGATGTCAGAGTCGACAGTCGAGGTCAAGGTTGAGTTCAAGGGATCTCTCTCGCTCCTGATCGACTCTGAGGAGCTCCTCTGGCAGCAAAGGGCCTTGGCTGGGCAGGGTAGGGCTCTACCCTTGACCCCTGTGGTTGGTTGGTCATCACCAATCATGCTTATGCTGGTCCTGCCAAGACAGCTGTCACTGACACGTGTCTCGTCACCTTTGCAGGTGGTACTACCTCCACAACAGTCCTTGTGGTGAGCCCCTTTTAAGGACACCCATCAGGCTACTGCCTTGCCAGGCCGGTTGTTGGTGAAAATTTCCCACTCAGACGAGTTACAAGTGGTGCATGACGGTAAGGGGTCGAGGGTCATCTTCAACGAATCCTTGAATGACTCTGATTGGTCCTTGATGCAGTCCTCAAGAACTCATACATTTGACCATGATTCAGTCAAGGAACTTACTACCGACCATGGGCCGGTGTCGTTCTGGGCCCGTCTCAAGGTTATGCCCAGGTCCATAGAAGTCCCTTTGGAGCCGGTTCAGAAAAGGGCCAGATACCTTTTCACTGACATCCTGGATAGGTACGAATCCCCAGGGATTGTCGTTCCTGTGGCCAAGGCCATTCATGGACCAGTGCTGGAGCTTTGGCAGCATCCAGCTTCCTACCCAAAATCCTCAGCCCATATGGTTTGCAAGTACGCAATCCCTAATGGTACTTTTTCTGGATTTTTCGGACCACCCCTCGGCCAAGGGTCTGGTCGCTGACTCAGTTTTTCACAAATCCAGCAATACTGGTGACATGGACAAGCCCCGCAACAAGGAGTCCAAGAAGCTTGTCCATGCAGCAAAGAGATTTTACGCTGCATCCTTACTAGGTCTCCGTCAGGTGAGCTACATGCTGATGATGGCCCACTTCAGTCTCTACGTGATGGTAGTGCTTCATCAGGTCCTCCTCTACCACCCTGCTGACAAGCAGCTGGCAGTGAACGTGGTCCGAGACCAGGGTCAAGCACTGACCAAACACCAGCTTCAGATGGCCTTGGACATTGGCAGTTCCTGTGCCCATGCCATGGAAGTGGTCGTCGCTATGCATTGCAGGGCCTAGCTGCGGATTTCCACCTTTACAGTGAACACCCAGCACAAGTTGGCCAATGTCCCTTCCTTGGGCACTGACCTCTCTTTGGCCCTGTCGTGGATGGACACCTCACAGGACTCAGAGGTCCAATACCGTTCTCGATTCAGTGACTTCTTCCCTAAAGGACCTGAAAGGGCAGAAACAGAAGAAGAAATCTTTTCAGTTTCAGCCCTTTCCATCACACAGCCTCGGTAGCAACAGCCCCAGTAGGAGCAGTTTCTGGCTTGGCACTCCAAGACCAAGTTTCCTGGTCAGGGTCCCAAAAAGGGCAGTGATAGGGGTAGTAGTGCCCCCTTTAAAGCTACCAATGATGCATCAGGGGTGTCTACCTCCCGCCTGTCTGGTCCCTGCCTCAGCTCTCCGGAGTCAGGCTTCACCACTTCTGGCATCATTGGTCTGCAATGACCTCAGGCAGATGGATCCTAGACATGGTGGCAGAGGGTTACCTCTCGACCTGGAAGCTTTCCTGCCTTACCAACCCCACGCTCCAAGGCAGTTCGTGGTGTCACAGGACAAACTATCTGCCCTTAGGGAGGACATGGCTCAGCTCCTTAACAAAGGGGCCATAGCCCATGTCCCAGACTCCATGGCAGGCTAGGCCTTTGTGTCCATGTACTGCCTGGTCCTGAAATGGACAGGGAGCTGGCGTGCCATACAGTTTCTTAACAGTCCATCCCACTCGAGGTACCTGCGATTACACGCAGAAGAGGTTCTGTATCAGTTCCAGGTCATGCCTTTTGGCCTCTCCATGGTGCCCAAGGTCTTCACCAAATGCATCGCAGTGGTGTCAGCCTTGTTCAGCGCCATAGGGTCAGGGTGTATCCCTACCTGGATGATGGGCTGATAGCTGAGCCATCCAAGGAGGCAGTGGAGCAGTCCAGGGACCTGGCCTTCTGGACCCGCAGAGACTTGGGCCTGTTTGTCAGCATTCCCAAGACCGAACTGATCCCCTCGCAGGTAATTTGTTTCATTGGGGCAGAGCTAAACTTACTGCAGGCAGAGGCTTGCCTTCCTGTGGACCAGGCATCGGATCTTTCCTTCTTTGCCTGCTCATTTCAGGATGGGCAATTGTGCCCAACTTCCAGCAGCTGCTGGAGTACATGGCATCCTGCACCCGCATGGTCATACGGGCTCACTGGTGGATATGACAGCTGCAGTGGGAGCTGGGCTTTCATTGGTCCCAGCGCCTAGGTCACCAGAATCAGCCAGTCGTGGTGACCCAGCCATTCTGGGATGCCATCCATCCAAACATCTAAAAGAAGGAGTTCCATTTGTTTACACTGAGCTGATGGTCACTCTTATAGCCAACATATCTCTGGTGGGGTGGAGAGCACACCTGGGAGGCCACAGAGCCCACAGGCTCTGGACTCCCAGGGAGTCCTGTCACCACATCAACTTGCTGGAGCTCCATGCAGTGCGGTTAGCTCTGACAGAATTTGCTTCTCTTGTCTGGGTCAGGTCATGCAAGTTCAGATGTACAACACTACGACCATGTTCTACCTGAACAAACAGGGTGGCATACACTCCCTTCCTTTGTGTCGGAAAGCCCTCCACACCTGGATCCTCGTGTGCAGCTTGGGTGCAGACCTCCTGATGATCCACGTCCCGGGATCACACAGTCAGCTTGCAGACACCCTCAGCCAGGTGGGTGAGACATCGAACGAGTGGTCACTGCAACAGGAGGTGATGAACCACTTGTTCTCACTGTGGGGCACTCCTCTGGTGAACCTGTTTGCCTCCAGGGAGAAAGCAAAGCTGAGGTTGTTTTGTGCCTGTCCCCCCTCAATCTGGGACACTGCTGGGGGGATGCCTTTGTGAGGTCCTGGACCTAGGCCTCCTGCATGCCTTCTCTCCCTTTTCTGTGATCCACAAGGTTGTGGTCAAGATGCGGTTGGACGAGGCACGGATGATCCTGATTGTCCCAGACTGGCCTTGCCAGTTGTAGTACCCAGATCTCCTCAGCCTAAGCAGCAGGCCACTGTGGCAGTTGCCTCTACGCCCAGACCTTCTGACATGTCATCGGGGAGGAAGATCCTGTGCCCAGATCTTTAATCTCTTCACCTCACAGCCTGATTCCTGAACAACTAGAGTTCCAGGCTCTGGGTCTTTCAGAGGATGTGCTCCACATTGTGGAGGCTTCCTGAAAGGAGTGAACTTGCCAGTGCTACACCTTTAAGTGTAAAAGATTTTACATTTGGTATCGGGTCAAGGAGCTGATCTTCTTTCCTGCCCCTTGACTAGTATTCTGGATTCAAACAACATGAAATCTTGCTGTATTCTGACAATAGCAGTGAGTCCCAACCTTCGAACTGCCCCGGAGGTGAAAGAGTTAACTTTCCATCCCAGGCATGGAACGCTGAGCTCGAGCTCGGTTTAGACTCTGTCTGTTGTTCTTCAAACTCAAACCGTCAGATTTTTTACTCCGCCTCACTGAACAGTCGCTCCAGAGATTTCTCCTTCTGCTCGGTTCAGTTTGTCGGTTAAAGTACCGCTTTTCTCGGTTTTCGACCGAATTTAAACTGTAACCTGTCGGTTCAGTCTCTGTCTGTGGTATTCGTGAGTACTAGATAGGTTATTTTATTCTATTCTGTGTGGAACTTGTAAACGGTTTGTCGGTTCGGTTTGAACTGATCAAGTTGTTTTAAAAAAATCTTAAATTGTGCTTTTAGAGTGTGGTTACCGGTTCTTATCGGTTCTAAAAAAAACGGATTTTATTACAGTTTTTTCCACTACCTGTGACACGGTTGGGAACCGATAAGAGGGTCTTGCCTGGTGGATTGCCATAAAAGGGTAAGTTTGGTTAGGACTGGCACTATGTCTGAGAAACCCAAAAGAAAAACCGGACCCACTGGGTTTCAACACTGCAGTGTGTGTGGGGAAGTTTTTGCCAAGGCTGACCCCCACACCACCTGTGTTTATTGTCTGGGGTTTGACCACTTCAATGCAGACTGCCAAATTTGCAAAAATTTCCCTGCAGCTACCCTAGAAAAGAGAGCTGGTAGGCTCAGGGATAGGGAGGCCAAAAAGTCAGCTGAACCGGATGGCCAGCCCGGTTCGGTTCAAACCGAACCAGAAGAAGTGCCCTCTGACCAGGGCAAGACTTCTTCGAGCAAAAGGAGAGCCGATTCTGAGAAGTCTGTTCCGTCTAAAAGAACTAGAAAAGAAAAATCAGCTGGTGTGGAGCCAAAACTTTCCTCTCCAACCGCTGAAGAAATAGCCAAAGCGATCAAAATTGTCCAGTCGCTTTCCCCAGTTATGACCGAACCGGCACCATCAGGCAGGCGCTCGGTTTGGCCAGTTCCATCGGTTCAAGAGTATGATATAGAGGAATTTTATGAACCGTAGGAGGAGGAAGAGGAGTATGAGGAAAGTGAATGTGGATTTGAATGTCTGGATGTGCCCATTGACCCGGACATCTCCCCAGACAGACCTTCAGGAGTGTCTCCTCCTAGGCTTTCTGAGTCCCCCTCCCATTTCATGTTTTATAAAAAAGTGGCTGAAACCCCTCCAGCTTCCTATGGAAGAAGCTGTGGATGACCAGGAGGAGCCTGACTATGTGGAAATGATGGATATCCCAGAGTCTAGGAGGCTGTCTATTCCCTTGCACAAATCTTTTGGGAAACAGACATTTAAGATTTTAAAGACTCCTAACACTATACCTCCTGTGGATAAGAGAATGGACAAGAGGTATACATAGTCAGGCTCTGACATGGAGTTCCTTACACAACAATGCAGCCATGTTAGGGTAGTGCAGGCTGCAGTCTGTGATAAAGCAAACATTCCCTTGGCTTCACACCCCCCGGATAAGGACTCCAGGAGGATTGATGCCATGGCAAAGAAACAGTACATGGCAGCATCCTTGGGACTCAGACAGGCCAATTATATGGCCTATACTGCTAGGTATCAAAAATCCAGATGGGACACTGTTATGGCCCTAGCAAAACAGGTCCCTGGCTAGCTTGCCAAGGAGCTGGAGCAGGTGGCTGCTGATGGTATTGAGGCATCCAAGGTGCAATTCCATGCTGCAGTAGACTCCAATGATGTGTCGTCTAGAGTCATGGCTACATCTGTGGCACTTCGAAGAATGGCTTGGCTCAGATGTACTAGTCTGTCACAGGATACCCAGACTAAGGCCATGGATTTTCCTGTTGTGGGTAATTCTCTGTTTGGGGAGCAAGCAGAGAATTATATGAAGAAAATGGATGAGTATAGGACCACCTATAGGAGCGCACAGGCCAAGGAAAGGCAACTTCCCAGGGGTAGGGGCAGGCCTTTTCATAGGCCTTTTTACCAAGCCCAGGCCTCCTCTTCTGCTTATGCCCAGAGGGGGTTCTTTAGAGGGAGAGGCTGAAGGGGTACAAGCAGACCTGCTTCCACCCCTCAGCCCAAAGCCCCTACCAAACAGGCACCCTGATGGGGTTGCCAGGGCCGCTTCTCAGCTACCTGTAGGGGGCAGGCTGGCTTACTTTGTCCAGGACTGGGAGTCTCTGACATCAGACAAATGGGTCCTGGAAGTAGTAAGCCAGGGACTGGTTCTCAGCTTCAAAAAGTTTCCAAAGATGAGAACCAGATCCTTTCCACCTGCAAGTCCATCAGAGGCACTTGCCTTAGAGGTAGAGGTCTCTTCCCTCCTAGCTCTCAGAGCTGTGGAAGGGGTTCCACCCCTACACCAGGGCAAAGGGTTGTACTCCAGGTACTTCTTTACCCCAAAAAAGACAGGAGAATGGTGGTCCATCCTGGATCTTAGATACTTAAACAAGCACCTTTTAAAACCAAAATTCAAAATGGTGACTCTGGGAATTATTCTACCCTCTCTAAGGCCAGGGGACTAGTTAGTGTCCCTGGACCTCAAGAATGCTTACTTCCATATTCTCGTCAGAAGCTCCCATCGAAAGTACCTCAGGTTCGAGCTGCCCTCAGGCCATTACCAGTTCAGAGCAATGCCCTTTGGCCTCACCTCTGCTCCAAGGGTATTCACAAAATGCCTGGCAGTGGTAGTTGCTGCTCTAAGAAGGCATAAGATTGCCATCTTCCCTTACCTGGACGACTGGCTCATAGTAGGCCAGTCCCCAGACCAAGTCAAGTTACACTTACAGATAACTCAGCAACTTCTCACTTCCTTGGGTTTCCTTCTAAATCTTCCAAAGTCAGTTCTAGAGCCTGTCCAGCTCCTCACCTTCTCACCTTCATAGGTGCAGAGCTAGACACAGAGAAGGCCAGAGCCTTCCTTCCCCTGGACAGGGCAAGGACCCTGGTCTCTCTGGCCTCCTCATTCACCCTGCAGGTGTCTCGACCAGCAAGGCATTTTCTTCAGCTCCTGGGGCACATGGCTGCTTCTACAGCAGTAGTGCAGGGAGCAAGATTTCAGATGAGGGACATTCAGTTCCATTTGAGATCCTTTTGGTCTCAAAGGAAGGACCCTCTGACCAAATTGATCCCAGTAACTCAAATCCTGATCCAGGCCCTACAGTGGTGGCAGGATCAGAACAATCTGAGACAAGGGGTTCCCTTTGTCACTTAGTCTCACTCTTTAATCCTTACTACAGATGCCTCCCTCTTGGGGTGGGGGGCTCACATGGGCGACCTCACCACACAGGGGTTGTGGTCCCCTCAGGAATCTCTGCTCCACATCAATCTGTTGGAACTCAGAGCAGTATTTCTAGCACTTCAAGATTTTTCCAAATCTGATCAGAACAAAGTTGTACAGGTCAGAACAGACAACACCACCACAATGTGGTACATCAACAAGCAAGGAGGCAGTCGGTCTACGGCCTTGTGCACCGAAGCAATGAAGTTGTGATCTCTGGCTTACTCCCTGAACACCTCCCTCACGGCAGTTCACCTCCCAGGCAAGGACAATGTCCTGGCAGATGCTCTCAGCAGGATTTCCCAGGGCCACCACGAATGGTCACTGGACCCCTGGTCTTGGGTGATATTTTCCAGATGGGGTACCCGCAGATAGATCTTTTGCAGCCCCAGACAATCACCAACTTCCCTTTTTGCTGCAGGCCCCAGTGTTGGGCTCAGTCCCACTGGATGCCTTAGTTCTCAATGGGAAGGAAGTTTCTCTATGCTCCCCGTTCAAGTGCTAGTCAAAATCAGATCTCAACCCTGCAAGATTATCCTGATTGCTCCAGACTGGGCCAGACAGCCCTGGTATCCACTCCTGCTGTCCTAGCAGTCCATCTTCCCTGTGTCTTCCCAGGAATTACAGCCTGTTAACCTGTGCTCAGGGAGGGTTTGGTACCGAACCTCAAATCTCTCAATCTCAAGGCCTGGCTCTTGAAGAGTTAGAGTTTGCTGATTTACACCTCTCCCAAGGTGTAATGGATATCCTGAAGGCTTCTAGAAAACCTTCCACCAGGGCTACTTATAATTCCAAATGGAAAAGGTTTTCCATATGGTGCTCTGGGAAGCATATTTCCCCAGAATCTGCTGATTTGCCCACAGTCCTTGATTATATGGTCCACTTAAATAGCTTGGGGCTAAGACCAGCTACACTGAAAGTGCATCTGGCAGCTGTGTCTGCCTTTATTTCAGCAGGTAAGCCCTCTTCTCTTTCAGCTCACCCGGTATTCTCCAAGTTTTTCAAGGGATTGCTTCACACCAACCCTCCATTCAGGGACCCTGCCCCTGCCTGGGACCTTAATGTTTGCATTGCTCAGCTTATGCAACCCCCTTTTGAGCCTTTGTCCTCAGCAGAGCTTAAGTACTTCACTTGGAAAACTGTGTTTCTGGTAGCCATCACTTCTACCAGACGCATAAGTGAATTACAAGCTTTGTCAGTGGAGCCTGATTTTATCTCCTTTCATAGAGATAAGGTGGTCCTCAGGACTAGTAGGAAGTTCTTGCCTAAGGTGGTTTCAGATTTCCACCTTAATCAGTCTGTGTCTCTTCCAGTGTACTTCACTGACCATTCCTCCTCTGGCGAGAGGAGGCTGCACAATTTAGATGTGAAAAGGGCCCTTAGCTACTACATAGAGCGTACCAAGGGTCACAGGTTTGACTCCCTCCAACTGTTCCTCACTTATGGTGAGGTTGGTAAAGGGAAACCTGCCACTAAAAGATCCATTGCCAGGTGGATTGTCTCTTGCATCCAATTTTGTTATGAAAAACTGGGTAAGATTCCACCCTCAGGCCTGAGGGCGCACTCTACCAGAGGTACAGCTGCTTCCTGGCTGCTGCCAGGGACATCCCTATTCTAGAGATATGTCAAGCAGCTACCTGGAAAACAGTTCACACTTTTACCAAGCATTACTCCCCTGGATATCCAGGCTAGGAGTGATGCTCGGTTTGGCACAGCTGTGCTTCAGAGCCTATTTTCTAAGTAGGTTCTGTCCCTCTTCCATGGAGGTACTGCTTTGTAGTCTGCTATTGTCAGAATACAGCAAGACGTCATGTTGTTTGAAGAAAAAATTACTCACCTTAGTAATGTTGTTTCTTCTAATGGAGTCTTGCTGTATTCTGACCTCCCCCCCTGCCTGCCCCTCTCAGAACCTCTGTTTTTGGGATGTGGGTGGGCAGTGCAGTGTTGGCACTCAGTAGGTGCCCACCTTGTTCTCTTCATCCCCCTTTTTCTTGGGGTGAGTGGGTGTTGTGTTTTCATTTTTTGAGTCTCCTGACTTGAGTCTTTGTTTTGGGACCAAAAAAATGTGTTTTTATGTTTAGTAGCCAGTTGGCTAGTGTAGGCTTACAGCTTCCACACAGGGCCTTAGTGAGTTTAGCTCGTAAAGATCTGACGGGTTGAGTTTGAAGAACAACAGACAGAGTGTCAACTGAGCTCAAGCTCAGCGTTCCATGCCTGGCATGGAAAGTTAACTCTTTCACCTCCGGGGCAGTTCGAAGGTTGGGACTCACTGCTATTGTCAGAATACAGCAAGACTCCATTAGAAGAAACAACATTACTAAGGTGAGAAATATTTTCTTATCTTTGGTCCCTTTCCCAGCTGGGGCTGCAATCAACAACCTGCACCTGGCAGCCTATCTGCATACCGGGCACAGGCTGGTATGCCGATTGTGGAGCAGGAGAAGGTGGTCAGGCACTTTTTCAAAGGCCTTGGGACTTGTTGCTAGTTCTAGCAGTGCTGATGGGCAAGCCTTTCAAGCCTATGTACAGGTGTGAGATGTAACACCTGTCATGGAAAACCACCTTCCTGGTGGCTATCACCTCCACTAGAAGGGTCAGTGAACTCCAGGCACTCTTGGTGGGATCTTTATATTTGGTCTTCCACAAGGACAAGGTAGTCCTTTGCAGCCCCCCCCCCAATGTTCCTCCCGAAGGTAGTCTCAGAGTTTCACCTTAGCTAGGTGATTAATCTTCCAGTTCTACTGTATTAACCCTTCTTCATAGGCTGATCCATGGCTCCATATAGAGGGTGCTCGCTTATTACAAGGAGCACATGGTTGGAGTTCGGGTGAGGCTCACCAAGTCTTTGTCACCTACATGAAGCTGCACATGGCAGACTGGCAGCTAAGAGGACGATTGGTAGGTGAATTGTCTCCTGTATCGACTTATGCTGTAGATTGGCTGCTAGGGAGCCTCCAATAGGACTTAGGGCTCATTCCACCAAACATACCACTGCCTTGGTGGCTGCTTCCAGGGATGTCCCCATACAGGAAGGGAATGTAGGGCGGCTACGTGGAAGTCAGCACACAACTTCATCTCCCATTACAGCATTGACCTTAAGTCACTCTGGGATGCTACTTCTGGGACCTCAGTTCTACAATCGCAGTTCGCCAAATAGGGGTGCGTGCCTTGTCCCTTCCTTCTGGTGAACTACTGGGAGTCTGCCAGCAGTGTGGACACGTGAACAATATCCCTGTTCCTAAAAATGAAGATTACTCACCTCTAACCATGGTTCTAGGAGATTATGTGGTTCACATCCACATAACCCACCTGACCTGCCCTGGCAAGTGGCACATGGATCACTGCTTCCAGTAAGATCTGCAATAACGGGGTGGAGCCAAGGGATATACCACACCACCTGGGTGGTGAGAGGAGCGTCTGTTGAAGAGCTGGTGACACGTTCAGGAGAATTTTAACAAAATCTAATATTTAGACACAGTCCAGCTTGTATTTCCCTTTAGTTCTGTATTCCTCCTCCCTATTATTTATTACTGAGGTCATCTGTATGAAAACAGGATCTTTGCTCCTGAAGAGTTTGTCTATTTCTGCTTATTTCGCCCTACCTGAAGTCACAGAGTACTGCTTGTGATATCACAGTTAGTTCCATGGCAACTGATTGTGATGTCACAACAGAGGATTATGACTTGAGGTAGGGAGTAAGCTATAGAGGCAGATGGACTGTTAAGAAAATCTAAGGGATAAAGAGCATATATTCATGCAAATTTCCCTAGTAATAAATAATGGGGAGGAGAAATATATAAAATATAAATGGAATGCAGGCAGAATTGTACCTAATAATAATGCTTTTTGAAGTTTTCTTTGAGGTGTCACTAGTTCTTTAAAGACAGTCTGGAAAATCAGCCTCTTAAAGGAAGACTGCCAAAAGTGTTGATGTGAACCATATACCACTCCTAGAACTATGGTTACAGGTGAGTAATCCTCATTTTTCAGTCACTGGCCAGCTGGGCTAGTGACTGAAAAAAAATAAACACTGGCCCCACAGTCTTTTCACTAGCCTAGCACAAAAATGACCATACATTCAGATCTCACTTCGAGGGGGAGCTCTTGAAGTAGGCTACACTATGAAGACTGAAGCCAGCAGGTGCCAAGACCCCACAGAAGACTTCTAGCTAGCAGTCTATAGCTGGGGACCGCTCCCTAAAGTCAGTCGCCCCCAACGTCGACCAATGGTATAAAAGGGGTGGTCCCGCAGCCCAACCTCAGTTCTTTTCCCACTGTCAACCTGCGCACATCACTCCATGGACACCTTCTGCTTTAGTCGACCGCCATTTTTTCACAATTACCTGCACTTTATTTTCTAAACAAATACTAATTTCTTCAGTATTTTCTCTGCATGTCTTCTTCTCCAACCTTATCTGAAAACTGTGGCAGTCCAAGTGTGCTTGTGGCAAACAGGTTCCCCCGAAAGACGGCCCCGCTGCTTGCCTCTTCTGCCTAGGTCCAGACCACGATATAGAGGCCTGCCAGCACTGCCTGAACTTTAACCAGAGGACCAGGATCCACTGCCAGAATACCCTGAAAAAGCTTCTTGCTCGAAAACAAATTAGCAGCAATGGAGAAAGAGATCAGGGTAAAAGTACCTCCTCCTCCTTCTCCCTGATCTCAGGAGCCTCGGCTTCTTAGGCTTCTCACAGGGAGAAGTCAACTGGAAAGCATAAACACAAGGACAAACCCCGGTCAGCTTCTCATTCCCAGTCCCCTCACCAGACAGCAACTGGCTCTGGGACTTCCTCCCGCGGGAGATCAGACTTGGCTTCCACAGCAGCCCTCTCTTCTTCCAGGCTCCCGGTGGTCAAACCACCCGCCCTCATCCAGACGTTGGTCGGTGGTTCCTCGGGGTTGGGGACTTTGTCCTCAGCCTCTCAGCTCCTGTTGCTCAGGCCCTTCCACCAGACCATGGACTCTGCCAGGTGACTCGGCTGGGTCTTCTTCAGGCAGTGGGTCTTTGCCCATCATCCACCCGGCCTCAACATCTGCTAAGTTGGCTCCGGGATCGTCACCACCCAGCGATGCCAGGGGCATGTGCTTGCCTTCCCACAGAGGGCAATGTCTCTGCCCCATTTGAGAGCTAGCTCCCCTCAGCAGGCGCCTTCTAAGACAACGCCAGCTGTTTCCCCAGACCAGTGTCAGTCCATGCCTATCCAGTGAATGCTGGCTAGCCTGTCGTCAACCCCGACGACACCCCTCCTGTCGTCGCTTGAACACCCGATATCACCAGCTGACCCTAACGTTGCTTCTCAGCCGACTCCAGGGTGGGGGTGACGTCTGATCTGACAACACCTATTAGACCAATGCCAGATAACCAGATGCCCACTGGGCTGCCGCCGGTCAACCCAAGTCCTCAAGACCCAGCGTCTGAGTTGCCGCCACCAAAGGGACCGACGCCTGCTAATCCTTCCATGTCCCAGAACCCTCTGCTGGATCTCACGACTCTCTTCACATCCTTGTGGAATGTGGTCAAGGACGATCTGATACCGAAGAGGCCTCTTATGCCCCATCCTATGGAACCGCTTCCTTCAGGGGTTAAGCCTCAGGCTCCCCCTCGGCAGCCTACACCTACTCGTCAAGTGCCTACCCCGCAACCAGACAACATTGGCAGGGGCCGCTGTAAGCGTCACAGTCAAAAGCACTGTTGCTCATCCTCCAGATCCTCGGACAGGCACCAACATAGATCACACAGCCTCACAGTCTTCCTCTTCAGGGGAGTCAGACCAGCATTCCTCTTCCTCATCCTCGGTGTCATCTGACTCGGGGGTGCCCCCTTCTCTGTCAGATCTCAAGGACACCCCAGGTCTCCTCCCAATGACCCGACCTTCATGGAGGTCATGCAGCACATCCAGTCCAGCATCCTAGCCACATAACAATTGCCACATGCCATGCCACATTATTCCACTTAAACTTACACAGACCTTTACTTTAAAAGATGGACATAAATACTTTAGTTCTTCAGCGGGCCTTTGATTTTGTAAGTTTATGGTTATCTACATGTTGACTTCTCACCTTAACACTGTGGTGAGAGCGTGTATACTGATGTATGTATGTATGTGTGTGTTTTGTATGTGTTGTGTTTTTGTGTGTTGTGGGTATGGTGTGTGTGTGTGTTTCGTTTGTGTGTGCGCGGTGTGGTGTGTGTGGATTGTGTTTGTTATATGTGTTGTGGTTGTGTGGGGTGTGGTATGGTGTATGGTATGTACACACGTATGTGTGGGGGAGCATGGCATGGGGCAATTGTTATGTGGCTAGGACACTTAGTTTTCACATATAGTGTACATTTACTTCCTTCTACTAGTTGTCAGTGGTTGGATTACACACTGTCACATTTTTAAATCTACTCATATTAAGATGCATATCTCATTTACTTGGGGTTCATAAAAGGTGTGATTCCTTAGACTGATTCAGGGATTTATTTAACTCTAAAAATTGATTAGCGTTTTGCTCATAAACGTGCTAAATCTTTGTGAAAATGCATAGCTCTTTCCTCACTGTGTTTAATAAACACAGCACTTCTAGAAAATCTGTATAAATACTTTCTGTATAGTTAGTATAGTCCCAAGAAAAAAACTGCTAATCAATTATTTAAAACCCTGTGATTCAGTGCATTTTTGTTATACAGTGACTCTGTGTTGAAATCTGCACTTATCAGGCTCATTGTCTCATTTTCTTGGAGGTCCTTGACAAGTATTTTTTTTATTTGGCACTTACACTTACAAGTGATACTATCATGCATCATGTATATATGTGTATGTTAATTTGAAGCTTGTTTTCAACTTGCAGTTTTAACTAATTTCAGGATTTTGTCTCTTATTATCTGTTCTTTAATACACCAGGACAATTGGAATGTAAGTTGTAAGCTCATCGTACATGTATTAGAGAGAATGCCACCCCAAGGATTTTTTATCACTAGAATGCTTTCTTAGCATACTGAGACATTTTAAAATTTATGTGAGAACTCCTCTCTGGCTGTTGAGAATTCTTGATAACCTTTGCCCTTCTGAGGCTCCTCAGTTAAAAGCATACTGGTGTTAATTAGCTCCTCTGACATAATCTTCTGTTATGTTTTAAATGAATATGTTAAACCAATGAGAATTATTTCTGTTTTTTCAATATAATCTGCTGTTAATAGTATGGGATTTTCAAAATAACTGCCATAAAGCTTCTGAAGAAGGACCTGGTTGGTTTGAAAGCTAGAGCACTTTGTTCTTTTCTGTAATATCCATGTTGGTCCAGTAAAAGGTATCACATCATTTGTTTCTGGATCTGTTCTTAAAAGGACCAATACAGCACCTACAACATTTTTTTTGCATCTATGCCCTACAGGCATTCCAGACGAAACTGCTCCGAGACCCCCCTCTTAGTTCAGATGGACAATATGTCCGTGGTCTTCTACATAAACAAGCATGTGTGGACTCACTCTTACCCCCTCTGCAGGGAGGCCATGAAAATCTTGGGCCATCGAGCTTCATCTGGAACTCACTGCAGTGCATGGCCCAGGTGTACAAAACACCTAGGCTGACAGTTTAAGCCGGTCTTGGTCCAAGGCATGCGACTGGGAACAACTTCAATCTGTGGCCAAAGAGCTGTTCGACAGGTGGGTCTGGCTCGAGTTGGACCTCTTCGCATCCCCACTCAATGCAAAACTCTCCAGTTTTTGCTCGTTAGATCCAGGGCCTGATGTTTTTTGGTGAGACGCGTTGTCCCTCTCTTGGACAGGGAGGTTTCTGTATGCTTTCCCTTCCTTTCCATTACTGCAGAAAGTCCTTCTCAAATTACAGATCCAGAAACAAATGATTTGATACCTTTTATTGGACCAACATGGATGTTACAGAAAAGAACAAAGTGCTTTAGCTTTCCAACCAACCAGGTCCTTCTTCAGAAGCTTTGTGGCAGTTTTTCAAATATCCCATACTATTAACACCAGATTATATAGAAAAGCAGAAATAATTCTCATTGGTTTAACATATACATTTAAAACATAATAGAAGATTACGTCAGAGAAGCTAATTAACACCAGTATGCCTTAAACTGAGGAGCCTCAGAAGGGCAAAGGTTATCAAGAATTCTACAGCCAGAGAGTTCTTGTCACATAAATTTAAAATGTCTCAGTATGCCAAGAAAGCATTCTAGTGATAAAAAAAAAAAAAAAAATGGGTGCATTCTCTAATACATGTAAGATGAGCTTACAACTTACATTCCAATTGTCCTGGTATATTAAAGGACAGATAATGAGAGACAAAATCCTGAAATTAGGTATAACTGCAAGTTGAAATCAAGCCTCAAATTAACTCTACACATATAAACATGATGCATGAAAGTATCACTTGTAAGTGTAAGTAAAAAAAAAATCCTTGTCAAGGACCCCAAGAAACGAGACCATGAGCCTGATAAATGCAGATTTCAACATAGAGTCTGTGTATAACAAAATGCACAGAATCAGTCTAAGCAATCTAAATGAAAACCCAAAGGAATTACACTTTAATGAACCCCAAGTAAATGAGATATGCATCTTAATATGAGCAGTTGAAAATGTGACAGTGTGAAATCCACCCACTGACAACTAATAGAAGGAAATAAATGTACACTATATGTGAAAACTAAGTGTGCTAGCCACATAACAACTGCCCCATGCCACGCTCCACCTACACATATGTGTGTACATACACCATACCACACCCCCATACACACACACCTGCACACCCCACACAACCACAACACACAACAAATATAGCAAACACATTCTGCACACACCACACCACACCACGCACAACAAACAAAACACACATACACACCATACCCACAGCACATAAAAACACAACACACACCAAACACACACATACATACATCAGTATACACACACACACACACACACACTCAAACGCACTCACCACAGTGTTAAGGTGAAAAGTCAACAATGTAGATAACCATAAACTTACAAAATCAAAGGCCCGCTGAAACTCTAAACTGTTTATGTCCATCTTTTAAAGTAAAGGTCTGTGTAAGTTTAAGTGGAATAATGTGTCATGTACCCAACATCAATGTTCAATCCATCCGCCACCATATTGAGAAGTAAAATAAGTCTAATTTCAGAAGCCCGCCTCTGTTGCATTCTGTTGAAATGTCCTTTTAAGACCATCACAGACATATCTGAGATTGAGTGGTCATCCTGGGAGAAGTGCCGGCTACTGGTTTCTCAATCATCTTGTGATTAATAGAATGTCTGTGTGAATTCATTCTAGTGCGGAGTTGTTGGCTTGTCTCCCCACATAACCTGTGCGAGGACATTTCTTGCATTGGATAAAATAGACCACATTACTTGATGTACATGTATAATTCCCTGTATCCTGAATAGTCTGTTTTGTGATGTAACCACACAGTCTGAAGTGGAAATGAGGTTACATGTCTTACATGTGCGTTGATGACAGGGTCGTGTTCATATGATGTCATGGTATTCTGTTCCGTTCAAGTTGACTCCTAATAATCAGGTTGGCTAAATTAGGTGGTTGTTTAAAAGATAGTAGTGGTAGTTCTTGAAAAATACAGTTAAGGGTTTCATCCTCACTAATTATTGGATGGAGATCCTTAGTAATCTTACGTAGGAGTTCAAGGTCAGGATGGTATGTGACTACTAAGGTATTCTGTTGGTAGTCATCCGTTCCTTATATTGCAGTAGCTGTTCTCTTGGGACCTGTGTTGCACGTTCCACTGCTCTGTCAATTTCCCTGGATGAGTGTCCCTGCTCAATAAAGGTGTTTTCAACATCGCCAGATGTGTGTCTCTGTCTTCCTCATTTGAACAGAGCGATATCAAGTGTTGACTATATACAACAGATTTCTTTGTGTGGCTCGGGTGATTACTTTTCTTGTGTAAGTATCTCTGTCTGTCTGTTGGTTTCCTGTAAAGACAGGTATGTAGGTACCATCCTTAATAGTGACAGTGGTATCCAGAAAATGTACACTTGTGGCAGAATATTCTAGGAAAGCTTTATAGTTGGGTGGAGGTTATTAAGTTCTTGGTGAAAATCTTTAAGTGTGTCAGTGCCCTCTGTCCAAATTATAAACAAATCATCAATGTAACAGAAATAAGTTAGTGGTTTATGTGTACAGTGCCTTAGAAAATCCTCCTCCAAATTCGCCATAAAAGATTAGCATACTGAGGAGCCATCCTGGTTCCCATTATGTTCCCATAGTTTGAACATAATGTTTACCATTAAAGCTGAAGTTGTTATGTGTCAAAATGAATTCAGTGAGTTTACCCACAACTCCAGGGTCAATGTTGGGGTCCATTTTTGTCATGCAGGTATTTGAGGCAGGCTGAAATGCCATCTGTGTGTGGAATATTAGTGTAGCGGAGGTTACATCCATCGTGGCTAAAAGGGGTATCAGGTGGTAAGTCCTTAAAACCAGAAAGTTTATGTAGGAAGTGAGTAGTGTCCTTGATGTAACTATCCCTTTGTATAACCAGTGGTTTGAAAATAGCTTCTACAAACCCTGATATCCCCTCTGTCAGGGTGCCAGTACCAGAGACTATGGGTCTACCAGGATTACCAGGCTTATGTATTTTAGGAAGCATGTAGAATGTCCCTGGCTTAGGTTCACTGGGGACGAGGTCCTTTAGTTTGTCTTGGACATGCTCTGGAAATGTTTTAATTAACTTCAGTAGTTCTGTTTTATATTCTGTAGTTGGGTCACTTCCCAGTACTTTGTAGTAAGTAAGGTCACTTAGCTGCCGGTTGGCTTCCGTAATGTAATCTTCCCGATTCAATATCACCACTGCCGAGCCTTTATCAGCATTTTTTATGACAAAGTTATGGTTTGATTTTAGTGTTTGTATAGCCCGCCGTTCCAATGGAGAGAGGTTGTAGCGGGCCTGTTTCTGCCTATTAAGAATCTCACCAGTAACTCTCTGGCGAAAGCAGTTAATGTATTTGTCCAGTTTCTTGTTACGGCCACTTGATGGGGTAAACTCATATGGTTTCTTTTTCTTATCCATAGTAGTTTTACTGTTTGTGATTTCTTCCCTGTCTGTGATGTCTTCTCTGCCATGAAAAAATTCCCTGAGTCTCAATCTGAGGAAGTATTCCTCCATTTCACCACAAAACTGTATTCTGTCCAGTGGTTTAGTTGGGCAGAAATTGAGGCCCTTAGAAAGTACATTTAATTCCCCAGTAGTCGTGTGTGGGTGGACAAATTAACAACTGAAAGGTGCCCATCTGTGTGGCTTAGTTGTTCAGTCACTCTGTTCTGTTCTTCATGGTTGTTAGGAAGTATGGTAGTTGAAGGGCATTTAACTTCCTTTTTTAATGAGCATGGCTTTTCTTAAGGTTCTTTGGTAGTTCATGTCTATCTCATGCAAGATGTCCGTAATAGGCTCACCAGACATCCTCTCCAGTGTGGTAGCTATTTCATTAAACTGTTTCTTCAAAAATGCTTTTTACATATGAGCTGTGGATTCTGTGATTTCTCAATTTCTCAGAGGTCCCACGACAAAGTTGTTCAGCATATGTAGAATTATCTGTGTTTCTCAGTGGATTCCAAATAGTTAGACCATTAGGGATAATGTTATTCCTTTGCACTGGGATAAAAGTAGATGTCACTGTCTAGCTGTGCTAGTTTCTTCTTGATGTTATGCAACTGCCATGTCCTGCGAATTTCGGTATCTTCCATGATGCAAAAAAATGTTGTAGGTGCCGTATTGGTCCTTTTAAAAACAGATCCAGAAACAAATGATTTGATACCTTTTATTGGACCAACATGGATGTTACAGAAAAGAACAAAGTGCTTTAGCTTTCGAACCAACCAGGTCCTTCTTCAGAAGCTTTGTGGCAGTTTTTTCAAATATCCCATACTATTAACACCAGATTATATAGAAAAAGCAGAAATAATTCTCATTGGTTTAACATATACATTTAAAACATAATAGAAGATTACGTCAGATCTCAAATTACAGTCAGAGAGAGCGGGGATGATCCTAGTTGCTCCCTACTGGCCACGTCAGATTTGGTTCCCACTACTTCGGCAGCTGGCAGTTGAACCCCCGATCCCTCTGCCCCTGAGTTCAGACTTGCTGTCCCAGGAGCAGGGCACCTTGGTTCATCTGGACGTCAGGTTGCTGCACCTGCACACATGACTCCTGCAGACCTAGCAGTTGCTCGGTTTGGGGTTTCAAAGTGGCAGATGTCTTGATGGCCGCAAGGAAGCCTTCCACCAGGGCCACTTATGCGATGAAGTGGAAGCAGTTCTGCATTTGGACTTCCACCTGCCACCTTGATCCTTTCACCTGTCCAGTGAATTCTGTATTGGAGTACCTTCTTTTTCTATCGCACTCATGGCTGAGCTACTCCTCATTAAGGTGCATTTATCAGCCATCTCTGCGTATCATGCACCTGTAGAGGGTAAGGCTCGTTCCTAACTGGATCTTTCTTGCACTTTCTTGCAGGGTATCCTTCATCTCAAACCTCCCATCAGGGACCCTGATCCCCCATGGGACCTTTTATGTGTTTTGGAAAAAACTTACAATGCCTCCCTTCGAACGGCCACAAATGCGAGCTATGCTTTCTCCCGTGGAAAGCGTTGTTCTTAGTTGCCATTACTTTTGTTTGAAGGATTTCCGAGCTTCAGGCTCTGATGTGTAAAGAGCCTTCTTTAGTATTCCACAAGGACAGGGTGTCCTTGCAGAAGAATCCTAAGTTTTTGCCTTAAGTAATATCTGAGTTTACACTGGATCAGGACATTCACCTACCGGTTTACTACCCAGAGTATTCGAACCGAGGGGAGGCGCTGCTTCATACTCTGGATGTTCACCGGGTGCTATGTTACTATTTAGACCGTACCCATCCTGTCAGAAAATCTGACCAGGGGACGAGGTTGTAGAACACATTATAAGTAATTTATATAAGGCAATTGGAAATTATAAGAAGGATAACCTGAACTTGGTGAGGCAAAAGTGAGAAAGAGAATTAGCTATTCCAATAGAAGAAGCTACTTGACAAAAATCAGCCCTGCTCTATTCTAAAATTACCCCTACAACTTACTAGAGAGAGTTTGCCTGGAAGTCCAGAATTCGTTTTTCCAGACCCCAGATGTGACTGCAAAAATGGGAGGGCAGGAAAGGGATATTGTTGGAGGAAATGTGGCCATGCTTCGGCAGGCAATGAGCACATATATTGGTCTTGTCCTCTCCTTTCAGGATACTGGGGGGAGATTACAGTGGAGATCTCAGAAACCTTTGAGGTCTCTGATTGGTTGACACCCACTTTTATTCCTGACGGCAACACCTTCTGAAGGGGTAAAAATGAACTGTGTGTATTATAAAGTGGTAGTACTTTTAATAGCCAAAAAAATAATAACTAGATCCTGGATCACAGATAAAATTACAAAGAAAGAACATTGGAGGAACTTAACTTATGAAACTTACAATTTGGAACGTTCCTCAGCAAAAGTAATAACCGACTAAACAGTTTCAATACTGGATGGGGAAATGGGTTTCCTATCAGTTAGAGCATTACCCAGACTTTGTCCCATGATTGGACTATATTTAGTCAAGAAGCTAATAAAGCTTCTATGTCATTGGATTTTCGTATGGAAGGGGATGGTAGGGGAGAGATTACCTCTAGACTGGAATAAAATTGCAATTTGGATTTATATTAGACCAGGACAATTTAAGAAAAATCAATTATTGATTAATCTGCCTCAGTTGTTAATGTATGAAATCATTGCTTCATATTTCCCACAATGTATTGTAACATCCATGCAGGCTTCAGGATTGTCATGCTGTATTATCATTGAACTTATATCTTCCCCTTCTCCCTTTTTATGTTTGCTTGCACGCATGTGCAAGAAACATAGTGCCACCATACAAGAATTCGTAGGTGTACCTCCCTACTTCCAATGCCCTGCTGCCTTTTGCAGACGCGGACCCCCACTGCTCTCAATGAATGTGAGCTGTCTATGGCAGCATTTGCAATCTGTGGCGTACAGTTGAAAGAAAAGCACTGCAGCATGTAGGCAATTTGCATGCCTAAATCGGCAGTATGCAAGGTGCCTACACGTCGTACTACTGATGAAAAGAGCTGTCATAAATAGCTCCTCCCCAAACAAGTAACACGCTGGGAGCCCGCCCCAGTGTGCTGATACCCTCCCACACACACACAGGTATGGCCAACAGCGGTGCCCAATCCCGTCCGCTGCCCTCGCTCCCAAACAGAGTTTCAGGTGCCCAGCGTGGCAAAATCTGGCCAGACAGGGTGCCCAATTCCCCATTGGCTCCACTACCTCCTCCCAAACAGTTTTCCAGGTGCCACGCTGGGAGCCCACTCCAGCGTGGCAAATGTCCGCCTGCTGCCCCCAACACACTTCCAGGTGCCACACTTGGAGCCCACCCCAGAGTGGCAAGCACTCTCTGTGGCAGGCGGGGTGCCCAATCCCGTCTGCTCCACTGCCCACCCTCCCAAAAAACTTCTAGCTGCAACGCTGGGAGCCCTCCCAGCGTGGCAAACATCCGCATAGTCTTCCTGAAAGAAAAAAACCTAGAAAGAACAAACGTTCCCTCGCCGACGGTCTTGACCCTCCCCACACGCACCCACACACTGCACACCTTGCCTCCCACACCCCCCACCCCAGAGTCCGGCGATGATCTTAGGGTGGACGGGGACACGCCTGCACTCTTCAAAGCTGACCGCGAACTGAAGAAATGCGTAAGCTGTATAATGGAATAAATAGTGTTTTTCAACTTTGATGCATATCTCAGGCATTTGGAAATTTTTCCAAATTTTCAACATGGTTTTTGGGACCCACCTCTTGAGTCTTGCACTGTCATTTTGTTATTCAGTCCCGAAGGTGATTTGCTTGAGGTCACTGAGCAAAACCACCTTCGAGACGATGCGAAACAACAGTGTCACAGTTCATGGTAGGCCCCAAAACCCTATGTTGAAATTTGTGGAAAAATTCCCAAAATGACTGTTTCACGAGGCCATGCTATGCAAGTTCCTATGCACACTTGCCAGTTCTTAAATTTTTAATATTTGCACTCCAGATTTTCAACATTGCCATTTTACCACACCTTCTTATGAAGAGTACAGCTTCATTCTTCACATCTCGCCTAAAATGTGTTTCCGCAGCATGTAGCACACAATGGCGTAGTCGATGGTGTGAAATCAATGTTGGCACACATTAAGAAAATCACAGTGACACTGTTCATGAGCAGAGGTCTTAAAATGGCTATTTTGAAAATTTGGTGAAACAATTCCCCAAAATGACTGTTTCTGACGTCGTTACGCGGATTCTCATGCCTTCGTAAGTTCTGCAATTTCTAATAATTTGCACTCCAGATTTTCAACATTGCCATTTTACCACACCTCCTTATGAGCATTATAGCTGTCATTTTTCACATCTCCTCCAAATCGTGTTTCCGCGCATGTAGCACACAATGGCGCAGTCGGTGTGCGAAATCAATGTTTGGGACAGATTAAGAAAATCACAGTGACACTGTTCATGAACAGAGGACTTAAAATGGCTATGTTGAAAATTTGGTGACAAAAGTCCATAAAATGACTGTGTTACGAGCGAGCATTGCGCTGTTTCCACGCACCCTCGTAAGTTCATGAATTTGTAATATTTTCAGTCCAGATTTTCACCACTGGCATTTTTCCACACTTCCTTATGAACAGTACAGCTGTAATTTTTCACAACATTGCTGAAGTGTGTTTTCACACTTTCTGCGCAGAAATGCATGGTCGCTGTGGGAAATCACTGTTCAGAACAGATTAAGAAAATGACAGGACGCTGTTCATGAGCGGAGGTCCCAAAATGAATGTGTTGACAATATGCTATAAAAAATCCCCAAAGTAATTACATTAAGGGTGTGCGTTGTGCAGTTTCTACGCACGCTCGAGAGTTCACCAGTTTTGGTTTTTTTTTACTATTTTCACTGCAGATTTTCAACATTGCCATTTTTTACACCTCCCCATGAACAGTACAGCTGTCATTTTTCACATCCTGTTTGAAATGTGTTTTCGCACCTGTGGTGCCAAATGCCGTAGTCACTGTGTAAAATCAGCTTTCGGCTAATAATAATAAACTTTATTTATCTACGCCTTTCTTAAAACCAAGGCGCATTACAATAAAATACAGAATAAAAACATACCAAAACATAATAAAACTGAATTAACAGCGGGGCAATTAATAGGCATCCAAATTATCTACAAATGCCTTATTCCATAAAAAAGACTTTAGGCCCTTTTTAAAACCCTCCACCGTCATGCACTCTCGAATTCAACGTGGTAGAGAATTCCAGAGGATTCGGCCACTGTATATAAAGCTTGGGCGCAGAAGATTTTAAAATGACCTCGGGATCTCTAGCAAACCCTCGTTGGCTGAGCAGAGTGGTCGCGTTGTCGGTAAGGCACCAGAAGCTCTTTCAGGTAATCCGGGCCCAACCCGTGTAGGGCTTTATAAGTCAGGAGACCGACTTTAAAGGTGATCCGCCACTGAATCGGCAGCCAGTGCAGGTCTCGGAGCACCGGTGTAATATGAGAGGAACGAGAGGTCCCCGTTAACAACCGGGCTGCCGAGTTCTGCACTAGCTGCAGGCGGCGGATATCAACCCCAGGCAGCCCAAAGTAAAGGGAGTTGAAGTAGTCCAGACGCAAGGTCACAAAGGCGTGGATCAGCGTGGGTAGGTCGCCAGATGGAACAAGGTGCTTGATCCTGGCGATGTTCCTAAGATGGTAAAAGGATACCTTAATGACCGCCGACACTTGCGCACGCAATGTCAGCTGATCGTCAAGGATCACCCCCAGGTATCACACCCGTTCAGAAATCTGGAGCTCCGCATCTCCCAGGAATAAATCAGAGGTTTGAAGTGCCCCGGATCCCTCAATCCAGCGGCCAGGATCCACAACCAACACCTCCGTCTTCCCAGAGTTCAACTTCAACCAGCTAGACCTCATCCAATCCTGGATCTCCCTGAGACAGTTGTTAAACACTGAGAGTGCTCTATTCTGGTCGGGTACAAAAGACAGATAGAGCTGGGTATCATCGGCATAATAATGAAACTCCAGCCCATATCATCTTACAATGTCTCCGAGGGGAAGCATGTACACCGCAAACAACATGGGGGACAGCACAGAGCCCTGAGGCACCCCACAGGTTAGAGCAGTAGAATTGGAGGAAAAAATTCCCGATACCACCCTCTGAGTTCTACCTGTGAGGAAGGAAGTAAACCATCTGTGCACCAAGCCCGACAACCCACAGATGCATCTCAGGTGCTCAAGCAGCATCCCATGGTCTACGGTGTCAAATGCTGCTGACAAATCCAGAAGGACCAAAATGGACCATTTTTTCTGGTCTCTCGCCATCAGGAGATCATTGAGGACCCGAACCAGCACAGTCTCAGTGCTGTGTCTCTTACGAAAACCTGATTGGAGAGGGTCGTAGATGTTATGGATGGTAAGATGGTTGTCCAACTGGGCTGCCACTACTTTCTCGATTACCTTCCCAACAAAGGGGAGGTTCGAGATGGGTCTGTAGTTTGCCAGGGAGTCGGGGTCCAAAGATGCCTTTTTCAACACTGGTGTCACCACCGCTTCCTTCAGGGAGAGGGGATATTCACCAGTGTCCAAGGAACACCAGACTATCCTGGCTAGAACCAGAAGATAACCTCCCACAGCCCATAATCAGGCCTGTGGGACCCAGGTCTAAACTACAGCTTGTGGTGCGCATACCCTGGACAATCCTCATAACATCCTCGACTGCCTTATGAAGGAACTCCAGGTGAACAGTGTGCTTGCAACCGTGAGGCTGGACCACCACAAGTCCCATGGAGGGGTGGCGAAATCTCGCCCTGATGTCGGCCACCTTATCGGCAAAGAATCTAGCAAGCTCCACACACTGTAACTGTGAAAAGGCTTGATGAACCTGCAGACAGGCTGGGTTGCACAGCCTGTCTACGGGACGAAAGAGCTGGGCTGGTCGATTCTGAGCAGCAGCAATTTCTCTGGACAGGAACACTGCCTTCTTATGAGTATTTGCTGACTGATAGAGTTTATAATGCTCTAGGAGTCTAAGATGGTCGGCGTCTAAGCCGGACTTCCGTCAACATCTCTCCAACCTGCGACCAAGTCTCCGCAACTCCCTCAGATCCCGATCAAACCAGGGGGATCGGGGGCGAAGGGAGAGAGGCCGCACACGGGTGGGAGCAATTAAATCCAAAGCGGAGGTGACAGCCTTATTATAGGCTTGCACCATTACTTCCGGATTTAAACTCAACCCTTGAAATTCTGATAGGTCATGAACCGCAGTTAGACCAGTGGGCGTAACATCCCGTAAAGGGCGGTATTTGACCATCTCCACTGGGGTAGGTCTATGCAGGGGGGTGCAAAAATTGAACCTCACAGTGTGGTGGTCGGACCAACCGACTGGTTCCACCCCCACATCGGAGGCCTTCAACCCCAGCAGGAAGACCAGATCGAGTGAGTGGCCATGTTTATGAGTAGCAGAGGTAACCACCTGTGAGAGGCCCAATGAACACATCAATTGGAGGAAGTGCTGACCAAAGAGTGAGAGTTCGTCGTCGATCCAGGCATTAAAATCACCCAGCACCATCAACCTGGGCGATTCAAGTACCAGGTCGACGACGAAGTCCGCCACATCCTTTAAGAATAGTTTTTCGTCACCGGGTGGACGATAGACGAGTACTATTCTATAGCCCCCACCTGCCACCACGATACTCTCAAAGAATCTGGTCTCCTCCACTGGAACACTAGTGAGGTCTAATTTGGTCTTGAAACAGACCGCAACCCACCCACCCCTGCGATCCATCTGGCAGTGAATCACCGAATACCCGGCTGGAATTGCTGCCTCAAAAACTGGGTCAGCATTGCTATACAGCCAGGTTTCGGTGATGCAGGTCAGGTCCGCCGTACCTACCAAGTCCGCAACAATGGCAGTCTTGTTCAAAATGGACCTGGCATTGCACAACACCGCCCGAGTTGGATAGGACTCCTGGGAAGCCCCGACCACCTGCCCACCATTTACGAAAGTGGTGATGCCCTTGGGTATGGGGACCAACCAGGAAGGACCCCGTTCATCCCTCCATTTCGTCCCAAGGCGTCTTCTGGACTTAACCACCTGACAGCGAACACCCCTCCACCATCCCCCACTGTTCACGCCCCCCGCCCCTCCGAACCCCACCACGTGCAATTCCCAAGGCTCTACAGCGTTGGTAAACGGGGAAAGGCAAAGGGGGGGCAAAGAAAGGGCGAAGCGCATGAAGAGTGGTGGATGAATAGTGCATGACGGGGGGGATAAAACAAGAATAACTAACGTCATCCATAAACAGCAGGCCAGAACAAAGATCTCAAAACTCCCGAGAAATCCCAATAAAATTAAAATGAAATACTAAGCTTAAAAACACATGTCAACTTAAGATAAACAAACTAAGCAATCAAAATATCTAAATAAACATACAATAGAATAATAAATACTTAACAATAATAACCAGTTCAATTAAATATTAAAAAGTCAGTTTTTGAAACAGTGGAGCTCCCACCTTCCACCGCAAAAATGTCCAAATATAGAAGCATGTACTCTCACTCCATGCTTCCAGTAAAGCAAATTAAAATAAAATAAAAATACAGAAAAAGGGCCCCTCCCCCAATTCAGATCCCACAAGGCGCTCTCACCACCCAGGGGGGGCAGAGCAGGCAGAGAAGTTTCCAAAACAATATACTAAAGTCAGCAGGTCCCGGAGAGATTAATCAAAAAGAGTACAATAAAATTTGCAATCCCACATGGGCTGTCACCACCACAATGAATTTACAGATCCGACTGTCTCCTTCTGTAAGAGCCCCACGAAATCACCTCCTCCTCTGGAAAGATTTAATGGCAACAGGGCAAATAAAGGACTTCTTTTTTTTTAACAAACTGATATTACCACTGTTCATAAGGTGGGGGTCACAAAAAACCCATGTTGAAAATTTGGAGTGAAAATATCAACAAATGCCTGAGGCGTTAAGGTTTTCAACCATAACGCCCCACCCTGTAGAAACTGACAGGCATCATGGGTGTGACTTGGGATTGTCACCTGTAATGCTCATACCATTCCACCCCTACCTACACCCTGCAGCCAGTGAGAGGCATCGAGGGTGTGCCTTGGACTCTTTAGCCCCAAAGTTCACCCCATTCTCCTGTACTGCACCCATCTCACCGTATTTCCTGATGGAATGGGGTGAGCATAAGGGCCAAAGACCCCAAGGCACACCGTAACACTTGTTGGTGTCTGCAGGGTAGGGTGTGGCGAAATGGCATGGCCGTTATGCCTGACGACCCAAAGGCACACCCCACCAATGCCAGCAAGCAAACATTCGGCACTGGCAAATGCTTGTTTCTCTTACCTCTGCACTACGCAACTATCTCACTCCTTCCTGCACCTGCTTCTGACCCCCTCCTTACCTAACTCCTTTCTCACCTTCTCTCCTGCCCCCTTGCTCATGCACTTACCCTACGCTTCCATGGTCTAGCACTTAATCTCGAGATATGCTCACCTATGTTTACACCCAGGCTACTGTGACTGCTGCAGTGTACCGCCCACATAATACTGTTGCACTCCTAGGCCCATGTCTCAGCTCTGTTCTTAATTATTCGTATGTATTATGCATTGTATACCTGCATCATCTGTGCTCCTCATGTATTGTAAATGGATGCCTCTCACATGGATATACTTTTTACTATGTTCCATATTCCTTGCCCATGCTTGAATGTATGTATTGTATTGTTCCTCTATATTACAGCATTTAATCACACCTCTGTATTGCTGTACAATTTGTCATTGCTACTACTGTACATCCCACTACCCCTTCCCCCAGGACGTACCGTGAGATGAGCATTAAGTTGCTCAGTGTATCTTTCCTGGTGAAACAATTCAATAAATAAATAAATATGTCTGTCTTCTGAGATGTATGATGATCATATGACTATATACTTATTTTATAAAAATAAAAATGTTTGTTTATTAAAAAAAGAAAATCTGACCAGTTATTTGTTTCTTTTGCCCCGAGGACAGAAGGGGCTCCTGTTTCTAAGCAGACTTTGTCGAAATGGTTAGTCAACTGTATTGTTTATTGCTGCTGCAAGTATGACAAGCCTTTGCCGGGCCCGGTCAAAGGCCATTCTACCAGGGGTATGGCGGCTTCTTTTGCTTCCATTAAAAACGTGTCCGCTGCTGATATTTGCGCAGCTGCCACTTGAAGTTCTGTCTACACCTTCATTCAGCATTACAGTCTGGACATTGCCTCTCAACGTAGGATGGGCTTTGGAGTCACTGTCCATCCACTGCTTGAGACTTTGTCCTTATGGTGTAGCCTGCTACAAGAGCTCCCCCTTGAAGTGAGATAGTACAGTTACATAAGAACTTACTGTAACAGTAAATCTTCGAAATGAGCTTTTGCAGCAGGCACTGCTTTCCCTCCCACCTTACCCCAAGTGACTCTTTCTCCATCATTAGCTATTTTCATTTCCTTGAGGTAGAGGAATCTCCTCAGTTCTTCATTGATGAGTTTGCTGCTGTCTCTGGCAGGAGAACTGAGGTTGGGCTGGGGGACCGCCCCTTTTATACCATTGGCCGATGTCAGGGGCAGGCCATCAGGGGTCAGTCTCCCGCTATAGACTGCTAACTGGAAATTTTCAGTGGGTCCTGGCGCCTGCCAGCATCAGGCCTTATGGTATAGCCTGCTGCAAGAGCTACTCTCGAAAATCTGTTACGGTAAGTTCTTACGTAAATGTGCTTTTTTCATACTCTTAAGTTTAGCAGCACCTTTATGAACCTGTTCCCCATCTCTTCTCCTGCTTCATTCAGTGTGCCTCAATTTTAACATTACTGTCCTGGACCCTCCCTCCTGGCCTTTTTCTGCAGCCTGACACATATAGAGGGGCGAGAACCAGACTGCTCTGAACCTGTTTTGAGTAGTCTGCCAGTCAGTAGTTACTCACTCAGTATGAGGTGCAGTGCACTTTGATGGGGATTAGGTAACTAGTCCCTCCATTGTAGGTGAGGGTGGGTTGCTTTGTATTCTTTTTTTTTTTTTTTTTTACTTATTATTTTTCCTCCTGACTGCCCCCGTCAGTCCACTCTTTCGGATCTCTCACACCCATACCACCGCCACGGTGTCTGCCCCTAGAGTGCTAGGCTACTCTGTACTGTTTCTAGAGGCCCAGATGACCCCGCAGGTGGGGCAAAAAAGGCTCCCCCTTACATTCCCAACTTCAGAGGAGTGCCTGCTCAGCGGAGTCTGCCCTCTTGGCTTGGTAGCTGGGTGACCGGAGAGGTCATCACCTAGGTTCAACGAGGGAGATTTCCATTTTTTTGTGCCCTCCCCTTGCTGGTGCTGGCGTGCAAGGAGGGCCAATGGGACAGGAGTGTGCCGGAACGTGGCTCCACCCAGGGCCCTCGGCCAATGTCAGCCCCTCCCATTCTCGTACTGCTGCCCCAACTGCACTGTCAACACCTGGGTTCACCCGGGGGATGGCAGTAGAGCAGCGGGGCATGCGTGCAACCCTCCCCAGAGAGGAAGAGCCACCAGTGGGTGCTCAATCCCTCTCTTCCCCTCCTGCCGACCCCCGGCAACCCGAGTCCACCACCGAACCGGGGTCGCCGGCGTGGAGCGAGGTGTGGCATCCAGTGCCTCAACCCTCAGTGCCACCGGGCTGGCGGTTGCTTTGTATTCTAAACTGCAGAACATCATAGCTTAGAAATCTTACTACTGCAACAGTCTTCAAGCAACAGAATAACAGGAAATGAATGTTAGATGTGCACTGTAGATAGACTCTATATGTTAAGATGAGGCAGCTGCACCCTAACCACAAACTTAAACACGTTTTCTAAACAAGCATTTGTCAGTGCCAGATGTTTCCTTGCATGGTGTATTAAAGTTATGAGCCTGCATTCACAAGATTCAACGTAGCCTCATAACTTTGTTGTTTTTTAATATTTTTATGCCAGAATTTCATCATAGCCTTCTTATGACCTCATCTCATGAACAATGGTGGAGAAAACGTTCAACTCCTGCCCAAAAGGTGATTTCACGCAGCAACTGTGAACTCATCTTTCGGGATGCAAGAACACATTTGGCCAGGATTTGAAAAATGACAGCTGTCATATTCATGAGATGCTATAAAGAAATGGCTTTATTGAAAATTTAGGGTTAAAATATTGAAAATTGCCAAAATTATGAGCCTGCATTCACAAACGTTAACATAGCCTCATAACTTTATTGTTTTTATAATATTTGTATGCCAAATTTTCAACATTGCCTTCTTATGATCCCACCTCATGAATAATGGTGGAGCAAATGTTCAACTCCTGCTGGAAAGGTGATTTTGAGCAGCGACTGCAAGATCACCTTTTGGGACAGACTTACCTAACGTCACTTGCATTGTTCATGAGGTGGTGTCCCCAAAAAAGATATGATAAAAATGTGGGGCAAAAATATTGAAAAATGCCCAAGTTATACTAGTAAGTTCAAAACCCCATTGAAATACATTGAGTCTCATACCTGATTTCCTCAGTTTGTGGTCCAGCATTGAAGAGTGAAGACATCTCTGTGGCCTTTAGAAGATCATGGCATCAGACCCCCACTGGATAAGTAAGGGCTGTGGGGGGATACTGAGTGGGAGGGTCTGGTGTGGGGGACTAATGGCGCAACAGACAACGATGGATGGTTTTCTGTTTTACAGGATTTAAAAAAAAAAAAAAAATGAGGGACGGTTTTCTATATTGCAGGTGATGACACTGGGTTTGGGACACAAAAGTGTCACAGTCTGGCACTATGGCAGTGACTGTCTGTCCCAGTTGCTCTGTCTCGGTGCTGTCACGACTTACTCACCCCGGTACTTTCTGCTGTCAGCTCCCTGTTCTGAAGCTGCACAGGCAGAACCAGAGAGCGAGCATCAGAACGCACTGCTGCCGTTGTAAGGACCGGGGTGAGCTGCTGCTGCTGCAGATGGTCTTTCGCTTCACTGTCTGTCTAAAATGGCTGCATGTACCAGGGGGCCTTAAACACTGTTCAGTGTGCCCGACTATGCACTGAGACAGCGAGCCCCAGAACGCACTGCGGCACTGACAAGGACGAGAGTGAGCTGTTTGCGGTGGTCTGTCTCGTTGCCTGTGTAATCAGGGAGGTCAACCGGAACCACAGAAGCAATCGCCCGCACTGGTATGTCCCTCTCTCTCGCGTGTGAAAACATTATATGAGGCCGCTGTGAGTATGAGCGTCTCCATAATAACGGTGATGGCTATAACAGTGTAAGGGAGGCCTTGTATAGCTGTTTAATTGTAAAAGGGATAGCGTTTTCAACATCTGAAGTTTCTAACACACCATACGCCTATAAATAGCATATAATATGAAGCTGCTCAGCTGCTTGCCGGGCTGGCTTTATGCAAATGAAAGTACTGAAGTGCTGTCTCATTAGAGCGCTTCAGTCCTTTTAAGTACACAAAGTTTATGCCCATAAAACTGTAAACAAACAAGAAATAAGCACCCACAGCTGCAGCAGGTACTGGAGGGCACAAAAATAGTGTGCAAGTTCTCTTTTAATCAATCATAGTGCATTAAACACACACTTAAAAAAACGCATGCTAGGCGGCTACAAGCCAGTAAACAGAGAGCTGCTAACATTTGCTCTGATGGTGTTTGGCCGTTGCCAAATGAAACGTTAGCAACTCTCTGTTTACCAGGTTTTGTGTCCTCCAGTTCCTGCAGCAGCTGTGGGTGCTTATTTCTTCTTCTTTGTTTGTTTGCCTTCAGCCCTAATTTGAGCACCACAGTCAAGTTCCTGGTGCTCGACCTTTCTTGTTTCGTGCCAGTGAAACTGACCGTACTCTGCGTGCATGGGCATTAGTCTGTCAGGGATGAGTCCAATATAGGTTGCTCTGCTTTTGACTAGTCCATGACACACCTCTGAAATGCCATTCTCTGAAGCAAAATGTTTCTTGCACTCGCGCAAGGAAACATAAAAAGGTCACAGCTGGATATCCTTACACTTCTCCACTCGACAGGAAGGGCAAAGAGAGCAGAGCAGAATACGACTACATGGGACCCAATCCTGCCTTTTGTCCTTTGTGTTACTTCACCTTTTTTTTACTAGATTTTATCATTTGGCTTGCGGGTACTTTATTCAGGTAACACAAACAATATTCTCTAGTTTTTGGACTACCACAGCCCCCACCACCTGACCAGCAGTGGTCATTCCACCACCAGCCACACCTTTTCCACAGTTCCCATGTTAAATCTGCCCCAGCAAGGTGACTGTGCCTTTTAAGCATGGGGCAACACTCACCTCATTGCTTCATCATCATTTCTCAGGACCTGGGCACTTGTCGGGGCTGCCCACTCCCTCTGACTGTCCTAGTCCAGAAAGCCTGAGCCTGTTCCCTCCTCTCATTGTTTCTGCATGGTGCACCATTGGCTGTTGGCAAAAAAAAAAAAGTTCAAAAAAAATGTACAAAAAAAATGCAGGCAATTAGTGCTGTCATGCTGGGATCGACGGGACCAATGGCTGCAGCTGCTTAACTTGCAAAATGGCGATTGGCACCAAATGCAGCTGCAGTCTTGCTCTAGACAGTCCAGTTGGAGGAACTGGCAAGAGATTAACTGACCGGGCAGTCAGTCAGAAATATGAACAGCGGTGGCCATGGATGGATAAATAGATGCAAATGCACAATTAACTCCCCCCCCCCCCCAAAACCGGCAGCATGTACTGTATGCAGACTTGAGCACTGTCAGCTGCGGAGGGCCAGACAGTCACTAAAAAACTACTTTAAAACTCGAGAGTGCCTGATGGGCACTTTAAATTACTCATTTTATCACCCCCCCCAATGGAAAATCTACCTGCATTTGGCAAGCGGGTGCCATTTTTGAACCCTGTACAGTTCATGTCCACACAGCCTCTCCTGATAAGTGACACATGGATCTCTGCTTACAACATGCAGGATCTGACATTGATGGGGCCGAGGTTGGAGGATGCCACCACAATTGGTGGAAGGAGCTTAGCTTGAAGATGTTACAGTGACTTGGGTATCTCCTGCAGACTGTCAGTGTGTGTGGATGTAAACTGTATAACACTAATAGAACTATGGTTACAGGTAAGTAACCTATGTTTCTTGAATATCAAGAGGTAAGGTAAATAGCTTTCCTATTAGAGAATCTCCTCCATAGGGTCACACAGCTCGATCCTCACCTAGGAAGACTGCTGTTTTTGGTTTTTATACAGATCACTGTATGACCTGCATTTCAGTTGCTCATTTATTGTGTTGGAGAGACTCAAGTAATCTGCTTTCATTAACTCTTCTCCATGATTGGTTAGGGCTGGATTCCCTGTGCCTGTCGGAAACTGTTGGAACTCAGATTCTCAACAGTGGGAACTGGCGTGCATGAGGGACTTCAGCATGGACGGCACCAGTTAAAGAAAAGTTTCCCACAGAGTCCTGATGCCACTGACTTATAGTCCAATGTTTGTGGCGCTATAGAGATTACCTCGAAGATCTAGTTACTGGTAAGTAAGTAAATCTTTATGGATTAGGCTATGAGTACCCCAGAACATGCCACCTTGGGCGTGTGGGATCTGAGTTCCATGCTGGCGGTAAGGTGTTCAGATTACTTTTGTGGGAGGATTAAACCTGTCAGGCATGTTGTTACACTGTGCAGGGCAGCAAATGAGGCACACACACACACGCCTCATAGGTGGGGTTGTAGTGGCGGCAGTGGAGGAGAGAGACTAGTTATTAAGGGAGAGAACAGGCAGCATAATTAACACCAGACTCATCCTTGTCAGAGATACTGTTCTTAAGTCAGTGTTGCAGGTGGGGCCTAACGTGAAAACATTCCCTTTTGGGGAGGTAAAGATGTTGGTCAAATGAAAGGGGAAAGCCCATCCTGGTAACTGGGTGACAACACAAAACACAAAAGAAAGGTTGCATGAACCCTAATGGAGAATATTCTGCTGATGTCTTGTGTATCTTATCTGCTCTAGGCCCTTGGACTCAGGAGAGATGACACGTTTTCAGTTACTATGCTTGGACACTGTATAGAAATGTACATTGGAGATGCTGAGGCTTACATTGGTAAAGTTGTTTTTCATGCATCTTGTTTAAGTATTTGTACAAAAAATGTTATTTTTTCTAACTATTCACTTATTTCAAAAGTTTTACCAGAAAGACATGCTGAGCTGGTGAACAGCTCAATTCCATATGTGTCGGGGGTTATAATACAAAAGGTGCAATGGAAAATAAAATAAGGTGCTCTGTAAATTAAAAACAGAATAAAGTATGGGTGGGTGTGTGTAACAAAGTTTTACCCACACCCGAGGGTTAGATACTACTCGAGGGTTTGCATAAATAGCATCTAACCCGGTGTGTGTAACAACGCCAGATTATACACTACGGACTCATGTTTTATTTTATATAATTGCTGGGTTTACCTTTTTGGCCACAGCGATTATATAAAATGTGATAGGTTCTGTTGTGGCTGCACTCTGGCTTCGTTTTCCACCACTGGTTACATTTTTCATGTCCACATTTTTTAAATATTGTTCTAGGAGCGTGGATATGTTGTTCATCCACACTCTCTGGCATGTCCCTTTCCCCTTTAAATCTGGCCGGAAGTCTTCAAGCTTGTTCCTCCCACCCACCCAGGTGGTAAATACCTCGGCTCTGCCCCATGACGGCAGATCTTCCTTTCCGCTGGAAGATTCAGGTTCCCTCGTGCTACTTTAGCAATTCGCAGGCCCTGGATTCGCAATGTCGCTTTTCACCGCAGATTACCTTAAAACTCATCAGAGTTTATGACTCCGATTATAGCGCATCGGACATGGAGGACAAATCGTCCCTCAGATTTCGCCGGTGTCCCTGTGGACCGATCCCCATCTCTCGTGTGTCTACTGCCTAGGTGTCATTCATGTCACCACATCTTGTACCTTCTGTTTGACCTTCCATCCCAGCATTCTGGACAACCGAAAGGCATGCCTAAAATTGGGGAGACCGGAGCTTAGAAACCCGCCGGTGAAATCGAAGGAGGCAAGGTGGGCGGTTTCCGCAGCCGCGGGATCCGCCGAGCAGCTGGAGCAGATGGCTGCTTTCGAGAAGGAAGCTGCCCAAGCTTCAGCCAGTCGCAGTTTTTTCGTTCCTCTCAACCTTGGCTCTACCTTTTCGGGCTCCTTTAGGGAGTTGTGCCAGTCTCTCCCCACCAGGGGTGAGGTGCCCTCGGGCTCGCACGCCTCCCGCCTCGGAAGAGGGACAAGGACCCTAAGTCTTCTTCCTCTAGAAGGAGACACTCCTGGGACCAAGAGAGGTCCGGGTCCCAGGAACATGCGGTCTCGACTTCAGTCAAGATCGCTTCCTCGGCCGACGGCTTTACGGACCTTCCATCTGGCCAAGGCACCGAGACCGAGGAAATGGCTGAACCAGCCGAGATTACTCTCGACCCAATTGAGCCATTATCGCTGACTCCGGTCGACGATTCCTTGGAAAGGACACCTGTCCTTTCCTTTCCCAATGAGGAGACACTGCCCTTGGGTGTCCCGATCGAGGAAAAGGTGCCGGAACCACGGTTCTCACCGACTCCAGTGTCCCCCGATCGACCGAACCAACTCCGTCGGTCTCGATCGAGAACCAGGACCCCTTCAGTTGAACGGCCAAAAAAGGGCCACAAACATTCAAAAAAGAGGCACCGCCGCCGGTCCTCATCCTCCTCGGACGAGGAGAGGCTTCGACGGAAACTCCGTCGACGCTATAAGAATCTGATGTGGCAACAGCTGATTCTGACCGGGCAGAAGCCGGCTCCGCCGGCCGCCCCGGCCATCACTTGGCTTCCGCCTCCTAGGCCGACGCCAACCCCTCCCCCTCCGGAACTGAAGGCCTCGGTTCCACCACCCGTGGGGCTGGCTCGTATCCCAGCTCGGCCTATTCCAGTTTCTCCACTGATTTTGGTGGAGCCACCGCCTAAACAGCCTCAGGGAGGGGCTCCCTCGAAAGAGGACCGTACAGACACCGGGCTTCCCCAACGTCTGTCCATTACAGTCACCCTCGACCGCCCCAGGCAGATCGAAGGGGACGTAGGCGGTAGGCCATTGTACCCCGACTTTTCGGACTCCGACAACATGGGGTTCCACTCTCATCCGGGGGATGATGAGTCATCCGTGGCCGGACGGGAGGAAGGCCCTTCCTCCTTTCAGGGCATTCTCCACCTGATCCCCGAATCCACCGGAGTGCCCCTGGAGCCTATCCAGAAAAAGGCAGAGTACTCCCTTACGGATATCCTCAAAAGGGGGGATACCCCGACGGAGGCCTTTCCAGTGGCCCAAGCCATCGTTGGCCAGTCCTTGAGCTCTGGCAGTGCCCTTCTTCCTGCCCAGCTCCGTCAGCCCGTATGGCCCGCAAGTATACGGTGCCCATGGGGTTCCTGGCGGGGTTCACAGAGCATCCTTCGGCCGAAAGCCTAGTGACTGCCTCTGTGTTCAGACGTACTAGTAGCTCGGCTGACACTGACCGACCCCCAGACAAGGAGTCCAAGAATATGGACCATTCTGCCCGTAAGGTCTATGCGGCCTCCTCCTTAGGCCTTCGTCAGGCCAGCTTGGCTGTTATCATGGCACACTTCTCTCATGCCCTTCTTGGGTCGTTGGACAAAGTTCTCCCTCATCTCCCGGCGGACATGCAGACCACTGTGAAGCAAGTCCGTGATCAGGGCCATGCTGTTGTAAAACAGCAGCTCCAGACGGCCCTGGACATTGGAGAATCCTGTTCCCGCTCTTTGGCAGCCACAGTGGCCACTCGCCGCAGGGCTTGGCTGAGGCTGTCCCCCTTCCCAGCGGATACCCAGCACAAGTTATCTGATGTGCCCTTCCTAGGCACCAACCTCTTCGGTCCAGGAGTGGCTGGTCACCTCCAGTGCATAGAGCAGTCCAACGCCACCTTGGATGCTACCTCTGCGATGAGTTCTTTGGGCAAGAACCAGCAGAAGCACAAGCAGAAGCCTTTTCGGCACTCTTCCCCTGCGGTTAGGCAGCCCTCCTATCAAGGACGTCAGCAGCAACAGCAGGCTCAAGCTTGGCACCTGAGGCCCAAGCAGGGTCTTCAACAGCCCCCGTAAAGGAGGCCGAGGTGCTGGTCCAGGAGCCTCCTTCTCCAATCCTGCTCAGTGACGGGTTGCCACCCCTACACCCGTCGCGCCAACTCTGGGTCCTCCCATAGGGGGCCAGCTCCGCCACTTTCTTTCCGCCTGGTCCGATATCACCTCAGACAGGTGGGTTCTAGAAGTGGTCGGCCAGGGGCTGCCTCTGGAATTCAAGCAGTACCCTCCCAGCCGAGCCCGCACCCCTCGGAAGGAAAGGATCTCAGCTTGCACTCAGTCGGCTCTTTGAGACGACATTGCTCAGCTCTTCCACAAGAAGAAGAAGAATCAGTATTTATATAGCGCTTTTAGCGCTCACAAGGAGGCGGTAGCTCCAGTGCCGGATTCTCCTACAGACCCAGGCTTCATGTCCAGGTACTTCCTGGTGCCCAAGCAGACGGTGGCGTCCCATCCTAGATCTCCACGACCTGATTCAATATCTCAGGTCTCGCACCTTCCGGATGGTAACTCTGAACCAGATCATACCATCCCTGGAGCCAAACATGTAGTTTTGTTAACTGGATCTGTAGGACGTGTTCTTCCACGTCCCAATCCGTCCATCCCATCAGCGGTTCCTCCCCTTCAGGGTCGAGGGGACCCTGTACGAGTTCCAGACCATGCCATTCGGTCTGTCATTGGCCCCAAGGGTCTTCACCAAGTGCACCGCAGTGGTGGTAGCCCATCTCCGGCATCAAGGAGTTCGAATTTAACCTCATCATGATGACTGGCTCTTGGCAGGTTCCTTCCTCCAGGAGGTAGATAGATCCAGGAATCTGGCTCTTCAAACCTGCTCCCATCTAGGCCTCCTGATCAACGAGGCCAAGTCGGAACTCTTGCCCTCTCAGGTGATGGGCTACATCGGGGCAGAGCTCGACTCTCGTCAAGCCAGAGCTCGGCTCCCGGCGGACAAGGTGGAGGTTCGTTCCTCCTTTGCCCAATCATTTCTGGTTGGGTACTTGCGCCCTGCCCGGGACTTCCTGCGCCTTCTGGGTTACATGGCGGCATGCACCTCAGTGGTCCGTTGGGCCAGATAGCACATGCACCCCCTCCAATGGGAGCTGGCCGCTCAGTAGACTCAGTGCCATGGTTACTTCAACCAGCTGATCACTGTGACCCAGAAGATGTGAGACGCTCTCCAATGGTGGACCGCCCCAGACCAGTTGCAGGAAGGGATCCCGTTTGTCCGCCCCGTGCCGACGGTCGTTCTCACGACCAATGCCTCTCTCATGGGCTGGGGAGCCCACATGGGGGACAGCAGAGCCCACGGGTTCTGGACCCCCGAGGAGTACCAATGCCTCATCAACCTGTTGGAGCTCAGAGCAGTCAGACTGGCACTGTCAGCTTTCAGTCCTCGGCTCCGGGATCAAGTGATTCAAGTCCAGACAGACAATACCACGACCATGTACTACCTCAACAAACAGGGCAGCACACACTCCCGTCTGCTTTGCAAGGAGGTGCTCCGCATCTGGACCCTCGTCAGCCGCTTGGAGGCAGATCTCCTAGCCATTCATGTGGCAGGAGTCTCGAACCAGCTGGTGGATGCTCTCAGCCACTTAGGCCAGACATCCCACGAGTGGTCTCTCCATCCAGAGGTAGCTCACAACTTGTTCTCCCACTGGGGCAAACCGTTGGTGGACCTGTTTTCCTCCAGGGAGAACACCAAGATCTTCCTGGACATAAAGTCTCCACCACTCATTCACACTAATGGGATCTGCACCGGAAGCACTAGGACCCAGCGGGAGCAAACTTTTTGCTAGAGGGTCGGCGCCAGAGATGGAGCAGCGAGGAGCGGCACCGCGAGTCTCAGCTTGTGCGGTAATGACTATCTCAGCTTCGACCCTCCAACCGCCTCAGTTCCTTTTTTCCCGCCGTCGAGTGCACTTCAGTGACGACGTCGCTCGCCTGCCGGGAGTCAAACTTCAAACTAGCAGCATAGTTTTCAGTTTTATTGTTTTGTAATAGTATCTCGATAAAGTGCCGCTTAGTTTATTTATTCTTATTAAAGGAAGAAGTCTCAGCCTACATTGACGGAGTCGACCATGAGCGGGTCAGGTGATGGTAGGGAGACTTCGTATGAAAGCTGTTCAGTCAGCCGGCTGGGTCCGGTCCGCCTTCTCGGAGGGGGTCTGACAACGGACAGTCCAATGCCGAGGGGTGGGCGGCCTCAAAAGCATAAAAGTAAACAGTCGCACTCTGGCACCGTTCAGCCTCAAGCTCTTCTTCGCCCACAGGTCAAAAAGAGAAGGCATCACTCGAGGTCGCCTGATATGTCTACTGCGTAGACGGTCAGTTATTGGGCTAGTTGCCGGTCTCCTCCTTTGGAGTTGCCGGTTTCTGTTTCTGGTTGCCGACGTCTTCGACATCAGAGCCCTACCCCGCCCTCTGGTAGGTCTTCAGATTAGTTGTTTCATCAGTGGGCTGGTCTTATGGAGCAATGGGCTCGGAGGTTGGTCCGGTTGCCTGGCCCGATCACTCAGGGGCCTTCGGGCTTTTCCGGAGATCAGGTTGGGCGGTTGAGCCTTCCTAGTCGTGCGGCGCCGTCTTCGGTGCCGTCGACGCCGCGCTTAGGTGTTTTCTCCCCTCACATGGCTGCGGTGCAGGGGGCCACACCGATGCCTCTATCTCCTGGTATTCATCCTTCTGTCTCCTCAAATCCTGTTTTTCGGAGCCTTGGGATGTTTTCGATGCCTTCGGACTCGATGGCGCTCTTGGCGCCGTCTTCAGCGCCGATGCATCTGTTGGCGCCATCCTCGGGGCTGTTGGGGTTGTCGGTACCGTGCGGCTTCTTGGTGCCGTCTTCGGCGCCGTGCGGCTCTTCAGCACCGTGCGTTTTTTCGGCGCCAAGGCCTATTAGGGCGTCATCCAGTCTTCATGGCTCCTCTCCTTTGTATCCTTCCCCTTCCTCATTTCCTTCTGATTTTCACTCTTTTCCTGTCCATACAGTTCCTCCTGGGCTGTCAGGAGATGACATTGATCCTGACCCAGACCTTAGGCTGGGTGATGATGTGGAAGGAACAGGATCTAATCCTGCTGCAGAGCCTGTGGTCGAGGACCTGTCATTTAAGTCTCTGCTGAAAAACTTGAATTTCACCCTTTCTCTCCAGACTACAGATATCGATCCTGGGAAACTGTTAAGACTCCAATACCTCCATGTTCCGGAGATCCGTATGGATTTGACTCCTCTGGTGCAGCCCTCCTGTGAGATGCTTTCTCAAATGGTATGGAATAATCCTGCTCTCATTCCTTCTGTGGCTAAGTCCATAGATAGGAAATATGCTGCTCCCAAGGATCGACCCATTTTGGCATCCCAAGCCTTTGCGGATCCTATTGTAGTCTTGGCAGAGAATGATAAGGTCGTCCTTCCCCAGACTACTACAGCTCAACCTATTAACAAAGAATCTCGTAAGATAGACACTTTAGATAAGAGAGTCTTTGCTGCTTCCACCCTAGGTATGCGTATTGCCAGCTACCAAGGCTATTTCTCTCAATATGAGTATATTCTTTGGCATTCGCTCAAACAAATGGTTGAAGCTCTACCGGAGTCGGACACTAATTCAGAGCTTCTTCAAACCATAACCAGGGGTATAGAGTCCAACAACCAGCAGGTTAAAGCAGCTATGGACGCCTTCGATACTGCCTCCCGAGCGGCGGCGGGTATTTGTACCTACCATCATTCCTGGCTGCGCACTTCGGGTTTCACGAATGATGCCCAACAACAGGTCATGGCGTTGCCTTTTGATGGTGTGTATCTCTTCGGCCCTCAAGTAGAACAGGCTCTAGAGGCCACACAAAAGACTAGGTCAGCCATTAAATTAGCTCGACCTCCTCCCGCTCCCTCTCGTGGGGGTGTTAACAAACGCCAGTTTCATAACCATCAGTCCTTTCGAGGCAAAGGCAGGGGAGATTTTAATAAAAACCAAGCCCCTCAGCCTCAAAAGAAAATGCAGCAGAAGGCGCAAGGACCCAAAGGGCCCACTGCTGCCTTCTGAGTTGTTGGCCCAGGTCCCACCTCAGCTGCCCGAAGGGGGCTCTTCCTCAGCGGTGGAAGGTCGTCTGACTCACTTCTACAATCAATGGAAGTCCATAACCTCGGACAAATGGGTCCTCAGGATAATCCGCGAGGGGTATTCCCTCAATCTTTTAGAGACCCCTCCGGATCGTCCCCCCAGACGACAGCCCAAGCTGTCAGTTCTTCAGTCAGAACTTCTCGACTCCAAGATACAAGGCCTTCTGAACAACAGGGCAGTGGAAGTAGTTCCGCTGGATCAACGGAACACAGGGTTCTACTCCTATTACTTTCTGGTTCCAAAGAAATCTGGGGGCATGAGCCCCATTTTGGACCTCAGAAAATTAAACAAATTTCTTCTCAGAGAAATTCAAAATGATATTGCTAGGAACCCTATTACCTTTGCTTCATCAACACGACTGGTTAGCCTCCCTGGACATGCAGGATGCTTACCAGCACATTCCTATTCACCCAAAGCTTCACAAATACCTAAGGTTCATGGCTTTGGGACAGCATTATCAGTTCAGAGTCCTGCCCTTTGGGCTATCCTCGGCGCTGCGAGGTTTTACAAAGTGTTGTGCAATTGTCACAGTGCATCTCAGAAAAATCGAAATACAGGTGTTCCCATATCTGGACGATTGGCTTCTAGCAAGTCCTTCCAGGCAGGGAACTTTAGACGCCGTAGCTACGGCTTCACACTTTCTTACGTCCATGGGAGTCCTGCTAAACTTCAAAAAATCACAGCTGCAGCCCTCCCAGAGGCTCCTTTTCATAGGAACTCTTCTGGACACCTCCCGTGCGAAAGCATTTCTTCCAGAGGACAGGAGGAGCGATATCCTTCAGATGGCCCGATACATCGGAGAGAGCAGCTCGGTTTCAGCTCTCTCGATGCAACGGATGCTAGGTCTCATGGCATCCTCTGTGTTCACTGTACCCCTAGCTCGCCTTCACATGAGAACCTCTCAATCGATGCTCAGTACTCAGTGGTCCCCGACCACTCACCTTCAGTCCTTTCTCATCAAGGTGACAGAACCTCTGAAGAGATCACTCACCTTGTGGTCGTGAGAGGACAATCTTCTGGAAGGGTATCCCTTTGCTCATCTGGATCATCAGATTTCCATTACCACGGACGTGTCCCTGATGGGGTGGGGAGCTCACTGTCAGACTCTCCACATTCAAGGTACGTGGACTCAGGACGAGTCCCAGCTTCACATAAATGTCTTAGAAATGAGAGCTGCCCTTTATGCAGTCCGGGCTTTGAAGGACATTCTCTATCACAAGAACATTCTCCTTCAAACGGACAACAAAGCAGTGATGTATTACATCAACAAGCAGGGCGGTGCTCATTCTTACCCCTTATACAGGGAAGCGATGAGGGTGTGGGAAAGGTGCTTAGAGCACAAGGCTCTAAGTCATGCGGTCTACCTGCTGGGGGTGCAGAACGAACTGGCACACCGTCTCAGCAGAACAGAGACAGATCCTCACGAATGGTCTCTCGACTCAGCCATAGCTCAGTCACTATTCGCAGAGTGGGGAACTCCAGACCTGGACCTTTTTGCATCCCCACTCAACACAAAACTGCCTCTCTTCTGCTCCAGAAATCCAGGGCCTGGCATTTTCTGTCAGGATGCGTTCAGGCTGCGGTGGACAAAACTCTTTCTATACGCCTTTCCGCCTCTTCCTCTGATTCAGAGAGTACTTCTCAAATTCGAGTCCCAGGGGGACAAAATGATCCTCATTGCTCCCTTCTGGCCTCAACAGATATGGTTTCCACTACTCAGCAGTATGTCGGAAACTCCTCCGAAACCGCTTCCACTTCAGATGAACCTTCTGACTCAGGGGCCTGTGGTCCATCCCAATCTGAGGTCGCTTCACCTTCACGCTTGGCTCCTGAAGACATAGAAGTGAACAGATTCAATGTCTCTAGCAGGGTTTCATATATTCTTCTGGCTGATCGCAAGCCAGCCACTAGGAAAACTTACACAGCCATATGGAAGCATTTTTCGCTCTGGTGTGCAAAATCCTCTTTGAATCCTTTTTCCTGCCCACCAGATAAAGTTCTAGACTACCTTTTAGACCTCTTAAATTCAGGTCTGCAATACTCTACAGTTAAGGTTCACCTTTGTGCCATTTCAGCTTATCATGAGCCAGTACTTTCCTTGTCACTGGCTCAGTTACCTATGGTTAAGAGGTTTCTTAAGGGAATTCTGCATACCAGACCTCCTATAAGACGTCCAGTCGTAGCCTGGGACATTAATCTTGTGCTAAACATGCTCACTTGAAAACCTTTCAAGCTTCTAGCTGCCTGTGAGTCAAAATTTCTCACTTGGAAAATGGCCTTCCTAGGGGCCATTACCTCAGCCCGCAGGGTCTCTGAGATATATGCCTTGGTCACAGACCCTCCATATGCTGTGTTTCATAAAGACAAAGTAGTTCTTAGGACCCATCCTAAGCTTCTCCCTAAGGTTGTTTCAGAATTCCATCTAAACCAACCTTTGGTCCTTCCTACTTACTTTGTGAACTTCCAAAATGAAGGAGAGCGTTCTCTTCATTCCTTGGACGTCAAAAGAGCTTTGCATTTCTATCTAGATAGAACAAAAGACTTTCGCAAAGCTCAACAACTGTTTGTTTCCTCCAGCGAGACCCGGCTGGGTCAACCTGTCGCCATCAGATGTATTTCAGGATGGCTGATGGCATGCCTTCGCCACTGTTATTCCATGGCGCAGCTTAAGCTGGAGGGCAGAGTGTACGCTCACTGTACTAGAGTGGTCGCGGCATACCTAGCAGAAATCCGCAATGTGCCCATTGCAGATACTTGCAGTGCGGCCACCTGGAGCTCATTGCATACTTTCGTCAAACACTATGCCCTGGATGTCCATGCCAGACAACATCTTTCTTCTGGCAGAACCATCCTTAATAGACTCCTGTCCTAAAACTGTGAGCTCTGGTCTCTCCTGCCGCCTCTGTCGGGGATTATTAGTCGGTACTCTCCCATTAGTGTAATGAGTGGTGGAGACTTTATGTCCGGAAGATATGGAAATTAATACCTACCGTAATTTTGATCTTCTTGGACGAGTTTCCACCACTCATTTACACGCCAACCCACCATCCCTCGATCTCACCTCTGTTGTTGGTCTTCACTCCCTCAATCTTTAGGCTGTGAAGACTTCTTTGTTGACCCCTCTTATACGGGTCGTCCAGACTATCTTATCTCCGGTTTTTGGTTAGGCTATCCTTCTAGGTTGGTTACGCTGCACCTCTTCGGAAAAAAAGGTACTGAGGCGGTTGGCGGGTCGACGCTGAGATAGTCAGTACCGCACGAGCTGAGGCTTGCGGTGATGCTCCTCGCGGCTCCATCTCTGGCGCCGACCCTGTAGCAAAAAGTTTGCTCCTGCTGGGTCCTAGTGCCTCCAGCGCAGATCCCATTAGTGTGAATGAGTGCTGGAGACTCGTCCAAGAAGATCAAGAATTACGGTAGGTACGTAATTTCCATCTAAGGCTGTTCCATGCCCGCCCCCCTCAGCAGGGCTCGCTGCAGGGGGATGCCTTCTCGAGGCCATGGACCCCAGGCCTCTTCTACGCCTTTTCTCCATTTCCCTTGATCCACAAGGTGTTACTCTAAGGTGAGGAGGGACAAGGCAAAGGTGATTCTGGTAGCCCCAGACTGGCCACGCCAGTTCTGGTACCCAGATCTCCTCAGCCTCAGCTGCAGGCCCCCGGAGCGGCTTTGTACACACCCGGACCTGATACCTCTGAACCAGGGGAAGGTATTCCATCCGGACCTTCAATCCCTGCACCTCACAGCCTGGTACCTGAGTAGCTAGAGTTACAGGCTCTGGGTCTTTCCGAGGATGTCTACACTGTGGTGGAAGCATCTCGTAAGGAATCGACCAGGAAATGTTACGCCTTCAAATGGAACAGATTTTCCATTTGGTGTCAGGGTAAGAGTCTGGACCGCTTATCCTGCTCTGTGGCTAACATTCTCGACTACCTTTGGTCTCTCTCCAAAGGGGGTCTGCGGTCATCGACCCTTAGGGTGCACCTGGCAGCCATTTCTGCTTACCGTGCACGGGTCGGTCAGCCGACATTGGCTCAGGAGACAGTGGTCGGGCGCTTCTTCAAAGGCCTGGATCACATATCCCCTCCGGTGCGTGAACCTCCACCTCCGTGGGATCTGTTGTTGGTTTTGGCAAAGCTCATGGGCAAGCCATTCGAACCCATGCACAAGTGTGAGCTCTCACACTTGTGGAAGATGGCCTTCCTGGTGGCTATCACGTCTGCCAGAAGGACAGGGGAGCTCCAGGCGCTTTCCGTGGACTCCTCTTGTGTGGTCTTTCACAGGGACAAAGTTGTCCTGCACCCCCACCTGAAATTCCTTCCAAAGGTGGTATCAGAGTTTCATCTTAACCAGGTGTTTACTCTGCCAGTATACTACCCTAATTACACCTTGGACACCGAGTACAGGCTCCATACTTTGGATCTGAGACATGCTCTCTCCTATTATAAGGAAAGAACGGCAGAAATTCGGGGAGAGGTTCGCCAGCTGTTTGTCACCTACGCTGAAGCCGCTTCTGGCAGACCTGCAGCCAAACAGACCATTGCAAGGTGGATTACATCATGCATAGGTCTGTGCTATAAATTGGCGGACATGAAGCCTCCCAGAGGGATAAGAGCTCATTCTACCCGCCATACTACTGCATCGGTGGCTGCTTCTAGGGACATCCCTATCCAGGAAATCTGTTGGGCTGTTACCTGGAAGTCAGCAAACACCTTCATTACCCACTACCACATCAACCTTGAGTCACACCAGGATGCTGGTTTTGGGGTCTCGGTTTTCCAATCTCTATTTCCCAAGTAGGTGGTGTGCGCCTTGCCTCCCTCCTCCCGGAGAACTGCTTGGAGTCTGCCAGAGAGAGTGGATGAACAACATATCCACGCTCCTGGAAGAACAGGTTACTCACTTATAACAGTAGTTCTAAGAGTGGTATATGTTGTTCATCCACACACATCCACCCGACTTCCCCGGCTTTAGGTGCACAATCTTGCTTCCAGTGGGCTAAGATCTGGCATCATGGGGCAGAGCTGAGGTATTTACCACCTGGGTGGGTGGGAAGAACTAGCTTGAAGACTTCCGGCGAGATTTAAAGGGGAAAGGGACATGCCAGAGAGTGTGGATGAACCACATATACCACTCTTAGAACTACTGTTACAGGTGAGTAACCTGTTCTTTTTGCCCCAGTGTGATGTAAATTAGCTTTTGTTTGTTTAAATAACTTACCGCAGAGTTCCTCTGGTGGTTAACTTTAGCACGGGAATGCAAGCCATGAGCAATCACCCGGTCGGGAAGTGGCAAGTGCAGTGGGCGCATGCACAGTGTGAGGGAAACCGTGCACGTGTTTGCCATAATAAACGCTCCTTTATTATGGCAGATTACCCATGGTTTCCCTATGGGAAAAAGGGAAGCCCATTTATTATAAATGCATTACAGTTCAGCAGTCACGATGTTCAGGCAGGTGGACCAGCGCAATGCAGTAAAAGGTGCAAATACAATACAGCAATAAGGTGCAAGCACAAACACAGTTCCGGGTACAAGCACAAGTCAAGAAGATTGTTGACATGCAGACTGTGCAAAGGTGCAAGAGAAGTCAGTGCAGTGCAGTTCAGTGTAGTACAAGTGTAATACAAATCGAGATGCAAGCACTCATTTGGTGCATATCAGTGACACACAGACTGGGGTCTAAGGTGGGAGCACATTGATCCGAGCTGGGGGATGGGGAACACCAAGGGACAGGTGCAGTTACAGAACGGAGTAGTAAAGTCCTGCAGAAGAGACTTGAGATAGGAGAAGTAGGAGGCAGAAGAGATGAACAGGAACAGGGGACCAGAGCTTGGGGAAACAGTACGAGAAGGCAGTTTGGCCCACAGTAGTTTTCTTGGAGGGGAGGGAAATGGAATGGGAAGCAGTGTTCCGAAGAGGGTAGGAGGAGAGGGGGAGAAGAGAGCCAAACCAGAATTTGATAATGAAGCTGGTACAGTGGGTGAGTTGCCTGACAGCAAGGAAAGGGAAGGAGCAGGAGGAGTAAAGAAGGGAATTAGTGGCACTACTGACAACCCTATTTAACAAATCACTAGAGGAAGGAGTGGTGCCAAAGGACTGGAGGAGGGCTAATGTGGTACCACTCCACAAAAGTTGGAGCACGGTAGAGGCTGGAAGTTACAGGTCAGTCAGTTTGACTTCAGTGGTGGTGAAAATAATGGAATCCATGCTAAAGAAAAAGGATTGTGGCATACCTTGAGGTCAGCGTGGCACAAGACCCAAGGCAACACGGATTCACAACTGGTAGATCTTGTCAGATAAATCTGATCGATTTCTTTGACTATGTAACCAGAGTGGTCGATCAGGGGGGAGGGGCGTCGACACTGCCTACCTAGATTTTAGCAAGGCATTGACACCATCCCACACAGGAGGCTAGTAAATAAGTTGGGCAGTCCTGGAGTGGGTCTCAAGGTAGTGGATTGGGTCAGAAATTGGCTGAGCAGCATAACACAGAGGGTGGTTGTTATTGGAGTTCAATCCTGGGGCAGGAAGCTGACCAGTGGAGTGCCACAACGTTCAGTACTGGTGCCAGTCCTCTTCAGTGTCTTCATTAGTGACATTGAGGAGGGACTGGAAGGGTAGGGAAGCCCCTTTCCAGACAACACCAAGATCTGCAACAGGGTGGACACTCCAGATGGCGTGGAAAAGATGAGGAGAGATCTAAGCAAGTTGGAGGAGTGGTCATGAGTGTGGCAACTTGAATTCAATGCAAAAAAAGTGCAAAGTCATGCACTTGGGGTACAGGAATCCTGGTGGAGAGGAATACAGGATGGGAGGGGAGACACTAACAACAACAATAAAATTGGAAAGAGACCTGGAGGTAATTATAACAGATGACGTAAAAGTAGCCAAGTAATGTGAGAAGGTGGTGGGAAGGGCCGGAAGGATGCTAGGGTGCATAGGGAGAGGCATCAGTAGAAAACAGGAGGTGGTGATGCCACTGTACAGACAATTGGTAATACCGTGTTCAGTTCTGGAGACCACATCTCCAGAAGGGCATAGAATGGAGGCAGTGCAGAGATGGGCAACGAAAATGGTGAAAGGAATGCACCAGAAAACTTAATGAGGAGAAACTGAAAAACCTCAATATGTATACCTTTGAGGAGAGGAGGGAGAGGGGAGATGTGATAGAGACATTCTAGTACCTCAAGGGGATAAACGGGGTTCAGGAGGGAAGCATCTTTCAGAAAAAGAGAAGTGCAAGAACAAGGGGACACAGTATGAGGCTGGAGGGGGGGATCTCAGGTAATACGAAGAAGTATTTTTTCACAGAAAGGGTGGTGGATGCATGGAACAGCCTCCCTGAAGAGGTCATAGAGACAAAAACAATAGGGGAATTCAAGAATGCATGGGATAGACAGAAGGCAACCATAGTGGTAGGAAAGAGAAGGGTAAGCTGCAGAATCTTTTAGGAGCTGGAGCTTATGTAGATAGGGAAATGGGCAGACTAGGTGGGCCAGGCGGTCCTTAATTGCCATCAAATACTATGTTACTAAAGGGAATAGTAGTAGCTATGGGGAGCGCAGTCTAAGACAGAGTGGCAGAAAGAGTGAAAGAGGGATCCAGTCTGGCAAGAGTGGATTTGGGAGCTGCACTGTAGACAATGACACTGTAGTCGAAGATGAGGAAGATCATCTTCGAAACTAGCGCTACCTAGATTCAGTTACTACCACACATAGGCACATCCAGTGAGCAGGTTTAGTCACTGGAACAGTGGAAGATTGACTCCTCTTAGCACCCAGTCACATGTCCTCTGTCCTCCTCCCCACCACTCTCTGATCTTACTTTCTGCTTGCAAAATAGGTGACCTTTGTGTCTCTGGTTAGTGAACTGGATGTTCAGGCTACGTGCTTTTTTATGCAATGTGTTTACTTTTCTTACAGGCTAATTGTGTACCCTGCACCATCATCTTGCTACTTTATCGATGAATGGATTACAAACAGAAATCTGAATTTAATAAGTTTGTTCATTGCAGGTTTAGGATGTCCATCATGGATGGGCATGCTACCTGCATGCATTATCTAGGCCTTAACCACAACTTGGAAAATCATCATGTGTCGGCCCATGCATTCGCAGTCTGCCTTCAACTGTCCGACTTGGCTGCTGAAGAGCAGGCTATAGTCTGAATGTTCAACACTACTTGGGTAGTGGGTTTGGTGGACCAGCTTAAGGCTTACCAAGCGGTGGAGGCTGCACACCAGGCCTTGCGTGTTCCTGTCACCAACCTACAACAAGGTGAATTGGACCTTCAGAACAAGCAGGCAGTCCCACAGGAAATGAGAGAAATCTGCATTTTCTGCATTCGCTGCATGCCATTGTTGGCATCATTTGATAACAGAAGTTCAGAATAGTAATGGGTCAGGTGGTTCCTCTCTTTAAAACAAGGAGAGTTGTTCTGGATCTTGGACCCGTGCATATCTCCACATCCTAGTCCGGTATTCAGATCAATGCTTCCTCCTTTTTTGGATGGGGAATGGCCTGTTCCAGTTCAGAGGGATGTTGTTCCTCTTGACAGCACCATGCATGTTTACTGACGTTCTAGCAGTGGTGGCAGCCTATCTTTCTCTACAAGGTATCCCAAGATTTCCCCTATCTGGATGATTGACTGGTTTGAGACTGTTCACCTCGGTGACTCAAACCACTCTCCCAAATGGTCTTGGAGCCCGTCTCCAATCTGAGGTTCATCCAGAACTTGTAGAAGCCACAGCTGTTCCTGACTCATTGTGTAGTTTCATCGTGGCTCATTTAGACTCCATGGAGGCTTGAGCTCAGCAACCACCTCAGCAAGCTCTGGATCTGGTGGAGTGTGTCCTCATCAATTTTTATTGGGACAGATAACTTGCTAAGGATTTTTTCCATCTTCTCATCCATATAGGTTGACAGTGTTTGTCAATCTTCCTTCAAGAAACAGTTCTTGCAGCAGGTTACACCATTAGGACTGAAGCCGGCAGGCGCCAGGACCCCACGGAAATTTTCTAGCTAGCAGTATTCAGCGGGGACTGCCTCAGACGTCGGTCCTGCTCCCGACGTCAGGCATAGTACATAAGGAGGCGGTCTCCCAGAATCCCCAGTTCTTTTCCCGCCGTCGACTCGCCAACATCGGCCTCTCGGTCTCTACCTAGTACACGACGACTTAGAACTTCAAGAGTTTCTACATAACTAATGTCCTCTCCAACTCCTTCATCTGAGGGACACCTTTTAAAGTGTGCCTGTGGAAAACAGATCCCTTTCAAGGATCCTCATTCTTCCTCCGTGCGGTGCTTGGGCCAGGACTATGACACCAAGGCTTGCACCTTTTGCTAAGAGTTCAACAACCGCACCAGGATCCGCCATCAGACGGCACTTCAGGCTTACCTGTTAGAGGAAAAACTTAGCAGGATGGACAAAGAACCTTCCTCCAGGAGTGATTCTTCTTCCAAGGCCCATAAACACCGGGAGAAAGCAAGGACCAGATCCCCGAACCGGGCCTCGGACTCATAGAGCTCAGGCTCCACCCGATCGGACCGCTGTCCCTCCAGGGCTCGGTCTCAGCCCCCTCCGGTTAAAGTCCGAGCTTCAGGCGGTTCTTAGACTCTTCAGCCCATCAAGACTTCTAGGCCCTCGGTTTCCTCCACTCCCTCTCGGTTCTCTTCCAGGTCCTCTGAACGCCACAAGTCTTCCTCATTCACCCGACGTCGGGACCCCGACTCCAGGTCGGTCTCCCAGCCCCCCAGGGGCCCGGATCCACCACCCAGGAAGACGAAGGACCTGACATCCCTAAAGCGGATGACGGACCTGACGTCAGCCAAGCACCCGAAGTCGGCCGGAGCCGAGGACATTGGCTAAGCACCAGACACCGGCCGGGTGTTTGCTGGAACTGAAGTCGTCGGCCAAGCAACCGATGTCGGCTTCACATTCGCCGCAGCCGAAGACCGCCCCCAGTCACCAGTGGACACTGGTCGCAGGGATTCCACTAAGGAGGATACTACATTGCCTGAAGACCAGGCGGGCGACATAGAGGATGCCGGGCTTCCGAGGGAGCCTTCACCCACCCTGGAGACACCCGCAGACCCGACCCTGGTGACAGACCACCAGCGCCAGGCCCATTGTCAGGCATGAATTTACAAAAGGTAAAGGATCTCTTTACTTTCTGGTGGGACACCATCCGAAAAGACGTAGTCCCAGTAAAACCTCCTCCTTCACCTCCTGCTCCCCGTCCTCCATCACAGGGGCCAGCAGAACGACCACCAACCCCTAAGGAGCAGACTCCACCTCCTAGGAGCAGATCTAAGGATCGGAGAAGGCCTCCTTCAAGATCCCCATCAGGGTCTCCCAGCCCCAAGCAACTCAGACATTGTCGGTATACTCCGTCAGGGGAGGACTCCAGATCGGATACCTCGGAATACTCCAGATCTCCTCCTCCACTCAGCATTCCATCGCCTGACCCACATGACCTACCCAGGTCTCCGGATGATCCCTCTTTCTCTGAGATCATGAGGCACATCCAGGACAACATGGGATGGGATGCTGAAGACCTCGACCCCGAAAGACGGTGCCTTGCCCGTTATCTTCGGCAGAAAGATCCAAAGCCTGTGGTAGTGCCACCCTTGGTGGACACCTTTGCGGACGTCACCAAGGCTGCGTGGAAGTGTCCGCATTCCACTCCCGCTGTGCTGAAGAAAGCTGACCGCCTGTACAAGGCCACGAAAGAGGACCAGACTTGGCTCAACGACCTCTGGCTGACTCCCTGGTCATTACGGCCTCACATGACCGGTCCCAAAGACCGCAGCACATGAGCACACAGCCACCGGATCAGGAATCCAAACAGCTGGATGCCCTGGGGAGGCTCATGTATGCGGCTGCTACATGCTCCATCAGGTCCCTGAACTACCTATCTCACATGGTACAGTTTCAGAATGCCCTGTGGAAACAGGGCCAGGACATAGTCGATAAGTTACCGGATGGCGATCAGAAGGCGGAGCTCCTAAACTTCGTACGCGCTGGGTCTGATGTGGGTACCCAAGTGCTATGAGCCGCATACGATTCTGCGGACTCATCTGCCAGAGCTGCAGCTTCAGGCATCTGTCTCCGGAGACACTCTTGGCTACATGTCTCCGGTTTTACCCCGGACGTACAAAAGAACATTCTTGACGTCCCTTATAATGGCGAAGTACTTTTTGGTGAACCCCCGGAGAAGGTTATCACCAAACTCCAGGACGCTGGGAAGGCAGTCAGGTCTGTACAGGCCATGTACAGATCGAGGCCTGATTCCTTACGTAGGAACCAGAGCTGTTTTTGCAGCCAGCAACAAAGGCAACAGCCACGTTCCAGCCAGCAACAGAGGGGCACTTTTCAACGTAAATCCCAGGCTAAGTCGTCCCCAGGCAGAGGCCAGCGCTACACAAAACTGGCCCAGCCCGCAGGAACTAGTGCTGCCACACCTGACTTCTTCCCGGCCCCCGGCCCTCCTCTGGATCAACGGGCACAGAAGGTCGGGGTCGCATCGTTCACCACTTTTTAGGGTGGCAGTCGATTACCGACGACCGGTGGGTTCTCCAGTTGGTCAAGAAAGGCCACTTCATAGAATTTCTCGACCACCCACTGTCAAGACCTCCCCTGCTTTCCCGTTACTCGGGTCAGCACACCCTGCTTATACAGCAGGAAGTGCTCGCGCTTCTGGGAAAAAAAGCTATAGAGTATGTACCATGGAACCAAAAGGGTGCAGGTTACTATTCTCACTTCTTTCTGGCTCCCAAGAAAACAGGGGACCTCCATCCAATACTGGACCTCAGCGACCTCAATGTGTCGGTCCTGTACAAACGCTTCCGCATGGTGACCCTCCAAGGTCTGATTCCCATGCTCAAGCAGGGCACTTTTCTAGCGTCCTTGGACAGGCGCACAGGAAGTTTTCATGCTTCGAGTTCCAGGGTCACCATTATCAGTTCCGAGACCTCCCCTTCGTACTGTCATTGGCACCTCGGGTATTCACAAAGTGCATGGCAGTAGTAGCAGCGACTCTAATGAGGCAAGGCCACTACGTGTTCCCCTACCTGGATGACTGGCTTCTCATGGCGCCCTCTCGGGAGGCCCTGATGTCCGCCATTCATTGTACTCAGTCTCTGCTCGAGACACTGGGCATCATTATCAATCAAGAGAAGTCACGCCTGGTTCCATCTCAGATTTTGCAGTTCATAGGCGCAGTTCTGGACACCATCCAGGGGAAAGCTTTTCTACCCCAGGACCAAGCGGAACACATCAGATCCCTCATTAGGGACATATTGGCAAGTAAGACCGTCCCAGCCAGACTGGTCCTTTGCCTGCTCGGACACATGGCTGTGGCCATTGCAACGGTCCCGGTAGCCTGTCTCCACATGCGGATGACCCAGTGGATGTTACAGGTCCAGTGGGATCAAAAACAACACCATCTGCAGCTCCCAATTTGGATCATGAAGACTGTAATCCAGGATTGGCAATGGTGGCTGGATCCGAAGAACCTTTCAGTGGGGATCCCCTTTACTGCGCTGTCTCCGATTGTGACGCTCTCCACAGATGCCTCAGGGCTCGGATGGGAGCACACCTAGACGGTGTCCGGTCTCTCGGCCTGTGGAAAGCCCAAGAGTCTCATCTCCACATAAATATGCTGGAAATGAGAGCAGTTCTTTATGCCCTGCAGGCTTTCCAGTCGGAGAGTCCACCGGGTACTCTTCTGTTACAAACAGACGACTCCGCGGTGATGTATTACCTCAACAAACAAGGAGGCACCCATTCCTACCTGCTTTGCAGGGAGGCCATGAGGATGCGGGATTGGGTTTTGCAACACTGCGCAAACCTCATTGTTGTTCATGTACCAGGAGTGGACAATGTCATCGCAGACGGCCTGAGTTGCTCTCAGGCCAGAGTCCATGAATGGAACTACTCCAGGAAGTGGTAGAGGATCTGTTTCGCAGATGGGGTACACCAGAATTAGACCTTTTCGCATCCCCATCCAATGCAAAACTGCCCAATTTTTGCTCGCTAGATCCAGGGCCTGGTGTTTTCTGGCAAGACGTGTTGTCCCTCTCCTGGGCGGGCAGGTTCTTCTATGCCTTCCCCCCTTTCCATTGATCCAGAGGGTCCTTCTGAAACTTCGCAGAGAGCAAGCGACGCTGGTACCTATCGCGCCATTCTGGCCCAGGCAGATCTGGTTCCCTCTACTACATCAGCTATCCCGGGAACCTCCGGTGCCTCTGCCAATCAGCTCTCACTTAGGAGCTCTTTACAGCTTTAGGCAGCTCTCACAGGAGGCGGGCTCCTTGGTCCATCTGGACTTTCGTTTGCTGAGCCTGCATGCTTGGCTCCTAGAGACATAACCATTTTGTGACACGGGGTCTCGCAAGAGGTAGCTGATGTTCTAGTGGCCGTGAGAAAACTGGCCACTCATGCTACTTCCGCCATGAAATGGCGCCATTTTTGCCTATGGGCTCAAGCGTGGGGGTTTTCGCCTCTAGACTGTCCAGAAAAGTCGGTCTTGGACTACCTCCTGTCTCTTTTTCAGACAGGCTTGGCCTACTCCTCGATAAAAGTAAACCTTTGTGCCATCTCAGCCTATCACACTCCGATAGGCCAACGTCCTGTCTCTCAGTTGGACACGGCACGAGCCTTCCTGAAAGGTGTTCTCCACCTTAGACCTCCGATTAAGAATCCTATTCTGCCTTGGGATTTACCCTTTGTCCTGGAGCAGCTTACGCTGCCACCTTTTGAACCAGCCGCGGATTGTGAGCTACGTCTCCTTACATGGAAAATGTTGCTTTTAGTTGCCCTTACTTCGGCCAGAAGAATTTCGGAGCTTCATGCACTGATGTGCAAAGAACCTTATTTGGTTTTCCACAGGACATGGTATCCTTACGGACCAATCCAAAGTTTTTGCCTAAGGTGGTCTCAGCTCTCACTCTTAATCAAGATATCGATCTACCAGTGTACTTCCCTAAATATTAAAATCAAGGAGAGGCCCTGTTGAACACTTTAGATGTGCATAGGTGTCTGCGATATTACCTAAACAGGACCAACACCACCGAAAATCTGATCAGCTTTTTGTATCCTTCGCCCACAGGATGCTGGGAGCTCCCATTTCCAAACAGTCACTGTCCAGGTGGCTTATTCATTGTATCACGTTCTGTTACCAGAAGTGCAACAAACCCTTACTGGGTGCGGTTAAGGGTCATTCCACAAGGGGGGTGGCTACCTCCTTTGCGGCATTAAAGGACGTGTCCACCTCAGCTATTTGTGCAGCAGCGACTTGGAGCACTGTGCACACCTTCATCAGGCATTATAGCCTGGCTGTTGCATTGAGGTGAAGAGCAGGTTTTGGTCTAGCAGTCCTTCAAGGACTTCTGTCCTAGGCTTAGGTTTCACTAAAGGATCTCTACCTTCCTTCCTCTCGATGGTGTGGGATTTCCACTTATGCTTGGAAATCAGTCCTAATGGTGTAACCTGCTACAAGAGCTGTTTCTCGAAGTAAGATAGTACAGTTACGTAAGAACTTACCGTAACAGTAGGTCTTCGAGAAGAGCTCTTCCAGCAGGTACTTTCCCTCCCACCATCCCCGCTGGAGGTAGATTTTTTTGGTTCCAATATTCTTCTCCTAGGATCAGGTGTTCTCAATACTAATCTGATTGCCATTTGATGACGGATCCTCAGTCTCCTCTTCTGATGTCATCAAGCGGCCGGGGAGTCTCCGGCAGGAGAACTGGGGATTCTGGGGGACCGCCTCCTTATGTACTATGCCTGAGGTGGGGGGCGGGACCGACGTTGGAGGCGGTCCCCGCTGAATACTACTAGCTAGAAAATTTCTATGGGGTCCTGGCGCCTGCCGACTTCAGTCTTAATGGTATAACCTGCTGCAAGAGCTGTTCTCGAAGATCTACTGTTACGGTAAGTTCTTACGTAACTGTACTTTCTATGTGTCTGACTTTGGATGCACAGCATGCAGTGGTCAAAGCACAGTGGTCTCAGAAGTTGGTGCCCCTTTCCCAGCCAGTCATGGTCACACACGGTGGTGGAGGCAATATCTTGGTGGTTGGCTCCAAACTAATTTTCAGATGGGGGTACCTTTGTCCAGCCAAACCTGAATCTGGTCCTGATCACCAATGCATCCTTCTTTGATTTGTAAGTACATATTAAGGATTTGTGAGCACACCCGCTCAGGACTACAGCTGTATGTCAGTGTGCTCAAGGTGAGGGCAAATTCCCCTTGCATTGCAGGCATTTTCAGTGGTTTCTAGTCATCCAGTAGAAACATAGACATTGACGGCAGATAAGGACCGCAAGGCCCACCTACTCTGCCCATTTTCCCTGCCTGCTGTAAAAACCGCATACCCTACTTGATCTCTGGCTTTACCTCCTTGATGTTCCTGGACATAAGTCTCCACCACTCATTCACACTAATGGGATAGCGCTGGAGACACTAGGACCCAGCAGGAGCAAACTTTTTGCTGGAGGGCCGGCGCCAGAGATGGAGCCGTGAGGAGCGCGCCAGCTGCAGCGTCACGGTAATGACTATCTCGCGTCGACCCTCCAACCGCCTTCAGTTCCTTTTTCCCCATCGAGTGCACTTCAGTGACGACGACGCTCACCCGCCGGGAGTCAAACTTCAAACTAGCAGCATAGTTTTTAGTTTTGTTGTTTTGTAGTAATATCTCAAATAAGTATCGTTTAAGTTTATTCTTATTTACAAAGAAGTCTCAGCCTACGTTGACGGAGTCGACCATGAGCAGGTCAGGTGATGGTAGGGAGACTTCGTATGAAAGCTGTTCAGTCAGCCAGGCTGGGTCCAGTCCGCCGCCTTCTCCGGAGGGGGGGTCTGACAATGGTTAGTCCGATGCCCAAGGGGGCGGGCGGTCCCCTCAACGTAATAATAAGCGGTTGCATTCTACGGCACCGTTCGACCTCGACTCTTCTTGACTCACAGGTCAAAGAAAGGCATCTTTCGAGAATTACGCCCTCTGATATGTCTGCCGTGGGCGGTCAGTTATTGGAGCTAGTTGCGGTATCCTCCTTCGGGGTCGCCAGCTTCTGTTCCTGGTAGCCGACGTCTTTGACATCGTAGCCCTACCCCGCCCTCTGGTAGGTCTTCAGATGAGCAGTTTCATCAGTGGCCCGCTCTTATGGAGCTGTGGGCCCAGAGGTTGGTCAACTGCCTAGCCCGGTCACTCGGGAGCCGGGCTTCTTGGGAGACCAGGTAGGGTAGTTGAGCCTCCCTGGTCGCTGGCGCCGTCTTGATGCCGTCGACACCTGATAACCGTGTCCCCATATGGCTGCGGCGCGGGGCCCACGCGATGCCTCTATCGCCTGCTCTCCTTCCCCACTTTCTCCTCAAATCCTGTTTTTCAGAGTGTTGGGGTGTTTTCTCGCCCTCGGCATCGATGGCACGCTTCGGCGCCATCTTGGCGCTGATCGTCTATCGGCGCCGTCCTCGCCATTGAGTTTCTTGGCGCCGTATGCTTCGGCGCCATCACACGCCGCGCGCCGTCTGTGCCCTCGTGGTGTCTGGCGCCTTCCTCGGTGCCGTGTGGCTTCCGGCGCCGTGCGCTTCGTCGGCACCATGTGTTTTTTCGGTGCCGGAAGTTCTAGAGGCGTCATCCGCTTTTCAGGACTCCTCCTCCTTTAACGCTTTTTCTTCTTCCTCATTTCCTTCAGATTTTCACTCCTTTCCTGTCCATGCAGTCCCTCCTGGACTGTCAGGAGATGACATTGAGCCTGACCCAGACCTTCGACTGGGTGATGAAGTGGAAGGATCCATTTCTGCTGCAGAACCTGTGGTCGAGGACCTGTCTTTTAAATCTCTGCTGAAAAATTTGATTTCCACTCTTTCTTTCCAAACTACAGACATCGATCCTGGGAAATTGCTATGACTCCAATACCTTCATGTTCCGGAGATCCCTACGGATTTGACTCCTCTGGTACAGCCCTCCTTTGAGACGCTCTCTAAAATGGTATGGAATAATCCCGCTCTCATTTCTTCCGTGGCTAAATCCATAGATAGGAAATACTCAGCCCCCAAGGATCAACCTATTTTGGCGTCCCAAGCCTTTGCGGATCCTATTGTAGTTTTGGCAGAGAATGATAAGGTCGTCCTTCCCCAGACTACTACAGCTCGACCTATTAACAAAGAATCTCGTAAGATAGACACTGTGGGTAAGAGAGTCTTTGCTGCTTCCTCCCTGGGTATGCGTATTGCCAGCTACCAAGGCTATTTCTCTCAATATGAGTATATCCTTTGGCACTCACTCAAACAAATGGTTGAAGCTCTACCGGATTCGGACACAAAGTCAGAGCTACTCCACACCATTACCAGGGGTATCGAATCCAACAACCAGCAGGTTAAAGCGCTATGGATGCTTTCGATACTGCTTCGGAGAGCTGGCATTTGTACCGCCGTCATTCCTGGCTCTCGCACTTCAGGTTTCACAAATGATGCACAGCAGCAAGTAATAGCGTTGCCTTTTGATGGTGTGTATCTCTTGACCCCTCAAGTAGAACAGGCTCTAGAAGCTACGAAAGACTAGGTCAACCCGTTAAGTTGGCTCGACCTCCTCCTGTCCCCTCTCGAGGGGGTGTTAATAAACGCCAGTTCCATAACCGTCAGTCCTTTCGAGGCAAAGGCAGAGGAAGTTTTCATAAAAACCAAGCCCCCCCAGCCTCAAAAGAAAACGCAACAGAAGGCGCAAGCACCCAAAGCGCCTCAGCGCCGCCTTCTGAGTTCTTGGCCCAAGTCCCACCTCAGCTGCCCGAGGTGGACTCTTCCTCAGCGGTGGGAGGTCGTCTGACGCGCTTCTACAATCAATGGAAATCGATAACCTCAGACAAATGGGTCCTCCAGATAATCCGCGAGGGGCATTCACTCAGTCTTGTGGAGACCCCTCCGGATCGTCCTCCCAAACGACACCCCAAGCTGTCAACCCATCAGTCAGACCTTCTCGCTGCCGAGATACAGGGCCTTCTGAACAACAGGGCAGTAGAAGTAGTTTTGCTGCATCAACAGAACACAGGGTTCTACTCCCCTTACTTTCTGGTTCCAAAGAAAACCGGGGGCATGCGCCCCATTTTGGACCTCAGAAAACTAAACACATTTCTGCCTAAGGAGAAATTCAAAATGATTTCACTAGGAACCCTGTTACCTTTGCTTCATCAACATGACTGGCTAGCTTCCCTAGACATGCAGGATGCTAACCAGCACATTTCAATTCACTCAAAGCATCACAAACTCCTAAGGTTTGTGGCTCTGGGACAACATTATCAGTTCAGAGTCCTGCCCTTTGGGCTATCCTCGGCGCCACGAGTTTTTACAAAGTGCTGTGCAGTTCTCGCAGCACACCTCAGAAAGATCGGAATACAGGTGTTCCCTTATCTGGACGATTGGCTTCTGGCAAGTCCTTCCAGGCAGGGAACTCTGGACGCTGTAACTACGGCTTCAAGCTTTCTCACGTCCATGGGAGTCCTGCTAAACCTAAAAAAATCGCAGCTGCAGCCCTCCCAGAAGCTCCTTTTTATAGGAACTCTTCTGGACACCTCCTGTGCGAAGGCTTTCCTTCCAGAGGACAGGAGGAACGATATCCTTCAGATGGCTCGTCACATCGGGGAGAGCAACTCGGTTCCAGCTCTATCGATGCAACGGATGCTAGGTCTCATGGCATCCTCTGTGTTCACTGTACCCCTAGCACTCCTTCACATGAGAACTTCTCAGTGGATGCTCAGTACTCAGTGGTCCCCAACCACTCACCCGCAGTCCTTTCTCATCAAGGTGACAGAACCTCTAAAGAGGTCACTCACCTGGTGATCAAGAGATCAATCTCCTAGAAGGATATCCCTTTGCTCCTCTGGATCATCAGATTTCCATTACCACAGGCAGCGTCCCTGATGGGGTGGGGCTCACTGTCAGGCTCTCCACACTCAAGGTACGTGGACTCAAGTTGAGTCCCAGCTTCACGTAAATGTCTTAGAAATGAGAGCCGTTCTTTATGCGGTCCGGGCGTTGAAGGACATTCTCTGTCACAAGAACATTCTCCTTCAAACGGACAACAAAGCAGTGATGTATTACATCAACAAGCAGGGCAGTGCTCACTCTTACCCCTTAGGCAGGGAAGCGATGAGAGTGTGGGAATGGTGCTTGGAGCACAAGGCTCTAATTCAAGCGGTCTACCTGCCGGGAGTGCAGGATGAACTGGCAGACCGTCTCAGCAGAACAGAGACAGATCCTCATGAATGGTCTCTCGACTCAACCATAGTTCAGTCACTATTCGCAGAGTGGGGAACTCCAGACCTGGACCTTTTTGCATCCCCACTCAACACAAACTGCCTCTCTTCTGCTCCAGAAATCCAGGGCCTGGCATTTCTGTCAGGAAGCGTTCAGGCTGCGGTGGGCAAGCGCTTTCTACGCCTTTCCACCTCTTCCTCTAATTCAGAGGGTACTTCTCAAGTTCGAATCCCAGGGGGACAAAATGATCCTCATTGCTCCCTTCTGGCCTCGACAGATGTGGTTTCCACTACTCAACAGTATGTCGGCAGCTCCGCCGAAACTACTTCCCCTTCAGACGAACCTCTTGACTCAGGGGCCTGTTGTTCATCCCAACCTGAGGTCGCTTCACCTTCACGCTTGGCTCCTGAAGAGATAGAAGTGATCAGCTTCAATGTCTCTCGCAGGGTTTCAGATATTCTTCTGGCTGCGCGGAAGCCAGCCACTAGGAAAACTTACACAGCCAAATGGAAGCGTTTTTCACTCTGGTGTGCAAAATCCTCTTTGAATCCTTTTTTCCTGCCCACCAGATAAAGTTTTAGAGTACCTCTTAGACCTCTCAAATTTAAGTCTGCAGTACTCTACAGTCAAGGTTCACCTTTGTGCCATTTCAGCTTATCATGAGCCGGTACTTTCCTTGTCACTGGCTCAGTTACCTGTGGTTAAGAGGTTTCTTAAGGGAATTCTGCATACCAGACCTCCTATAAGACGTCCAGTCGCAGCCTGGGACATTAATCTTGTGCTAGATATGCTCACTCGGAAACCTTTCGAACCTCTGGCTACCTGTGAACTAAAATTTCTCACCTGGAAAACGGCCTTCCTGGTGGCCATTACCTCAGCCCGCAGGGTCTCTGAGATACATGCCTTGGTCACAAACCCTCCATATACTGTGTTCCACAAAGACAAAGTAGTCCTTAGAACCCATCCTAAATTTCTTCCTAAGGTTGTTTCGGAATTCCATCTAAACCAACCTTTGGTCCTTCCCTCTTACTTTGCGAACTTCCAGAGTGAAGGAGAACGTTCTCTTGATTCCTTGGACGTCAGGAGAGCATTGCGTTTCTATCTAGATAGAACAAAAGACTTTCGTAAAGCTCAACAAGTTTGTTTCCTTCAGCGAGACCCTGCTGGGTCAACCTGTCGCTATCAGATGTATCTCAGCATGGCTAGTGGCATGCCTTCACCACTGTTATTCCATGGCGCAGGTTAAGCTGGAGGGCAGATTGTACGCTCACTTTACTAGGGCGGTCGCGGCATCTCTGGCGGAAATTCGTAACGTACCCATTGCAGATATTTGCAATGCGGCTACTTGGAGCTCAGTGCATACTTTCGTTAAACACTATGCCTTGGATGTCCGTGCCAGAGGACATCTTTCCTTTGGCAGGACCATCCTTAATGGACTTCTGTCCTAAAACTGTGAGCTCTTTGGTCTCTCCTGCCACCCTCTCGGGGGATTATTAGCTCGGTACTCTCCCATTAGTGTGAATGAGTGGTGGAGACTTCTGCCCAGAAGATATGGAAATTACTTACCTACCGTAATTCTTGATCTTCTTGGATGAGTCTCCACCACTCATTCACACGCCCACCCTCCATCCCGCGAGCTCACCTCTATTGTTGGACTTCACTCCCTCAAATCTTTAGGCTGTGAAGACTTCTTTGTTGACCCTTCTTATACGGGTCGTTCAGACTATCTTATCTTCGGTTTTTGGTTAGGCTATCCTTCTAAGTTAGTTACGCTGCACCTCCTCGGAAAAAAAGGTACTGAGGCGGTTGGAGGGTCAATGCCGAGATAGTCATTACCGCACGAGCTGAGGCTCGCGGTGCCGCTCCTCGCGGCTCCATCTATGCGCCGGCCCTCCAGCAAAAAGTTTGCTCCCGCTGCGTCCTAGTGCCTCCGGCGCTATCCCATTAGTGTGAATGAGTGGTGGAGACTCGTCCAAGAAGATCAAGAATTACGGTAGGTACGTAATTTCCATTTCCTATCGCTAGGGTTTTCCTATGCCTGTTCCATGCATGCTTGAATTCCCCCACTGTGTTTGTCCCCACCACCTCTGCTGGAAGTCTATTCCATGCCTCCACCACCCTTTCCATGAAGAAATACTTCCTCATGCTACTCCTTAGTCTACTCCTTTCCAACCTCATGTCATGCCTCCTCGTTCCTGGACATCTCCTTTTTTGAAAGTTGCTACCCTCCGCTGCCTTATTTTTGACTTTTAGATATTTGTACTGTAGGTTTCTATCATATCTCACCTGTCTCTCCTCCAGGGTATACATATTGAGGTCTCCCAGTCTCTCCTCATATGACTTTTGGTGCAGGCCCTGCACCATCTTTGTTGCCCTTCTTTGAACTGCCTCCACGCTGTCTACATCCTTATGGAGATGCAGCCTCCAGAACTGGATGCAGTATTCCAAATGAGGCCTCACCAATGATTTGTACAGTGGCATCACCACCTCCTTTCTTCTGCTGGTGATACCTCTCCCTATGCACCCCACCATCCCTCTGGCTCTTCCCACAGCCTTGGCACATTGTTTGACCACCTTTAGGTCATCAGATATGATTACCCCAAATCCTTTTCATGTTTGGTGACTATCAGTTCCCCCCCCCCCCAAATCATGTAATCCTTCCCCGGGTTCTTGCGCCCCAAATGCATGATTTTGAACGTTTTCGCATTGCATCTCAGTTGCCACACTCTAGACAGTTCTTCCAGTTTACCTAGGTCCCTCCTCATTTTTTCCACCCTCCGAAGTGTCCACCCTGTTGCAGATCTTAGTGTCATCTTCAAAGAGGCACACCTTCCCCTCTGCAATGTCACTTATGAAGACATTAAACAGAACTGATCCCTGCTGGTCACCCTCCTTTCCTAAGATTGAGCACCATTTACCACAACCCTCTGTCTTCTATCACTCAACCAGTTCGTAACCCAGTTTACCACCTTGTGACCCACTCCCAGGCTGCCCAGCTTGTTGACAAGTCTTCTATGTGGAACGTTATCGAAGGCCTTACTGAAATCCAGGTGGGCCACATCCACCACTCCCCCTGATCCATGACCTTAGTCACCCAGTCAAAGAAATTAATTAGATTTGTTTAACATGACCTTCCCGCTGTGAATCCGTGCTGTTTCTGATCCTGTGTTCCGCTGGATTCAGTGTGTTCCACAATCCTTTGTTTAAGCAGTGTTTCCATAATCTTCCCCACTATTGAGGTGAGGCTGACTGGTCTATAGTTTCCAGCCTCCTCCGTTCTCCCACTTTTGTGAAGAGGGACTATATCTGCTCTCCTCCAGTCCTCTGGAACCACTCCCGTATTGAGTGATTCATTGAATAGGGCTGCCAGTGGTGCTGCCAGCACCTCCCATAGTTCCCTTAATATTCTAGGGTGTATCCCATCCGGTCCCGTTGCCTTGTCCACTTTCAGTTTTGTGAGTTCTTTTAGGACCCTGTCTTCTGTAAATGGACTGATGTCCATCTCCCTCCAATATCTATGTTGCCAAACTGTGGTCCCTTGCCTCCTCCTTCTGTGAATACAGAACACAAATATTTGTTCAGTATTGATGCTTTTTCCAGGTCCCCTTCCACACACTCTCCTTCTTCCCCTTTAAGTCTCACTATCCCACCCCTGTTTTTCTCCTTTCACTAAAGTACCTATAAAAAGTCTTGTCTCCTTTTTTTTTTTTTTTTTACCTCGTGTACCATTTTTTCTTCTGTTTGTGCCTTTACGCTCCTGACTGCTTTCCCTGCCACCCTCTGTTTATCCAGGTACACTACCCTGTCCTCCTCCTGCTGTGTTTTCTGAAAGCCATCTTTTTCACCCTTACCTTCCTGGCCACTTCCTTTGAGAACCATAGTGGCTTTCTCTTTCCCTTGTTTACTTGCCCTAATGCAAAGGTTTGTCATCTCCACTATGGCTCCTTTCAGATAGTTCCATTGCTCCTCCACTCCCCCTCCCCCTTGTCCCTCCATGCCAGGGCATGCTTGAGACATATTCTCATCTTAGTGAAGTCCGCCCTCCTGAAATCCAGGACCCTCACCTTTGTATGGCTTGACCCTGCCATTGTACTCATGCTGAACCACAGATTGCGATGATCACTGGATCCCAGGTGTTCGCCCACCCTGACTTCCTCAATTCTGTCCCCATTGGTGAGTACCAGATTCAAAATTGCACCCTACCTGGTGGGCTCTAGCACTAGCTGCCTGAGGCCTGCCCCTTACACAGAGTACAAGGATGTCCCTGCTCCTGACTGACGCAGCAGTTAGGATGCTCCAGTCCACATCTGGCAGATTGAAATCACCTACCAGCAGCACCTCCCCTTTAGCTGCCATTGTGTACATGGATTCCACTGGAACTGTGTCCACCTCCGCCCCATGCTGGAAGTCTGTATATTATGCCCATGCGAAAAGCAGTCCCGTTGCCCATCTCAAGGGCGACCCACAGTACCTCTGCATTCCCTGTATCTGTCACCCTAATACCCTCCCTGACATAAAGAGCCACCCCCTGCCTCTTCTAAACAGAGTATAACCTGGTACTGTTACATCCCAGTCATGGTTTCCAGTATACCACGTCTCTGTAATGGCTACAATGTCCAGGTCAGCCTCCATCATCAAGGCCACCAGGTCTGGGATTTTATTCCCTAGGCTGTGGGCATTTGTATACATGGCTTTCCATGTTCTGCCATTTGTCCTTTGATCAGCCCCCCTTCCTCCTGTCCTCCGCTGTTCTCCCCTCTATGGGTTTTGTTTCCTCTGGCCATATCATAACTTTGTGGTCCTCCATGTTGACTTAACGATCCTGTGAGGCTGGGCAGTTTGGTTCTCCTTGCATCCTTCTGCCCCTAAACCCCCACCCCGCTCCTAGTTAAAACACTTACCAATGAAGCATTTAAACCCGTTCACTGAGGACAGCCTGTTTGGATAAATACATACAATACTGCAGCTGTGTTCTGTGTGAACAAGTGGGGGGCCCATTGCTCCTGCATGAGAAAGTTCTGGTTATATGGTCACTGGCAAGGAGTCCTGCCACCATGTTGTTAGCCATCTGTCTTGCTGGCATTGATGAGTTCTTAAATGCTAGTAAGTTAAAGTATTATGCTTCTCTCTCTCCATTAGTAATACAGCCCTCTAAGCCTCAGTCTGGAATGTATATACTTCAGCAAAAAAGGAATCTGTGCTACCAGCTAGGGAACAAGTTACTAGGACAGGAACACCTCTCTCCTTTCAGTCATTTAAGAACATTAACGTTAACAAGTTCAGCCCAGGTTCACTCATAATTTTATATAATTTTGATAGTAATATTGCATCTTACTTCGAGATTCGCTCTTGCAGCAGGTAACACCTTTGAGACGGAAGCCGGCAGGCACCAGGACCCCACGGAAAACTTCAAGCTAGCAGTATACAGCAGGGGACCGCCCCCTATATCAGCCCACCCCACAACACGAGTGGTGGTATAAAGGGCCAGCCCCCAGCCCATCCCCAGTTCTTTTCCCACCATCGGCGGCGTAAGTCGGACCTTCACGAATGTCTTCAACTAGTCAACTGCCATTTTTCATTGTGCTTACCCACGTTTTGTTATTTTCGCCAAAACCAGTGATTTCTTCAGCAACTCACTTGCATGTCGTCGTCTTCTCCATTCTCCTCAATCGAGAGGCAGCTATCGAAGTGTGCGTGTGGCAAGCAGATTCCTAACAAAGATGGCCATTCGGCCTACCTCTTCTGCCTAGGCCCGGACCACAATATTGAGGCCTACCAGCATTGCCAAGATTTCAGTCAACGCACTCTGCTCTACCACCAGAAGACTCTCAAAGCCTTCCTGCTTTACAAGATGCTATCTGAAATGGAGAAGAGCTTCATCGCAAGAGATTATCCTCTTCTTCGGCCTCTGGGGCCTCTTTCTCTTCTTCTCACAAAGAGAAGAAATTGAGCGGCAAACACAAGCATCGGGAGAAGCATAAGGAGAAACGCTGGGCAGAAGAATGCTTGTGGTCCCTGACCAAACCATGGGGGTTCGACTTACTCCACCGTGGCCTCTGGGCTACCAGTGACCAAACCTCCCTCCCTTATCACAGTAGCGGGAGAAGGTTCTTCGGGGCGCGGGACTAAGTCCCCTGCCTCGCAGCCTCTCAAGCTTAGCTCCTTGGTGCCAGTGGGCTCTAAGCCAAGTGGTTCGGCCGATGGATCCTCAGGTGGCAGGTCCCTACCTGTCGCTCTCCTAGCCAGGGTGTCTGCCGCATCCTCCCCGACATCAGGGCCTGATGCTACCAGGCAACATCCAGGACCATCGCTTCCTCCTCCAGTAAAGAGGGGCATCCATCCTGCTCAGAAGCCATCTCCCCTATCCAAGCAACTTCTCTTAGGCAGCCGCCAGCTGAATCCCCAGCCCAATCTTGGCCTACGCCAGTCCCTCGACACCGGCTTCTCCGGTGCCTTCTCAGGCGACCCCATAGCCACCTAACCCTCCCAAGTCGCCAGCGGGGCCTGATGTCCATTCTCAGCCAACGCCTGAAGGTCCAGCGCCTGACAATCGGATGCTGGGTCCAGCTCATCCAACGCCATATGGCACTGTCCCTCTGGGTCCGACACCAGGTAACACGAGTAACGCTATGCCGATGCCTGGGTTACCATAACCCGATGACCAGACGCCGGGGCCTTCCACGCCTAACCCCTTGACGCCAGCCACTCCAGACTTGTAGAATCCTCTGCAAGTTCTCAATGAGCTCTTCGTGGCCTGGTGGACCTATTTCACAGATAAAGAGGCACCCAGGGCACCTCCTCAGCTAACCTCCCAAGGGCCGCCCCGGACAAATCTCCAGTCCGCCCACCTACTCCCCTCCTATGGGGACTACCCCAACACTTGATGGGGATGACACCCCCCTCTTCCTAAAGGCCAGTCGCGTAAACAACCATGTTCGCCCTCCCTCTCTCCAGACTCGGGGGGAGGAGGGGATTCGGACAGGTACTTCTCCTCTTCTTCCAGCCAAGGGGACTCTGACCTGCCATCGGAGCCAGAGGGTGGCAAAGACACTTCTTGGTCCCTGCCTGATCACCCAGCATTCATGTATGTAATGAGGCACATTCAACAACTGATTGGCTGGGATACAGAAGAGCTGGATTTGGAACGACGTAGGCTGGCCACCTTCCTCAGGAAGAAAGACACCCTGCCTGTGGTGGAGTCTTATAAGGACACCAACAGGCTTGCTTGGAAATGTCTCTTTTCCATGCCAGCCGTATCCAAAAAAATCAGACTGGCTATATACCATCCCTAAGGAGGATCCTTTTTACGGGGAACAGCTGGAGGCAGGCTCAGTTGTGATGAATGCTGCCCATGACTGCTCCATGCTCCCTAAGCATTTGAGTACACAACCCCCAAGCAAGGATTCCAAGCAGTTTGACCACCCTGGTCAGGAAGGTGTATTCCTCGGCCACTTGTGCCATACACTCTCAAAACTTGCTTGCCCACATGGTTCAATATCATAATGCCCTGTGGGACAAGGCAGTGGAAGTTGCTCAGGCCATACCAGATTGCCCAGGGAAGGCAGAGCTCATGGCCATCCTGAAGTCGGGCTCAAATGTAGGTAACCATGTCCTTCAGGCTTCCTATGATACCATAGACTCGGCGGGCAGAGCCGTGGCTTCCGCCCTCTGTATCCATCGCTAATCCTGGCTGAGCATGTCCGGGTTCACCCCAGACGTCCAGTCCAAGATTATCAATGCCCCCTTTAGGTGACCAGTGCTGTTTGGTGAAGACTCACAAAACATCATCACTCGCCTGCAGGAATCCAGAAAAGCCATCAGGTCTGTACAGACTGTGTACAAATTCCAGCCCAGACAGCAATCTAAGCAGTCCTTTTGGAAAAACGCTAGACAGCAATCTAGGGGACAGCAACAGCAGAGAGCAGGATTCAAGTGAAAGGCCTCTACTCCTGCTTCCAGAGGTTCCTCCCCTCAGGCTCCCAGGACCTCCCAGCGTGCTATCCCCCTTCCCGGCTCCTCAGCCTGAATCATTGCCTGACCCCCCTTCCCTGGCTGAGGCCTTAGGGGAGGTGGTGGGGGTCGATTTTCCTTGCACATCGAAAGGTGGCGCCAGATAACCACAGATCATTGGGTCATGCAACTCATCGGAAAGGGGCACAATCTAGAGTTCATAGGGAGACCCCAGACAACCCACCCATCCTCCCATTCCTCTCAGGCTCACAGCGCCTCATCGCAGAGGGCGATCCAGGCCCTACTGCAAAAACGGGCCATAGACCCAGTTCTGCCAGCACAACAGGGAAAAGGGTTTTACTCCCACTTCTTCCTGGTGCTAAAGAAAATTGGGGACCTTCGCCCTGTCTTTAGCCTCAGCCATCTGAATCTGTACATGGAGTACAAATGATTCCGGATGGTTATTCTGCCCGGTCTGCTCCCTCTCCTCCATCAAGGGGATTGGCTATGCTCCCTGGACATGCAGGACGCATACCTCCACATTCTGATTTTCCAACCTCACAGGAAATACCTTCACTTCCCCTGCCAGAGAAGGCACTACCAGTTCAGGACCCTGCCACTCGGCCGGTCCTTGGGTCCCCAGGGTTTTCACCAAATGCCTTGCAGTTGTAGCCACAGCTCTAAGGAGACAGGGCCATTATGTCTTCCCTTACCTGGACGACTGGCTGCCGACCACTCCCACCTGGGACCAGCTCCTCCACACCATGCAGGCTACTTTCTCCCTGTTTCAGGACCTAGGGGTCACTTTAAATCTCCCCAAGTCCTCTCTTTTGCCAAGCCAACGGCTATAGTACATAGAGGCAATCTTGGACATGACTCAAGGCAAAGCCTTTCTCCCTCAAGACAGGGCAGAGAAGCTTCAGACGCACGCTCATCAGATCTCCTCGCATCAGGTCCCAGCCAGGTCCATACTGAGACTTTTGGGACACATGGCAGCTGTCATTGCAACAGTTCCCCGGGCCAGACTGTACATGAGGGTGATCCAGTGGAACCTGAGAGTCCAGTGGGACCATCGTTCGGATGACCTGTAACAACCCATCTTGGTATCAAACCATGTAAGACAGGCATTCGCATGGTGGTTAAATTCCTCCAACCTGGACGGCCCGGTGGCGCTGAAGGTTGAGTCACTGGAGCGCCACACCTCGCCACGGCCAGAGTTAAGGCGAGCTTTTGCGCGGTCGGCATGAGGAGAGAGGACTGAGCATCCGATGGACTGCTCTCCCGTCCCTGGGAGGGTTCCATTGTGTCTCCGGCACAGTAGAGAGCCCTGGTGGAACAGCTAGCATGGAACAATGTAAGAGAGGAGTGCAACAAACATCTACTGCCCAGCCATGCAGACGTAATTGCACAGTCACGCTGCTGGGGAAAACACCAAGAAATACCCCGCGCCTGGGTAGGCAACAGCTCCGCTCAGGACTGTACCACCACATGCCCAATACTGGGCCTTGTCTCCGCCCCCTCTGTCCTTCCAGCACCTGGGCCAGTAAATTAGATTATAGATGGAGCACCGGAGTGGAGGCAGCCCTACCTCAGGGGGCTCAGAGCTGGGGGATCTGCTGGCAAGAGGTTGGTGGAGGGCTTCTACCCTCTGAGGAGATGAGGGACTAGGTGGGTGGTAGAGCAGTACCAGTGAGCAGGGGCAGCCTGAGAGAGTTCTAGGAAGCGGAGCATAAACAGTCAACAACAACAAAATTTCTCCAAAGGGGTTTATCTCAGGAAATAACCTCCCAGCCAGATCCTAACGACGGACACATCGGGTGAAGGCTGAGGAGCACACTTGGGAGACCGTCAAACTCAAGGGACCTGGTCTCAACAAGAGCTCCATATCAACGTCCTAGAGATGAGGGCGATTCTGTATGCCGTTCGGGCTTTTCAGACAGTCTTGCTCTCTGGTCCCCTGTTGATCCAGACGGACAACATGTCGGTGGTATTTTACATCAACAAGCAAGGGGGGGGGGGGACTCACTCTTATTCATAGTAGGAAAATATAGATGTACAGAAGGCTGAGTAGCCCATTTGTATACATCTCCTGTCATAGCAGATTTATTCCCAGCCTCCTGGGTTTAGTAAAAAGTTGTCAAGTTTGTTCTTAAAACAGTTGAAAGAATCGACTACTACAATATCCCTGGGAAGAGTATTCCAAATAGGGATAATTCGTTGGGTAAAAATATTTCGTCTTAACTGACTTTTCTAGGGACATGGATATGTTGTTCAATCCACACTTACTGGCAGGTTCCTTGCCGCTTTAAATCTTGCCGGAAGGTCTTCAAGCTGGCTCCTCCCACTCACCCGGGTGATAAAACTCTCGGCTCCACCCCATGACGCCAGATGTTCCTTACCTCTTGGAAGCTCAGGTTCCCTCCTTTGCGCTTTGCATTTTAGGCCTGGATCCTAACTCTTCGGTTAACCCGAAACTTATCTTAAAATTTACAAGACTTCGGTCTTTTTCTTCCCTCGCGGCTGCGATGGACAAGACGACTCCCAGATTTCGGCGGTGCCCCTGTGGGCAGAAGATGTCCCAGACTGATCCGCACTCCACGTGCATTTACTGCCTTGGGCTTGAGCACGATTCGCAGGCCTGCGACTTGTGCAAGTCCTTCTCGGCCATGGTTCTTGAGGATCGCGCTGCCAGATTGCAACTTGGGTGCCCCAAGAAACATTATCCTCCGGTGAAGTCGAAGGAGGCCCGTTGGGCGGTGTCCGGTGGCGGGCTTGGCTGAACAGCTCAAACAAATGATCGCCCTCGAGGAGGAGGCGGCCCAGGCCGCATCGACATTTTCGGTCGCGGCGTTTATCCCGCTCTCTTTGCACTCCTCCTATACGGCTTCGTCCAAGGAGCTTTGTCAATCCCTCTCCACCAAGGGAGAGGGCCCTTCGGGACATTCCTCTCGGTCCAAGAAAAAGGACTCCAAGGGTAAGTCCCACCGTTGATGTTTGTGGGAGCAGGAGAGGTCCCCTTCCCCGGATAGTCGACACTCGACTTCGGTTAAGGTTGCGGCTAAGGCCGCTGGCTTCAGAATGTCTTCGTCAGGTCAGCCGGCCGAGACACCAGTTGACGCAGTCGAGATGATTTTTCTCGACCTGTCGGACGGGTTGTCGACTGGAGAAGCCGACAACCCTTCTTCACCGGTTCCCCCGGTGGAAACCGAGGACTTGCCTGTGCCTCCTGTGCTGGAGTCCCTGGTTAAGGTCCCTGAACCGAGGGAGGAGCGGGTTTCCACCGCTCCCTCTCAGACCCACCCTCGGAAACACTGAAGGTCTCGGATCTCTTCTCATTCCAGCCGATCCTGCCAACATCGGCGGTCTTGGTCTCTGCATCGAGGAAAGCGGCGGCGCTCATCCTCGGCTTCGTCCTCTTCGGAGGATAGGCTCCGGCACAAATTGCGTCGGTGCTACGAGGGTCTGATGTGGCAGCAGCTCCTTTTGACGGGGAATAAGCCGAATCCGTCGCCTTCCCCAGCCATTAAGTGGCTGTCACTAGAGCAGCCAAAACAACCCCTCGATGTTATCAAGGAGCCGAAGCCGGCACCAGTTGTTCGGCCAAAATTGGCTGCGCCACCCATCGTGGTGGAACCCCTGCCTCCACAGCCTAAAACTTGGGCCCTGACCAAGGATTCTCGGTCGGGTCAGGGTTTACCTCATCGATTGTCGGTCACCCTCACTCTCGATCGACCTTGGCAGGTGGAGGGTGGCTCAGGCCCTTGGCAGCTGTGTGCAGACTCCTCGAGTCTGACGATTCCTCGCTGTTCTCCAGGCCCCTTGGCCTGGAGTCCACTGGAGGTCAGTCGGTGGACAAGAGCTCATCCTCGTTCCTGGGAATGCTTTGGCTCATCTCAGAGTCTACTGGGATGAAGCTCGAACCCGTTTCAAAGCGGGCCAAGTATCCCCTCACGGAGATTCTGGACCGAGGGGATTCCCCCATGGAGGCCTTTCCGGTGGCCGAAGCCATTGTTGGCCCGGCTCTGGAGCTGTGGCAGCGGCCAGCTTCTTGTCCAGCACCTTCAGCCAAGATGGCCTGAAAGTATGCCATTCCCACAGGTTCACTCTCCGGATTCTCGGAGCACCCCTCCGCAGAGGAGCTTGTGACCGACAGTGTTTTCCGGCGATCTGGAAACACTCAGGACATGGACAAGCCACCCGATAAGGAGTCCAAGAAACTGGACTACTCCGGGCGGAATGTCTATGCTGCGTCCTCTTTAGGCCTTCGTCAGGCCAGTTCGGCCGTTCTGATGGCACACTTTTCACACGCCTTTTTGGGCTCCCTGAATGAGGTGATTCCTCATCTCCCGGCTGACCTCCAGACAACGGTCAAGCAGATGCGTGATCAGGGAAGGGCGGTGGCTAAGCAACAGCTCCAAACTGCCTTAGACATTGAAGACTCTTGTGCCCGGTCAGTAGCGACCACAGTGGCCATGCCCCGCAGAGCTTGGCTGCGGATCTCCACTTTCACAGCAGATACCCAGCACAAGCTGGCAGATGTTCCCTTCCCGGGTACCGACTTGTTCGGTCCCGGGGTGGAGGGTCATCTGCAGAGGATCGAGAAGTCCAGTGCCACCTTGGACTCAGTCACGTCTGCCCAGAAGGACAAAGGCCGCCATCCCATCAGCAGGGTAAGCCCTTTTGGCCTTCAGCCCCTGCAGCACGTTCGGCCCACAACACCAGCATCAGGGCCAGCAGGCTCGCACTTGGCACCCCAAAGCCAAGCCTGCAGCTTCCTCCAGCAGGAAGCCAGGAGGGAAAGGTCCAGGAGGTCCCTCGGCCGGTCCTTCATCCAAGCCTGCCCAGTGACGGGTTGAGGGGTGTCACCCCCAACCTCGTCACTTCTCCCCAGGTTCCCCCCGTGGGGGGATGGCTCCATCACTTCCTTTCCGCCTGGTCCGATATCACCATGGACCGCTGGGTGCTGGAAGTGGTGGGAAAGGGTCTGCCTCTGTAATCGAGCAGGCCCCACCCTATTGAGCCGTCGCCCCACGGGGGGGCTATGGGGTCCGCAGCCTCTCTGTCGGCTCGTCGAGCCAACTTTGCCCTGCTCCTCCAGAAGGAGGTGATCAGGGAGGTGGTGGATCCTCCACCAGACCCAGGGTTTGTGTCCAGGTATTTCCTGGTACCAAAACGGACAGAGGGCTGGTGCCCCAATCTAGACCTACATGACCCGATCAAGTTCCTAAGGTCTTGAACCTTCGGGATGGTCACTCTGGCTCAGATCATTCCATCCTTGGAACGAGGCGTGTGGTTCTGTTCTCTGCACCTCCAGGATGCATTCTTTCATGTCCCAATCCGTCCGTCCCACCAGCGATTCCTCCGCTTCAGGGCGGAGGGGTCCCTTTACAAGTTCTTGGCCATGCCCTTCGGCCTCTCTCCAGCTCCCAGGGTCTTCACCAAATGCATGGTAGTGGTGACAGCATTCCTGCGGCACCAAAGGGTCCTGGTGTACCCTTACCTGGACGACTGGCTGATTGCAGCACCTCCAGGTTGGAGATGGAGCAGTCCAGGGATCTGGCCCTCCAGGTCTGCTCTCAGATTGGCCTCCTCATCAACGAGGCCAAATCAGAACTCTTGCCAACGCAGGTGATTCAATTAATTGGGGCAGAGCTCGACTCTCTTCGAGCCAGAGCACGGCTCCTGGCGGACAGGGCCGAGGTTCTTTCCTCCTTTGCCCAGTCATTTTTGGTTGGGCAATTAAGCCTGCCCGGGACTTCCTGCACCTCCTGGGCCTCATGGCGGCCTGCACCAGCGTGGTCCGTTGGGCCCGCTGGCACATGCGTCCCCAACAGTGGTCACAGCACTCCGGTCCTCTGGACCAGCCAGTGATAGTGACCCAGGAGATGGGGAACGCTTTCCAGTGGTGGATCGTTCCAGCTCATCTGCAGGAGGGTATCCCGTTTGTCCGCCCAGAGCCAACAATCACTCTAACGACCGACGCCTCTCTGATGGGTTGGGGTGCCCATCTGGGGGAACTCAGAGCGCATGGCCTTTGGTCCCCTCAGCAGTCTCGATGTCACATCAACCTGCTGGAGCTTCGAGTGGTCCAACTAGCCCTCACCGCCTTCGCTCCATTTGTACGGGGTCAAGTGGTCCAGGTCCAGGCGGACAATACCACAACCATGTACTACCTAAACCACCAGGGCGGGATGCGCTCCTTGCCTCTGTGCAAGGAAGCTATCCGCACTTGGTCTCTCATGAGCAGACTGGAGGCGGATCTCCTAGCCATCCATGTGGCAGGAGCCTCCAACACTCTGGCCGATGCCCTAAGCCGGATAGGTGCTGCATCTCACAAGTGGTCTCTCCTGCCGGAGGTAGTACACAATCTGTTCTCCCACTGGGGCACACCTCAGGTGGACCTGTTTGCCTCCAAGGAGAATGAGAAGCTGAGGCTGTTTCATGCCCGTCCCTCAGCAGGGCTCGCTGCAGGGATGCCTTCTCGAGGCCGTGGACCCCGGGCCTCTTCTACGCCTTTCCCCCATTTCCTTGATCCACAAGGTGCTTCTCAAGGCAAGGAGGGACAAGGCACAGGTGATTCTGGTAGCCCCAGACTGGCCCCGCCAATTCTGGTATCTAGATCTCCTCAGCCTCAGCTCCAGGCTCCCGAGGTGGCTTCCAGCCCACCCGGACCTGATATCAGTCAACCAGAGGAAGGTTCTCCACCCGGACCTTCAATCCCTGCACCTGACGGCCTGGTTCCTGAGCGGCTAGAGTCCCAGGCCTTGGGTCTTTCCGACGAGGTCCTCAGCGTTGTTGAGGCATCCCGTAAGGAGTCGACCAGAAAATGCTACACCTTCAAATGGAAAAGATTCTCCATTTGGTGTCAGGGTAAGGGGTTGGACCCTTTCTCCTGTTCCTTGGCCAGCATTCTGGACTACCTGTGGTCCCTTTCTCAGCTAGGGCTTCGGTCGACGACCCTTAAGGTGCACCTGGTAGCCATCTCTGCTTACCGGGCGGCAGTCAGGAAGCAGTCAGTGGCGCAGGAGAAGGTGGTCGGTGCTTTTCAAAGGCCCACACATATCCTCCGTGCGAGAACCCACCTCGTGATCTACTGCTGGTACTGGCTGCTTTTATGGGCAAGCCATTCGAACCTATGCACAGGTGTGATATTCTCTCCGTCGTGGAAGACCGCCTTCTTGGTGGCTATCACGTCAGCCAGAAGGATAGGAGAGCTCCAGGTGCTTTCCATCGAGTCTCCCTATCTGGTCTTCCACAGGGACAAGGTTGTCCTGCGTCCCCACCCGAAATTCCTTCCGAAGGTGGTGTCGGAGTTTCACCTTAACCAGGTGTTGACTCTGCCGGTGTTCTACCCCAATCACACCTCGGAGGCCCAATATAGGCTCCATACTCTGGACCATAGAAGAGCGCTCTCTTATTACAAGGAGCGGATGGCTGAAGTTCGGGGAGAGGTTCGCCAGCTGTTTGTCACCTACGCTGAAGCCGCACCTGGCAGACCTGCAGCCAAGCGGACGATAGGCAGGTGGGTCACCTCCTGCATAGATCTCTGCTACAGGTTGGTGGGCATGGAGCCTCCCAAGGGATAAGAGCTCATTCTGTCTACTTACACCGCTGCATCGGGTGGCTGCTTCCAGGGACATCCCTATCCAGGAAATCTGCAGGGCTGCTACCTGGAAGTCAGCACACACCTTCATTACCCACTACCACATCGACCTTGAGTCACGCCGGGATGCTGGTTTTGGGACCTCAGTTCTCCAGTCTTTATTTCCCAAGTAGGGGGTGTGCGCCTTGCCTCCCTCCTCCCGGAGAACTGCTAGGAGTCTGCCAGTAAGTGTGGATTGAACAACATATCCATGTCCCTAGAAATACAGGTTACTCTCCTGTAACAGGAGTTCTAGAAATGGTATATGTTGTTCATCCACACAACCCACCCGACCTGCCCAGCTTCGACGCACAACCTGGCTTCCAGCGGGCTAGATCTGGCGTCATGGGGTGGAGCTGAGAGTTTTATCACCCAGGTGGGTGGGAGGAGCCAGCTTGAAGACCTTCCAGCAAGATTTAAAGTGGCAAGGAACCTGCCAGTAAGTGTGGAAGAATAACATATACCATTCCTAGAACTCCTGTTACAGGTGAATAACCTGTATTTGGGGTTTGTAAGTTTTAGTTGACTGCTGTGACTTCTTAATATAAAGTCTCTTTGAACCCGAATAGAGCCTAAATCAGATACTTATAATGGGTCCCTTATTATTTTAAACGTTAATAGAAGGTCTCCTCCTTTGTCTCCTCATTTCCAAAGGATAAAGATTTAAAGAAAGTAGCCTATAGCCATAATCAGCTCTATGAAGTCCATGAACCATTTTAGTGATCCTCCTCTGGACCCCCTCAATCTTCTTAACATCCTTACGTAAGAAGGTGCTCCACAAAGGTGAGCAATAGTTCAAAATAGGCCTTACATAAAGGGATGAGACAAGCTCTACTTCTAGAAGTAACTGAACATCTGATACAGCCAATAAGTTTATTAGCTTTTTTGGTTAATTCTGTGCAATGAGTACTGAACTTAAAATCATTTGAAATAATAACCCCCAGATCCCTTTCATTTTCTACGGACTTCAATGGTTGACCAGATAATATATATTTATGACATGTATTATAATTCCCCAAATGAATAACAACACTTTTGTCCAGGTTAAACTTCATACCATTACTATCTGCCCAATACTCCATTTCTAAGAGGTTGTTACAAAGTTTTTGATACCTATCCTTGCTAGTTACAACTATAGCAATTTTTGTGTCGTCCGCAAACTTGACTGTATATCCATGTAAGTCCTTATCCAAATCTGAGACAGGGAAGCCATGCAAGTCTGGTCATGGGCTGTGGACCATCAACTAGACTTGACAGCAGTCCATGTTTCCGGAGTGCAAAACACCCTGGCTGACAGCCAAAGTCAGTCTTGGTCCAGGGCACACGAGTGGGAACTTCACCCCTCAGTGGCAGAAGACATCTTCGACAGATGGGGACATCCAGAACTAGATATATTTGCCTCCTCATCCAATGCAAAACTGCCCAGTTTTGCTCACTAGATCTAGGGCCTGGTGTTTTCTAGCAAGACGCGGTATCCCTCTCCTGGACAGGGAGGTTCCTTTATGGGTTTCCTCCCTTCCCTCTTCTGCAGCAAGTCCTCCTCAAGCTGCAGTCGGAAGGAGCAGAGATGATCCTTTTGGCACCTTTCTGGCCATGACAGATTTGGTTTCTGCTGCTCCAACAACTTGCGGCAGAATCCCCTGTCTTTCTGCCCCTCTGTTCAGACTTGCTCTCCCAGGAGCAGGGAACCCTGGTCCATCCGGATCGCAGATCTCTGCAAGCTAATACTAATAAACCTTCAAAATTTTGGAAGGTTGTCCAGTCCCTCTTTTCCCCCTACTGTCAAGCCCCCCACTCCCATCCTAAAGCAAAATCTCACTGTCATCTCAGAACCTATTGCTGTTGCTGAGTGCTTTAATGCCCACTTCACGACCTGTGCCTTGGTGCTCCTGACAGCACCTCTGGCGCCCACTCAGTTACCCCTTTCTCACCCAGCTTCGGTGGCCAGTCCCTCCCCTGCCCCCTTCTCCACCTCCACCCTGGTATCCTGTCCCCCTCCACCTTGCCCTCCTCCTTCTATCCCCTCCTTATCTTCTTCTTCCCCTTCTCCCCTTCCCTCTCACTCTCTAGTCCCTACAGCTACTAAGCCCACCCCTCTCCCCTTTTAAACAGCTACTTCATCTACTGCCCTTTCCTCTCTCTCCTATCTTCACTGCTGCAGCCCCGCAAGCACTTCTGTCCATCAACCTTGCTAAAGGCTCCTCTCCTGATGGCCTGGACCCTAAGCTCTTCTCCCTGTCTGCTCTTGCTATCTCCTACCCTATATCTCACCTACTAAACCTGTCCTTTGCTTCTGCTACTGTCCCATCAGCCTGGAAGCACGCTGTCGTGCTCCCACTTCTTAAAGGTGGTGACCTCTCTTCCCCTAGTAACTATCTTCCTATCTCTCTCCTTCCTATTTTAGCTAAGCTTCAAGAACATCTAGTTCTTGAACAACTCTCCTCATACCTCGCTGACTGTGCTTTCTTCACTCCCTTCCAGTCTGGCTTTAGGAAATATCACTCCACTGCCACATTCCTGCTAAGGCTGACCGACTTTATCTCCATGGGCATGGACAATGGCCAAATAACTTTAGCCATCTTTATCAATCTGGCCAAAGCCTTCAATATGGTCTCACACCCTCGTCTACCAAGCAGTCTCACTTAAGCTGGGCTCTCCCCTTCTGCCACAGATTGGTTTAATGCATACCTGTCAGGCAGGTCGCAATTGGTGCACATTGCCGATGCCATCCCCCGTCGCCCATTACCACTGGAGTTCCCCAGGGATCTGTGCTTGGGTCGCTCCTCTTCTCTATCTTAGTAAATGACCTCCCTCAGATTTGTTTGTCGTCCAGCATACATATGTATGCGGATGACACTGTAATCTACACAACTAGCAAATCTGTCTCTGATGTCACTACCAGACTTCAATTCGACTTCATAAATGTCCAACTCTGGCCTAGAGACCATCAACTCTTCCTAAATGCCAAAAAAAGACAGTCTCTGTGACCTTCGGCACTAGGCAGAGACTGGCTAGGCCCACCTTCCATACCCTGGATGGGACTGTTCTCGAGTACACTTCCTCCTTTAGATACCTCGTGTTTGGCTTGACCGGTATCTCAGCTTCTCAGTACACATTGACGCCATTCTGAAAAAACTTCGGTCCAAACTTGGTGCCCTCTACAGAAACCATAGCTGCATCCCGCTTATGGCTAAGTGTGAATTAGTACTGAAAATGATATTACCCATATTTGACTACTGCGACATTGTCTACAGTGCTGCCCCCCAGTCCACCCTAACCAGACTGGGCTCCCTCTTTAACTCTTTCTGCCACTTTGCTCTTGATGCTCCTACCCTGATTCACCACTGTACACTCTACCGCTCTCTAAATTTTCCCACCCTTACTAACAGACGCATGCTCCGTGCTGCCATATTCATCGCTAAATTCTGGCTGGGTTCTCTCCCCTCCTACATCTCTGCCTCCCTATCCACCCTTCCCTCTACTCCCTTAGATCTGGCGACTCGCAGACACTGACTGTTTCTCGCAGGAGCACGACTTCTGGTCAAATGGCTTTCTCCCACCACCTCCCTAAACTATGGAATCAGCTGCCGACTCAAATTCGCCACTCTTCCTCTGCTGGCTCACTCTCCACGTCTCTTAACAAACTACCTAATCACCAACTGTGAATGCAGCTAACTCCCCCAGGCAATGTCTCGAACTAACATACTAAAATGCCAGCAGAATAGGCCTAACGGTCTTTCGTGTCTGCTCGTTTGGTCAGCCCCCACCCTGGGTGCTGACCTTGCTGTCCCCCTCGCCTTTTCTGGCTTCTCCCTTCCCAGTTCCGGATATTCTTTCTGCATTGGATTTTGCTTCCAGAACCCTTCCCCTGTACCTGTCCCACCCCCTCTTGAACCCCTCCACTGTCTCTGCCTCCACCAGCCCCTAGGCAGTGCATTCCATGGCTCCACCACCCTCTCAGTGAAGTAGCACCTCCTCCTTTCTCCCTGAATCTTCCTCCAGCTTCCACCCATGCCTCTAGTGGCCCCTCCTCCTTCCTTCAAGCACCCTGACTGTTCCTCCCTGTTTACCCTCTTCATGTACCTGAAGACCTCTATCATGTCCCCCCGGTCCCTTCTCTCTTCCAATGTGTACATATTTAGCTCTTTGAGCCTCTCCTCATAGGTCCTGTCCCCCAAGCCCCAAATCATTTTGGTTGCCCTCCTCTGGACCCTCTCCAGGAGGTAATGTCCCTCTTTAAGTGTGGCCTCCAAAACTGCACGCAGTACTCAAGGTGCGGCCTCACCAAGCGGTTATACAGAGGGAGTATCACTTCCTCCTTCTGGAGTGATCCCCTAGCAATGCATCCCAGCATCCTGTTGGCCTTGGCTGCTGCCCTCCCACAAGTCTCAGAGTTGTTCATCTTGACATCCACCACCACCCCAGGTCCCTCTCAGCCATCGAGGACTTGTAGCATCCCCAGGGTGTACACTTGGCCTGGGTTTCTGGCCCCAGGTGGAGTACCTTGCATTTCCTGCATTGAACCTCAGCTTCCACTTTCTAGATCATCTTTCCAGAGCCTCCAGGTCCCCTGTAGGCCACCCTCCTCCTCCCATCCACCACCGCCCCCAGTTTCGAGTCATCCACAAAGAGACTCATCTCACTCCTGATTCTTATCCTTATGTCAGAGACGTAGGCATTGAACAGACGGGGCCCAAGGACTGATCCCTGTGGGACCCCACTAATGACCCTCCTTGGGGATGAGACTATCCTGCCAACTACGACCCTCTGGGTCCGGTCCTGGAGCCAATTGCCTATCCATCTGATCATCTGGTTCCCTACCCCCATTTCTCTCAGCTTATCCAACAGGCCCACGTGAGGAACAGAGTCAAATGCCTTGCTGAAGTCTAGAAAGAGGACGTCCACTGGTCTACCCAGGTCCAAGGCACTAGTCACCCAGTCATAGAACTCCACCAGGTTTGTCTGACACGATTTCCCCGGGATGAATCCATGCTGTCTATCGTCCAGGCACCCTGACTTATCCAGGTCCCCCAGCCTCTCCTTGACAATGCCCTCCATCACCTTTCCCACCACTGATGTCAGGCTGACAGGCCTGTAGTTCCCTGCCACCTCCTTGATCCCCCTTGTGGATAGGCACTATATGCCACCTTCCAGTCTTGGGGCACCCACCCTGTCCTCAGAGAGATGGTGAAAGCTCCGCCAGGGTTTCACCAGGACATCCGCAGTTCCTTCAGCACTCTGAGATGTAATTTATCGGCCCCGTGCTTCCTCCGTCTTAAGGGAGCTGAGGGCTTCCCTCACTCTCTCTGCTGTGATTTCCACTTCCGGTACCTCTTCTCCCTGCTTAGCCCTCCCCACCTGCCAGTGATGCCTCCCCCTCTCCCCAGACCCGCCGATCGGTAAGGGTCCCCCCTCCTCAGTATCTCTGTCTCCTCCCATGTATGATGCAGCACCCCCATTTTCCTTGGTGACAACTGAGGTGAAGTACTCATTTAGTACCTCAGCCTGCTCCCCCGGGTCTTGTGCCCATCTCTCCCCTGATTTAATCCTGCTAATCTGCCCCTTCACCCTTCGTTTTTCCCCAATGTATCTAAAGAACCCCTTGTTCCCTCTCCTAATTTCCCTGGCCAGGTTCTGCTCCTTCCTTGCCTTAGCCGCCCTCACCACCCTAGTGGCCCTTCTAGCCATCAGCTCGTACTCCCCTTGATCCCTTTCACTCCTTGAGCACTTGAATTGCTTATAGGCTGCCTTCTTTCCCTGCACCACCTCCTGGACCTTCCTGGTCCACCAAGAGGGATTTTGGGCCCTACCGCATTTTCGTCTTACTCTTGCACAGGTGCTGGTAGCATCCTGCACCCCTCTCCTGATGATTTCCCACCTACTATCAGCGTCCATGTCTGACCCAATCCCATCCAAATGCTCCTTAAGGATCCTTCCCATTTCCTTAAAATCCACCCCCCTGAAGTCGGTTACTTCCGTCTGTGCAGCCTTCTACCCCTCCTAGGTCCAGGCAGAACCAGACCCCGTGGCATGGTCACTCCTGCCAATTGGTCCCTTACCTCCAGACCCCAATCTGGTCACTGTCTGCCAGGACCACATCCAGCCCTGCCTCCCTGGTCTGTTCCCTCACCTGCTGAGTTAGGAGCTGCCTTGAAAGACATCCAACAGCCTCTGTTCCCTGGTCACAGAGGATGTCATAGTCTCCCAGTCTGTTCCTGGCATGTTTAAGTTCCCCAACACCACCACCATTCCTCTGCCCAGTCTGCAGTGTCTCCCAACATCTGCCACCAGACTGTCCTTCAGCTCCTCCGCCAGGGCAGGGGGTCTATACACCACTCCTATTTTTACTCTCTTCCCCGCCCCTTGTTATCAAGGTGACCCAAATCGCCTCCACGGTTCCCTCTGCCTCCTCTACTCCCCCTATGCCAATGCAGTTTTTGACTATCATTGCTAGCCCTCCTCCCCTTCCCTCCCCCCTATCCTTCCTGAACATAGTGTAACCCTCCAGGTTCACGTCCCAGTCATGTCCTGCAGTGGCCCAAGTCTCAGTGACCGCTGCCACATCCACTGCTCCCTCAGTTAGCATCGCCTGGAGCTCAGGCATTTTATTGCCCAAGCTCCTGGCATTTAGCAGGACTACCTTCCACCCTTTCCCTATAGCTACTGTATTTATATTTCTCCCCCATTTCTAGCTTGACTCACTCCCTTTCCTCCCGTCACCCCACTAAGCACTTTATTCTCGCACTTATTTCTGTCTCTACCTCCCATCCCTTCATGTTAATTCCTCCTGCCTAGACTAGCCCATGTTACGCTAACTTTCCTAAGGTAATTAAATCAATGGATATGATGTTTTTGTATCATGTACCTGAGCTACAAATCTCTGTACTGTAAATTGTACTTATAATGTTACCTACTGTTTGTGTATTTCTGCTTGGGAATCTGTAATCCCACTACCCTTTCCCCCAGGACATACTGTGAGACAAGCATACTGTTGCTCAGTGTAGCTTTCCTGGTGAAACATTTCAGTAAATAAATCTCCGTGTATGGCTCCTGCAGACCTAGCCATATGCAGGGTCAGGGTATCTCCCGGAGTAGCAGATGTCCTGGTGGCTGCTAGGAAGCCTTCCACTAGGGCCACCTACGCCATGAAATGGAAATGGTTCTGCATCTGGGCCACTGCTAGGCATTTTGACCCCTTCACCTGCCTGGTGAATCCGATTCTAGAATACCTTCCCTCCCTGTCATATTCGAGTCTAAGCTACTCCTCGTTCAAAGTACATCTCTCTGCCATTTCAGCCTATCATGCACCTATTGAGGGCAAAACCCTTGCTCAGCTGGATCTTCCCCATACATTCTTATGGGGCATTCTGCATTTGAAACCTCCCATTTGGGACTCCATACCCCATGGAATATTTTGTTTGTTGTAGAAAACCTAACCTTGCCTCCCTTTGAACCTGCCGCAAGTTGGGAGCTGCACTTTCCTTTGTGGAAAGCGTTATTTTTAGTTGCTATTACTTCTACTCGAAGGATTTCCGAGCTTCAGACCCTGATGTACAAGGAGCCTTATTGAGTTTTCCACAAGGACAGAGTATCCTTGCGTTCTAATCCTAAATTTCTTCCCAAGGTGGTGTCAGAGTTTAACTTGAATCCAGACATCCACCTTCCTGTCTACTATCCAGAGTACTCTAACTGAGGGGGGGGTACTCCGTCATACGCTGAATGTTCACAGGTTGCTTTGTTATTATTTGGAATGCACCCGAGCCACCAGAAAGTCTGATCAGTTGTCTGTATCGTTTGTCCCCAGAATGATAGGGGCTCCTGTTTCTAAACAGTGTTTATCCAAATATTAATTGCATTGTTTTCTGCAACAACAAGTATGACAAACCCTTAGCGGGCTCGGTAGAGGGTCACTCTGCCAGGAGCATGGCTGCTTACTTTGCCTCTTTTAGAAATGTGTCAGCAGCAGACATTTGTGCAGCTGCTACCTGGAGTTCTGTCCACACCTTTGTCAAACACTACAGTTTGGACATTGCATCTCGACACAGAGCAGGCTTTGGATTGACAGTCTTTCAGGGCCTCCTCTCCTAATTTACCTTGGAGACTTCTACGTCACCCAGCTGATCGGGTCTCCTTACTGCTTGGGACTCGGTCCTAAAGATGTGTGCTACCATGCAAGAGTGACCTCAAGCAGATAGTAGTTGGCAGACCATTAGGCAACAGTAGATCTTTTGAGAGGAGCTCTTGCAGGTACTATTTCCTCCCACCTTTCCCCTGGTAGCTGCTTCTCCATCACAGATATCTTGTTTCCTCTGTTAGAAGAACCTCCTCAGTTCTCCATTTTTACTCACTTGCTGGGGTCTCCTGCAGGAGAACTGGGGATAGGCTGGGGGACCGCCCCTTTTATACCATACGTGATGTTGGGGGGTGAGCCAACGTAAGGGGCAGTCCCCTGCTGTATACTGCTAGCTAGAAGTTTTCCGTGGGATCCTGGCACCTGCCGGCTTCAGTCCCAAAAGTGTTATCTGCTGCAAGAGCTCCTCTCGAAGATCTACTGTTATGGTAAGTTCTTGCGTAACTGTACTTTTTTAAGGGAGGCTGCTGGTTTGTGGTTAAATCAGAGTCCAGTATCCCCCCTCCACACACACACACACACACACACACACACACGCACGTGTGCCACCCAGATAAGGCCATGCAACTAAGTGTCTCCTTTTTAACTACAGTAAGAGGTGGAAAAATAGGAAAAGGCAGTGTAAATATGTCTGGGCAGCACATGTGAATAGATGTATGGGAGCACTGGATTTTGATTGTGTATTCATGACCATAAAGTAGCTGCCTTCCTAAAAAGTATTATTACTATCAAATATATCTAAAACGTATGAGCAGGCCTGAACTAATCTTCGTTACCTTTAATATGTGAATGAGTTTGCAAACACTGGCTACCTGATAGACATGTCACACAAATGGTCACTTCATCAGGAGTTTGTGTGTGATTTTTTCTTTTTTTTATGCTGGTGGTCTCCCTGCATAGACTTGTCTGCATCCAGAGAACCACATCCTGCCACTCTTCTGTGCCCATCCACCAGTTCTGGCCTCAGTGTGGGACAAAGCATTTGTCCTATAAAGGAATGGCAAATTCCTGCTGCCTTCCCACTAAATGGTTAAAACAAATTCAGAAATAGCAAGCTCTCAACCCTTGCTCATTCACAAAGCCTTAATCAAATGTCTTACAAGTTCCCTTATTTTCTAGGGTGTTACCAGAGCATGGCATGTATCAGTAATCAAACAGAATTCAGTCCACTTCCTGAAAATTGTGACGGAATTGCCATTTGGGGAGTGCACAGAATTCTGTTTGATTTCTTCACACCCTTTTCCCTGATGCACAAGATCCTGCAGGAGGCACACCCTGCCAACTCTGGTATCAGGACCTGCTTCCCCTTATTACTGAATTTCCAATCAGACTTCTGCTCAAGCCGGACTATCTCACTCAATCCAGGGGGAGAATATGGCACACTGTCTTCAAGAACCTGATGGCTTAGTCCCTGAGAGGCTAGAGTTTGTGTCCCTTGGTCTCTCCGACGAGGTACTTATGGTGTTGGAGGCTTCTCATGAGTCTTTCACTAAGTAGACCTGTGCTTTTAACTGAAAGTAGTCATTTCTGGTCTTTACTGCCTGTGGACTTTGTCTGTGATAGGTCTCCACAGATTAATTGAAAGTGCATCTGGCTGCCATCTCTGCATATGAGCTAAAGTGGATTTCTCCTCCGTGACCTTGGTGTGAGCAGTCCCTACCTTTTCTCAGTCCTCCTCCATTGTGGGACATGAACCTGCTCCTGGACAAACTCACAGAGAATCTCTTTCAGACTCTGGTAATGTGTGACCTTGGTTTGTGTTCTGGAAAGGGCTTTTTCTGGTGGCAGTAACCTCTGTGAGACAGATCAGCAAGTTGCAAGCATTCTTAATCGACTCAGCCGATTTAATCTTCCAGAAGGAAAAGGTTATCCAGAGTACCAAAGAGAAGTTTCTGCCCAAGGTGCTGTTGAGAGTTCCATTTAAACCAGGCCTTTGAGTTGACCAGTGTACTTTCCCAGGCTGCATTGATAGCCATGCTGAGAACATCTCCTGTTCTGCCATCAGATGAGAGGAGTTTAAAGGCACTACTTCCCAGTTGTTCATGAGCCATGCTGAGCCGTTCCATGGTCATCCTGCTGCCAAGCAAACAATCTCTCAATGGATAGATCTTCCAAGAATCAATCTCGTCAGCGGCATCCTCACATCCAAAGACATATAGCGTTGCTTTAGTTCCATTTTTCCTGTTGTTGAAGTGCAGTCCTTTCCTCGTCAGGGACCAGAACACCAGTTTGCATGCAAATATAATTCTAGCCTAGTTTATTGCATTTCTATTAACATTTTTTAACTACTTCATCTTTGTTGTTATCGTATCAATTTGAGTAACTTTCATTGTCAAGTTTTCTCAGAGCCCTGCCTTATTCAGCGACATTCAAAACCATAATGTCGGGTAGGGTGCCTGAGAAGGCAAGTTCCTCCTGTAACGAGATTGTGTTTGACCACCACTCCTCTTGGGGTGAGTGTTTTGGTAATGGATAATCTTGTGACTGAGGGAGTAGGATGTCCACTTACAGTTGCAAAAAGAAATGGTTCTGGCCCTGCTCACATTCTGCTTCTGGTTCCAGGGACCATTCAACCTCTATCTTGTCCTCCGGTAAAATATTTTAAACAGAAGCGATGACACAGGTCCAGGTCTTGTTCTCATCACTCTGCACTGAGGCAGTCTTCTACCTTGAGTATGAGAGTTGCAGTGTCTCTTCATTCATTACGTTCGACCAGGGATGGTATCACACTGGACTTGTTTGCACCCTCTGAACCAGCTCCTCAGTCTCCTTCATCCTCCTGCCTTTTGAGGATGCTTTGTATGAGTATTTTCATCACTTGAGAGCTCTTATGGAGTGGTGGATCCTTTCAACCTTGTTAGCCCCTGTTGTGGTGCAAGAGACACTTACTCCTGGTCGTTGCCAGCACCATATTAGGTGCCAAAGCCCTAATTTGTGCTGGCTTAGCTGTTGGTTGCCAATTCTCCATTCAGCTTTGGGGCCTTCTTCGTCACCAGTGTGGTTCCCCCTGGAATGTTGCTACTGGCGTAAAGGCCAACCTTGGTGCCAGGCAGGAAATACTCTTCAGATTGTAGGATGAGCATGAGTACAGTTCGGATCCCATTTGTGATGAGATCAGAGATTTTATAGAGGGCTCAATCCCACAGGATCCCTGCTCAGACAGTTAAGGCTCCTCAAGAGGACCTCTGTTTTTTTTTAAGTCATTACTTAAGAATATGCACACTGCTCTGAATTTTGAGACAGTGGCTGTAGATGAATATAAGAAGATACAAATTGTGAACCTAATTATACCTTCCCTCCCTATATTTCTGGTGCCACCTATCCAACCTGCTGTGGAAACTCTTACTGAGCTGGCTTGGAGTAAATCAGCTGCCATTCCAGCAGTCCCCCAGCTCCCAGGTATGAAGTATATGCTACTCTGGACAAAACCAATGTACTTCTCTCAGCCTGTAGGGGACCCTATTGTTATCATCGCTAATAATGATATGTCAGTCACCCCGGAAGAGGTCTCTGTACAGCCTCCTGATAAGGAGTCTCGTAAGACTAATTATGTGCTTGAAGGATATTTGCTATAGGCCAGCCCAATGGAGGGGCAGTTGTTCTTCTGCTCCCCACACCAGTGCTCCAAGTTCAGGAATGGACTAGGGTCACTCGGTGGTCCAGCCGAGTGAGAGCTGATTGAGCACCCGATGGCAGCTATCCTTCCTCAGGGAGGGGGGGACATTAGGTCCCGCTGCAGGGACTGCCACCTGGCAGAGGCCGGGCACTAGCGCAATGAGAGTGCACGAAGAGCAGAGCTGTAGCATGATGTGCATAGTGCACATGTCCCAGGGCTACATCCCAGTGGGGGAAAAATGGAGGGAAAAGATGATGCTAGGCTGTGCACGGGTGGCATACTCTTCCCTCCCTCCCCCCGCAGGCTCTTGTACAACCAACAGTTCTGATCAAGTGGTGGATAACCGGTAAGTCCATAAGAAAGTCAGTGACAGAGCTGAGGGTGGTGCCGTTGGGCAGACCGGAGGGGAGAAAAACTACAGATTGAGGAGGGAAAAAAGGATATTTGCATCAGTTACCGTAAGCCTTACAGTTGTGATCTATCAATCCCACATGTTGAAGTATGAATACTTCCTGTGGAACAGTCTCCGAGATCTTAGGACAGCCTGCCGGGGTCACCCTAGAACAGAACCTCTTGACAGTTACAATACAAGGGTTTGAGTCTACTAACCACCAACAGGGGGCTACCATGGATGCCTCTGATATAGCAATGCATTTGGCTTCTTCAGGAATTTCTTTTCAGAGGCACTGCTGGCCACATATGGCAGGATTAACCCATGATATCCAACAGAAGATTATGAATTTTCCATTCAGCAGGACTTAACTTTTTGTTTGGCATGTAGAGGAGGTAATATGGAGTCCAGTGAAGAGAAAAAGGCCCTTAAGAAAATGAAGAGCATCCACACTCCCCCTGAAGGAGGCAGAGCAGATGACTTCTAACATAGAAACATAGAAGTTGACGGCAGATAAGGACCGCAAGGCCCATCCAGTCTGCCAGTTTCTTTTTCTACCTTATGAATGTGCCATCGTCCTTTGCTGTCAGTGGTCTATCTATTCATACTCATCTGTATTTGTCCCTTATGCCTATCCCATGCCTGTTTGAAGCCCTGCACTGTATTCATAGCCACCACTTCCTGAGGTAGGCCGTTCCATGCATCCACCACCCTTTCTGTGAAAAATAATTTCCTCACATTACCCCTTAATCGGCCTCCCTCTAATCTCATGCTGTGTCCTCTTGTCCTGCTATTTTTCTTATATTGAAACATGTTAGACTCTTTCACCTTGTTAATGCCCTTAAGGTGTTTGAATATTTCGATCATATCACCTCTCTCCTCCTTTGCTCTAGGGTATACATATTGAGCTCCATTAATCTGTTCTCATATGTCTTCTGATGCAGTCCCTGCACCATTTTGGTTGCCCTTCTCTGGACTGCCTCAATTTGGTTAATGTCCTTGTGAAGGTGTGACCTCCAGCACTGCATGCAGTACTCCAGATGGGGCCTAACCAGTGTCTTGTAAAGAGGGATTATTACCTCCCTCCCTCGTACGATTTGATACCCCTGCTAATACACCCTAACATCCCCCTAGCCTTACCTACTGCTTTAGAGGTCTGCTTGGATGATTTCAGGTCATCGGTGATGATGATGCCCAAGTCTCTTTCTTCCTTTGTGACTGCCAGCAACTCCTCCCAGCCTATAGGTGGCTTCAGGGTTTCTCTTCCCTATGTGCATGATCTTGCACTTCTTTGCGTTAAATCCCAGTTGCCGCTCTTCTGACCATTTTTGCTAGTTTATCCAGATCTCTTCTCATTCTGCCCACCCCATCTGGATCATCTACTCTGTTGCAGATCTTGGTGTCATCTGCAAACAGACAAGCCTTACCCGCTAGTCCATCTGCAATGTCACTGATGAAGATATTGAAGAGGACTGGCCCTAGGACTGATCCCTGAGGTACCCACTTTGTGACTTGCATCTCTTCTGACTGCATACCATTTACCGCCACTCTCTGTTTTCTGCCGTCAACCAGTTTGCCACCCAGTTGACCAACTTCTGACCCACCCTGAGCCTGCCCAGCTTGTTTATCAATCTTCTGTGTGGAACAGTGTCGAAAGCTTTGCTGAAGTCAAGGTAGGTGACATCAACTGCTCCCCCTTGGTCCACCACTCTGGTTACCCAGTCAAAGAAATCTATGAGATTAGTTTGACAAGACCTTCCTTTTGTAAACCCATGCTGTCTTGGATCCTGTGCCCCTATGGATTCCAGGTGTTGCACTGTCCTTTCCTTAAGGATTGTCTCCATAATCTTGCCCACTACTGAGGTAAGACTGACTGGTCTGTAGTTCCCTGCCTCCTCCCTGCTACCACTCTTGTGGAGCGGGATCACATGAGCCCTTCTCCAGTCTTCCGGGACCTCTCCTGTGCTCAGAGACTCACTAAACAGTTCTGCTAATGGCTCTGCTAGTTCCACCCTTAGCTTCTTTAGTACCCTGGAATGTATGCCATCAGATCCCATTGCCTTGTCCACCCTGAGCTTAGCGAGCTCTTGTAGGACCCTTTCTTTTGTGAAGGGAGTAGTGCTCCCCTCCCTTCCCCCGTGTCCATGTGCTGAGCTGTGGGCCCTGTCCTACCTTCTCTTCAGTAAATACTGAGCAAAAGTATCTATTTAGGATAGATGCTTTTACAGGGTCCTCCTCCTCACATGCCCCCTTTTCTCCTTTAAGCTTAGCAATACCCCCTCTGGGCTTTCTCCTTTCACTAATGTATCTATAGAAAGTCTTGTCACCTTCTTTTACTGTTTGTGCTAGTGTTTCCTCAGTTTGGGACTTTGCCTACCTTACTGCCTTCCCTGCTTTCCTTAGGGCAGTTTGGTATGCCTCCTTATCTTCATCCCACTGTGTTCCCTTATATCTCCTGAAGGCCAGCCTTTTGGCTCTGACCTTTTCTGCTGCTGTATTTGAGAACCAAAGTGGTTTCCTTCTTCTTTTGCACTTCCTTTTCTGTCTAATACAATGAGATGTTGCTTCAAGTATTGTATCTTTAATGCTTGCCTACTTAGCCTGTACCCCCTTACCTGTGTTTCTTTTTGCCAGGGCTAGCTTAACTCTGTTAGCCATCTTATCAAAGTCAGCTCCTCTGAAGTCCCATATTTTTGCCTTGGAGTGGGATGATTTAGTTGTAGTGGCCAAATTGAACCATACCATGTGATGGTCACTGGCCCCCAGGTGACCACCTACCTGGAGATCTGTGATCCCTTCCCTGTTAGTCAGTACTAGATCTAGGATAGCCCTGCCTCTTGTGGGTTGTTGTGCCAGTTGTTTGAGGCCCTCCCCCTGCAGGGAATCCACCATGTGTCTAGTTCTGGCAGATGTTCCTGCTGGTATTGACTAATCTGTATCCGGCATGTTGAAGTCTCCCATTATCAGAACCTCCCCTTTAGCTGTCATGTTTTGTATATCTTCTAACAGTAATGTGTCTATGTCCTCCCCTGGTCTGGGGCCTGTAGACAACCCCAGTTCGTATGGCTGTCCCATTTCCTGTTTCCAGGGTGACCCACAGTTCTTCTGGCTCCTTATGTGTATTCTGAATTTCTGTAGCTTTGATATTTTCATTGACATACAGGGCCACTCCACCCCCCCCTTCTTTTGCACCTCGGTCTCTTCTGAACAGTACATAGCCAGGTACTGAAGTCTCCCAAGTGTGGTTACTGGTAAACCATGTCTCACTAATTGCTACTATGTCCAGTTTAGTCTCTGACATTATTGCCGGCAGGTCTGGAATCTTATTTCCCAGGCTATGAGCATTTGTGTACATGATTTTCCATTGGCCAGATTTCGGTGTGTTAGTTGTTGCGTGAGGTCTAGCATTTCCCCTGTGCGTCATATGGGGAGACGGCCCTTTTTTTCTTACCTGGTGATGCAAATGAACTGCAAACATGCTGAATCCCTGTTTGACCACTAGCTGAGGGGGGGGTGTTCTTCCCATTTGACGTATGGGGGTGCTGCACCCCTCTCCCTATTTGCTAGTTTAAATATTCTGCAAAGACGTCAAACTTCTGCCCCAATGCACTGACTCCCTCCTTAGTCAGATGCAGTCCATCAAATTTAAAGAACTTTCTCTCCCAAAACTGTTGCCAGTTCCCTATAAATATGTGTCCTTTTTCCTGGCACCAGCCCTTGAGCCACATGTTTAGCTCCCCTTCTCTGACCTTCCGTCCATCTGCCCCCCTCTCCCAGACTGGCAGGATCTCAGAGAAGAAGGAGATGCCGAATGAAATGGATGATAATTTGTCACCCAGCCTGGTCAGGTGTTCCTTGGTCTCCACAACTGACCGGCTGGCTGCCAGCAACAGACATTTTGTGGCAAGCCTGTCCAACAAGGATTCTACCAGCACTTTAAGCCAAAGTCCTTCCAGCAGCAGCAGAGACAAAATCTGCAGCAGCAGAAGGTGCAAATCTCAAAAGTGCCTAGCTCTATCCCCGGACAGGACACTGGCCCCGTGGCCACACCAGCTGGCTAAAGTGAATAACTCATCTTTGGTTGGGGGGGCAATGGCCATATTCTATCAGCAGTGGTAGACCAGTACACAGACACATGGGTCTTGAAGATTATTCAGGATGATCACCCCCTAGAGGTGTTTGAGCAAGCTCCAGACCACCCACCAGGGAATCATCGTCAGCTAACAGGAGCCTACAGCAGACCGTCTTTCACTGGAAGCAGTGGGACTCCTACAAAACAGGCAGTAGAGAAAGTACTGGTCGGATCAGGACAGAAGCTTCTACTCCAGATACGTTCTCATTGCCAGAAAAAGACAGGCGGCATGTGTCCAGTTGTTGACCTCAGATACCTGAACAGGTACATGTGTCACAAAGATTTCAGGATGATGTCTCTGGGCTCTCTCCTCTCATACCTGAGGTCTCAGAGTTGATTTACATCTCTGGACATGCAGGATGCATACCAGCTTATCCCTCTCAGGGCAGCCACCTCAGATACTTCTGTTTTGTGTGGGTTTCAAACATTCAGAGTCCTGTCCTATTGGGCTGACATTGGCGCTACATGTCTTTACCACATGTTTTGAAGTGCTTCCAGGACACCTCAGAAAGAAGGGACTATAACTGTTCTGTTACCTGAATGAGTGACTCATGAAGAGCCTTTCCAAGTACAAATCAGAGGTGGCAATATCCCTGATGTGCCAGTTTCTGATGTCCCTGGAAGTCATACTCAGTCCCCAGAAATCACAGTTGAGTCCCTCTCAGAGACTGCAGTTCACAGGGGCAGTCCTGGATTCCATTCAGTCTTGTGCATTTTTTTCCAAAGGACAGAGTGGAGTCAACTGAGCATGGCCTGCTGTTGGAGAACTCACTCTGGTGACAGCACACTTCTTGCTGAGGATGTTTGAACTCATGGTAGTCATGGTGCTCTCGGTGCCCTTTGCGAGGCTACGCATGAGAACATCTCAGAAGATGCTCAGCACACAGTGGTCGCAAGCATCTCACCCCCTGAGTCATCCAATATGGATGAAGGAATCTGATTCACTTACTTCTGTGGTGGTCCTAAAAAGACAACCTCCTTCAAGGCTGCCTGTTCTTCCAGTGTGGCTGTCTGTGACCTCACCATGTATGTTCTTTACTGAGTTGGAAGTGAACATTGCCAATTGTCAGACCCAAAGAACGTAGACTACAAATGCCATCTCCACGTCGATGTACAAGAGATGAGAGCTGTTCTTTATGGCTACAAGCCCCGTCAAATGTAGGATATCACATGGTGGTTCATCCCTAGACAGAAAACAAGTGAATCATGTTCTACCTCAACTAGCAAATAGGAACTCGCTCCTACATTCTATGCAGGAATGCAGTGAGGGTTCATGAGTGGTGCTCGAAGCATAGAACCCTTCCCTAGGTGACCCATTTTCCTGGGGTAGAAAATTTCCTCGCAGACAATTTCAATCAAACAATAGCAGACTCTTACGAATGGTCTCTAGTGGATGACATAATTTGGTCTTTGTTCAATGAGTGGTGAATGCCTATGTTGGACCTTTTTGCATCCCATCACAATGTAAAAATGCCATGCTTTTGTTTCAGAAACCGAAAGCATGGCACTTTTTGTCAGGATATTATCTTACTTTGAGTGGGAGTTCTTGCAGCAGGCTATAACAGTCAGGACTATGCCGCAAGCACTAGGACCCTCCGGAAAAATTTCTCAGCTAGTAGTACCAAGCAGGGACCACCCCCGGCGTCAAGCGCTGGTATAAAGAGGCGGACCAGCTCCACCTCAATTCTCTTCCATGGCGTCCACGCATGTGAAGAAGCCTATGCTACTCAGCTTGCCAAGAAGAGCAAAAAACTTTATTTTTTCCCCGTTTTGTGCTGGTTTTCAGCGTTTTTTTTCCGTTTTTTCTCGATTGCATGTCTTCACCATCGTTGGTCTCTTTGGAGATACACCAGAATAAGTGTGACTGCGGACGGTAGATCCCTTCCAAAGACGGGCACAAGCGATGTGTCTTTTGCCCCGGGACGGACTATGATACCTCGGCCTGCTTAGCCTACCAGGCGTTCACCAGTCGGACACGGATCCGATGTCTCAAGGCCCTGAAGGCTTTTTTGTTGGAAAAGAAGATGGATCTGCACACTTCGGAGAAGGGGAAGCACAAGGAGAAGACCAAGTGCCACAGGAAAGACCATAGTAGGTCACGACACCAGTCCTGTTGTCGCTCGTGGCCTTCTCCCAAAAAGGCCCGTGTTCCCGGGCTAGAGTGAGCATCCAAAGTCATCCCAAACTAAGGCCCGGCCCGTCGGGAAGCGTAGGCTAAAGTGACCCAGCTAAGGGTCACCACCAAAACTATTGGAGGTGAAAGCTTGCCCCACTCTCTCAAGGCACCGCGCTGGCTTGCTAAAGGCGCGCCCGGAGCCGAAGGACTCTCCGCACCTCCCAGCAGCACCCCGTCGTCTGTCCCACCACCGACACCAGTTGAAGGGGCGAAGGGTTCGGGCGCAGCCACGGAAGAGCCAGCGTCCCTGTCTCCCAAGTCCTCCTCCCCCCTGGGCTCCCAGGAGGGCTCCCCTTCGTGGGCTGACATCCCGGTTACTCCCTTTCCGGGCCGAGCAGCCAAAATTTTCACGAAGGATGAACTGCAGGAGTTGTTCTCCTTGTGGTGGGGGCAGGTCCAGAAGTGGGACCCACGAAGCCGGCCCAGTCACTGGTACTGGACCCAGCGGGCAAACCACAGCCTGGAGGTGAGCCTACCCCGGGGAAGTCCCCTGAGCAGCTGCCTACACCTCCACCCAGGGCTCATTCCCGCTGTCTGTCCAAAGACCACCACCGACGCTCCAAGGACTCTGGAGACCATCTCCAGTCCAGGTCTCGCACTCGCAGCCCTACTCGTTCCTCTGGGCAAGAGTGCTCCTGACGTCGGTCCTCTGACAGACATCGGTCTACACTCCGTCTCGGGACCGGAGCCGGTCTTCGGACCGAAGTCTGTCCTCCAGCTACCGACGACAGAGGGAGACTGGTCACAAGGAGAGATCAGTCTATTCCAGACCTAGTAGTCAGTCCTCTTCTTCTTCTTCGGCATCCTCTTCCTCTCTTGGGATTGGGGGATCCCAGAGAGAGAAGGACCAGCCTCGCTGTCCTCCGGACGATCCGACCTTTATGGATGTCATGAGGCATATCCAGACCTTCAATGAAATGAGTGGGAAACGGAGGACCTGGATCCAGAACGCCGAAGATTGGCCAAATACCTGAGGCAAAAGGAGCCGAAACCATTGGTGGTGCCTCCTTTGGTGGATACTTTCCAGGACCTGACCTGGACTACCTGGAAGCTTCCGGCCTCCATCCTGGCTGTTCCCAAGAAATCGGACAGGCTGTATAAGGCCCCCGAGGGCAGAAGCCTTTTTAGCAGAAAACCCTCAGGCGGACTCTTCGATCATTACGGCTGCCCATGACAAGTCCAGGCATCCGAAACACCTTAGCTCGCAGCCTCCCGATCCGGAGTCTCGGTATTTGGACCAGGTGGGCAAGAAGGTTTACTCTGCCTCCACCTGCTCCATCCAGTCCCTCAACTTCCTGACGCATATGGTCCAGTACCAGAATGCTCTGTGGGAGAGGGGACAAGAGCTACTGAGAGCCATGCCAGATTCCGAGCAGAAGATGGAACTTCTGGACATACTTAAATCGGGCTCCAACGTGGGTTCTCATGTCCTGAGGGTCATGTACGACTCTGCAGATACGGCAGCCCAGGTGGCCGCTTCAGGGGTTTGCCTTCAGTGCCATGCTTGGTTAAGAGTTTCGGGCTTTCACCAGGATCTGCCGTCCGGTATCAAGGATCTGCCATTCCAAGGTACCGTGTTGTTTGGGTAGGAGATGGTATCTCTAATTTCACGTCTCCAGGAGTCGGGCAAGTCCATCTGGTCGGTCCGCCAAATGTACCACGGCAACCAGGGATGGCAACGGAAACGGCTTTTTTGCAAGCCCTCAGGTGGTCAAGGTGTACAAGCCCATTGTAACCAGCAGAGTCAGAGAGGCGGCTTCCGTAGGCGAGCCGGTAACCAGCAACCTGGAGGCGCTCCTAACCATGGGCCCAAGTCCTCCCAGGCCTCTCTGCCTATGCCCGGCTCAGCTCAATGACTCCCTTCTGCCTCCCCCCCTCCAAAGGAAGACTCCGGGGAGACAGTCGGGGGCTGCTTCTCCCTTCATCTTGAAGGGTGGAGCTTGATAACTGCAGACCAATGGGTCCTGGATATTATCAGGAGAGGACATACGCTAGAGTTCACGGAGTTGCCTCCAAATGCTCCACCAAAGTACTCCCGATATCCTCCTTCTCACATCCCACTTATAGAAGGAGAAATTCAGACCCTCTTGCAGAAAAAGTCAATAGAGGTAGTCCCCTTGCATCAGCGGGGAAAGGGGTTTTATTCCCACTTCTTCCTGGTCCCAAAAAAGACGTAGGATCTTTGACCCATTCTGGACCTCAGCTCTCTCAATCTCTTTATAGAGTACAAATGGTTCAGGATGGTGACCCTTCCAGGTCTACTTCCCCTGCAGCACCAAGGAGACTGGCTCTGCTCCCTAGACATGCAGGATGGCGCATATGCATATCGGGGTCTTCCCTCCCCACCGGAAGTTTCTGAGGTTCCACTTCCAAGGGGAGCACTTCCAATTCCGAGTTCTTCTGTTCGGCCTCTCCTCCGCTCCTCGAGTCTTCACAAAGTGCTTGGCAGTGGTGGCTACGGCTCTAAGGCATCAGGGGTGTTACGTCTTCCCCTGCCTTGACGATTGGCTACTTACGGCCCTGTCCAGGTCAAGCCTGCTTCAGGCTCTCGGAGACGCCTGTACTCTGTTCCGAGAGCTGGGGATCACCCTGAACCTTCAGAAATCATCCCCCGAGCCCAGTCAAAGACTCGTCTTCATTGGAGTGATCCTGGATTCTGTCCAGGCCATGGCCTTTCTACCCCCCGGACATGGGCGATCACCTGCGGGAGATTGCTGAATGGATCTCAGTAACTCCTCGGGTTCCAGCAAGGAACTTCCTCAGGCTGCTGGGGCACATGGCGGTGGCCATTCCGGTCACTCCTCTGGCCCGTCTCCACATGTGGATCCCACAGTGGATGCTCAGGGTGCAGTGGGACCAGGCCTCCGACGAACTAGACTTTCTAGTCAGGATCACTGAGCCAGTCAGGAGAACTTTGCTTTGGTGGATGGACCCCTGGAATTTGGAGAAAGGGGTCCAGTTCTGTCTCGAGCCACCAGGTGAAACCCTTACGACAGATGCATCAGATCTGGGATGGGGAGCGCACCTGGGTACTCGTCAAACGCAAGGGGTTTGGACACCCGAGGAGCGATCTCTCCATATCAATGTACTGGAGATGTGAGCGGTCCTCTATGCCTTACAAACATTTCAAGAGGACCTAGTGTCGGGCTCTCTCTCCTAATTCAGACAGACAATATGGCGGTTTTAATTTACATCAACAAGCAAGGGGCACTCATTCGTATCCCCTTTGCAGGGAGGCGATGAGAGTCTGGTACTGGGCACTGAAACGACACATTCTGCTGTCAGCGGCGCACGTTCCAGGCATCCTAAACAGTCTGGCCAACAGCTTAAGCAGGTCTCGATCCAGAGCACACGAGTGGGAGCTGTTACAGTCCGTAGCAGATCAACTCTTCGACAAGTGGGGTCATCCAGAGCTGGACCTTTTTGCATCACCATGCAACGCCAAACTGCCAATTTTTTGCTTGCGACAGTGCGCGACTGGAGTTTTCTGGCCAGACGCATTATCCCTTTGCTGGGCAGGGAGGTTTCTCTGCGCCTTCCCTCTCAAACAGAGAGTCTTGCTGAAGTTGCAGGCAGAAGGGGCTCGAATGATTCTAGTAGCCCCCCGATGGCCTCGGCAGATTTGGTTCCCACTTCTGCAGCGGTTGTCCATGGAACCTCCAACTCCGCTGCCCATATGCTCGCAGTTGCTATCCCAGGAACAGGGATCGCTGGTCCATCCGGACCTCCATTCCTTACATCTGCATGATTGGCTCCTTCAAACGTAGCCCAACAGAGATACGGGGGTCTCCCCAGAGGTAGCGTCAGTCCTAGTGTTGGCGAAGAAGCCCTCCACCCGCTCCGCCTATGCTACGAAATGGAAGCGGTTTTGTTTATGGGCCTCGTCACAGCATTTGGACCCCGTCACCTGTCCAGTGAACTCAGCATTACAGTACCTCCTCTCCTTGTACCAACATGGCCTGAGTTACTCCTCTATTAAGGTGCACATGTGGGCTGTCTCCACCTATCATGCTCTGATTGGAGACAGGGCTTTAGCACAGTTAGATGTAGCCCGCACCTTTTTGAGGGGGAATTTTGCATATGAGACCTCCCATTAGGGATCCTATCCCACCGTGGGACCTCCTTTTTTATGTTGGAGAAGCTTACCCTCCCTCCTTTTGAACCGGCAGCAGATTGTGAACTGCGTTTCCTTTCCTGGAAGGTGTGTTTTTTGGTTGGTATTACCTCAGCTCGAAGAGTTTCTGAGCTTCAGGCTCTGATGTGTAAAGAGCCATATTTGGTTTTCCACAGGGAAAGGGTTTTCCTTAGAACAAATCCTAAGTTTCTTTCAAAAGTGGTCTCGGAGTTGACCCTCAACCAGTCAGTTGACCTTCCAGTCTATTTCCCTTCCCCTTCTAATAGAGGGGAAGCTCTCCTTCATACATTGAACGTCCACAGGACACTGAGATATTACCTCAGAAGGACAGCTGTGCACCGTCAGTCGGAGTAACTCTTTGTGGCCTTTGCACCACAATGCTTGGGCAAACCGATTATCAAGCAGACGATTTCGAAGTGGATCGTCCACTGCATATCCTTCTGCTATGAAAAGCACAATAAACCCCTACCAGGTCCGGTTAGGGGTCACTCCATTGGGGAGTGTCTGCATCTTCTGCCACCCTGAGGAATGTCTCCATAAGGGACATATGTGCGGCCGCTACCTGGAACTCGGTGCATACCTTTGTCAAGCATTACAGCTTGGATATAGTCTCCAGACGCCGTGCCGGTTTTGGTCTTGCTGTTTTGCAGGGACTTTTGTCCTAGGCCTCTGGAGTCAGTAATTTCCACCTCCCGGGGTCGACTACCTCTTTGGCGTGGGACTGTTAGGTATTCAGTCCTGACCGTTATAGCCTGCTGCAAGAGCTCCCACTCGAAGTAAGATAGTACAGTTACGTAAGAACTTACCGTAACAGTAGATCTTCAAGAGGAGCTCTTGCAGCAGGCATTACTTTCCCAACCACCTTCCCCCTCGAGGTGTGCAGATCTTCATCTAGTGCGTCATCTCCTTCTCTTGTCAGGGCTTGTTCGCGGACCATGGCGGGGGAACTGAGGTGGAGCTGGGTCCACCCCCTTTTATACCAGGGCTGACGGGGCAGGGCTGATGTCGTGGGCGGTTCCTGCTTGGTACTGCCGGCTGATAAGTTTTCCGGAGGGTCCTAGTGCCTGCGGTAGAGTCCTGACTGTTATAGCCTGCTGCAAGAGCTCCTCTCGAAGATCTACTGTTACGTTAAGTTCTTACGTAACTGTACTTTCTGGTTGCAGTGGACAGGTTGCTTCCTTTATTCCTTTCTGCTACTCCCTTTCATTCAAGCTAGAAACTCACAAAAGCAAAATGATATGTACTGAGGTATGCAAGCAGTCATCAAGCTGCAGAGCACATCTGAGGTACTGTGATCATTTATTTTTAAATGAAAAATGAAAATGGGATGATTTACTGTGCTGTGATGGTTGGGGGGGAGTGGGAGGTAGGATTTGTGAGAGGCTGAGTGGAGGAAGGCTGCTGACATTGACACCATTGTAGGGGCAGGCCACGTGACTGCCGATAGCCAATTATGCAGCTGCAGCACCAAGTTTAAAAGATCTGTTTTTGTGTTGATTCTTTCATGCAGGGATCTGCAGGTATTGTGACCATTATTTATAAACCAAAAACAGTCCAATTTGCTGCACTGTGGTTGGTGGAGAGGGCAAGTGGGAGGCAGTGTTTGTGAGAGGCTGAGGAGAGGAAGACTGCCAACTTCAGTGCCATTGGGATGACCACTTGACTGCATCGGGCCAGTGGCACAGCTCCAGCACTATATTTAATCCCATAGGGCTAAGAGACCCCTGAGTGAGAGGGCCACCAGGCATGAGGGCAGTGTCTGCAAAGTTGTCTACAGGCCAGCAGGGGACTCTGTGAGGGGAGCTTCACTAACAAGGTGGTACATCATGCAGCCAGGTACCCACAGAGGTTCTGTGCTTCCCATTAACAACTAACAAAGGGGAGAGGGACTGATTATATTAGGGTTACTGAGTGTCTAAAGGGAGTAGGGCTTTGGTTTGAATAAATGAAGCGAATATGAAGTATCTACAGTTGCTTCTAGAGCAATACAAAAAACCCTAATCTGGTGTCTGATTTTCTTGTGGATGTATTAAAGGACTCAGCAGAAACTACTGTTTGCTGTCACGGCAATAACATAATCTGAGACAGCTGTGGTACAGTTGCTTTGGGGAAAGGACTCAACAGAGAACAGCATTAAGGGCACAGCTGAGGCAAAACCAGATAAAAATGAGTTTAAAATGGATTGGGGAGGCAACATAGTTAGCTGCAGAGACTGTGGGGTGGCTGTAATTCATGCTTTGCTCTGGAAGCACAGTGCAAGTCCCTGTTGTAGGAGATTGGGGGCACTCCGATGAAGAACTTTGCTGTGGCACTGGACAAAACACTTCTGTTATGCAGCAAACTGTATTTTGGAGTTTGTGCATGCCTGCTAGTCCCCTGCTCCCACAGAGGCCACCTGGCTCAGGTGGCTGCAAGGTGGTGGACGGGTAGAGAGCCAGGCTAAGGCCGCCAAGTGGAGGCAAGATTCCTGGATTGGTGATTTCTAAATGCTTTGGACTACTGGCAAATGTTGATCAGCCATCAAATTCCCAAAAGAACATGATATGATCAGGCACATGGGGCAGGGAACCAGAAGTGGTTGTCCATTTAAGGACATACAATCTGGCCAGCCATGAATTGAAAGAGGTTAAGGGCAGCTTCCGCAAGCTAGGATGCAAGTTGAAGGCAGCATTGGCATCGGTCACCTTCTTTGAGGTCCTGCTGGTGTAGAACATTGGCAGTGCAGTACAGTTAAAAGTTGGACCATTCAGTTCATGGCTGAAAAGCTGGAGCAGTGAAGAAGGATTCAGGTTCATAGGGGTCTGGTGCCACTTCCGGGATATGAGACTTTTTAAGTGGGACGGCCTCCATCTGATAGATGAGGAGTCTGGCACTCCAGGGCTGAAGTTTGATGCCTATAGTACACTGATAGGCATTTAAACTGAAGTCGATAGACTGAGGGTCTTCAACGGGTGAAGGATATAGGGGGCCTAAATAGTACTGACCCAGCCAGGGAGACAGGTCAACACAGAGAGAATGATAGGTTGCAAGCAAAAAGGGAGGAAGACAAAGTGGGCAGGGTTAAGTGTAGGAAGATGGCAGAAAGCAGTAGGGGACATTCATCATGGAGGGTAGTTTGCTTCAGTGCCAGGAGTCTTGGAAACAAAATAAGTGACCTACTGGCACCAGCTAATGAGGCCAATTTGTTACTGACAGAGAAACCGGAAAAGGGGGTGGTGTAAGCAATATGTAGGGGAAAGCTCAAGGGGTATGAAGGAAAAATGCAGCTGGTGGTGGAAGGGGGTGTTCTAGGGACATGGATATGTTGTTCATCCACACTCATTGGCAGTATCCTTGCCGCTTTAAATCTTGCCGGAAGGTCTTCAAGCTTGCTCCTCCCACCCACCCGGGTGGTATAACTCTCGGCTCCGCCCCATGACGCCAGATCTTCCTTACCGCTTGGAAGCTCAGGTTCCCTCCTTAACGCTTCCGCTTGTGACTGGTTCCTATTTCTCCGCTTGCGGATTTAAAATAATATTTTGCAAAGACTTCAGTCTTCGATCCCTCGCGCCTGGCGTGGATAAATCGACCCCGGATTTGGAGATGCCCATGCGGGCAGAAGATGTCTCGGACGGATCCACACTCCACGGTGTTCACTGCTTAGGCCTTGAGCACACCGCAGGCTTGCGACTCTGTGTTCATCTTTCTTCGGCCTACGCCCCTCAAGACCGTGGCTGCCCGATTGCAACTGGGCCGTCCCGAGAAGCGCTTCTCCGGTGAAGTCCAAGGAGGCCCGGTTGCGTGTGTCTGCGGGCGGCGGGCTCACGGATCAGCTCGAGCGGATGGTCGCCTCTAAGAGGAGGCGGCGCGGGTCAGATCTTCCTCGGCCGCGGCATTTATCCCGCTTCTCTGGGTTCTTCCTACACGGCTTCCTTTATGAGCTTTTGTCTGTCCCTTCCACTAAAGGAGAAGGGCTCACGCCTGCTGGACCTTTTCTCGGTCCAAAAGAGGGACAGGGTAAGTCCTCCGTCGACGCCTTGGGAGCGGGAAAGGTCCTCTCTCGGGCCGTCGACCGTCGGCTTCGGGTCGACCGTCGGGCCGCCACTGGCCTCACGGTGTCCCCGCCAGGTCAGTTGACCGAGACCCTACCGACGAAGTCGAGATTTTCGACCATTGACTGGAGATCGGCCGATACCCGACCGACCCGAGATTCCGGGACTCGCTCCGGACCCTTCGCGTCCAGCCGCTCCCACCGCTCAGGCGGTCTCGTCCGGCACTGCTGTGTAAGCGGGCAGCCGCTGCCCGCCCTCCTCCTCGATGAGGGAGGTCAGCGAATACGTCGACGGTACGAGGGACCTTATGTTGCAACAGCTCCTCCTGGCCGGGAATAAGCCGACCCGCGCCTTCCCCGGCCATTAAGTGGCTGTCACCGGAACGGCCGACACAACCCCTCGACTTGCCCGAGGAGCCTATACCCAGGCCGGTTGTTCGGCCAAAACCAGCTGCTCCACCGATTCCGTGGAACCTCCGCCTCCACAGCCACCAATTGGGGCTCCACCAGGATTCTCGGTCGGCCAAGGGTTTACCCCATCGGTTGTCAGTTACCCTCACCCCGACCGACCTCGGCAGGTGAAGGGTGGTTCAGGCCAGAGGCAGTTTCGAGGACTCTTCCGAGTCCGAAGATGATTCTCCTCTTCTCCAAGCGACTGGACTTGGAGTCTTCAGGAGGTCAGTCAATGGACGATAGCCCGTCGTCCTTCCTAGGACTGCTCTGGCTCATCTCGGAGTCCACCGGATGGAGCTCAACCCGCTTCCAAACGGGCCAGGTATCCCTCACGGAGATTCTGGACCGAGGGATTCTCCGACGGAGGCCTTTCCGTGGCCGAGGCCATAGTGGGTCCGCACTGGAACTTTGGCAGCGCCCTGCTTCCTGCCCTGCGCCCGGCCAGGATGGCCAGGAAGTATGCGCTCCCCACCGTTCCTTGTCCGTTTTTGGAACACCCTCTGCTGAGGGGTTGGTTACCGACAGCGCCGCGCGCCGGGCAACGCCAGGGATGTGGACAAACCTCCTGACAAGGAGTCCAAGAAATTGGACTATGTCGGGCGAAAGTTCACTAAGCGCCCCTCTCTCGCTTTCTCACAGCCAGTTCGCCGCCCTCATGGCACATTTTTCTATGCCCTGTTGGGCTCCCTGGATGAGGTCATCCTCATCTTCCGCCCGATCTGCAGACTACGGTTAAGGTGCGGACCAGGGCAGGGCAGTGGCCAAACAGCAGCTCCAGACTGCTTTGGATATAGGGGACCCATGTGCTAGATCGGTGGCGGCCGAGTGGCTATGCGTCATGGCTTGGCTGAGGATATCCACCTTTACCGGATACCCAGCACAAGTTGGCTGGATGTTCCTTTGGGACTGACCTCTTCGGCCCTGGGGTGGAAGGTCACCTGCAGAGGATCGAGAAGTCCAATGCCACCTTGGACTCGGTCTCTTCCGCTCAGAAGGACAAAGGCCGAACCACAGCCTAAGCCCTTCGGCCCTGTGCCCCGGCGCCCTGCCCAGTAACGCCAGGGCCAGCAGGCTCGGCCTTGGCATCCCAAACCCAAGCCACCGCTTCCTCTAACAGGAGGCAGGGAGGAAAGGCCCAGGAGGTCCTCGGCGGTCCCTCCTCCAAGCCTGCCCAGTGACGGGCTGAGGGTGTCGCCCCATCCCCGTCACACTTACCCTGGGTCCTCTGGGGAGGCTCCGCACTTCCGTTCCGCCTGGTCGCTGTTACCACGGACAGGTGGGTCTTGGAGGTGGTGGGAAGAGGCCTGCCTCTGAATTCGAGCAGGCACCACCCTTCAGAGCCGTCAGCCTCGGGGCTTCGGGATCCCCAGCTCACTGGCGGCTCGACAGCCGACATCGCCTCCTCCTCCAGAAGGAGGTGGTAAGAGAGGTGGTGGACCCTCCTTCAGACCCAGGGTTTGTGTCCAGGTACTTCTGGTTCCAACGGACGGGGCTGGCGCCCATTCTCACCTACACGACTCTAAACAAGTTCCTAAGGTCTCAACCTTCAGGATGGTCACCTCTGGCTCAGATAATACCATCCTTGAACGCGGGCGAGTGGTTCTGCTCTCTGGACTTGCAGGACGCGCTTTTTCACGTCCCTATCCGTCCGTCTCACCAGAGATTCCTTCGCCCGAGCAGGAAGGATCTCTCGAGTTCCAAGCCATGCCCTCGGCTTGTCTCCAGCTCCCAGGGTCTTCACCAAATGCATGGCAGTGGTGAGCATTCCTGCGCCTCAGGGGTCCGGTGTACTTACCTGGACGACTGGCTGATAGCAGCCCTCCAGGAAGGAGGGGAGGCGGGTCCAGAGATCTGGCTCCCCAGGTCTGCTTCTCAACTGGGCCTCCTTATCAACGAGGCCAAGTCGGAACTCCGTCAAGCAGGTGATTCTATTCATCGGGCGCAGCTCGACTCTCTTCGAGCCAGAGCTGCTCCCGGCGGACAGGGCCGAGTTCTTTCCTCCTTTGCCCGATCATTTCTGGTTGGGCACCTGCGCCCCTGCCCGGGACTTCCTGCGCCTCCTGGGTCTCATGGCGGCCTGTACCAGCGTGGTCCGTTGGGCCCGCTGGAACATGCGTCCCCTTCAGTGGGACTGGCCAGCCAGTGGTCAGCAACGCTGCGATCCCTTGACCAGCTTGGTCGGTGACACAGATGTGGGAACGCCTCCAGTGGTGGACCGCTCCAGATCATTTGCAGGAGGGCATCCTGCTCGTCCGCCCTTGAGTCGACGGTCTCTCGTCGACCGATGCCTCTCTGATGGGTTGGGGTGCCCATCTGGGGAACACTGGCTCATGGCCCTGGTCCTCAGGAGTCCCGATGCCACATCAACCTGCTGGAGCTCCCAGCGTCCGCCTTAGCTCTCACCGCCTTTGTCTGCTCCTCCGTCAAGTGGTCCGAGTCCAGACGGACAATACCACGAATTGTGTACTATCTAAACCGCTAGGGAGGATGGCGCCCATGCTTCTATGCAAGGAAGCTCTCCGGATTTGGTCACTCTGGCGCAGCCTGGAGGCGGATCTCCAGCCATTCACGTGGCAGGAGCCCAACACCCTGGCCGATGCCCTGAGCCGGATAGGGGCTGCATCCCACGAGTGGTCTCTCCTGCCGGAGGTAGTACAGCATCTGTTCTCCCTTTGGGCACACCTCAGGTGGACCTGTTTGCCTCCATGGAGAACGCGGTTGAGTCTGTTCCATGCCCGCCCTCAGCAGGGCTCGCTGCAGGGGATGCCTCTCGAGGCAATGACCCCGGCCTCTTTTACGCCTTTTCCCCATTTCCCTTGATCCACAAGGTGCTCTCAAGGCGAGGAGGGACAAGGCGGTGATTCTGATAGCCCCAGACTGGCCTCGCCAGTTCTGGTACCCAGATCTCCTCAGTCTCAGCTCCAGGACTCCGCGGGCAGCTTCCAGCTCGCCTCGACCTGCTCAGTCAATCAGGGGAAGGTGTTCCATCCGGACTTCAATCCTTGCACCTGACGGCCTGGTTCCTGAGCGCCAGAGTTCCAGGCCTGGGTCTTCCGACCGAGGTCCTCAATGTAGTTGAGGCGCCCTGTATGAGTTTCACTAGAAAATGCTATGCCTTCAAATGGAAAAGGTTTTCCATTTGTGTCAGGGCAAGGGCTTGGACCCTTCCTCCTGTTCCTTGGCAAGCATCTTGACTATTTATGGTCCCTTTCTAGTCAAGGGCTTAGGTCGACGACCCTAAGGGGCACCTGGTTGCCATCTCTGCTTACCGGCCGGGCCGGGAAGCAGCTCTGTGCGCAGGAGAAGGTGGTCTCATGCTTTTTCAAAGGCCTTGATCACATTTCCTCCAGTGCGGGAACCCCCACCCGTGGATCTACTGCTGGTAGCTGGCAAAGCTCATGGGCAAGCTATTCGAACCTCATGCACAGGTGTGCTCTCTCACCTGTCGTGGAAGACCGCCTTCTTGGTGGCTATCACGCCAGCCAGAAGGATGGGAGAGCTCAGCGCTTTCCATCGAGTCTCCTTACCTGGTCTTCCACAGGGACAAGGTTGTCCTGCTCTCCCACCCGAAATTCCTCCAAGGTGGTGTCGGAGTTTCACCTTAACCAGGTGTTGACTCTGCCGGTGTTCTACCCCAATCACACTCGGAGGTCGAATATAGGCTCCATACTTTGATCCTAGAAGGGCGCCGCTTATTATAAGGAGCGATTGCTGAAATTCGGGAGAGGTTCGCCAGCTGTTTGTCACCCACGCTGAAGCCGCATCTGGCAGACCTGCAGCCAAGTGACGTTATAAGCAGGTGGGTAACCTCCTGCATAGATCTCTCATAAGGTTAGCGGGCATGGAGCCTCCCAGAGGATAAGAGCTCATTCTACCCGCCATACTGCTGCAACGGTGGCTGCTTCCAGGGACGTCCCTATCCAGGAAATCTGCAGGGCTGCTACCTGGAAGTCAGCAACACCTTCATTACCCACTACCACATCGACCTTGAGTCACGCCGGATGCTGGTTTTGGGGCCTCGGTTCTCCAGTCTCTTTCCCAAGTAAGTATATGGGGTGTGCCTGGCCTCCTCCTGGAGAACTGCTAGGAGTCTGCCAATGAGTGTGGATGAACAACATATCCATGTCCCTAGAAATAAGGTTACTCACCTGTAACAGGAGTTCTAGAATGGTATATGTTGTTCATCCACACGACTCCACCCGACCTCCCCGGCTCGACAAGACAACCTGAGCTTCTCCAGCGGCCAGATCTCAAGGCCATGGGGCGAGCCGAGTTATACCACCCGGTGGGTGGGAGGAGCAAGCTTGAAGACCTTCCGCAAGATTTAAGCGGCAAGGATACTGCCAATGAGTGTGGATGAACAACATAGACCATTCCTAGAACTCCTGTTACAGGTGAGTAACCTGTATTTATTAGGCTGAGATTAGTCTGCAGCCCCCAAACCATTTTGAGGCAGGAATCAGGCTTCTTGAAGAAGAGATCAGGAGAGCTGCTCGAATGGTGAACATAATCCTGACAGGTAATGTAAACGCAATGTACACAGATGTACTAATGCTCGAAAATCCTTTTCAGCTTTCCCAGAATCTTTTCCACCCCCACTTACAGGGATAAATTGTTGAAACTGCAGAGTGGTGCAATGCACCATTGTGCTGTCACTCCAAGTGGCTTATAGAGCTTTTTTCATTAAATCAACTTATTCTGCCTGTGTTGTGCAAACATTTTTATTTTTGTTGCCACATACAGTCGCAGCAAATAACAAAAGATTGCAGCAATGAAGTAGATTACCACATCCCGCTCCCTGTTGTTTATGTTTATGGTTATTGTTATGTGTGGGGTTATATGTATGTGTCTGCTCACTAAATTCAAAGGTAGTGCTGCTGTGCAGTAGGTTGGGGGGTTGGATGCTGTACCTCATTGTTCCTGTCATTTCTAAGGCAGCCTTACAGGCTGCCACTCATTGTGCATCTCCAACCCTATGCCTGCTCAGCTGTGGACAGACCACCTGATCTGCCACCACCCTGCGGGAAATCCCTCAGTAGCAAGACCTGTGCCGTAGCACAGGAAGTTATATGTTCACGATAAGTAGGGATTGGGACAAGCTTGGGGGCTTTGCCAGTGTCATGCAGGCCTGCTGCCATTATGAATTACATTCAGTGACATTTTTATCCTGTTGTGTTGTCTGTGCCCACCTGCCCTGCTCAACCTGCTCCCCACCAGGATGTCAGTGCAGGGGGGAGGGCTGCTGTTGCACAGTCTTTCACAACATCTAGGCTCCCTTCTATCTGCAGGAGACACTCAAGCAGCTGGACAGGTATTTACCTCCCCTTGGAGCCTAAGAGAACATCAGATTTCAGTACAGACATAAACCTCCCACATGGTATCACAACAAGCTACCCCTGGTGCCTAAGCAAAAACCTGAATGTCAAGTCATTCTGTTATTTATTACTCAAGGTATTGATATGAAAACTAGAGGTTTTTTTTCACCCGTTATAGTTCATCTGCAGCTAGGGGCCATTCTGGAGCTGTAGTATTTGTGCCCCGCTTGTGACATCACTCTCTTTTCAAAAGGAACAGGCTGTGATGTCACAAGCAGGGCATTAAGACTTCTGTTGAAGTCTTGGGTTGAGACACAGGTAACCTGTAAGGGACCAATATCCAGTTTTAAGTAGGTTTCCGTAATAAAAATAAATCAAAATTCAAAAAGGTTTGACATGCTTTATAAGTGACTTCTACTGATGCCAGTTGTATTGCTTTTTGCAGTTGACCAGAGCCCCTCTTTAAAAACAATAAAGTGATGGTGAATATACTCTATCTGATGAGATATGGAAATAAAGAATGTGAGGAAAATGCATTTCTGATAGGCCCACATTGTGGTTTAATTTAAAATTCATGAATTTTCCAGCCCGCCGGCACAGCAGTTGGATTTCTGCTTGCGATGCTGACGACCCGGGTTCGGGAACGGACTCTGGTGTCGAAGGGCCGGACGGGGGAGATGGCTCATACATCCCATGGTGGCTCACCATCTCCCTGAGGGGGGGGGATCTGCGGCCCGGTGTTTGCTGACCACTGGCAGAGGCCAGAGGCATAGCAGCACGTCGAATCAGGCTGCGTAGGGAGCGCGACGGATGTCTGCTCTTGCTTTGACATCCTGGATGTTGCGCTTCCCCGAGAGAAAAACAGGAAAATGGTTCCCTGGACGGCCAGATGATGGTTGCCGCCCCCTGCCGCCACGAAGCCCTGGACCAGTCTAGCAGCACCCGAGCCTAATAAGTAGAGCTGACAGGCCCCACTACCACCTTCCCCTCGGAGGGGGACCCATCCACAAAGGATACGCTGTTACCTGGGGCTGTAATGGGGGGTGATTGGCGTCAGGGATGGAGTGCCTGCAGGGGTTCTAGGTTCCAGAATGGCCCCTAGCTGCAGATGAACTAAGGTGTCAGCGTGGCTCAGTTGGTAGCACATCCGCCTCTGGACCAGAAGGTCGTGGGTTCTCATCCCTCACCGGGATGGACTTGCACCTAAAAATCGCTGGCATCTGAGTGCAGTATTGGGGGGTGCTGTACTGCTGGGGTGTTCCGTCCTTCGGATGAGACGTTAAACCGAGGTCCCTTCTGCCCATCCTGGTGTTGTCCTGGTGGGTGTCCAGGTGGAAGTAAAAGAACCCAGGGTACTCTTCGTAAAAGAGCAGGGAACATTCCCGGTGTCCTGGCCAACATTCCCCTTCCCATAAACCGAATCATGCAATTATCCAGGCTGTGTGTGGGTGATGATGTGCAATATGGCTGCCACCACACATTGTCACTTCATTACCAGTTTAGCATTGCTTGTAAAGCGCTTTGGGATACTGTGTATGAAAAGCACTATGTAAATGCTGATTCTTCTTCTTCTGATTCTTCTAGGTGACTTAAAGGAGTGGCTGGTCAGGGAGCGTGGGAGGCAGAAAAAAAAATGCACGAATTTGGTCAGCCAGGTAGTGCATCTCTAGTGCTTCTGCCCACTACTCCAGTGACCTGGGTTTGGGAACAGACTTGGGTTGCTAGTGGCCAGCATGAGAAGGTAGGCCAAGCATCCCATTGGACAGCTTGCCTCCTTCGGGGAGGTGGGCATGTCCTCCTTTGCTGTTTGCCTGCGACCTCATGGAAACTGGGTGACGTTGAAGTGGAGAATGACTGTAAGAAGGGAATGCCAATAGATGCTGGTACATGTTGCATGTCACTGCATGGACACGTGTATCATTGCACGGCCTGCAACCCTGGAGTGAACATTTGTGGAAAACACCAAACTGCAGGGTGTGGTCCTCCTCCTCCTCCTCCTCCTCCTCCAGGCCTTTACACAGTCAACTAGGCACCCGCCTTCAACTGGATCCTAACCCATTCGGCCCGGAGACCCAGCCATGGAGGAACTGTAGGCTGAGGTAATTGCCTACTAAAGACAGGTGACTGGGCTGGGGGGGGCAGATTGGAGAGAGGGCAGATAAACACAGACTTGAAAACAAAATGAATGCATAAATATTTATCATGTTTATCACACTTTGTGAGCTGGCAGAGCTAGCCTATCATGAACACAAACTAAAAAAAAAAGTTGTCATGGATCTAATGTGAGTTGAATGTTTGCATTTTAGGGACAGAGATAAAGGACAAATTGGGATGCTATGACTTTGATGTGCATACCATGAAAGCACTGAAGAATATTATTTCTCCTGCATGGGATGTAAAGGACTTTGATTTGGAAAGACATCATCTAGAAGAGAGTGGCATAATTGCATTGGAAACATCACCACACCCAGAGAAATCGGCCGACAGTGACCCTTCGCTAGGCGAGACCTTTGAAATAGAAATGAACGAAAGTGATATGATGTTAGAAACGACTATGTCAGACCACAGCACATGATGAGCCTAATCACAGTGCTATTCTTAACACTTCATCTACAAGTTGGAGGACCCTGTGATTTGCCATTGTGTCACTGTAGCAGTCCTACACCGAATTCATTTTCATTTTTATATAAATCACAGAGGATTCCTCCATGTGACAGCAGAAGAGGTCCCACTGCTCTAAAGGATAACGTGTTGCCACTTGCAAAGAGCTGGATGCTGTTCTACTGATGCGGCAGTTATTTCTGCATTGCCGATTAAATATAACAAATGCATTCGTTAAAATACTTTTTATACTTTTACTATACTTTGGGTCGAGAAATAAATACGTTCGTAATTATAAACATTTTTAAAATACCCTGTTGTGCAGGATTCCAGTATTCTCAAGTACGATGACAGCAGACAGCTAGACTAGGCAACTTCTTGCCTGGCATCTTACAGCACTCATTGTTCCCTACTAGGAATGGGCACTCTTAATTTTTACAAACCTGATCTGAGAGCAAGAGCATAATACTGGGTATAGTAATGTTTACTATTGTTTTTTTTTTTAGTTTTTTTTATCTGTAAGTGCTCTCAAGTTTCAATGTTTGTGGCCCATAGAAAGTCAGTATTTGTAAATGGTATCCTTAGTTTGTATTGGTGGCGTGCATGTTTAAAGATGCAGTCCCCCTGTGTAATTCTAGTCATTTTACCCTTGCCATGGAATGTTATCCGAAGAAAGATACCGGTTATATAAATATTTTCACCAGCACTGACTCTTTTCCAGGTACAAAAGAGCAGACATCTCTCCTTTCTGAGGGGAGTGGAAGCATTTGACATCCAAAAAGGTATGAGCAAGCAGCCATCAGTGTCTGCACGTTATATATACCCTTTTCAGTCTCTCATTTGGCAAAATTTTATAGCATCTGTAGCCTTCCCACCCCTCAAAATTTGTTCAACTGTTCATTAAACAACTATTACAGGGTTTTATTTAACTCCAAAAATTGATTAGCGTTTTGCTCATAGAAGTGCTAAAACATTGTGAAAATGCATAGCACTTGCCTCACTGTGTTTAACAAGCATAACACTTCTAGAAAACCTATATAAATACTTTCTGTACAGTTAGCATTGTCCCAAGAAAAAAAACTGCTAATCAGTTATTTAAAACTCTGTTTAAGAATGCGTTTTTGATATGTGGTTGTGATCAGATTTCAGAAACCCTAAGCAAATTTGTACAGACTTAAAAGGTTATTTAACAACACAGTCATTGAAATACATTCAGTAGCAGTGCAAGGGAAGAAAGGTTACCTATGTAAGCTACTGCTACAGTGAAAGTTTAATAACTGTGTTTGCACATTTAAGCCACTGTACTCCAGTAGTTAAAACACAGGACTGTTAACAGTAGGATCCTGATTTGAAACCTGGCTCAGGCATTTATACCCAGTGTCCTTTAACAAGGTTTTGACCTCTTTGTACCACTGACCTCTAAACTGTAAAATCAGGTAGCAAAAAGACATGTTGTTCTCAGCTGGGCTATTTTGGGTAAATAAATTATTTAAAGGAAAATCCACAAGTTTGTCTAAACAGATTTTTGAAATTATGACCGTCTTCATTTTTATTCTGGTCTGGAGATCAGTGTAAAATGTTTTACTTCATTTATGAGTTTCAGAAACTGGAGCCTTCATAAGATTATATTTCTCAAGAGATGCTTGGAAAGAATGTTGCATCCCACAGGGATTTTTCACAATACATAACTCCAAATAAATTACATTTCTAATCATTTCATATCGGTTCTATTACTTTTTGTCTGCTGAATCTGCATTATAGATGCTACCTTTCAAGTGACCCACAGAATGGTCTGCAGCCAATTTGTCAAGTAGAACCACATCAGAGTCAGATATAGGCAGGGAAACTGCCCTGGTTGGGATGCACAGTCACATAACCCAAGATCTTACTTGAGAGGCTCTTGCAGTAGGTATAATTACATATAGGACTGGCGCTTGACGTGGACTATGAAAAAATTTCTAGCTAGCAGTCCCTGGCGAGGACCGCCCCCGTCAGGTGACCGGCGTCATACGGACGTCGGTATAAAGAAGGCGGTCCTGTAGCCCGCCTCCAGTTCTTTCCCGCCGTTAGCTCGTGCAGCGCCTCGCAGTAAAGTTCATGCTTCGTCAGCCCTACCTTTCATCGGTTTTTACCAAAAAATAGTTATTCTTCAATCAGTTGTCAGGTACATCATCGGTGTATGTCATCCCCTACACCCTCCGAGCACAAAAACAAGTGCGGCGTCCAACTGCCACACAAGGACGGCCATTCCCTGTGCCTTTTCTGCCTAGGCCCCGATCACCCGGTCGAGAAGTGCCAGCATTGCCTCAACTTCAACGCGGCTACCCGTAAGCGGCGCCAACAATCCCTGGAAGCCCATCTCCTCAAGAAAAATATGTCTTCTATGGAAAAGGAGTTTAAAAGTTGAGGCAGGCGTCTACTTCCCCCAAAGGACATCGGAAAAAGAAGGACAAGGAGAGGCACCGGGAGAAGTCCTCCTCTACCGCATCTCCCGCTGGAGACGCGGGACCAAAATAGCGTCCCCGGGGACAGCTGGCAACCGCCTCAAGGTTTTGGAGGCGTCGGCCCGCCCATCTGCTCGCGCTCGGGCCTTGCAGGCGCCTCCGGGCGGTGGAGGCCTCCGCCCCCGATTCGGCCGCAGGCTTGCGGCCTACAGGTGTGGGCGACTCCTCTACGTCGGACGTCGGCTCCTCCGGCACCCGCTGGGAACTTGCCCCTAAGCCACACGTCGGCTCCCCCGATGTGCGCTGGGCGACGGAACCGACGACGGACCCCCCCACGTATATCGTACCCGGTTCCCCGCAGTCTTTGCTGCCGTCTGCGGAGCCTGAGTCACCCCAGCCTGACCCCGGGGATTTCTCTCCGCCATCCCCAGATGATGCTGGGGATCTTCCTCCTCCGTCAGACCCTCCTCCGTCGGAACCGGATCTGATGTCCGGCCCCGGACGCGGCCCTAACACGGTACCTCTGCGTACCTCGGTGCCCTGCGCGCCGGCACCAACTCCGGTTCTACCGGCCCAAGAGACATCCGCTTTCGGATGTTCCCCTCCGTCTAGCCCCTATGTGGACCCGCCCGTGAGGGCGCCCGGCTGGAGCGTCTGCTCGGCAGCCCCGGCTTCCGGTAACCGCCGTCTTATCAGGCGCCGGCGTACCGGGACCACAGTATCCAGCGCCGCAGTACCACCGCCAGTCTTTCTGACGCCGCAGTACCTGACGCCGGGTTTCCCGCAGCCGGGTTTCGGATACTCCCCTTACGGGTACAACCCGGACACTTTTCCCCCTCTTCCTCTACCTCCACCGCCCCCAGAGCTGCCAGTGGATCTGCAGGAGACTCTGGCCTCCTGGTGGGCCGAGGCCAAGGCTCAACTCACCAGGGAGGTAGAGAGCCGCCTTACGACGACGGTGCCACTGCCGGCTCCCGTACGTCCGGTGGCGCCTCCCCTCACCTCGGACTCCAGGCTCTTCCCTCTGGGTCCAGAGAGCAGGACACGCGTTCACGGGTACCACCCAAGGAACCCGTTCCTCCCCCGAGTCAAGTAAGGGAGTCTTATTCTTCTTCCTCTTCTTCTTCCCTCTCAGATTCCTCGGACTCTTCCGAGGGATGCTCCGAGAGAGACGACGAGCCCCGCTGTCCGTCTGAGCCCCGGCCGAGGACCCCTCCGAAGTCTTCTCCGGAGGATCCATCTTTCACTGAGTTGCTTAGAAAAATCCAGGAACTGCACCAGTGGCACTCTTTGGAACCAGATCCTCAGTGACTTAAACCCGCTGAACATCTGGATCTGCCCGTGACAGCTCCAACATTAGTGCCACCCTGGATTGAGCCTCACGCCGACCTTGTTACCACGATTTGGAAACAACCATCGGCGTTAGCCCCACTTCCCAGGAAGTCAAACAGGCTATACCAAGCTCCTGAAGGTGTGGACTACCTAGACTCTCACCCTCAGGCCGACTCTGTCGTGATTAGCGCCGTTCACAGCTGGTCGGCACATCCAGAACATCTGAGCTCGTCTCCTCCTGATAAGGAATCTAGCCTTCTGGACCAGTTGGAAGAAGATTTCAGCCTCTCCACACCCGAGAATTGGGACCCTGAATTACGTGCCACATGGGGATTACCAGAAGGCTGTCCTTAGCCAGGTGGAATCCAAGCTGGACTCCTTACCTGACTCCCAGGTCAAACAGGAGTTAGCCAACCTCGTCCGTTCTGCTCGTTCGGCCAGTCGCCACATTTTGTGGGCGACATACGATGCAGTGGACACTGCCGGGCGGAGTTCCGCTTTCGCCATGGGTCTACGGCATCATGCCTGGCTCTGCGTGTCAGGTTTGGTCCCGGAGGTGCAATCCGCTATTCAGGAAGCACCTTTCCAGGGGTCAGTGCTTTTCAGGGGTGATGTCAAGGACATCATCACCGACTTGCCAGAGAAAGGGACGGCTCTGAAATCAGTGGATTCCATGTACCGTCCCCAGCAACAGCAGCGCCGTCCCTTTCGCAGATTGATTCGGCCAAAGGCGAAACCACAGGGAAGGCGGGCCACCAAATGGGCCCCCGCAGCTGCTAAGCCCCCCCCCGCCCAAAAAAGCAGTGGGTGCTTCAGCTGCGGCGCTGCCCCACACCACCTGACTTCTTTCCTCTCCCACCGCCTCTGGACTTCCCAGAGGAACCGGTAGGAGGGAGGTTTTCCCTCCACCTTCCGGGATGGGAGAGGATAACCACGGATTCTTGAGTGCTCCAGCTTATAGTGGAAGGGCATTCCATAGAGTTTCTTCAGAAACCACCCCGCCACCCACCTCTGAAGTCGGCCTATTCAAGGAAACACCTTCCTTTGGTCCAGGAAGAAATCTCGGCCCTTCTCTCGAAGCAAGTGATAGAGCCCATCCCCCTGCATCTTCAGGGGACGGGTTACTATTCCCATTTCTTCCTGGTCCCAAAGAAGACGGGAGATCTCAGACTGATTCTAGATCTCAGTTCCCTGAATCTTTATGTAGAATACAAAAGGTTCAGGATGCTCTCTCTGCAGAGCCTTCTGCCCCTCCTTCGGCCGGGTCAATGGCTTTGTGCACTGGATATGCAGGATGCCTATCTGCACATTCCCATTCGCCTTTCTCACCGCAAGTATCTTCGTTTTGCGTTTCAGGGGGACCACTACCAATTCAGGGCGCTCCCCTTTAGTCTATCCTCGGCCCCCCGAATCTTTACCAAATGCCTAGCTGTGGTAGCGGCCTACCTGCGTACAATGGGAGTACAGGTGTTCCCTTACCTGGACGATTATCTCCTGGCAGCCTCGTCCAGGGAGGAACTCCTGCGTTTTCTCTCCCTCACCCAGCAGGTTTTCACCTGCCTGGGTATTACCATCAACCATTCCAAGTCTCATCTGGATCCTTCCCAAAGACTACAGTTCATTGGGGCCATCCTCGATACAACTGTCAGCAGGGCCTTCCTGCCTCCGGACAGGGCGGCCTCTCTTCAATCCCAGATTTCCCTGCTGTCAGAATGCAGGAGGGTCTCGGCGAGATCGGTCCTCCGTCTTCTGGGGCTCATGGCGGCCGCCATTCTGACGGTCCCCCGAGCTCGACTCCACATGAGGATCTCTCAGTGGACTCTTCGCTCTCAGTGGGATCAACTTGTGGACGACCTAGATCAATTAGTTCTGATCTCATCGCCGATGATGCGAGACTTGCAATGGTGGATGGTTCGAGAGAACCTGTTTTGGGGGTCCCCTTCTTTCATCCTCCCCCCTCCCAGACTCTGACTACAGACGCGTCAGGCAAAGGTTGGGGAGCCCATGTCGGACCTCATCGGATCCAGGGCTCCTGGTCCAGGCTGGAACAAGCTCTCCACATCAGTGTGCTCGAGCTTCGGGCCGTGTTATATGCTCTCCAAGTCCTTCACCAATACATCCTTCCCGGCCACCTAGCCATTCAGACGGACAACATGTGTGTAGTGTGGTACATCAACTAACAGGAGGAACTCGGTCCCACCCTCTATGCAGGGAGGCAATGAGGGTTTGGGATTGGGCAACACAACGAGCCTTCACCTAACGGCGATTCATGTTCCAGAGTCGACAACATAGACAGCTAAGCAGCTCTGCCCTGGCTCCACAGTGGGAACTGGATCAAGGGTACTAGGCGACATCTTTCAGCTTTGGGGGACTCCATGGGTGGACCTATTGCCTCCCCAAAATGCAAACTTCCCATCTTTTGCTCGCTCGTTCCAGAGCGAGGCGTTTTCTGGAACGTTGCTCTGTTTCTAGACTGGAAGGACAGATTCGTCTATGCTTTTCCCCCCAATTCCTCTGATCCGACGAGTATTGCAGAAACTAGCCACAGAAGGAGCGACAATGATTCTGATCGCTCCTTTCTGGCCCAGGCAAATCTGGTTCTCTCTTCTACAGCAATATTCAGAGGATACTTCTCTTCCTCTTCCTCTATCTTGAGGTTTGCTGACCCAGGATCAGGGGACCCTGGTCCATCCAGGCCTCAAATCCCTTCAACTGTATGCATGGCTCCTGCAGACATAGCCCAATCCCGTTTTGGTGCATCTCCAAAAGTGGCGGAGATTTTAGTGGAGGCTAGAAATCCCTCCACCAGGTCCACTTATGCCATGAAGTGGAAGAGATTCTCTATTTGGGCAGCCTCTAAGAACATGGAACCTTTCTCCTGTTCAGTGGCTTTTCTGTTGGAGTACTTACGTCATCTGTTCGACCTGGGTCTCAGCCATTCCTCCTTGAAGGTTCACATGGCAGCTATCTCAGCCTACCATGTTCCCTTCGCAGATAAAGCTTTCGCTCAACTGGAGGTCTCTTAAGACCTTTCTCAGTGGGGTCCTCCATCTGAGGCCCCCCATCCGTCTCCTGCCCCCCCTTGGGACTTGAATTTTGTTCTAGAGAAACGTACCCTTCCTCCCTTCGAACCTGCAGCTTCTGCAGATTTGAAGTTTCTTTCGTGGAAGATGCTCTTCTTAGTGGCCATTACTTCGGCTCGAAGAATCTCCGAGCTTCAGGCCCTGATGTGTAAAATCCCCTACTTGATTTTTCACAAAGAACGAGTTACTCTTCGCATGAATCATAAGTTTCTACCTAAAGTAGTAGCAGAGTCTACCTTAAATCAGTCAATAGAGCAACCTGCCTTTTTTACGCAATACTCTAACCAAGGGGAATATTTACTCCATACTATGGATGTTCACCGGATTCTGAGATACTACACCAACAGGACGAAGGATCTCAGAAAGACTGATCAGTTGTTCGACTCTTTTGCTCACAAAAGGGAAGGCAATGCTGTTTCCAAGCAATGCCTGTCTAAGTAGTTGGCTCATTGCATCACTTTCTGTTATGACAAGTACAACAAGACCCTCCCGGGTCAAGTAAGAGGCCACTCCACAAGAGGGGTAGCTGCCTCTGCGGCTTGTTTCAAGAATGTGTCTGCGGCAGACATATGCGCTGCCGCCACCTGGACTTCCATCCATACCTTTATGAAACACTACAGTTTGGACATTGCCTCTTGCCGTAGAGCAGGCTTCGGGCTGGCTGTTTTGCAAGGCCTCTTGTCTTAAGGCTTGCAAGGCTAGTGCTAGTTTTTCGAGTAGTTCCTCCTCCCGGTGCTTTTCTTTGTTCCAGACTGCTTGGGATTCTGTCCTATATGTAATTACCTACTGCAAGAGCCCTCTCAATGTAAGATAGTACGTTCATGCAGTAACAGTAGATCTTTGAGAGGCTCTTGCAGTAAGTGACTACCTCCCCTCCATCCCCTAGGCTTTTTCAGCTCCTTTTCCAGGAATGAAACATCCACTTCTTTCTTGTCCGGGCCTTCCTGGCCTGTGGCAGGAAAAGAACTGGAAAGCGACTTCCAAGACGCCCCTTTATCAGCCGTGCGTATGGCGCCAGTCATGGCTGTGGGGCAGTCCCTCGCCAGGGACTGCTAGCTAGAAATTTTTCCAGCGTGGTCCTGCCGCCGGCCGGCGTCAGTCCTATATGTAATTACCTACTGCAAGAGCCTCTCTCGAAGATCTACTGTTACGGTAAGTTCTTACGTAACTGTACTTTCCTCACTGTCATGAAGGAAAACTTCTGACAGGCCTCAAGGCATCCTGTATGGACATCCTGAGTTCTGGTTACAAATGCTGAGCAATACCACTGGACCAAATAGTTATCAGAGATGAGATCTGGGGAGTGGCCTTGGTTCTACATTTCATGAGCAAAATATAAATTGGTGTGAGAACATAGTTCTCATAGGCAGTGCATGTTACTCCTTTACCTGTGAGTTCATGTTAGACCTTTAAAGATTGTGCTTCAGTAAACCAACATGTAATACATACATATTGATATGATATGCATATCGAGGTGGAAGACTAAAGTTTGCTGACAAAAAGCACCTAGCTTTGCCTGATCTTTTTGTCTTCTGGGTTTGCTTGAAAGGACAGAGCAAGGAACAACATTAACAGAGCAAGGAGAAACATTAAGGCTTCTTTTGGCTAAGCAGAGTTGCTGTCTTGTTTCTATTTTGCTTTGTGCTTACAGGTTTTGTTACTGTTTTGATCTTATCTGTGTCAGTCTTCACCATTCATCACAGTTGGGTACCTGGCTGGGACCCTGTGGGAGCTTTTTTTTTTTTTGCATGGGCAAAGCCGACGCAGTGACGGCGCCGCCCTCGAGGCTGACGTACAACGTGACGTTCGCGGGTTGGTCGTCAACTGTTGTCAACGCCACCCCCTCATCAGTTCTTCATCTCCCGCCATAGAGGTCGGACCTCGTGAGGAGCTTGAGAGAAACTGCGCCATAGCTTGCGGCCTAGTTCGTTCAGCCTACTTGCGGTCGAAAGTCCGTCGGTTCTGTTCAACACCGCTGACCAATAAGACTGTTCCTTTTATTCTGTTTTTATTCAATGATGTTGAGTACTGTTTTTTGTTGATTTTTCTGATAGATCATGTCTGGTTCGGGGGGGCAAAATGTCATCTAAGACGGGGCGGCCTCCTATGCGTCTGTGCCCCTGCAGCCGCCGTTACTCCATCACGGACCTTCATGATTGGTGTCTCCGCTGCCTTGGCCCGTCTTTCGACATGGATAACTGCTATGCCTGCTTCTCCATTGTCTGCCTTGTCATCAAGTTGCGTATGTTTAAAGCAGGGCGCGCGCCACCGGAAGGCCAAGGCACAGACACTTGACTCTTCCTCCGGGTCCCCTCCTGGTTCTATACGGACTGTGGAGGAGAGGGGGCCCCCCCCCTTAGCCTTGCCGCGGCTGGGGCTCCTTCCACGGTGCAGGAGGCCCAGTCTGGCCTTTTCAGGGGTCGTGCAGGAGGCACCGCCCCGGCAATCGTGTCCTCGGAGGCAAGGGCTCCCCCGGTGTCGCACTCCGGGGACTGCGGGTCTGGGCTGGCACCATTCCTCGACGCCGTCCGCTGGCACCGTTTTGGGGTTCAGAGCCGCTTGTGGCACCATGCCGTCTCTCAGCGCCGTTTCTGCTGTCGACACCGCTGGCGGTGCTGATGATGGGAGCGGTGCCATGGGAGGTACACCTGTGGTTTCTGGGGCTTTTTCTGGTCTTGGCACTGTTCTTGGCACTGAGACTGGGGACGGTGCCGTCTCCAGCTCTGGCACCATTTGCGGTGCCAGGGAGGGGGTACCGCGCCATGGTCAGCACCATCTCTGGGTTCGGTGCCACAAACGGCGCCATGGGGGAGTTGCACGCCATTTGCAGCTTCGGGCACTGTGGTTGGCGCCGTCTCTGACTCTGGTGCAGTTTGCGTTGCCTGAGAAGGGGATGGTGCCGGCTGAGGTGCCGGGCATGGGATTGACACCTCTCGTGACCCTAGGACGGGAAGGGATCGGAGGGTGGTCTGGCAGCGGACCTCAGTTTCCACCTCGGAAGAGGAGGATTCCAGGTCTAATCCAGACTGGCTCCTGGACTCCTCAAAGTCATCTGACCCCTCAGTGATTACCTCTTCGGCCGCCACTCAGCCTACTTCTGGGGGGCAGACAACTCCTCCTGATTCTGGGGTCGGTGGCACTGACCAGCCGGCAGTGGTCTAGGCGATAGCTGCTGTGCAGTCTAGAGTCGGGGGGGGGGTCTGTACCTTCAGCTGGGACACCCCTTCTTTGGAGTGCCTGGACAGTCTGCGTTTGAGACAGCCCAGAGCACCCTTGGAAGGGGAGGGTGCTGCACCCTGGGTGATCTCCTTGGAGCCCACTCGGAGTTGCCTGGGCTGGTGGTTACGAGGCAGAGGGCTCTTTCGGAGTCTGAAGGGTCGCGGGGCCTGAGTTCTGTGCAGCGGCCTCTCCCTGGGACCCACCCGGGTTCGAGGAGGAGCTGTAGTGTGGATCCTCACCTTTCCCCTTCTCTCTCCTCGAGAGGAACCTCTTCTTTGGAGGCCAGGGACCATCCTTCTGGACTCTCACGGTCCCAGTCATCTCATAGGGGGGATTCTTCCTTAGAGCACGATCTTAGCAGTTCCGTTGGGGTTGATCAGCTATTGGCTGCTGGGCTTTCCTTGTCTCCTTACCAGTTGGGAGCATCCGCTAGACCCTCTTGCCCAGGCAGAGGACGTTCCTCTTCTTTGAAGGATTTGGCCCCTATTCCTCTGTCTCCATCCTCCTCTCACCCTGGTGCCAAGGGACCTTTGACCTGGGAGAAGTTCAGGGGGTCGGCTGCTCATTTTTCCAACATATGTCAGGGCCATGGATGAGAGGGTGTTCCACACTCCTCCCGAGCAGCCACCCCCTGAATCTCTGTACTCTTCCACTTCCCCATCCCCTTCCTCAGAGGGAGAGGAACCATCCATCCACATTTCCCCTGCGGCTGATCTTTCTTCATATCAGTGCTTCCTTGCAAGGCTGATTGACGATCTCCGGATCACCACTGGCTCTGAAAGCAATATAGAGCATTTGGCACACGCCTTTTTAGGTGAGTTCAGTGCGGCCAACCTTGTGGTTCCTGCCTGGCCTGTCCCCTTTTGGGAAGTGTCACTGCGTTTCTGGCAGCATCCCTATTCCAGTGTTCCAACCCCAAGGGAATTACACCAGAGGTATTGCGCTCCCCCGGAGTCTCCAGGTCGCATGCCTCACCCACTTTCGGGGCTGACGCAGTTGGACACTCCTTCTGGGCTTTGCGCCCCTCACCGTGACCTGCCCCCAGATTCAGACTCTTCAGATTTTGATTTCTGGGGTAGGAGGGTTTTCTACTCAGCACGGATCTCGTTGTCCATCACATCTCATCAGGCCAACTATGCATCCTAAGACAGGATCTTATCTGTGTCAATCTTCATCATTCATCACCATTGGGTACATGGCAGGAGGTCATGACCCCACGAACCATCCTCAAGGCTGACGCAGTGCGTGGCACTCACGAGTTGGCCGTTAGGCACTGTCTACTCCGCCTGCCTGCCAGTTCTTCGTCTCCCACCGTAGAGATCACCTTGTGGGAAGCCAGATCCAATTTGAGGCCTACCACCTACGCAGTTCATTCTCCAGCTATTTCTCGTGCCGCAGTCTGTCGGTGCTGTGTCCTGCCGGTTCTAGTTGCCTTACTCGACGTCGCTGGTAAGATCTTTCCATTTATTTTATTCTTGGCGATGTTGAGTCTGTTTTTGGTGTTTTTTTCTTCGTAGGTTATGTCTGGGTCGGTGGGCAAGAACACTTTGAAGACGGGACAGCCCCCGCATGCAACAATGCCCTTGTGGCCGTAAATTTTCTGTCACCGATCAGCACAACCCTTGCCTTACGTGTCTTGGCCCGCTTCACGACATGGATTTGTGTGACGCCTGTTTCTCCATGGACTGTCGGGTCATTGAACTATGCACATGGAAAGTGGGGCGAGCTCCGCCAACTTTCCGGGGTCGGGTGCGCACTCGTCAGGCCAAGCCACATACTCTCGGCCTTTCCTCCGGGTCCTCTCCTGGTTCTACATGGACCAAGGAAAAGGGAGCCTCAGCTACTAGTTGCCTGGCTGTTGCCGAGGCTCCTCCCGCGGTGCAGGAGGCCCGTCCCACTCCTTTTGGGGGGCGGGCGGTGCCACCATGGCAGTTGTCTCTTCGGGGGTGAAGGCTCCCCCGGTGTCGGACCCATGGTTCGCAAGGCCTGGGTCGACGCCGTTGTGGGCCTCGGCACTGTTCGCGACGCTCTGGGCCCTGAAGGAGTCGGCGGCTGCGCCGGTTTGTCGCTCAGCGCCGTGGCTGCTGTCGGCACCGTTCACAGTGCCGATATTGCTAGCAGCACTGTGGGAGTTTCTACGGCACCGCCTTTTGTTCAGATCTGCAGACGCCGTGGTTGAGCACGGGCGCCATGTTCTCAGGACTCGGGGTGTCGATTCTGCTGTCGGTGCCACCTCTTCCTGTGGAGCGGCGGGTGCTGTCCTCTGCACCGATGGCACAGTCAGGGCCATCGTCAGTGCCATCTCTGCCCTCAGCGCCGCTCACGGCGCCGTGGGGCCGGATGGCGCCATGGCTGGTCCCAACTCTGGAGCAGCTTCTGTTCGGGCTGGGACCATGCCCTCTGTGGATTCCACTCGTGGTGCTGTAAGGGGCACGGGCATGGTTTCGGTTTCTGGCACCCCCTTTGGCAAGGATGGCACCGGCACCCTCCTATGGTTTGGCACAGGGCCTCGGCCTCTACCTCTTCGGAGGCGGAGTTGGGCTCTGAGTCAGATGAACAGTCTGACTCCTTGGGGTTGACTGTTGGGGTGGGCAGCCCTGTAGTATCCTCAACAAACCGGAGTCAGCCCCCTTCTAAGGTGGGGTTGGTGGCTGCCGGGATTGGGGTCGGGGTGCTAACCAGCGGGCAGTGGTGCAGGCCACCATTGCTATGCAGCCCGGTCTTGGTGGATTCACTTACCCCTCAGCAGTGGTACCCCTGCCTGTGATGTGCCTGGATCGCCCAACTTTGGGGACGATCAGAGCACCTACGGGAGGAGAGAGTACTGTGCTCTGTATAGCTCCTTCGGGTGCTGGCCAGGGCTATCAGCTACCTAGGCTGGCCATCTCAAGGAGGAGGAGGGCTCTTTCGGACTCGGGGGGTCGAGGGGCATGGGGTTTGCACGGCGACCTTTTTCTGGGGCCTCCCGGGCTCTGGAAGAAGCCGTAGTGCGGATCTCTGCTCTTCCTCCTCAGTCTCTTTAAGTGTGCCCCATTCTTTTGAGGTAGGGGACTGTCCTTCTGGACCTGTACGGCCCCGGTCGCCTCACAGGGGGGATTCTTCCGGGTGCAGCCAAGGCAGTACCGAAATGATTGTTCAGCTGTCGGCTGTGGAGTCTTCCAGAGCACATTCTTCTTCGGGTGCTCTTGGTCCATTCCTTAGCCCAGGCGGAGGTCAGCCGATATCTCTTCTCGGCTCTGTCCCCATCCCTCTGCCACATTCTCCTGCGCTCCCAGGCATTCTTAGTCCTAGCGGGCCTCTCTCCTGGGAACAGTTCAGGGCTGTGGCTGCTCGGTTCCCAGCTTACGTTAGGGCAATGGACAGACAGGTTTTTCAACCTCCCCCGAGCAGCTGCCCTCTGAGCAGTCGGTGCCCTCCAACCCTTCATTCCCGTCTTCTCGGGGAGAGGAGCTTTCTATCTACATCTCTCCAGCCACTGATATCGCTGAGTATCAGTGTTTCCTCGTGAGGATGTTGGAGGACTTGCACCTCACCCCTGCCTCTATAAGCAATTGGTGCACGCCTTTCTAGGTGAGTTCGGCGAGACCACCCTTGTGGTGCCTCCCTGGCCTGCTGCTTTTCGGGAGGCATCGTTGCGCTTCTGGCAGAGACCCTTCTCTGGAGTTCCTGCCCCTAGGGATCTCTGCCAGTGGTATTGCCCCCCCCCCGAAGTTTCTAGGTTCCATGCCTTCTCCGCGGTCCGGATTGACGCAGTTGGACACTCCTGATGGGCTTTGTGCCCTTCACCGTGACCGGCCCCCAGATCAAGATTCCTCGGATTTTGACTTCTGGGGTAGGAGGGCTTTCTACTCGGCACAGTTGTTGCTTTCCATTTCTGTACATCAGGTCCACTATGCAGCCTATGACAGGTTCTTGTGGTCCAGGCTTGGTCAACTCCTAACCTCGTTGCCTGACACTGAGCAAACCAGACAAGCCATTGCACTCTCTGCGCGTGGCCTGGATCTAGCAAGGCACCAAGCGAGGGCATCCTATGATGCCGATGAGATAGCTACCAGGGTCGTAGGGACAGCGATCTGCACTAGGCGGACAGCATGGCTGCATCTTTCCCAGTTGTCACCCTTGGCCCGGCATAGGGTGATTAACTCTGCTCACCAGAGAACCTATCTCTTCTCTCGTAGAACGAGACGTTTGTTGGGGCAACTTCCTTCCCCCTCCGGGGGGTCCCCGTCTCACTCTCCCCACTCTCTGGCCTCTCCAGGCCCTGAAGGTTCTTCTAGTGTGTCACCCACTGAGAGCTAAGGGACTTTGTCCCTTAGGATGGTAAAGAAAACCACGCCTGCACTGCCTTATGTGATGAATGGTGAAGATTGACACAGATAAAATATGAAAATTACGCATCTACCATAATTCTGACCTTTCTGTGTATCTTCACCATTCATCACAACCTCACCTTCCATCCCCCGGAGCCTCAGTCTCTGGGTCCGCCTCCCTCTCTGTGCCCAACCTCACCCCCCTCCTTTCTTTGTTAGGAGTGGGGTAATCAGGGGCACATGGGGGACTATGTTCTGGGTAGAGTGGTCAGCATGGGGGGCACTCCTTCTCTAGTGCGTTTACTCCACCCCTGTGGGGTGGGAGTTGGTAGTTGCCCTCCATTCTCTCCTCCTCCTCGTCCCATCCATCTTATTTTTCTTCGTCCTTAGGACTATCCTTTATTACATACAAAAAAATAATCCTTTTCCTTTTTCACCAAAATCTTTCCTTGAGAGGGTGTTAATTCTCTGTGCCCTGTCCTTCCTCCAGAATAGCCGATTCTGCTCAGATGGAGTTTTTGCCAGCCATTCTGTGCCTTGAATTCTGGCAAGAAGCCTTTGGCTACTCCTTGCAGTTTCTATACAATCTGGAGACGAACTAGGGTCTGGGATGTGTTAACCTTCTCCCCTCTCTTCCTAACTTGTAAATTCTTTGTCCCACCCTACCTCCCTCCTCTATTTCCAGAGATTGTGGCCCCTCCCAATCCCTTAGTTTCAGACTTCTTCTTTTTGTCCTCTCAGTCGTTATTTCTCCTTTTAGTTTTATATCTTTTCCTTTTTCCTGTCCCTTGGACTTCCTTGTCCCACCCTCCACTCCCTTCCTCTTACCTCTCTGGCGACTCAGAACTGGCAGGCAGGCAGAGTCGACAGCAGTTAATGGCCAACCCGCGAGTGCCACACAATGCGTCGGCCTCGAGGGCGGCGCCAGTGGTGCATCGGCTCCTCCTTCAAAAAAAAAGGCTCCCGAGGGATCATGACCTCCGGCCATGTACCCAATGGTGATGAATAGTGAAGATACACGGAAAGATCAGAATTACGGTAGGTACGTAATTTTCATTTCTTGTGGTCCAGGCTAAGTCAGCTCCTAGCCTCTCTGCCCGATACAGAGGTAAATAGACAGGCCATCGCACTCTCTGCTCCGGGCCTGGAGCTAGCAAGGCACCAAGGGATGGCATCCTATGACACCAACGAGGTAGCTTCCAGAGTCATGGGGACAGCAATCTGCATTAGGCGGATGGCATGGCTTCATCTTTCCTGGTTGTCACCCATGGCCCGGCGTAGGGTGATTTCTTCCGCCTACCGGAGAACCCACCTTTTCTCCTGTAGGGTGAGATTGCAGCTGTCGGGGTGCCTTCCTTCCCCCTTCAGGGGGTCCCCATCTCACTCAGACCACTATCGGGTCTCACCAAGCCCATAGGGGTTCTCCCCTCCAGTGTATCCCCCACTGGTGGCTAAGGGGCTTAGTCCCTTAGGGTCTGACGGGCCTCTTCGGGGTGGGCTCAGATTACTGTGATGAATGGTGAAGACTGACAAAGATGAGATATTAAAATTATACCTCACTGCAATTCTTAATCTTTCTGTGTATCTTCACCATTCATCACAAAATCCCGCCCACCATCCCCAGGGGCCTCAGTCTCTGGGTTCCCTCCTCTCTCTATGTGTCTCTCTCCTTCCCCCTCTCCCTCCCTTTGGCCAAGGATGAGGGGAACCCTGGAGATGCACAGGGTGGACCTCAGCTTACAGCTTAGGTGGTGGGGAGGGGGGGTGAAGGGGGGCTTCTCCTTTATTGCCTTGTGGCCCTCCCACCCCTTTTTGGGGTGGGGTGGTGGACATGGAGGCCCCCTTTTAGTCCCCTTCTTCCTCTGTCCTTCAGGACTAATCCAGATTCTTTTGATTTTGGGGGAGGTTCTTCTTCCGATGTTCCTACCACCTTTTTCTTTTGGATAGGGGAGCGGACATGTCTTGACTCCTGGCCCCCCTCAACCTATCCTTCTTCCTTGCAAATAATCCCTTTGGGATAGTCGTCCTCTGCCAGGAGTTCTCAAACCCTGTGAGTAAACCTCGCTTGCCTTGCCAGGTTTTCTCTTAAACTCTACTCCTCTGGGCAGATGGTCTGACTTTGTTCAGGGTCTAACTTTGGAGGTCCAAACCGCAGGGTTGGTGGACACTGTCCTCTCCCCTCCCAATATTTTTCCCTCTCCTTCTTCCTACCTTCTCTTTCCCAGAGATTGGGGCCCCTCCCAATCCCTTAGTTTCCTTTTCCTCCTTCATTCTGTCCTCTCAGTCACTTATTCCTCCTTTATTTTGTATATCCTTTCCTTTTATCTGTCTCTTGTCCCACCCTCCTCCCTTATTTCTCACTCTTGGTGACTCAGAACTGATGAGGGGCAGCGCCGACAACAGTTGATGACCAACCCTTGAGCGCCACATTGTATGTCAGCCTCAAGGGTGCGGCGCCATCACAGGCCGCTCCACCCATGCAAAAAAAAAAGCTCCCACGGGGTCCTGACCTCCGGCCAGGTACCCAACTATGATGAAAGGTGAGGATACACAGAAAGATCAACAGTTACGGTAGGTACGTAATTTTCATTCTAGGATCGTGGATATGTTGTTAATCCACACTTATTGGCATGTCCCTTTCCCCTTTAAGGATCACCGGAAGTCTTCAAGCTGGCTCCTCCCACCCACCCAGGTGGTATATACCTCGGCTGTGCCCCATGACGCCAGATCTTCCTTTCTGCTGGAAGATTCAGGTTGCCTCCCTCATGCTCACGCGTTTTGTAGGCCCTGGCTTTTAAAACTTTTGTTTTACTGAAATTAAAACTCTTTCGAGTTAGTGATCACTTCTTTGCGTCTTCGATTATGGAGGAAAAATCTTCCCCCAGATTTCGCCAGTGTCCCTGCGGCAAGAAGATGGTCGTGCACCGATCCCCATCTCACATGCATCTACTGCCTAGGTGTCGGCCATGACACCTCGTCCAGCAGCTTTTGCTTGGCCTTCCATCCCAACGTTCTGGACGACCACCTGGCACGCTTAAATTTGGGGAGACTGGAGAAAAGGAACCCTCCGGTGAAGTCCAAAGAGGCTAGATGGGCGGTTTCTGTGGCTGCGGGCTCCACTGAACAATTGGAATGCATGCAGGCATTCAAGGAAGAAGCGGCTCATGCCACTGACAGTAAGGGCTTCTTCATTCCTCTCAACCTAGGCTCCACTTTCTCGGGCTCCTTCCGGGAGTTGTGCCAGTCTCTTCCCACCCGGGGTGAGGCGCCTGCGGGCTTGCACCCCTCCCGATCCCGTAAGCGGGAGAAGGAAACAAGTAAGCCCGTCTCATGTGAGAGCACTCTAGGACGAGGAGAAGTCTGAGTCCCAAGAGCATGCAGTCTCCACTTTGTTCGAGGTCGCTTCTTCGGCCGCTGGTTTTCGGACCTTCCATCTGGCCAGACGACCGAAGATGTGGTCGACGAGGTCAAGATTGGCATCGACGCCATTGACCCACTGTCGCCGGTTCCGGCCAACTACTTCTTGGAAAGGAATCCGGTCCTTGTCTTCCCCGATGAGGAGACCCAGCCCGCTGGTGTTCCCATCGAGAACCCAGTTCTGGACCCCCGAAGGTCACCGGTCCCGCCGGTGTCTCCGGAGTGACCGAGTCGGCCTGCCCAATCTCGGTCAAGGTCTAGAAACTCCTCGACCGAAAGGCCGCGGAAGAGTCATAAGCGCTGTAAGAAGAGGCGACGCCATCGGTCGTCCTCTGATGAGGAGAGGCTCCGGCGGAAACTCCGGCACTACGAGGACCTCATGTGGCAACAGCTGATCTTGTTTGGGCACAAGCCTACTCTGGCTCCTTCCCCAGCCATTACTTGGCTTTCATCTCCTAAGCCAAGCCGACTCCTCTGGAGCCAATCGGTTCACCACAGGGTCAGCAACCACTCTTCAGCTTAATTCATGTCTCACCCATCATGGTGGAACCACCGCATAAGCAGCCTGTGGGAGGAGCTCCTTCAAAAGAAGACAGACTGGACACCAGGCTTCCCCAGCATTTATCGGTCACGGTCACGGTCACCCCGGACCGCCCTCGGCATATCGAGGGTGATTTGGGCGGCAAGCCACTGTATCCTGACTCCTCGGTTTCAGACGTCACTGGGCTTCACTCTCATCCTGGGGATGATGAGTCGTCCGTTGGCCTAGGGATGGAGAAAGGTCCTTCATCCTTCCAAGGGATCCTTCACCTCATCTCTGAGTCCGCAGGGATGCCCCTGGAACCGTTCCAAAAAAAAGGCAGAGTAAACGGACATCCTTAAAAGAGGGGATGCCCTGACGGAGGCCTTTCCTGCGGCCGAGGCCATTGTTGGTCCGGCACTTGAACTCTGGCAGCGTCCTGCCTCTTGTCCAGCCCCGTCTGCCCGCATGGCCCACAAGTGTGCGGTACCCATGGGGTCCCTTTCAGGGTTCACAGAGCACCCTTTGGCCGAGAGCCTGGTGACCGCCTCTGTGTTCAGGCATACTTGCAGTTCTGCGGACATGGACCGACCTCTCAACAATGAGTCCAAACTCTTGGACCATTCAGCGAGGAAGGTCTACGCGGCTTCCTCCTTGGGCCTTCATCAGGCAAGTTCAGCCATCATCATGGCACACTTTTCTCACGCCCTTCTCGGGTCGTTAGATGAAGTCCTCCCACATCTCCCCACACACATGCAGACCATGGTCAAGCAGGTCCGGAACCAGGACCGAGCTGTGGCCAAACAGCAGCTCCAGATGGCCCTGGACATTGGGGACTTTTGTGCCCGTTCGATGGCTGCCGCAGTTGCCTCTCACTGCAGGGCTTGGCTGAGGCTCTCCTCCTCCTCCCCGATGGATACGCAGCACAAATTAACTGATGTACCTTTCCTCGGGACCGACTTGTTCGGCCCAGGAGTGGCTGGTCACCTTCAGCACATAGAACAATCCAATGCCACCTTGGATGCCACTTCTGCCAAGGGTTCTTCGGGCAAGAACCAGCAGAAGAAGAAGAAGCCCTTTCGGCACTCTTCCCCTGTGGCTCAGCAGTCCTCCTTCCAAGGGGTACAGCAGCATCAGCACCAGCAGCAGACTCAAGCTTGGTGCCCTCGGCCCAAGCCTGGACCCCAGTAGGCCCGTAAAAGGAGGCCAAGGCTCAGGTCCTGGAGCCTCCTCCAAGCCTGCTCAGTGACGGGGTGGGAGCTGCCACTCCTACTCCCATCATGACAGCTCTGGGTCCTTCTGTGGGGGGCCGGCTCCGTCACTTCCTTTCTGCCTGGTCCGCTGTCACTTCAGACAGGTGGGTTCTCGAAGTGGTCAGTCAGGGAGTGCCTCTAGAGTTCGAGCAGTACCCTCCCAGCCGCGCCTGCACCCCTCGGGAGGGACGGGTATCCACTCACACCAAGTTGGCTCTTCGAGACAGCATTGCTCAGCTCCTCCTCAAGGAGGCAGTAGCTCCTGTGGCGGATCCTCCAACAGACCCAGGCGTTGTCTCCAGGTACTTTCAGATGCCCAAGCGGACGGAGGGCTGGTGCCCCATTCTAGATCTCCACAACCTGAATCAATATCTCAGGTCTTGCACCTTTCAGATGGTCACTCTGTCCCAGATCATTCCATCCTTAGAGCGAAACATGTAGTTTTGTTCACTGGATCTGCAGGACGCATTCTTTCATGTCCCAATTCATCCGTCCCACCAGCGGTTCCTCTACTTCAGGGTAAAAGGGACCCTGTGCGAGTTCTGAGCCATGCCGTTCAGCCTGTCAACGGCCCTTCGGGTCTTCACCAAATGCATTGCAGTGGTGGCGGCCCATCTACAGCGTCGGGGGATCAGAATTTACCCTTACCTCAATGACTGGCTTCTGGCAGGTCACCCCCTACAGGAGGTGGAGAGATCCAGGGATCTGGCCCTCCAGATCTGCTCCCAGCTCAACCTCCTGATCAACGAGGCCAAGTCGTAACTCGAGCCTTCTCAGGTGATGGGCTTCATCGGGGCAGAGCTCGACTCTTGTCAGCCAGAGCTCGGCTCCCAGTGGACAGGGAGGAGGTTCTTTCCTCCTTTGCCCAATCATTTCTGGTTGGGCACTTGCGCCCTGCCCGGGACTTTCTGCACCTTCTGGGATACATGGTGGCGTGCACCTCCATGGTCCATTAGGCCAGGTTGCACATGCGCCCCCTTCAATAGGAGCTGGCCTCCCAGTGGACTCAGCGCCACCGTCACTTCGACCAACTGATCACTGTAACCCAGAAGGTGTGGGATACGCTCTAATGGTGGACCGCCCCACACCAGTTACAGGAAGGGATCCAGTTTGTCTGCCTCGAGCCAACGGTTGTCCTCACGACCGATGCATCTCTCATGGGCTGGGGAGCCAACATGGGAGACAACAGAGCCCATGGGTTCTGGACCCCTGAGGAGTCCCGATGCCACATCAACCTGTTGGAGCTCAGAGCAGTCAGACTGGCACTGTCAGCTTTCGCTCCTCAACTCTGGGGTCTAGTGATTCAAGTCCAGATGGACAATACCATGACCATGTACTACCTCAACAAACAGGGTGGCACACACTCCCGTCTGCTGTGCAAGAAGGCGCTCTGCATCTGGACCCTCATGAGCCAGTTGGAGGCGGATCTCCTAGCCATCTGTGTGGCAGGAGCCTCGAACCAGTTGGCGGATGCTCTCAGCCACATAGGCCAGACATCCCACGAGTGGTCTCTCCATCCAGAGGTAACTTACAGCCTGTTCTCCCGTTGGGGCAAACTGATGGTGGACCTGTTTGCCTCCAGGGAAAACACCAAGCTGAGGCTGTATCATGCCCACCCCCCTCAGCAGGGCTCGCTGCAGGGGGATGCCTTCTCAAGGTCATGGACCCCAAGCCTCCTCTATGCCTTCCCTCCATTTCCCTTGATACTCAAGGTGAGGAGGGACAAGGCGAAGGTGATCCTGGTAGCCCCAAACTGGCCACGCCGATTCTGGTATCCAGATCTCCTCAGCCTCAGCTGCAGGCCCCCGGAGCGGCTTTGCACACGCCCGGACCTGATATCTCTGAACCAGGGGAAGGTCTTCCATCCAGACCTTCAATCCCTGCACCTCACAGCCTGGTACCTGAGTGGCTAGAGTTCCAGGATTTGGGTCTTTCCAAAGATGTCTACACCGTGGTGGAGGCATCCCGAAAGGAATCGACCAGGAAATGTTATGCCTTCAAATGGAAGAGATTTCCATTTGGTGTCAGGGTAAGGGTCTGAACCCCTTATCCTGTTCTGTAGCCAACAGTCTTGACTACCTTTGATCTCTCTGCAAAGGAGGTCTGCGGTCATTGACCCTTAGGGTGCACCTGGCAGCCATTTCTGCTTACCGGGCACGGGCCAGTCAGCCAACATTGGCACAGGAGACAGTGGTCGGGCGCTTCTTCAAAGGCCTGGATCACATATCCCCTCCAGTGTGTGAACCTCCACCTCCATGGGATCTGCTGACGGTTAGCAAAGCTCATGGGCAAGCCATTTGAACCCATGCACAAGTGCGAGCTCTCACACTTGTCATGGAAGACGGCCTTCCTGGTGGCTATCATGTCAGCCAGAATCACAGGAGAGCTCCAGGCGCTTTCAGTGGGCTCCCCTTATCTGGTCTTTCACAGGGACAAAGTTGTCCTGCCCCCCCACCTGAAATTCCTTCCGAAGGTGGTGTCAGAGTTTCACCTTAACCAGGTGTTGACTCTGCCGGTATACTACCCTAATTACACTTCGGACGCTGAGTACAGGCTCCATACTTTGGACCTGAGACGTGCGCTCTCCTATTATAAGGAGGATGGCGGAAATTCACAGAGGTTCGCCAGCTGTTTGTCACCTACGCTGAAGCCGCTTCTGGCAGACCTGCAGCCAAACAGACCATAACAAGATGGACTGCATCATGCATAGGTCTGTGCTGTGAGTTGGCGGGCAAGGAGCCGCCCAGAGAAATAAGAGCTCATTTAGCCCTCCATGCTGCTGCATCGGTGGCTGCTTCCAGGGACATCCCTATCCAGGAGATCTGCCAGGCTGCTACCTAGAAGTCAGCAAACACCTTTATCACCCACTACCACATCGACCTTGAGTCATGCCAGGATGCTGGTTTTGGGGCTTCAGTTCTCCAATCTCTGTTTCCTAAGTAGGGGGTGTGCGCCTTGCCTCCCTCCTCCCAGAGAACTGCTTGGAGTCTACAAACAGTGTGGATGAACAACATATCCACGCTCCTAGAAGAACAGGTTACTCACCTGTAACAGTAGTTCAAGGAGTGGTATATATTTGTTCACACAGACCCACCACTTCCCCTCCCTGGCTCTTGGGCAGCATAACCTTGCTTCCAGCGAGCTAAGATCTGGCATCATGGGGCTGAGGGTATATACCTCCTGGGTGGGTGGGAGGAGCCAGCTTGAAGACTTCAGGCAGATTTAAAGGGGAAAGGGACAGTGCCAAACAGTGTAGATGAACAACATATACCACTCCTAGAACTACTGTTACAGGTGAGTAACCTGTTCTTTTTTTGCTTACAGGTTTTATAGTTTGATCTCTCTTTAGGCTAAGCAGAGTTACTGTTTTGTTACTATTTTGTTTTGTGCTTACAGGTTTTGTTTTGGGCTTACAGGTTTTGTTGTCTCTTTCTCACACTGAGGGAGCCAATTGTTTTTCTTCCACAGCTCTTCCAGGGGATTAGGAGTGTAGGGGGGTGGTGCTGACAAAGGCTTAGTATCTTCAAACAGAAGGAAGATTTAAAAGGTCAGGTTACCTTTCCTTTCGTCCGAAGGTACTGTGGTTGGAGTCACTGCCGAAAGTTGATTGTTTTTATCTACAGGTACCTCTACTGATTTTCTGCAGGGGAAGTACCCACCCAACCCGCTACTATTCCCACCCACCCTGTGCTCATCTTCTAACATAGTCCTTGACCCTCTCATATCCATCCTGCTGAACTAAGGACGGGACTTGCTGCACATCTGGAAAAAAAAATACATTTGATCTGCTTTTCTCTTCACTGACTTTTGGCCGCACATTGCTAGGCTGGGAGTCTCCACATACAGTGGTAGTCATAGAAAAGTTTAGCGATACCGTGCACCGCGCGTCATTGCACGGTAGTGGTATACATGTTATTCAATGGTACCGATTTATGCTAACGCCCGGAAGTACCGCTACCACCGTAAACTTTGTGCGATTACCACTGTAATTAAGGCTTACTCCCACCAGCTATGGACCTTGTAATCTGTAATAACTGTGAAACACTCTTTTCCAGAGCATTTGTCCTGAGGGTGGGGCACTGTCCTACATGCTTTGCCCTCAACGACGTAAGATCTCAGCTCCAGGCAGGATGGAATAAGATACCCTAATGCCGCCAAAATCTCTCAGTCCTCAAAGGGCAACAATATTTATTTTATTTAGTTTTTCTTGACCCAGTGGGTGCTGTAGCCGTAAAAATGACTAAGGCACGACCCCTGAGGTTACAAAGTAGACAATACAAAAACAGGATATTGAGGTAAGAGAAACAGTTTCACAAAAAATGGCAAAGACAATACCATATTAAGACATAACAGTAAAGATCTAGTTGTACAAAGTATTTGAGGTAAAATGCAAGCACAAAATAAATCATTGCGGAATAAATGGGAGAGTACATTATGCAGAAATAAGGGGAAAACAAACAGGAGTCTGAGCAAAAAGGAGGACATGGCAGAAACCAAATTGAGCAGTATTACAATGATAAGTGCAACCACAAAATGTACAGTGAGGATAAATGGGGGAGTACAGTTTTTAGTAGTAAGGGAAAAATCATAGCAGGTCAGGAGCAAATAAGGGCATGGCAGAAACCAAAAGGTGATATAATACAGGGTAAGTGCAAAGACAAAATGAACATAAGGATAAAAGGGAGAGAAACTTGTTCATTAGTAAGGGCAAAATCAATGAAAGTTTAACCTAAGAAAGCATTGCAGAGCACTAACTTGTCCAGGATGGCAACATAAGAATATAATAATTTGTCGGCAGAAGGGGACCTCTTGATCCATCTAGTCTGCCCAGAATACCTACCCTCCTCCTCTTAGACTATTTCCTTTTTTGCACGTAGTGTTTGTCCCACGCAAGTTTGAATTCCCTTGTATTTTTTTATTCTACTACCTCTTGCGGTAGGCTATTCCAAGGTTCGACCACCCTCTCAGAAAAAAAAATACTTCTTGATGTTTCCCCTAAATTTACCTCCTGCCAGTCATACATTGTGGCCTCTTGTATGACTCTGATTTCATCTGAAACAGGTTTTCCTTCTGGGCCATGTTAGCCCTTGCTGTGCCGCAGACTGATATATCAGTCCAGAATTCCTATATGTTCTAATTCTGTTTGCAGTCTAAGGGTTAATTCCCTTCATGTACTTAAATGTTTCGATCATGTCCCCCCTGTCTCTTCTCTGTTCAAGTGAGTACAGCTGTAAGTCAGCCAGTCTGGTTTCATATGGCTTCTGGTGCAAACCCTGCACCATCTGTGTAGCCCTTCTCTGCACCACCTCCAGTCTGTTGATATCCTCCTTCAGGTGCAGCCTCCAAAACTGGAAGCAGTATTCCATGTGTGGCCTGACCAGTGATGTGTAGAGTAGCATTATCATCTCTCTTTTTCTGCTAGTTATACCCCTTCCGATGCATCTGAGGATGCCATTTGCTTTCTGCGCTGCCCTTTCATATTGTTTGTTCGTCCTAAGGTCATCTGTAATGATTACGCCAAGATCCCTCTTCACCTGTGTTACTTCAAGCTGGTGTCCTAGCAGCATGTATTCCTTCCTGGGGTTTCTTTTACCCAGATGCATGACCTTGCATTTTTTGGCATTGAACTTGAATTGCCAATTTTTGGACCATTCTTCCAGCCTATTCAGATCCTTTTCCATCTTCAAGACTCCCTCTTGGGTGTCCACCCGGTTGCAGAGTTTTGTATCGTCCGCAAACAGGCATACTTCCTCTCCCCCCCAGCTCATCAGCGATGTCACTGATGAAAATGTTGAGGAGGATGGGGCCTAATACTGACCCCTGTAGCACTCCACTGGTCACTTTGCCCTCCCCTGACTGAGCTCCATTAACTAAGACCCTCTGTGTCCTATCCTTGAGCCAGTTTGCAATCCAGTTGACTGTCTTCTGACTAAGTCCTGTATTCTCTAGCTTATTCCAAAGCCTTCTATGGGGTACAGTGTCGAAGACCTTGCTTAAGTCTAGGTACATCACATCCACCGTCCCTCCCTGATCCACTGTTCTGGTCACCCAGTCGAAGAATTCTATCGTGTTTGTTAGGCATGATTTTTCTGCTGTAAATCTATGTTGCTTAGGGTCAAGCTTTCAGGATTCTTTTAGATGCTCCACTGTTCTGTCTTTCAGCAGAGTTTTCATAAGTTTGCCTACCACTGAAGTCAGACTGACTGGGCGGTAGTTCCCAGGCTCTTCTCTGCTTCCACTTTTATGTAAGGGTACCACTACAGCCTTTTTCCAGTCTAGTGGTATTGTGCCACTTTCCAGTGACTTATTAAAAAGTTCAGTGAGCGGTGTTGCAATTTCTTCCCATAACTCCTTTAGAATCCTAGGGTGGATTCCATCGTGTCCTATTGCTTTGTCTAGTTTTAGTTTGCTAAGATCTTCTAGGACTCTTTCTCTTGAGAAGTGGAAGTCATCTGTTGTTCTACTGTTGCACACTGCCTTTCCCATAGTAGGACTGAAACCTTGGTTTTCAATGGTGAAGACTGAGCAGAAGAATTTGTTTAGCACTTCTGCCTTGTCTTCATCCTTTTCAACTATCTGTCCTTTAGTTAATTTTTGCCTGATATCCTACCCTTACTCTTTTTTCTTTCACTCATGTACCTAAAAATGTTTGTCCCCCTTTGTTACTCCCTGCCTATTTTCTCCTCTGTGTGGGCTTTGGCTATCCTAATAGCCTTTCCCGCTTCTCTCAGCTTTGATATGTAATGCTGCCTGTCTGCGTCTCTCTTTGTTTGCTTATACTGCTTGAAGGCCTTTTTTGTGTTTTACTATTGTTGCTACTTCTTTGAAGAACGGCAGCAGCTTTTTCTTCTTTTTGACCTGCTGATGTGCTTTGTGCACTGTTCGGTAACTTGTAGGAAAGCTGTCTTCAAGGCTTCCCAGGTTCTCTCCATGAGTTGTTGATTTCCAACAAGTTTCTTAATTTGGACAGAGATGAGGAATTGTCAGCAGACTAGGTAGTTGAGTGAGCTAAGGAGGGTAAAAGCATGTGCAGGGGACTGATTTGGATAGGAAATTTAGAAGTTCCTTTTTAAAGATAGCATGAGTCAGCGAATCACGAATGGCATGGAGAAGGGAGTTCCAGTACTTTGAGGCAGTGTGAGAGAAGGCACAGGCACCCTTTAACGTTATACACCTTGGCACATATAGAAGAGATTGATCAACAGAACATAGGCCATAGGAGGAAGACTGAGGGAGCAGCAAGGAGGCAAGAGATGAGGGGGTTTGCAATCTAATAACACTATCTTTCAGGGAGCCAAGGGAGGGGAGTCTGAGGGCATGGGGGAGAGCCAGTTTAGATCAGCATAGAGCTGGCAGTGATGACTGCACCGAAGGGATGAAGAAGCATACTGGCAAATATAAGTAGTATCCCATTTGTGAAGAGTGGTCTTAGGCACATCAGTATAGGTAGCAGTGCCATAGGTGAGTGAAAGGAGCAAAATGCCTTGGGCAATGGCCATTCTGACGGAAGGGGTTAAGAGGTATCTTGTTTTGTATGCAATCCATAATTTGGTGTTAACGGATGTACAGGTGGCCTGGATGTGAAGGTCAAAATCAAGGAACTCGTCCAGTAGAATGCCAAGATATTTGAAAGTGCTCACAGTCCCTTTTAGAGAGCCATCAGAGCAGGATATCTTGAGCAGGTTTTGGCAAGATCTAAGTTTAGAGGCACAGTCAAAGAGCATACCTTGAGTTTTGTCCACGCTTAGTATGAGCTTGTGCTCAGAGAGCCATGCTTGAATATTTGAGAAGGCAGAGGAGAGTTTAAGGTTTAAGTCCGATACATTTTTGGAGCTAGAATACGGGACGAAATCATACACATAGAGGAGGGATGAGCAGGAGGAAGTATCCCTAGTTATGTTGATAAAAATGGAGAAAAGGAGGGGGCTCAGGATGGAACCCTGGGGAACTCCAGTGTTAATGGTTGTATGGCCAGAAAGGGCAGAGTTAAATTTAACAACTTATATTCTGTAAGATAAATAGCTGTTGAACAAAGCAACGACATGTGGCGAGAAACCCATGGATTGAAGAATGGAAAAAAGTAAAGGGTGGTCAACAAGATCAAATGCCTTTGTTAAATCTGTAAAGACAACAGCTGTCAGAAGGCCAGAATCCATGGCAGAGAGAGAGAGAGTATCATTGGTAAATTTAAGAAAGGCTATGGAGGTACTATGACCCTTGCAGAAACCATGCTGTTTGTCAGAGAGGAGGTTATTTTTGAGAAGAATATCAATTGTTTGTGAGGCAACCAGCTTTTCAATGATTTTTACTCGGGACAGAGAGGATGGCTATAGGCCAGTAGTTCAAAATATCTTTAGAATCCCCTTTTTTGAAAATGGGGGTAACTCGGCCAATTTTCCAAATGTCAAGGACCTGGCTGTGGCACAAAGACGGAGTAAAAATTTGTGCCGGGGAGAGGCAATAAAAGGAGCAGCAATTTTTAAGAGCCTAGGTTCAAGACCGTTGGAACCAACGCTGATAGTGTTGGAGATGGTATTTAGGAGTTTCAATACCTGAAGCCTAGTTATTGCTTTGAAACAAAAGGGTGATAAGTCCTATTTCACTTGTTTGGTACTACGAAGAGTTGAATGTTCTATAGTTATATTTTTTTAAGTTGTTTGATGTTAATTGATGCGTCCCGTATCAAAAACATTAACCTGATGTCTGGGTCACTCCCTTGGAATTCCCGAATAACAGTGGGAGATAGAAAGAACATTGTTTATTCAAGAAGGAACTATAAATGGATGATACAAGTACCGCCTTACTGCCTCTCAATGTAAATGGGCTAACCAACCCAGTAAAACGGGAAAAGATTATAACATTTATTAAGAAGTTAGGAGCTGACTTTTGTGCACTACAGGAAACCCACCTCTCCAGAAATGAGCATAAGAAGTCAGGTGAGTTTGGCTTCTCACAAGTCGTGACATCTGCATATAAGGTGGGGTCGCCACAGAGCCACTGTGATTTTGGTTCCAATCCGGGTGGCGTTTGCACTTAAAGATACACTGACAGATAAAGAAGGGTGCCTAGCAGCAATAAAGTAAACGTATAATGGGCAGATGGTCACGGTGGCCTCCGTATATGCCCCTCCCCGGGCTCTGAGTAAATTTTTTACAGAGCGATGTTGATGAAACTGGCAGGGTGATTGGAGGGCACATTGATCATAGAAGGAGATCTGAATCTGGCCTTGAATGATTATCTTGACTACTACTCATTAACTCAGAGATCAGACCATAGGGTGGCCATGAGGGTTAACGGGCTTCTGGCAGAAATGGGGCTCATAGATGCCTGGAGAACTGTCAATGGGCAAAAAAAAAGACTGTACCTATTTTTCTGCAGTGCACAAGGTCTTCTCAAGAATAGATTACTTCATAGTTCCTAAGGAGAACCAGAACCAAATAACAAAAGCAGAAATCGGAGAAATACTCCTCTCAGATCATGCCCCTTTACTAATGAAAATTCAGTTGGGACAAATCAGGAAAAATACCATATGGCGCTTAACTCCTGCAGAAAGAAGAAGTACAGAAGGAAGTGCAGGAAATGATAAGGGAGGCCCTAGAACTGAATGTTACAGGAGAAGTCTCTTCCACGATGATGTGGGCCACAATAAAAGTAGTTGTCAGGGGGAAACTTATTGCCCTTGCTGCACACCAAAAAAGGGAACAGGAATGTAAAGAAATGGCCCTACAGACACAAATTAGGGAGTTGGAGGCCTCCTTAAAGAATACATGCGAAGTAACCAAAGAAAAAGAGGTGCAGGCCCTTAGGAAAGAGCTTAACTCAATCCTAGACTACCGAGTAGAGCAGAATATGTTATACCTAAGACAGAGTATTATGAGGGGGCCCAAGGGCAGTGAGGCTATTAGCCAGTAGACTGAGGCAAAGGAAAGCTAAGGCCACCATAAGTAAAATCAGTTGCAATGGTAGGCAATTTAGCAATACAAAAGAAATAAGTTTTCACTGAGTATTGTGGAGATCTGTATAAAGCTGGTCAGGCTCCTGATCGCGACAAGATAGCTCAGATCTTATCTGTGTCAGTCTTCACCATTCACCACATTTGGGTATATGGCCGGAGGTCATGACCCTGTGGGAGCTTTTTTTGGGGGGGTGGGCTGAGTCGATGCACCATTGGCGCCACCCTCGAGGCCGACACACTGCGTGGCGCTCACGGGTTGGCCGTTAGGTGCTGTCGCCTCCACCCTCCCGCCAGTTCTTCGTCTCCCGCCATCAAGGTCACCTCGTGGGACACTAGAGGAAGATTTTGAGGCCTGCTTCGCAGTTTTCTTGACTCCATCATTTTCTTAAATTCGGTGCCGAAGTCCATCGGTTCCTCCTGCCTGTTCTGTTTTGCCATACTCGACGTCACCCAGTAAGACCTTTCCAATTATTCTATTTTCTGCGACATCAAGTCTGTTTTTGGTGTTTTTTTCTCCGTAGGTCATGTCTCGGTCAGACGGCAAGAAAACTTCCAGGACGGGTTGGCCCCCCATGCGACAGTGCCCATGCGGCCGAAAATATTCTGTCACCAACCAGCACGACCGTTGCCTTACGTGTCTTGGCCCGCTTCGTGACATGGATCTGTGCGATACCTGTTTCTCCATGGATCGGAGAGTAATCGAACAATGTGCATGGAAAGTGGGGCGGACTCTGCCGACTTTGGAGTGGGTTCGCTCGTCGGGCCAAACCCGTTCTCGACTCTTTCCTCGGGTCCCCTCCAGTTCTATGAACCAAGGAGGAAGGAGTCTCTGCTTTTCCCAGCCTAGCCATGGCGAGGCTTCTCCACGGTGCAGGAGGCCCAATCTGTTCCCGGAGACGAATGGGAGGCACTATTGTACTGTCGCCCCTTGAGTGAAACTCCCAGTGTCGGACCGCGGCTTGGAAAGGCCTGGGATGGCGCTGTCCTCGTGCGCCGTCAGTCGCCGTTTGGGCCTCGGCGCGGTTCGCGGTGCCGTGGGCTCTGATGCTGTGGCTGCTGTTGCGGTAGTGCTAGCGGCGCCGTCGAGTTTCTGTGGTGCTGTCTTCATCTTTCTCTTGCGTCCAGCATATCCGCCAGTGCCAAGGTTGAACACGGCACCATGTCCCTCCTCCTCTGAGTCGTTTGCAGCCCTGGAGCGAGCCAGCACTGTGGGGGTTCCGTCCGAGACAGCTGTCTGCGCCATCGTCGGCACTGCTCGCAGTGCCGTGGGGCTAGGCGGTGCCATTCTCGCTGCCGATGGGTCTGTCGACGGTGCCGTCTCTGTCCCCATGGCCGTTCATGGCACTGTGGGGCCGGATGGCGCCGTTTCGGGTTCTGACACCGGGATTGCTGCCCTTGTTGGAGCTGTGCCTCTTTCTGCCACCATTCACGGTGCTAAGGGGGGGCATTAGAACCGTCTCGGGTGCAGTCTCCTTTTCTGGTGCCCCATTTGGTCGAGATGACGCGGAGTGCCCACCCACTGTCTGGCACAGGACTTCGGTTTCCACTTCGGAGGAGGAGGAGTCGGATTCTGGGTAGGACAGGCAGTCAGGCTCCTTGGAGCTAGTTGCCCAGGTGGGCACTCTAGTAGTATCCTCGACATGCCGTGACCAGCCCCCCTCTGAGGACCGGACAGCAGCTACTGTGACCAGGATCAGGGGTGCTGACCAGCAGGCAGTGGTGCAGGCCACTATTGCTCTGCAGCCTGGCCTCTGAGGGTTCGCTGACCCTTCAGTGGTGGTACTCCCTCCAGTGGTGTGCCTAGATCACCCAACTTTGGGGCCGATCAGAGCACCCACAGGAGGGGAGGGCAGTGCTCCTTGGATAGCTCCTTCAGGGACTGACCAGGGTTGCCAGCTGCCTAGGCTGGCTTTCTCGAGGAGGAGGGCACTCTCAGATTCTGAGGGGTCGAGAGATGTGAGTTCTGTTAGGCAGCCTTTTTCCAGAACCCACCTGGGCTCTGGGAGGAGCCATAGTGCGGATCTCCGCTCTTCCCCGTCAGCCTCTTTGAGAGGGCCCCATTCTTTGGAGGTAGGGGACTATCCTTCTGGATCTACACGGCCCCGGTCACTTCACAAGGGGGAATCTTCCGGGTGCAGCCAAGGCAGTTCCGATATGGTTGTTCAGCTGTCAGCTGTGGCGTCTTCCGGAGCGCCTTCTTTTTCTGGAGCTCTTGGTCTGCTCCCTAGCCCAGGCAGAGGTCAGTCGACTTCTCTTCTTGACTCTGTCCCCATCCCTCTGCCGCATTCTCCTTCACTTCCAGGTATTCTTGGTCCTTCTGGGCCCCTCTCCTGGGAGCAGTTCAGAGCTGTGGCTGCTCAGTTCCCCGCTTACGTCAGGGCCATGGACAGACAGGTTTTTCAACCTTCCCCTGAGCAGCCGTGCTCCGAACAGCCAAGGTCCTCTGACTCCTCATCCCCCTCTTCTGGGGGAGAGGAGCCTTCTGTCCACATTTCTCCAGCTGCTGATCTCGCGGAGTATCAGCGATTCCTCGTGAAGATGTTGGAGGACCTGTGTATCACCCCTCCCACTCAAAGCAATCCAGAGCACTCTGTGCACGCCTTTTTAGGTGATTTCAGTGAGGACACCCTTGTGGTGCCCCCCTGGCCTGCTCCCTTTTGGGAGGCGTTGTTACGTTCCTGTCTGAGACCTTTTTCCGGAGTTCCTGCCCCCAGGGATCTCTGCCAGCCGTATTGCGCCCCGAGTCTCCAGGTTCCATGCCTCATCCTCAGTCAGGATTGATGCAACTGGACACTCCCAATGGGATTCGCATCCTTCACCGTGACTGGCCCCCAGATCAAGACACCTTGGATTTTGACTTCTGGGGTAGGAGGACTTTCTACTCAGCACGGTTGCTGCTCTCTATTGCAGCACATCAGGCCCGCTCCGCAATCTATGACAGGTTCCTGTGGTCCAGGCTCGGTCAGCTCCTAGCCTCAATGCCTGACACGGAGCAAACAAGACAAGCCATTGCACTCTCTGCACATGGCTTGGAGCTAGCAAGGCACCAAGTGAGGTCATCATATGATGCCAACGAGGTAGCTACCAGGGTCGTAGGGACAGCGATCTGCACTAGGCGGACGGCATAGCTGCGTCTTTCCAAGTTGTCACCATTCCATGAGTGTGATTAATCAGTTACCAGCACTGTCTCCTTCTTCCGCTGCACGAGACAGCGTCTTGTCTGAGGGGGTGCCCACTGACCTGGGTGATACCTCCTTGGGCAAAAGGAGAGCTGATTCTGTGGAATCGGTTCCAAGAGAAAGTGCAAGTCAGCCGGTTCGGATCCCGGTTCCCATGTTCCGACTGCTGATGAGATAGCTAAAGCAATTGCTATTGTGCAGTCGCTTCGCCCGGTTCCGACCGAACCGACACCAACTCAAAGACGATCAGTTCAGTCAGACTTATCTGCTTCTGAATATGATTCTGAAGCATTTTATGAGGGTGATTCGGAAAGAGACGAAGATTATGAAGATGAAGAGGATTATGAAGGCCTAGATGAGCCAGTAGAGCCTGACATCTCCCCACAGAGGCCTTCCAATGTGTCTCCTCCCAGACTTTGAGTCCCCCTCCCATTTCTTGCTTTACAAGAAAGTGGCTGATGCTCTTCAGCTTCCAGTAGAAGAGGCTGAACAGGATCAGGAGAAACCTGACTATGTTGAGATGATGGATGTCCCAGAATCCAAAAGGGTGTCTGTCCCTCTGCATAAATCCCTTGGGAAACAGACACAGAAAATTCTTCAGTTTCCAACATCCATACCTCCTGTGGATAAATAGATGGACAGGAGGTATGCCCTGTCAGGTTCTGGGACAGAATTCCTTACCAATCATTGCAGCCATGTTGGGGTAGAGCAAGCTGCAGCCTGTGACAAGGCTAACATTCCCCTGGCATCTCATCCCCAGATAAGGATTCCAGGAAAGTGGATGCCATGGCCAAGAAACAGTACTTGGCATCCTCTTTGGGGCTCAGGCAGTCTAACTACATGGCATATACAGCCAGATATCAGAAGTCTAGGTGGGATATGGTCCTGGAGCTGGCCAAGAATTCCCCTCCGCAGCTGGCCAAGGAGCTGGAGCAGGTGGCTGTCAATGGTATTGAGGCACCAAAGGTCCAATTTCATGCTGCTGTTGACTCGCTTGATGTTCATTCTAGGGTCATGGCTATATCTGTCTCCATGAGGAGATTTGCTTGGCTCAGATGTGCCAGTTTATCCCAGTATACCCAGACCAAGGCCATGGCTTTTCCCATCACAGGTAATTCTCTGTTTGGGGAGCGAACAGAGGCTTACATGAAAAAGATGGGCGAGTACAGGACCACCTAGAGGAGTGTTGCAGCCAAGGAAAGGCAGGTCACTCCTCAGAGGCAGCAACTTAGGGCTGGCAGGGGCAGGCCTTTTTAACAAGCCCAGGCCCCCTCTTCCTTCCAGCAGAGGGAATTCTTTAGGGGAAGAGGCAGAAGAGGGATGACCAGGACTCCATCATCCACTCAGTCCAAGCCCCCTGCCAAGCAGACACCCTGATGTGTCAGTCAGGGTCGCCTCCCCAGTTCCAGTAGTGGGCAGGCTGGCTCACTATTTCCAGGCCTGGAAGTCTATTATCTCAGACAAATGCGTCCTGGAAGTAGTGAGCCAGGGACTTGCTCTCAGCTTCAAAAGGTTCTCAAAAATGAGGGCAAAGTCTTTCATCCCCCGGGAGACAAGGGCTTTAGAGGCAGAAGTCTCCTCGCTATTGCTCCTGCGAGCAGTAGAGAAGGTACCTGTCAATCACAGGGGAAAAGGACTGTATTCCAGATTCTTCCTTACCCCAAAAAAGACAGGGGAGTGGCGACCCATCCTAGATCTACGATACCTGAACAAACACATACTAAAGTCAAAGTTCAAAATGGTGACTCTGGGAATAATTCTTACCTCTCTGAGACCAGGGGACTGGCTAGCCTCCCTGGATCTCAAGGATGCCTATTTCCACATACCTATCAGATATTCCCACAGAAAGTACCTCAGGTTCGAGTTGCCCTCAGGCCACTACCAGTTCAGAGCAATGCCCTTTGGCCTAACATCTGCTCCAAGGGTGTTCAAGTGTCTAGCAGTAGTGGTGGCCTTTCTCAGGAGACAAGGCATCTTACTGTTTCCCTACCTGTACGATTGGCTCGTATTGGGTCAGTCCTCAGACCAAGTCAAGCTTGCTCTAGAGGTCACTCAAACGCTTCTGGAATCCCTAGAAGTCATCCAAAATTTAGACAAGTCTGTTCTAGAACCAGCCCAGCTTCTCACATTTATAGGAGTGGAACTGGACACTGTCCAGGCCAGAACCTTTCTCCCTTTTCCAAGGGTTCAGTACCTCGTCAATCTGGCTTCCTCTTTTCGTCCACCAGTGTCTCGGCCAGCCAGACATTTCTTGCAGTTACTAGGCCACATGGCAGCTTGCACTGCAGTGGTGCAAGGAGCAAGGTTTCAAATGAGAGATATGCAATTTCATCTAAAATCCTTTTGGTCTCAGAAGAAGACCCTCTCTCTAAGTTAGTTCCAGTGTCTCAAACTCTGGTTCAGGCTCTCCAGCGGTGGCTGGAGGAGGATAGTCTGAGGCAAGGTGTTCTCTTCCTCAAGTCAAGCTCCAACACTGATTCTCACCATGGATGCTTCCCTACTGGGATGGGGAGCCCATCTGGACCAGCTCACTGCTTAGGGAGCATGGTCTCATCAGGAGTCTGTCCTACGCATAAATCTTCTCGACCTCAGGGCTATCTTTCTAGCACTTCAGACATTCTCGAACACAATTCTGGGGAAAGTGGTGCAGATCAGAACAGACACCACCACAACCATGGCATACATCAACAAGCAGGGGGCACTCGGCCTTGTGCACTGAAGCCATGAATATATGGTCACTAGGTTATTCCCTTCAGGTTTCCCTGATAGCTGTGCATCTCCCATGGAAGGACAATGTATTGGCAGATGCTCTCAGCAGTATTTCTCAAGGTCCCCACGAATGGGCCCTGAATCCTCTTAATTCTTCAGATCATTTTCAAAAGGTGGGGCACTCCAGAGATAGATCTCTTTGCAACCCTGGAAATCATCAGCTTCCCCTATTCTGCTGCAGACCCCCTCTTTTGGAGTCTGTTCCTCAAGATGCTCTCCTTCTGGATTAGACAAACAGATTTCTGTATGCTTTTCCTCCCTTTCCTCTGATATTCAGGGTTCTGGTCAAGATCAGATCTCAGCCTTGCACTGTGATTCTAGAGGCTCCAGACTGGGCCAGGCTGCCTTGGTGTACTCCCTTCTGCTGTCAATGTCAGTGACAATTCCACTTTGTCTTCCCAGACAGTTCAATCTTCTCACCTCCTCAGAGGAGGATACTGTATTCCAACCTTCAGACTCTCACACTCAAAGCTTGGCTCTTGAGGAGCTAGAATATGCAAGCCTGCATCTTTCCCAATTGGCCCTGAACATTCTTAAGGCTAGTAGAAAACCTCCCACTAGAAAAAACTACAATTCCAAATGGAAGAGATCTGGTTTTTGGTGTTCTCAGAGGCATATTCAGCCAGATTCAGCTGACATTGCCACTGCTTTGGACTATTTGGTGCATCTTAACAGTTTAGGCCTTAGACCTATCACTCTCAAAGTGCACTTGACAGCCATCTCTGCCTTCTTTTCAGCTGGGAAGGGCTTTTCCTTAGCCTTCCATCCAGTTTTCAAGAGATTTTTCAAAGGTCTAGTTCATATCAATCCTCCCTTTAGGGACCCTACTCCTGTTTGGGATCTGAATATCTGTATTGCACAGCTTATGCAGCCCCGAACCATTATCTTCAGCTGAACTAAAATACTTGACTTGGAAACCTGTGTTCCTGGTAGCCATTACATCTGCCAGGAGAATCAGTGAGTTACAGGCTTTATCAGTGGAACCTGATTTCATTTAATTTCACAGGGATAAGGTGGTCCTTCGAACAAATAGAAAATTCCTTCCCAAGGTGATATCAGATTTTCATCTGAACCAATCCATGTCACTGCCTGTATTTTTTATTGACCATTCTTCTTCTGGGGAAAGAACACTGCACAGTCTAGATATAAAGGGGCTCTTAGTTATTATTTAGAATCTACTAAGGTTCACAGAAATGACTGTTCACAGCTGTTTCTCACTTATGGAGAAGTGGGGAAGGGCAAACCTGCCACTAAGAGATCTATTGCCAGGTGGATTATCTCCTGTATACAATTCTGCTGCTCTAAGTTGGGGAAGGAGCCACCCTCAGGCCTGAGGGCTCACTCCACCAGAGGTACAGCTGCTTCAGTCACAGCAGCCAGAGACATACCCTTAGTGGAAATCTGTAAAGCAGCCACCTGGAAAACTTCATACATTTACCAAGCATTATTCTGTCGACATCCAGTCAAGAAATGATGCTAGGTTTGGCACAGCAGTACTGCAGAGCCTGTTCCCAAAATAGGTTCTGTAACTCCCTCGTCCAAGGGGGTACTGCTTGGTAGTCTGCATATAGTTGGAATACAGCAAGACTTCAATGTTGTTTGAAGAAAAAATTACTCACCATAGCAGTGTTTCTTCTAATGGAGTCTTGCTGTATTCTGACCTCCCTCCGTGCCTCCCCTCCTGGAACCTAGTTGTTTTAGGATGTGGGTGGGCAGCTGCAGTGCTGCACCTCAGGGGTGTACCTAGTGTTTCCTCTTCCTAGGATGAGGTTTTTGTTGTTTTTACTCTTAATATAGTATTAAGTTTCACTACCTACTTGATTCTCTTTGGGGTTCTCGAGTCTTTTGGACCCTAAAAAATCTGTTTCTTGCCTTTGGCACAAAATTTTAGAAAACAATTTCTGTTTTTAGTTAGCATAGTGCTCGTAAGAATCTGATGGTTACACTGAGGAGTACCTGAGACAGAGGATTGAAAACCGAGCTCGTGCTCAACGTTCTATGCCTTGGCATAGAGTTAACCCTTTCCTCTCCAGAGCAGTTCAAGTGCTGGGGCGCTAACTGCATATAGTCAGAATACAGCAAGACTCCATTAGAAGAAACAACATTACTATCGTGAGTAATTGTTTCTTATAGAACACCTAGAGAAGAGCGGTCAGGTGTCCCTGGTGATGAGCTTAGACGCCAAAAAGGCATTTGATAAGGTTCTTTGGCTCCTTCTTCAGGCATCCCTTGAGGGCTTCGGCTTCCCCAAGACATTTTGCTGTCTGGTGGCCAAACTGTATGCGGCCCCCAGAGCTGTGTGAAAGTGAATGGGCATGTGGGGGATCTGTTTCGACTGGAGAGGGGAACCAGGCAGGAATGTCCTCTGTCCCCCATGCTGTTTGCCATCCGCCTGAATCCAGCCATACGAGGAGTGCAGCTGGGGGGATATGAGCATTTATTTATTTATTTAGTTTTTCTTAACCGGGTAGGTGCACTAGCCATAAAATGACTATTTTCAGGCACGACCCAGGAGAGTACAACAAAAGGAGAACAGTTAAACAACAGCAACATGGGTACAATAATACAAATAGAGGAACAGTACAGCAGTGCTACAAAAATACAATGGGTAGAAACAACAAAAAATAATGGCAAGCATTATACAGATAATGGCAGTAAGATATATAATAAGTGCAGAAACCATGGACCCGGCCTGTGGAGTGAAAGGGTTAATAAGACAGTAAGGTTATATAGAGAAATGTGAGGAATGTTAAAACATAACAAGAAAGACTGAGAAGGAAGGTCAGGGTGGTGATTGGCGAAACAACAGTAGATGGTCAGCAAAAGGTTCGAGAAGGAAGAGAGCTAGTAGTCAAAGTTATTTACAAGAGGAAAAATATGGGAGGGAAGGAGACAGTCTTGGAGCTGGATTAGAGCAGGGGTGACATTGCTAGTAAGTCTCAGGAGCTTCAGATTGGGTCAAAGCATGTACAAGCATCAGCTAAGAATAGATAACGACAATATTCACTTTTAAATCCAAAGTGAGACTGAGACAGCCGGAGGTTGAGTGGAAGAGCATTCCATAGCCTGGGAGCAGAGAATTGGAAGGCCCCTGTGCCTTTAGTCGTCTCGACATCTCAGAACACAGAGCAAGGATTTGTCAGCTGATCGCAGGCCATGAGAGGATGGTTGAGGGACCAGCAACACCGCCAGCTGGGATGGGTTTTTTTCCCGGATGATCAAGTCCATTAGTGATCCAAGGTAGTATTTTCTACTGGCAGAGGGTGAGAGCCAATTCAGATCCTTATAAAGAAGGCAGTGATATTTGAGTCGAGGCGACGAATAGGCAAATTGGCATATATTGTTATAAGTTACGTCCCATTTTAATAAGGAGGTTTTATGGGCAGAGGTAAGAATAGAGGCACCATAAGTAAGGGTTGGGAGAAGAATACCTTGGGCAATTGCTAATTTGGCCGAGGGTGTAAGCATGTAGCTCGTTTTGTAAGCTACTCCTAGTTTCAAGTTTATAGCTTTGCACGAGGACTGAATGTGAAGATTAAAATCCAGGGGCTGGTCCAGCAGGATCCCAAGGTACTTGAAGGAAGTAACATTTTCAAGTGGAAATCCTTCTGGGTGAAGAACCTCCAGCAAACTAGAACAGGTCTTAGGACTATATGCAGACGATATTATATTGTTTCTGGGGAACACTAACACATCACTGCCAGAAGTATTTAACCAGATTCAACAGTTTGCAAAATTGTCTGGGTATACACTTAACAGGGCCAAGACAGAAATCTTGAGATGCACCTACCAAGTCCCCTTAAAAATACAGAGAGGTTACCCGATGAAATGGAACATGGAGAAATAAAAATATTTAGGAATATACCCGGGTTCTAGCCCAGCTTCCCTTTTTAGAGATAATTATAGTAAAATAGTAAAAGAAATAGCCTCTGATTACAAGTGATGGGCTCTTCTCCCACTACCCCTCCATTCGAGGGTACAGGCCACTAAAATGAATATATTACAAAGAATGCTATATCTCTTTCAAAGTGTACCATGTGAAATATCACATCAAGTGCTGATGAGCTGGCAAAGATCAATGATGGCTTTCACATGGGGTACAGGTAGACCAAGAGTGGCCAGACAGGTATATCTGCCAAAGTAGAAAGGGGGAATGGCGATACAGTACCTTCCGGGGTATTGGAATGCTGCACAGATGAAAATAGTACTAATGTGGCAACACCCACAATATACATCACATCGGAAGTCTGTAGAAGAGGCTATGCAAAAGGACCCCCCTCTTGGGGCGCTGCCATTCAGCTGGAGTCTGCAGCTATCAGTGGGAGGACAGCTGTCACAGGGGGTATGAGTGGTGTTAGAGGGATGGAGGTGTGGAGTTAGTAGGGGGGTTATATTACGTTCCCTTTGGAAATATGAATGGTGGGCTTGGGACAAGCATTTCAGCCCGGCAACCATGGACCCATGGTTTAGACAGCAAGTGAGGAGAGGCCTTCACTCCCCATGGCAGATCCTGCATGGGGGTGTACCATTAACATTTGACACAGCTCTCCCCCTTTTTGGCCTGTGCCTGGGTGATAGACTTAGATTTTACCAAATTAGAGATTTAGTGAATGGGAAACTTAACCTCATAGGAGTACGGGACATGGACTCACCTCCCCTTCCATTTGAGAAAATATGGTCCTCCCTTCTGGGAGGGGAGCAATAACTCTCTTATACAACATATTTATTCAAGACCAGGGGCATAACACCCTCCACATTAAGGCAAGGTGAACTGAGGAGTTAGGAGTAGATGTAAGACCTGAGTCTTGGGACAAAATATGGAAAACAGTGTATAGTTCCACTTCCTCTCCAACCTGGAGAGAGTTTATTTGGAGAGTTAGGATTAGGTATTTCTTGGTCCCTTGGACCCAGGCCAAAATATCTCAAAGTGGACACACTAATTGCTGGAGAACGTGTGGGGAAGTAATGACGGGTCATGCTCATGTTTTCTGGCAGTGCCCCCAGATACAAGCGCACTGGAGGGCAGTTTCAGAACATATCCAAGGCATCTTTGGAGAGGTGGGAAAGGAAGCCAAGTATCTGTGGAGGGTACTGTGATAGCAGCTGCTTTAAAAACAATTACCAGATGGTGGCTTCAAGAGGAAGCACCAACTATAGGGCAGTGGGTTTACGTAGTCAGCTCGATACAAGAGATGGAGAGAATCACATAATATACAGCATAGACAGGCCCATTATATCAGTCGCTGGACTAGGTGGGAATTGTATGAGATAACTAAACAAGCAGCAACCTAAGACACAACTAACAAGATGCAGTGGGACTGAACCCCTGCACCCTGGGACATGTGAAGAAACATCAGGAAAAAGGATGTAGGCCCAGATAGAGGGATGGATATTGCTCAAATAAGGTACTAGTGGAGATATAAAAAATAAAGAAAACCGAAGGGACAAAAGCAGGACAAAATATAAAATAAATTAGATTATTTGGAGATCAAGTAACCTTTGAGAACGCCTGATATGGATTGCAGCATTATTTACATATTTATTTGTTTCACATATTTTTTTAATTTAACTTTTGTTAAATATTAGGTACGGTAAATTGTAAATTGTAGTGTTCTATCATAAAAGATATGGATTGTGTATGAGCTTGTTAGCAACTTCATTGAGTTATGGGGAAAATATGAGGGGTAGCATTAAAATTAATGTAAAACTGAAGAAAGATGCAACTTAGTACAAACCGAATATCGTGTATAAATGTATTGGAAAAGCAATGAAGTTAAACAATGTATGATATTTACTACTACCTCAATAAAAGCAAGTTAAAAAAAAAGAAAAAAAAGGGTGGGGTCCCAGCCATGGTGTTGGAAATGGTGCATTGGTTGGTAGGTTGTATCAAAGAGAAAGAGGAAGTGTATTTTGATAGACTGGAGAAATGCTGGTTGAAGGAATTTGCAAGGGTAGCAGGATCATAGAAACATAGAATTTGACGGCAGATAAGGACCGCTTGGCCCACCTAGTCTGCCCATTGTGTAAACCATTTAGGACCATATCATTAGATGTGTGGGATTGTTTATTACCAAGGAAGATTTTTATATGAGACCAAAATTTCCTAGGGTCCCCTGCAGCATCAGGTAGTAGACCTTTACAGTAGGAACGTTTGGCTATTCTGATTTGTGTTTTGCAAGCATTTTGTTGTGCCCTATAGCAATAGTTCTTAGACTTTGTCACAGTGAGCCTCCCCAAATCCATGGAAAAGATTTTGAGCCTCCCCTTAAAACTGAAATAATCTTGGTCCTCCCCAAAGAAAAATAACATACTGTTCTTTGCGTAGTACACCATGAATATATTGAAACCCCTCTGAGTACTTGGCTTACATTCAGTTCTTTGTCTTATACTGACGTGAAACCTTTGAAAAAGAGCTCCTGTGCTCAAAGGTGTTATCTGAATAACAAATGAAATAAACAAATATTGTTATTCAGCTTATTACTTTGCTCCTTACTGCTATTGCTCTTAGCACTTCTATGCTCAACCCTTGTATTTGGGCTGTTCTGCCATCAGGCTACAAATTGATCAATTGCCACCACTCATTATTAGTTTATTGTTCATATTTGTTTGCACTATTGTTCATTGTGTATTTCTTGATTGTTTTGCAGTTACCTTTTGAGATGTATTCACTCCCTACCCTTCCCTGGGTACACCTGAGATGAGCCTTGGCTCATTCACCTTCTCTTGTCACCTATTAGTAAATAAATACATTAAATTCACCTACTATTATCCTCTTTCAGTTTGCTTCATCTCTTCACATGAAATATATAAAACTAAAAATTTAAATACAGTACTTTTTCAGACTTGCTTGAGCCTCCCCTGGAACAGGTTGGGGCCTCCCCAGGGAGGCTGGTCTAACCATTTGAGAACCCCTGCCCTATAGTGATTGTAATCAGATGGGAGGCCAGAGGACTTGAAATGTTTCCAGCTTTTATCCCTCACACGAAGTAGAGTGAGTAGGTCCTTGTGCAGCCACCTGGTTTGTTTACCCTGTACTCGAGAGATTAATGGGGTGTGCCTATCCTGAAGGCCCCAGATTCGGTAAGAAAGAAGCTAAGAGCTGTCTGAGCATACTGTGCCAGGTAAAGGCTGGACCAGTCAGTTAATGGGACATCTTGAAGAAATTTGCCCTGGTCAAGACTGGTGAAGTTTCTAAAAGTGATGTAATGCAGAGGGGAAGAAAGGACAGATGAGGAACGCCAGATACAGAATATGGGGAGTGGTCACTTATAGCATCAGCAAGTGTACCAGCAGCAGGGATACGATCAATACGATTAGTCAGTATCCAGTCGATCAGGGTGCTGGAGTTTGACTTGGAAGTGACCCTGGTGGGCTCAGTGATGAGTTGATGTAGATTATGACTTTGTACCAATTAGAGAAGGGTATTCTGGGTCTTACTCATCCAGTTTAGATTTAGGTTACTAAGAATGAGGACTTCATTGTGCCCTACAACCAGGGCAGTTTGATCAAGTAGTTCTTCAAGGTCAGAGTGACCGCTTTGTGGTGGGTTATAGGCACAGACTACATGTAGTTTTTTTGCACCTAGGGTAAGGGTAGCATTGAGTGATTCACAAAGGGAGAGAGTAGGAGTAGGAATGACAGTGAGATTATAGGTTCATAGGTGTATACAAGTTCGAGGGCAAGCCCATAATGAACTCGCCGCCATTGTATCCTAATGGCAGAAAAATAATTTGTTGTCACCCATATACTGGTCGAGTCTATATTTAAATGGCTTGATATCACTCAACATAACAGACAAGGAAAGAGAGTTCCATACTGGGGGCCGGGGTCTTTGAGTGATAAAGTTACACCGCTTGACTGTTTTGTTAAGGCTAGCAGATAGTTTAAATTTATGTGATCTTGTGTTGGTAATTGATGGGTGCCTTTCAAGGCAAATGGTCTCAAACAAGGCAGGATCTTGAAAGGCCTTATAAGTCAAGCATAAATCTCCCCTGAGTGCTCTATATTCGAGGGAATATAGTCCCAAGGATTTTAATCTATCTACATACTCCATCTTAGTTAGGTTATTTATGTTCCTAGTCATTTTCCTCTGAACTTTCTCTATGCTGGCTTTTCCACCCATGAAGTTGGGTGCACAGATGGGAGCACAATAATCTATGTGTGATCTAACTAAGCTGGTGTGTATAAGGAATGATGACCTCAGGTTCCTGACTCTTGACGTTTTTAAGGATGCAACCAATTATGCCATTGTACTTTTTAATTATTTTATTAATATGGGTGCTGAATTTTACATTATTTGTGATGGTAACACCTAAGTCTCTTTCAGTCGCAACAACCTGTAGCTGGATACCGTTGAGTGTGTAACTAGCCAAGGATTTGTTTTAACCTAAATGCCATTACTTTACATTTGGTAGCATTAGATTTCATTTTGTTCTCAATTGCCCAGCTGGATGGACTGTCTAGATTAAGTTGTAGGGATCGAATGGATTGATTGTCATTGACAACACAGCCTAATTTACTATCATCAGCATACTTATTGATCCAAACCCCATTAGTGGTTTGCATGCTAGCAACCATGATGTTAAACAGTGTGGGTCCTAGTACAGAACCCTGGGAGACCCCACTGGTCACTTTGCCTCATGCTGATTTCTGACCTCTAATGTTGACCCTCTGTTGTCTGTCATTGAGCCATGATTCAGTCCACTTGATAATGTTAGGATGAAGCTCGATCCTGATTAGGTGTTCAACTAAAGTTTTATGGAACTCTGAGTCAAATGCCTTCTCATAGTCTAGGAAGATTACATCGACTGGAAATCCAATATCTAGGACCTTGCTTACTGGTTCAAAACAATTAGATTACTTTGGCAAGATCTGCCCTGTGTAAATTCATGTTGGGATATATTATGGATACCCTTTATTCTGCAGATGTGCGTTGATTTTGTTTTGCTGTAGTCTTTCCATTATTTTTTCAATGCAGGAAGTGAGACTTATGGGCCTGTAATTAGTAATGTTTTGTTTTGTACCTCCTTTATGTATTTGTGTAATAGTTGCTCTCTTCCAATCAGGTATAGGAACTCCCTCAGTGATGGATGTATTAAATAATGTGAGTATTCCAACTAATTCCCTAGAAAGATTCTGTATGAAGCTAGGTGGAATATTATCAGGTCCAACTGATGAGTTGGGTTTAGTGACTTTAATAGCTGCAATAATTTCATCCTGGGTAAATAGTACCGGTACCGTCTGACTTCTTATTTGGTCAAGACTAATTTTTCCTTAGGCTTAAATACACTTGAAAAGTAAGTATTTAGTTCCTCAGCCATAATACCCTCATCAGTAATTGGCTACTGATATATAACTAATGGGCCAACTCCAGATGACTTACCCTATAATAATCTTATGTAATTATAAAACTTTCCTGTTGTCTTTGGTTACAGTCGCTGTATTCTGGTCTCTGTTTTGTGGACCTTATCAGCTTTTTTGTTTTGTTTGCTTTAACTTTAAATTTTAGCCAATTGATCTCCGTTTTTTTCTTATAGTTATTGAAGACCTCTTTCTTATTCTTAATATATTTCCTTATACTATTATTCTACCACAAGGGTACTCTTTGCTTATTGTTATTATATTTAGTACGTTCTGGTACCCATTTGTTGATACAGAATTGAATTTTCTTTTGTATAGCCAGCCACATACTAGTGACATCTAAGTGCATGAGCTCATCTTCCAAGTTCCAGGCATTAAGGAAATTTTTGATTTTACCATAATTTGCTTTATTAAAGTTTCTAACCCTGGTAGTACCTGTTATAACTGGTTTGAAGTATTTGAGAAATCATAATACTTTATTATGGTCACTATCACCAAGAGGTTCTAAACTTACTGGGGCTTGTCCAGTGTCTTTAATGTTTGTAAGAATCGGGTCCAAGATGTTATTGTTTCTTGTAGGAGAAGTTGCTAGTTGTTCTAAATCGTGCTACAAGGTGATTTCAAGAAATCTATTTTCTAATATACCATTGCCTTCAAGTGATGGCCAGTCTATTTTTGGTAGATTGAAATCACCCATAAGAATGTAATCATTATAGTCTTCCATTACCTCAATAGATTTCATGAAGGCATCATTGCCTGTGGTGTCAAGATTGGGAGAGTGGACACATTGTATTTTGGCCCATATTATCTCAGTGTCTGTTCCTTGGGTGTTATTTTTCAGTTCATAACTTTGTAGTTTATTATTGATATAGAGGGCGATACCTCCTCCCCTTGTCTTCGTACGGGTTTTAGTTATTTTATAATAACCTGATATATTGGTCCCCCAGTCAGAATCCAAGAACCAAGTCTTGGTGACTTCACAGATGTCTGTATTGACCTTGTTTAAAGTATGAGCTAGTTCGTCAATTTTGTTTTTAAGGCTTCTTGCATTTACCAGTAAAATTTTTAACTCAGTACAGGAGCTAGCTTTTACTGGATTAGTAGTTATGGTCTTGGACATATCTTCGTTTCCTCTGTTGTAAGTTATGGCTGTGGTAGTAGCAATAAGGATATTATGTTCGGTGGTAGGGTCATGGTAATTGGGAGAATAGTGAACTTGAATATCATGGCTTCCTACCCCTCCCCCTCAGGATTAGTTTAATTTTTTTTCAATGGAGGCATTGAGATGTTGCCCCAGTAGTGATGTGCACTTTCTACTAGGGTGGAGGCCGTCCCAGCATATCAGGTCTCTTCTGTCGTGAAATTCTTCCCAATAGGTAATACACCCCATATTTTGTTTAATGCACCATTGTCTCAACCAGTTGTTTATGTGTTTTATTATTCCTACTAGGTAGTTGATTGATTTGATGATGGTGAGTATTTCTGAGAAGGCAGTTTCACACCCTAGTTCTGTGAGTGTGTTGGTCAGGCATACGATCTCTTCTTTAATGTTTTGTACATCTTGGTGCATCATGTTGTTAACCCCTGCATGTATAATAACAAGGGGACTCTACCCACTATTCTTTAATATTTCTCTAGACATCCTGGTACTACCCGAAAGTCTGGCACTTCTGAAACAGGACACAGTTCTGTTTGCTTTGTCCTGATCACAGATTGCCTGGTCCAGGTGTTGGGTAATAGAATCCCCTAAGACAAAGATTTGTTTATGTTCAGGACTGCTGCTGGTATCCATATCTATAAGATTTATGGTGTTAGACTGGGGTGATTGTGTGTTATTTAAATTGGTGCTTGATACTGGTGTTACTAGGTCAGTACAATTAGAAACAAGGAGTGTCTGGGGTGTTGGAGAGAGGGATTCATTATCCTCTGTCAAAACGACTGGTGGGTCGAAGTGGTTGGGTAAGGGGATCTGGAAACAATCAGCCTTCCTGCCGTGTTTGGCAACCTTTGTACGCTACATCTGTTATCAGTTGTCCTCTGCGTCATCTGAGTCAACCTCTTCCATAGACCATTTTGATTCAGCATGCTTTGTGTAATACTAACACATTTGGGCAGAATGGGTGATATTAGCCCAGTGTTCTGGATTATTTGTATACTATCTGTAGAAACTGTCTGTTTTATTGGATCCTCAGAAGCAGCTGTAGCATTCAATCTCTTAGCTGTGTCTTTTTGACTTTTTTCTAAAGCAGTAAGTCTCGAGTTAAAGAGTGATATTTCCAACATCATATCATCATTCTGTATGTATTTAAAGCACTTAAATATTGTATCTGTTCGTATAGTAGTATTTAGACAGAACATCAGACAAGTACTACATTGAATTCCAACGCGACCTTCCTACGTAGTTATTAGTTCATTCATTGTGAATATTGTACAAACTACAAGCGGTGCATCCAAGTATAATTTTCAATTGAGCTTGCTATACATTTGCTCTGATAGACTATATGTATTAGGACCCCTGGTATATGTACGGTATACACCATGGAGCAATGCTTGTTACCAGGGGTAATGATGTCTATCTTCTTATTAAGTTACTGTTCCTTCTTGATTGGGTCAAAAAACTGGTTAACAGAGGTCCTCAAACAAAAAACTTAAGGAATCCAAATCTTTATTGAAAAACTTCCCTTTTACTTTAGATTTGATAATTTCAGGCACCCTGACGTTTTGCATTACAAGTGCTTTTTCAAAGGGCCTGTTAAATAAATTATAAATGCACTTATTAGTTTCACAAGATTATATCACATTTAAAGTACTGCTTTAACAGCAATCAAAATAAAGTTCCTATTGTTTTACTAAGAAAAAGTTGCCATGGACGCTTGCACCATTGAACGACTCATTGTATTTAAAACTATACTTTTATGTCCACTGATGTTATTTCTAGTTCACTTTTCAAGGTATTTACACATCGCTCTATGCCTTGCCTACATGTAATTAGCCCTGTTACTCTCCAGGGCTTAAACCCGCTTTTTTAACTATCTGACATGCCTTATACATTGCATTAGTTTCAGCTCCGTTGTTGCTTATATATTCAGTAACATGTTACTTAAACAGTTTCCTTAATTTTATTTCAATAGCTCAAATTCATCAGTGCCCCTTCCTGGAGTTCTACTTTGTTTCTCTCCCAGTTAGCTAAAATGAGACAATAAACAATTTTTAAAAAAAACTTTCATTATTGTGCTATAACTGCATTTTCATTTACCTTATAGTCTATTGAATTACTTGTGTTAAACGTTTCTACCTTTGGTAACTGATGTATTCACTCCATTTATGCTTCTATTACTCTGTGCTACCACCTCTGTTAAGTTTCATTTGTACCTGCAAAAGATTTACACAACATGCACCCTTTTACTTATTTTTTTTTTTAATTTTAGATGTTCAGCCTCTCAATATCTGCAGTGCCACTGAGTGTTTAGTTAACTCTTTTAAATAATACCTGCTTTGCACTGAAGGCACCCATTTTGTTTCTGTTAAGTGCTGACCTTTCTTAATGACTGTATTCAGCTTTGTTTTCACCTGTAAAATGTGAAAGCCGGCAGCATTGACTACCCTGTTGAACTCACTCAGGTTTCTCTCTGGTTTAGAGGGTTTTAAAGATTTTACCTGCTGCAGTCAAAAAACCATTTGTTTCTGTAAGATGCTGACCTTTCTTGATGCCTGTATTCAGCGTTCTTTTTACCTGTAACATGTGAAAGCAATCAGCATTTACTACCCTGTTAAATTCCCTCAGGTTTCACTCTCTTTGAAAGGGTTTTAAAGATTTAGCCTGCTGGAGTTAAAAAAACATTTTGTTTCTGTAAGGTGCTCACCTATTCTTAATGCCTGTATTCAGCGTTCTTTTTACCTGTAACATGTGAAAGCAGTCAACATTTACTACCTTGTTAAATTTACTGAAAAGGGTTTTAAAGTTTTTACCGATGTACGGTATACAAATAAAATCAAACAAGGTCTCACCATCAATAGGAGGTCGACTACAAACCTGTATAGCATACTCCGCTATACCCGCTAAACACACCAAACATGCGCAGACGCATGTGTCTTTGTGCGCAATGACATGCACTCACCCTGCTTGCCGCAGGCCGGGTTTATATTGCAGCCCATGACCCGGCTCTGACCCACAGGGTCACACAGTGAGACAAATACAAACTTTCACAATAATCTGTTTAAGAATACAATCTGGACCACTCATGCGTGGCTCAGTCAACTTAAAATAACTTGAGCAGGTATACAAATAAATAAAGTCTGCTGAAGATGAAGATTAGGGAGATAAATCAGTGACTTAGGGAGTGGTGTGGGGGAATTGGGGTATGGCCTGGTGGGGGACTGGGGGGTGACATGGGAGGATAAGGGGCTGTACGCTAGGGACAGGCTCCACCTTAATTTGGAGAGGAAGGAAATCCTTAAGCTCAAACTAGCTGGGTTCATCAGCGAAAGGTGGGGTTTAAACTTGTGAAGGGGGGAGAGATGAAAAAAGGGTCAGTGCCAGCAGGTACGATAAAAGAGGGACATGATCTCCACTCCTCTAGGGGGCTAGGGTGATATGGAAATGGGTCACCAGGTAGGATGCAGGAGCTGAGAAATGGGAGCTCAAGGGGGAGAAAGGAGAGGAGGGAAAAGGGGTGGAGAGTGGTCCTGATAAATGCCAGGAACTTAGGAAATAAAATGTCTGAGCTCCAGGCGATGCTAGTTGAGGGGGAAGTAGATGTGGCAGCAGTTACTGAGACCTGGGCCACTCAAGGGCACGAGTGGGACCTAAATCTGGAGGGCTACACTATGTTCAGAAAAGATAGGGGGAGGGAAGGGGGTGGTATAGCACTGTTAGTCAGAAATGGCATGGGTATTGGAGGGGTAGAGAGGCAGAGGGGAATGTGGAGGCTATTTGGGTCACCTTGCTGATGCAGAGGGGTAAGAGAGTAAAGGTTGGAGTGGTATACAGACTACCAGCACTGGCAGAGGTCCTGGAAGAAAGTTTGGTGGCAAATCTTGAGGGACACTGTAGAGTGGGAAAGGGAAGGGCAGTGGTAATGGGGGACCTCAACATGCCAGGAACAGACTGGGGGACTATGACGTCACCAGTGGCCAGAGAGCAGAGGCTGCTGGATGTCTTCCAGGATGCGTTTTTGACACAACAGGTGGGTGAGCCAACTAGGGAGGCCCAGACACTGGACATGGTCCTGGCAGACACTGATCAGATTAGGGGCCTAGAGGTGAGGGACCCGTTGGCGGGGAGTAATCATGCCACAGTCTGGTTCTTCCTGGACCTGGGGAGGAAAGCCAAACAAGAACGGTAGTAACCGACTTTAGGGGTGCAGACTTCAGGGAGATGGAAAGGATCCTTAAAGATCATCTGGACAGGATAAGGCAAGATATGGATGCTGCCAGCAGGTGGGGAATTATTAGGAGGGGAATACAGGAGGTTACCAGATCCTGCGCAAGGGAAAGGCATAAGTTCGGTAAGGCCATAAAACCCTGCTGGTGGACCCGGGAGGTACAGGAGGTGGTGAGGGAAAAGAAGGTGGCCTATAGACACTTCAAGTGCTCAAGGAGTGAAAGGGATCAGGAGAAATATGAGCTGAAAGTCAAGAGAGTCACCAGGGTGGTGAGAGCAGCTAAGGCAAAAAAGGAGCAGTCCTTGGCCAGTGGGATCCAGAGGGGGGACAAGGGGTTCTTTAGATACATAGGGGAGAAAAGGAAAGTAAGGGGGCAGATCAGCAAGATAAGGATAGGGGATGGTTGGGCACAGGAGGCAGGGGAACAGGCAGAAGTCCTAAATGAGTACTTTGCCTCAGTTTTTACCAGGGGGGCTGGAGGGACTACGTCTTGCAAGGGGAGCGGGGGCAAACCAGAGCAAGGGGTTGGACCGGTAGAGACCAGGGGCCCTGAGGGGCCTGGGGAAAGGGAGTGGACACCACTGACAGGTGGGGGCCCAACAGTGCAGAGTGAAAAGGGGCAGGACGTGGAGGCTGAAATCCCAGTAGAGAGAGTAAGAGAAGCCCTCAGGTCCCTTCAGATGGAGAAAGCACCTGGGCCAGATGAGATACATCCCAGGATGCTGATGGAACTGGTGAATATCCTGGCAGTCCCCCTAGTGGAGCTTTTCAACATCTCTCTGAGGACTGGATGGGTGCCCCAAGACTGGAGGGTGGTCCATGTCATGCCAATACACAAGGGGGATCAAGAGAGGAGGCAGAAAATTACAGCCTTGTTAGCCTGACATCAGTGGTCGGCAAGGTAATGGAGGGTATTGTCAAGGAAAGGCTAGGCGGGTTACTGGAACAAGCGAGGTACTTTGACGTGATAGGCAGCAGTATGGCTTTGTCACGGGAAGATTGTGCCAGGCAAACCTTGTTGAGTTCTATGACTGGGTGACGAGAGCCCTGGACCAGGGTAGACCAGTGGATGTCCTCTTTCTGGACTTTAGCAAGGCGTTTGATTCGGTACCCCACAGTGATCTGCTGGCTAAGCTGAAGGAAATGGGGGTAGGGAAACAGTTCTTAAGATGGAGAGGAAATTGGCTCTCTGAGCGTACTCAGAAGGTGGTGGTTGGAGGGTTAGCCTCATCCCCCAAGGTGGGGTTACTAGTGGGGTTCCCCAAGGGTCAGTGTTGGGACCACTCCTGTTCAATGCCTATATCTCAAACATCAGGAGGGGGATCTAGAGTGAGATGAGTCCCTTTGCAGATGACTCAAAGCTGGGTACAGTGGTGGATGGGGAGGAGGGGGAGGGTGGCCTTGCAGGAGGACCTGGAGGCCCTGGAAAGGTGGTCAGGAAAATGGAAACTAAAATTCAGTGTGGGGAAGTGCAAGGTTCTGCAACTGGGAGTCAGAAATCCAGGCCAGGGGTATACCCTGGGAGGAGACATGATTCAAGTCACAGAGGGTGAGAGGGACCTGGGGGTAGTGGTAGATGTCAAAATGAACAACTCAGAGACCTGTAGAAGGGCAGTGGCAAGGGCAAATAGGATGCTGGGATGCATCGCCAGCTGGATTACCTCCAGAAAGGCGGAAGTGATCTTCCACTGTACAACTGCTTGGTTAGGCACACCTCGAATACTGTGTACAGTTTTGGAGACCACATTTAAAGAGGGACATTACACTGCTGGAGAGGGTCCAAGGGAGGGCAACCAAAATGATCTGGGGCCTGGGGGAAAGGACCTAGGAGGAGAGGCTCAAGGAGCTCGACATGTACACCCTGGAGGAGAGGAGGGACGGGGGGACATGATAGAGGTCTTTAAGTACATGAAAGGGATCAATAAAGGAGGCCCAGTCAGGGTGCTCCAAAGGAAGGAGGGTGGGGCAACAAGAAATCACGGGTGTAAGCTGGAAGGGGTCAGGCTCAGAGGGGAAAGGAGATGTTATTTCACTGAAAGGGTGGTGGAGCCATGGAATGCACTGCCCAGGGAGCTGGTAGAGGTGGAGACTGTGGATGGGTTTGAGAGGGAAAGTAAATCTGACCAGGCCCAATACAGGTGGAACATCTGGGACTGGGGACAGTATTTTTGCAATTGTTTAACCAGGAGTGACACACTAAGCTGAAAGCTTGTTTACAGGTGCAACCTAGGAGCACAGGGAAGTTAAGTGACTTGCTCAGAGTCACGCAGTATACAAGTGAGGACTGTGGGATTATATAATGTATAATATATATATATTTATATATATATATATATATATATATATATATATATATATATATATGTATAACCTAAGGGGCACCAAAATCGGCCCTCAGTGAGGGTGCTGAAGATCAAGCAGACTCGAGAGATCATTAGGCATATTCTGCTGGCATCTTAGTATGTTAGTATGTCTAGCGATCAGCAGTTTCTACTAAACACACGAAAAACAACTGCCCCTTTTCCTGTTCCCTTTTGGTACAGGGCTCCAGTGCACTCACTACAGGATTACTGCAGCAACTATTACAAGTACATAAATATTTTAGCACAGTATAAAAAACAAGCCCACTGTTGCAGAAACACCTCTTACAACAGGGAATGCTAGGTTTTTGATTAAGATGTGCTTTACAGAATAAGGACCCCCCCATTTAGAGGAGTGTCTGTCACACCATAGCAGGTTATACTTGGTTAGGGGAAACAGACTGAGTCCGGGGTGGATGGTTTGAGCCTCGTCACAGATAAGCAAAGGATGTCCGGTTTATAGAGAGCGACCCATGCCTCAAGGTCAGCAAGGTTACAAACGAGGCTCCTTATATTATGACGAGGAACGCGGAGACCCTTTACATTGTTTAGGGATGCATCTGTGTGAGAGTAATAGGTCAGAGGACCAGGGTTTAGTTCGATATCTCCTGACAGAATAAGAGCCAGGAGAATAAGGTACCAGAGCTTACGATGAACAAATGAAGGTAGAAGAAACAAATGACAGAAAAGGCATTTTTTAAAGGTATAGGCTGCAAGGTAGATGAAAGCCCTAGGGAGTAATAGGGGGTGAGATCTTGACATCTGTGTGGCATTAAAAGAAGGTTTGAGAAAGTAAAGTCAGTAGGAGAAGAAGGTGAGGACTCTGAGGATAGGGAGCAGGGTGCTAATGAGAGCCCCGAAAGAAGAAAGAGCATTAGTGCAGCTGACAGCAGTGCTAAGAATTTATGATCCATCGGTAGTTACAGAGTAGATGTGCTAAGGGAAACAAAGTAAAAGTGAAACTAAGGGAGAGAAGTATAGCGTAGATGTGCTCAGGGAAAATGAGAAATAGGGTTTGGCGAAATGAAGTAGGAGTGTAACTAGGGGAGAGAAAATCTAGGGTCTTACACTGGAGGAGGATAAGACAAAACAATAAAGCTAAGCGATGTGCGCTCCTAGTGGTTACACCATACAAGGAGCTAATGAGAGACTAGACACCTTGTCATATGAAGCAAACGTAGGTATAAAGCCAGTGTCCACCTAGGGTGGGCAGGGAGTGAGCGTGGTAGTAGTGGGCTCTGGGCACTACTGTTTCGTACCTGGGAGCTAGATCGAGCCACCAGCGTGGTTCAAACTGAAAGATTCAGCTTCCGGCTTAGAGTAGTGAATGTTCTGCTGGAGTGCACTGCTCCAGGGGTCGGCTTCAGTGGCAGGGCAGGCTGCTGGATCGAAACTGCAGAAGCGGTTCGATGAAGAAGTCCAGCCCAATGTGGGCAAGGAAGCCTGCAGGGAAAGGAAGGGCAGGATTAAGTACAGTCGGCAAAAGGGAGGGCTTAGCTGAGACAAAGAAACAGGGCAGGCACAGAGGGAGAGGAATCAGAGATAAGAAAAGAGAGCGAAAGCTTAGTGCAAATAGAAATTTCAAACACTCCTTAAAATAAACTGTAAATCATTTGAATAAAGACTAGCAAATGCAGTAACTGTACTAAAGTAGAGGGGGGACATGATAGAAACTTTCAAGTACCTCAAGGGAATCAACAAAGTCCAAGAGGGTAGCATCTTTCAAAAAAGAGGTGTGCAAGAACAAGAGGGCACAATTTGAAGATAGAGGGGGGGTGGCTCAGAGGTAATTTAAGGAAGTATTTCTTCACAGAGAGGGTTGTGGATGCATGGAACGGCCTTCCGGAGGAGGTTGTGGAGTCAAAATCAGTGGGGGAATTCAAGCATGCATGGGATAGTCATAAGGCAATTCTGGGGGGTTGGGGTAGGAAGAAGTAGGCTGCTGGTTAACTAGGATCTGCAGCTTATCCAGTAGGTAGGGAAATGGGCAGACTGGGTGGGCCAAGCGGTCCTTATCTGCCGTCAAATTCTATGTTTCTATGTTTCTAAAGTAGGCTGTAAATGACAGAAATTAAGTAGAAGAAATGGCTTAAAGTAGTAAATAGTCAAATCAGAAAACCGTTCTCACAGCTACCCCTACCCCAAAGGACAAACCGGCTGGGAGGCTGGCAAATGGTAGGAACTCGTAGGACAAATCCTAAACCCATAACGAGGAAGGGGAGCACATCTATATACACATCAAATAAATACATGCAGCTATCCTCCAGAACTACTAAAGCAGCAGGCATTGAAGGCAGTGGGAGCCCAGCACAGCACAAGAATGTACACTCCACCAAAAAGATGACTAAAAAAGACATACAAAATCCAGTACTGATAGTCAGCGACTCCATGACTCCATGATAAGGGGAGTGGAGTCTCAACTTCAGTATTATGACCATATATTGGTAAATATGACTTTGTGGAAGGCTGCTTCACATTCAGGTATCCAGCAGGGACCAAAAGGTTCACCTGTATGGAAGTACACTTTCTCTGGTACTTTAATAGCCCCTTTCTTGTATTTACGGTTGGTAGGGGGGTAACCATGGGTAGGATTCAGGAGCAGGCAAATCACCTTTGAATAGTCTTTTATGAACCTGCGGTAGTAGCCATAGAACACCAGAAAACATTGTAGTTCTTTCATGTTATGTGGCTGGGGCCAAGTAGTCAGTGACTCAACCTTACTGGGATCGGTCTCTATGCCTTCTGCAGATACTATTTGCCCCACATACTTCACTGAGGTTTGAAAAAACTGGCACTTGTCAATGGACAGCTTGAGGCTAAAGTCTTCCAATCAGTCCAGCACTTTAAACAGTCAGGTGTCATGCTCCTCTAATGTACATCCAAACACAATGACATCATCTAGGTACACTAGACATTCCAGCAAGTTCACATCTCCCACCGCACGTTCCTTCAGTTGCTGAAAGGTGACCAGGGAGCCCGAAATCCCCTATGGCATTCTCAGGATTTCATAGAACCCTAAAGGACAGATGAAGGCTGTTTTCTCATGGTCCTCCGGGTCCATCGGAATCTGGTAATATCCACTGCGAAGATCCAATACCAAGAACCATTTGCTCCCATTCAAGCAATCCAGGGCATCTTGTATATGAGGCATGGTGTACTGATCTGGGATGGTCCGCCGGTTCAGGGTTCGATAATCAACACACATCCTCACGGACCCATTCTTCTTACACACAACCACAATGGGAGAGGCATATGGGCTCTTTGATTCTTGTATAACGCCAGCAGCGAGCATTTCCTGCAGGTGCCTCCTAACATCATCTATGTCCACTGGGGTGAGACGTCCGGATCTCTCTCGAAATGGCCGGTCATCATGCAGGTGTATGCGATGCTCTGCACCCTGGACACACCCCACATCCCATTCTTTTAACGAAAACACTTGGTCTCTCTGGGCGAGTTTCTTGTTAATTCTAGCCTTCCATTCAGCTGGCAACGGGGAATCATCAAAGTCGAATAAGTCTGGGGTCACTCTTTCCTTTTCACCAGGGTGCTTGTTGCTGGGTAATACAGCAGTGTCTGCACAGTGTACTGTAGCTAGGGTGCACCCTCTGTTCAACCGGACCTCCCGATCTGACACATTCCGAATCTGGACCATCACTCGTCGTGCATAGGCATGGGCACAGCAGGCAAAATACTGGGTTTAACCAATAATCCCTCTGGCAGCTTTCCATCACCAGTGCATCCAACATTAATATTTTATTTTTCACTTCCTTTCTAATGAGAACGTTTCCCTGAATGGTGTACTGAGCGTTGGGAGGGTGTGCCAGAGAATCAGGATCTTTCTTCCACACATCTCGTCGGTTTTGGTAGTCCGTTTTTGCAGATCATAGGCTCTCTTTATCAGGGCTGGGATTCTCAATGCCCGCCCAGTCCATTTCCCTTGTTTTTCGTGACACAACTGTGCTAGTCTTCCAAACATGTGGGAGTTTGTTCCAATTAACTGGGGAACCCCATCATATAGTTTGTATGTTGTATGTCAGTCGTGGCTGAAAAAGGGCTGTGCCCAGTCCACTTCCTGGTTAAAAATAAAACAAGGAAACAAACAAACATTCCGGTGTGGGCACACACAAGGGCCAGTGTCTCTACTTGCTCCTCTACACCAGTTACAGTAGCAGGAAAAGACAACCAGAGGTGGACATATCCTAGGTAGGGGTAAGACTTGTCACTCAGCCCCCACACATGTAGGCCTTCCAGGGATTGTAATGGCAGATCAGATAAGTGTTTGTCATACCAGTCCTGAAATACAATGGTCACTTGCAACCCACTGTCAAGCACAGCCCGAGTAGGAATACCATTCACAGCCACAGTAGTCTTCATTGAAGAGCCTACTGTTTTGGACCAGTCTGGAGGGACAACAGCAGGGGCCTGGACAGACGATTTACCACAGAGGGGTTTGAGTTAGGATGGCCGAAGCCTTCACTGCGGTCATTTTGTGCACCCCTTGACCACTGACTCATTTTCCAAAGCTCTCCTTGAAGCCGCTTCACCACTTTCTCTAAGTCCTTCTGAGACCAGCATTCCCTCTTCATATGACCATCCTTGCCACAATTGTGACAAATGACAGGCTCTCAGGCCATCCTTGGGGAGAACCTAGTAGGGGATGCTGGAGCATCTACCGAAGATTGTGATCTGACTTCTGCTGGTAGTGTACAATGTCTCAAAAGTTCCTTTAGGGTGGCAGTCAATTCCTTGAGCTCAGCCAAGAAGCCACCCTCAGTAGAGGATGCCTGAGGGCGCACCCCCAACCCCTGTAACAGTCACGTCCTGACAGGGGCCAGGGTCTCTTTCAGCAGGGGATACCTCAGCGAACACACCCAGTTGTACTTTTCTGACTTCCTTCAGCAAATCCTTCCCCCCTACCGTTTAACCCACGGTGGGACACTCATAGTGGTCTCCACTTCGGAAGGATCTTCTGGTGCCATGATCACTTGGGCTGCACTCACCTCATAATTACAATCTCCCTCTTCACCTTCTACCTCTCGGAGTTCTTTTATCAAGTCACAGTAGTCAGGTGGGTTACCTCTTCTATCCTGGAGCCTTAACTGGATGATCTGGAGTTTAGAATGCTTGTCATGTTGCAGTATGTGCCCCAATCTCACACGGTTCAAATCACAGCTTGCTACCCCACTTTTCGGGTAAGCTTTCTGCAGAACTCTTTCTAGGCGAGTAACATACACAGACAAACTTTCCCCCTCCCATTGTTTGGAACCTTGGCATTTCCACATCAAAGTCTCCCCTGACTCGGTGCTCCCAAAATTGCCTTCTAGTACAGATAGGTTCTTCCGAGCAGATGCATCAGGGTTCGTGGACCTTAAAAATGTAATGGCTTCAAGGGCGGGGCCCCTCAAACTTTCTATGATTCTTTTCCACTTCTCAGCCTCCGCACACTGCCACTTGGGTACCAAGGGAGCAACATAGTCGATCCAGGGCTCCCAGTCATCCTCCCCCTGTGGGGTGGGGAGGGTGTCCGAGAAGATTCTCAGCCTTCAGTAGGAGTCATGACCAATGGCGGGTACAGATATAGGGGCCAGCATTGGCACGGGCACAGAAGGTGGGGCAGTAACAGGTGCTGGAGTGGGGAGGGGGTTTTGGGGATGGAACACCCCCAGGTGGCAGGAATAGCTTCTTAAAGTCCTCTACGGTTTTCCCTTTCTAAAGCAGCAACTTAGCAAATGTCTCCTCAAAAGTCTCAGATAATGGTGGGAGCTCATCCTCCCCAGGGTTTTTACTGTATTTTGTTATCACTCTCCAGGTGGCTAGGACCCCTTCTGAGGCAGTAGTCTGTGGCACTTTAGGGCTGTCCACGAGGTCACTACACTCTACCGAGGCTATGAAAGTTTGGGCAATCAAATCAGCCTGTCGACCCACCACCACAGGGGTTTTTAAACATTCAACTTTGGAGAGTGCTCCCTCTACAGTGCCCTTAGTGGTACCCAGGGGAATATCCAGTTTAAGCACAGCATTTTGGGGGTCGATCTCCTGCCCAGTACACCACCCCACCAACTGGTGTACTGCCATTTCTACTGGGGTAGGCATTAATCTTTAACAATAATTCATAATTTTTGGCCACTAGAAGGCACAAAATCCCAGCGGTGAGCCTCCAAGATGTAACCCCTAGGTGGCGCTATCCCAAGGGCTACTACCCCTGCCTGCTTGGCTAGTAGCAGGTTAAGGGGCCTGGGTAATGAAATGGGTGCCTCTACCAGGAGGTCAGGGTTGTTAGTGGTCCAGCTAACCTGGCACAGCCCTCTGGGACACTGTAACCCCCTCTTTCCATTCTAGTGGCCTGAACAAAATACAATAATTACTTTCACAATTACCCTTATTCACCAGACAATTACCCACACTGTTTGCACTTACCACCAGGGCTGGTTCCTCTAGCTTGACCCTGGGGACCACCTGTAAAACAACGTTAAGCACAGCAAATAACAAAAGTACAATACTCTTGGCACAAACTGGAACCATAGCCAGGTTAAATGTAAACAAAATTAAATCTGATTTATTCAGGGGACTTGCACAAGGGAGGGGCATAATCAGGTTGATTTGCTTAAAAGCTGTATTAATCAGACAGTTATGCATGCAGTTCAGAATCCCTACACAGTCACACACTCTGGGCACCCAGGTAGGAAAGCGGTGGGCTAGCCAGGAATATTGCAGCTGATTGGGGCCCTGTGATGGAAGAAAGCAACATGCACAACACACACTATTTGTAATCTGGAGCCGTAGGGCTCAGTTCATGAAAGAAAAGGCAACAAGACAATCAGATGACAATACTTTTAGATTTATCTGTTGTTGCAGGGAGCTACCCTGATGTTTACTCATGATACCCAATACTGGACACAGGCAGGATGAAATCGAGGCTGGAGTGCCCGGAGAAGCAGGGCCCACACGAATCACCAAAGCATAGTTCCTGTTCAAGGTATTGAGCAGGGGGCTGATCCCCAGGCTGGTCTCTCGTCGATGACTTTCTCTGCGTGCAGGTATTCTGGCTGGGCCAGTGTAGCAGGGCCCAGGCAAACAGAAATGGATACAGATTCAGTCCATGGAGCTGGATACAGCCTCCAGCAAGCAAAACACAGTTCAGACACACAGTGCGGAACCAAATCATGACCCACTATAAGCACACAGCACATTCACATGTAAGGAAATTCCACTGTACCAGGCAAATGGCTCTCCGGTCACAATTACAGAGTCTCTGCACATTCCGGGAGTTCAGAGGTAGCTGGAAGTCCTGACAGGCCGATCGCATTCAGTAAATCTTCGGCCTTCCTCAGGTTAAAGCCAGCCTGGTCACAATTCAGTGGCTTAGTTCGCTCTCCAAATTCGGATTCAGTCCGGAAAAAAGCACAAGTTCCCTGTTAGGAACAGCAGGCAGGCATGCAGGCCAAACTCAGGCCTTTCCACAGTTCTCCCATGTGAATCCACTATGCATTGCTGCTCAAACTATCTCGAGCTGTTACTTCTTCACTTCCCAACTCACATCTAACTGAAACTGCAAGCAGTGTGAGACTTTCCCCAAGATCCAAACGGTTCGGTTGGCTGATCTGTCTGTCAGTCACAAGGGCTCCCCCTCCAGGTTATTTTAGGCACCAAAAGCCCAAAACTACAATTCCTACAAGTTTAGGCTCCATTTTAAAGTCCCAAATGTACTGATTGGCCCATTCTGATAGTCCAGGACCAAGATGATGGAAACAAACAGAACTGTCCATGCTGCAAAGAAGGCAGGTTAGAACAAACTGCAATATTATTACTACTCTAACAAATGCTCAGCAAACAAGTACATATTCTAACAGAGCTCCCTTTCAGATTAATTATGACTGCAAGCCAGTCAGCTCTTAAAGAGACAGTACACAGAGGCTATACAGGCACTCTCTGGCAATACATTTGAACTGCTAAAATGCAGGACACCAGCCTGGCAGTGAGCATTTAAGCAAGCTCAAGGAAGACTTTTCGGGAACCCCCATTTGTAGGGGGGTTACATACTTAAAGGGAATAAACAAGACTAATACAGAAGAGATTCTCTAGATCAAAAAGGGAGGGACATGAGAGGCATCGGCTGAGATTGGAAGAGAGAAGATTCAGGAGGGAAATCAGGAGTCACTTTTTCTGCTGGCATTTCATATGTTTGTATATACCACACCCAGCCCAAAAGTGACCAGTGGGTTCCCTTTTCATCGGGCCTTTTACAAATCCAAGCCAGGACTCCAACCTTAGGGTTCACGCTGGGTAGCGGCACCCTGCCTACCTTTCCCTCCTCCATCAGAAAGGCTCCTCATGGATGTGGGTGTGGCCCCGGCCGCAGGTGCCATCTTAGCAGGACTCTTTGTCGGGCCCCCACACTCCAGTTCTATGGAAGGTGGTGGTAGGGATCCACTTCTCCCTTCACTAAGTCAGGTGGAGGGAGTTTTCAACTGTTGCTTGGGACCTGTGGCTCACAGAGCAAGGTCACACTCTAGTACTTCCGGAGTGGTTTCCAGAACAACCTCATGATCTTACTTCGAGTTGAAGCTCTTGCAGCAAGCAATAACTGTTGTGACTAAGCTGCCAGGAACCCATGGAAGCCTTCTAGCTAGCAGTCTTCAGTGGGGAACTGCCCCCGACATCGGCTCCACCCAGCTTCTGCCAATGATATAAAAGGGGTAGTCCCCAGCCCCACTTCAGTTCTTTTCCCGTCGTCGACCCGTTAGCATCAGCTTCTCTGTCACCTTCTCCTAAACATACTTCTCATACGCCTCACTTGTGTACTGTGTGACCCTGAGCAAGTCACTTAACTTCCTCGTGCTCCCAGGTTGCACCTGCAAACAAGCTTTCAGCTTAGTGTGTCTCTCCTGGTAAAATAAAAAATAATTGGTAAAAACAGTTGGACTGCTTTCACATCTTCAGTGTTTTGATTTGCTTTTTCAATCAAAATCCTCTTATTTATTTCCCTTACTGCATGTCTTCTTCTCCGGCGTCGTCTGTCTCATCCACAGATTGCAAGAAGTTGAAGTGTGCCTGTGGCGAGCAGCTACCATCGAAGGACGTCCATGAGGCCTGCGTCTTCTGCCTCGGCCTGAACCATGACACCGCAGCCTGTCACTACTGAAAGGCCTTTAACTCACAGACTCTGATCTGCCATCAGAAGGCCCTCAAGGCCCACCTCTGGAGCAGCAGCTTGCCCAGATGCAGAAGCAGCCAGCGGGGAAGAGTTCTTCTTCATCCTCATCTGTGTCCACCTCCTCCACTTCTAAATTGCACAAGGAGGAGAAGAAGAAGAAGGATTCAGGGAAGCGCAAACACCAGGACAAGGACTAGGAAAGGTTCCGGGGTTGCTCCTGTTCCAGGTCTCTGCTGCATAAGAAGTCCTCGTCCGGCTCCTCATCTCGCAGGGGCTCAGATCACTCCTCCTCCTCCTCTGCCCATGGTTCTACTGGGCAGTCGGCTTCCAAACCTCCCATTGTCATCCTGGTGTCTGGCAGAGGAAAACCGTGGTCAGGGTCTTCGGGCCCTAACCTGATGCCTTTCAAGGTGAAGGCCACACCGGAAGGGTCACCCACCACCTTAGGGTCTGGAACCAGCAAAAAGGGCAGCGACACTTCAGCTGCTGCCAAATCGGTCCCAATGATGGTCTCGTCCAAAGCTTTAGACAGGACGCCCCATTGTCGGGGCAGACGTCACCCCAGGCTCCGGCCAAGCTGATGGCTGCCTCCTCACCAGGTTCTGCTAAGCAGCAGTCCGCTAAGGGCGTGCCTCCTCAGACATCGGGTCGTCCTTTGCCCTCTTCCTTGCTGGGCTATTCCTCACTAATTGAGGATCTCGGGCTGGACAATACCCCTATTCTACCCTCTGGGTTCTCGTCCCCACCACCACCTCCGAGTCCAGAACCCCACACGTTGAGCGTTCCGACGCCAGGTAAACCAGCCCTGGTTCTGCAGTCTCCTGCTGGCCCATCAGTGCCTCAATTCACCAAGGACCCAATCCAGGAGCTCTTTTCAAAGGGAACCTGCTTTTCCTAAGGAGCCGATCACCATGGAATCGGAACCGGAGCCAGACCTTGTTGCGGGTCAGGAGCCGATACAACCATCTCCTCCCCCTAAGAGTCACACTCTGAGCCCTGAGGATCACCACAGTAGACCCCAGCACAAAGAATGGCGTCACCGCAGGTCTTTTCGCTCCTCAAGCCATCACTGATGCCGGTCCTCCCATAGGGGAGGTCCCATAGCTGTTGCCACTCTAGCTATTCATCCTCCTTGTTGGTGGACTCTAGTCACAGCTGTAATTCTTCAGGCTCAGACCTTTTGGAGCCTAGGGGTCACCCTTCTTCACCGGAGAACAAAGACACCCCCAGGTTGCCCCCTGACAATCCCACACTCATGGACGTCATGAGGCACATCCAGGCTTCCAACAGATGGGAGATGGAAGACCTGGATCCAGAGTAGTGAAGGCTAGCTAGGTACCTGAGGCAAAAGGAGCCTAAACTGCTAGTGATATCTCCTTTAATAGATACCTTCCAGGACCTGACGAGGCTAACTTGGAAGCACCCTTCCACCTCCTCCACCATTCCCAAAAAGTCAGGCTGTACAGAGCCCCTAAGGAGGAGTCTTCTCTAGCGGAACACCCTATGGTGGACTCAATGGTGATCACAGCTGCTCATGATCATTCAAAGAAGCTAAAACACCTTAGCATCCAGCCACCCAACCAGGAGTTCAGATGTTATGACCAGATGGGCAAAAAGATCTACTCGTCCTCTACCTGCTCCATCCAGTCCCTTAACTTTCTCACACACATGGTGCAGTACCAGAATGCCCTGTGGGAGAAAGGTCTCGAGATAGCTCAGGCCCTTCCAGACCTGGCCCAGAAAACCGAGCTCTTGGACCTCCTCAAATCGGGGTCGGATGTAGACATGCATGTCATTCATTACTACTGACTGTTTTGACCTGTACTATTGTAATTTCATTGTACTCATGCTATGTACCTGTCTTTGATTGTTGTTCTCCCGGGTCATGCTTGAAAATTGTCATTTAATCGCTAATGCACCTACCCAGTTAACAAAAACTAAATAAATAAATAAATGTCTTGTGTGCCTCCTACGACACTGCAGATACAGCAGCCGGAACAGCGACATCCAGCATTTGTTTCAGGTGCTGTGCCTGGCTCAGAGTCTCCAGATTCTCCCAGGATCTGCAGCCGGGCATCCTGGACCTCCCCATTAAGGGCTCGGTCCTTTTTGGAGATGAAGTGAAAAACTGATTACCCGCCTCCATCCACAAAATGTTTAAGGGGGACCAAAAACCCTTTCGGGAAAGGCCATTTCGGAAGCCCTCAGGACAACAGCCCCGAAATCAGTCTCAGCAGAGGGGCGGGCTCAAAAGAAAGGCCACCTCTCAGACTCCTGGAAGCCTTGCTTCAAGAGCCACAAAGTCCTCCCAGGCCCCTCTGCCTACTCCCAGAGCTTCCCAATGACTCCTTGCCAGACCCCCTCTTCCAGTGAAATCAGTGGGGGAAGTGGTAGGGAGTCGCTTCTACCTCCATCTTGAGGGTTGGAGCACAATAACATTAGATCTCTGGGTCTTACAGCTCCTAGAGAGAGGTCATACTGTGGAGTTCGAGCACATACCTCCAGATACTCTACCAGTGTCCTCACACTATCCTCCTTCTCATGTCCCCCTAATCGAAGGGAAATTCAGGCCCTCCTGCAAAAGTGGGCTATAGAGCCAGTTCCCCCCGGCTCAACGAGGAAAAGGGTATTATTTGCACTTATTCCTAGTTTGCAAAAAGACCGGGGACCTTTGACCCATCCTGGATCTCAGTTCCCTGAACAAGTTCATCGAATACAAAAGGTTCAGGATAGTCACGCTGCCAGGTCTCATTCCCCTCCTGCACCAGAGGGACTGGCTCTGCTCTCTAGATATGCAGGAAGCTTACCTGTACATTCTGATTTTTCCTCCACACAGGAGGTACCTGAGGTTCCTTTTCCAGGGCCGACAATACCAGTTTTGAGCCTTGCCGTTCAGCCTCTCTTCCGCTCATAGAGTTTTCCCCAAATGCCTAGCAGTGGTGGCTGTGGCTCTGCAGCACCAGGGCCATTACGTCTTTCCCTAACTGGATGACTGGCTTCTAGCAGCTCCCACGCAGAAACAGCTGATTTGTACTCTCAGAGACACCTTTACACTTGGAAATTCCAAGAGCTGGGGATCACCCTGAACATTCCCAAGTCATCCCCATGGCCCAGTCAGAAACTCCAGTTCTTCAGGGCAATCTGGACATGGTTCAGGGTAAGGCCTTCCTCCCCTCAGACGGGGAGGATCAGGCTTGGATGGTAGTATCAGCTCCTCATGTCCCAGCCTGAACCTATTTAAGGCTTCTTGGCCACATGGCAGCAGCCATCCCGATGGTTCCTTTGGCTTGCCTCCATATGAGGGTTCCCCAATGGATGCTCAGATTGCAATGGGACCAAAGGTCAGATGTCCTGGAGCAGGTGGTCCTGGTCTCTGACCCAGTTCACAAGACACTCTCCTGGTGGATGGACCCACTCAATCTATCGATGGGTGTCCCATTCAGGCAGGAGCCCCTGAAATGTGTTCTGACCATGGACACCTCAGGCCTCAGTTGGGACGCTCATCTGGATGACAAGTGGATCCAGGGGACCTGGTCCCCAGTTCCCAGATGAGCAATTGCTCCACATCAACATTCTGGAGATGCAAGCTGTCCTGAACAATTTACAGGCTTTTCAGGTGGACTTATCTCCAGTCCTTCTTCTCATCCAGGTGGACAGCATGTCTGTAGTGTTTTACATCAACAAGCAGGGGGGAATTCCTTCCTACCCCCTCTGCTGGGAGCCAATGAGGGTCTGGTATTGGGTGCTGGAATATCACCTCGAGCTCACTGCCATTCATGTTCCCAGTGTCCAAAACATCTTGGCCGATAGCCTAAACAGGTCATTGTCCAAGGCTCATGAGTGGAAGCTCCTTCAGTTGGTGGCAGACCAGCTATTCAACAAGTGGGACTGACCAGAGTTGGACCTTTTTGTGTCCCCACTCAATGCCAAACTGCCCCATTTCTGCTCGCTAGATCCAGGGTCTGGAGTTTTCTGGTGAGATGTATTATCCCTCTCCTGGACAGAGAGGTTACTCTGCCTTTCCGCCCTTTCCCCTTCTACAGAGGGTACTTCTGAAGTTTCAGGTGGAAGGGGAAGAGATGATTCTCATAACACCCTTTTAGCCTCAGCAGATTTGGTTCCCTCTACTTCAACAACTGGCAGTGGAGCCTCCAATTCCCCTGCCTCTGAGCTCACACTTGCTGTCCCAGGACCGGGGCAGTTTGATCCATCTGAATCTCAGATCCCTGCATCTTCATGCATGGCTCCTACAGACCTAGTGAGTTCACATTATGAGATTTCCCACAAGGTAGCGGAGGTTCTGGTGGCAGCCAGAAAACCCTCCATTAGATCCACATATGCTATGAAGTGGAAAAGATTTTGCCTGTGGGCTACTGCATGCCAGCTCAACCCCTTTTCTTGTCCTCCAAACTCCGTCCTCAAGTATCTTCTCTCTATTTGAACAGGGCCTGATCTACTCCTCCATTAAGGTGCATCTGTTCGCCATATCGGTATACCACGTACCGATGGAGGGGAAAACCCTTGTTCAGCTGGACTTGTCCCATACTTTTTTGTGGGGTATCTTACACTTAAAGCCTCCCATCCAAGATCCCATTCCTCCTTGGGATCTCCTTTTTATGTTAGAAAAAGCTCGAGCTCCCCACCCCCAATTCGAACCAGCCGCGGATTGCGAGCTATGCTTTCTGTAGTGGGAAATGTTATTTTTAGTTGCTGTTACTTCCGAGCGAAGAATTTCGGAGCTTAAGGCTCTGATGTGCAAAGAGCCCTATTTAGTTTTTAGAAACATAGAAACATAGACTTTGACGGCAGATAAGGACCGCTTGGCCCATCTAGTCTGCCCATTTCCTACCTACAGAATAGGCCACAGATCCTAGTTAACCAACAGCCTATTTCTTCCTACCCCCACAGAATTGCCTTATGTCTGTCCCATGCATTCTTGAATTCTGCACAGTTTTAGACCCCACAACCTCCTCAGGAAGGCTGTTCCAGCATCCACTACCCTGTCTGTGAGATTAATACTTCCTCACATTGCCCCTGAACCGCCCCCCCCATCTTTAAATTGTGTCCCCTTGTTCTTGCACGTCTCTTTTTCTGAAAGATGCTACCCTCTTGGACTTTGTTGGTTCCACTGAGGTACTTAAAAGTTTCTATCATGTCCTCCCTCTCCCTTCTTTCCTCAAGGGTATACATATTAAGCTCCTTTAGTCTCTCCTCATACGGCTTCTCTTGCAGACCCTGCACCATTTTAATTGCCCTCCTCTGGACTGCCTCTATCCTGTCTATGTCCTTGCGGAGATGGAGTCTCCAGAACTGGACGCAGTACTCCAGATGGGGTCTCACCAACTGTCTGTACAGAGGGATAACAACTTCCTGTTTTCTGCTGCTGGTGCCTCTCCCTGTGTATCCCAGTGTACCCCCAGACCTCCCTACTGCCTTCTAACATTGCTTGCTAACCTTAAGGTCATCTGATATGATTACCCCCAGGTCCTTTTCCTTTTTTGTTGTTGTTACTACCTCCCCTCCATTGTGTATTCTTCCCCTGGGTTCTTGTTTCCCAGGTGCATTATTTTGCACTTCTTTGCATTGAATCCTAGCTGCCATACTTCTGACCATTCCTCCAACCTTGCCAAGTCCTTCTCATCCTTTTCACACCTCCTTGTGTATCAACCCTGTTGCAGATCTTTGTGTCATCTGCAAAGAGGCATACTTTTCCTTCTAGTCCCTCTGCAATGTCACTATGAAGACATTAAAAAGGACTGGACCCAATACTGAACCCTGCAGTACCCACTAGTAACCCCTCTTTCTTCAGAGTGGACTCCATTTACAATTACCTTCTGTGTCCTGTTGTCAGCCAATGTTTACCCAGGCTACCACCCTGGGACCTCCCAGGCTGGTTAATTTGACTATTAATCTTTTGTGTGGGACTGTGTCAAATGCCTTGCTAAAGTCTAGGTAGGCCATGTCCACAGCCCCTCCCTGGTCTACTACTTTGGTCACCCAGTCAAAGAAATCTATTAGATTCGTCTGACATGACCTTCCTGCTGTGAACCCATGCTGCCTTGGTTCCTGTGCCCCACTGGCCTCTAGGTACTCAACTATTCTTTCCTTCAGAAGTGACTCCATCACTTTCCCTACCACAGAGGTCAGACTGATAGGTCTGTAGTTTCCTGCCTCTGTCTTGGTCCCACTTTTGTGAAGGGGAATCACATCCGCCTTTCTCCAGTCCTCTGGTACCACCATCCTCCCATGATTTATTAAAAGAGTAGCCAGTGGTTTCACTAGTTCCCTCTTAATTCTTTTAGAATTCTGTGGTGAATTCCATCAGGCCCCATTGCTTTGTCCACCTTCAGTTTAGGGAGTTCTTGCAGAACCCTTTCTTCTGTGAAAGGACTGGGATCGCCCCCTATCAAGTGTGCTTCTGTTAATTGGATTAGGCACTTCCCCCTCTTTTGTGAATACTGAGCAGAAATATTAGTTCAGTATCCCTGCTTTTTCACTGTTCCCGTCTGCCCACCCACCGTTCATTCTATTCAGCCTCACTATCCCTCCCTTTGTCTTTCTACGCTTGCTGATGTACCTATAAAAGGTTTTATCCCCCTTCTTAACCGAGTTGGCAATCTTTTCCTCTGTTTGGGCCTTTGCTATTCTGACTTCTCTCCCTGCTTCTTCTGCCTTAACTGGTACAGCTCTCTGTCCTGCTCCTTCTGTGTTTCCTTATTCTTCCAGAATGCTTTTTCTTCCTGACTTTCACAGCCATCTCTTTTGAGAACCATAGTGGCTTTTTCTTTCATTTTGATTTGTTTATTTGCTTCATACAAAGGCTTGTTGCCTCTGTGATGGCAGTTTTGATGATTCCCCATAGTTGCTCCACACCTCCTTCTAGCCTGTTTGCTAGTGCTTTTCTGAGGCACTCTCCATCTTGCCAAAGTCAGCCCTCCTGAGTCCAGTACCTCACTCTTGTATGGCTTGACTCTGCAGCTGAGTTTAACGTGAATCACACTGTTTGATGGTCACTTGTTTCCAGATGGCAACCCACTTCTAGATCTGAGATCCTCTCACTGTCCCCGTTTGAGAGTACGAGGTCTAAGATTGCTCCCTCACGAGTGGGTTCCAAAACTAGCTGTCTGAGGCTGCCACCTGTGGGGCATCAACAATGGCCCTGCTCTTGGATGTGGCTGCAGCAAATGTGCTCAGATAACATCTGGCATATTCAGGTCTCCATCAACAGTATCTCCCTTTCTCTGCCATTCTAAGAATGCCTTCAATCATATCCTTGTCCATTCCCCTGACATTGGGGTCTGTACACAACCCTGTGTGGATTGTGGTGCCCTTTCCAGTCTCCAAGATGACCCACAGTGCCTCCTCTCCTCCCTGTTTACTCTTTTGTCGGTTGCTTTTATCCTTCCCTTTACATGAGAGCTACTCCTCCACCTCTTCTCCCTGTAGATTATGTACCCTGGTATGTTAACATCCAGTCATGTTTCTCTGTGACCATGTTTCTGTGACTGCTACGATATCCATGCATCCCTCTTCCATCAAGGCCACCAGCTCAGGAGCTTGTTGCCTAGACTACGGGCATTGGTACTCATTACTCTCCATTTCCTGATGGCCTTACTCCTTTTTGCCCCATCCCTGTCCTTCTTGCCTTTGTCCCTTTCTCCATTTACCCCTGCCCTTCTCCCTATCGACACCTCTATGTTGGTGTTTACCACACTTACTACCATTATTTTTTTGGGGGGGCTAGGATTTCCCTGCTCCTTTCCAGTGCCTCCCCCCTTGGCTAGTTTAAACGCTTGCCAATGAAGCATTTAAACCTATCACCTGGGATCCTGGTTCCTCCTGACAGATGAAGCCCATCATGCCAGTATAGGCTTGCATCACCCAGGTGGACCCCCAGTCCCCAATGAAGCTAAACCCTGAGCCCACACCAGTTTTTCAACCACTGATTGAATCCCATGGTGCAGGACACCCTAGCCTCTCCTCGCCATAGATGGGCAGTACCTCCGAGAAAGGTTACCCGTGCGTGCTACTTATCTAAGGCCCTCCCAATTCCACCAAACTCTTCCTGCACTTCTCTAATCCCTTTCTAGCCAGGTTATTTGTCCCAAGGTGGACAATGACATCCAGCTCCCTCCCTGTGCAGCTGCTCCAGCAATCCCTGATTCGCTCCCTGTCCCTCAAGCCATAGCGCCAGGCAGGCACCTACCTCCCTCTCCCTTCCTCCCCAGTTCTACCTTTCTAACAATGGAATCCCCAGCAGGAGTTGTTTCCTTCCCTGGGGTCCTGCCCTCCCTCTGTGGGTCTCCTTTATGGAGGTTCCCAGCATCCTCCTTGGTCTCCATCCATGGTGCCTCCATAGAGGAACCACACTTTGCCAGAATGGCATAGGAATTGTGGAGAAGTACAACTGAGGGATGTGCCTCTGTTCCACCACCCTCACCCTCCCTGAGCCCACTGTGGTCCAACCGCTCCTTTTCTTGGCAACCTCTGAGGCAACGGCAGTGGCACTGGTGGTCCTTGGATGGAAGAGGAGGTCCCACACATCCTGGCCGACTCAGCCTGGAGATGAGCAACCTCCTCCCTCAGCCCAGAGAGGTGCTTGCAGATGAGACAACACCACATCCTCCCGAACGTCTCCTGGAAGACTGCTGCTCCACAGCCACTGCACTGCACCACTCCTATAAGGATAGGGTGCCCTTACGCACAAATCCTAAGTTTTTACTGAAGGTGATGTCAGAGTTTACTTTAAATTAGGCCATCAACCTGCCAGTTTTTATCCTGAGCACTCTAATAGGGGGGAAGCATCATTGTATACCCTCAACGTTCACAGAACGCTTCGCTACTATCTGAACCATATGGCTCCTTTTCAAAAAATAGATCACTTGTTTCATTTGCTCCCAAATCTCAGGGGGTGTCAGTTTCCAAACAAACTCTGTCTAAATGGTTGGTTTACTGCATCATTTTTTGTTATAACAAGTACAACAAGCCCTTACCAGGTACGGTTAAAGGCTATTCTACCAGGGGCATAGCTACCTCTTTTGCCTCTCTTCGGAAAGTTTCCACAGCAGATATCTGTGCAGCAGCCACCTGGACTTCTGTTCACACCTTCGTCAAGCATTACAGCCTGGATGTAGCTTCCAGATGAAGGACTGGGTTTGGTCAGGCAGTACTCCAGGGCCTTCTCTCCTAAGTCCTTAGCAGGCAGCTTTTCATCCTCCTCCCAGACTTTCCTAGTCCTTATCCTTTATTGCTTGTGACTCAGTCCTAATGGTTATTGCCTGCTGCAAGAGCACTAATTCAAAGTAAGATAGTAAAGTTATGTAAGAACTTATCATAACAGTAGATCTTCGAAGAGCTCTGCAGCAGGTGTTGCCTTCTCCCTCCCCCCCCAGCTTTCTTTTGCTGTTTATATCTGGCAAAGAACCTGCCAATTCTCCTTCCATTCTAGACTCCGGGACTCCAGCGGGAGAACTGAGGTGGGGCTGGGGACCACCCCTTTTATACCATTGGCTGATGCTGGGGTGGAGCCAACTTCGGGGACGGTCCCCCACTGAAGACTGCTAGCTAGAAGGTTCCCGTGGGGTCCTGGCACCTGGCAGCTTAATCCTAATGGTTATTGTCTGCTGCAAGAGCTCTTTTCAAAGATCTACTGTTATGGTAAGTTCTTACGTAACTGTACTTTCTTTCAACTACTCTCTAGAACACATTTCCATGCTGCTGGGGAGAAATCTGCACATTGCTGCTGAAAAGAGCCATAGAACCTTTTCCCGCACATCAAGGAAATGGGTTTTTCCTCCAGCTTCTTTCTGGTCCCCAAACCTGTAGGTGATTTGCTGCCTATCCTGGACCTCAGGAGCCTGGATTTCTACCTTCAGTACAAAAAGATCAGGATGGTGACTCAGCATGACCTACTGCCTCCTCTACTCCAGGGAGCTTGGATCTACTCCCTCGACATGCTGGATGCATACCTGCATATCAAGGTGTGTACCCCCCCCCTTTGGCAATACCTCAGGTTCCAGTTCCGGGGGAACATTACCAGTTCAGATCAGTGCCCTTTGGCTTGCCCTCTGCGCTTCGGGTCTTTCTCTGGTGCTTGGTGGTGGTAGCTACAGCCCTCAGGAGGGAGGGGCTGTACATCTTCCCTTACCTGGCTGAATACCAATCAAAACGCAGTCCAAGGAGCAGCTGCCACAGGCCCTCACGTGTACCAGGCCATTGTTCCATGCCCTGAGAATAGTGGTCAATCTGCCCAAGTCAGTCTTGACCTCTTTGCCAGCATCACCAGTACATCAGGCAGTCCTGGACATGGTTCAGGGTTTTGCGTTCCTGCCACGGGGCAGGGCAGACTGCCTGATGGTTTAAGCTCTGCTGCTTTACAAGAGCAGATATGTCATGGCCAGAACCTTCCTGAGGCTCTTGGGTCTCATGGCTGCAGCCATTGTCACAGTTTCTTTAGCCAGGTTGCATATGCAAATTCCCCAGTGGACATTGAGGGTCCGGTGGGACCAATGCACCGATGACCTAGAACAGTAAGTTCTCGCCTCCTCTCCAGTAAAAAAAAAACAAAAGAAAAACACGATGATGCTGTGGTGGAGGGAACCCAGCAACCTGTTGAAAGGGATTCCTTTCCTCTTGTCTTCATCCATCAGATTCTCACCACAGATGCTCCGAGTTTGGGCTGGAGGGCTCCTCTGGGGCCTCATCAGGCTCATTAGATGTCAAAAATAGAGGCTACCATCCACATTAACATCCTAGAGATGTATGCTTTAACAGCCTTCCAGACCTATCTGTCCCTGGGCCATCTGCTGGTGCAGACGGACAACATTGGTGTAGTGCACTATGTCAGCAGACAAGGAGGGACCTGTTCATTCCCTCTGTGTTGGGCAGTGATGAGGGTATGGTACCGGGCTTTAAAACACAGTCTAGAAATGTTGGCCGTCCATGTTCCAGGCATCAAAAATGTCTTGGTGGACAGGCTCAGCTGGTCTCAGTCTCGGATGCATGAGTGAGAGCTGCTGACCTTGCTTGTAGAAGACCTGTTTGTTTGACAGGTGGGGTCATCCAGGGTTGGACCTTTTTGCATCACCACTCCATGCAAAACTGCCATGCTTTTACTCGCTCACTATAGGGCCTGGAGTTTTCTAGTGAGATGGGTTGTCCCTCTCTTGGAAAGGGAGGGGTTCCTCTACACCTTGCCTCCCTTTCCTCTTATTCAGAGGGTACTAATCAAGCTTCAGATGGAATGGGCCACTCTGTTCCTCATTGCCCCCTTCTGCTCTCATCAGATCTGATTCCCCTTGCTGCGACTGCTAGCGATAGAACCTCCTGTGCCCCTGCCCCTGCCCCTGCGTAGTGGCTTGCTATCACAGGAGCAGGGCACATTGGTCCATCCAGACCTCAAGTCATCTGCTAGGAACCTTCCAACAGGGTCACTTCTTCCATGAAGTGGAAGCACTTTGCCTTGTGGGCATCCTCTCATCGTTTGGACCCTTTCACTTATCCAGTGAATCAGCTTCTGGAGTATCCGCTGTCCCTTTTAGATTCGGGCCTGCAATACTACTCCATTAAGGTGGATCTGTCAGCTGTTTCAGCCTTCCACAAGCCCGTTGATGGCTGTACAGTGGCACCGCACAACTAGAGGTGTCCCAGCCTGGGACTTTGAATTTTATGTTGGAGAAACTTATTTTGGCTCCTTTTGAGCCAATTGTGACATGCGAGCTACGCTTTCTGTCATGGAAAGCATTATTTTTAGTGACTATTACTTCTGCTTAAAGAATTTCCGAGCTTCAGGCTCTGATGTGTGAGCCTCCTTATTTCATTTTCCACAATGACAGGCTGTCTTTGCGTATGAATCCTGAGTTTCTCCCAAAGGTGGTGTCTGAGTTTACATGAATTAAACCATCCACCTGCCTGTATTTTATTTAGAGCATGCCAATCCAGGGGAAGCATTGCTCCACACCTTAGATGGACACAGCATTTTGCAGTACTGTACACACTGTACATAGGACTGCAGGAAGTCCTTGCAGCTGTTTGTTTCTTTTGCACACGGTTTATGAACAGTGTCTGTCTAAGTGGTTGGCCAACTGTATTACTTTTTGTCATGGTAAGGACAGTAAGGAACTTCCTGGCATTGTCTGTGATCATTCAGACAGAGGCATGGCCACTTCAGTTACTTGTTTCAGAAGTGTTTCAGCTGTTCAGATTTGTGCTGCTGCAAATTGGACTACAGTCTACACTTTCATTAAACACTTGCATCTAGACATTGTAGTTGTACCATAAGGTGATATGATAGAAACAGGTTACTGGTAAGTCTGAATGTGCAAAAACATAAAGTAAAAATCCAGTGCAAAGAACATGTAAAATGCAATGAATAAATTCACATCACTTCATAAATTAGAAAATCTATTGAGTTAGGTACAAAAAATGTTCTAGCTCACTAAATAGATGAACAGAGCTAGATGCATAAGTGTTTCACACACTCGTTTGTATGAGTTAAGTTCATGCACCATAAATATATTGCACTTTCAAGTAAGTGACATGAGATGCCACGATTCATTGCTAGGATCTTAGATGTGAGAGTCTAGGTGACATAAGCACAGTTTGTTTCTGGGTCCTTGATGAAAGCAGCAATATACAGTATCATAAAAACAGAGCAGTATGGCACTAGAAAAATGGACAAGCAAAATAGTCCGGTCATCATCTAAACACCGTAAAGCACTGTACAGTTTAATCATGTCAGGAAAGGTAGTAGTTCCACATGTTCATTAAGGACTGGCTTCTGACATGCTTTAAGATTATGTACCCACATTGATTCTATCCTTTACAGGAGATTTGCAGGATCATCTCCCCTCTGTCCCAGTCAGACTTTCTTAATACCCAAGAAAGTAAAAGTGTGTCCTCTCCTCATCTCACTCACGTCTTGCTAATGCATTTTCCAGTATACCCCTGTTAACCTCATTAATATAGTCCCAGATTCTTGTGTTATATTTTTGGGCTATTTTGCTGATATAATAAGCCTGGCAGCTACACTGTGTGATATGTAACCCCTTTGTTAGCCGGGGTTACTAGAATCCCAGTAAGACCTAATGGTAGGCAGGGAAGGCAGCTTGTGAAACTCCAGTTAAATGGGTTTCACACTGTCTCACTCTGTCCTCAGTCACAGCTGAGACTTGAGAGATGACATCATTATAGAACTGTCGCAGCTGTATGAGCCACTTTGGAATCTCCAGCTCAGGGAGTGAAGTTTAGAACTTTGGGAAATTCAAAGTCAGTCTTCGTTTGTCCTTAAGCAAGAAGGAAGCATCAGTCTGCTATTTGATCTCTCACTAAGAAAAGGAAGTGTTCCTGTGTTTCACCTTTTTTAAAGTGGTGGAGACCGCTCCCCCGGTCTCAGTGCCCCCTCCCTCTGGGGTAGGAAAAGTTCTTTGTGGGTTCCAGGGGCAATCCCCTTCTCCCACCATGGAAGGAAGCTGCCTGATTTAATTTCAGTCTGTTCTTGTATAACAGCAAAGGTTACAGTACTTCGCCTGTGGGGCACCTGCAATGAATGGGTGAGTGAGTGGTACCATTTGAAGGGGCAAACAGTTTGTTTTCTTCAGTTGGGAAATAAATGTGGATTGCTATTTGGGAGGACTATGTCAACTAGGACAAACAAATAGAGCAGTCAAACAGTTTAAAGTTTTAGATGGATTTAAAGTTCGCTGTAGAGGGGTGCTTCAGGTCATCCACCGTTCAATCTACATGTAACCCCTAGATGGCGCTATCCCAGGGGCTACTACCCCTGCCTGATTTGCCACTAGCAGGTTGAGGGGCCTGGATCCAATGGCGGGTGCCTCCACCCAGAGATTAGGGTTTGCAATAGTTAAACTAACTTGGTCACAGCCCTCTGGGACACTGCAACCCCCCTTTCTTCCCACTAGTGGCCCACACAATATATCAGAATTACCTTCACAGTATACACTTACCCCCAGGACTGGTTCCGGCACTGGGACCTCCTGTGAAATGAGATACAGTGCAACAATCACAGTACAGTACTTTAACATAGACAAATACCTCAGGCAGTATAACTTTGCTGAAACAAGCAGCTCTGATTTATTTAGGGGATATAACAAGGACAGGGAAATCAGGTTAATTGGCTTATCACTCTAATAATCTACCTGTGGCTCTGTGCACAGGCCTATCCCTATCAGTTACTGTCCCTGGGTACCCAAGCCCTAGTGGCTAGTCCAAACCGTGGCAGCTGGTAGGGCCCTTTCACACAGAGAAAAGGAAAAATTAAACAGTCAGCAGTACAGTAATTCCATTTGGATTTAATGTGGCAATTCAACAGGGAGCGACCCTGAATTAGTACTCACGACCTCCAAATAAGATAGGGTCCTTCAATATCAGCAGGGCTACTCTTGAGCTCAAGAGACTCTTCACACATTTATATGGTAAAAAAAGAGTACTATACCAGGCAGGCTGCTTCTCTATCCCGATCGCAATTACTGCACAATACCGGAGAACACACAGCAGATTCAGTTCCTGACAGACCGAGTGCAATTCAATAATTTCTCCAGTCTTCTACAGGGTGAGCCTGGTTTCTACTCTTCAGAGATCCTTTGATTCTTTTCACAGGGCAGATTCAGTCCTAACAAGCAGTTACACAAGCTGCAGACCGGAACTCTGGGCCTTACATCTTTTTGACTAAAACTGCACACTGAAAAAGCACAGGGCTCCTTCCTTCTTCACTGCCAAAGCTCAACTGAAACTCCAACCGACAAAACGGGCACTTCCTTGAGTTCCTCCCAGTTCTTGACTGGATTGGCTGTCACTCACAACAGACTGCTGCTGTTGGTCCAAAAGGCACTGAAGTCTAAACTACATCTCCCAGAGTCACTGCCCATACAATCCTCTTGTGGCTGGCTCAGATTATGAGTCAAGTTCTGATTCGTCAAGGCACCATTTAGAGCTAGCTTACCCACACTGATTGGTCAGTTCAGCAGTTCAAAACCAGAATGGGGAACTAGGCAGACACTGTTCTGACTGCAAAAGAAAGCAGGTTAGACAAACTGTAATTTCATTATCACTCTAAATGGTTTCTGGCAAACAGTTACATCTTTCAGATAGGTTCCTTTGCACTCCTAGTGACTGCAAAATGGAGTGAATTGGCAGCAGCTTGAGTGGTACTCAATCAAAGAAACACACAGTCCCCATATAAACTAATTATGTCTGCAAGCAGACAGCTCTTAAAGAGACAGTACCAGAGGTTCTAAAAACACTCACTGATAAATGGCTTAAATGCCAAACACCATTCAGGCTTGGAGCATTCAAGCAAGCTCCTGAAGTCTTTTGGGAACCCCATTTCAGAGGGATTACATCCTTCCTGGCCTGGAAAGCTTGGACGTCCGCGTCCAAGCAAGTACCCACAAGCTTTTAACTGCAACCATATACATTTGCATTAGGCTCACACATGTAATCATCAGTCAATATATCATTTTACCAAGAACACATTTCTGAAACATTGCAGTACGTCACTCTTTACACAGTATTACACACACATTGTACCATAACTCAAGTTATTACCTCTTGTACATGAAACCTGAAGAGAGGGGGCCCTTCCCTATCAGTTACCTTGGGGCTGGACGGGACAAGGGCACCATACTTAGAGGGCAACACAAGTAACTTGAGTTAGCACTGCGCCAGTTTGGGCAATGAGCCGGGACACATACTCTCCTTTATGGACAACATTGAGAGGCAAATCCACAGGCCTCCCAAGGGAATCATAACTGAGGTGCACCACAGGCTTTACAGCTCGACCAGTCTTTCTAGGGGAACTGTTATAGTCTCTGCACTCTGAGCCTCATTTTCAGCATTGTCCTCACTTGTCAGGGAGTCTCCATGGGGTAGGAGGCTAGAACTTGGGGTACTTTCAGCTCCAGGAGTTACAGTTTCTGAGTCCACAACATTTGGCTCGCAGGGAGAGCTTTCGGACACTGGCAGTGGACTGTCAGGGCACTCAAAATACTCTTCTTGTTCTGGTGTATCACAGTCTGACCCAATCCATCATTTTCCTCCTGAAAGCTCAAACAGTTCAACCATGCACAATGATTCCATTTCATCTGATCTGATGCTTTGCACTTCACTTTCTGGGAGCATCGGCTCCAGGGACGAAGCTGGGGCTTGGACAGTCCAGAAGGCCCAGCTTCATCTCCAGTATTGACTAGGGATTGCCCGAAACAATTGACTCAGTTCGTAAGAAGGATAGTTTTCAAAGTCACTCACTTTCTTCCGATATGGACTGACAGTCATGCTCAACTAGGACTTGTGGAGGAACACTTTAACTTTGCTTCTGTAGGTGCAGACTTTCTTGATCTTTTCTTAGCAGCAGCTCTAGTCACTGGTCCAGAGGGCATCTTCTAGGCTCAGACTCAATTAAGATTTGTCCAATGGGCAGTAAATGATTTCTATGCATTGTTTTTACATCTTTGAATTATTCTCAGGCCTTACTTTGTACACTGGCAGATCATCTAGTTTGCTCACTACAATGTGAGGGAGATGGTGCCATCTGTCAGCAATCTTGTGCTTGCCATGCAGTCCCAGATTTCTTAGCAATACCCGATCTCCCTCCTGGAGTTCCTGTGCTTTTACCTTTTTATCATACCTTTCTTTGTTGGCCAGATTTCTTTTAGGCAGCCATGGTTTGAGCCAGTTAGTACGCATGAGTTAGCTGGGCCTTTAACTTTGCACATACTGTAAATAGTTGTCAGCTTGAACCCCATCAGGAGAGACCCCAAAACACATCTACTGGTAGTCGAGCTTCTCTTCCAAACATCAGGCGGTAGGGGAGAATCCAGTGGCATCACTTTTGGTGCAGTTATAAGCATGTACCAGGGTGCTAATTTGTTGGCTCCATCTAGGCTTGTCCTTTGGGTGCAGGTGCCTAGTATCTAGCAAAGTGCGTTGAAACGCTCAGGCTGTGGGTCCCCCTGGGGTGGTAAGGAGTGGTTCTGGACTTCGCACTCCCCACAGAGAAAGCATCTCTTTGATCAGACGACTCTCAAAGTCTCTCCCTTGATCAGAATGGATTCTTTGTGGAGCCCATAGTGAACAAAAAGTTTTCTACAAGTACTTTGGCCACAGTGGATGCTTTCTGGTCTTTGGTGGGAAAACTTGGGCATATCTCGTGAAATGGTCAGTGACCACCAGCACATTACTGATATTTCTTTGATCTGACTCCAAACTCAGAAAATCAATACAGACCAGCTCCATGGGTGCACTGGTGGTGATGTTAACAAGGGGCAGCCCTCTGGGGCAAAGCTTTCCTCTGTAAGCAGCGACTACAAGTTCGAATGTGTTGCTCCACATCAGCCCCATCTTAGGCCAATAGAATCTGGATCTCACCAAGTCAAGTGTTCTGTCTATACCAAGGTGCCCCATGTGGTTGTGCAAGGACCTCAGTACTGAGTCTCGAAGGCAGTGGGCAGCACTAGTTGTTGTTTGTCTACTTGTCCCCTCTGTCTACTGTTTCTCTGTATAACAGTTTATTGATCAGTTTCAACTTAGGACCTTCTTTGTATAACAGTGCAGTTCTCAAATCAGTGGAGCGTAATTTGGACACATCTTTTCCTGCATAGAGGGCTTCTAAAGCTGCTTTGATCATGGGATCGTGAGTTGAGCCCGCTGAATACTGTCATTGTCCAGCTGAGGCAGTGCAGCAATGTCTATTGCAGAAAAGTGGCAATAAGCAGCAGGTATGCAATTCTCAGAGGTCCCAAGCAATCCACCATGCAGTCCACTGCGTCCGTGGACATTGTTCCTCCCTGTCAAACTTCCGGCAGAGTGCCCGAATGTCAGGTTCTGCTAATCGGACCCAATCATTCTGGGGAACAGGCCTCCGGGAGAGAGCATCAGCATCTATGTGGTTCAGACCTGCTCGTATTCGAGAGCATAGTCATATGTAGATAATGCAGAAAGCCACCTATGGCCAGTGGCATCCAACTTAGCTGAGGTCTGCACATAGGTCAAAGGATTATTGTCGTTTTACTAGTATTTTAGCCCCATACAAGTACTCATGGAATTGGTCAACATAGCCCACTTCAAAGCTAGGAACTCTAACTTATGTACAGGATAGTTCTTTTCGGATGGGGTCAGGCTTCTACTGGCAAAGGCCACTGGTCTCAGGCCATTCTGTGCTCTTGGTAAACACAGCCCCCAACCCTTGCAAGCTAGCATCAGTGTGCAGGACGTAAGGTTTTCTTGGATCGGCATAGGCCAGCACTGGAGCATGGGTAAGTTGATATATGATCTCATGAAAAGTAGTCTCACAATCAGGGGTCCAGTGGGCCCAAATACTTCTCTCGGATGAAAATACACTCTTTCAGTCTTGAGGGACGCTGACTTTTGGTATTTTTTGTGGGTTGGGGGATACCCTTGAGTAAGGTTAAGTAAAGGGCGGATCACTCTTGAATAGTCCTTGATGAAACGCCGATAATAACCACAGAATCCCAGGAATCTTTGCAGTTCTTTTAGATTTTTGGGCTGTGGCCAGGTGGTCAAGGCCTCAACTTTACTTGGGTCGGTCTCTAGTCCCTCAGTGGATACTATGTGTCCCACATACTTTACTGATGTTTGAAAGAATTGACACTTATCAATGGACAGTTTAAGGCCAAAGTCCTCCAGTCGGTCCAATACCTTAAATAATCTGCTCTCATGTTCCTCCAGTGAGCTGCCAAACACAATAACATCATCTAGGTATACCAGGCACTCTAGTAAGTTCATGTCCCCACTGCGCTCCATCAATCGTTGAAAAGTGGCTGGGGCACCTGAAATCCTGAGGCATCCTCATGAATTCATAGAAGCCAAGCGGACAGATAAAGGCCGTCTTCTCACGGTCCTCTGGGGCCATCGGGATCTGGTAGTACCCACTGCGGAGATCCAGCACAGAGACCCACTTGCTCCCGTTTAGGCAGTCAAAGCATCCTGAATGCGGGGCATTGTGTACTGATCAGGATAGTCCGGCGGTTTAGGTGCGATAATCCACACATCATTACTGTTCCATTCTTTTCCTCACTACCACAATGGGGAAGCATAAGGGTTTCTGGATTCTTGTATTACACCAGCAGCTAACATCTCTTGCAGATGCCGTCTCATCATCTATGTCAGCAGGTGCCAGGCCGAGACCTCTCACGAAATGGTCTTTCGTCATGCAGCGGATATTGTGCTCAGCTCCTTGCACATCTACATCCCATTCCTTTAAAGAAAACACCTGGTCTCTCTGGGCAAGCTTCTCACTGATCCTCACTTTCCATTCAGCTGGCAGTGGGGAGTCACCGAAATCAAACAAGTCAGGCGTTACTCTGTCATTCTTCCTTGAACTCTTGCTGCTGGGTAGCACTGCAGTGTCTGCACAATGCACATTAGCCAGGATGCAACCTCTGTTTACTCGAATGTCTCTTTCAGACACATTATGAACTTGGACCATTACCCTTCTGGCATAAGCATGGGCTCTAGCGGGCAAAATACTAGGCTTGACCAGCAGTCCCTCTGGCAATTTTCCATCGCCTGGTGCATCCAACATTAATATTTTATTCTTAACATCCTTTCTGATACGGACCTCTCCCTGTAAGGTACACTGGGCATTTGGCGCCAGGATCAGAGACTCAGGATCCTTCTTCCATACAATTCCGACGGTTCCTCTGGTTCTGTTTTTCAGCATCTCTCTGTGCCTCATAGGCCTTCTTAATTAAAGCTGGAACTCTTAAAGCTCTACTAGTCTTTGACCCTGTTTTCATAACACAACTGTGCCAGCCTTCCGAACATATGAGCATTTGTTCCAATCAACAAAGGGACACCATCATACAGTCCAGTGGGGGACACACTAAGGCTAGGGTCTCTACTTGTTGGCCACTCCAGCCACGGAGGTGGGGAAAGACAGCCAAATTGGATATACCGGAATAGGGTAGGCCTTCTCACTTAACCCCCATACATGCAGTCCTTCTAATGGTTGTAAGGTACATCTGACAAATGCTTCTGATACCAATCCTGGAACATAATTGTCACTTGGGAGCCACTGTCTAATACAGCTCTTGTAGACACTCCATTCACCTTTACAGTGGTCTCCATGGGACCCACTATTCTGGACCAGTCTGGAGAGGCGGTAGTGGGGGCCTGGGCAACTGACCTTGCCACAAAGGGCGTGAATTAGCATTTTGGTGCCCTCACTGGGATCATGTCGTGCACCTCTTAACCACTGATTTGTTCTCCAAGCTCTCCTTGTAGCCTATATGCAACTTTGTCAGTGTCTTTGGGGACTGGCATTCCCTTTCATGTGCCCATCTTCCCCACAATTATAGCAAAACATACTTTCTGGAGTTTGAGCTGGCCGAGGCGCCACACTGGGAGCCAGGGCGGGGTATTACTAACTGGAAACGGTGCCATCTCTGTCTGCGGCGTGATAAGCATTTGGAGACATCTCGTCAGTTTCTCCACTTCCATGGTCAAGGAATTGAGTTTGGAGCTGTTATCAGCAGGAGATACATGGGTGGGTACCCCACCCCATAGCAGATGCAGTCGGATATAGGTCAGGGCCCGTACTTGCAGGCGTGGCCTTCATAAAGGACTGTTTTGAATTCGCGGATCTCTCTCAACAGTTCGCCCCATTGTGGCATATCTTTTCCTTGTCAGAGCACTCATTGACTGTCAACCTCTGCCCTGAACTTCACTTGATGGGTCACCCTCAGTCACTCAGGTCGTAGCCACAGCTGTTGGTGCAGGTCCCTCCTGAGTCGCCTTTCTCAACTCCTCAATTTCTCTCATTAACTCATCATAGGAGGTGGGATTCCAGTCGATTTGCCAGGCGTAACTGAAGCAACAGCAGTTCTGAGAAGGGGCAGACTTAAGGATTCTGTCCAGTCTGGTTCGGTCCAGTTCAATCGCTGGCAAACTACCCTTCTGAGGCATTCTTGCAACAATTTTTCCAGCCGAGAGACACACACAGACAACAACTCCCCTTGGTACTGTTGTGCATTTCTTACTCTCCACCATAGGTCCTTGTCAGAATCTGGGCTCCATACACATTCTCAAGGCCTCAAGATAGGCCTGTGCAGTCGCTTCAGGGTTGGCCCCGTTTAGCACGGATGGTAGCCAGGGCAGGACCTCGGAGGCTCTCACTAACCCTCTTTCGCCTTGCCCGAGCATTGCCATTCTAGCACTTGGGGCAACATAGTCTATCCAGGTCTCCCAGTCATCCTCCCTTGGGGGTGGGGAGGTGCCATAGAAGATCCTCAACCTTGGTAAGAGTCGTGACTAATGGCAGGTGCAGAAATAGGAGTCTGCATTGGTTTAGCCACCATTACGGGCACTGGAGCAGGAGAGGGTGTTGGGGGAGGAACACCCCCAGGTGGCAAGAATAGTTTCTTCAAGTCCTCCACAGTTTCCCCTTCTCCCAGCAACCATTTAGCTAATTTCTTCTCAAAAGTTTCAGATAGTGGTGGGGGCTGATTCCCCCCCGGGTCTTTACTGTCCTTAGTTATCACTCTCCAAGCAGTGAGGGCTCCCTCTGGGGTAATGGTCTGTGGCACTTTGGAGCTATCTATGGGATCCTTAAACTCTACTAGGGCCAGGAAAGTGTGGGTGAGCAGATTAGCATGCCGACCCACCACCACAGGGTTTTGTAAACCTTCCACCTTGGAAAGTACTCCTGCACAGTGTCCGTATTGATACCCAGGGGATGTCCAGGATAAGCATAGCATTTTGGGGTCAATCTCCTCCCCAGTACACCACTCCACCAGCTGGTGCACAGCCACTTCTGTCGAGTGCCCATTTTTTCTTAACAGTTGTTCGTAAATATGGCCACTAGGACACACAATCCAGCGGTGCCTCAAGATGTAACCCCTAGATGGCGCTATCCCAGGGGCTACTACCCTGCCTGATTTGCCACTAACAGGTTGAGGGCCTGGATCCAATGGCGGTGCCTCCACCCAGAGGTCAGGGTTTGCAATAGTTAAACTAACTTGGTCACAGCCCTCTGGGACACTGCAACCCCTTTCTTCCCACTAGTGGCCCACACAATATATCAAATTACCTTCACAGTATACACTTACCCCCAGGACTGGTTCCGGCACTGGGACCTCCTGTGAAATGAGATACAGTGCAACAATCACAGTACAGTACTTTAACATAGACAAATACCTCAGGCAGTATAACTTTGCTGAAACAAGCAGCTCTGATTTATTTAGGGGATATAACAAGGACAGGGGAAATCAGGTTAATTAGCTTATCACTCTAATAATCTACCTATGGCTCTGTGCACAGGCCTATCCCTATCAGTTACTGTCCCTGGGTACCCAAGCCCTAGTGGCTAGTCAAACCGTGGCAGCTGGTAGGGGCCCTTTCACACGAGAGAAAAGGAAAATTAAACAGTCAGCAGTACAGTAATTCCATTTGGATTTAATGTGGCAATTCAACAGGAGCGACCCTGAATTAGTACTCAGACCTCCAAATAAGATAGGGTCCTTCAATATCAGCAGGGCTACTCTTGAGCTCAAGGACTCTTCACAATTTATATGGAAAAAAAAGATACTATACCAGGCAGGCTGCTTCTCTATCCGATGATAATTACTGCACAATACCAGGAGAACACACAGCAGATTCAGTTCCTGACAGACCGAGTGCAATTCAATAATTTCTCCAGTCTTCTACAGGGTGAGCCTGGTTTCTACTCTTCAGAGATCCTTTGATTCTTTTCACAGGACGGATTCAGTCCTAACAAGCAGTTACACAAGCTGCAGACCAGAACTCTGGGCCTTACAACGCTTTATGACTAAAACTGCACACTGAAAAGCACAGGGCTCCTTCCTTCTTCACTGCCAAAGCTCAACTGAAACTCCAACCGACAAAACCGGGCACTTCCTTTGAGTTCCTCCCAGTTCTTGACTGGATTGGCTGTCCTCACAATAGACTGCTGCTGTTGGTCAAAAAGGCACTGAAGTCTAAACTACATCTCCCAGAGTCACTGCCCATACAATCCTCTTGTGGCTGGCTCAGATTATGAGTCCAAGTTCTGATTCGTCCAAGGCACCATTTTAGAGCTAGCTTACCCCACACTGATTGGTCCAGTTCAGCAGTTCAAAACCAGAATGGGGAACTAGGCAGACACTGTTCTGACTGCAAAAAGCAGGTTAGACAAACTGTAATTTCATTATCACTCTAAATGGTTTCTGGCAAACAGTTACATCTTTCAGATAGGTTCCTTTGCACTCCTAGTGACTGCAAAAATGGAGTGAATTGGCAGCAGCTTGAGTGGTACTCAATCAAAGAAACACACAGTCCCCATACAAACTAATTATGTCTGCAAGCAGACAGCTCTTAAAGAGACAGTACCAGAGGTTCTAAAAACACTCACTGATAAATGGCTTAAACGCCAAACACCATTCAGGCTTGGAGCATTCAAGCAAGCTCCTGGAAGTCTTTTGGGAACCCCCACTTGCAGGGGGGGTTACATACATTTTAAAGTCTAAAGTTTTCTGTGTATCCAGAGAAATGGCCGGGTATGGGCTGTGGGAGCTGGAGGTGTGAAAACCCCCCATCTTTAGTAACCAGGTCCACCTCTACGGATTTCTTCTGTGTTTTTGCTACTTGCCTCATGCACTTGGCCAGTGATGAGGTGGGTACCCAGACGTGGGTCGCAACTTGAAAATCTCTCTAGGAGTCGCAGACTCTAAGTGGTGTGGGGAGCCACAGGATAGGAAAATTACTCCTTGTTTGATGGGAGCTCGATTGGAAGTACGAAAACAAATCTCTCTAGGAGTCGCAGACTCTAAGTGGTGTGGGGAGCCACAGTTTGAGAGTCTCCTTGTTTGATGGGATGTCTTTCCAAGTAAAGGTTGGGTTCATTCGTCAAGTGGACCATCAGTCGAGTGGCCAGCAGGGGAGCCGGGCCAGTTGGGTTATGTATCCAATGCGCATACAAAGTCTGGGCTGAGTGCCTGGTGGGTCCAAAGCCAGACATCTGTTACAGATATACTGTAGAATTATTTAATATCGCATTGAGTTTATATCATGGTCTGACTCTTATTTTCGGTAGTGCGTCAAATTACCATCTCGCTCCGCTACTGGCTGACAGCTAGCTTTCACCTGATAGGTGTCTTACACTAATATGTTGTGGTCAGCATAGCTCTGTTTCTTGCCCGTTCTTTTGGATTACTGACCAGCGCTTCAAGCTTCAAACATGTCTCTCTTCAAGTGGTTACACACTCCAGATTAAAAAAATAAACAAAGCGTAACTACTCAGCACTGCATACAGATAACATTGACGCTGAGTTGCTGAGTGTTACTGCTGGTGTCTCGAGGCTCATGGCAGAGAATGTCATGGAGGACCTTGTTAATGCATCTCCCCCTTCAAAGAAAAGGAAAGTGGTCCGTTGTGTGTATCCCCCTGAGGTCCGGTTTGAGGTTGGCCAATACACAGTTCAGCATGGGGTAATGAATGCAGTACGATTTTATGACACAAAGTATAAATCTAAAATTAATGAAAGTACTGTAAGAACTTTTAAAAGAGACTACCTGCTGAAGCTAAAAGAAAACCCTGACCCCCAGACATTAGAGAAAAGTCTGCCCATTAAACCCTGAGGTCGCCCACCACTCGTTATGGAGGACGTGGAAAAAAAATTGAGAGCGATCATTAAGTCTCTCCGAGCAGAGGGTGCTGTAGTTAATGGTCGTGTTTTGGCTGCAATGGCCACTGGCATTGTAAAAACTACACATCCACATATGCTCATTGAAAATGGTGGCACCCTTTCATTTTCTCGGCAGTGGTCCTGGTTATTCCTTAACCGCATGAGGTTCAGTAAAAGAAAGGGCACGAAAGCAGCACGAAAAACCGCTATTGACTTCCCAGACTTAAAGGCACAATTCTTGAAGTGAATTTCAACAGCAGCAATGCAAGAACTTGTACCAAAAGAACATATTCTTAACCTAGATGAAACAGGTGTAAACTTGATACCGTCCTCCCAATGGACAATGGACAGTATCGGTAAGAAGCAAATTGAAGTGTCTGGTCTCGGTGACAAACGACAAGTCACTGTGGTGTTATGCGTTTCCCTATCTGGTCATTACCTTCCTCCACAGGTCATTTACCAGGGGAAAACTGATCAATGCCACCCATATTTCTCATTCCCTGCTGATTGGTGCATTACCCACACTGAAAACCATTGGGCTAATTCTAGCACCACGGTGCTATACACCAACAAAGTGATTGTCCCATACATCAATAAAGTTAAAGCACAAATGAATCTCCCTGATGAGCAGCGCACAGTACTGATTTTAGATCTGTTTAGAGGCTACACAACTGCAGATGTACTTGCAAACTTCGAGGCCAACAACATCATTCCAATTTACGTGCCTGCGTCTTGCAATGACCTGTTACAATCTTTGGACATAGACAAAAATAAAATATTTAAAGTTGAACTCAGAATACAATTCACTGACCGGTATGCACAACAAAACTCTGACCAACTTCAGGTTGGGAGCAGCAGCTCGCAGATTAAGGTAGACCTGAGATCCACAGCATTAAAGTCTCGCCACGCACAGTAGCTGGTGACAAGCATGGCTAGCTTGTACACACGAACTGAGGAGTGTATCCAGGGTTTCCAACAGGTAGGCATACTACAGGCACACAACAGCTGCCTCGACAGTATAGTAATAATCCTTTTGCTGTTCTATTGACATCTACTTTTCTAAAATTCAGTATTTTGTTACCCGCTACTCACCGACCTTTCTCCCTAACAGAACGCCCAGGTTGAGAACCAGGACACTGGGGAGAATCAGGAGACAACCACCGGCACCGGCACGGAGAACTGACGTGATGGTAAACAAATCAAAACTACACTCTTAGAACACATTATTACTATCCCAGAGACTAAACAATGTTTCGTTTTGTTTTTCAGACTGCTGTACCTGGTAGACTTGATGGATAGCAACCAGTAACAACACTGACGATGACAGCAGCGATGGTGTCTGATAATGACTCCCGACTCAAGGCTACAGAAGTTACTGTAGTTGCACACCAATGAATGCTGTAAACATAATGTTGCGCCTTAAAGGTACAGCGCGATAATAGCGATAATTTTTTTACAGCAACAAATTCAAGTTCTACAGTACATTAGACAGGTGGTAGAACAGGTAAAACAATGTCCAATCATGAATACCTTACTAACGCATTTTCCATTATACCCCTGTTAATCTCATTGATGTGTTCCCCGATTCTTGCTGTTTTTTGAAAAACACTAGAGGGGAACCTGCAGCTACTGTGAATGGCAGCGATACAGACACCACTGGTGAGACAGCTTTTTTTAAGGGAGAGCTGTCCGTCACCATCCCCTCATCTGATGACAACTCAGGAGTAGAAACATGGACATGAGATTCTGTTTCCTGGTAGAAGAATGAGGTGGGGCAGATTGGGCAAGAGGTGTTGATTGGAGACAATGACAGGACAATAGCCCCAGTAGACAGAGATCCGTGAACAGGTGATACAATCAACAATGGGATCGGAACAGCCAACCATGCCAACAACATCAGCAGCAACAGAGGGGCCAGAATCAGCAGGGCCCAAGATATTGAACATTATAAATATTTTGAGCTATGTCCGGGTGCTAGCACAGCAGCAGGTATTACAGAAGGGCTTGACTTTCATACTAATGCTACAAGTAAACCCTTTTGATGTCTATTTATGTTTACAAATGTAACCCTCCTCAAATTTGGGGGCTTACCTTGAGTATCTTCCTGGTCTCCTTTGATGCCCACTGCCTGGCAACCATCCAGTAAGAGAAAGCAAATCCATGTAGAGAAATGTGTTGATGTTATCCTGCGTGAGAAACAACATGTATTGGTTTCTTTTTTCCTCTAGGTAAATGTAACTAATTCCAGGTCGCCCCTGAAAAAGGGACTGTCATGGTCTCAGCGGGCCTACCTGGTTGCCAAAATTTAAATAAATAAATAAATAAAGCTCCATGCTGTCGCGCCATCTCTTTAAGAGATTCAGACTGTGTATAGTGTATTATAGCCTGGGCTGGATCTGAGCACAACAGAGCTCGCAACCAGCAAGGCATAGTTCTGATTTGCTTCATTTAGCAGTCACTCAGTAGCACCGATGGAGCCCTCCAAAGTACTGTAAATATTTATTTCTAAATCCTTGCTGTTACTAAATAAAAGAGTTGTTTACTTTGCCTATATGTTCCTCCACTATGGGAGCCACCATCTTTGGTTCTGGACTCCACATTTGGACCATTTGGAACCAAGGGGTCCTTTTTACAGTGCCTTGTGGGTGAAACTGTGAACTTTCCTTGTTGGCACCTAAATTAACTAATGAGAGCTCTCAGTCTGTGATTGACAAGTGAGGTAGCCAACCAGAATACAGAGACCCCAGTCCTCTGTAGGACTGTTTTTGTACAGAGTTCAGTTGTGTTCAGCTCGAGCCACCGATAAGGAGCTGCTTTGCGGGCTCAGAGAAATCGCAAGGAAAAGGCCTGATTTGCCTCCCTGCAACAGCTGAAAGAAACTTGGACTGCCTAAAAGCAGAGAGAAAGAGACTTTCACAGCCGTTGAGTTGGAAGTTCAGTTCGAGCCATTGAGAAGGAAGAAACTTCTGTGTGAGCTGAAATCATCGTTGGGATTTTGGCCTGCTCTGCTGCCCTGCAAGACCTCAAACTGCTGAAATGCAGAACTGAAAACTAAGTCTTGTTGCCCTGTGTTCAGAGACTTTAACACCAGAGCAAATAGTTTGCCTGAAGAGAGGGCATTTGACGAAACTGTGAGAAGAATTCTTGGTCTAAGGACTCCAGTGCCAGTTGGAGCGGGTAAATGTGGTGTTTGTCTCTTACACCAGTTGGGAAGAAAGGAGACCTGTTGGCAGTTGTTTCTGTTTGCTTCTTAAGTCAGCTTGCAAGCTGCATGTTAAAAGACTTTGCCAATTTGTTCCCAAGCCAACTTCAACTACTGGGCACATGCCGGCATCGACCCTAAAAAACTGTTCATGCACCAGATCCAGTCACTGTTCGGCGAGAGACCAACCTTGGGGAGTCAGCCCCTGCGGAGAATCATATCGCAGGTTACAGCCACCTACAGGGAAAGGCCATGAAGAGAAGGTGAGTCGTGTCGGCCCCGGTGCCCACCAGAATCCTGAGAGGTCAGTGGTCCATGGTGTCGCCAACCAGTCCATCCATCTGTCTCGGTGCAGTGAGTACAATCAGGGTAGCCCCTGCAACCACCAAATAAATGCTTCCTCTGTCGTCTGATTTGTTTTATTAGTTTTCATTGGTTTCTAACTGTTTTTACAGGCCATCCAGCCTGGGATTACAAATACCTTATTGTCTGCCAGTGTTTCCATCTGTTTAATAACACCCTTCTTATAATAAAGGGCCCCAACCAGCTGCAACGCTGACCTACCCGTAGCAATGCTTCAGGTCTGCACCTAAATTCTACTCTGGGTACCCAGCAGCTGGTTAGACAGATTAATTCAGGGACAGAATAACTGTGTATTATTTATCATCTGCCTAATTACAGTATTGCAACAATCATTAGTCTAAATTCACGCCCCTTCCTTGTTCAAATCCCCCTTAATAAATCTGATTTACTGTTTGATGCTAAGTTGGGTTGTGAGCATATTATTACCCAGCGTTCAGTTACTGAATCATTCCAAAGATACTGGACAAAAGCATTGTTGTTGCAGGAAGCTGTTTTCTTACAGGAGCACAGGGTATATGCCAGAAGTCCAGACCCTGATGGTAAGTGTGGTGTCCATGAGCATATTATAGCGCTCACCACTAATTGTATGTTGATATCTGCATATAGTAATTTCTATGTTTATGGTATATGGTCACTAGTCAGGGGTGTGGGTGAGTATAGCTTCCCAGAAGGCTGTACTAGTTTAGCAGGTAACGCACGTAACCATTACTTTGGGTGGTGGCACCAAAAGCTTAGTTGTACTGTTGGTAGGCAAGCCACAGTACCCCTTAGTTCTGAACCCAGGCCCCTCAACCTGCAGCCAGAGAAGCAGCCAGGGGTAGTGGCCCTTGGTATAATGGCGCCAGGATCACACAAAGATTTGTCAGGGTTATGAACCTTGAATCCTTCTTTGAGAGCAATCCAAATATGGGGGGAAACAAAAGATGTGAACTATTAGACGTTACAAGAACTCATAATGTTATGGGCATGGATAATAATTCCCCTGAGACTATGTTGCAACCATTCAGAAAAAAAGTACATTTTTTGCTCCCCCCAAACCCAGCGGTACAAGTACTGTATTTAAGAGACTGTGTCTGCAACAACTAGAAGTTTTTGAAGAAGCAAGAAGACCAAACTTCATTAACCACACTAAAGGGGAATTGAAAGCCACAGAACTGAGAAACAATCTAAGCATAATTATTTGGGCAGCTGATAAGGGGGAGTCAGCCTGTGCCTGACCCAAAAAGGAAGCCAAGTGGTTTCCAAGGTAAAGAGTCAGGGGAACTCAGGAGTTATATCTGTCAGAAACGTTGTCTAATGATTGTCCAACAAATTGACAAAAGGAGCAAGTGCAGTAGGAGGGGGTAGCTCAGGGAGCTCCCAGCAGATAGTGGCCCTGTACGCAGAGTGCAGAGCCCTCTAACTCCACTGCACATATGCATCCAGAGGTGGTGAATAGATTGGTAACCCAGGGATTGAGGGAGATCGGGGCCTCCATTTCTATGGTGAAGTAGGTTTTGATTCGGGAGGAACAGATCCTGCCTGGCCAGTTTTCTAGGATTAGAGGAATGACAGATCCTGCAGTCTCAGTGCCAATGGCCCATATCTTTCTAAGTGGAGAAGGTGGCCATGGTATACAGGAGGTGGTTGTTGTACCAGACACGCCCATGGCTGCAAACATGGGTAATGACTTCGATAGTAGGGTCAATATTGTGTGTGTCACTACCCATAGCAAGGTGGGGAACCTGCTTCTAAGGATACAGGGGGAGCAGTGCAGGAGGAAGCAACCCCTACATCAGTAGCAGGAGATGTTGTAGCTGAAGACACAGGATCACAGCAGCATTTTGCCAGAATCTCTCCGGCTGCAGAGGAACAGGTCTGGGGCTCTCCCCCAACCCCTGAACGGAGCTCCGTGCTCCTGGAGGTCGAGAGGGTCTGAAATTCTCAGGGGGCTCTCCCCCATATGCTGTAGGACCTCCGTGATTGTTCCACAAGAAGGGCAGCTCCCGGTGGCTCTTCCCACCCCCCCAGACACAGGATCGCGGCAGCATTTTGCCAGGTAGCATAGGACCTAGCTCCCTAGCACAAAGGGAGCAGCTCTGTTCGTGCCTTTTTCCTGTTTTGAATTTAACCTTTAATTTGTGTCCCCACAATACCCAACTTCTCCATTAGCTCCTTATATTGTTTTGCCACTAGAGGGAGCCTGATTATGCTCCCAATACCTCACTTGTCACATTTTACTGCTCTCTAGTAGCTGTTTTCACTTGGTGATTTATATTAAAGAAGTCCTCTGTTGTCTCTTTCCTCTCTACCTCACTCCTTTCTCTAGTCATAAAATGTTCCCTCCTCCCCTCCTAGCGCTCCTCATGGGAATACTTTGCCTTCCTATCCTCTTTGAGCTTTACTGCTTGAACACATCAACAGCTTCTGCCAATACTTACACTCAGTTTGACTTCTACTACTCCAACATGCTTGCTACTGCCACTCCACTACCTCTACCCCTCTCTGCTCTCATCAGCAAGCGTATTAGCCCAATAGCCAGATACCTTCACCTTCATCTGAAGCCGCCACCCTGCATCTCTATCAGGGCGTACCTCATCACCCCGCTATGGTTACTAACCCTATCTCTTATACTATCCGGCGACATTGAGATCAACCCTGGTCCATCTCTGCGTCCCATCATAACCTTGCCCCCCCCCCAGACACCACCATCCCTAAAACCGATGGACCAACTTTCGCCCACCTGAATGCTAGGAGCCTTATGGCCAACCTCCCTGACCTCCAGGCTTGGGTCTATACTAACGTCCCGGATGTCCTCGCCATCACAGAAACCTGGCTTAAGCCCACAGTGCCTGACTCTCAGTGCCACTTTCCTGGATACAGCATGCTTCGTATCGACCGTCCTGGCACTAAAAGGGGAGATGGCCTTGCCCTCTGCTTCAAAACTCACCTAAACATTACCCTTCTGGAGGACCCCCTCCTACCAAACTGTGAAATCCTGCACTCCCTACTGCTTCTTGGGGGTGTAAAGAAACTCCATATTTTTTGTACTTATATCCCCCCAAAAAATGCTACACAAGGCATCACTGAACTCCTAGGGTTTCTGCCTACAGTTACAGGCAAGAATGACATTATCTGCCTTGGTGATTTTAACCTTGACTGGTCCGAGAAAAACTCAGCTAACCTATCCTCCTTAGCTAGCAAGGCAAATCTATCACAGCTCATACATGAACCCACAAGGGTCTCACGCGTTGGCAACTGTGCCACCCTTCTTGATTGGATGCTTACTAACAGGACGGAATATGTTGCCTCAGCCGGTGTGCTACCTGACACAATTAGTGACCACTATCCCATCTACTGTGTCTGGAACACTGTCATTCCTCCCCTCCCTGCTAAAACTGTAACCTTTCCTTATCTCCCGCCTAAGTCATGAGGACTTCTTAACTGACCTTAACCAGGTTGACTGGTCCCTCTCTACCAAACAGAGGACATTAACATAGTCACAGAATATTTCAACTCCGTCCTCCTCTCTCTTCAAAACCTTCACATCCGGTCACCACACGTGGGATGGCAGGAAAGTAACCAAGTAGCTATACGCCCCTGCTTCAACTTCTCAAATCTAGGGACAAACTTTGGTCCAGGTGGAAGATCTTCCACCTCCGTGCGAGACTTTGAAGACTATCGTGCATTACTTAACAACTGCAAAAGACAAATTCGTATTGCCAAAAGCACCTACTATAGGAACCTACTAATAACATCCTCTACAAATCCGAGCAGGTACTGGTCCAAAATTAAGGACATTCTCGGCAACGACAAGCAACAGAATCCAGCTGACATGAACATTCAAGGAGTTCACTGCACCAACCATGACACCATTGCCAACGCTTTCAATGCCCTTTTTTCTTCTCCACCAGTCGCTACTCTAACTAGCCCACAACCTGACTGTCCTCTTCTCCTCCTCGCCCCTCCCACCCCTCCCTTTCGTTCTGGCTCCAACCACATACCTTGAAGTTCATAAGCTTCTTAACTCCCCTTCCGGCCTTGTGAGGTCAAGGAGCATGAGGCATCCATCCTTGCATACTTAAGCAGTATGCACCTTGGCTGACCAGACCTATCACCTGGCTTTTTAACCTCTTGATTCATACATCTACTGTCCCGTCCACCTGGAAAACTGCCAGAACCATCCCTATACACAAAAAGAGCGATGTCAAACTCATGTCCAACTACCGCCCTATATCTCTTCTGCCCACTCTCAGTAAGCTGCTTGAAAAAATAGTCCACCGCCAGCTTGCTGCTCACCTTGACATGTTTAATCTTCAAACCCCGTGCCAACATGGTTTCCGGCCCGGTCACAGTACCACCTCTGCACTTACACAACTTACAAATGACATCAGAAATAATATGGACCATGGCCTACTCACTGGGGCTGTCTTTATTGACCTGTCTAAAGCCTTCGACATGGTACACCATCCTCTCATGCTAAGAAGCTCCAATCCATTGGAGCATCTAATAACCCTCTCCTGGTTCCATAGCTATCTTGACAATCGGACTCAGGTGGTAGCATTTCACAGGCCCTTTCCTCCCCTAAATGTCTCCCGTGGAGTTCCCAGGGATCCACTCTTGGACCTCTACTCTTCTCCCTCTTCCTAAATGATATTCCCGCCATGTCCCGGCATAGCTGCACTCTTGTGTGCACAGATGACCTTGTTCTCTACTCTGGGTCAAAATCGGTTGCTGCCATCAACTCCACTATCACTAATGACTTCCAATTCCTGCAGACCTGGCTCTCTAGCAACCACCAAGTCCTGAACCTAGATAAAACCTGTGCTATGCTATTCGGATCCTCTAAAAAACTGTCTGCCCCTGCGAACAGGCTCCGGGTTCAATGCCTTGACGGCTCCCTCATCTCAAACACTGAGTCCTTCAAGTACCTTGGGGTCACTTTGGATCCCACACTTGACCTGTCTCAACATGTCAATATGGTGTGCCGTGCCGTCAATGCTAAAATTGGCGGAGCTTATCGCGTCTCGATCCCTCCTCCTTCCGCTAGACTTTCTGTTGCAAGAGGTATTCTCTTACCCCAGCTCAATATGCTCTGCCCTCCTCTTTGCTGCAAACTCTGCTACACTCCACAAATGGGACACTGTCTACAACAACACATCTGTAGATTCGCCTTAACTGCCCCGTCTCTTGCCCATCATTGTCTCCTTCAGCTGGCTAAATTGGCTGTCACCTAAGGATATTTGAGCCTACTCCTGGCTGCTTTATTGACTCCCTGTCTAGACCTCCCTGCCCTGTCTATCTTGCCAACCTCCTGACTCCTGCCTCACACACCCGTACCCTCAGGTCTTCCTCTGTCCCATGCTCTCCACTAGACCTTGCATGACAAAATGGGTGAACAGGCATTTGCCCATTTGCTCCCAAATTCTGGAACTCACTCCCCTTATGGTGAAAACTTCAGCCTCCATCAAGAATTCAAAAACTCGCTGTTCACCCACCTCCTAGCCTCTGGCCAATGCAAATGCTCTTAATTTGCTTTGTCCCACTGCAGGCTGTCGGGTCTGACCCTGAGTACTACACTAATGTTCTCCCATGCAATATGCTTGTCTAGGTGGCTATGAACCTTGCTGTCTTTACTGTCCTCAGCTGTCTTATGGTTACCCTAATTGTTTTATTTTACATCCTTATTATGATCTATGCCTAAAATGTACCCTTATGTAACTTTTACTGTGCTACCCAATGTATATCTTGTTTTGCTCCTGCATACCTATATTATGTCTGTGCATTTCTGCATATTGTAACCAGTGTCCTGTGCTCTCCCGGGTCGTGCCTGAAAATAGGCAGGTCTGTTGCCTAGCGCACTTACCCGGTTACCAAAAGCTAATAAATAGATAAATAAGAACAAGCTGGGAGCAGCAGTGCCGAGCCACAGCTACAGACTGAATAAAAAGGATGCAGAAATAAAGAGGAAGCAGTGAACTACAGACCAGTCAGCCAGACTTCGGTAGTAGGGAAGATCATGGAAGCACTACTGAAGGAGAGATTGGTGTAACATCTGGTTGCCAATGGACCCAAGGCAACATGGTTTCACTGAGAGGAGTTCATGCCAGACCAATCTCACTAAATTTTTCGACTGGGTGACAAGGGAGGTAGATCAGGGGAGGGCAGTGGACATGGCCTATCTGGACTTCAGCAAGGCCTTTGACACTGTGACACATAGAATGCTATTAAACAAACTGGGGAATATGGGAGTGGACAGGACAGTAGTGCGATGGGTGGGTAATTGACTGGGTGGCAGGACACAGAGGGCGCTTGTAAATGGCTGTCACTCCACAGAGGGAAGAGTGCCCAGTGGGGTACCACAGGGATCAATGCTGGGACCAGTCCTGTTCAATGTCTTCATCAGTGACATTGCACAGGACCTAGAAGGTAGAATTTCCCTGTTCGCTGATGACATGAATCTCTGTAACAGAGTGGACATGCCAGAGGGTGTAAACAGAATGAGGAGGGACCTGCAGAAGCTTTAAGAATGGTCAAGGGTTTGGCAGTTGGAATTCAGCACAAACAAGTGCAAGATAATGCATATGGGGCACAAAAACCCTGGAACAACATATCAGTTGGGGGTGGGGGGTGAGGATATAGCATGCACCAAGCAGGCAAGGGATCTTGGGGTTATCATCTCTGATGACTTCAAGGTTGGGAAACAGTGTGACAAGGCAGCAGGTAAAGCAAATAGGATGCTGGGATGTATAGGCAGTGGCATCACCAGCAGGAAAAGGGAGATCATAATTCCGCTATACAAGACAATAGTGAGGCCCCACCTGGAGTACAGTGTACAGTTCTGGAGACCTTACCTATGTAAGGACATGGGGAAGAGAAGGTTCAGAGGAGGACAACAAAGATGGTACAGGGATTGCATCACAAAGTCCTATGAGGACAGGCTGAAGGACTTGAATATATAATCCCAGGAGGAGAGGAGGAAGAGAGGGGATATGATAGAGACATACAAGTACCTTACAGGGAGGAACAGGGTGCAGGAATACACTATTTTCCAGCAAATAAAATGTTCCAGGACTAGAGGGCATGGGATGAAGTTGTAGGGAAGGTGATTCAGAGGAAACATGAAGAAGAATTTCTTTACAGAAAGGGTGGTAGACAAGTGGAACACCCTGCCAGAGGAAGTGGTGGGGGCTGAAACAATCACGGGATTCAAGAATGCATGGGATAGACATAATTGAATTCTGGAGGTCAGGGGTAAGGAGCAACAGACTTCTAGAAAAACGTAAAGGGAACTTACAAGCTCAAATGGGCAGACTGGGTGGACCATAGGCCCTTATCTGTTGACAGTGTCTATGCATCTATGTGATGAGAACACCCCAGCCGTGGCCAGCTCTCCCACAGCAGAATGTGTTTTGGGGAAGGTCAGGCATGCAGAGCTAGGGAGAGCTCAACAAGCTGACCCATCTCTGCAAACATTATGGAAGTTAGCCACCAGGTAGGAAGGTGACTTTCTGAGTTCTGGAAAAAGGGAGGTGTACTGGGAGAATGACTCCTGTACTATGAGTGGGTTCCTAAGGGAAGATTGGAGGAAGGGGTACTCCAGCAGATAGTGGTTATTAAGGAGTATAGGAAGCAGTTTCTGGCCTTAGCTTATGACATACCCTTTTCTGGACACTTAGGGGTCAGCGGTACAAAATGGCAGCTGACTATCAGTTTTAAATGGCATAGCATATTTTTTTTTAAGTGTAATTTATTACATTTTCGACAGTACAGAGTGTAAGACACACAAATGTACAACAACAAACACTGAAGTCCTGAAAAATAACAAACGGTGAAGCTTTGTTGCAATCTAAAATCAGTAGGATGTAGTGTTAATTTAATAAGGTGAGGTGCAACATGCAGCCACCAGACATCCCCATTACAAACCGTGGACAGCTTACAAAACCCCCAACTCAAGGCAGGTAAAGGAGAGATCATTCTCTTTCAAGGAATAAACTTGGGATCCCTCTGCATTATGAACAGGACCCACCTGTTGTATCTGTTCCTCTACTTTTCCTCCTGTTGTTGAATCCATAGTATATATAGAATTACCCAGAGTAATCCAATCCTCAATAGTAGGGACTCCAGCTGCAACCCATTGTTTTGTTACACATGTTTTTTTGCCATAAATATAAGAATACCTACTAAGTAATGGATTTTGTCATCTTTGAGCCCCTCGGGTATAAGAAAAACAGAGATGTTCTGTTAATGGGTCAGACGGGGATAGTCCCAAAAATATGATAATGTTTGGCTCTCCAGTACACATTTTCTCCAGCAGTGGTGATGGGGGCAGTGTGGTAGTGAACCTGCTGCACTAGAGTTAAAAAAATGTCAGACATTTCCAGATAAACCCTCTCCGCATCACTGAAGAAGTGATTTTATGTGTGGTTACGCATGCCCTCTGCCACTGTTCTGGAGAGGGAGAGGTACATCGAGTTCACCGTTCCAGGAAGCTAGGACCGAGATCGAGGGAAGAGCTTTAAGGAGGGCAAGATCAAAATGCAAACAAGAAATCAGGTGATCCAGTGGGTCATCCAGAAGTGCATTAATTGTAAGCCGCACTAGTGGGTTTTGGGGATCTAGCATGGGACCTCTGCATATCCAAGCAGAGAGGAAAGCCCGAACCTGAAAGTAATGGTACATATCCTGCTGTGGTATACTGAGGCTTTCTTTGAGTGTTTGAAAGGGTTTGATCTGGTAGCCTTCTAGTAATTGATATGATATTGAAAGCCCTTAAGGTACCACTGCCTGTATCACACATCAACCCTGACCAGCATAAAGGCGTGTTAAGGTGAAGTGGATGTGACCAAAGCAACTACTCCTTTAGCCCAGTCTTCTGCAGCCACCTTCACCAAATTCTTATGGGGCAGACACAAAAAAAGAGAGTTACACTCTGCCAGAGTATATGTTTGGTGGTAATCCAAAATATCTGGGTCTGGGTCTGGTGGGCAAGCCGGTAGCGCTGCCATTTCTAGTTGGGTCCACTGCTGGAGAGTATAATTTCTGAGTCAGTGTAATATGGGTTGCACCTGTGCCGCATCATAATAAAGACTGAGGTCTGAGAGTGTTAATCCACCTTGGTATTTAGGCTGACATAGTGTGGAATATTACATAAGGGGAGGCCAACCCTGCCCTAGAAATCTGATCATTATATGCCATCTGTCCCAATGCAGTTTTTCTATTGGTAATGACAGAGACTGAAATAGATAAAGGAAATGAGGCGAGGACTATCATCTTGACCATTGCCACTCGATGTTCCAAGGATAATGGGAGTATAGACCATCTATCCAGCTCTGCTTGTAGCTCACAAGTAAGGGGAAAAATTTGCCTGGAACAGTTGTGATGCAGAGCTAGTAAGATTTATCCCCAAGTAATGCATTCAGAGCAAGCCCCAGCAAAATGGGAATTGAGGCATCAGTTCCCAGGAGGAAACAAAATTGACTGTTAATGCCTCTGTTTTGTTTTCTTTTAATTGCAGCTGGAGAAGGAACTAAATGCACAGAGAAATGACCAGAGTATCAGAAGGTCTGTGACCAGGGCAGTGAGGAGAACATCACATCACATCCTCAGCGTATAAGGCGATTCGATGCTTACCCCCCCCGCCTCATTCCAGCTGGGGTATCCTCTAAGATCTCGGTGTTGACAAATAGTTAGTGCTAAGGGCTTGATGTACAAAACAAATAAAAGAGGAAAGAGAGAGGAAACCCTTGGTAGGTCTCACGTTGATGAGCTATTCGAGTGGATAGGTGGCCATTGACATGCACCTACGCTTTGGAAGAAAGTAGAGAGTAAAAAGGAGATCTAAACAGGAGAAAGAGAAACCAAACCGCTGCAGTGTAGTGTGGAGAAAGGTCCAAGATGCCCTGTCAAATGCTTTCTCCGTGTCAAGACTGAGGGCTAATAAGGAGTGGCCTGTGGTAGTCGTGTGGTGTAAGAGAGGGAGCAATGGATACTGTGCATGGCCTGCCATGTCTGTACAAAGCCCATCTGGTCTGGGTGGATCAGGCAGTAAAGGGTCTAGAACTTTCACCAGGATAGTCATGAAGAGATTGTAGTCAGTACTGAGAGCCAAGATCAGTCTGTACAATTCACAGTACTCCACCGGCTTACCCGCTTTCAGGATAACCAAAATGACCACATAGCTCCACGATGGAGGAGGTGTGGTCTTTCCAGCTAGCAAGCCATTGGCCACCTAAATAAATATCAGAAGGAGTTTTGAAGCAAATTTCTTTTTTTTTTTTTATCGAGATTTTTATGGTGCATTTTTGGTAAAGTTTTCTCCTGCTTGTCCCCGCTCAAGGCCCCCAGCACATGGCTGTACATGCGTGTGGAGGCACGCACACACTCCAGAAGCCAGCTGAACCACTGCCATCCCCTCCTCACCTATGCTACTCTACTGAATCTCCACCTGGGGGGGGCGGAACTACAAGAGGGATGACAACCTTCCCCGACCACACCCGCAAAAGGAGAGCAGCCTACCGGCTTGCTCAATCCGGCTCCTTCCTCCACCCTTCCCCATGCCAGTACCTCGATGACCCATGGTCGTTCCTGAACCCAGGTCACTGGCTTAGCATGAGGTAAGGCATCCAGTGCCTCAGCACCACCGGGCTGGCTCTTGGGGTGAATTTCTGAAGAAATTCCACAGCGTAGTGATGTGGCCCGGGGCAATTCTCTGGTTAGCTGGCTAAGCAGTGCATGACATTCCAGTTCAGAGACTAGGGCCATCAAACTGGCTGCCATGTCTTCCGTGAGGGTTTGGAGTTGTAGTCCAGAAAAAGAAAGTTACAAGGGCTGCAGGCTCTGGAGATGGGTCTGCCACTTACAGCTTAGTGTAATATGCCCTGAAGGCCTCTGAGTTGTCTTTTAGGTCTCAAATTGTTTGGCGTGAGGATGCAGTATCTTTGTAATCGTGGCCTTCTGCTGGAACCCGCAGACCCGGTGCGCTAGAAGTCTAGCTGCCATAGGCCTGCCATCATAGTATTTCTAACAGAGGTAACGCAAGCCTTTTTCTGTCTGATGTAGGAGCTTCTTAGTGTCAGCAAAAGTGCCTTGTATGTGCTGTGTCTGCAAAAAATCCAGAGTGGCCATGAGATCCTCCTAGTGCACTTTGCGGTCGTTATTCTTTTGGGCAGTGTAACTTATTAACTGTCCCCTTAAAACTGCCTGAAGCGTGTCCCATAACATTGCCAGACTTATCGAGAAGCCTTCACTGTTTGCTATAATTTCTGTCATCTGCTGCTTCACAAGCTCCACTAACTGGAGATCTTTAAGACAGAAAGTAGCAAATTGCCAGTTCATAGTTCTCCAAAAGAGTACTAGGTCAAAGTCTGTGACAGTGCAGGTGTAGTCAGAATAAGTGATAGGACCTAATATGACATGCATGTTCCTGTGGAGATCTTCCGAGGGTGTCAAAATATAGTCAATTCAGCTATATGTTTGATGAAGATGAGTGAGGTGCATATATGCACGATGTGCCAGGTGAAGTTCTCTCCATACATCTGACCATCCTAAAGAGACTAACATCCTGTGAAAGTATTTATGGGCAGACTGGGATCTCAGAGGACGGGGAAGTGTAGTGTCTCGAGTGTGGTCAAGGAGAAGATTACAATTCCTTGTAATCGCCAGGAGGTCTCTGATTGCCCAAAACCATATTCGTGACATGCGCAAGAAAGGTTGTATTGGACCCCAGGGGTAAATACCAGGAAACCAGTGTGACAGGGTTCCCCTCTATCTTACTTTGAATCAACAAGCAGCAGCCTTCCTAGTCTTTTACCACCTTAACTTCCTAAACAGTGACATGCTCACTAACGAGTATTGCCATCCCTCACCTCTTACACATCCCAGAGGTAGAGTGATATACTGCTGCAAACTCAAACTTCAATAGATCTTCCCATGTCAATTTTCAGCATTCATTACTGATTGGTGTAAGCTGGAGGTGTGCACCTGTATGGGAGTTTTTTTTGGGGGGGGGGGGGAGGAGTCGGCGTCGATGGCTCCACCATCAGGGCAAGACGTTTACGGCAGTAGCAAGGGTTGGTCGCTGTGCCGCAGACCCCCTCCACCCCAGTTCTGTTTCTCCTGCCATTGAGGTTGCACCTGTTGTGTGATTTACTGAAAGTTTCATTTGTGTCACTAGGCCTTCGCCATTCGACGCCATTTCCTGCTTCTTCATCTCCATCCTGGTTCTGAATTCACCCAATGCCATTGGAAACCGGTAAGCCTGTTCCTTTTATTTCTGCCGACAGTGCCGGGTCCTTTATCTGTGAAGTTTTGTTAAATTTCTTTCATGTCATGTCTGATCCAGGGGCTAAGAGAATATCCAAAGTGGGCCGTGCCCCCATGAGTTGGTGCCCCTGTGGCCAGCATTTTTCCGTTATGGACCAACATGATGTTTGTTTGCGTTGCCTGGGTCCCAACCACGATATGGACAACTGCAATGCCTGTTTTTCCATGGACCACCGCGTTCTTGAGATCCGTGCATTTAAAGTTGGCAGGGCCCCGCTGATTTTCAGAGGATGGCGTCATTCTGGGGATGCCATGGCAAGATCTCTTGACTCTGCCTCCAGGTCCTCTCCCAAGTCTATATGGCCCAGTGAGGAGGAGACCTCCTTGGATTCCAGCCTTGCCATCAAGGAGGTTTCTTTCCCGGTGCTGGAGGATCGTCTTAGTTCCCTGCGGAGCGGGATCGAGGGCACCGCCATGGCAGTCACCTCCTGAGAGATGCAGTTTCCCCCAGTGTTGCGGCCCATGGCTGCTGGGCCTGGTGCTGGTGGACTCTCAATGCCATCTGCTGGTGCTGCTTTGGATCCTGGGGCCATTCGAAATGCCAGTGATCAAGGCATTCATGGTGCCATTGGCAGGAGAGCTCCTGGGGTTGCTAGGCTGGCAGTTTGTGTGGTCTCCTCTTCTTTGTAGGTAGTTGACTTGTTGGCTGATCTGGACTGGTGTGGAGTCCTCTTGGATGTGGCACCAGGTGGCCCTGTGTTCACCTCCTGGACTCCCCAGAGTTTGTGGTCTCTGCAGCCCCCCATGCCAACTCCGGTGTTGGGGCGCTGCAGTGGATAGTGGTCTCAGGGGGCCTGATTTTTCCGTCTTGATCCCAGAGGCCAGGCAGCTGTCATCTCTGATGCTGCCATGGCCCCTTGTTGGGGACAGGGACCTCCTCTCCTGCGGCCTCCCTCAGGGGGCCTGGGGGAATGGGGGACCCCTTGGCACGGGGTTCAAGGAAGAGGGCGGCCTCAAAGTCTGAGGGGTTGAGAGGCCAGGGTGAGGTGTTGAGGCCTTCCTCCACTACCCTGTGGTGAGTGTTGAGGAGCCGTAGTGCTGAGTATTGCTTCTTCTCCTCTGAGACTTCAGAGGTGCCCTTAGTGGGCAGCGCTGAGGGTTGCCCTTCTGGAACCATGCAACCTCAGTTGCACCACAGGGGAAATTCTTCCTCAGGGCTCGGCCAGGTTTTGTTTTCACATTTGCAGTGCCCACTGACTGTATTGACTCCCGGATCCATCCACGTGGGAGGATCTACGGTGGGGTCTCAGAGCCCTGGCAGAGGCCAGGCACTTTTGGTGAGGTGCCCTTCCCCCATCCCTCTGCAGACACCTCCTCTCCCAGGCCATGTGGGGACTCCTCCGATTCTTCAACCTAGGGCCATATTACTAGTATGGCAGAAGGGTCTCTCCTTCCTGCATCTCCTCTGCAGGAGGATGAGGGAATCTGTTCCCTCAGGGCAGTGTCAGATCCCCTCTGCGGGGCTTGGTACTCACCCAGCAGTAATGAATGGTGAAGACTGACAAGGGAAGATATGAAAATTACATACCTATCATAATTCTTGATCTTCTCTTGTATCTTCACCATTCGTCACTGATTCCTGCACATTTTCCCTTTCTTGGGCCTTAGATCTTGGGTGCCACCTTCACCCTGCTCGCCCTTCCCCTCTTTGAGGCCAGTTGGGGCAGAGTCCCCCTGGTACCTCAGGGCCCTCTGTTTCCTTCTCTAAAAAGTCACATTGTGCTCATCCTAGGAGGGTGGCGAGTAGGACTTCACCCTGTCTCGGAGGGAGCTCCCTGGGATTCTCAGTGTGGTGCACTGTTGTGTCCTCCTTAACTTAGCTTGGGTGTTCCATTTGTTTCTCATCTTTCTGGAGTGGGGACTGTGTCAGTACGTTTCGTGGGAGAACCCGTAGGGACTTTCCTCCCCCTTTTCTCCTTTCTTGTTTCCCCTCTACCTTTGGAGGTCATTCTGGACAGGGTCCTCCCCTGTTTAATAGATTTTTCCCCTTGACTAAGCATCAGGTGATAAACTGTGGAGGGCCATGCTCCAGGACTTTCATCCCAAATATGCATTTAGGGGTGGGAAGAGGGGGCTAACTCCGCCATGTTTTATATTTTCCAAGACCATTTCAAGTTCTCTTGTTCTGGACCTCTGTCCAGCAGTTTCTGAAGTTGACAGGATCCTTGCTCCTGTGTCTTCAAACCTTTCAGGTTTTCGAGACTATAATAAGCCAAATGGTCTTCCACCTCAACACAGCGAAGGGAACACCGCCCCTTCCCTCTTCTCTCTCTCTCTCCTTTCTCTTTCTCTCTCTCTCTCTTTCTTCTTTTCCAGTGCTACCACCCAAGGGTTGGGACCCTATGGCCACTTAGGGAAAAAAGTCCAATCCCACTGTCCTCTGGTTGGCTTATTCCTTTTTCAGGTTATAGTCTTTCCTTTTCCTGTCTCTCAGCTCTCTTGCCTCACCTTAGTTTTCTCTATCCTCCTTTTTCCTCTCTCTTCTCCAGCAGGATAGAACTGGGGTGGAGGAGTAGTCTGTGGCACCTAACATCCAATTCTCATGTGCCACACAATGCATCGGCCTTGTAGGCGGTACCGCCCCCCAAAAGAAAGCCAAACTCCCATATAGGTGCACGCCTCCAGCTTACACCAACTAGTAACGAATGGTGAAGATACAAGAGAAGATCAAGAAGTACGGTAGGTACGTAATTTTCATTTCCTGACTTTCTGCTTGAGTCAAGTGAGTCTCCTAGAGACAAACTATGACGGAATGGTCTTCCTTTATAATACAAAATATCTTAGCCCTTTTCACTGGCTTGTTTAACCCATTGACATTAACAGAATATAACTTTAGCCAAGGTTAACCATCACACAATAGTAGGACTGGAAGCTGAGGAATGATATTCTTCATCAGTAGAGGGAAGCTGGGATCAAGAGAAGTTTCTTCTTAACCCTGAGACCTGTACCTGTTCTCCCTCTTTTCCCTTAGGTGGTCGGTCACTGGGGCCACCTCACCGTTAGGAGCATCACTATCCTCAGATCTTGCTAGCCTAGGCAATATCTTACACGGTGATTGTTTGCACCATTTTAATGTCCTGTTGTTGAAATTTCTGTATAATCCCATTTTCTCTGTGTACTCTCTAGTACAACTGACGTGTAGCCTTACTCATGCTATGATATCAACTTTTGTCGAATGTAATATCACTGTTTTGCTCTATGTAATGTTGTTTTGGCACTGACATGTAGCATTGCCTATGCTGTGATTTTGAACATTTTGTCAAAATGTAATGTCACTGTCTTGAAAACTTTGTACATTTCAGTCTTGTCCTTACGTTCTGATGTGTTTGACGTGGAGCCTTTGCAAAGGAGTCCTTGACTCAAAGGTTGTAATTCCGAAATTTTCAATAAACAAACAAAACAATAAACAGCAAGAGGCCTGCCCTTCCCTCCACAGGCAGTGTGGTCGAGGAAGTTGTTAGCTTGAGAACCACACACCATATCTTCAGCACTAGGCAGAACAATAAGGTCCAGGAAGAAATACAAATGAACTACAAGAACCAGAACTGTATACAAAACAATACGTGAAGAATGGGCTTCCAAAGAAGGAGATTCCATCACATGGATTCTCTATGCCAGAGAGTGATAGAGAACCCAGTGATATTGATAACATAAGAATACGTTAAAGGGGAGAGGAAGGAAGAGCAAAGCCAGAGGTGGTTAGCTGGTATACACACATGTATGTCTATTAAAAAGTGACCATTATGTCAAACAAATTCATATGAACTACCAACACTGTGGCCATTACATGTATACTGTTTCAATAAGCATAAATCTCATCAGTGTCCCTAAGAAGCACAAGAAATTTCAAGCACCCCCCCAAGTCGACCTATAGTAAGTGATACAGGGTCTCTTACTGAACCCCATCACAAAATATTGACCACTACTTAATACCTTTTGTTGAAACCCTGGGATCATACATTAGGGATACAGGAGGTATTCTGAATGTTTTGGAGGATATTGAGGTAGGTAGGGACTCCCTTCTAGCCACTCAACACCAACATACCCATCCAAGGGGCCCTGGAGAACACAGAATATATTCTAGATAGCCAAGACAACAATAGGGAGCCCCCTACTGCATTTCTTGTGAAACTGTCTGAATTTATGTTGTCATACAACACCTTTAACTTTTTTGACCAATTTTTTCTACAAACGAAAGGAACAGCTATGGGGGCTACTTTTGCCCCAGTATAGCTAGCCTATACATGGGGATGTGGGAAAATAAATATGTGAGAGATCCAGAGCACACTCCATTTTTTGATAAAGTTGAACTATACTGTCATTTTATCGATGATCTGATTTTGGATTTGGAAGGGTAATATAGAGGAACTGGGTTTATTTGTGGACTTTCTTGCACCAAACTAACCCAAACCTTTGTTTCAGCTACATCGTTAGTGAGACTGAAATTTTTTTTCTAGACCCTACACATTACTAAGGACAGAGTGGGAGATATAGGTACAAAGATCTATAGGAAAGAGTGTGACAGCAATACCCTCCTACTGTCAAGCTGCCATCCATGCCATGAAGTGGAAAATATTCCTAAAGGGCAATTCATTAGTATAAAAAGAAATTGCAACTCTATAGAGAAATATGACATGGTAGCTTCTGATCTAGAGGGCAGATTTGTAGAGAGGGGATACAGTTCAATAAAGATGCAAGAGACAAACATTACAGTCAGAAATATACCCAGAGACACTGTTCTACAGAAAGGACCAGTCAGGAAACAAGATGAACACAGACTCAACTTTGCTATTAATTATTCTATACATGCAAACAAAATATGAGAGATTATACAGAGGAATTGGAATATCCTCGGGGGGACATACACCTGAGGGAGTTTCATCATAATACACCTCGTCTCTCCTGTAGATGAGCTGACACACTTAGGGATTATCTTGTTCATAGCAGAATCAGTAAACCTGTTGTAAAGGCATGGCTCACCATTCGCCAACACTTGTGTGGGCTGCTTCCCCTGTAAGAGATGCATTTACAGTCCAGTGATTACCTCAGGAAGGGAGTTCAATAACCCGAACAACAGCAACGTTTTTTAAATTTGCCAGTTAATGACATGTGACACCCAGGGTGTAGTTTATTTAGCCAAATGCTGCTGCAGTTCCTTCTACATTGGCAAAACAGAAAGAGCTTCCAAATACCAAGTGGGTGAGCACTACAGAGCCATGAAACATGAGGACTTTACATGTGCTACAACACTCCACATTAAAGGGTCCGTTAATCCTGGTGAACATAAGTTTATGTTTCAGGCAATAGAGGAAGTCATGCTGAAGCCCAGAGGGGATGACTACAAGAATTTAATACTACAGAGAGAGGGCTTCTGGATATATACCCTAGGAGCATGCAGAGTCCCTGGCTTAAATGATAGAGTTAACATCACTCCATACATTAAATGCAGTTATAACACTTGTTCCTAAAATACTGTCTTCTGATTCGTCCAAACAGGTCACTTGACCATTGATTAATCTCTGACATACCCACAGCAGTATGTTCACATGGCTTTATTTTACTATTTCTTTAGGTAAAACTCTAACGCAACATTGGCCATGTTATAAGAAGATTAACCCACAACAGGGTATGGGTTTACAGATCATTAGAAAATGGGCAAAGATAATTCTCTCTTCTGATTGGCTGAGACACTTATTTAGGTGGGCATCTATCAGACAATAGATGCCCACCAAATAAAAAGTCCCAGCCCAAACCTGCCTCATGCCCATCCAAGAGTATCACTGTGCCCAGTCTACTACTTCATTGGCTGAAGCAATGGGCACAAAATTTCAAACTACTGCCATTTTGTTTACCACTTAGCGAGACAGAGTGAGCCAACCACAAACACACGCAAGCAGGTAATTACAAATGACTGTCAGCTACGCAGCACTGACAAAACTTGTATTTACTTTTCTCTAATGTACCAGCGTTGGAGCTTCTGTGAGGATCGCTTCTTTTCAAAGCCACCTGCTCAGTCGCATCTCTTCTTCATCTCCGCTCCTCTCCCTATCGCTGACCGCTACTTAAATTTCTGCGAGATTCACTTTTTCACAAAAATAAAAATCAAAACCGCCATGTAAGTGTAGTCAGCATTGCTGTTATCTCTCCTGAATACAACAATCCTGCATTTCCGTGAGATATGATGGCTGCTGCGCAAGTCTTTCAAGTCCATTGACGTCTTGCACCCAACCTCCACTATGTAGCCGCCTGCTGTCAAGCCTGCAGTTTAAAAAATAAATTAAGAAGAAGTTCCTGAGAGTGTCTGTTTGGGGAGCGGGGGGATGATCACCACCACTCTTTCGTGCGGCTTGGATGAGATTCAACACACATGGGGATGGGGGGGCCACGGATTGATGTCAGGGTACAGAAGAAAAATTCACAACCTGTATGTCATTTGTCTGCGTGTTGGGGGCATTCAGCTTTCTCCAAAGAAGCTGGAATCACAATGTGTGAGTGTGTGTGTGTGTGTGTGTGTGGTGGGGCCCATGAGAACCAAGTAAAAGAAATGGCACATCTAATTCAGATAGAGGAACTATTTTATTACTCAACTAATTTTAAACTAATTTTGAAAAAACATTTTTTTATTATACAATTTTTTTTCACAGTGCCCATTTTCTAAGCTCAATAATACCCTCCAGAGTGGGCAGTATTGGGCAATACCGGACCTTCCAGGAGCTATAAGGCCCTCTGCCTGCGGTGTCGGGCATCATTACGCCTGGGCAGGCCGGTATTGCCCCAATACCGCACACCCTGTCGGATATTATTGCTTGCTTAATCCATGCCTGGGTGGTTGTAATCACTCAGTTTTGCCTCATAATTCCAACCCCCCAGGCATGGATTAATGCTCATTGTAACATGGCATATCTTGCCTAGGTCTCAGGGAGGAACTGGATAGGCTGGTGGCTGTCACGGGATGGCATCCTAAGCGGGTATTAACCCAGCATATGTGCCGTGCCTGCCTTGGCAGTACCATTGGTAGCCAGACCCCCTGCCTAGCAACACTGGTGCGATCTCGCACTGAGATGAAGTGCTGCAGGAGCGGCTCCTGCGAGGTGCAGTATCGGAGGACAGCTCGCAGGCATCCGGGGGGGTGTGGTGTGGGCAGACAGCTCAGGTCCGGGCGCTGATCCGAGTATTGTACTGTGCGCAGCGAGTGGCGATGTACCGTGGCGCACCGTGCTTTGATCTGTGTGGGTGTGTAGGAATGGACGAGTGGGTGAGCGAGAGACAGCAGTGGCGACATGAGCGACCCGGGCAGGAATGGTTGTGGGACCCAGAAATAGCGATGACCGACATGCCTCGCGCACCGGATGGCGCGACCAGACTCCGGGAGCTGAGCGTTGGAGACCTCCGAGCACGGATACCGGCTCACCAGCCACATAGAAGAGTGGAGCATATGACTGGACTGTTGTGTGCGTGTTTTAGCTGCAGTACAGGACGAGGCGTACTGCAGCACACCAGTATGTATCTAAGCTGTTTTAGACCGCGTTGTGTTGTACAAATAAAGTGGTTCAAACATTGCTCCCGTCTCCGTCGTCTTCTCTTGCTGTAACAGTATATGGGTTCCAAGTTGTGGCGCACTGTTTTGCCCTGTTACAAGCGCATTAAGCCACTCCGTCGGTGTGCTCTACTGCTGGATTGATGCATGGGGGGGCGGGTGGTAGCCCTTGGCCCTGGGCCTCGGGCACGCACCGCGGCCGCCCCCATGCATCAATCCAGCATTAGAGCACACCTCCGTCGTGGCTTAATGCCTACGTAAACCCATACCCTGTTGTGGGTTAATCCCTCCATAGTCATCTAATGCCCCCCCCCGATGTGTTCTTGATGGGACACTGATGAGATTTATGCTTATTTAAACAGTATACATGTAATGTCCACAATCTGAGTAGTTCATTTGAATTTGGCATAATGGTCACTTTTTAATAGACATACATGTGTGTATACATTGTAGTATTTATATGTCTTCCTTGCATACTGCCTTTTTGACACAAATTCCCTTTTTACTCCCTTTTTAGAATTCTCATTTCCCTATATGAGACTGATTAAATCTACATGGAGTTTCTGCTTTTAGTTACATCTCAGTGTCATCATGAGACTTTATAAGCAGAAAATAGGAACTCCAATGCACCTTTAACCTTATTTATATTTGTTCTATATATGAATATTTATTCTGTTTTGAAATGTCCTTTAGTATAAACTTTTGTGCTGATGCCCTGAGCACTGTGCACTTTTAAATGTGTTGTCTTGTACTGTGTTTACACATTTCACCTGTGGCCTGCACCAAGTACCTAACTATGATGTCATCATAACTAATGGACTATATAAGCTGTGTTTGTGATTTGAAATGCATGTCTTTTGATAAAGGACTCTTTGTCCAAAACTAGTCAACACATGTTAGATGTGCTATGCACTGGCACTTTAATAATGATTAGCACGTTTTGTGGACTACGAGCAAATAGCAATTTTATTACGTGGTGGTGAGTGCTGGACTTTTGAAAGTGGACTTATGTTTTTTTTACCTAGCATCCCAGCCTGGTGCAACCTTCTGCTTCGATTTGGATAATTAATAAGGATATTGTAAGCCCTTAAGTTATCACTGCCTGTATCCCGCTTCAACCCTGACCAGCATAAAGGTGGTGTTAAGGTGCAGTGAACCTAACCACAGCATTTAGCCCAGTCTTGTGCACTCACCAGCACCAAATTCTTATAGAGGTAGACACAAAACACAGGTTACTCACCTGTAACAGTAGTTCTAGGAGTGGTATATGTTGTTCATCCACACTATCTGGCACAGCCCTTTCCACTTTAAGAAGTGCTGCAAAATCTTTAAGCTGGCTCCTCTCACCCACCCGGGTGGTATATCCCTCAACTCTATCCCATGATGCCAGGTCTTGCCCGCTGGAAGCAGAGGTTGTGGGCTTAAGCCAGGGGAGGTCGGGTGGGTCTGTGTGGATGAACAGCATAAAACACTCCTAGAACTACTGTTACAGGTGAGTAACCTGTGTTTCTAGAGATGTGGATATGTTGTTCTATCCATACTATCTGGCATACTTCTAGCAGTTCTCCGGGAGGAGGGAGGCAAGGCATACACCCCTTATTTAGGGAACAAAGACTGGAGAACTGAGGCCCCAAAACCAGCATCCTGGCATGACTCGAGGTCAATGTGGTAATGGGAAATGAAGGTGTGTGCTGACTTCCAGGTAGCAGCCTGCAGATTTCCTGGATAGGGACGTCCCTAGAAGCAGCCACCAATGCAGCGGTATGATGGGTGGAATGAGCCCTCAGCCCTCTGGGAAGCTCCCTACTCACAAACCTATAGCAGAGATCAATGCAGGAAGTGATCCACCTGCTAATTATCTACTTGGTTGCAGGTCTGCCAGGTGCGACTTCAGTGTAGGTGACAAACAGCTGGTGAACCTCTCCCTGAATTCCAGCTGTGTGCTCCTTGTAGAAAACGAGCCCTCATCTCAGGTCCAGAGTAAGGAGCTTGTGTTTGGCCTCCGAGGTGTGATTCGGGAAGGACACAGGAAGAGTCATCACCTAATTGAGGAGAAACTCTGACACAACCTTTGGGAGGAACATCGGGTTGGGGCACAGAACAACCTTGTCCGTGTGGAAGACTAAGTAAGGAGATGCCACTGAAAGTGCCTGAAGCTTTCCAATCCTTCTGGCTGATGTGATTGCCACCAAGAAGGTGGTCTTCCATGACAGGTGAGACATCTCACACCTGTGCATTGGTTCAAATGGCTTGCACGTGAACTTTTCCAAAACCAGCAAGAAGTCCCACGGTGGTGGTGGTTCACACCCTGGAAGGGAATGTGATCTAAGCTTTTGAAAAAGCACAAGACCACCTTCTCCTGCACCACTGACTGCTGACCAGCCCATGCCCAGTAAGCAGAGATGGCTGCCAGATGCACCTTAAGGGTCGTCGACTGAAGGCCCCCTCTGGAGAGGGATTACAGGTAGTCTAAAATGCTAGCCACTGGACAGGACAATGGGTCCAACCCCTTGCCCTGACATGAAATGGAGACTCTCTTCTATTTGAAGGCATAGCATTTTTGTCGACTCCTTTCTAGATGCCTCCATTACAGTGAGGACATTTTTGGAGAGACCCAAAGCCTGGACATCTAGCTCCTCTGGAACCAGGCATTCAGGTGCAGGGATTGAGGGTCCAGGTGAAGTACCTTCCTCTAATTGATAGATGATAGGTTCAGGCATAGGAGAAGATGCCTCAGGAGCCTGTTGCTGAGGCTGAGGAGATCAGGGTACCAAAACTGGTGTGGCCATTCTGGAACCACCAGGATCACCCGTGCCTTGTCTCTCCTGACCTTGACCAGCACTTTGTGAATCAAGGGAATGGGAGGGAAGACATAAAAGAAGCCTGGGGTCCAAGGCCTTGAGAAGGCATCTTCCACAGCATTCCCTGCTGATGCGGGGGTGGGCACAAAACAGCCTCAGCTTTGCATTCTCCCTGGAGGCAAACAGGTCCATCTGTGGGATGCCCCACTGGGAATACAGGCTGTGTACTACCTTTGGGAGGAGAGACCACTCGTGCGATGTCTTGCCCACAATGCTGAGGCTGTCTGCCAGCTGATTGGAGGTCCCTGCCACATGGATGGCTAGGAGATCTGCCTCCAGGCTGCACACATGGGTCCATATGTGGACAGCTTCCTTGCACAGTGGCAGGGAGAGTGTCTCATCCTGATTGTTGAGGCAGTACATGGTCGTGGTGTTGTCCAGCTGGACTTGGACCACCTGACGCTGAATGTAAGGAGCTAAAGCAGTCAGCACCAGCAGAACTGCTTGGAGCTCCAGCAGATTGATGCAACATCAGGACTCCTCAGGGGTCCAGAGCCTGTGGGCTCTGTGTACTCCTCCGTATGGGCTCCCCAGCCCATGAGGGAGGCATCAGTCATCAGGGTGACTGTTGGCTGTGGTCGGACGAATGGGATTCCTTTCCTGCAGATGTTCTGGGACCAGCTACCACTGGAGGGTGTCCCACATCTGCTGGGTCACAATGACCAGCTGGTAAAAGTGACACTTGTGCTGAGACCACTGGCCAATCTGCTTCCTCTGCAGGGAGCACATTCTCCAGTGGACCCAATGCCATGTAACCCAGCAGGTGCAGGAAGCCCCGGGCAGGGCAGAATTGCCCAACCAGAAATTATTGGGCAAAGCAGGAAAGATCCTCCGCCCTATCCACCGGGAGCTGAGCTCTGACTCTGGAGAAACTGAGCTCTGACCCAATGAAATGATCACCTGTGAGGGTATGAGTTCTGACTTGGCCTCATTGACCAGGAGGCCAAGGGAGGTGCAGGTCTGGAGGGCCAGATCCCTGGACTGCTCCACCTCGAGCCTGGAGGGAACCTCAATCAGTCAATCATCCAGTTAGGGGTACACCCAGACCCCTCTATGCCTCAGGTAAGCTGTCACCACTGCAATGCATTTGGTGAAGACCCTAGGGGCTGAGGACAGGTCGAAGGGCAGGCCTGGAACTCGTAAAGGGTCCCTTCCACCCAAAAGCAGAGAAACCTCCAATGGGACAGACGGATCAGTACGTGGAAGTGTGACAGGGTTGAATAGGACCCTGTCCCAGTTGTTATGGAGAGTCTGAATGCAAGAATGTGTTCTGTTCTTTTGTTTCCTGTCTCATGTCTGTCTGGTTGCATAACCAAATTTTCCTGTGAGACCTAGGATTTGATCACCCCGACAGTCTCACAGTTCTTTGCCTCTCACTGTCTCTCAGTCTTCCCTTGCTGTTTCTGTCTTTTCATCCCTTGCATATCTGCTGGTATAAAAATATATATGAATCATTTTGTGGAAATGTAACTGATATTGGGATCACTTTGTTTAGAAATTATGTAGTGTTACTGTTGAAATGTATATAATTATAATTTGAGATGATTGCAAAAAGCTACTGGGAACTCAAGGGGTTAACCTAAGAGCAGTTTTTAAGCCCTTTTTCAGAATCTGTGGAGAAGGGACCTCAGTTCTGGGACATTGTGTTCTTGTTGCACCTGCCTGAAATTCACAAGATCATTTTAGAAAAAAAAAAGGATACTTGTTAATGAGTGGCATTGCAAAGACTTATAAAAGAGAGCTGAAATGTTTTGAGACACACAGAGACTGAAGAAAAACTCAGATGGAACGTCTCTGTTTATTCTGCCTTTGTAAATAGTTATTCTGAACAATTTAATTTTTTTTGTGTTACTGCTAGTACTAATAAACACTTTTTGCGAATTCCACAACTGCTCCTGGTTTTTCCTGTGCTTTGTGACCAATGCCTCGATGACAGATGGTGTCAGCCTAAGTGGGATTTGTGCCGTGCATACTCTAAGCCAGGAGTTTTGTGCATGGGTACTGGACCTAGTACTGAGGAAGCATAGAGAAAGATATGGATTCTGCAGCAACAAGTTCATTAGTGGTTACCAGGAGAATGGCAGCCAAACTAGCAGAGACAGAAGTCCAAGCTGAGATTATAAAGTCTGTACAAGTTATGGAGAAAGAACAGGCAGTAACAGAACCTGAAAACCTGATGGACTTTTTCAAATGGTGGGCTATACACCAAAAAGAGATGGAGAAGCAGAGAGAAAAAGGGATTAATCATTTAGAAGCACAGAGGAGAGGAGAGAAGAGATGCAACGATAGGAGCAGCAGAAGACAGAAGAGATGCAGCAGATGAGAGAAGAGATGCAGTGACAGGAGCAGCAGAGGAGAGAAGAGATGCAGTGACAGGAGCAGCAGATGAGAGAAGAGATGCAGCGACAGGAGCAGCGATGGCTGGATGCCTTGCAAGCTATCAAAGGCAGAGGATCTGGCACAGATCCAGATGAGCAACAAAACACAAGCAACTTAAAAGGCATTAAACTTACAAAGTTGTGTCCCTTGGATGATATCGAGGCATACCTGACAACTTTTGAAAGAGTTGCCACAGCCTTCCAATGGCTAAAGCAGCAGTGGACGATCAGACTGGTATCCTACTCGACAGGGAAAACCCAACTTGCCTACAGCAATATGGATATTGCACAGTCAGAAAACTATGACCTGGTGAAAAGCAAAATCCTGAAAAAGGTATGACATGTCAGAGGAGACCTACAGGCAGAGATTTCGATCTCTGAAGTACAACTCAGTCGACAATCCTCGAGAAGCCTTCACCCGTCTCAGAGAACTCCTGATAAAATGACTCCAACCAGAGGGCAAAACAGTCCCACAGATCATTAACACATTTGCAATGGAGCAATTCATCAACATCCTGCCTACAGATGTGTAGTTTTGGGTAAAGGAACACTGACCAGAAAGTGGGGAAAAGGCTGTTTTTTTGGCCAAGAACTACCAGATGGCCAGACAGACACCACAGCAGTGAGGTTATAGCCAAGTACTGGTAAGACACTCTTTTTCCTATTTAAACTCCAAGCCTGATAAGAACTCAGGTGGGGGTAACAAATCTGTGCCCAAAGATGTTATTTGCAATAACTGTAATAAGCCAGGTCATATTGCAAGAAATTGCCGTAATAAGAAGAGTGACACTGGAGCAGATTTGTCCTTGGCAAATTGGGGCAAGTACTTAACAGATGTGAAGGTGGGGGATAAGACTGTGAAGGGACTCATTGATTCAGGAAGCAGACAGACCCTAGTGCATGTTGATGTGCTGGGAAGACTGCAAAAGGACCAGGTACAGGTGTCATCTGCATTCACAGGGACACTCGATACTATCCCACCAGCCAAGTGACTTTCACTATTAATGGGGTGTCTCACCAAATGAAAGTGGGGGTAGTACCTAAGTTACCTGTACCCGTGGTTATTGGAAATGACTGTCCAGGATTTATTGAGATAATCTCAGAGGAACTGAACCCCGCAGTTTCAGCAGCAGTGGTAACAAGAGCTCAGGCAAAGAAAATCTCAAACGGTGGGGACACTTTTCCTTTAAGTGACTTTGATTTGGACATGTTTGAGCACAGCTCCAAGATCCAGAAATCCAGGAAAGAAAGATGATGCCTGAAGAAACTGTGGCAACAAATGACTGATGGACATAAGGGGTTAACATATGAAAATGCTGAAACTAAACTGATCACTGATTGTGATTTTCTTTCAGAACAAGCTAATGATATTTCTCTCCAGGGTTATTTTAAGCAGCTAGAGGTGAAACCAAAACAGGGTGAACCAATGTTTAAAAAAGGATCACACCCTTGCTAGATTGCTGTACAGATTTTACTGGCCTGGAATTTGTGAAGATGTTGCTACCTACTGCAGTTCTTGTGCTGAGTGTCAGAAAGTAGCCCCAGTCACTAGAAAAGACAAGGTGCCCCTGGTGCCCCTACCTTTGATAGATGTGCCTTTTGAGATAATTGCAATGGATGTGGTTGGCCCCTTAGACAAAAGTAAACAGGGCAATTGATTCATTTTGGTAGTATGTGACTATGCTACTTGATACCCAGAGGCAGTTCCAATGCATACTGTCACAGCCCCAAAAGTGGCAGCAGAGCTTGCCAAAATTTTCAGCAGAGTGGGCATACCTAAAGAAATTATTACTGATCAGGACAGTAATTTTGGTGCTGCATTACTAAAGGAGCTGCACAGACTACTAGGTATCACTGCCATAAGAACCTTCCCCATCACCCTCAGACAGACAGTCTTCTTGAGTATTTTAACCAAACCCTAAAACACACATTAAAAAGGTTTGTGAAAGGGGAAGGGAAAGATTGGAACCAATACTTGCCTTACAAACTTTTTGCTTACAGAAAAGTGCCACAGGCATCAACAGGGTTTTCACCATTTGAAATACTGCATGGTAGGCAGCCAAGAGGGCCACTGGATGTGATAAAATAAACATGGGAAGATAACCCCACTCAGAAACAATCTATAACATCTTATATGTGTGCCCTAAGAAAGAAGCTGGCAAAATATGTTGAAATTGCCCTTAATAATCAGGAAGAGGCCCAAAACCAGCAGAAGGTATATTATGACCATGGGGTAAAAGAAAAAGTTTTTGAGCCAGGTGAAAAGGTTTTGGTACTGTTACCCACAACAGAAAATAAACGGTTAATGAAGTGGTAAAGGCCTTATAGAGTGCTTAGATGTACTGGCACCGTTAATTATGTGATTGAGACCCCTGACAGAAAAAATCCTACCAAGATATACCATGCTAATCTCCTCAAGAAACGGGTTGAAAAAATGCCAAAAGCTGCTTTGCTAGTTTTACTAGAAACTGATAAAGAAGATATTGATGTAGCTTATGATAGACTGGAACAAACTGTAACTGCTGATGCTGTAAAGGTGAATGTTTCCTTAACCACAGAACAAACTGCAGAAATTCATAATGTGCTAAAGACATTTAACAGTACTTTTACCACAGTACCAGGCTGAGCAAAAGAGGTCGCGCATGTAATAGTGCCAAGGAATGCTCGCCCTATTAGGCAAAGGACATACAGGTTACCAGAGCGGTTAAGAGCAGACATGGTTAAGGAAATACAAAAAAATGACAGAATTGGGTATCCTAGAAAAGTTGAGGAGTGCTTGGTCATCTCCAATGGTAATTGTAAACAAAAAAGGAGGGGGGTGTTAGAATCTGCCTTGATTTTAGGAAACTTAAGCAAGTGTCAGAATTTGACAGTTATCCTATGCCCAGAATAGATGATTTGGTGGACAGACTGGGGAGTGCAAAGTATATCAGTACCCTCGATCTCGCCAAGGGTTACTGGCAAATCCCTTTAGCTAAAGAATCCAGAGACAAAACTGCATTTGCCACTCCTGTTGGATTTTATCAGTTCAGCACCATGTCAATTGGTTTATATGGTGTGGCAGCTACATTTCAGCGGTACATGGATGTAATTTTATCCCCTTATACTGGTTATTGTGCTGCATACCTGGATGATGTTGTGGTGTACAATCCAGACTGGAAAAGCCACCTGAAACACCTACGAGCAGTCATCCAATCGATCAAAAGGTAAGGTCTGACAGTTAATCCTACCAAGTGTGCATTGGGCATGCAGGAAACAAGATATTTGAGCTGTGTTTTGGGAAATGGAGAAGTCAAGCCTGAGGTTTCTAAGATAGAAGCTGTAGCTAACAGTCCTGTCCCTAAAACCAAGAAACATGTCAGATCATTTTCAGGGCTGGCTGGTTATTATTGGAGATTTGTTCCCAACTTTGCTGAGTTGGCTACTCCCCTCACTGAACTCACAAAGAAACATTTCCTGAATAATGTGAAATGGAGTGTGATGAAGCTTTTCAAGCCATTAAGGCTGCATTATGTTCAGCCTGTTTTAAGAAGCCCAGACTTTGAGAAACAATTTTTGTTACAACAGATGCATCAGAGGTAGGCCTAGGTGCAGTCCTGAGTCAAAATATGGATGGGAGGGAACATCCTATTCAGTACATAAGTAGGAAGTTGCATGACAGAGAGAAAAGGTACTCCACCACTGAAAAGGAATGTTTAGCAGCAAAGTGGGACATGGAGTCCCTTAAGTTCTATTTGCTACAAACTGACTTTGTACTTATAACAGATCACAATCCTCTCTATTGGCTTAACCAAACGAAAGATAAAAATTCCAGAATCAGAAGGTGGTACCCGGCACTTTAAATTCAAGGTGATACACAGATCTGGTAAAGAGAATAGCAATGCTGATTTTCTGTCACGATATGGATCAGGAACTGAGGATTCTGAATGTTGAAAAACAAATATATGAGTTTAAACTTTACTGTTTGCTGTACTATTAAAAAAAGGATACTGCACATGTGCATAATTTCTGAAAGTTAGAAGATAATGTTAGTAGAGAATTAATAGAAAGTTTTGGAAACCTGTTTGATAAAACAGGTTCTCTCTTAAGGATGAGGGTGTATGTGACAGGATTGAATAGGACCCTGTCCCAGTTGTTATGGAGAGTTTGAATGCAAGGATATGTTCTATTCTTTCCTTCCCTCTCTCTTGTCTGTCTGGTTGTGCAACCAAATGTAACCCCCCTACCAGTGGGGGTTCCTAAAAGCTTTCCCGTAGCTCGTTTAAATGCTCCATGCCTGGCTGGTGTTCGGCGTAAAGCCGCTTAAATGTTGTAGCCAGTGAGCGCTTTTAAAGCCTCCGTATACTGTCTCTTCAAAGGCTGCCTGTTCGCAGTCATAATTAGTTGAAATGGGGGATCAGTGGTTTTACGCTCCCAGGTCCCGCCTGGGCCAAGCGAGTAAGCGCCCATTCTGCCATCGCTAGTTGTGTCAAGGGAGTTCTCTGAAAAGATGTAACTATTTGCTGGCAATAGCTAGAGTAATAATGATAATGTAGTTGTTCTAACCTGCCTTCTTTGCAGCAAAGACTGTTCTGATTATCTCCTCCATTTTGGTCCCGAACTACCGAATTGGACCAATCAGTACGTTGGAACTCTAGTGGAGCCGTCTGACCAATAGAGGAGCTGCTTGTAATTTTGGAAAAGGCATTATGGGCTATGGCGCTTTTTCAGGCCACTGAGGGCCAGAGTAATTGACTGGCATGTGACGCCAGCCAGTGGAATCGGGTAGTGCCCGAACTGTAAGGAGTGCCCTATGCTGCTAGGGGCAGATTTGTTTGTGACTGTGAAGGAGAAGGGAGCTCTGAGCTTCTGCGCCGTTTGAGTGTTCACATGGGAAGCGCGTGAAAGGCCTGAGGTGGCCGTTTTGCCTTGTCAGTGCTTTGGACTAAATCCACCAGTGTGTGGTCGGAGGAGGCTGTGTAGGGACACAGCTACCTACCAGGCTTCACCTGAAGGGGACTGGAGAATCTGCTGAATCGCGCTTGGTCCATCAGGATGTTTGGAGTGGCTGCTACCGCCTGAAGGGGCCGTGAGTTCGTTCGGGTCCTGAAAGCCGCTGCCTGGTATGGTACCCCTCTGTTGTTTGCATATAAATGTGTGAGGAGGCTTCTGAAGCTCAGGCTCAGCCCTGCAAGTGGTGAAGGCAGGGTATCTGCTGGAGTCATGAGTACTGGATCAGGGTAGTTCCCTGTTAAGCTTACAAGCAGTGGCCAAAGTCTTTTTGTTATACTGCTGCCTGCATCAATTGAGCCTTCTGCTCATTCTGATCTTCTCAGGAATGTAAATGCTTATTTGTGTCAGGGCCCCAACCAGCTGCCATGAGGGACTAGCCATTAGGGCTTGGGTACCCAGGGACAGTGACTAATAGGTTTAGGCCTGTGCACAGAGCCCTAGGTAGATAAGTATAGTGATAAGCCAATCGCCTTGATTTCCCCCTGTCCTTGTTATTCCCCCTTAAATAAATTAGATTGCTTGTTTTGCAACTGTACCCTGGCTGGATTGTGTTTTACTGAGGATATACTGTACAGTGAAAGTGTGATAATGGTGCTTTACTTTCCAGGGGGTTCCCGGAGTGAGCTGAGAGATACAAGCTGGGGGGTAAGTGTACAAGGGAAAAGTATTGTTATTACTCCGTGTGAGCCACTAATGGGATGAAAGGGGGGTTGCAGTAACCCAGAGGGCTGTGATCGAGTCAATCTTGACTGTCTTAACCCCGACCTCTGGGTGGAGGCACCCGTCAATGGATCTGGGCCCCTCACCCTGTCACAGTTGAGGCAGGCAGGGGTAGTAGCGCTAAGGGTAGCGCCCCCTGGGGGTTACACAAATTTTCCTGTGAGACCTAGGATTTGATCACCCTGGCAGTCTCACAATTCTTCGCCTCTCACTGTCTCTCAGTCTTCCCTTGCTGTTTCTGTCTTTTCCTCCCTTGCATATCTTCTGGTATAAAAATATATGTGAATCATTATGTGGAAGTGTAACTAATATTGGGATCCCTTTGTTTAGAAATTATATAATGTTACTGTTGAAATGTATATAATTATAGTTTGAGATGATTGCAAAAATCTATTGGGAACTCAAGGGGTTAACCTGACAGCAGTTTTTAAGCCCTTTTCCAGAAGCTGTGAAGAAGGGGCCTTAGTTCTGGGACATTGTGTTCTTGCTGCACCTGCCTGAAATTTACAAGAACATTTTAGAAAAAAACAGAATGCTTGTTAAGGAAGGGGGGTGCAAAAACTTAGAAGAAAGAGCTGAAATGTTTTGAGACACACAGAGATTGAAGGAAAACTCAGATGGATCTTCTCTGTTTATTCTGCCTTTGTAAATAGTTATTCTGAACAATTTTATTTTTTTATGTTACTGCTAGTACTGTACTAATAAACACTTTTTGCGAATTCTACAACTGCTCCTGATTTTTCCTGTGCTTCTTGATCTGTGTTTTGATGACAGGAAGAATGCAACCTGAAGATCCAGGGAGAAAATCCACATGCCTTAGGTATCGTAGATATCATAGGTATGTACAAGCTACATAGACTTTCGTCCTTAATGCTTGCCTCTTAAAAACCTTGAGCAGATAATCTTTTTCACTATTTAAGAACTCATAAAGGTATCCATAGTTCTGTTTGTAACCACCTCTAATGGAAGTATGTTCCAGAGGGGGACCACCCCTCTGACTAAACCAATGTTTCCTTTTTAACAATTTCCATTTACTCAGTGTCAGTTGTAATGCATGCCCCCCCCTTGGTTCATATCTGGAGTTCTTTAATGTCAGCCCTAGTTTTTCCCTCAATGTACTGTCTTGCATGGCCCTATATAGCATGCACATATCTCCTTTTGTTCTTCTGTATTGTAGGGTGTAGAGGTTAAGTGTCTCTAGTCTCTCTTCATATGACATGTTTGTTAGTCTGCTTATTGGTTTTTTTGCCCTTCTCTGGATACTCTCCAATTTTTGGATGTCCTCTCTTTTATAGGGTGCCCACACCTAAGTACAGTATTCCAGGTTTGGTCTCACCAGGGCTCCGTATAGTGACATTAAAACTCTACTATCCCTGCTACCTATGTGCCTTAGTATGCAGTTTAAGGTTTGTTTTGCCTTCGTAGTTATTTTATCACAGTGTGCATTGAATTGCAGATCTGAACTGATTATGACTCCTAGGTCTCTTTCTTTGGTTGCTTCTTTAAGTCCAATATTTCCTATTTTATATGTGGTTTGTCTATTTTGCCTCCCTATATACATTACAGTGCATTTAGCTATATTCTGTTCTAATTTGCTTGTGACAGTCCATCTGTAAATGTAATCCAGGGCTTCTTGTAGTATCATACTATCATTGTTTTTTGTTAGTGATAGCTCCTACCCCACAGTTGTCCACAAATTTTGTTATCCAAGTGTTCTGATGGTCTATCCCTAATGATGTAACGTAAATATTGAAAAGGCATGGTTCTAGTACGGAGCCCTGAGGGACTCCACTGGTCAACAGAGCCAACTCAGATAGTTCTTCATATACTATTACTCTCTGCCTTCTCATTCCCAACCATGCCCCTGGCCAGTTGGTTATGTTTATGTCCAGTTTTAAGTCCCTGAGTGTATTTAGTAATTATGCATGTGGTAGCTTATCAAATGCTTTTGAGAAGTCCAAGAAGATTACATTCAGTGAGCTACCTTCATCTGGTGCTTTACTTACATTTTCGTAGAACACCAAGTTTGTTTAGCATGATCTGGCCTTTCTGAACCCATGTTGCACTGGGTCCTGTGAGTCTGTTTCAGGTTTCAGGTGTAAGAGTATCTGTTCTTTTAGTGTACCCTCTAATATTTTCCCCATTACAGAAGTTAGACTCACTGGTCTGACGTTTTCAGGTTTTGGTTTTGAACCCTTTTTTAGTATGGGCACTACTGTAGTTTCCCTCCAGTCCTGTGCCACCTCCCCTCTGTCCAGAGAGGCCTGAAAGATATAAATAAGTGGTGGCACTATATAGTCTGAAAGTTCTTGGATTACCCTAGGATGTATTTCATCTGGCCATTGTGATTTATTTATATTAACTTTCCGAAGTCTATCCAGTACTTCCTCCACTTTTATTTTTATGCATCCTGGTTCTGATTTATTACCATCTCCTTTGGATTCTGTAGTACTTTTGTTGAAGACTGAGCAGAAATATTCGCTTTGAATATCAGCTGTTCCTTTATTATCGGTTGGATATCCCACTTTATTTCTAAAGGGGCCTATATTATTTGGGCCCTTCTTTTTGTTGTTAATGTAAGTATAAAAGGTTTTATAATTATCTTTGACTTGTGCTGATAACTTGATCTCATGTTCTGATTTTGCTTTTTTATAGCCCTCTTTACTTCCCTGACCTTGCTCCAGAGATGGTATTATCTGAGACAGAGTGACCATCATGAAGGTGTGCGACATGAGGACTGGTTCAGGTCGTGCAGATCTAGAATGGGGCACCAGCCCCCCCCCCCGTCTGTATTGGTGCCAGGAAATATCTGGAGACAAACCCTGGGTGTTCCGGAGGGTCTGCGACTGAAATCACAACCTCCTTGCAGAGGAGCTGGGCTATGTCATCTTGGAGAGATAACCAGGTGTCTGCACATACCAAGTCCTCCCATGGGGCATGGGCTTGGCTTCGAGGGTACTGCTCAAATTCCAGAGGCAGACCCTGACCCACCACTCCGAGAACCCACCTGTCCATGATGACAGTGGACCAGGTGGAAGCGAAGTGGCAGAGCCGGCCCCCCACAGGAGGACCCGGGGAGGTGTGGCGGGTATGGGAGAGGCACCCCAATCCCATCACTGGGCAGGCTTGGAGGAGGAGGGCCTGGCTGAGGCTCCACCGGATTACTTCCCTCCAGGCTTATTGGTCAACAAGGCCACTAACTTGGGCAGGGGTCTCCATATCTGAACCTGCTGGCCAGCCTGATGCTGGACTGGTTTTGTCACAGGAGTGGACTACCAGAAGGGCCTCTGCTTCTGTTGCTTGGAGCCCTTGGGGTCCTTCTGAATGGATGTTAGAGAGTCCAAGGTGGCATTTGACTTTTCAATGTGCTGGAGGTGACCCTTCACACCGGGCCCAAACAGGTTGGTTCCCAAGAAAGGAACATCCACTAGCTTGTGCTGAGTGTCTGCCGTGAAGGTCAAGATCCTCAGCCAGGCCCTACAGTGCATGGCTACTGCAACCACCACTGAGTGGGCAAAAGAATTTCCCAGATCCAGAGCCATCTGAAGCTGCTGCTTAGCCACAGCCCTGCTCTGATCACAGATCTGTTTGACTGTGATCTGGAAGTCTGCAGGAAAGTAGAGGAATCACCTCATCTAAGGAGCCCAAGAGGGCATGGGAGAATTGTACCATCAGGATTGCTGAGCTCTCCTGCCAGGGGCCATGTGAAGATGCAGCATAGACTTTTTTAGCTGCATGGTCCAATTTCTTGGACTCTTTGTCCAGCGGCTTGTCGGCATCCCTGGTATTGCCCGAGCACCAGAACACAGAGTCGGCCACCAACCCCTTGGCCAAGGGGTGCTCTGTAAAGCCTGACAGGGTGCCAGTGTGCACCACATACTTGAGGGCCATTTGGGAAGAGGGTGTAGGGCAGAATGTGGGGCACTGCCACAGCTCCAGGGCAGAGCCAACATGAAAAGCTTCCATTGAAGAGTCTACTTTGTCCAGAATCTCTGTAAGGGGATAGCGAGCCTGCTTCTGAATGGGCTCCATTTTCATCCCCATGGACTCGTAGATGGCAAGGCAAAATTTATTTAAAAGATGCCCAATTCCGGAGGCTCTGGGCACCGTACAAATTTTTAAAACATACATGTAAGCATAATAAATATACAGTTTATACACATTAAAAAACATAATCTAATAAAATCAAAACATTACCATAGATATCCGTCTAAACATCAAATGCCTTAGAAAAAAAGAAAGTATTCAACTGGGCCTTAAAAATATCTACTGAGAGGGCTTCCCTGACCATGATTGGCAAAGAATTCCACAGAACAGGAGCCGCAGCGATAAACGCTCTATCGCCAGTGGATTTTAACCTAGTTCTGGGAATGGCCAGGAAGCCACCACTGGAGGAACAAAGAGGGCGTGAGGAGAGGGCAGGTAACAGAAGGTCTATCAGGTAACCAGGGCCCAGCCCATGTAGGGCCTTATAGGTGAGAAGACCCACCTTAAAGAGGATTCTCCACCTGACTGGCAGCCAGTGCAATTCGCATAAGACTGGTGTAATATGACAAAACTTTTGCTGCCCAATCAACAACCGGGCAGCTGTGTTTTGCACCTGCTGCAGTCTCTGGAGAGATCCTCCTGTGACCCCGAGATAGAGCGCATTACAGTAATCAAGCCTTGATGTGACTAAGGCATGTATCAAGGTAGGGAGGTCCAGAGGCGGAACAAAGGGCTTAATCCTGGCAATGTTTCTGAGATGGTAAAAACTGGAACGAACCGTAGAGGATATTTGCGCCTCCATGGTTAAGTCTCTGTCCAGAATCACTCCCAGATTTAGCACCCAAGAGGAGGCCTTCAATGACACAGTTCCAAGAACAAGCCCAGTGTCTGTGTCAGAGGCCATCCTATCCGCAGGACTCTGTTCGACTCGACTACCAATACCTCCATCTTATCGGGGTTTAGCCACAACCAGCTGGAGGCCATCCAGTCGTTAATCTCGGCCAGACAGATGTTTAGCACATCCACAGCATTTGATGTTCCTGGGGCAAAGGAAAAATATAGCTGAGTATCATCAGCATGGCAATGAAAACTCAGACCATACTTCCTAATGATCCCACCCAGAGGCAGCATGTACACTACGAACAACATTGGGGCCAGTACCGATCCTTGAGGAACTCCGCAAAAAAGGAGACTGGGTACAGATGAGGAATTTCCCAACATAACCCGTTGCCTCCTATTGGTAAGAAAGGACTCAAACCATTTGATGACAATACCGGTGAGTCCACATAAGTCCCTAAGGCGGACGAGCAACACACAATGGTCCACAGTGTCAAATGCTGAGGCGAGATCGAGGAGAACAAGAATTGTCTTGTCTCCCTGATCTCTAGCCCTGAGGAGATCATTCTGCACCCGAACAAGTGCAGTTTCAGTGCTATGTCTGGCATGAAAAGCCGACTGGAAGGGTTCATACAACTCATGAGATACGAGGCGCTCTTCCAACTGAAGCGCTACCACCTTCTCAACAACCTTTCCCAAAAATTGAAGGTTGGAGATTGGAAGGTAATTTGCCATGATCTTCGGGTCCAAAGATGGCTTCTTTAAGAGGGGTCTCACCAGAGCCTCCTTCAAGGCATCCAGAAAGACACCCTCAGAAAGGGAACACCTGACAATCAAGGCAAACATCTGCCAACAGAGTCAACGCATCTCATTACAAACGCAGCACGGGTCCAGTTCACAAAAGGTATGTTTCATATTGGTTGCTACCCGATGACCTCACTCAACCTCCACTGGTCTAAACTTCCCCAATCAGACGGAGTGCACTCAGAGCACATCAGGCGATCACTGCTAGCTATATCCTGCTGGCTGAAGAAGCCACCATTGATCGAGGACACCCTGTCCCGAAAAGAACTGAGCGAATTCCTCACAATCTGTTTTGGAAAAAACCCTCCCAGGCTGTAGACAGGCAGGATGTAAAAGCCTATCAACAGTCCGGAAGAGTGAGGCCGATCGGTTTTTCCCAGCAGCAATCTCCCTGGACAAAAACAGTGTCTTCTTATGGTTGATTGCCTCCTGGTACACACCATAGTGGCCGCAAGGACCAGTTGTCCCCCTCAGGCAGGATCTCCTCCAGCGGTGCTCCAATCTCGACCCATCTTCTTCATCTCCCAGGCTCACCATCAAACCATGGTGACCTCAGGTACGAAGTTCTGGGACATACACGGATGGGTGTGAAGGAGTTTATGGTGTCGGATAACACCCTATTATAAGTGTCAACCCCGACAACAACACCTCCGACACATGCATCACCCACACTAGATAATTTCGCTGCCGCCAAAAAACCCTTAGGGGTCAAACCCCATAAAGGGTGACAGTTAATCATCTCAACAGGGGAAGGGCTTATGGCGAGAGCCCCGAGCGTGAACTGCACCATGCAATGATCAGACCAGAGGACCGGATTGATCCTGAGGTCACTAATCTCAAGTCCCAGTGAGAACACCAGGTCCAACATGTGGCCATCCTGATGAGTCGATGCAGTAACAGCCTGCATCAAACCCAAGGAGGACATAGTCTGAGAAAACTCATAGCTGTGTCTATGACTTACGTCGGAGGATGCCCATGAAGGAGGAGGGCCCTTCCTCTATCGATAGCCCCCCCCCACGGACTCCTCATTGACCAGATGGGAGGGCAGGGAGGAACCTTCATACTTCAAGGAGTCTGCATGAAGTGGCTGACCACACAAGTTACTTTCAACCCTCCGCGGATGGTCAGGGGTGATGGTGATCAACAGCTGATAGGGAAGTCCTGTGGCCAGCAGAGACTCCTTGGTCAGAGTGCCGGTTGATGGCTGCTTGGGTGGCGACTCCACCAATATTGATGGAGAGGCTGGCTTCGATGGAACTGGAACGGTTTTGACCAGCTCCACCGGGGGAATCGGAGTCGGCCTTTCGGGCGACAGTCATGTAATGGCTGGTGTGGAAACTGGAGTTGGTTTAGTACCAGCCAACACCAACTGTTGCTACATAAAATCTTTGTAGCACCAGCACAACTTGCATTGGAGCCTCTCCTCACCCAAAGAGGACGAAGATGAGTAGCGGTGGTGCCGCTTACCGTGTCACCAAGAGCGAGACCTCCAATGATGGCAGAAGCTGCTCAATCCACTGGATGACAACCTAGACCTTGACCTCAACCAATGGGGAAACCGGTGGGGGATCTCAGAGTGGGCCGGTGGCTGCTGGGGCTCCTCCTGGTCTGGGTCGGTGACTGAAGGGTTCTGGTCAGTGGGCTAATCAGCCCCTTCCATGGTCACAGGCAGACCCAGAAGTCCTGAAGAGAGAGTTGTTGGCCTCTTCAGATGACAACTGGTCGATAGGTTTGAGAAAATTCTCAACCTCATCATTGGCCGGTGTCTCCGCCGGCTGGTCTGACAGGGTCCCTGTGAAATCAGTGGGCAAGGCTGTGGAGAGTCATGAGAATCCAAAGTTCTTGACTGAGAGTGCTCCCTGTCCCATGAATGATGGTGATGAGTTTTCTGCTTTTTCAACTCCTTCTTCTCCTTTCGAGATCTACAGCTGTGTTTTTCGGAAGGTCCCTGACCCTTCGTTGGCAGCGACTGGCACAGCTCCTTGAAGGAGCCCATAAAAGTGGAGTCCAATTGGAGCAGCACGAAGGTAGAGGCCAAAGAGGATTGAGCGGTGGCCCAAGTTGCCTTCTTCTTGAAGGCTGTGAGCTGTTCTAGCTGTTTGGCGGAACCCGCAGCCATGGAGACCACCCAACGGGCGTCCTTAGATTTGACCGGTGGATAATATTTCTCTGGGCGACCCAACTGAAGGTGGGTGAGACAGTCCTGAAGACCATCGGGTGGAACGACTGACAGAAATCGCAGGCCTAGGTATCATGCTTGAGGCCCAGGCAGTATATGCACGTGGTGTGGGTGTCGGTACGCGACATCTTCTGCCTGCACGGGCACTGGCGGAATCCGGGCATGGACTTATCATCCATTGTGGTCACTAAGAAAATCAAACCCGAAGACACAATACCAATGGGTTTTGAAAGGGTTTAGAGAGCGCTAGAGCCTACAACGTTATAACGCGAAGGAGGGAACCTTCTTCTTCCAGCGAAAAGGAAGATCTGGTGTCATGGGGTGGACCCGAGGGATATACCACCCAAGTGGGTGGGAGGAGCCAGCTTGAAGACTTTCCAGCACTTCTTAAAGGGGAAAGGAGTCTGCCAGATAGTGTGGATGAACAACATATCCACGTCCCTAGAAAGGAGAGTTTCACTCTGCCAGAGTAAGTGTTTGGTGGTGATCCAAAATATCTGAGTCTAGTGGGCAAGTCAGTAGCGCTGCCCTTTCTTGTTGGTTCCACTGCTGGAGAGGGTAATTTCAGAGTCAGTGTAATATGGATTGCACCTGTGCCGCATCATAATAAAGACTGAGGTCTGAGAGTGTTACTCTGCCTTGGTCTTTAGGTTGACAGAGTGTGGAATATCATATACGAGGGAAGGCCAGCCCTGCCATAGAAATCTGATCATGACATGCCATCTGTCCCAATGTGTTTTTTCTATTAGTAATGACAGAGACTGAAATAGGCAAAGGAAATGAGCGAGTACTATCATCTTGACCATTGCCACTTGATGTTCCAAGAATAACAGGAGTACAGACCACTTGTCCAGCTCTGCTTGTAGCTGAGACGAAGAGGGGAAAAATGTGCCTGGAAGAGTTGTGATGCAGAGCTAGTAAGATTTATCGGCAAGTAACGTATATCGGGCAAGCCCTAGCAAAATGGGAATTGAGACATCAGTTCCCTGGAGGGAACAAAATTGACTGTTAATTCCTCTGTTTTGTTTTCTTTTAATTGTAGCCATAGAGGGAACTGAATGCATGGAGAAGCGACCAGTGTATTGGAACGTCTGTGACCAGGGCAGTGAGGAAGAGTTTCACATCACATGCATATAGGGTGATGCGATGATCCCCCCATTTAGGCCAGGGTATCCTCTAAGATCCCAAAGGGGTGCATGCAGATTCCCTTGTGAGGTGCTTACATCCTGAAGGGGTACAGACCCATATGGTTGCCCAACTTCTCCCCCTGTTCCCAGAGCTGATTGCTCTCAATTCCCACACCAAGTGTATTTAGCCATCACATGTTCTCAAATTACACACCAAGGGTATCAATCCCACCAAAAGTACTAAATATCCACCTAGTGTATAAACCAATTTAAAATTGTCTGGCATGGCATTAACCAGCTATGAGTAAGTTCATGTATAGCAGATCATTTCATTATGCTTGTGTATATGTAATTTGGATATGTACATAAAATGTATTATAGGTTTATAAGAATGCATTATGTCTACCGGATATTTCCAACTAGTCTACAGACTATGGCATGTACTGCCTGCATATCACTCTAGAATGTTATGCATCCTGCCAAAATGTATATATGCACAGACATCCTATGTTGCTACTCTATATTCTGTATTTTCTATTGCTGTTATCCCCCGGACGCATCTGGAAATGAGCTACTGAAGCTCAGGATGCCTTTCCTGGTGAAACTTTTTCAAATAAATAAATAAAATAAAATCCCAGTGTTGACAAATATTTTGTGCTAAGGGCTTGATGTACAAAGCGAATACAAGAGGAGAGAGAGGACACCCATGGTGGGTCCAACGTTGAAGGGCTATTTGAGTGGATAGGTGGCCATTGACATGCACCTGCACTTTGGGAGAAAGTAAAGAGTAAAAAGGAGATCTAAATAGGAGAGAGGGAAGCCAAGCCACTGCAGTGTGGCGTGGAGAAAGGTCCAAGACACCCTGTCAAATGCTTTCTCCGCGTGAAGACTGAGGGCTAATAATGGGTGGCCTGTGATAGTCGCATGGTGTAAGATAAAGAGGGAGCAATGGGTACTGTGCATGATCAGCCATGCCTGTATGAAGCCCGTCTGGTCTGGATGGATCAGGCAAGGCAGCAAAGGGTCTAGACCTTTCACCAGGATAGTCATGAAGAGACTGTAATTAGTACTGGGCACCGAGATCAGTCTGTACAATTAACAGTACTCCACCGGCTTACCGGCTTTCAGGATAACCAAAATAATCACATAGCTTCATGATGGAGGAGGCGAGGTCTTTCCAGCTAGCAAGCCATTGGCCACCCTAAGAAATATCAGCAGTTCTGGGGTGAATTTCTGAAGAAATTCCACAGGGTAGCCATGCAGCCTCGAGTGCATCTCTGCTTAGCTGGCTAAGCACTGCATGAAGTTCCAGTTTAGAGACTGGGGCCATCAAACTGTCTGCCATGTCTTCCACGAGGGTTGGGAGCTGTATTCCAGAAAAAAAAAGTTGCAAGGGCCGCAGGCTCTGGATCTGGCTCTGCAGCATACAGCTAAGTGTAATATGCCGCGAAGGCCTCTGAGATCTCTTTTAGGTCTTGAATTGGCTGTTTGGTGTGAGTATGCTGTATCTTTGTAATCATGGCCTTCTGTCAGAACCTGCAGACCTGGTGCACTAGAATTCTAGCTGCCCTAGGCCTGTGACGCTGGCGACCCATGTTCAGGAATGGACCTGAGTCATCGGAGGGCCGGCTGGGGGAGAAGAATTGAGCATCCCAGGGACTGCTCTCCTTCTCCAGGGGGAAGGTGCGGTGTGCAGCTGGTGCTAGAAGTACTCCTGGTGGAGGCTGGGGGGTATCACAGCATCCGGGGCCAGCTTGACTCTGTGAGTCGGGATGGACTCTGGTGTCATTGCATGCTCCTGCCCTTCGCATACAGGGGGAAAGAAAATTGAGCTGCCAGCCGACCTCCATGATGCCAGCGCTCAGCTCTGATCAGTCCCCAGGATGGCCCTTCCTGATCTATCCCATCATGTGCATTACCGATGGGAGCCCGGTGCCATGGCCCCACCCTGGGGGGTATGCCAGGGGGTCTCGGGGGAAAGGTTACGTCTGATATGGAGGTGGGAGCGAGGGTCCATGACCAGATGGAATTACTGGGTGGCTGGTGGCTGCCAAAAAGTACAATTAATAAAGTACAAAAGTACAATAAATAAAATAAGAAGTCTAGCTGCCCTAGGCCTGCCATCATATTATTTCTGACAGAAATAATGCAGGGCTTTTTCTGTCTGATGTAGGAGCTTCTTAGTGTCAGCCAAAGTGCCTTGTTTGTGCTGTGTCTGCAAAACATGCAGAGTGGCCATGAGATCCTCCTGGTGCACTTTGCAGTCTTTACTCTTTTGGGCAGTGTAACTTATTAACTGTCCCCTTAAAACTTCCTGAAGCGTGTCCCATAATGTTGCCAGGCTTATCGAGAAGCCATCACTATTTGCTATAATTTTAGTGATATGCTGCTCCACAAGCTCCACAAACTGGGGATCTATAAGATAAAAAGTATCAAATTTCCAGTTCATAGTTCTCCAAAACAAAAGAGCACCAGCTTGAGTTCTGTGACAATGGGGGTGTGGTCAGAATAAGTGGTAGGACCCATATGACATGCGTGTTCCTGTGGATGTCTTCTGAGGGTGTGAAAACATAGTCAATTGGACTATATGTCTGATGCAGATGAGAGAAGTGCATGTATGCATGATATGCCGGGTGAGGTTCTCTCCATACTGTACATCTGACCATCCTAAGGAGATTAACATCCTGCGAAAGTATTTATGGGCAGACTGGGATCTCAGAGGATGGGGAGCTGTAGTGTCTTGAGTGGGGTCGTGAAGAAGGTTACAATCCTCTGCAACCACCAGGAGGCCTTGTTGATTGTCCAAAACTGTATTCATCACACACATGAAAAACGGTATAACGGACCACAGGGGAAAATACCTGGAAACCAGCGTGATAAGGTTCCCCTGTGTCTTACCCTGAATGAACACACAGCAGCCTTCCTTGTCTTTGACCACCTTAACTTCCTGAACAGTGATATGCTTAGCAATGAGTATTGCCACCCTTCACCTCTTACCCCTCCCATAGGTAGAGTGATCACTGCTGCATACCCAAACTTCAATAGTTCCTGACTTTCTGGCTGAGTCAAGTGAGTCTCCTGGAGACAAACTATGACAGGATGATCTTTCTTTATAATAGAAAATATTTTAGCCCTTTTCACTGGATTGTTTAACCGATTCACATTAACAGAATATAACTTTAGCCGAGGTTAACCATCACATAATAGTTGGACTGGAACCTGAAGAATGACAATCTTCAGTAGAGGAGCAAGGGGCCAGCACCTCCATCTGCAGGTAGTGTGGTCGAAGAAGTTGTTGGCATGGGGACCGCACCTCACGCCTTCAGCACTAGGCAGAACAATAAGGTCCAGGAACAAATGCAAATGAACTACAAGTACATAATAAAGAACCAGAACTATATACACAACAATAGGTGAAGAATGGGATTCCAAGGGAGGAGATCCCATTATGCAGATTCTCTATGTCAGAGGGGAGAGGTAAGGTCCTCCATCTCCTGAGGCTGGGAAGTAGGGAAACAAAGCTTCGGCCTCCAGGGAGCAAACGCTCCAGGAGAAACACAGAAGGTGGGGGCGGGGGAGCAAGGAATTAGAAAGCATCAGCAGAAATCTGACCTGGTTCTTTGGTATTGGAAACAAATGAGTAGATGGGGTGGGCCTGTTTGGCCTTGCAGTCTGGTGCAGATATAGTACCACCAAGGGATAGAATACCCAAGAGTATACACCTCACTGCAACCAGCTCAACTGATTTGCTCTGTTGCTGAGAGGGCTGAGTATCCAACCTGGAAAAGTTATGGATGCTGAAAAATGTGAAGGGCTGCAGAATGACAAACGAGACACCACCCTGTAATGTGCTTAAGGGATGGGACAATAATGACTGACCGTGTGGAATGTTTAAGGGACTGTTCCCTGTCATCTCCCTCTAGTAAGGTATAGAGATGTAAAGGGGTGAAAATGAATGGCGGGGAAACTGACCGGTGGAGATTTCTCAGGCAATAAAGCAACTGGATTATATTGCAAAGCTTTCTACTATAGGCTATGTTTACAAACTATGAAATAACAAAAGAACCAAATATTTGATAGCAAAAACAAACTATGTTAAAACACTGAAGAGGAGAAACTTGGCTGGGTTCCATCCCCATGTTCGGTATAAGAGAAACTTCAGTTCAATGGTCCATAGTCCCTTATAATGCATAGATCAAGGGAATGTTAGGAAAAATCCAAAAAGCCCAGACAGAGTCCCATAGGCACAGGAGGTGTGATAGGGCACATTGGCCTATGGCTACGGGCCCACTGACAGTGGGAAAAACAAATCCTGTGGTCTGTGTACCTGAATTGCCTGCAAGAAAACCCATATGACCCTGCATGTTGAAAAAGAGATAAAGTAGAAAGAAAGTGGGGAAACCCCGGTGGTAGGCCAGTCGAGGCAGGAGAGGCAAGGAGGTCCAGGAAAGAGACCCAATTAGTGGTGAAGAGGACATAGAGAACAGCACGGGAGCAAATACACCAAACACCTATGGAGTTACGCCAGGAGAATGGTGGTTTCTCAGCTTGGAAAGACGTTGCCTGTGGGCTGCTGTGACCACCATACAAAGCTTGCTCTGACAGGGCCACCTTGAATGAAAAAAGAAAGGGGGGGGCAGCATTATCAAGCCATCGGTGTCTGTATCCAACATGAAGCTGCCATTAGGATAATGAAGAAGGCTCTGTGGAGGGGGGGCTCCCAGTTGACCCAGCTGTCTAATATACTCCAGCTCCATGCCAATGGGGACACCCCACACCCATCCAGCTAAGACTTTCAGCTCAGTTGACATCTGGTCTTGCTGCACACTATAGGTCACGGGTAATGGCAGGAAGATAGAAGAAAGTGACAGTTATCCCTCAACATCGTCAGCCCAGTTGGGTAGCGGTAGCAGTGTCCCCGGATCCTGCCCCCTGCTCTAGACCCCCTACCAATAGAAAAAAAGAAAAAAAGAGTAGGGAAAGTCAAAGTTTGTCCTCTGCCACCCCCCCCCCCACAGGCCCTGCACAAATCGGTCCCTCACAAATCAAAGGGTACCACAGACCACAGATTAGTCCCCACTCAGAGCAAAATGTTCCCTACTGTAGTGGGCACCCACCAGAGTTCCTGGAGAAGGTCCAAAGTAAGTATGAAGGAAACTGCTCCATCAGGTTTTGCTGCTCTGTCTCTTCTTTTCCCCACAGTGGGGACGCGTGGGAAAGCTTGTAGTTGTGCAATAATTGCAAGAATCTCTTTCTTGGTGGACTGTACATGGCGCACTCTTGACAAATCCACCTTCTTCTGTGCATCTCCTCAGATCTGGTCTGTCAGGATGGCGACCTGTAGGAAGAAAACCTCTGGAGGACAAGTCCTTTTCTGCCTCCTCAGCTGTGTCATGAACTTATTGGCCCTCTGGGAGAAAAACAGTGAGCTTAGAAAGGTAGAGGGTTTGAAATGTAATCTGTTGTTGTTTTAGGGCCTGCATTATAGGGACATAAACTCGTCATCTCTTTATAATGTTAGTAGGGTAGTCATTGTCAAAAAGCACTCTACTGTTTTCATATTTTATAGTTTTCATCCTCCAGGCTCAGAGCAGGATCTCTTGCTTAGTTTTGTATCGATCAAACTGAGCAATTATTGAACAAGGGGTGGTTAGCTCCATCCCGAGGTAACAGACCTAGGTCCCAGTGTACTCTTTTGAATTCGAGAGCCTGTCCTGATCAAGCTGGAGGGCATCAAGAAGAAAGCGATCCAGAAAACCTTCCAAGTGGGGGCCCTTATACTAGTTTTTGGGGATACTGTAAAGACACATATTTTTACATCTCCCGTGACTCTCAACATTGTCTTGGCACTCCTGAATGGCACATTGGGTGTCCACCAGCTGCAAGACCATGGTCTCCCGATGGTTGACTCCTTGGTCAGTACCGGTAAGCTGGGTATCCGCACTGTCTGCTTGTTGTTTCAGAGTAGTGAGTTCTGTGCCCATAGTGTCCAACTTGCTGGTGATCACCAATCGGAACTCATGCAGCTTCTGGAGGATGATGTTGAACTTCCTGCCTTTTTTTCTTTTGCTTTGTAGGGGGTAGGATGTTCAGGTTCCAGGGAGCACATAAATCTCAAGGCCATGGAGCTGTCTGAGTCCTCGGCTTCAGTTCTCCATCTATCGGTATGTGGTGCTTCAACCTGGGGCTTGTGTTTCTCAGCCTTCTTCATAATGCCTAGTGGCACTCCTGCTGTAAATAAAAAGGGGTTTTGTCTAAGGAAAAATAGAATTAGGAGGCGTTTTTTGTGCCAGTGCAGACAGAGCTCTGGGCTTAGGCTGCCATATCGATGCTGACATCACCAGAAGAATTTAATGGCACACTGTTTCTAAAGATGTAGCAAGCCACTGCCGGGCTTGTCCACAGCGCCAGATAGTGCGAAAGAACAGCAAAGACTCAAACAGAGGGGAGGATCACCCAGGAGGTCAAAAAAGGGGGAACACTTTTTCAGGTATGTGAGGGAAAAGAGGAAAGCAAGGGGTGATGTAGTGTGAATGAGAATCAAGAGACCTGGGGGGGGGGTGCAGTAGGACTGTGTAGAAGAATATCAAGAAAAAGCAAAAATTCTAATTAAATACTTCTGTTCAATCTTCACACTGGAAGAAACCAACATGCATTAACAAGCACTGTGAGGGGTGTGTGTGTATGACATAAGTCCATTTTTAGAAGAGAGAGTCTGCCAGGGATTGGAAGCTCTAAAGGAAAACAAGGTGATGGGGACAGATGGGATCCACCCAAGGGTACTAATAGAACTTAGTACGGTGCTAGCTGCCCCTTTGGCAACTCTGTTCAACACCTCAATGGAGACAGCAGCGGTTCCAGAGGACTGGAGGCGGTCTCATGTGGCCCCTCTGCACAGCAGCAGGGAGGAGGGTAGCAATTACAGACCACTCAGTCTCACATCAGTAGTGGGGAAATTAATGGAGAACACAAATAAAGTGGGGACTTCTTCTGGTGTGACAGGAGCACTTGGTAAACTTAACAGAGGCAAAACAAACAGCAAAAGAAAAAGGGTTTATATCAGCCTTATCAGCTGTCCACATAGTAGAGCTGTATAAAAGATCACGTCATTCAAGTTCACACAACTCAGGCAGTGTACAAACAAACAGGGGTCTAGCCTCCTGAAGTTTCACGACAAATCGGGTGCATAATCATGACACCCTATGGAGACACATATTTATGCACCCATTTTTAAAGACATAGGGCTTGATTCTCAAAGGTTGACGAAGGGCTTGTGCACGCCCTACTTCAAACCCTGCGCTGTCCTGAGTACACTGGCACACCATGCATCTGATTCTCATAGGTCACATGCATTTGCATCGCTTTGCCCTCTTTATGGTGGCTTGCACCAAATATTTGGCACAAATCCCATAAAAAGGTCCACGAAGTTAGACCAGCAAAATCTGGTCCAACTCACGCCCTGTGGCGCACGGGATCAAGAATCCTGATTGCCAGCCAGGAATGCTGCAGTCTCACGCAATTGTGTGTACCCAAGCTTGTAGGTATTCAATCTCTTTAAGAATCGAGCCCATGATGTGCTAATTGTACCATAAGGTGATATGCTAGAAACGAGTTACTGGTAAGTCTGAATGTGCAAAAACATAAAGTAAAAATCCAGTGCAAAGAACATGTGAAGTGCAGTGAATAAATTCAAATCACTTCATAACTTAGAAAGAAAATCTATCAAGTTAGGTGCAAACATTTTTCTAGCTCACTATATAGATGAACAGAGCTAGATGCATAAGTGTTTCACACACGTTTGTATGAGTTAAGTGCATACACAGTAAATATATTCCACTTTCAAGTAAGTGACATGAGATGCCACGATTCATTGCTAGGATCTTAGATGTGAGAGTCTAGGTGACATGAGCACAGTTTGTTTCTGGGTCCTTGATGAAAACAGCAATATACAGTATCATAAAAACAGAGCAACATGGCACTAGAAAAATGGACAAGCAAAATAGTCCAGTCATCATCTATCAAATGCTGTACAGTTTAATCATGTCAGGAAAGGTAGTAGTTCCACATGTTCATTAAGGCCTGACTTTTGACATGCTTTTACATTATGTACCCACATTGATTCTGTCCTTTACATGAAATTTGCAGGATCATCTCCCCTCTGTTCCAGTCATAGAAACATAAACTTTAGGGGCAGATAAGGACCGCTTGGCCCACCTTTTCTGCCCATTTCCCTACCTACTGGATAAGCTGTAGATCCTAGTTAACCAACAGCCTATTTCTTCCTACCCCCCCACAAAAATTGCCTTATGTCTGTCCCATGCATTCTTGAATTCTTGCATAGACCCCACAACCTCCTCAGGAAGGCTGTTCTATGCATCCACCGCCCTCTCTTTGAAAAAATACTTCCTCACATTCCCCTGAGCTGTTCCCCCTCTATCTTCAAATTGTGTCCCCTTGTTCTTGCACATCTCTTTTTCTGAAAGATGCTACCCTCTTAGACTTTGTTGATTCCACTGAGGTACTTTAAAGTTTCTATCATGTCCCCCATCTCCCTCCTTTCCTCAAGGGTATACATATTAAGCTCCTTTAGTCTCTCCTAGTATGGCTTCTCTTGCAGACTCGTGCATTTTAGCTGCTTTCCTCTGGGTTGCCTCCATCTTGTCTATGTCCGTGCGGAGATGGGGTCTCCAGAACTGGATGCAGTACACCAGATGGGGTCTCACCAACTGTCTGTACAGAGGGATAGCAACTTCCTGTTTTCTTCTGGTGATGCCTGTCCCTATACATCTTAGTATCCCCCCAGCCCTCCCTACTGTCTTCTCACATTGCTTGCCAACCTTAAGGTCATCTGATAAGATTACCCTCAGGTCCCTTTCCATTTCTATTGTTGTTACTACCTCTCCCTCCATTGTGTACTCTTCCCCTGGGTTTTTGTTTCCCAGGTGCATTATTTTGCACTTCTTTGCATTGAATCCAAGCTACCATACTTCTGACCAATAGTCCTACCTTGCCAAGTCCCTTCTCATCCTTTCCGTGTCCCCTTGTGTATCAACCCTGTTGCAGATCCTTGTGTCATCTGCAAAGAGTCATACTTTTCCTTCCAGTCCCTCTGCAATGTCACTTCTAAAGACATTAAAAAGGACTGGACCCAGTACTGAATCCTGTTGTACCCCACTAGTAACCCCCCTTTCTTCTGAGTGGAGTCCACTTACTATTACCTTCTGTGTCCTGTTGTCCAGCCAATGTTTTACCCAGGCTACCACTCTGGGACACACTGCCAGGCTGGCTAATTTGTTTATTAATCTTTTGTGTGGTACTGTGTCAAATGCCTTCCTAAAGTCTAGGTAGGCCATGTCCACAACCCCTCCCTGGTCTACTACTTTGGTCACCCAGTCAAAGAAATCAATTAGATTCATCTGACATGACCTTCCCACTGTGAATTCATGCTGCCTTGGGTCCTGTGCCCACTGGCCTCTATGTACTAAACAATTTTTTCCTTCAGAAGAGATTCCATCATTTTCTCAGTCAGACTCTCTCAAAAACCCAAGAAAGTAAAAGTGTGTCCTCTCCCCATTTCACTCACATGTCTTGCTAATGCATTTTCCATTATACTCCTGTTAATCTCATTAATATATTCCATGATTCTTGTTCTATATTTTTGGTCTGTTTTGCTGATATAATAAGCCTGGCAGCTACACTGTGTGACATACATTAGACAGGTGGAAGCACAGGTAATATAATGTCCAATTATGAATACCTTGCTAACACATTTTCCGTTGTACCCCTGTTAATCTCGTTAATATGTTCCCCGATTCTTGCTATTTTTAAAAAAATTCTGGAGGGGAACCTGTAGCTACTATGAATGGCAGTGATACTGACACCACTGGTGAGACAGCTTTTTTTAGGGGAGAGCTGTTCTTCACAATCCCCTCATCCGACGACAACTCAGGAGTAGAAACAGGGACATGAGATTCTGTTTCCTGGTAGAAGAATGAGGTGGGGCAGATTGGGCAAGAGGCGCTGGTTGGAGACAATGACAGGACAATAGCCCCAATAGACAGAGACCCGTGAACAGGAGATACAACCAACAATGGGATCAGAAGAGCCAACCACGCCAACAACATCAGCAGCAACACAGAGGCCAGAATCAGTGGGCCCCAAGATATTGAACATTATAAATATTTTGAGCTATGTTCAGGTGCCAGCACAGCAGCAGGTATTACAGAAGGGCTTGACTTTCATACCAAAGCTAAAGGTAAACCCTTTTGATGTCTATTTATATTTACAAAGATTTGTCAGGGTTTTGAACTGTGAGTCCTTCTTTGAGGGCAATCCAAATATGGGGGAAACAAAAGAAGTGAACTATTAGAGGTTATCAGAATGCATTATGTTACGGGCATGGATAATAATTTTCCTGAGACTATGTTGCAACCATTCAGGAAAAAAGTATACTTTTTGCACTCCTCACAACCCAGCAGTACAGGTATTTGAGAGACTGTGTCTGCATCAACTAGACGTTTTTGAAGAAGCAAGAAGGCCAAACTTCATTAACCACACTAAAGTGGAATTCAAAGCCACAGAACTGAGAAACCATCTAAACACAACTGTTTGGGCAGCTGATAAGGGGGAGCCAGCCTGTGCCTGACAAAAAAGGGAAGCCAAGTGGTTTCCAAGGTAAAGAGTCAGGGGAACTCAGGTGTTATATGTCAGAGACTTTGTCTAATGTTTGTCCAAAAAAATTGAGAGAAGGGGCTAGTACAGTAGGAGGGGGGTGGCTCAGGGAGCTCTCAGCAGATAGTTGCCCTGTACACAGAGTTCAGTACCCTCTAACTCAACTGCACATATGTACCCAGAGGAGGTGAATGGATTGGTAACCTAGAAATTGAGGGATATTGGGGCCTCCATTTCTATGGTGAAGTAGGTTTTGATTCAGGAGGAACAGATCCTGCCTGGCCAGTTTTCTAGGATTAGAGGCGTGACAGATCCTGCAGTCTTAGTGCCAATGGCCTGGATCTTTCAAAGTGGAGAAGGTGGTCATGGTTTACAGGAGGTGGTTGTTGTACCAGACATGCCTATGTATTCAAACATGGGTAATGACTTCGATAGTAGGGCCAATATTGTGTGTGTCACTACCCATAGCAAGGTGGGGAACCTGCTTCTAAGGATACAGGGGGAGCAGTGCAGGAGGAAGCAAGCCCTACATCAGTAACAGGAAAAGCTGTAGCTGAAGAATGAGCTGGGAGCAGCAATTCTGAGCCACAGCTACAGACTGAGGAGACCCCAGGCGTGAGCAGCTCTCCCACAGCAGAATGTGTTTTAGGGAAGGTCAGGCATGCAGAGCTGGGGAGAGCTCAACAAGCTGACCCATCTCTTCCAAAATTATGGAAGTTAGCCACCAGGGTGGAAGGTGACTCTCCAAGTTCTGGAAAAAGGGAGGTGTACTGGGAGAATGACTCCTGTACCATGAATGGGTTCCTAAGGGAGGATTGGAGGAAGGGGTACTCCAGCAGATAGTGGTTATTAGGGAGTATAGGAAGCAGTTTCTGGCCTTAACTCATGACATACCCTTTTCTGGATACTTAGGGGTCAGCTGTACAAAACGGCAGCTGACTATCAGTTTTTAATGGCATAAGATTTCTCTTTTTTTTAAGTAATTTATTACATTTTCAGCAGTACAGAGTTTAAGACAAACAAATGCACAACAAACACTGAAGAAGTCCTGAAAAATAACAAAGAACAGTTGAAGCTTTGTTGCAAACTAAAATCAGTAGGATGTAGTGCTAATTTAATAAAGGTGAGGTGCAACATGAAGCCACCAGACATCCCCGTTACAAACCATGAACAGCATACAAAACCCCCAACTCAAGGCAGGTAAAGGAGAGATCATTCTCTTTCAAGGAATAAACTTGGGATCCCTCTGCATTATAAACAGGACCCACCTGTTCCATCTGTTCCTCCCCTTTTCCTCCTGTTGTTGAATCGTATAGGTTAGCTTTTCCATAGTATATATAGAATTAACCAGAGTAATCCAGTTCTCAATAGTAGGGCCTCCAGCTGTAAGCTATCATTTTGTTATGCAGTTTTGTGCCGTAAGTATGAGAATACCTAATAAGTAATGGATTGTGTCATCTTTGAGACCCTTTGGGTATAAGAAAAACAGAGATGTTCTGTTAACATCAACTGCTGGTCAAAATTTCCTGGCTGTCTTTCTCCTGCAGGGAGAAAAAAGGGGTCAGATGGGGGTAGGCCCAAAAAATATGGTAATGGTCGGCTCTCTCCATTACACATTTTCTCCGGTACTGGCGATGGGGGCAGTGTGGTGGTGAACCTTCTGCACCAGAGTTAAAAAAAAAATCAGACATTTTCAGCTAAACTCCCTACTCATCACTAATGACTTTGAGGTAATTTTATGTGTTGTTAGGCATGTCCTCTACCACAGTTCTACAGAGAAAGGTACATTTTCTGGAGAGAGAGGAATGTTGAGCTCACTGTTCCAGGAAGCTAGGACTGAGATTGGGGAAGAGCTTTAAGGTGGGCAAGGGCAGAATGCAAACGAGTTTATCCAGAAGTGTAGTAATTGTAAGCTGCACTAGTGGTTTTTGGGGATCTAGCATGGGACCTCTGCATATCCAAGCAGAGAGGAAAGCCCGAACCTGAAAGTAATGGGATACTTAGGCTGTGTTTGAGTGCTTGAAAGGGTTTGAACTGGGAGCCTTCTACTGATTGATAAGGATAAGCCCACTTTCAAAAGTCCAGCACTCACCCCCACTTAATAAAAATGCTATTCGCTTGTAGTCCACAAAAAGTACTAATCTTTATTAAAGTGCCAGTGCACAACACTTCTAACGTGTCTTGACTAGTTTCGGAAAAAGAGTCCTTTATCAAAAGACATGCATTTCAAATCACGCATACTGCTTATATAGTGCATTAGTTATGGCATCATAATTAGGTACCTGGTGCAGGCCACAGGTGAAATGTGTAAACACAATACCAGAACACAGTACAAGACAACACATTTAAAAATGCATAGTGCTCAGGGCAACAGCACAAAAGTTTATACCAAAGAACATTTCAAAAGAGAATAAATATTCATATATAGAACAAATGTAAATAAGGCTAAAGGTGCATTGGAGTTCTTATTTTCTGCTTATAAAGTCTCGTGACAACACTGAGATGTAACTAAAAGCAGAAACTCCATGTAGATTTAATCAGTCTTACACAGTGAAATGAGAAGTATAAAAAGGAAGAAAAATTGGAATTTATGTCAGAAAGGCAGTATGCCAGGAAGACATATGATTACTACGATGTATATTTATTTTTATTTATTTATTTATTTATTTAACAATTGGAATTACAAACCTTAGAGTCAAAGACTCTTTTGCAAAGGCTCCACATCAAGGTACAGTAGAAAACAAACAATGGCAGGCATATATATTCAAGGATAAAGCATTAGATTATGATTATAAACATTGTAAAACATACAGGGGGGATCAAAACCAAAAAATCTTTGGGTGATAGAGGACCCAGTGATATTGATACCATAAGAATAGGTTACAGGGGAGAGGAAGGAAGAGCAGAGCCAAAGGTGGTTATCTGGTATACACACATGTACGTATATTAAAAAGTGACCATTATGTCAAATTCATATGAACTACTCACACTGTGGATATTACATGTATACTGTTTCAACAAGCATAAATCTCATCAGTGTCCCTAAGGTGCACAAGAATTTTCAAGCAACACCAACCCCCGGTCGACCTCTAGTAAGTGATATAGGGTCCCTTACTGAACCCCTATCACAAAATATTGACCACTACTTAAAACCTTTTGTTGAAACCCTGGGATCATACATTAGTGATACAGGAGATATTCTGAATGTTTTGGAGGATATTGAGGTAGGCAGGGACTCCCTTCTAGTCACCCTAGATGTGGAGTCCCTGTACACCAGCATACCCATCCAAGGGGCCCTGGAGAGTATATAGAGAATAGTGCATGGGCACCATAAAGAATCAGCCTATTGTGCCACAGAGGAGTTCGACACTCGTGACCTCGAGAGTGAAGCCTGAGAGGTCCCAGGTAATCAGCACCCCGATGTGGCACAATATGCTGGTTGGGCATGTGGTTGCCCATGCACTATTTTAGTGTATAGTTTCCGATTAGGTATTTCAATTTTTTTAATTTTTTAAATACAAAAAAAAAACAAAAGGTTTGCTGCTCCGCCGCGGCTCACGAGTTAGGGCTGTTGTTGCATTGTGCTGGTTGCTAGAGCAGAGACGTCGGTTGGATGCATAGCCTTCTATTGGCTATCAAGTCTGTGTGGGAGGAATGTTCAACATAAATAAAATGACAGCCGTAGTTCTCGAGAGGGTTTGGGGATCACTCGGTTTCTTTTCTTTTTTTTTTAAACTAAATCTATCTGGTTGGTCCTGCATTTTAAAAATATCTGGTTGATCCTGCATCTTGAGAGACTCCAGTGACGCTGCTTGTAATGCCGCCGCCAGAGTGTGGAGCCTGCCGTTTTCAGCCGAGTACAGGTAAACGACTGAGCGCATGGAACCTCTAGAGGTTTTCAAAATGTTGTTCTGCTGCAGTAGGGTACAATCACGTTCCATGACCTTTTGAACTGCAGCAGAACAACATTTTGAGACCCTCTGGCTTCCATGCACAATAAGGGTCCACTATACATTATAGAACATTTTCTTGATAGCTGAGACAACAATAGGGAGTCCCCTACTGCATTTCTTGTGAAAGTGTTTGAATTTATTTTGTCATACAACACCTTCACCTTTTGGACCAATTTTTTCTACAAACAAAAGGAATGGCTATGGGGACTACTTTTGCCCCAGTATAGCTAACCTATACATGGGGATGTGGGAAAATAAATATGTGAGAGATCCAGAGCACAATCCATTTTTTGATAAAGTTGAACTATACTGTCATTTTATTGACAATTTGATTTTGATTTGGAAGGGTAATATACAGGAACTGGGTTTATTTGTGGACTTCTTGTACCAAACTAACCCAAACCTTCATTTCAGCTACACTGTTAGTGAGACAGAATTTTTTTTTCTAGACCTACACATCACTAAGGACAGAGAGGGAAATATAGGTACAAATATCTATAGGAAAATGTGTGACAGGGAATACCATCCTATTGTTCTCAAGCTGCCATCCACGCCAAGTAGTGGAAAACATTCCTAAAGGGCAATTCCTTAGGATAAAAAGAAATTACAACTCTATAGACAAATATGACATGGCAGCTTCTGATCTAGAGGGCAGATTTGTAGAGAGGGGATACAGTTCAAGAAAGATGCAAGAGATGACATTACAGTCAGAAATATTTATTTATTTATTTAGCTTTTGTTTATTTATTTAGCTTTTTTTTACCGGGTAAGTACACTAGACAAGTATTATGCCTATTTTCAGGAACGACCCGGGAGAATACAACATGAGGAACAACAGTCAAGGAGACATGGCAAAGAGAGTACAGTTTTTTGTCACAGTAAACAAACATGTGGGAAATACATCATTTGACGCTAGAGAAACATATAGTAGTAAGCACATTTCAGATTATACACTCTAGACTAGCTAGTTCAACTGACAGATATATACAGGTCATCACATAGGAGTGGAGCATAGCTCAAGGACCGGATTGGTCATAATATAACTTATAACATTGTATACACCCCTAGGCTAGTTGGATCGCTGGACAAGTATATACAGCTCATCACATTTTCTAAATATGCTCATGTTAGACAGAAACAGAAACACTTGGTAGTACAAGTTTCTACCAAATGACCAAGGTGCACAATATGTCATGGTTAGCCTATGACCGTGGAGCAATAATGGGTGTAAAAATGCCCAAGGCTTTTTAGGCAGGAGTAGTCAGAAGTCATTGATACAGTGGGGAAAATATCTCCAGGAATTCAACGGAGACACCCTGGGGAGGTTCAGACAAAACAATTTGACACTTTACTCTAGGGAGATTTGGGTCAGTCACACTCTGATGCTACTTTTAGGAAACCCCACAGGGAATTTCGAAAACTCAGATAGGAGGGGGCAGCTCGGATATCCACAGGCAGCGAATTCCAGAGTCTGGGCGCACTTATGGCAAAGTTCCGATCCCCCATGAGGGTCCGGGTAGGAGGGACTTTGAGCATCTCTGATGTGAGAGACCTAAGTTGGTAGGGGGTGGGATTCAGTTTAGGCAGAAGCCGGGTCAGCCCCTGGGGGGTGCTAGTTCTGATCACTTTCCCAGAGAGGCATCCCAAACCAAAATCAAGGTATCTAGCTGGTGAGAACCAGCAGAGTTTCTCATATAGCTCACAATGGTGGGTGAGTCAGGGGGCAGCCAAGGCAAAACAACAAATGTTATTGTAAGCAATGTACCACCGGGTGAGATGTGTCTTTGGAGAGCGAGCAAATAGGTGCAGCCCATAGCTGAGGGAGGGAAGGAGCACACCCTTCGCTAGGGCAAGCCTGGCTGCTGGTGTGAGGTTATACTTGGCCCTATAGGCCAGATCCAGTTTGCAGTTTGCCGCCCTGCAGATGTTAAGGATATGATTACCCATGTCAAGTTGGGGGTCAAGTATTACCCCCAGATATTTGATGGAGCTCACTATGGGTAGTGAGGATCCATCTGCGCTGGTGACATGTAAGCAGGCTGATGAGGCTTTGATTTTAGCCACTGAGCCAAAGAGCATAGCCTGTGTCTTTTTCAGGTTCAGGACCAGCTTGTGACTAGTAACCAATGACAATACCCTGTTAAAGTCATCGGTCAGGTTCTGGTTTAGGTAGTGGCATTCTGGGGTGAGCCAGGATTACCAGATCATCTGCATACATGGTGGTGCTACAGCTGGTAGTAACCATGGGTAGTTGATTGATGAAGAGGGAGAAGAGGAGGGGACCCAGTACTGAGCCTTGAGGCACTCCGGAGGTCACCGGTAGGGGCTCGGAGAGGACTTTATTCAAGCAGGTATGCTGCTTTCTGCCATGTAGATAACCCATTAGCCATTTCATGGCATGGGGGGAGAGACCAAGTGGCCACAACTGTGCACCAAGCAGTTTGTGGTCAACCAGGTCAAAGGCTTTGGATAGGTCGATAAATATTGCACCAGAGAGTTTGCCCTGGTCCATGGCTGTTCGGATACTTGATGTAACCAAGATTAAGGCTGTGGTGGTGCTGTGTCCCTTATGAGAGCCATGCTGGGCTGGGGACAGAAGTTCATGAGAGTGGATATATTCCGAAAGCTGCTCAGCCACTACCTTTTCAAGGAGCTTTCCCAGAGACACTGTTCTACAGAAAGGACCAGTCAGGAAACAAGATGAACACAAACTCAACTTTGTTATTAATTATTCTACACATGCAAACAAAATAGGAGAGATTATACAGAGGAATTGGAATATCCTCGGGGGGGGACATACACCTGAGGGAGTTTCATCATAATACACCTCGTCTCTCCTATAGATGAGCTGACACACTTAGGGATTATCTTGTTCATAGCAGACTCAGTAAACCTGTTGTAAAGGCATGGCTCACCAACACTTGTGTGGGCTGCTTCCCCTGTAAGAGATGCGTTTACTGTCCAGTGATTACCTCAGGAAGGGAGTTCAATAACCCAAACAACAGTAAAGTTTTTGAAATTCACCAGTTAATGACATGTGACACCCGGGGTGTAATTTATTTAACCAAATGCTGCTGCAGTTCCTTCTACATTGACAAAACAGAAGGAGCTTCCAAATACCAAGTGAGTGAGCACTGCAGAGCCATGAAACATGAGAACCTTACATGTGCTACAACACTTCACATTAAAGGGTCCGTCAATCCTGGTGAACATAAGTTTATGTGTCGGGCAATAGAGAAAGTCATGCCGAAGCCCAGAGGGGGTAACTACAAGAATTTAATACTACAGAGAGTGGGCTTCTGGATATATACCCTAGGAGCATGCAGAGTCCCTGGCTTAAATGATAGAGTTAACATCACTTTATACATTAAATACAGTTATAACATGGGTTCCTAAAATACTGTCTTCTGATTTTGTCCAAACAGGTCACTTGACCATTGATTAATCACTGATATACCCACAGCTGCATGTTCACATGGTTTTATTTCACTATTTCTTTAGGTAACACTCTAACGCAACATTGGCAATGTTATAAGAGGATTAACCCACAACAGGGTATGGGTTTACGGAGCATTAATCCATGCCTGGGTGGTTGAAATCACTTGGCTTCACCTAGTGATTCCAACCACCCCAGGTGTGGATTAATGCTTAGTAAGCCCATACCCTGTTGTGGGTTAATCCCTCAATAGTCATCTAACCCCCCCCGATATGTTTTTGATGGGACACTGATGAGATTTATGCTTATTGAAACAGTATACGTGTAATGTCCACAATGTGAGTAGTTCATATGAATTTGACATAATGGTCACTTTTTAATAGACTTATATGTGTGTATACATTGTAGTATTTATATGTCTTCCTTGCATACTGCCTTTTTGACATAAATTCCCTTTTTTCTTTCTTTTAGACTTCTCATTTCCCCTATATGAGACTGATTAAATCTACATGGAGCCTCTGCTTTTAGTTACATCTCAGTGTTGTCACGAGACTTTATAAGCAGAAAATAGGAACTCCAATGCACCTTTAACCTTATTTATATTTGTTCTATATATGAATATTTATTCTGTTTTGAAATGTTCTTTAGTATAAACTTTTGTGCTGATTCCCTGAGCACTATGCACTTTAAAATGTGTTGTCTTGTACTGTGTTCTGGTATTGTGTTTACACATTTCACCTGTGGCCTGCACCAAGTACCTAATTATGATGTCATCATAACTAATGGACTATATAAGCTGTGTTTGTGATTTGAAATGCATGTCTTTTGATAAAGGACTCTTTGTCCAAAACTAGTCAAGACATGTTAGATGTGTTGTGCACTGGCACTTTAATAAAGATTAACACATTTTGTGGACTACGAGCGAGCAGCATTTTTATTAAGTGGTGGTGAGTGCTGGACTTTAGAAAGTGGACTTATGTTTTTTTTGACCTAGCACCCCAGCCTGGTGCAACCTTCTGCTTCGATTTGGATAATTAATAAGGATATTGTAAGCCCTTAAGTTATCACTGCCTGTATCCCGCTTCAACCCTGACCAGCATAAAGGTGGTGTTAAGGTGGAATGGACCTAACCAGAGCATTTAGCCCAGTCTTGTGCACCCACCAGCACCAAATTCTTATAGGGGTAGGCACAAAACACAGGTTACTCACCTGTAACAGTAGTTCTAGGAGTGGTATATGTTGTTCATCCACACTATCTGGCAGAGTTCTTGCCCCTTTAAGAAGTGCTACAAAGTCTTCAAGCTGACTCCTCCCACCCACCTGGGTGGCATATCCCTCAACTCTATCCCATGATACCAGGTCTTGTCCGCTGGAAGCATCGGTTGTGCGCTTAAGCCAGGGGAGGTCAGGTGCGTCTGTGTGGATGAACAACATATTCCACTCCTAGAACTACTATTACTGGTGAATAACCTATGTTTCTAGAGATGTGGATATGTTGTTCTATCCATACTATCTGGCATACTTCTAGCAGTTCTCCGGGAGGAGGGAGGCAAGGCATACACCCCTTATTTAGGGAACAAAGACTGGAGAACTGAGGCCCCAAAACCAGCATCCTGGCATGACTCGAGGTCAATGTGGTAATGGGAAATGAAGGTGTGTGCTGACTTCCAGGTAGCAGCCCTGCAGATTTCCTGGATAGGGACGTCCCTAGAAGCAGCCACCAATGCAGCGGTATGATGGGTGGAATGAGCCCTCAGCCCTCTGGGAAGCTCCCTACTCACAAACCTATAGCAGAGATCAATGCAGGAAGTGATCCACCTGCCAATTATCTACTTGGTTGCAGGTCTGCCAGGTGCTGCTTCAGTGTAGGTGACAAATAGCTGGTGAACGTCTCCCCAAATTCCAGCCGTGCGCTCCTTGTAGTAAGCGAGCCCTCACTTCAGGTCCAGAGTACGAAGCTTGTGTTCAGCCTCCGAGGTGTGATTCGGGAAGAATACGGGAAGAGTCATCACCTGATTAAGGCAAAACTCTGACACAACCTTTGGGAGGAACTTCAGGTTGGGGCGCAGGACAACCTTGTTGCTGTGGAAAACTAAGTAAGGAGACTCCACTGAAAGTGCCTGGCACTCCCCAGTCCTTCTGGCTGATGTGATAGCCACCAAGAAGGTGGTCTTCCATGACAGGTGAGACATCTCACACCTGTGTGTCGGTTCAAATGGCTTGCCCATGAACTTTGCCAAAACAAGCAATAAGTCCCACAGTGGTGGTGGTTCACACACTGGAGGGGACCTTCTCCTGCACCACTGACTGCTGACCAGCCCATACCCAGTAAGCAGAGATGGCTGCCAGGTGCACCTTAAGGGTCATTGACCGAAGGCCCCCTTTTTAGAGGGACTACAAGTAGTCTAAAATGCTAGCCACTGGACAGAACAAAGGGTCCAAACCCTTGCCCTGATGCCAAATGAAGAATCTCTTCCATTTGAAGGTGTAGCATTTTCTGGTCGACTCCTTTCTAAATGCTTCCACTACAGTGAAGACATCTTTGGAGAGACCCAAAGCCTGGACCTCTAGCTCCTCTGGAACCAGGCTGTCAGGTACAGGGATTGAAGGTCCGGGTGGAGTACCTTCCCCTAATTGTTAGATAGCAGGTCCAGGCATAGGGGAAGATGCCACAGGAGCCTGTTGCTGAGGCTGAGGAGATCGGGGTACCAAAACTGGTGTGGCCAGTCTGGAGCCACCAGGATCATCCATGCATTGTCCCTCCTGACCTTGAGCAGCTCTTTGTGAATCAAGGGAATGGGAGGGAAGGCATGAAAGGGGCCTGGGATCCAAGGCCTTGAGAAGGCATCCCCCTTCAGCATTCTCTGCTGAGGGGGGCGAGCACAAAACAGCCTCAGCTTTGCATTCTTCCTGGAGGCAAGCAGGTCCATCTGTGGGGTACTCCACTGGGAAAACAGGCTGTGTACTACCTTTGGGAGGAGAGACCACTTGTATGATGCCTCGCCCACAATGCTGAGGTTGTCCACCAGCTGATTGGAGGCCCCTGCCACATGGATGGCTAGGAGATCTGCCTCCAGGCTGTGCATGTCGGTCCATATGCAGAGAGCTTCTTTGCATAGTGGCAGGGAGGGTGTCTCACCCTAATTGGTGAGGTAGTACATGGTCGAGGTATTGTCCATCTGGACTTGGACCACCTGACCCTGAATGTGAGGAGTGAAGGCAGTCAGCACCAGCAAAACTACTCAGAGCTCCAACAGGTTGATGTGACTTTGGGACCCCTCGGGGGTCCAGAGCCCATGGACTCCATGTACTCCACTGGATGGGCTCCCCAGCCCATGAGTGAGGCATCAGTCATCAGGGTGACTGTTGGCTGTGGGTGGATGAATAGGATCCCTTCCTGCAGATGTTCTGGGACCAGCTACCACTGGAGGGTGTCCCACATCCACTGGGTCACAGTGACCAGCTGGTCAAAGTGACACTTGGGCTGAGACCACTAGCTGGCCAGCTTCCATTGCAGGGAGTACATTCTCCAGTGGGCCCAGTGCCATGTAACCCAGCAGGTGCAGGAAGTCCCGGGCAGGGAAGAATTGCCCAACCAGAAATTATTGGGCAAAGGAGGAAAGATCCTCCGCTCTATCCACTGGGAGCCGAGCTCTGACTCAGCAAGAGTCGAGCTCTGTCCTGATGAAGGTGATCACCTGTGAGGGTATGAGTTCTGACTTGGTCTCAGTGACCAGGAGGCCAAGGGAGGTGCAGGTCTGGAAGGCCAGATCCCTGGACCGCTCTGCCTCGAGCCTGGAGGGACCCGTAATCAGTCAATCATCCAGGTAGGGGTATACCTAGACCCCTCGATGCCTCAGGTAAGCTGTCACCACTGCAATGCATTTGGTGAAGACCCTGGGGGCTGAGGACAGGCTGAAGGGCATGGCCTGGAACTCGTAGCGGGTCCCTTCCACCCGAAAGCAGAGGAACCTCCAATGGGACGGATGGATCGGTACATGGAAGTGTGACAGGGTTGAATAGGACCCTGTCCCAGTTGTTATGGATAGTATGACTGCAAGGATATGTTCTGTTCTTTTCTTTTCTGTCTCATGTCTGTCTGGTTGCGCAACCAAATTTTCCTGTGAGACCTAGGATTTGATCACCCCGACAGTCTCACAATTCTTTGTCTCTCACTGTCTCTCAGTCTTCCCTTGTTGTTTCTGTCTTTTTCTCCCTTGCATATCTGCTGGTATAAAAATATATGTGAATCATTATGTAGAAATGTAACTGATATTGGGATCCTTTTGTTTAGAAATTATGTAGTGTTACTGTTGAAATGTATATAATTATAGTTTGAGATTATTGCAAAAAGCTATTGAGAACTCAAGGTATTAACCTGGGAGCAGTTTTTAAGCCCTTTTTCAGAAGCTGTGGAGAAGGGGCCTCAGTTCTGGGCCATTGTGTTCTTGTTGCACCTGCCTGAAAATGCAAGATCATTTTAGAAAAAAGACAGGATACTTCTTAATGAGTGGGGCTGCAAAGACTTATAAGAGAGAGCTGAAATGTTTTGAGTCACACAGAGATTGAAGGGAAACTCAGATGGATCCTCTCTGTTTATTCTGCCTTTGTAAATAGTTATTCTGAACAATTTTATTTTTTTGTGTTACTGTTAGTACTAATAAACACTTTTTGTGAATTCTACAACTGCTCCTGTTTTTTTCTGTGCTTTGTGACCTGTTCCTTGATGACAGATGGTGTCAGCCTAAGTGGGATTTACACCGTGCAGACTCTAAGCCAGGAGTTTTGTGCATGGGTGCTGGACCTAGTACCAGGGAAGCATAGAGAAAGATATGGATTCTGCAGCAGGAAGTCCATTAGTGGTTACCAGGAGAATGGCAACCAAATTAGCAGAGGCAGAAGTCCAAGCTGAGATTATAAAGCCTGTACAAGTTATGGAAAAGGAACAGGCAGTGACAGAACCTGAAAGCTTGATGGACCTTTTCAGATGGTGGGCTATACGACAAAAAGAGATGGAGAAGCAGAGAGAAAAAGAGATTCAATGTTTAGAAGCACAGAGGAGAGAAGAGATGCAATGACAGGAGCAGCAGAGGTGGTAAGAGATACAGCAGATGAGAGAAGAGATGCAGCGACAGGAGCAGTGATGGCTGGATGCTTTGCAAGCTATCAAAGGCAGATGATCTGGCACAGATCCAGATGGGCAAAAAAACACAAGCAACTTAAAAGGCATTAAACTTACAAAGTTATTTCCCTCGGATGATATCGAGGCATACCTAACAACTTTTGAAAGAGTTGCCACAGCCTGCCAATGGCCAGAGCACCAATGGACAATCAGACTGGTATCCTACCTGACAGGGAAAGCCCAACTTGCCTACAGCAATATGGACATTGCACAGTCAGAAAACTAAGACCTGGTGAAAAGTGAAATCCTGAAAAGGTATGACATGTCAGGAGAGACCTACAGGCAGAAATTTCGATCTCTAAAGTCCAACTAGGTCAACAGTCCTTGAGAAGCCTTCACCAGTCTCAGAGAAGTCCTGATAAAATGGCTCCAACCAGAGGGCAAAACAGTCCCACAGGTCATCGACACATTTGCAATGGAGCAATTCTCAACATCCCGCCTACAGATGTGCAGCTTTGGGTAAAGGAACACCAACCAGAAAGTGGGGAAAATGTTGTTTCTTTGGCTGAGGACTACCAAATGGTCAAACAGACACCATGGCAGTGAGGTTACAGCCAAGTACCGGTAAGACACTCTTTTTCCCATTTAAACTCCAAGCCTGATGAGAACTCTGGTGGGGGTAACAAATTTGTGCCCAAAGATGTTATTTGCTATGACTGTAATAAGCCAGGTCATATTGCAAGAAATTGCTGTAGTAAGAAGAGTGACACTGGAGCAGATTTGTCCTTGGCAAATTGGGGCAAGTACTTAACAGATGTGAAGGTGGGGGATAAGACTGTGAAGGGACTCATTGATTCAGAACGCAGACAGACCCTAGTGCATGTTGAGGTGCTGGGAAAACTACAAAAGGACCAGGTACTGGTGTCATCTGCATCCACGGGGACACTCAATACTATCCCACCAGCCAAGTGACTCTCACTATTAATGGGGTGTCTCACCAAATGAAAGTGGGGGTAGTACCTAAGTTACCTGTACCCGTGATTATTGGAAATGACTGTCTAGGATTTACTGAGCTAATCTCAGAGGAACTGAACTCCGCAGTTTCAGCAGCAGTGGTAACAAGAGCTCAGAGAAAGAAAATCTCAAATGGTGGGGACACTTTTCCTTTAAGTGACTTTGATTCAGATATGTTTGAGCACAGCTCCAAGATCCAGAAATCCAGGAAAGAAAGACAAAGCCTGAAGAAGCTGTGGCAACAAATGACTGATGTACATGAGGGGTTAGCATATGAAAATGCTGAAACTAAACTGATCATTGATTGTGATTTTCTTTCAGAACAAGATAATGATGTTTCTCTCCAGGGTTATTTTAAGCAGCTAGGGGTGAAACCAAAACAGGGTGAACCAATGTTTAAAAAATGTAATAGGTTACTGTACAGAGTTTGGGTTAAGCCTCAGACACAGGACCAGATAGATAGAACAATTGGTTATACCACAGAAGTATAGAACAGAGTTGTTACAGATAGCACATGATAGTTCTATGACTGGTCACTCAGGGAGGGATCACACCCTTGCTAGATTGCTGTACAGATTTTACAGGCCTGGAATTCGTGAAGATGTTGCTACCTATTGCAGTTCTTGTGCTGCGTGTCAGAAAGTAGCCTCAGTGGCTAAAAAAGACAGGGTGCCCCTGGTGCCCCTACTTTTGATAGATGTGCCTTTTGAGATAATTGCAATGGATGTGGTTGGCCCCTTAGACAAAAGTAAAAAGGGCAATTAATTCATTTTGGTAGTATGTGACTATGCTACTCGATACCCAGAGGCAGTTCCAATGCGTACTGTCACAGCCCGAAAAGTGGCAGCAGAGCTTGCCAAAATTTTCAGCAGACTGCGCATACCTAAAGAAATTATTACTGATCAGGATAGTAATTCTGGTACTGCATTACTTAAGGAGCTGTACAGACTACTAGGTATCACTGCCATAAGAACCTCCCCCATCACCGTCAGACAGACGGTCTCGTTGAGCGTTTTAACCAAACCCTAAAATGCATATTAAAAAGGTTTGTAAAAGGGGAAGGGAAAGACTGGGACCAATACTTGCCTTACCTACTTTTTGCTTACAGAGAAGTGCCACAGGCATCAACAGGGTTTTCACCATTTGAAATGCTGTATGGTAGGCAGCCAAGAGGGCCACTGAATGTGATAAAAGAAACGTGGGATGATAACCCCCACTCAGAAACAATCTATAACTTCTTATATGTGTGCCCTAAGAAAGAAGCTGGCAAAATATGTTGAATATGCCCATAGTAATTAGGAAGAGGCCCAAAATCAGCAGAAGGTATATTATGACCATGGAGTAAAAGCAAACATTTTTGAGCCAGGTGAAATGTTTTGGTACTGTTACCCACAACAGAAAATAAACTGTTCATGAAGTGGCAAGAGCCTTATAAGGAGCTTAGATGTACTGGCACAGTTAACTATGAAACTGAGACCCCCAATAGGAAAAATTATACCAAGATATACCACGCTAACCTCCTGAAGAAGTGGGTTGAAAAGACACCAAAAGCTGTTTTGCTAGTTTTACCAGAAACAGATAAAGAAGATATTGATGTAGCTTATGATAGACTGGAACAAACTGTAACTGCTGATGCTGTAAAGGTGAATGTTTCCTTAACCTCAGAACAAACTGCAGAAATTTGTAATGTGCTAAAGACATTTAACAGTACTTTTACCACAGTACCAGGCCGAGCAAAAGAGGTTGAGCACGTAATAGTGCCAAGGAATGCTCGTCCTATTAGGCAAAAGACATACAGGTTACCAGAGTGGTTAAGAGCTGACATGGTTAAGGAAATATGAAAAATGACAGAATTGGGTATCCTAGAAAACTCGAGGAGTGTTTGGTCATCTTCAATGGTAATTGTAAACAAAAAAGAAGGGGGTGTTAGAATCTGCCTTGATTTTAGGAAACTTACTCAAGTGTCAGAACTTGACAGTTATCCTATGTCCAGAATAGATAATTTGGTGGACAGACTGGGGAGTGCAAAGTATATCAGTACCCTCGATCTCACCAAGGGTTACTGGCAAATCCCTTTAGCTAAAGAATTCAAAGACAAAACTGCATTTGCCACTCCTGTTGGATTCTATCAGTTTCAGCACCATGTAATTTGGTTTACATGGTGCGCCAGCTACATTCCAGCAGTACATGGATGTAATTTTATCCCCTTATACTGGTTATTGTGCTACATACCTGGATGATGTTGTGGTGTACAGTCCAGACTGGAAAAGCCACTTGGAACACCTACGAGCAGTTATTCAATCGATCAAAAAGGCAGGTCTGACAATTAATCCTATCAAATGTGCATTGGGCATGCAGGAAACAAGATATTTGAGCTGTGTTTTGGGAAATGGAGAAGTCAAGCCAGAGGTTTCTAAGATAGAAGCTGTAGTTAACAGTACTGTCCCTAAAACCAAAAAACATGTCAGGTCATTTTTGGGGCTGGCTGGTTATTTATTATCAGAGATTTGTTCCCAACTTTGCTGAGTTGGTTACTCCCCTCACTGAACTCACAAAGAAAGATTTCCTGAATAATGTGAAATGGAGTGTGAGGAAGCTTTTCAAGCCATTAAGGCTGCACTATGTTCAGCCCCTGTTTTAAGAAACCCAGACTTTGAGAAACCATTTTTGTACAACAGATGCATCAGAGGTAGGCCTAGGTACAGTCCTGAGTCAAAATATAGATGGGAGAGAACATCCTATTCAGTACATAAGTAGGAAGTTGCATGACAGAGAGAAAAGGTACTCCAGAACTTAAAAGGAATGTTTAGCAGCAAAGTGGGCAATGGAGTCCCTTAAGTTCTATTTGGTAGGAACTGACTTTGTACTTATAACAGATCACAATCCTCTCTATTGGCTTAACCAAATGAAAGATAAAAATTCCAGAATCACAAGGTGGTACCTGGCACTATAGCCATTTAAATTCAAGGTGATACACAGATCTGGCAAAGAGAATTGCAATGATGATTTTTTCTCAAGATATGGATCAGGAATTGAGGATTCTGAATGTTAAAAAACAAATGTTGAGTTTAAACTTTACTGTTTGCTGTACTGTTATAGAAAAAAAAGATACTGCACATGTGCTTAATTTCTGAAAGTTAGAAGATAAATGTTAGTAGAGAATTAATAGAAAGATTTGGAAACCTGTTTGATAAAACAGGTTCCCTCTTAAGGAGGAGGGTGTATGTGACAGGATTGAATAGGACCTTGTCCTAGTTGTTATGAAGAGTTTGAATGCAAGGATCTGTTCTGTTCTTTCCTTTCCTGTCTCTTGTCTGTCTGGTTATGCAACCAAATTTTCCTGTGAGACCTAGGATTTGATCACCCTGACAGTCTTGCAATTCTTTGCCTCTCGCTGTCTCTCAGTCTTCCCTTGCTGTTTCTGTCTTTTCCTCCCTTGCATATCTGCTGCTATAAAAATATATGTGAATCATTATGTGGAAATGTAACTGATATTGGGATCCCTTTGTTTAGAAATTATATAGTGTTACTGTTGAAATGTATATAATTATAGTTTGAGATTATTGCAAAAAGCTATTGGGAACTCAAGGGGTTAACCTGGGAGCAGTTTCTAAGCCCTTTTTCAGAACCTGTGCAGAAGGAGCCTCCGTTCTGGGACATTGTGTTCTTGCTGCAGCTGCCTGAAATTTACAAGAACATTTTACAAAAAAAAAAAGAATGCTTGTTAAGAAGGTGGGTTGCAGAGACAGCTGAAATGTTTTGAGACCACATAGATTGAAGGAAAACTCAAATGAATCTTCTCTGTTTATTCGGCCTTTGTAAATAGTTATTCTGAACACATTTTTTATGTTACTGCTAGTACTGTACTAATAAACACTTTTTGTGAATTCTACAACTGCTCCTGATTTTTCCTATGCTTCCTGACCTGTGTCTCGAAGACAGGAAGAATGCATCCTGAAGATCCAAGGAGCAAATCCACGTGCCTTAGGTATCGTAGATATCATAGGTATGTACAAGCTACATAGACTTTCATCCTTAATGCTTGCTTCTTAAAAACCTTGAGCAGGTCATCTTTTTCCACTGTTTAAGAACGGATTCAGTCTTTTTTTTAAAGTATTCATAGTTCTACTTGTAACCACCTCTAATGAAAGTATGTTCTACAGGAGGACCACCCTCTGATTAAACCAATGTTTCCTTTTTAACAGGTTCCATTTACTCAGTGTTAGTTGTAACGGATGCCCCCTTGGTTCATAACTGGAGTTCTTTAATGTCAACCCTAGTTCTTCCCTTAATGTACTGTCTTGCATGGCCCTATATACAGTAGCATGCACACATCTCCTTTTGTTCTTCTGTATTGCAGGGTGTAGAGGTTAAGTGTCTTTAGTCTCTCTTCATATGACATGTTTGTTAGTCCACTTACTGCTTTTGTTGCCCTTCTCTGGATACGCTCCAATTTTTGGATGTCCTCTCTTTTATAGGGTGCCCACACCTAAGTACAGTATTCCAAGTTTGGTCTCACCAGTGCTATGTAGAGTGGCATTAAACCTCTACAATCCCTGCTACCTATGTGCCTTAGTTTGCAGTTTAAGGTTTGGTTTGCCTTCCTAGTTTTTTATCACAGTCTGCACTGAATTGCAGATCCGAACTGATTATGACTCCTAGGTCTCTTTCTTCAGTTGTTTCCTTAAGTCCAATATTTCCTATTTTATTGTTGGTTTGTCTATTTTGCCTCCCCATATGCATTACAGTGCATTTAGCCATATTGAGCTCTAATTTGCTTGTGGCAGTCCATCTGTAAATGTAATCCAGGGCTTCTTGTAGTATCATGCTATCATTGTTTTTTGTTAGTGATAGCTCCTACCCGACAGTTGTCCACAAATTTTAATATCCAAACATTCTGATGGTGTATCCCTAATGATGTAATGTAAATATTGAAAAGGCATGGTCCTAGTACAGAGCCCTGAGGGACTCCACTGGTCACCTGAGCCCACTCAGATTGTTCTCCAAGTACTATTACTCTCTGCCTTCTCATTCCCAACCATGCCCCTGACCAGTTCGTTATGTTTATGTCCAGTTTTAAGTCCCTGAGTGTATTTAGTAATTCTGCATGGGGTAGCTTATCAATCGCTTTTGAAAAGTCCAAGAAGACTACATTCACCGAGTTACCTTCATCTAGTGCTTAGTTACATTTTCGCAGAACACCAACAAGTTTGTTTGGCATGATCTGGCCTTTCTGAACCCATGTTGCACTGGGTCTTGTGAGTTAGTCTGCTTCAGGTGTAAGAGTATCTGTTCTTTAAGTGTACCCTCTAATATTTTTCCCATTACAGAAGTTAAACTCACTGGTCTGAAGTTTTCAGGTTTTGTTTTTGAACCCTTTTTCAGTATGGGCACCACTGTAACTTCCCTCCACCATTGTGCCACCTTTTCTCTGTCCAGAGAGGCCTGAAAGATATACATACGTGGTGGAGCTATATATTCTGAAAGTTCTTGGATTACCCTAGGATGTATTTCATCTGGCCATTGTGATTTATTTATATAAACTTTCCGAAGTCTATCCGGTAGTTCCTCCACTTTTATTTTTATGCGTCCTGGTTCTGATTTATTACCATCTCCTTTGGATTCTGTAGTACTTTTGTTAAAGACTGAGCAGAAATATTCGCTTTGAATATCAGCTGTTCCTTTATTATCGGTTGGATATCCCACTTTATTTATAAAGGGACCTATATTATTTGGGCCCTTCTTTTTATTATTAATGTACGTATAAAAGGTTTTATAATTATCTTTGACTTGTGCTGCTAACTTGAGCTTATATTCTGATTTTGATTTTTTTATAGCCCTCTTTACTTCCCTGACCTTGCTCCAGAGATGGTATTATCTGAGACAGAGTGACCATCCTGAATGTGCGCAACATAAGGAACTGGTTCAGGTCATGCAGATCTAGAATGGGGCACCAGCCCTCCCATCTGCATTGGCACCAGAAAATATCTGGAGACAAACCCTGGGTGTTCCGTAGGATCTGCGACTGAAACCACAACCTCCTTGCAGAGGAGCTGGGCTATGTCATCTTGGAGAGATGACCAGGTGTCTGTGGATAAAAAGTCCTCCCATGGGGCATGGTCTTGGCTTGGAGGGTACTGCTCGAATTCCAGAGGTAGACCCTGACCCACCACTTTGAGAACCCACCTGTCCGTGATGACAGTGGGCCAGGCGAAGCGAAGTGGCAGAGCCAGCCCCCCCCACAGGAGAGACCCGGGAAGGTGAGGTGGATATGGAGGAGGCACCCCATCCCATCACTGGGCAGGCTTGGAGGGGGAGGGCCCAGCTGAGGCTCCTCCGGGTTCCTTCTCTCCAGGCTTATGGGCCACCGAGGCCACTGACTTGGGCAGGGGTTGCCAGGTCTGAGACAGCTGGCCAGCCTGATGCAGGACTGGTTTTGTTGCCAGAGTGGAGGACTGAAAGGGCTTCCACTTCCATTTCTTGGAGCCCTTGGGATCCTTCAGAGTGGATGTTACAGAGTCCAAGGTGGCGTTTGACTTTTCAATGCACTGGAGGTGACCCTTCACACTGGGCCTAATCAGGTCAGTGCCCAAGAAAGAAACATCCACTAGCTTGTGCTGAGTGTCTGCCATGAAGGTTGAGACCCTCAGCCAAGCCCTACAGTGCATGGATATTGCAGTCACCACTGAGCGGGCAAAAGAAAATCCCAGATCCAGAGCCATCTCAAGCTGCTGCTTAGCCACAGCCCAGCCCTGATCACAGACTTGTTTGACTGTGGGCTGGAGGTCCACAGGCAGTGGAGGAATATCCTCATCTAAGGAGCCCAAGAGGGCATGGGAGAATTGTACCATAAGGATTGTTGAGCTCTCCTGCCAGAGGCCAAGCAAGGATGCAGCATAGACTTTTTTATCTGCATGGTCCAGTTTCTTGGACTCTTTGTCCAGCAGCTTGTCGACATCCCTGATATTGCCCAAGCACCAGAATGCGGAGTTGGCCACCAACTCCTTGGCCAAGGGGTGCTCTGTAAAACCTGACAGGGTGCCAGTGGGCATCCCATACTTGAGGGCCATCCAGGCAGAGGGCACAGGGCAGGATATGGGGCACTGCCACAGCTCCAGAGCTGGGCCGACATGAAAAGCTTCCATTGGAGAGTCCCCTTTGTCCAGAATCTATGTAAAGGGATAGCAAGCCTGCTTCTGAATGGGCTCCATTTTCATCCCCATGGACTCAGAGATGACATGGAGGATGCCCATGAAGGAGGAGGGCCCTTCCTCCATTGATAGGCCCCCCACAGACTCCTCATTGACCAGATGGGAGTGCAGAGAGGAATCTTGATACTCCAAGGAGTCTGCATGAAATGGTTGACCACACGAGTTACTTTCAACCCTCCACAGATGGTCTGGGGTGATGGTGATCGACAGCTGATAGGGAAGTCCCATGGCCGGTGGAGACTCCTTGGTCAGAGCACCGGTCGATGGCTACTTGGGTGGCAGCTCCACCAATATTGATGGAGAGGCCAGCTTCAATGGAACTGGAACAGTTTTGACTGGCTCCACAGGGGGAGTCAGAGTCGGCCTTTCAGGTGACAGCCAAGTAATGGCCGGTGTAGAAACTGGAGTTTGTTTAGTACCAGCCAACACCAACTGTTGCTACATAAGATATTCATAGCACCGGTGCAACTTGCACCAGAGCCTCTCCTCACCCAAAGAGGATGACGATGAGTAGCAGTGGTGCCGCTTACCATGTCACCAAGAACAAGACCGCCAATGATGGCAGAAACTGCTCAACCCATTTGATGATCACCTAGACCTTGACCTCAGCCACTGGGGGGACTGGCGGGGGATCTCAGAGGGGGCTGGTGACTGCTGGGGATCCTCCTGTTCTGGGTCAGGGACTGAAGGGTTCTGGTCAGTGGACTAATCAGCCCCTTCCATGGTCACAGGCAGAACCGGAGTCCTGAAGAGAGAGTTGTTGGCCTCTTCAGATGACAACTGGTCGATAGGTTTGAGAAAAATCTCAGCCTCATCATCGGCCGTTGTCTCAGCCCACTGGTCTGATGGAGTCCACATGAAACCATTATCCAAGGCTGTGGAGAGTCATGAGAATCCAAAGCTCTCAATCGAGAGTGCTTCCTGTCCCATGAATGACGACGATGAGTCTTCTCATTTTTTGACTCCTTCTTCTCCTGTCAAGATCTACCACTGTATGTTTCAGAAGGTCCCAGATCCTTCAATGGCAGCGACTGGCACAGCTCCTTGAAGGAGCCCATAAAAGTGGAGCCCAATTGTAGTGGCACAAAGGCAGAGACCAAATAAAATTGAGTGCGCCACCTCCTCCCTGAAGGCTGCGAGCTGTTCTAGCTGTTTGGCAGACACTGTGGCCATGGAGACCACCCATCAGGCATCCTTAGATTTGATCGGTGGATAACATTTCTCCGGGCGGCCCAACTGAAGGTGGGTGAGACGGTTCTGAAGGACCATCAGGTGGAACGACTGACAGAAATCGCAGGCCTGTATATTATGCTTGAGGTCCAGGCAGTATATGCACGTGGTGTGGGGGTCAGTACGCAACATATTCTGCCTGCATGGGCATTGGCAGAATCCAGGCATGGACTTATCATCCATTGTGACCACTGAGAAAATTGAACTTGAAGACACAATACCAATGGGATTTGAAAGGGTTTAAAGAGTGATAGGGCCTACAACACAGAAACGCGAAGGAGGGAATCTGCTTCTTCCAGTGGAAAGGAAGATCTGGCGTCATGTGGTAGAGCCAAGGGGTATGCCACCTGGGTGGGTGGGAGGAGCCAGCTTGAAGACTTTCTGGCACTTCTTAAAGGGGAAAGGACTCTGCCAGATAGTGTGGATGGACAGCATATCCACATCCCTAGAAAGGAGAGTTACACTCTGCCAGAGTAAGTGTTTGGTGGTGATCCAAAATATCTGAGTTTGGTGGGCAAGTCAGTAGCGCTGCCCTTTCTTGTTGGGTCCACTGCTAGAGAGGGTAATTATGGAGACAATGTAATATGGATTGCACCTGTGCCGCATCATAATAAAGACAGGTCTGAGAGCGTTAATCCCTCTGGGCCTTTAGGTTGACAGAGTGTGGAATATCATATACGCGGGAAGGCTAGCCCTGCCATAGAAATCTAATCATGATACACCATCTGTCCCAATGTGATTTTTCTATTAATAATGACAGAAACTGAAATAGGCAAAGGAAACTAGGGAGGACTATCATCTTGACAGTTGCCACTCAATGTTCCAAAGATACCGGGAGTATAGACCACCTATCTAGCTCTTCTTGTAGCTGAGAAGTAAGAGGGGAAAAATTTGCCTGGAAGAGTTGTGATGCAGAGCTAGTAAGATTTATCACCAAGTAACGTATATGGGGCAAGCCCTAGCAAAATGGGAATTGAGACATCAGTTCCCCGGAGGGAACAAAATTGACTGTTAATGCCTCTGTTTTGTTTTCTTTTAATTGTAGCCATAGAGGGAACTGAATGCATGGAGAAGTGACCAGTGTATTGGAAGGTCTGTGACCAGGGCAGTGAGGAAGAGTATCACCTTCATGGTCAGATTACTGACCTATAAAGCCCTACACAAACAGGGACCGCGGTATCTACATGATCTCCTTACTCCCTACTGTCCCTCTCGCTCACTCCGATCCACTGACGAGGGATTGCTAGAGATTCCCAGGGTTCGTTTAAAGACATCTGGGGCATGTGCATTTTCTTACACTGCCCATGCCCTGTGGAATTCTCTACCTCGCCGGATACGAGGCTGCCTGACCGTCGAGAGTTTCAAATCGGAGCTTAAAACTTTTTTGGTTTTAAAAGCTTTTGGAGAATGATTTTATTGTTAATATTATGTTTGTTATTTTAAATGTTGTTCATTTGTACAGCGCTTTGGTTTCTGAAAAGCGCTTAAAAAATAAAATTTTACTTACTTACTTACATCATCAGTGTATAGGGTGATGGGATGTTCCCCTCATTTGGACCAGGGTGTCCTCTAAGATCCCAAAGGGTTGCATGCAGATTCCCTTGCGAGGTGCTTACATTTCAAATGGGTGCAGACCCATATGGTTGCTCAACTTCTCCCCCTGCTCCCGGAGCTGATTGCTCTCAATTCCCACATCAAGTGTATTTAGCCATCAAATGTTCTCTAATTACACACCAAGGGTATCAATCCCACCAAAAGTACTCAATTTCCACCTAGTGTATAAACCCATGTAAAACTGTTTGACATGGCGCTAACCAGCTGTAAGTAAGTTCATGTATAGTAGATTATTTCATTATGCTCAGTGTCAGTAGCTCAGCAGGTAGCACACTCGCCTCTGAGGCCGGGAGATCAGAAGGCTGAGGGTTCTATCCCCACATCAGGCACTTGGGTTAATATCCCAATACTGACACTGTAGTGCAGCATGAGGGGGGTGCTGCACTCCTGAGGTGCCGTCTTTCAGATGAGACATTAAACCAAGGTCCCATCTACCTGTTCCAGTGGTAGTTCGGGAGGATGTTAAAGATCCCATGGCACTTCTTGAAAAGAGTAGGGGAATTTTGGTTTTATTAAGGTCATATCAACAATCACAAAAAATATCAACAGAAAAGCAACCAAACAGAAAGATACATAAAAAGAGTCAACAACTATATTATGTGATAGGAACATCACAATCAGTAACCCATGTGAGGTTTCTCCACATTTTCTTAATATAAACTTCATTTTGCACAGATTTCTTCTTATAATAAATGTTCTATATCTCAGTACTAATAGTCCCAATTAATTCAGAATGCAAAATAGTTTTCTGTTGCAAAGTAAATAAACAGCGGACATTCCAAATATATCATTTTATAACAGAAAAAATAACATTCAATGTACCCTTATCCCACTTTCGCCATGCATGATCATACACCCCATAAATCAATGTAACATAATTCATCTGGCATAAAATATTCATACCCCAAATTTGCACAATAGAAGTTCAAAAATCATTACTATAGGAACATGAAAAAAATAAATGTTCCATCATTTCCAATTGTGCCACACAATGTGACCTGGAACACATTCTTTCCTCTTTCATCTTATGCTTCTGATTAGCCTTAATATTCAATTTATCATGACAACAAAGCCGTAAGATATCTTTAAATTTAAGTGGAATTCTGCTACAAGCAATCAAATGAAGAATTTTGAGTCCATATTCCAGCGGGCATTGTGGAAAAGTTCAAGTTGTCTAAAATTAGAATCCAAAACTTTATTATAAATTGTTTTTTTGGAAAGTGAAAGAACATCAAGAAATTTAACATTCCACTTCTTTAACCTGACAAAAATCTCTTTATAATAATGTGGTGCAAAAGGCACAACCTTAAAAACCTTTTGAGTGTCGTTTTCCCACCCGGGAAACCAAGCTAACAATTTTCAGTGCAATAACTCCGTCCAGCCAAATTGCAGATGTTGGCATAGAGATTTAACGTTAAGAAATAGAAAATGAAGAAACAAAAAAAACAATGGATTGACCATGTTCAAACCACCTTGAGAAACACATAAATATAAAATGCTTCTTTTTAAGAGATTTAGCCGACTCCCCCAAATAACAGTAAAAAAGATACTCAAAAGTGTAGTTTCTCTTTCCTTCGGAGGTGGAAATACATTACTAATAAATAAAAATACAGGTAGGAGATAAGTTTTAACTAAATAGACCCTTTTTAGTTTTCCAATAGTATGCTTATTCCAAGTAACCACTAATTCCCTACCCTGTTGCAATTTAGCATCCCAATTGACCAAATCCTGCCACCCCAAATCATAATCTACCCCCAGAATATGAATAGGATCATCCTCAACCAGTATCCCAGCAAGATCCATTGTTTTGGCCCATCGTAACCCAACCTATTTTCCCTTACTCTTTTGTATATTTAAACAAACCCCAGAAGCTCTCCCATATAATATACAAAAATCCACAACCATCTGCACCTCCTGCGCATTAGGAAGTAGTAGACAGATGTCATCTGCATATGCTACAGCAGTAGCTGAGATTCACAGACCAGAAATCACAAGGGGCATAAAAAAGCATCTATCATTAAGGATCCGTAAAAGAGCATCTATACAGAAAACAAATAACAAGGGACTTAAGGGACAACCCTGTCATGCCCCTTTCTGTACTGCAATCAAAGGTCCTAAACAACCATTCACCAGAGGACTAATCACAGCGGTTCTATTAATAAGTTGTAGCCACTGAATGAACGAGGCTGGGATACCATAATAAGGCAAAGTATACCATAAAAAGGCATGATTCACAGAGTCAAATGCCTTTCTCTGGTCTAAGGACAGAATCATACCCTCCAAAGCCCCAAGCATACCAGATTCAAAAATTTCCCGAAGTAAAATAAGAACATCAGTCAGTCTTCTACCAGGAAAAGCACAAACCTGATCCTTGGAGATAACATACTGAGTTACCCTAGACAATCGAATAGTTAGAATTTTGGATAAAATTTGAAAGTCTACATTTAAGAGACAAATAGGTCTCCAGTTATCCAAACTCTTCTTCTCCTGTAGACATCCTTAAAGGAAGCTCTGATGTGTGAAGAAAATAATTAAACACTGCAGCCAATTCACTTGCAATAAGTGGGACTAATAAATGGTAAATTTCCACAGGAATCCCATCAGCACCAGGTACCTTTCCCTTAACAAAGAACCTGACTACCTCAGCAGAAATATTTTTAGTGAGCAACTGCAATTCAGATACCAGACTCTGAGGGATATTTAGAAGCTGAAAAAGAGGCAAAAGATCTGACATTGTCGAGCCAAATACGTGGATACAACCTATAAAATATCTTTCTGAGAGGTTATCACATTATGCTTGTCATCCCATACTTCCTCCATTATCCTATTCTGCACTCTGTGCCTACAACTTAAAAAGGGGCAAATTATATCAAGTTTCCCTTTCTTTTTTTTTCCAACTCATCATTATTCAAAAAGAACAATTAGGGTACATCATACATCAAACCAAATGGTTAGGTAATCATAACCATGGTAAATACAGACCCAAATAAAAAACAGTTCTAGGATCACAGTTTACTATTATGCTTTATAGTTGATTATCTTGGATCAAGTTTTATTTTCCCAAAGTTCTATCCTATTATGAAATTAGTAATCTGACTCTCTAACTTAATCAACATATGTCAGTTAATAAACTCTTTACATTCCGACTTGGGATCTTAACAAAAAACTAGTTACAACTTCTGTTATGCCTAGACTAGAAAGAAAGAAAAAGAAGAAGGAAAAAAAAAAGGGATAGGAAAAGTGCACTAAAATGGAATTTTATTTGCAAGGTTTTCTCATGTTCCAGGAGGATATAGTGGGCAGGGGGATCTTAATGGGTGGATGTTCCTCTCTACCAGTGAAGAAGATTCACCACTTTATCAATTCATATCTCACTTCTCCGCCTATTCCACTCCTCTATTAGGGTTAACCCGGTAGGGGGCCCTTTTTGAGAGATCCTTTCTCATTGTCAATTGGGCCCTGAGACCCAAAGTAACCAGGGGTTCCATAAATCTTTAAACTTCTCTTCCCTGAGTCCAATCCTTGCTGTGAAATGTTCCATCTCACAGATAGTATTTACTCTGTTTCGCCACTCTGGTAATGAGGGGGATTCACTTTTGAGCCAGTGGGATGTGAGACATTTAGGGGCCGCTACCATAAAGACCTGAGCTAACTTTATCTGAGGTACAGGGAGGCATATGACTGAGGGTAATCCTAGTACCCATTCCATCATGTCTCCAGGAATATTCACCCTCAGCACCATGTTAGTGGTGGCTCTTACCTCATCCCAAAATCCTCTTATAACTGGACAGTCCCAGAAAATGTGCAGATGGGATCCTACTGAGCCAAAATTTCTCCAACATTTATCTGAGTTGGTTGTGTTGAAATGTTTTGTTATTTTTGGGGTATAAAAGAACCCGATCCCTTCCTGATAGCCTCCCTGAGGAGGTTGTGGAGTCAAGAACAGTGGGGGAATTCAATAATGCATGGGACAGACATAAGGCAGTCCTAGTGGGGGGTAGGAGGAAGTAAGCTGTTGGTTAACTAGGATCTGCAGCTTATCTATTAGGTAGGAAAATGGGCAGACTGGGTGGGCCAAGCGGTCCTTATCTGCTGTCAAATTCTATGTTTCTATGTTTCTGTGATCAAAACTTTCCAATAGAATTCTTGCCAGTTCGGCGAGGAGGTTACTGTCCATCCTGAGGATATGCCTTTCACCCAAGAGTCATCTGTTATCAGGTTTACTCCCTCCTTATGCCAGGCTTCCTTAATGCTAAGCAATGGAATAGTCTCTTCAGAGATCATCCTAGCATAGAGGTCTGAGATGTATCCCCCTCTGAGTTTTATCCTTACCGTATTATAAATAAATTCTTCCCATGGATTCTTCTGTCTACCTACAAGGGCCAGGTGGCCGGGTGTGTTCAGGTAGTGTCTTATCTGCAGGTATCTGAAAAATTCAGACTGAGGCAGTTTAAACTTAACCTGGATCTGCTGAAAGGACAGAATGACCTCCTTTTCTACCATCTGTGCAAACCTTGTGATTTTACTTCTTTCCCATCTTTCGTAGCCTGAGTCTATCTGTGGGGGGATAAAGTCTGGGTTGTATCTGATCAACGACAATGGGCCTAGGTTGCCCCCTCCTCCCATTTTATGTCTGACTGTCTCAAGAATCCTTCTAGAATGATGTATCCATGGGTTATTGATTTGATTTATGAACTTCCCAGAAAGGGCCAGACACAGCAAAGTAAACAAGGGGTATGGGAACACTCCACCCTTCTGTATTTCATACCACCCAGAATCCAATCACTGTTTGGCCCAGGTGATCACTGCTGCCATCTGGCCTGCCACGTAGTAGCTCCTAAGGTTGGGCAGTCCAAGACCCCCTCTTGATTTTGGTTTCTGGAGTATAGAAAGTTTAACACTGGGTCTATGACCCCCCCCCCCCATATGTATTTGGTAATAACTGTCTCAATTTTGGACCAAAATTCTATGGGGATTGGAATCGGCAGAGTAGTAAAAAGAAATAAAAATCTTGGTAGTAGATTCATCTTCACAGAGTCCACCCTGCCTGCCAGAGTCAATGGGAGCAGTGACCACCTGGCCATATCTTTCTGCATATCGTTCCATAGTTTGTTATAATTAATGCTGAACAACTTAGATAAGGCTGTGGTAACCTGCACTCCAAGATATCTCATCTGGTTGTTTTTTGCCCAGGCAAATGGGAACTTCTTTTTGAACTCCTGGGAGCAGGCTCCACTTAAAATCAAGGCCTCTGATTTATTATAATTAATTTTATACCCTGAGACTGCCCCAAAGGTTTCGAGGACCCGGAGAAAGTGCGGCAGTGAGCCCTCCGGGTTCCCCAAGAAGAATATGGATTAGTTTGCATTTAGTGCAATTCTGTGTTCTATGGACCCAGTTAGTACCCCCTCTGTATCTGGGTTCTGGCGGATCACTACTGCCAAGGGTTCGAGGAAGATACCAAACAATACCGGAGAGAGTGGGCATCCCTGCCGGGTACCTCTATGAATGGGGAACCTTCCCTAATTAACCCCATTTATCCTAACTTTTGGTTGGGGGGGGCCTTGTATAAATTTTCAATTATCCCTTGGAATTTAGAGCCAAATTGCATTTTCTCCATTACTTTGTATAGAAACCGCCAATTTACTCTATCAAACGCTTTTTCTGTGTCCATAGATATATAGCCAATTGGAAATTATTTTTGTCCTTCTGAGCCAAAATAATATTTAAAAGCCGTCTGATGTTATCAGATAAGTATCTTCCCATTATGAAGCCTGTTTGGTTCGTATGTACCAATTTAGAGGCCACATTCTGTAGCCGATCCGCCAGAATACCTGTGAACAGCTTGAGTCCACATTTAACAAGGAAGTGGGATGGTACGAGCTGCACTGCTCCGGGTCCTTACCATCCTTATGAATCACAGAAATCTGGGCGTATCTCCATGAGTCCAGGACATCCCCTCCTCCCTGTCCGTGATGGAAACATGCCAAAAGGGGGGTCCCTAAGTCCTTCTTTAGGACTTTATAGAACTCTGATGGGAGGCCATCCAGGCCCGGGGATTTCTAATTTTTTAAATCTTCAATTTTCTGTAATACTTCCTGTCTAGTAATTAGGCCATTCAAAAATTCCCTTTCTTCGGCCTCCAAACTACTTAGAAGCAGGGAATCCAAAAAGTTGTCTACTCCCATTGGGTACAAGTCCTCCACTTCAGACTTGTATGGGTTTTTGTAAAACTTAGAGAAAGTCTCCACAATCTCTACAGGGTCCTCTACTAGGATGTTCCCTTCCTCCCGTCTTCTAATTCCTCCCAATGATCTGTTGACTACCTGTTTTCTCAGGGCTGCTGCCAAGACCCTCCCTGCTCTATTGCCCTCCACATAATACTTTTGGTTAACTCTACGGAGCATTCCTTCCCCCTGTTTAGCTAAAAGATTTTGGAGTTCCAATTGTTTCCTAAGCCAATTTCTTTTGTCATTGGGGTTGAGTGTTAACTTTTGCCTAAACTCTGCTTCCCGCAGGTCTTGCTGTAACTTTTTCTGGTACTGCTCTCTTTTACATTTTTCTCTCGAACTGTATGAGATGATCTGGGCTCTCAGGTAGGCCTTAAGAGCATCCCAAATTACTGAAGGAGACGGAGCCCCTCCCCCATTCATCTCCAGAAACATCTCCACATGTTTCGAGACCTCTCCTTTAACAATTTTTGAGTTCAGGAGGCCAATGTTTAATCACCAGTTTGAGTTTCTAGTGGTCGGGACTATGTTTAGAATTAACTGCAGGGGTACATGGTCTGACCATGTCATAGGTAAAATGTTAGAGGCTTGAATGCAGGGTGAGCTCTCCCCAGACAGTAAAAACATGTCTATGCGTAAATAGCTCTGGTGTCTACAGGAGAAAAAAGTAAAATCCCTCTTTTCCGGGTGTCGGTGCCTCCAAGCATCTCTCAACCCCAGCTTGTCCATTAAACATTTAAGATATTCTCCCCCTTCCTCCACTTGCCCTGCATGGCCTCTTTTATCCCATTTGGCTGATATCACCCTATTAAAATCCCCTCCTATAACATGAAGGGCCTCAAGCTCCTCCAGGGTTTTCAGCAGCTCTTTTTTAAGAAATATTTTGTTTTCCCGGGATTCATTTGGGGCATACAAGTTTAGGAGTACACAACAAACTCCATGTATTGTTACATGTAGTCTAACATAGCGACCTTCATGGTCTGTCTCTACCAGTTGCACCCTAATCGGGGTGTTTCTCCTGAGTAATATTGCCACGCCTCTTCTGTGTGGATGCTGGGGCCAAGCAGCACTGTAAACCTCCCCTACCCACATTCTACACAGTTTTGAATGTTCTAGTTCAGTGAGATGGGACTCCTGGATGAATGCCACATCCGCTTGGTATCTACCCAGCTCCTGTAAGATCCTTGCCCTTTTAATCAGGCTATTAAGGACCTTCACATTATATGAGATAAAGTTAACGCCATCTTTACAGCTAGGTGTCTTGGTTAGCTTATCTCTAAACCAGCCAATAAGGACACCCTTTCCCCCCCTTTTACCCCACATCTAATACCCTCCACCTCTTCACTTCTCCCTTCCAAAATCCGCCTAGGCATTTTCAAACAACAACTTCAACAAATTAATTATAAGGAGGGAGAAAAGAAAAACCCCCAACTAGAAGAAACAAGAAACAATGAGGAACTTTAACCCTTCTTAGGTTAAAATTAACTTAACTGGTGGCTTCCAAACATACTAGTAGTCCCCACCCCTGTTGATATCCAATGGGTAGGACAGTGCAACACCCTTGGTTATACCCAACCAAAGCCCAACTGGGCTAAGGGGATAATGAGCTCTGTCAGCACTTGGCTGTAACCAACGCCACTTCCCTTGGCTCCCCAAACTGCTCCCCCACCCCACATTAACGTAAACTTAACTACTGATGTTAAACATTGAGTCTCCACCAAGCTGTTATGGCTATCTAAATAGAAGGAATTCAAAACAAAATTTCAATATTTCAGAAAATCATTGGGTAGGGAAGGCACCCCCTTATCTCCTCACTCATTGTTCCCATATTATTTCATACTTTCCCTGTATCATGCATTTTGTTTTCTGCAATTGTAAAGGGAGTAAAGGCATACGTAAATAAACCCATGCCTTCTATGTGATTAATGCTTTCAAGTCCATCCCTTTTAACCTCCCCTCCACAGTCCCCAGTCCATTTCTATACTTGACCCAGTCCAACTTTTGAGGCAAAAGCCTTTTAATTTCAGACCCTTACTCACAAATCTGTTGAAAATGCACTGGCCCCCTCAGGCACCATCAGCTTCTTTTCATACTGGCTCCTCGTGTTGGTCTTTCTGTGTTGATCTCTGCTTGGCTGCTTTGTTCCATTTGGAACTTCTGCCCGAATGCTGCGACAAGGGAGGGACCCGTGAGGGAGTCGGAGCTCTCGTTCCTGTGAGCTGGTCTATTGGGAGAGTGTCTGAATGAATACCTGATATTGATTATGCAGATTTCCCCCTTGGGCCTGCCACTGTGTACCAACGCTGCCCCTCCAGCTCCCTGATTGTTTCCAGATCAAGCAGAGAGGTCACCGCAATATCCCACTGCTTCAAAAAGTCTGCTGCTTCTGAAATCTTGGAAAAGGTACAAGTTCCTGAGTCCATTGTAATTTTTAAGGTGGCCGGGTAATCTAAGCGGGCCTTTAACCCTTTAGCTCACAGTTGTTTTAAAATTGGAAACAGCTTCCTTCTGTGATCCATCGTGGCTGGGGCATAGTCGTGTTCAAAGAATAGCCTCACCTCACCAAACACCACCTTCTACTTCACCCATGCTTTCTTCAAGATCTCAGCTTTAGTACAATAATCTAGAAAGGCTATAATTACTGACCTAGGCCGAGCCTTCGGATCAGTTGGTTGAGCTGTGAGGGATCGATTGGCCCTTCTAATATTAAGGGGAAAGTCCTGCTCCAAACCTAGTAACGCTCTTAAAAAGCTTTCCATGAAGGCAGTCATCGCTCCTGATTCTGTGCCCTCCGGTAACCCATGGATCTGGATATTTATCCTCCTTGACCTATTCTCTAGGTCCTGCAGCTTCTGCTGGAGCCAAGTCTCCCAATCATGGAGCTGGAGGATGGTGCCATTATGGAGATCCACCAATTTGGATGTTTCAGTAGCATTCAGTTCCAAGTCAGCTATTTTCTGCTTATGTTCTTTTTGTTCCGATTTTATCTCTGACAGGTCTTTCTGGATACATGTGAGGGTATTCCCCAGCCTGTGTAACTCTTTGTACAACTTTTTTGAAGTAATAGTGAAAGCAGCCTCCTCCTCAGAGCTGTCGTCTGATGCAGGGTTGGAGGCAGAGATACTCGAGTGCTGAGGTGAACTGCGGCCTGGGGCCAATGCCTCCTGGTGTTTGCTGTTTCTGTCTGATTTCTCTCCTTCTGCCATACAATCTTGTAACCATTTCCTCGTGGTGGTCATCATGTCATCGATTTTGCGTTGTTTATCTCTGGAAGCCAGCTTGGATCACCGATGGGGTTAGAATTGAGAGCAGCCCTGGGAGAGCCTCAGTGAGATCAGTCTGCCATCGATGCCGACGTCACCGGAAGTCCCATCAAGTTTCCCTTTCATCCCAAATTTTTGTTGTAAAATTAAACATTCCATTTGTTGTTCATGAAAAGTTTTCATTTCTGTTTGAACTTCTTTAATCTGTACATCAAAGTTATGCTTAGTCGTTTGTGTTAAACTCATCAGCTGTTGCAAATGTTGTCTAAAACTTTGATATCTAATTCGTTGAACATCTCTATTCTGCCTACCAAGAGTGCGTAAAAGGATGCATAACTCAAATTTCAAATGGTCCCACCAAAGCAGTGGTGTATCAAATATGGAAAACAATGTTTGCAGACCACAGATCAAATATAGAATTTGATGTTTAATTGAGTCTTTCATCAATAAAGAGGTATTAAATTTCCAAAGCCCAGGACCATGAAAGGTAGTCAGGGCTCCAATCAAAATATGAAGTTCTTTATGATCAGAATATGCCACAGATTCCATCCTTGCCCCTTGTAATAACATGCCTTTATTCAAAAAGAAAAAGTCCATCCGGGTTGCATGAGACCCCCTTTGAAAAGTCGGATCACAACGTGATGTATATGAATGATAAGCATCAGTGAGATCAGCCAATTTTAATGTATTAATCAAAAATAAATAATCACTAAAAAGTTTGGTAGTCACAGTATCATGTCCCCTATATTGTTTCGTCAACCCACAATTAAAGTCGCCACCCCATATCACATTTTGTGAGGAAAGCCAAAAAGGTCTAATCAGTTGAAAAACCTCAATCCTGTACGTTTTCGTTTGAGGTGCATAAATATTAATAAGCCTGTAATATAAAGACTCAAGAATAATATCAAGAAGCAAAACCCTCCCAGGCAGTAAATCCAACACTTTATTCACTTGAATTGGAACCGAAAATAAAATCCCAACCCCAGTACAAGCTCCTAGGCCTATAGACCAATAGGAAGGCCCCATAAACCATTCAGACTTAGCCTGCATCAATTCACAGGTCGTATGTAACCTAGTATCCTGTACCATAATAATATCCATTTTAGTAGACATAAAATGTGAAAAAAAAAACTCCCTGTTTCTTTATATTTTTAATACTATTAACATTAATAGTAAGCAAAGTTAAACCCTGTACCATTCTTCAAGACATCATGGTGATTGAAAACATTTTTTTCCCCTCCCCCCGTTTCTTAGATACATTATTTTTTTTTATTTCAGAGGTTCTTTTTTATGTACCTCACCCTTTTCACTAATATCAGAATCAGAATATGCGTCAACATGACTCAGGTCCGAGGACTCCGAATCATGTCTCGTAACCAACGTGGTAGTAAATAAAGGCTGAATCCTGTTAGATGTTCTAGTTTCAGAAATTTTATTTACCTTCAGTGCAGGTTGCTGCCAGGTATGCCTCCTAGTAACCCATCTTTCTAAATCAACAGGTGGGGTTGGAAATGGGGGGGGGGTCATATCCTTGAGAGCAACGTCTGGTGTCTCTATAGAAACCTGACTCTCTGGCCCAGAGCGAGAACCATCACAGTCCTCTACCAGATCCACTACCATGTCCCTCTCTTCTTCCAATGACAGTGGGACAGGTTGAAGAACTGGTTCAGGCATCTGAGGGACAGATACAGTTTCCTGGGCTTCTTCTCTTAATAAAGGAGTCTCAGATACAATATGGGCACGTTTCCTCTGCTCCTCACTATCCCCAGATCAGACTGATTTTGAGCAGCTTGTTCACAGTTACCATAAGAATGCTCACTTTTTCCACATAAGCTACAAACTAGGTCATTATGACATTGCCAATTCATGTGTCCCACTTGTCCACAGAGAGAACACTTTACCCTATTGCATGCATTACTAATATGACCCATAGTTCCACATTTATAGCAACTTTTTGGTTGCACAGGATAAAAGAGAACGCCCCGATAACTCCCCAAAAAAAGGAATTAGGTAGATGTTGAAGTTCCCCTTCTATGGTTTCAGAGTAACTCTCACCCGCCAACCTCCTGTCCAAATATTCTCCATGTCAAGAATGGCTTCCGGATGACTTAATACGATACATCTCTGTTTCAGCCAGAACACCAAATCAGTGACACTGACACCCTCATTCCTAAAAAGAATATTCACAGTATTTTGTGCAGACCTAGACAATGGAATAAGTTCAAAAGAAACCCAAAGAGGCGTATTTTTCACAGAATTATATTGAGCCCAAAATTTATCCAAACCTGATTGCATTTTAAAACTAACATCAACGTTTTTTTCCCCCTGAGACATGGATAAGAGCATAAAGCTCAGCAGCATGAAAATTAAGACTATCCTTTAACAAAGTCTTGCCCACATAAACTTGGTCAGGGAAAGTATCTAGGCCACCCTTATAAATCAATCTCACCGCATTATGGCGTTTAGCTGGAAATACACGTTTCTGAAAAAAAGAAGCATAATATCTAGGCTGCTGTTCATCATTCTCCCCCCCTTGGGTTTCTATTGTCCCTCTTATGCCCAGTATCCTCATTATGTACAGTGTCCCCATCAGTCCTGTGAGACCCCTGAGTTTTGTTCAGATCACCCACTTTCAGAGGGCTAGAGTTCAAATCAGCATCCCCATTGTCAGAGTTAGGCAGTTGTGAATCCACAGGATTCCTTCCATGGTCTTTAATAATCTCCTGATGAAAGTTCAATGTAGGGTTTTGTGTTAAATCAAAGTTGGATGGTAATGAGGTATCAAGCACAGTACCTTGTCCCAAATTATTAATAGTAGGGTGAGTTCTTGTCTCAGGAGAAAAATCAGTCTCATTGCATTCCCTAGCAAGGCGTACTCCTGGAATGGAGATAGGAGCAAAGCCTGATGTCCATTGCCATGTAGTCGGAGAACGAACCCAGCCGGCGGCTTTCAGAGAACTTTCAACAGTCCATGGCTCATGAAAATCAAAAGTCGAGTCAGCCCAGGAAGCACCTTCTACAGCTTTTTTCCTTAACATTTTGTCTTTTGACGGAGCCGAGAAAGAGAAGACAGTAGCAGTATCTTGAGTAGAAGCATCAGACTGGAAAACGATTGGTACATGCAAACCAGGCATCTCCAACCGGTCGTTAGGGACAGTCCCAGGCGGTATATTCTGGGATGGCTCTTGACAACTCCCGGCGGTCACCATTTGCGTAGTTGTACCACCAACGTTATCAAGCTTAACTCCAGAAGAATCATTCCGTACAGGTATAGCAACATTCGAATCCTTAATACAGTCAGACACTTTTGGCAATAAAGGTGGAGTTACCTCTGCAGAAATTTGTTCAGACCTTCATTCCAAAAAATTATCCTGAGCAGTCACATCCATCTTCAAGACTTTCAGTTCAGCAGGTCCAGTTTCATCATTCACAAAACACAATTCCGTATCATAAAAGGTCTCCACATCGCCAATATCTGGTTGGAAAGGAGCAGCCATAGCACTGAGCTCCTCCACGTCCTCCACTCTCCACACACCAGCCATGACTGACTCAACAATGGTCAGCCCATCCTCCTACTGGAAAGCAGGGGAATTTCCCCTGGTGCCCTGGCCAAATTTCCCCTCATTCACTAAAATACCACCAATCAGATTAATCTGGTTCAAGGTCAGTTGGCATTCATCTGTATCCCCTCCCCCGGATCGTGCCTGAAAATAGGCAGGATTTGTCTAGTGCACTTACCCGGTCATCAAAAACTAAATAAATAAATAAACAATGTGTAATTTTGATATGTACATAAAATGTATTATAGGCTTATAAGAATGTATTATGTCTACCGGATATTTCCAACTAGTCTACAGACTATGGCACGTACTGCCCGCATATCACTCTAGAATGTTATGCATTCTGCCAAAATGTATATATGCACAGACATCCTATGTTGCTACTCTATATTCTGTATTTTCTATTGCTGTTATCCCCTGCCCCCCCCGGACGCATCTGGAAACGAGCTATTGAAGCTCAGGATGCCTTTCCTGGTGAAACTTTTTCAAATAAATAAATAAAATAAAATCTCAGTGTTGACAAATATTTTGTGCTAAGGGCTTGATGTACAAAGCAAAGCAAATAAAAGAGGAGAGAGAGGGGCGGGATGGACTCTGGTGCCATTGCACGCTCCTGCCCCTCGCATACAGGGTGAAAGAAAATTGAGCTGCCAGCCCGCCCTCCATGATGCCAGCCCTCAGCTCTGATCAGCCTCCATGATGGCCCTCTCTGACCTATCCCATCATGTGCGTTACCAATGGGAGCCCGGTGCTGCGGCCCCACCCTGGGGGGTAAGCCAGGGGGTATCGGGGGAAGGGTTGCATCCGATATGGAGGTGGGAGCAAGGGTCCATGACCTGGCAGAATTACCGGGTGGCTGATGGCCACCAAAAACTACAATTAATAAAGTACAAAAGTACAATAAATAAAATAAGAAGTCTAGCTGCCCTAGGCCTGCCATCACTATTTCTGACAGAGATAACGCAGGGCTTTTTCTGTCTGATGTAGGAGCTTCTTAGTGTCAGCCAAAGTGCCTTGTTTGTGCTGTGTCTGCAAAACATGCAGAGTGGCCATAAGATCCTCCTGGTGCACTTTGCGGTCTTTACTCTTTTGGGCAGCGTAACTTATTAACTGTCCCCTTAAAACTGCCTTAAGCATGTCCCATAATGTTGTTGGGCTTATTGAGAAGCCATCACTGTTTGCTATAATTTCAGTCATCTGCTGCTCCAAGAGCTCCACATACTGGGGATCTTTAAGATAAAACGTATCAAATTACCAGTTCATAGTTCTCCAAAACAAAAGAGCACCAGGTTGAGTTCTGTGACAATGGGGTTGTGGTCAGAATAAGTGGTAGGACCCATATGACATGCGTGTTCCTGTGGATGTCTTCTGAGGGTGTGAAAACATAGTCAATTGGACTATATGTCTGATGCAGATGAAAGTAGTGCATATATGCATGATGTGCCGGTGAAGTTCTCTCCATACTGTACGTCTGACCATCCTAAGGAGATTAACATCCTGCGAAAGTATTTATGGGCAGACTGGGATCTCAGAGGACGGGGAGCTGTAGTGTCTTGAGTGGGGTCGTGAAGAAGGTTACAATCTGTTGCAACCACCAGGAGGCCTCGTTAATTTTCCAAAACCATATTCATGACACGCATGAAAAAAGGTATATCGGACCCCAGGGATAAATACCTGGAAACCAGTGTAATAGGGTTCCTCTCTATCTTACCCTGAATGAACACACAGCAGCCTTCCTTGTCTTTGACCACCTTAACTTCCTGAACAGTGATGTGCTTAGCAATGAGTATTGCCACCCCTCACCTCTTACCCCTCCCATAGGTAGAGTGATATACTGCCGCATACGCAAACTTCAATAGTTCCTGATTTTTTGGCTGAGTCAAGTGAGTCTTCTGGAGACAAAGTATGACAGGATGATCTTTCTTTATAATAGAAAATATTTTAGCTCTTTTCACTGGATTGTTTAACCGATTGACATTAACAGAATATAACTTTAGCCGAGGTTAGCCATCACATAATAGTTGGACTGGAACCTGAAGAATGACAGATTAGAAGCTGAAGGAGCATATGAAAATGATTACTCTGAAACTACACAGAAAAATGCATATGCTCATTTGCCAAGACCAACTCCTTATCCAGAACAAGCACAGAGATCTGATACTGAACAAGATTCAGTTTAGATATAAGAAAGCAGAATGGTTGAATGATTAGAGGTCCCCCTTTTTTTTTGTTTGTTTGCCGCCTCTCTTCTCCCCCCACCAGTAGGTTAGTCATGTTTAGATATGTATAGGGTTGAATGGATTAATATGGGAAAATGGAGAAATAGAAATAGGTAGAAAGGGTTGGAAAATGCATAAATTTCCTCTTATATTTACCCTCCTTTTTATCTAGCATTAAGGATAGTGATATGGCCCCTCCTTTTTAGGCATGGAGGGGAATTAAAGGAAAGAAAGGAAAAGGAAAGGAAAGGAGGAGAAAGAAAAAGGAAAGGAGAAAGGAGGGAGAAGGGAGGGGGAAGAGGAACGAAAAGAGAAAGAAAAGAGAAGAAGTATGCAGAAGGTGTCTGCAGAAAGGGGACTGACTTTAGATATGCTATTATTGTTTTTTCTTTTATAGGCAGGGACACCATTGACAGTGTGTCTGTAATAAATGGTACTACTAGCCATCTACAAGAATATTACTGGGAGGGGGGAGAACTTGTTTCTCCCAATAGAGGGAGCTAGGGGGGTTTGTGGGAATAATAGATATACTAATGAAACAATGGCATTAATTGGAATTGATTTACAAAAAATGGAAAAACAGAACAAAATTAGATACAATTATAAACTTAGCATGCAAGGGTCCAAAAGAGGGAAATTAAAGTATCTTTATGGGAAATGGTTAGCTTGAGAATTGCATCCTGGAATGTTAGGGGGGCTTAAATCTAGAACTAAGATATGTAAAGTTATTAAATAGCTAGAGATTCATAAAATAAATTGTCTTTGATTCTTGTATATTACCCAAAGTGTGTCTCCTGTAAACAGACTGGTTCACTAAGAAATGAGGACCTGGATACTTTTCACTATATAGAAACAATTCAAGGAGAGCAGCTATTTTGTTTAAAAAAGCCACTATAAAGCCAATCATAATGAAAACTTATATAGATCGAATTGGTCATGTGGTAATCATAGAATTCCAATTACTTAATTACAAATTTACATTGGCTTCTTTGTATGCGCCAAATGAAAACTCACCAGGTTTTTTCAATTAATTTTTTTTTACAATTAATCACTTTCTCTCCACCTGATATTGCTGCAGGCAATTTTAACATGACACTTTATAAAAAAGAACTTAGAAGCTACATCTGAAGTTCTATCAAGTCATCAATCAGAGTAGTTAAAAACTTCCAGGCAGACTTGAATTTAACAGATCCATGGTTGTTTCTGAATCCTGATAAAAAAGTTTTTTCCCTATTATTCTCAGGTCTATAGGACATATTCAAGAAGAGACTATTTTTTATGTTCAGAAGATCTATTGTATGTGATAGAAAAAATTGATGACCCCGGAATACATATTTCGGACCATTCACCATGCTTATTCTCTTTAAAATTAGAAGGTCTTTATTATTCTTATAATTGGCGAATGGATATATCCTTGTTACAAAATAATGAACGTGTCGCAGTAATAAATAGGAAAATGGTAGAATTTTTTTTATATAATGATAAGGGAGAAACAACTATGGATACTTTGTGAAAGTCTTTTAAAACCTGGGCAAGAGCTTTAATTCAGCATATGGGGAAAAAAATGAAGCAAGCAAGGTATAGACAACAAACATTATTAGAGCAACAAATTAAAGATTTGCAAACTCTACATAGTCGCAATCCAGATCCTCAATTTTTTAAGGCTTTGACACAAAAGAAAATTGAATATAATAAAATATTATCTGAGCAAGCAGAAAAATTGATATTACAAACCAGAACTAATTATTACATATATTCTGATAAACCATTAAAATTACTATCTTGGCAACTTAATAAACAAAAAGAACAAAATGCAATTCATATAATACAAAAAGAAGACAGTACATTAACATAGTCTTTCTTTATAATAGAAAATATTTTAGCCCTTTTCACTGGATTGTTTAACCAATTGACATTAACAGAATATAACTTTAGCCGAGGTTAACCATCACATAATGGTTGGACTGGAACCTGAAGATGACAATCTTCAGTAGAGGAGCAAGGGGCCAGCTCCTCCATCTGCATGTAGTGTGGTCAAGGAAGTTGTTAGCATGGGGACCGCATGTCGCACCTTCAGCACTAGGCAGAACAATAAGGTCCAGAAACAAATACAAATGAACTACAAGTATATAACAAAGAACCAGAACTATATACACAACAATAGGAGAAAAATGGTATTCCAAGGGAGGAGATCCCATCATGCAGATTCTCTATGCCAGAGGAGAGAGATAAGGTCCTCCACCACCTGAGGCTGGGAGGTAGGGAAACAAAGTTTCAGCCTCCAGGGAGCAAACGCTCCAGGAGAAACACAGAAGGTGGGGGAGGGGCAAGGAATTAGAAAGCATCAGCAGAAATCTGACCTGGTTCTTAGGTATTGGAAACAAATGAGTAGATGGGGTGGGCCTGTTTGATCTTGCAGTCTGGTGCTGATGTAGTACCACCAAGGGGTAGAATACTCAAGAGTATACACCTCGCTACAACCAGCACAACTGATGTGCTCTGTTCCTGAGAGGGCTGAGTATCCAACCTGGAAAAGTTATGGATGCTGAAAAATGTGAAGGGCTGCGGAACAACAAACAAGCCACCACCCTATAATGTTCATAAGGGACGGGACAATAATGACTTACCGCATGGAGTGTTTAAGGGACTGTTCCCTCTCACCTCCCTGTAGTAAGGTATAGAGACGTAAGGGGAGCAAAATGAATGGTGGGAAACTGGCTGGTGGAGATTTCTCAGGCAGTAAAGCAACTGGATTATATTACAAAGCTTTCTACTATAGGCTATGTTTACAAACTGTGGAATAACGAAAGAACCAAATATTTGATAGCAAAAACAATAGGAATTTGATTGAAACTATGTTAAAACACTGAAGAGGAGAAGCCTGGTTAGGTTACATCCCCATGCTGGGTATAAGAGAAACTTCAGTTCAATGGTCTATAGTCCCTTATATTGCATAGATCAAGGGAGTGTCAGCCAAAATCCAAAAAGCCCAGACAGAGTCCCGTAGGTAAAAGAGGTGTGATAGGGCACATTGGCCCCTGGCTTCAGGCCCACTGAGGTGGGAAAAACAAATCCTGCAATCCATGTACCTGAATTGCCTGCAAGAAAGCCCATATGACACTGTGAGTTGAAAAACAGATAAAGTAGAAAGAAAGTGGGGAAACCCCGGTGGTAGGCCAGTCGAGGCAGGAGAGGCAGGGAGGTCCAGGAGAGAGACCCAATTAGCAGTGAAGAGGGCACAGAGAACAGCACGGGAGCAAATACACCACACACCTATGGAGTTACACCAGGAGAATGGTGGTTTCTCAGCTTGGAAAGACGTTGCCTGTGGGCTGCTGTGACCATCATACAAAGCTTGCTCTGACAGGGCCACCTTGAATGAAAAAAAGAAAGGGGGGGCAGCATTATCAAGCCATCAGTGTCTGTGTCCAACATGAAGCTGCCATTAGGATAATGAAAAAGGCTCTGAGGAGGGGGGGCTCCCAGCTGACCAAGCTGCCTAATATACTCCAGCTCCATGCCAGTGGGGACACCCCACCCCCATCCAGCTAAGACTCTCAGCTCAGTTGACATCTGGCCTTGCTGCACACTATAGGTCACCGGTAATGGCAGAAACAAAGAAGAAAGTGACAGCTAGCCCTCAACATCGTCATCCCAGTTGGGTAGCGGTAGCAGTGTCCCCAGCCCCTGCCCCTGCTCTAGACTCCCCTACCAATTGAAAAAAAAAAAGAGTAAGGAACATCAAAGATTGCCCTCTGCCAACTCCAACCCCCAACCTCCCCACAGGCCCTGCACAAATTGGTCCCTCACAAATCAAATGGTACCACAGACCACAGATTAGTACCCCCTCAGAGCAAAATGTTCCCTACTGTAGCGGGCACCCACCATAGTTCCTGGACAAAGTCCAAAGTAAGTATGAAGGAAACTGCTTCATCAGGTTTTGTTGCTCTGTCTCTTTTCCCCACAGTGGGGACACGTTGGAAAGCTTGTAGTTGTGCAATAAGTGCAAAAATCTCCTTCTTGGTGGACTCTGCATGGCACACTCACAACAAATCCACTTTCTTTCATGTGTCTGCTTGGATCTGGTCTGTCGGGGTGGTGGTCCGCAGGAAGAAAACCTTCGGAGGGCAAGTCTTTTTCTGCTTCCTCAGCTGTATTATAAACTTGTTGGCCCTCTGGTTGAAAAGCAGTGAACTTAGAAAGGTGGGGCATCTGAAATGTAATCTGTTGCTGTTTTAGGGCCTGCCTTATAGGGACATAAACTCACCATCTCTTTATAATGTTGGGTGGGTAGTCATTGTCAAAAAGCACTCTACTGCTTTCATATTTTGTAGTTTTCATCTTCCAGGCTTGGAGCAGGATCTCCTGCTTAGTTTTGTACCTATGAAACTGAGCATTTATCAAATGAGGGCGGTTAGCTCCATCTGGAGGTATGGACCCAGGGCCCAGTGTAGTCTTTTAAATTCAAAGGCATGTCTAGATCCAGCTGGAGGGCATCGGGAAGAAAGCAATTCAGAAAACCTTCCAAGTGGGGGCCCTTAGACTAGTTTTTGGGGATACCGTAGCGATGTATACTTTTATGCCTCCCGTGGCTGTCAGCTATATCCTGGTGCTTCTGAATGGCATGTTGGGTGTCTGCCAGCTGCAAGGATATGGCCTCCAGATGGTCCACTCCTTGTTCAGTAGCGGTAAGCTGGGTCTCCGCACTGTCTGCTTCTTGTTTCAGAGTAGTGAGTTCTGTGCCCATAGTGTCCAACTTGCTGGTGATCACCGATCAGAAATCATGCAGTTCCCGGAAGATGATGTTGAACTTCTTGCCTTTTTTATGTTGCTTGCACGCATGTGCAAGAAACATAGTGCCATCATCCGAGTTTTCGGAGGTGTGTTAGCCCCTCTTCCAATGCAGTCAGTGTGTTTGCAGGCACGGCCCCAGTTCCCCAATGAGTGCTGCAGCTGTCTATGACAGCTCCAAAATGCAGTGGCATACAGTTGAAAGGGAGCTCGCTGGTGACAGAGCTCTCCCCCCATGCCACATCACATAGCCACGCATATTGCGTGCTGATGCGCTCCACGCCACTATACGGCCAATGGGGTGCCCAATCCCCGTCGGCCCACGTCCCCCAACAGCTGTCCAGGTGCCATGCTAGGAGCCCATCCCAGCATGGCAACAATATTATAGCCGATGGGGTGCCCAATCCCCGTCAGCTCCCAAGGCTGCACGCCCCCAAAGCTTTCCCGTGCCATGCTGGAGCCCACCCCAGTGAGGCAAATCTTGTTTTAGCCGACGGGGTGCCCAATCCCATCAGCTCCGTCCCCAAACAGCTTTTCCTGCGCCATGAGAGCCCACCCCAGCATGGCAAACATCCAACGTCGTCTTCTTAAAAACCAAAACCTGTGAATAAAAAACGGTCCTCGTGAGCCTCCCTGCCCTCCCACAACCCGCACCCACCCACTGCACACCCTGCCTCCCCACACCCCCCCTCACCCCATACTTACCTCCGGAGCTCGGTGCGACGATCATCGGTGGACCGGGAACACGTCTGCACTCTTCAAAGCTGACCGCGAACTGAGGAAATGCCGGTAAGCTGTATAAAGGGATAGATAGGGTTTTTTCAACTTTGTTGCATATCTCAGGCATTTTTAGGAATTTTGGCCCCAAATTTTCAACATGGGGTTTTTGGGACCCCTCCTCATGAATTCTTGCACTGTCATGGCGTTACTCGGGCCCGAAGGGTGATTTCTCAGTCACTGTGCAAAATCAACTTTCCACACTGATTAATGAAATGACACTGCCAGTGTTCATAAGGTGGGCTCTCAAAAAGCCTATGTTGAAAATTTGGTGAAAAAATTCCTAAAAATTACTGTTTTACGAGCGTGCGTTGCGCAGTTCCTATGCACACTCGTAAGTTCACGAATTTTCAATATTTTCACTCCAGATTTTCAACATTGCTATTTTACCACACCTCCTTATGAGCAGTATAGCTGTCATTTTTCACATCCTGCCGAAAATGTGTTTCCGCCCATGTAGCGCACAATGGCGCAGTTGGTGTGCGAACTCAATGTATGGGACACATTAAAAAAATCACAGTGACACTGTTCATGAGCAGAGGTCTTAAAATGGCTATGTTGAAAATTTGGTGAAAAAATTCCGAGAAATGACTGTTTTACGAGCGTGTGTTGCGCAGTTCCTACGCACACTCGTAAGTTCACGAATTTTCAATATTTGCACTCCAATGACTTCCAAATACCTAAACAGCACATAGAAGCAAGCAACATTTGGCATTGACAAATGCTTGTTAGTTTTGCTTTGTAGGGTAGGACACTCAGGCTCCAGGGAGTACAGAAATCCCACGGCTATGGAGCCGTCTGAGTCCTCTGCTTCAGTTCTCCATCTGTTAGCATGTGGTGCTTCAACCTGGCGCTTGTGTTTCTAAGCCTTCTTCATAATGCTTAGTGGCACTCCTGCTGTAAATAAGATGGGGTTTTGTCTGAGAAAAAGTAGAGTTAGGAAGTGTTTTTTGTGCCGGTGAGACAGAGCTCTGAGCTTAGGCTGCCATATGGATGCTGAAGTCACCGGAAGACCTTTAATGACATACTGTTTCTAAAAATGTGGCAAACCACTGCTGGACTTGTACACAGTGCCAGATGGTGGGAAAGAACAGCAAAGGCTCAAACAAAGGAGAGGATCACCCAGGAGGTCCAAAAAGGGGAAAATACCTTCCTGAGGTATGTGAGGGAAAAGAGGAAGACAAGGGGTGGTGTAGTGAGGGTCAAGAGACTGTGGGGATTAGACTGTGCAGAAGAATATGCTATAATTCTAAATGAACACTTCAGTTCAGTCTTCACAGCAGAAGGGGGAAGGGAAGAACACAACTTGCATTAACAGGCACTGCGAAATGGGGGGAGTAGACACAAGTCCATTTTCAGAACAGAGAGTCCACCAGGGATTGGAAGCCCTAAAGGAAAACAAGGTGATGGGGCCAGATGGGATCCACCCAAGGGTACTAATAGAACTTAGTACGGTGCTAGCTGTCCCTTTGGCAACACTGTTCAGCACCTCATTGGTGGACTGGAGGACTGGAGCAGGTCCGATGTGGCTCCTCTGCACAACAGCAGCAGCAGAGAGGAGGGTAGCAGTTACAGACCAGTCAGTTTCACATCAGAAGTGGGGAAATTAATGGAGAATGCAAACAAATTAGGGACCACTTCTGGTGTGACAGGAACACTCGATAAACTTAAAAGAGGCAAAACAATCAACAGAAGAAAAAGAGCTTATATCAGCTTTACAAGCTGATCACATAGTACAACTGTGTAAAAAGTCGCATCATTCAAGTTCAAGCAGGTCAGGCAGTGTACAAACAAACAGGGGTCTAGCCCACTGCTGTTTCATGACAAACTGGGTGCTTAATTATGAGAACACTGCAACCCTATGGAGACACATATTTATGCACCGATTTTTAAAGACATATGGCTCGATTCTCAAAGGTTGATGAAGGGCTTGCACATGCCCTGCATCAAACCCTGCGCTGTCCTGAGCACACTGCCACACCATGCATCTGATTCTCATAGGTTACACGCATTTGTGTCACTTTACCCTCTTTATGGTGGCTTGTGCCAAATTTTTAGCACAAATCTCGTAAAAAGGTCCACAAAGTTAGACCAGCAAAATCTGGTCCAACTCACGCCCTGTGGCGCATGGGATCATGAATCCCGATTGCCAGCCAGGGAATGCCGCAAGCCCCACACGCCATGTGTTCGGTGCAATCTGGGCTTGTGGCATTCAATCTCCTTTGAGAATCGAGCCCATGATGTGCTAATTGTACCATAAGGTGATATGCTAGAAATGAGTTACTGGTAAGTCTGAATGTGCAAAAACATAAAGTAAAAATCCAATGCAAAGAACATGTAAAGCGCAGTGAATAAATTCAAATCACTTCATAACTTAGAAAGAAAATCTATCAGGTTAGGTACAAACATTTTTCTAGCTCACTATATAGATGAACAGAACTAGATGCATAAGTGTTTCACACACACGTTTGTATGAGTTAAGTGCACACATAGTAAATATATTCCACTTTCAAGTAAGTGACATGAGATGTCACGATTCATTGCTAGGATCTTAGATGTGAGAGTCTAGGTGACATAAGCACAGTTTGTTTCTGGGTCCTTGATGAAAGCAGCAATACACAGTATCATAAAAACAGATCAGCATGACACTAGAAAGACGGGCAAGCAAAATTGTCAGGTCATCATCTAAACACCATCAAACACTGTACAGTTTAATCATGTCAGGAAAGGTAGTAGTTCCACATGTTCATTAAGGCCTGGCTTTTGACATGCTTTAAGATTATGTACCCACATTGATTCTATCCTTTACAGGGGATTTGCAGGATCATCTCCCCTCTGTCCCAGTCAGACTCTCTCAATACCCAAGAAAGTAAAAGAGTGCCCTCTCCCCATCTCACTCACTTGTCTTGCTAATGCATTTTCCAGTATACCCTGTTAATCTCATTATTTTATTCCACGATTCTTGTGTTATATTTTTGGGCTGTTTTGACAACATAATAAGCCTGGCAGCTATACTGTGTGAGATACATTAGACAGGTGGAAGCACAGGTAATATAATGTCCAATCATGAATGCCTTGCTAACGTATTTTCCATTATACCCCCTCTAATCTCGCTAACATGTTCCTCAATTCTTGTTTTAAATTTATGGACTATTTTTCCAACAGAATAAGCCTGGCAACTGCACTCTGTGAGATACATTAGGCAGGTGGCATAACTGGTAATATAATGTAATCATGAATACCTTGCTAATGCTTTTTCCATATACCCCTATAATCTCGCTAATCTGTTCCCTGATTCTTGTTTTAAATATTTTGGCTGTTTTTCCAATATAATAAGCCTGGCAACTGCACTCTGTGAGATACATTAGATAGGTGGCATAACTGGTAATATAATGTAATTATGAATACCTTGCTAATGCGTTTTCCATATACCCCCATTAATCTCACTATTATGTTCCCAGATTCTTGCTATATTTTGAAAAATTTTAGAGGGGAACCTGCAGCTACTATGAATGGCAGTGATACTGACACCACTGGTGAGACAGCTTTTTTAGGGGAGAGCTTTCCGATACCGATCCCTCACTGAACACGACAATTCAAGAGGAGCAACAGGGCCGTGAGTTTCTGTTTCCTGATAGAAGAACAAGGTGGTGTAGATGGGGCAAGAGGTGTTGGCTGGAGACAATGACAGGACAATAGCCCCAGTAGACAGAGATCCATGAACAGGTGATACAATCAACAATGGGACTGGAACAACCAACCATGCCAACAACATCAGCAGCAACAGAGGGGCCAGAATCAGCGGGGCCCAAGATATTGAACATTATAAGAATTTTAAGCTATGTCCTGGTGCTAGCACAGCAGCAGGTATTACAGAAGGGCTTGACTTTCATACCAATGCTATAGGTAAACCGTTTTGATGTCTGTTTATATTTGCAAAGATTTGTCAGGGTTTTGAACCTTTAAGTCCTTCTTTGAGAGCAATCCAAATATGGGGGGAAATAAATAATGTGAACTATTAGAGGTTACCAGAACTCATTATGTTACGGGCATAGATAATAATTCCCCTGAGACTTTATTGCAACCATTCAGAAAAAAATGCACTTTTTTCCCCTACCCCAAAACCCAGTGGTACAGGTATTTGAGAGACTGTGTCTTGTGAAGGAAAAATACAGTGACAATGTTGTAGAAATAGCAGTACCTAAAGAATGAAACTTAAGACAAGCATTTCTCTGTAGTCATGTGATCATTTTTTGGTTTTTATGTAACGAAACTTAGGAGTAACTTGCCCAATCAGAGATAGACACAAACAGAAATTATGCCAGCACACTGCAGCAAAATGTAACCAATAGAAAATGACAAGCAACAGTGTATATAAGCCTTGTGCAACTGTAACTAGGGTGAGTTTGTTGTTGTGTTCTGAGTTCTGCTGATGCCAGAGACAATGAACTCCCATATGCATATGTATTAAACTTTCTTTTTGACTACATGCAGTGTTCCTGAAGTTGATTTTTATACCCAAAGCTTGTAAGAGTGATAGATAAAGAAAATTCCACGACAATTTTTGGCATAGTCGGCAGGATCAGCATGGACTGGCCTGGAGTAGTCCCGGTCGGGGACGAAATCCCAAGACTTCTGGTGAAAGTACTGAAAATCAGAGGGAAATCCACCTCCTGTATTAAAGTACGGCAAGCGGAGCCAGGGAGGGACTGTCCCCGATCGCAGAGGATTCTCTTGGGACCCAGATGGCGCTGATCACTGTAAGTACCTGCACTCAGGCCACTACATGTAATGAAAAAAAAAGAGAAAATTGCTTGTATAAGTTGTAACTGATATCAGATTAGTTTGAGCCTGAAAAAGTGGCAAAAGTAACTATTAGTCTGAGCCTGAAAAAGAGTGGCAAAGTGACTGGGCATATAAGATAGGGTTAGGTTAAGAGTAACCAAGGGAGTCTGACTAGGGAAAGAACTTTGGGGGGGCCAAAGAGCCTTTAAGTAGGTTGAGCACCCTTCTATGAGAGGAGTTAAAACTGAGCAGGAGATAGGGCAAGTCAAAAGTAACTCCCAGAGTTTGAAACTGACCAAGCAAGTATAGAGAAAAGTTTAAATATGGGGGAAGGTCAGAGTAAGAAACCAGGGAACGAGGTAATATGTGCTGGTCCAGTGAAATGCATGCTAGAAAAATATGGGCAGAATTCAGTTTTGGAGGTGGGACATTGGCATACCCTGACAAAAGGCTTATTTCTATTAATGGGGACATTTAGTATAGATGTGTTAAAGGAAGTGAGAATCACTCTAGAAGAGAAAGAAAAAAAACAAAAACAAAGAAAAAGCCAAAGATTGATTGGACAAGGTTTTGCAGATGGGAAAGAGAGGCAAAACGTAGGCAGGAGGGGGAAGCCATTATCAATTAAGACCCTGACAGGTGGTAGCACGAATGCCTCTAATACAGTATCCCAACCTGAATGTGGCAGCAGTGCACAGACTCTATATAGAGGTAAAAACCATGAAATCCAGATGAGCTTGGAGGCTCTAAAGGACATTCTAAGCCACGAGATAATATTGCAGTGTTCGTGGCCCTGAGACAAAAATTCAAAAGTAACAGATTGGCCTCTGAATAAAGAACACCGCAAGGACCATAAGTCAGTGCAGGAGTACAAGGACAGACTTGAGACCGTGTTTAAACAGTACTCTGGAAATGACAGAGGCAATCCGCATACGAGCACCAGCTTGCAATGGTGTTCTGCTCAGGACTGAGAGAGCAAATAAGAACTGGGGTCACGACAGTGTGTATAGGCTGGGAAATGAAGACAATGGCAGAAATCATGCCTTTTGCTGAGCATGCTGAGAGACAGCAGCGTGAGACCAAAGAGAAAACCAAGGAGAAGTTAGAAAAGGCCCAGTTAATGTACTTTGAGGAAGGAGGCAAGGGAGGAAGAGGTGGAAAAGGAGGAAGGGGAAGAGGACGAGGATGTGGGGCACAGGGAAGACCCCAGCAGAGAGAAGGAGCAGGGCGGGGTGACTACGAAAATTATATCTGTTATACTTGTGGAGGTCGAGGCCACATAGCGCGTAGCTGCCCGAATAACCAAGGACAACCAGCCCAACCCTATCCACCACCCCCTCCTCCCCAGCAAGTCCATGATTACGACCAGCAACAGGATCAACGGTGGGCAGACGACAGCTAGGAATTAATGAAACAGCACCAGATACTTTTAACTGCCTCGCAGCACCCTAGCGATGAACCAAAAATGACACTGTTAGTAAATGGCACAAAACTTTCTTTCCTCATAGACACGAGTGCCTCAATGTCTGTGATCAGAGACACCGACATAAAACTTACACCGACAGAGAAGACTATCGAAACTGTGGGAGCCTCGGGTTGTAATGCATGAAAAATTAACCCAGCCACTGGAAGTAAAATGTAAGGAAGTGATCATACAGCATACCTTTCTGTATAGTGGAGTCTGCCTGTGAACCTCATGGGAAGGGATCTCCTGGCCAAGCTCAATGCCCACTTAATCTGTACAAAAGGGGGGTTGGAACTTAAGTCCCAAGTAGCCGGGTTGTATCCCTTAGCTCCCATGGGTAGTAGCGATTGGTTGTACTGCTGGAAGTTGACAGCAGAAACAGAGAAAGAGTGGCTGTTGGGCTTGGCAGAGACTATTACGCATAACCTGCAGGTGCAGACGGACCTGCATTGCACTACACACTACTCAATGGGGGCAAGAGACAGCGAGTATGAGTGTGGGGAATGGGGAAGGCAGCCAGTGGAGCAGACCCTAAACATCTCTGAAATATATGTGGCTAAAGATCGCTGCATGGCAGCAGTGGGGCTCAGCCAAGAACAACAGAAAGTGTTCCAGGTCCCAGGGTCATACCCACACATATCACTGGCTAGGGACCCCTCCATTCCCTGGAAGGATTTGGGACCATGGATAGAATGTGTAAGGCAAACGGATGACTGGGTGTGTCAGGGAGATAGATGGACATCAAAAAAAGGAAGGTGTACAAAGTATAAAATTAAAAGGAGAGTAATAGTGAAAGTAGAAAGAGAGGAGATGAGTGAGGAGAAGGAGCAACAATCAGAGACACTAGATTGGGTCGAGAAAGTACCCACATGTCTGTGGGCGACATCAAAATATGATGTAGGGTTAATAAAAAATGCTCAGCCCCTGTCAGTGAAACCAAAGTCCTCCTTTAGGCCACATAAACACCAATACCCAATGGGAAAAGAAGCAGAGGAAGGCATAGCACCAGTCCATGCGGCACTGGCCCTTGTAATTTGTGCTTGCTACAAGTATATACTGTTAGAGCCAATGATGGCTTTCACAGTTCAGGCTGCTTCTAGGAGAAAAGCAGCGGCTGATTAAGTAACGTTAGATAAGCAACATTTAGAGAAAGAAAATAAACTACTGTGGATGTACGCACAGTAGGTGTGACTACCGACGGGATGATTTGAAAATCCTCCCCCCCCCCCAGTTGCCTATCTGTGTAGTTTCAAGTTTTTTATCAATTTCAAGTTCCCTTGCCTCCTATAGAGGCTGAAACATTTGATCCCAAACCCAGGTACTGGGAACCTCCACCAGATGGATCCCAACCTAGTACCTAGTACTGTTACAGATTTTTTGTTTTGTTTTTAAACTGCAAACCAGAGCTCTGGGAAAAGACTTGGTTTGGCAGGTTACTAAAATGGCCAAAAGAAAACCTTTGAAAGGGTTAATAGCTGCAGCATTTGGAAATTATCATGAAGGTCCTGCAGTCGGTTTTCTCAATCGGACCAGTGTATCAGAAAAGAAGAAGGAAAATACCTTGGTAAGTCTGAATTTTTTTTATTAGTTAATGTTTTTTTATGTCTGTTTTATTTCTGTGATACATATACTAAACAAGGTAATGCTCCATCTCTCTTGTGCATATTTTCCAGCGTATATATCTGTGTTCTGTAATTATGTTCTGTTTTCAAGGTTGCGAGATAGGATTGACTGCCTTCGGTGCACAACATGTTACAGTAAAAAAAAGAAGAAGCTTCTTTGCCTCATATCTAACTGTTTTAATTGGTTTTATTTTTAATAAAACATTTGTGCTGCCTAGATAGGGTCAGTGAAGAACTTTTGTGCGTGGTTGTTGGTTGGAGTGGGTAGTGTTGAAGGTAAAGAGATATGACGTCATAGATTGCAATGTGCAGAAAGATTTGTAGTTTGCAGGCAATGTGCCAAGCCACTGCTCGGTGAAAATGTAATGTGTTAACAGCTATGAATGGTTTTATCATACTTCTAGTTAAAACCAGAAACTTTTTGCAAAATGGCAGATTGCCATATTTTGGCTATGCGCCAAAAGGTGTAACCATGTTATACTAGATGTGTTCACTTACAGATGGTATGTTGTGCTGTATTTTAAAGGAGTTGAAAGGAGTTTAAAAAAGTGTTTTGTTCTAAAAAGATTTGGCATGGAGATATGTATAAATGTGTTGGTTTAAAAAAAAATTTGTCAGTGTTATAAGACAGGCAGGAGGCAGCACATATATCTAAAACATGTACAGTTTTGTAATAAAACTATGGGCATTACCTCAGCAAATTGGTGTCAAATGATGTCAGGCTTATTTTGTGTTAAGCATTTCTTTTTGTGTGTGTGTACTGTCTTGGCCAGCAGTTTTATTGTGTGCTCTATTATTATTTAAAGATATTTTAATATCAGTAGTGTTCAAGGATACTACAAAAATAACTGGGTTTAAATGACCCTTGCATGCACACTGTGACCTTTTGCACATTATTTGACCTTCTTGTGTTTCAACATTTTATGTTACTTCCAGTTCAAACTTGATGTGTATTCCATACCTAAAGCACAACTTTTCACACAAAATGTATGTTTTCATGAAAGCACACCAAGAGTGAACCATGTAATTTGACTTTTTTATTGCAAAACTAGTATTCTAAATAAAGAGGAACATGACTGTGGACAGGTAATAGATCTGGACTGCAAACCCCGACCAGACATTACTAATGTGCAGTTTTTTGTGGATGGGTCGGCCCAAAGAGATGATAAAGGAAGCCCCTTAGTGGAATATGCTGTGTGCACACAAGATAATCTTGTGAAAGGTGCCAAGCTGGCTCCACGAACGTCGGCCCAAGCAGCCGAATTAATTGCATTGACTAGAGCCTGCCTACTTGCAGAAGGGAAAATTGTAAATATTGACACGGACAGTCGGTACGCTTTTGGGGTAGCTCATGACTTTGGCACCCTGTGGAAGCACAGGGGATTCCTGACAGCGGCAGGGAAACCTATTGCACATGCGAACCTGATAAAAGACTTACTGGATGCTGTAAAAAAGACCAAAGCAAATTGCTATTATCAGATGTCAAGCCCAAAAGTCTGATACAGACTTAGTGTCATTGGGTAATGCGAGGGCAGATGCAGCTGCGAAAGAAGCAGCCCTCTCTAATGGTGTTCCAACATTCTTAATGTTGTCTGTTACCACTAACCAACTTGATTTATTTTCAGCCAAGGATGTTGTTACTTTGCAACAGTCAGCCAGTGCAAAGGAGAAACGAAACTGGCAAGCAAACTGAAAATATAATGTTAACAGTAAAGTATGGATAGCCCCCAACAGCAGGCTTTGCCTGCCTTCGGCAGTATTTCCCTTTTTGGCAAAATTGACCCATGGGGCCAATCATGTCTCAAAAAGTGGAATGGTAGACCTTGTAAATAAATACTGGTATGTTGTAGGATTCACTGTATATGCTGAAGAATTTTGTAAAAGGTGTGTTATATGTATGCAAAATAATATCGGCAGAGGACTCCAAGTAACCCCCTTTGCCCACCCTTCTCCTACAAGACCTTTTGAGCACCTAATGATGGACTTTATTGAGTTAAATCCCTGTGAAGGGTACAAATATTGTCTAGTAATTGTAGACATGTTTTCAAAATGGGTAGAGGCCTTCCCGGCTAGGAAAGTCACAGCATGCACAGTGGCAAAGGCCCTAATAAGGGAAATCATTCCCCGGTGGGGTATCCCCACCAGGCTCTCCAGTGATAATGGATCACATTTCTCAAACGAGGTAATTAGAACCCTGTGCGAAGCATTGCAAGTAAATCTGAGGATGCACTGTGCATACCACCCCTAATCGGGAGGAGCTGTGGAAAGGGCAAACCAGACCCTTAAGGTAAAATTGACCAAAATCATGGCAGAAACTGGTCTCAGTTGGGTGAAGGCATTACCTCTGGCACTTATGAGCATGAGAGGGAGGCCTGTGCACATGGGATTATCACCACATGAGATTTTAATGGGAAGGCCTCTCAGAATGACAAATGTTCCATTTCCCCAAAATAGAATGATGTTGCATGGTATAGATAATGAAATTATTGCCTATTGTTTATCCCTTAACGCTGTGTTGAGACCTCTCTATCCTAGGGTCAAAGCAGCTTTATCTACACCCTTGGAGGGCCCACTCCATCAAATCAAGCCAGGAAATTTCGTTGTGGTGAAGGACTTTTGGAGAAAAAAGTGCTGTGCTCCGAGGTGGAGAGGACTGTTCCAAGTGCTACTTACGACAGCCACAGCGGTCAAGATCGGCAAAAGAGAGACATGGATCCATGCTTCCCATTGCCGGTTGGTGACGGCTCCCGAGGAAAAATGAAGATAAGGACTGTGTTACTTATTGCAGGGGTGGTATGTGTACTGGGAACCGCTATGGTTCTCATGGCTCAAATGACTGTTAAAGCAAACCACAAGACTGTAAGATACAGCCGTAGCCTTGAACCTCTGCATGTTACAAATACTTGATGGACTTTAATGAAATTGCATGCTAAATAATGCAAATATGTCAGATTGTTATGCGTGCACATACTCCCCCATTTTCTGCAGCTATTGGGCTACACCTAAAACCAAAACCCCAGTAATGGCCCCTTTGCTCACCAACCAGGAAATAAATGCACAACTGCCATTTTATAATGATATATTGTAAGATTGATACAGAGTATCAAAAGGGGGGAGTGTGAAGGAAAAATACAGTGACAATGTTGTAGAAATAGCAGTGCCTAAAGAATGAAACTTAAGACAAGCATTTCCCTGTAGTCATGTGAGCATTTCTTGTTTTTTTATGTAAAGAAACTTAGGAGTAACTTGCCCAATCAGAGATAGACACAAACAGAAATTATGCCAGCACACTGCAGCAAAATGTAACCAACAGAAAATGACAAGCAACAGTGTATATAAGCCTTGTGCAACTGTAACTAGGGTGAGTTTGTTGTTGTGTTCTGAGTTCTGCTGATGCCAGAGACAATGAACTCCCATATGCATATGTATTAAACTTTCTTTTTGACTACATGCAGTGTTCCTGAAGTTGATTTTTATACCTAAAGCTTGTAAGAGTGATAGATAAGGAAAATTCCACGACAGTTTGCAACAACTAGAAGTTTTTGCAGAAGCAAGAAGGCCAAACTAAAGCGGAATTCAAAGCCACAGAACTGAGAAGCAATCTAAATATAACTATTTGGGCAGCTGATAAGAGGGCGCCAGCCTGTGCCTAACCCAAAAGGGAAACCAAGTGGTTTCTAAAGTAAAGAGTAAGCAGAACTCAGGTGTTACATCTGTGAGAAACTTCATCTAATGATTGTCCAAAAAATTGACAAAAAGGGCTAGTGCAGCAGGAAGGGGTAGCTCAGGGAGCTCCCAGCAGATAGTGACCCTGTACAGAGAGTGCAGTGCCCTCTAGCTCCACTGAACATATGTACCCAGAGGTGGTGAATGGACTGGTAACCCAGGCATTGAGGGAGATTGGGTCCTCCATTTCTATGGTGTAGTAGGTTTTGATTTAGGAGGAACAGATCCTGCCTGGCCAGTTTTCTAGGATTAGAAGAGTGACAGGTCCTGCAGTCTCAGTGCCAATGGCCTGAATCTTTCTAAGTGGAGAAGGTGGCCATGGTATACAGGAGGTGGGTGTTGTACCAGACATTCCCATGGATGTAATCATGGGTAATGACCTCAATAATAGGATCATTATGGTGTGTGTGTCACTATCTGTAGCAAGGTGGGGAACCTGCTTCTAAGGATACAGGGGGAGCAGTGCAAAAGGAAGCAACCCCTACCTCAGCAGCAGGAGAAGTTGTAGCTGAAGAATGAGCTGGGTGCAGCAGTTCTGAGCCACAGCTACAGACTGAGGAGACCCCAGGCGTGGGCAGCTCTTCCACAGCAGAATGTGTTTTGGGGAAGATCAGGCATACAGAACTGGGGAAAGCTCAACAAGGTGACCCAGCTCTGCAAAAATTATGGAAGTTAGCCACCAGGTAGGAAGATGACTCTCCAGGTTCTGCTAAAAGGGAGGTGGTACTGGGAGAATGACTCCTGTACCATGAGTGGGTTCATAAGGGAGGACTGGAGGCAGGTGTACTCCAGCAGATGGTGGTTGTTATGGAATATAGGAAGCAGTTTCTGACCTTAGCCCATGACATATTCTTTTCTGGACACTTAGGGGTCAGCTGTACAAAATGGCAGCTAACCATTTTTAATGGCATAGCATTTCTTTTTTTTTAAGTAATTTATTAAATTTTAGACTGTACAGACTTTAAGACAAACAGATGTACAATAAATATTGAAGAAGTCATGGAAAATAACAAATCATAGTTGAAGCTTTGTTGCAATCTAAAGTCAGTATGCTATAGTGCAAATTTAATAAGGTGAGGTGCAATGTGCAGCCCCCAGACAGACCCCATTTTTATTTTGCCAGAAGTATAAGAATACCTAATAAGTAGCAGACTGTCTTCTTTGAGCCCATTCGGGTAAAAGAAAAACAGAGATGTTCTGTTAATGTCAATTGCGGGTCAAAAGTTCCTGAAGGACTTTTTCATGCAAGGAGAAAAAAGGGGTCAGATGGGGGTAGGCCCAAAAAATATGGTAATGGTCGTCTCTCTCTCAATTTCGCATTATCTCCAGTATCAGGCATGGGGCAGTGCAGTGTAACCTGCTGCACCAGAGTTTAAAAATCAGACATTTCCAGATAAACTCTCTCCACATCACTGAAGAAGTGATTTTATGTGTGGTTACGCATGCCTTTTGCCACTATTCTGGAGAGAGAGGTACGTCGAGCTCACCATTCCAGGAAGCTAGGACCGAGATCGAGAGAAGAGCTTTAAGGTGGGCAAGATCAAAATGCAAACAAGAAATCAAGTGATCCAGTCGGTCATCCAAAAGTGCATTAATTGTAAGCCACACTAGTTGGTTTTGGGGATCTAGCATAGGACCTCTGCATATCCAAGCAGAGAGGAAAGCCTGAACCTGAAAGTAATGGGACATATCCTGCTGTGGTATACTGAGGCTTTCTTTGAGTGTTTGAAAGGGTTTGATTTGGTAGCCTTCTAATACTTGATATGATATTGTAAGCCCTTGCGATATCACTGCCTATATCACACATCAACCCTTACTGGCATAAAGGCGATGTTAAGATGAAGTGGATGTGACCAAAGCAACTACTCCTTTAGCCCAGTCTTCTGCAGCCACCTTCACCAAATTCTTATGGGGCAGACACAAAAAGAGAGTTACACTCTGCCAGAGTATGAGTTTGGTGGTAATCCAGAATATCTGGGTCTGGGTCTGGTGGGCAAGCCATTTCTACTTGGGTCCATTGCTGGAGAGAATAATTTCCGAGTCAGTGTAATATGGGTTGCACCTGTGCCGCATCATAATAAAGACTGAGGTCTGAGAGTGTTAATCCACCTTGGTATTTAGGCTGACATAGTGTGGAATATCACATAAGGGGAGGCCAGCCCTGCCCTAGAAATCTGATCATTATATGCCATCTGTCCTAATGCAGTTTTTCTATTGGTAATGACAGAGACTGAAATAGATAAAGGAAATGAGTGAGGTCTATCATCTTGACAGTTGCCACTTGATGTTCTAAGGATAATAAGAGTATAGACCATCTACCGTATCCAGCTCTGCTTGTAGCTTATAAGTAAGAGAGGAATAATTTGCCTGAAAGAGTTGTGATGCAGAGCTAGTAAGCTTTATCCCCAAGTAATGCATACAGAACAAGCCCTAGCAAAATGGGAATTGAGAAATCAGTTCCCCGGAGGGCACAAAATTGACTATTAATGCCTCTCTTTTGTTTTCTTTTAATTGTAGCTGGAGCAGGAACTGAATGAATGGAGAAGAGACCAGAGTATTGGAAGGTCTGTGACCAGGGCAGTGAGGAAGAACATCACATCATCAGCGTATAGTCAATTTGATGCCCCCCCCCATTCAGGCTGAGGTATCCTTTAAGACAAACTAGAATTTTGACAAATAGTTTGTGCTAAGGGCTTGATGTACAAAGCAAATAAAGGAGGAGAGAAAGAGAGAGAGGACACCCATTGTGGGTCCCACACTGAAGAACTATTTGAGTGGATAGGTGGCCATTGACATGCACCTGAGCTTTGGGAGAAGGTAAAGAGTCAAAAGGAGATCTAAATAGGAGCGAGGGAAGCCAAACCACTGCAGTGTGGTGTGGAGAAAGGTCCAAGACACCTTGTCAATGCTTTCTCCATGTGAAGACTGAGGGCTATTAAGGGGTGGCCTGTGATAGTCGCATGGTGTAAGATAGAGAGGGAGCGACGGATACTGTGCATGATTTGCCATGCCTCTACAAAGCCTGTCTGGTCTGGGTGGTTCAGGTGAGGCAGTAAAGGGTCTAGATATTTCACCAGGATAGTTATGAAGAGATAGTAGTCAGTACTGAGCACACTGAGATCAGTCTGTACAATTAACGGTACTCCATCGGCTTACCGGCTTTCAGGATAACCAAAATGACCACATAGCTCCATGATGGAGGAGGCATGGTGGGAGTATTATATAAGACTGAAACTCAGAATCCCAACACCTGGGATCCCGAGTATACTAGCTCGATGATGTTGGTTGCCTGACTGTACAGATTTCGACACAAGAGCCTGACATTGCATGCGAACATGTGCCGGTTTCTGTATTTAGTGATTTGTCATGTATTTTATTGTTGTGCTATTTTATTTTAGTGTTTTTATCATGTGTATTGTGCTGGGAAGGAGGTGCTTCTGTGAGGGAACTTGGATTGTGGTACTGTGCGCTAGTGCATGAAGGTATTCAGCTGTCGAATAGTGGGCTTTGTTGGAGATGATTCATCAGATCTTCTCTTCCCGTTGCTGGTAACTGCATCACAAGGGTGAATGCGGCTGTATTCCCATGATGCTCCCCCTAGTCATGTCCATACTCCCTAGTCATGTCCATACATTGCTGATCTCTATGGATTTCACAAATCATGCTGTGAAAACCAACATGAGCTTTCCCTAAAAGCAAGTACAGATGGCGATGCCACGCCTTAACATTGTTCTGAGTCCTGGGTATTCCTTTGGAGAATGGCTCTAGGATGGACCTTATGTGAGGTGGAAATAGTGGTGGGTAACATGCCCTTTTCATGTTGGGTCTGATCTTGCCAAATATGTAGTTTTCTTCAAACCACTGGAGTAGATCTTGGGTGGATGGTGGCATGTCACTCTTTTTTTTTTTTTTTGTGTTATCTGTTTCTCCCCCTACATGCTCAGGGCACATCCACTCCTTCAGGCTGCCAAGGGGCATGTCACTCTTTAATTGTTGGCATGCACCTCATGCCACGCCAGCGACCCTAGTTCGGGAGCAAGCTTGGGTGCTGGGGGTCGGCAGGGGAGGGATGGGATTGAGCACCCACTGGGATGCTCTCCTGTCCAGAGGGAAGGAAGTTGGGTGGCTTGGTGCTGCGGCGGTGACCCTGGTGGAGATCAAGGTGCTGCAGAATGCTGGGCCGCCTGACACATTGGCGGCCCGGCGCTGGCAGGGTGGCCGTGCTGAAGTTGGGATATGTGCACCATGCATGGGGGATTGAGGGGGCGTAAAAGGGAAAAACCCTCCTCAATCCAGCGAATAGGCGGCGGCTTCCTCAGAGCCGCCACCACACGCCCAGTGTCAGTCTCCTATCACTGCCCTCTCGGTGTCTCAGGGCTGTTAGGGTCCCAACCTTTAGAGTTGTAACATCAACTGAAGATACGGGAGGGACGGCGGTAGAGTGGTTATGCCAGTGGGGTAAGCCTGAGAGAGTTCCAGTTCTGAGGAGCGAGAAAGAATCGAAAAGAAAAAAAAAATTGTTGGCATGCAGCAGGAATGTCTTCTGGGAAGAAGTATGCAAGGCAAAAAAGTTTTCTGATTTGTAGGCTGAACTCAGGAGTAGTGTCGTATTCAGTGGCTAGTAGGGCTTGCACCTTTCTCCATATAATCTGACCGAAGTGAAACAAGCAACCTTTGTATTGTGAGGTGGGGAATTCTTGCTGTGCTGCATTTATGGTTGCTTGTTTGAAATTGGTGAGAATGGTTTTTGGAGCCAGTGAGTAATTTTGTGCTTCAGCTAACTCGTGCAGATCTTGGAAGAATTTTATGTAGCAATCCTGTGCTTTTGCCGTCATGAGACAGTATGGCAATAGTAAAATATGACTGTTGTCATCAGGTCCCACAGGAGCACGTATGCTGTATAGTTGTGTGAAGAGTTTTAGAATGGTTTTAAAAGTGCCGTCCATTATCCAGAACTTGGCCCTTTGTAAGTCCTCAATATCATTGTTTGTTGTAAATATCATGACTGTGTTGTGTCCTATTTTGGACATTTTTTTGAAAAATATCTGTCCGGTTAAGTCTTTTAGGTTGTCCGGAACCGTAACGTTATCTAGTGGGCTAGGTTCACTTGGTAGTTCCCTTCTTCTGGATTGGTTTATTATTTGTAGTAGTGACATTTTGGATGGCATGTGTTGCGTTATTTCTGGTGTTAATGTGGTTGTTTCACAGCTGGGCTGGATTCCTGGCAGAGGCTTTTGCTTTTGATTTTAGGGATGCCACCATTTTAGCTATTGGTTCTGCAGTGGGGTTAGGAGCATGGTTACAGTCACGTGCTTCAGTAGCAGGTGTTGTCATTTTGTTCGATTGTGACTGCACATCCTAAGCAGCTTTTTGACCTTCTATGCTCGCAACACCAGTAGTACTTTTCATCTCTGTTCTGCTCCTGTACTAGTAAGTAGCCCTGTATGTTAAGTTTATCCTTGTCTTTTCTGGACGGCACTGCAGTGCAGACCTGCAAGTCAGGAGTTTTGCTTGTCTGGGGTTTTGGGTCTTTTTCTGCCATAGTGTGACTTCAGGACTTACATAGAAACATAGAAACATAGAGGTTGACGGCAGATAAGGACCGCAAGGCCCATCCAGTCTGCCCATTTCTTTTTCTACCTTATAAATGTGCCTTCGGCCTTTGCTCTGTCAGTGACCTATCTATCCATAGTCATTTGTATTGCTCCCTTATGCCTATCCCATGCCTGTTTGAAGCCCTGCACTGTATTCATAGCCACCACTTCTTGTGGTAAGCCATTCCATGCATCCACCACCCTTTCTGTGAAAAGAATTTCCTCACATTCCCCTTAATCGGCCTCCTCTAATCTCATGCTGTGTCCTCTTGTCCTGCTATTTTTCTTATATTTAAACATGTTAGACTCTTTCACCTTGTTTATGCCCTTAAGGTGTTTGAATGCCTCGATCATATCACCTCTCTCCTCCTTTGCTCAAGGGTATACATATTGAGCTCCGTTAATCTGTCCTCATATGTCTTCTGATGCAGTCCCTGCACCATTTGGTTGCCCTTCTGGACTGCCTCAATTTGGTTAATGTCCTTGTGAAGGTGTGGCTCCAATACCGCATCGAGTACTCCAGATGGGGCCTAACCAGTGTCTTGTACAGAGGATTATTACCTCCCTCTTACGACTTGTGATACCCTACTAATACACCCTAACACCCCCTAGCCTTACCTACTGCTTTAGAGGTCTGCTTGGATGATTTTAGGTCATCAGTGATGATGATGCCCAAATCTCTTTCTTCCTTTGTGACTGCTAGCAACTCCTCCCAGCCTATAGGTGGCTTCAGGGTTTCTCTTCCCTATGTGCATGATTTTGCACTCTTTGCATTAAATTCCAGTTGCCACTCTTCTGACCATTCTGCTAGTTTATCCAGATCTCTCTCATTCTGCCCACCCCATCTGGATCATCTACTCTGTTGCAGATCTTGGTGTCATCTGCAAACAGACAAGCTTTACCCTCTAGTCCATCTGCAAGGTCACTAATGAAGATGTTGAAGAGGACTGGCCCCAGGACTGATCCCTGAGGTACCCACTTGTGACTTGCATCTCTTCTGACTGTATACCATTTACCACCACTCTCTGTTTTCTGCCCATCAACCAGTTTGCCACCCAGTTGACCAACTTCTGACCCACCCTGAGCCTACCCAGCTTATTTATCAATCTTCTATGTGGAACAGTGTCAAAAGCTTTGCTGAAGTCAAGGTAGGCGACATCAACTGCTCCCCCTTGGTCCACCACTCTGGTTACCCAGTCAAAGAAATCTATGAGATTAGTTTGACAGGACCTTCCTTTTGTAAACCCATGCTGTCTTGGATCCTGTGCCCTATGGATTCCAGGTGTTGCACTATCCTTTCCTTAAGGAGTGCCTCCATAATCTTGCCCACTACTGAGGTAAGACTGACCGGTCTGTAGTTCCCGCCTCCTCCCTGCTACCACTCTTGTGGAGCGGGATCACATAAGACTCTTCTCCAGTCTTCTGGGACCTCTCCTGTGCTCAGAGACTCACTAAACAATTCTGCTAATGGCTCTGCTGGTTCCTCCTTTAGCTCCTTAAGTCCTGGGATGTATGCCATCAGGTCCCATTGCCTTATCCACCCTGAGCTTAGCAAGCTCTTGTAGGACCCTTTCTTTTGTGAAGGGAGTAGTGCTCACCTCCTCCCACTGTGTCCATGATGCTGAGCTGTGGGCCCTGTCCTACCTTCTTCAGTAATACTGACAAAGTATCTATTTAGGATAGATGCCTTTACAGGGTCCTCCTCCTCACATGCTCCCTTTTCTCCATTAAGCTTAGCAATACCCCTCTGGACTTTCTCCTTTCACTAATGTATCTATAGAAAGTCTTGTCACCTTCTTTTACTGTTATGCTAGTGTTTCCTCAGTTTGGGACTTTGCCTGCCTTACTGCCTTACCTGCTTCCCTTAGGGCAGTTTGGTATGCCTCCTATCTTCATCCCTGTGTTCCTTATATTTCCTGAAGGCCAGCCTTTGGCTCTGACCTTTTCTGCTACTGTATTTGAGAACCAAAGTGGTTTCCTTCTTCTTTTGCACTTCCTTTCTGTCTAACACAATGGGATGTTGCTTCAAGTACTGCATCCTTAATGCTTGCCCACTTTGCCTGTACCCCTCACCTGTGTTTTTTTGCCAGGGCTAGCTTAACTCTGTAGGCCATCTTATCAAAGTCAGCTCCTCTGAAGTCCCATATTTTTGCCTTGGAATGGGATGATTTAGATGTAGTAGCCAAACTGAACCATACCATGTGATGGTCACTGGCCCCCAGGTGACCTTCTACCTGGAGATCTGTGATCCCTTCTTTGTTAGTCAGTACTAGATCTAGGATAGCCCCGTCTCTTGTGGGTTGCTGTACCAGTTGTTTGAGGCCTCCCTGCAGGGAATCCACTATGAGTCTAGTTCTGGCAGATGTTCCTGCTGGTATTGACCAATCTGTATCTGGCATGTTGAAGTCTCCCATTATCAGAACCTCCCCTTTAGCTGTCATGTTTTGTATATCTTCTAACAGTAATGTGTCTATGTCCTCCCTATGGTCTGGGGGCCTGTAGACAACCCCAGTTCTTATGGCTGTCCCATTTCCTGTTTCCAGGGTGACCCACAGTTCTTCTGGCTCCTTATGTGTATTCTGAATTTCTGTAGCTTTGATATTTTCATTAACATACAGGGCCACTCCCCCCCCTTTTTGCACCTCGGTCTCTTCTGAACAATACATAGCCAGGTACTGAAGTCTCCCAAGAGTGGTTACTGGTAAACCACGTCTCACTAATTGCTACTATGTCCAGTTTAGCCTCTGACATTATTGCCTGCAGGTCTGGGATCTTATTTCCCAGGCTGTGAGCATTTGTGTACATGATTTTCCATTGGCCAGATTTTGGTGGGTTAGTTGTTGGGTGAAGTTTGGCATTACCCCTGTGCATCGTATGGGGAGACAAACCTTTTTTCTTACCTGGTGATGCAAATGAACGGCAAACATGCTGAATTCCTGTTTGACCACTAGCTGAGGGGAGGGTGTTCTTCCATTCGACGATGGAGTGCTGCACCCTCCCCATTTGCTAGTTTAAATATTCTGCAAAGACGTCAAACTTCTGCCCCAATGCACTGACTCCTTCTTTAGTCAGATGCAGTCCATCAAATTTAAAGAACTTTCGCTCCCAGAACTGCTGCCAGTTCCTACAAATCTGTGTCCTTTTTCCTGGCACCAGTCCTTGAGCCACGTGTTTAGCTCCCCTATCTCCCCTTCTCTGACCTTCCGTCCATCTGCTCCCTCTCCCAGACTGGCAGGATCTCAGAGAAGGAGATGCCAGACGAAATAGATGATAGTTTGTCACCCAGCCTAGTCAGGTGTTCCTTGGTCTCCACAACTGACCGGCTTGGCTAGATCATTAGTCCCTATGTGTGACTAGGACATCAATGTTTTCTCCTGCCTTGTGAACAATTTTAGCAATGCGGTCAGTGTCTCTCCATGCTGATGTACCTGGAGACATCTGACCATCACCCTGGCTGGAGATGGGTATCAACTCCTAATCATGGAGTCTCCTATGATCAGAAGTTTTTGGATTTCCTTTGTGCTTGTTTAGTTTTGGTTCCTGATTTGGGTGAGTTTTGTTGTGCTAGCTCCTGTGCTGCAGTGTCCTGCTCTGCAGTGTCTTCTGCCTCTTTATTTGATTTCAGAGATAGAGGCAGATACCTGTTTGTAGTGTTTATATGGTTTTGGAGGTAATGTGTTGGAGAGCAGAGAGTGATGGGGCACCTGATTTGCTCTCTCCTAACCACCTGCCAACCTCCTGGACCAACTACCCTCTGCTGGTCGAGGTTTTCTGTTGGATGCTGGGGAAATGGCGGGTGGTTCTTATAATGTATTTCCTCTTCAATATGAAATTTGAGGCTGCAATCTCTGCCCATGCTGCCCGGAGCTGAGCCCTAAGATCTCCAAAGGCCCAGCATGTGACAGTGTCCTAAATCCTGCAAGACTGTCCTTCTGAAAATTGTTCCACAGTACCTGCAGTTAATGAAATCCATTCCAAATAAGTTGCTGGGTTTGTAACCTAGTCAGAGTAATTAGAAGGAAAAAAAAGGAAAAAATGCAAGTAATGGTTTAATTGTGCTTTGTTTAACTTGTTATAACAAGTTAAATTACTAGTGCCCCTGTAAATGAGATCACCTTGTGGAGGCCCCACTGATCCTCCCTTCCTGCTCTGCCACAGGATATGTCACAACTGTGGTACCCTATAAAAGGAGTGTAACGTGGGGTGGTTGGGGATGGGGGTGGGTGGCTGGGCCCTTCCCCTGCCTAAAAAGAAGAACCACGGACGAAAGAACAAGGAGGTAAGAGCAGAAACAATCAGTCAACAACAAATGCAGTAACCCTGAAAGCTTATCCTAATGTTAGATAAAACCGTAAAACCTGTAAAGCACCACCTATAATAATTTCAGAGAAAATATACCCTGTAAGAAACACTTTGCTCCAGAGAAAAATAAAGCAGTAACAGAAGATATACCTTGCAAAAGACAATTTGAATCAGAAGATTACAGCAGTAATCTGTTAGCACACACCTGTAGGCACACCTTGTAATAATGCAGAAGAAGGTATACCAGCAACAACAATTTGAATCAGAGAAAAATAAAGCAATGAAATGTTAGCAACAAACAGTAGCAATCTCTGTGAGTAAAAAATAAAAACACCACCACACAGTAAATCTGCTTAGCCAAACTAAGTCTTAATCCTTCTCCCTTGCTCTGGTAAATTTCTCTACTCTGCCTTTCAAGCAGTCTTAGAAGGAAAGAGCTCAGGTGAAGTTAGGTGCCTTGGCCAGCAAACCAAGTCTTCTACTTGTTTCTGTGGTGTGCAGAACTGTGAGCTGTGACCACTTTTTGGTTTGGGTTGTGCATATTTAAACTACTCTGAGCTGCTTCAATTGCCTGTGCTTTTGTCATCACAGCAGCTGCACATGTGCACCCCACACAGGTGCATCCTATAACAGTGTGCCTTTTTCAGTAATGCCTCCCATCCCTGAGTCACGCCAAACTCGGAGGATGTATCTATTGAAACCTGGGGTGCAGGGGGTGGAGGGGGGTTGAGCCCACCACATTGTGGGATATGGGGGGCAAAGCCCCACTCATAAATTAGGAGGTAGACTAATTTAGTGGTAATGTCAGGGTTTGGCAGTCGGGCTTAGAAGGGTATTGGGAAAGTAGCTGTCAGTAAACAACAAACAGTGAAATAGGTGTTGGGATACTGATTGTCAGTCTTCCGTAGTATATCCATTGTGGTCTTTCCAGCTAGTAAGCCATTGGCCACCCTAAGAAATATCAGAAGGAGTTTGAGGGTGAATTTCTGAAGAAATTCCACAGGGTAGCCATGCAGCACCGGGCACTTCTCTGGTTAGCTGGCTAAGCACTGTAGGAAGTTCCAGTTCAGAGACTGGGGCCATCAAACTGGTTGCCATGTCTTCCATGAGGATTGGGAGCTGTAGTCCTGAAAACAAAGTTGCAAGGGCTGCAGGCTCTGGATCTGGGTCTGCCGCATACAGCTTAGTATAATATGCTACGAAGGCCTCTGAGATGTCTTTTAGGTCTCAGATTGGCTGTTTGGTGTGAGGATGCTGTATCTTTGTAGTTGTGGCTTTCTGCCAGCACCACAGACCCAGCTGCCCTAGGTCTGCCGTCATAGTATTTCTGACAGAGATGATAACAAACCCTAAAATGCATGTTAAAAAGGTTTGTGAAAGGGGAAGGGAAAGACTGGGACTAATACTTACCTTACCTACTTTTTGCTTACTGAGAAGTGCCACAAGCCTCAACAGATTTTTCACCATTTTAAATGTTGTATGGTAGACAACCTAGAGGGCCACTAGATGTAACAAAAGAAACATGGGACGATAACCACACTCAGAAAAAAATCCATTACATCTTATATGTGTGCCCTGAGAAAGAAACTGGCAAAATATGTTGAAGTTGCTCATAGTAATCAGGAAAGGGCCCAAAACCAGCAGAAGGCATATTATGACCATGGAGTAAAAGAAAAATGTTTTTAAGCCAGGTGAAAAGATCTTGCTGCTGTTACCCACTACAGAAAATAAACTGTTAATGAAGTGGCAAGGGCCTTATAGTTTGCTTAGACATACTGGCACAGTTAACTATAAAATTGAGGCTGGCCTGGTGGTGCTCAGGGTTGAGGTGGTGAACGGCACGCCGGAGACTTGGGTTTGGGAGTGTACTCGGGCCATTGGGGGTTGGCAGGGGCAGGAGAGGATTAAGCATTCAGAGGGCTGTTCTCCTCTCCTGGGGGCAGGTGGGTGCGCTTACTGCAGTACCAGTGATTCCTGGTGGTGGTCGGGGCAGCGCGACTTGTGGCATGCTCTTCCAGGATTGGGGGTGATAGCAGATGCCTTATGCACGGGTGTGGGAGAGTGCTTATCATGTGCATGACATCATTGCACATCTGCCCCCTTGGGCAACTGAAAAACAGAAAAGCCCGGGCTTCTGGACAGGTGAAGGTGGGGCTAAGAACATCTACCATGGCCACAGCCGGGTCCTACCTGGCCGGTCGCTGTGTCTCTCTTCCACTCCCCGGCCACCCTTCTGGATTATAGTTAGAGTGCTGGAGGAGTAAATGGCATTCTCACCCCAGGGGATCAGAGCTAGGGGGGATGGTCGGTGGAGCTGGAGGAGAGCTCCAGGGAGCAGCGAACTGGTACAGGAGGATCTCAGGCGGGGAAGGAAATGGGCACCCCCACACTCCATTGGAGAGAGGTCTAAGGGGCCAGTGAGGGAGTAAAACAGAGTTGAAGAAAAAAAACCTATGAAATTAAGATCCCTGATAGAAAAAATCCTAGCAAAATATACCACGCTAATGTCCTGAAGAAATGGGTTGAAAAGACACCAAAGGCTACTTTGCTAGTTTTACCAGAAACTGATAAATAAGATATTGATGTATCTTATGGCAGATTGGAACAAACTGTAACTGCTGATGCTGTAAAGGTGAATGTTTCCTTAACTCCCAAACAAACAGCAGAAATTCGTAACTTGTTAAAGACATCTAACAGTACTTTTACCACAGTGCCAGGCTGAGCAAAAGGGGTTGAGCACGTAATAATGACAGGGAATGCGTACCCTATCAGACAAAAGACATACAGATTACTAGAGTGGTTAAGAGCAGATGTGGTTAAGGAAGTACAAAAATATGAAAGAACTGGGTATCATAGTAGAGTCAAGAAGTGCTTGGTAATCAACCATGGTGACTGTATATAAAAAAGAAGTGGGTGTAAGAATCTGCCTTGATTTTAGTAAACTTAATAAAGTGTCAGAATTTGACAGTTATCCTATGCCCAGAATAGATGATTTGATGGACAGATTAGGAAGTGCCAAATACATCAGTACCCTCGATCTCACCAAGGGTTACTGGCAAATCCCTCTAGCTAAAGAATCCAGAGACAAAACTACATTTGCCACTACTATTGGATTCTGTCAATTCACCACCATGCCATTTGGTTTACAGTGCGCACCCGCTACATTTCAGTGGTACATGGATGTAATTGTATCCCCTCACACTGATTATTGTGCTGCGTAACTGGATGATGTTGTGGTTTACAGTTCAGACTGGAAAAGCTACCTGAAACACAGTCTATCAGAAAGGCAGGTCTGACATTTATCCTACCAAATGTGCACTGGGCATGCAGGAAACCAGATATTTGGGGTATGTTTTGGGAACCAGAGTAGTAAAGCCAGCGTTTTCTAAGATAGAAGCTGTAGCTAACATTCCTGTCCCAAAAACAAATAAACATGTCAGATTGTTCTTGTTTTGTTTTGTTGAATTTTGTTGACCCGGTAAGCCCACTGGACCTAGAATTCCCTTTTTCAGGGGCGACCGAGGGAGGGGGGGATACATATGGTAAGCAACTGAAATTGAACCAGATTAAGCTGTCGGTGGTATTTTTAATGAATGAGGGACATTTGGCCAGAACACGGGGGAAATTCGGCCAGGAGACCGGGGAAATTCCCCATCTCTCCTGTAGGGGAACCCTTACATCCTGGCATTCTGCCAAGATGGCTGACTCTGGAGGTGCTGTGGAGAGCATGGAGGTGTTGGAGGCAGGGAAGATGGTCTCCTCCCCTGTCTCTGAGCAGCGAGAGACCAACTTGGTTGGGACACTGCCAGAAAAAGAAAGTGGACAGCTGATTCAGCATATGGACTCAAAGATGTCTTCAGCTACAATCCCGGGTCATTCTGTACAAGGAATGCCTATTGTCTCTAAACAAGCAGACAAACAAGTCTTGAAACCTCCTAGTGTTGCTACAGAACTACATTCTGATACTCTAGGACCTGAAACTGCAGATATTGATTTATTACTCACGTTGGAAGAATAGCGTTATTTAGCAAGGAGAAACGAACCTATGGCTTCTAAACGAATTGACGCTGTGTCAAACAGCGTTTCTATTGATGACTCACCATAGCTGACTGTGGCTGCTTTGCTCTTTGACACAACTACACAAGGATAGACACTTCCTCATTCTTCTTCGACTCACTTGTCCAGCCAAGTAGCAGTTGCATGCAAGACGGCTGAACATCTCTCCGGTTGGGGACCTTCCGGAATGGCAGTAACGGTTGATACACAGACTGGCCTAAGACTCACCCCATCATCTAACACTGGAGAAATGAGTAAAGACTGGTCCGTAGACAGCACTCTGCGAGTGGCAGGCTGGGAAAAGGATCCCGATGCTGGGACTTGGAGTTCTGGGCCATTTCCTATTCGGATTGGCAAGGAAGGAGCTGACAGTACTATACCTGATATTTCTACAGATCCTGATCATTTTGTACCTATGGATCTTTCCTTGCCTCCTGAGTTGCAAATGACACAAAACCCTACTCTGAAACTTCCCTGTGCTAACTCCACTGTGGGGAGTGCTTCTGATACAGTGACAGCTGCACCTTGTTTGAAATCCCAGGACCCTGGGTCTCATCCACAATGTGTAAGACAATCTTTTGCACCTATTAATCCTTCTACTTCTAAGACTTATGCCTCTTGCTTTTCTGTTCCCACACAACAAGCAAAGAGGCATAATGTGGTTAGACTACAAAATGTGGGAGGCATGGAGGACATGCCTGACCATGTTTTTGTGGGGCAAACTTTACTTAAAGATTCCATGAAATTCTTTGCATATGAAATTCATGCCTTGATTCATGTATCTCAGGAACCTAATTTTGATATTAGCTTTAAAACTTTGAATGGATTAGAAATATTTTGGACCATGTTTCATAAATTGAAAAATACTCCTTTATGGACCCCCTTCAGTGCTATCCCCTTAACTAAACCTGCACAAAAAACTATTACTACCTTATTTAGAAATGAGGGGTGAGTTTAAATGATATACTGTATCTGTTTGGTTGAAACAGAGATGTACCATTTTGACTGACCCAGAAGCCATTTTTGATACTGAGAATCTGTGGATGGGGGGATGGAAAGTGCGGGTTTGCTTAATACCACAGACGCTGGGATACAACATTTGACTAACGGCTTTATGTTAGGTAGGGATAGAGGGATACTTTTCTACCCTGGCCAACTGAAGGCTTGTTACAAATGTGGCTCCATTAGTCATCTCAGCATTTGTGATAGGGTGAAATGTGCAGTCTGCGGAGACATAGGCCACTCTCATAATCAATATGTAGAAGAACCTAAATGTGTTCTCTGTGAGGAATCTGGCCACACTTTTCAGCAGTGTACATGGGCTGCTCACAACTCCCCTAACTTGGCAGATGGGGAAGAACAGAGACTGCTTATTACTGAAGCACAGTGCTCAAAACTTACTAAACAACAATCAGTTTCCACTAGACAGAGACTAGTCCTTGGATCCACAACCCCAGTCCTCAAAACAAACCTCTGTTATCCCTGGGGAAGAGATGGAGACTCCTGTAGATGCAGTCCTTCTCCCGGGTAGTCCTGAGCCTGATCTCCCCCCTCTTCCCTACTACAGAAGGGATTTCTGGTGAGAAAGTTTTGGCATCTGCTCCTCCCTCAGTTTTGACTGCAGGTAATATGAATCCCCGGAAGCTGTTACCCCTAGAACCAGGGTTACAAGGGGAAGTAGGAAACAAGGGTTGCCCTTCTCTAAGGTTTTGAAAATGGATGACATCCCCTTGGAGAATAAATATGAATTATTGCGAGATCCCTCAGAAAACATGGATTCTGATTCCTCGTCTGTAGTTTCCTCTCATCCGGAACTAACTACAGATACTGAGGTTCCTGTTGATAATATGGGGTCCCAAAATAGAAAAGCAAAGGCTAAGGTAAAGCATAAATAAAATGTTTCTAGGAGGGGTAAACCTAGATGAAGGGAGTTGTGGCATGTAGGGTACACTACTTACTACTACTATACTAATGGCTCTTTCGTTTTCTATTCATACTGTGAATGTTAACAGTATAAAGAGGCAGGCAAAGAGAGAGATGCATTTTTCTCCTTTTTATCTTGTTTAACGATAGGGGTAACACTGTTACAAGATGTTAGATTTCACTCCCTCCTTGAGATAAAACAAGCACAAAAAGCGTGGTTTCTTGGCCCATCCTTCTGGTCCTTTGGACAGGAGACTTGTTCTGGCTTAAGTATATTGTTTAGTATGCCTGACATAGAAGTTATTAAAGTACTGGACTTATGTCCAGGTAGATTGTTGCTTATAGGTGTTAGAATTTCTAATGTGGCATATAGAATTTTAAATATCTATGCTCCACAAATGAAGTGCCTTAGAATTGATTTATTAAAGATTGCCTAACCTTACCCCTATACTTTCCAATATGTTGTCTTTGGGGGAGATTTTAATTGTGGATTATCCACTAAAGATAAATCACGTAACTCGAAAACGTCCAAATTATTTTGTGATTCTAATTTTTTAAAAACAGTATTGAACTCTGCCAGACTTCAGGATGCATACCTCACATTAAAAAAACTCATATGCCTACCTTTTATAAAGGGCCTTTGGCCACTTGTATAGATTTTTCCTTTGTATCATGGCATTTGCTGCTCTCTAAAGCCAAAGTAGAAGTTGAGGCATTTTCTGACCACAGTCTCTTAAACATTACCATAGGTTTTGTCCAAAATAGGGTTCATGGTCCGGGTACATGGAAACTGAACGCATCATTATTAAGTAATATACAATTATTAGAACAGGTTAAACTCTTTCTGCAGGCTAGGAAATCTGTTTTTATTTTATATGATGATTTACAGCTGTGGTGGTCTGATACAAAAACAGACTTGCAGCGCTTATTGAAACAGTTTAGTAGCCAACATCATACTACACACTATCTTGAATACCACAGGAAATGACAACATTTATAGAAACTCTTAACTTTGTCATATACTACAGGCCATGATTTTACTAAACATATTAGTAACTTAAAGGCTGATCTTACAGCATATCATTTACAAAAATGTACATTGTTAAAACAACAATAGTTTGGTATTACAGGATCCTTTGCTGTTGTTTGTCCTTATGAGAGCTGCACCAAACGAACTGACAATAAAGTTTTTGAGGTCCTTTTGGATGAATATCACAGTGAATGTACTGATAATTTGGGAATTCAGTGTTGTGTCTCTACTTATACCAGGACATTATTTGGTCCTCTCACATCACAAGTAGAAGGGGCCTCTGCCTATCTCTTCAAAATTGAAGTCCCAGGCATCCCTCAATCATTGAAGGAATTAACCACAAGAGATATACAACAGAAGGAGGTGGAAGAGATGATTCATGCCTTACGTTTGGGAGTGACACCAGGCTTGGATAGCCTTCCTAACAAACTTTATAAATTGTTAGGTGCAGAATTGGGACATGAATTTGCTGCAGTGTTTAATTCTATTCTTCGGGTAGACACTTTATCATTAGAAATGAATATGGGAGGTCTAATTTACATATATAAAAAAGGAGACAAAAGACTTTTACAAAACTGGAGACCTCTCAGCTTATTGAATACTGATTTTAAGATTTTGGCTAAAATCATAGCACTTCGTTAGTTGAAAGTTGCGCAGCATGTGATTTCTGCAGCACAATTTAGCACCATACCAGGTAGAAGAATATCAGACCATATCATTATGTTGAGGGAACTAGTAGAGAGAGGGAATCATGATTTGCTCGCTGGCTATTTGGTCTCTTTAGACCACAAACAGGCCTTTGACTCTGTTAATCATGGTTTTTTTGTGGCATACTTTAAAACATTATCATGTGCCTGATAGGACTATTTCCTGGATACAAAAACTGTACCATTCTGCTACAATAGTCCCCATTGCAAATGGGTGGAGGGGTCCCGTGATACAGTTAGAGAGAGGGGTTAGACAGGGTTGCCCGCTTAGCCCTATTCTTTATGTACTTTTTCTAGCTCCCTTTCTTAGGTACATCAGTGATTCTCCGACTATTGTTTCAGTTTCTACTCCATTACATTCCACCCCCATAATGTCATGGCATATGCTGATGACATGAGTTTGGTTGTGGCTGATGTACCATCAATTCAAGAAGCAGCACATCAGTGTTTGGTGTTCGGGACTATTGCAGGGGCTGTCTTGAACCTGGACAAGTGTGTAGGTAGAAAATTAGGGAATAGTGGCCTGAGGGAACCTATGATTTCAAACTTCAGGATAAGCCAAGATCCTGTGAACATTTTGGGACTTATGTTTGGAGATGGTTTACTGGATATTCTAAATTGGGGCCCTAAAATGGACATTGTCAAGCTAGAGTGACTCATTGGAATAAATGGAAATTAGGGAAAAAGAAGAGGGTTTATATGACTAAGACATATTTGATTCCAGTGTTTCTTTTTGTAAGTTATGTATTTCCCCCTCCTAAAGTCCTAGAAACTAGACTGTTCAGTATCTTCTTTCAGGCTTTGTGGGGTAGCCACCTCAATCTGATCGAAAGAAATATAACTTATTTACCACTCCTGAAGGGTGGTTTGAATATGGTTCATCCCTTATTTTTTATAGTAGAATTTTTTTGATGGCAAATATTAAACCTCTATAGATTAATTTGGATGAAGGCTGGGAACCCTGGCTTTTTGAGTCCTGTAGTCCTTGGTTTCTACAATGGGAATCAAACAGTCTTAAAATGGTTAAAAGTGTTTCTTTCATACCGAGCTATGTGAGGGAGACTTTCTTGAGGCTGAAACAGTGGAATATATTGAGTACTATGATAATGATTCTCCATAGGAAGAACTTGTATAAGCTTTTAATAGATCAGATTTGTGCTGAGCCCATAGTTTTCCAAAAATGTCCAGAGATATATTGGAACAGCCTTACTACACTTTTGTGTAACCCTAGGTTCCCTCCCCGGATGTGGGATCTGAATTGGCTGAGCTGCCATGAAAGAATAAATGTAAAAGTGAACCAAAAACATAAACAGATGATAGAAAGATTTTGTAGTTGATTGGGTTGTCTAAAACCGTCTAAGAACCATCTAAGGTTGTCTAAGAACCATCTTTCAGATGAGACGTTAAACCGAGGTCCCATCTGCCTGGATTGGTGGTAGTTCAGGTGGATGTTAAAGATCCCATGGCACTTATCGAAAAGAGTAGGGGAATTTCCCCGGTATCCTGGCCAAATTTCCCTCATTCACTAAAAATACCACCAACAGCTTAATCTGGTTCAAGGTCAGTTGGCATTCATCTGTATCCCCCTCCCCCGGGTCATGCCTGAAAATAGGCAGGATTTGTCTAGTACACTTACCCGGTCAACAAAAACTAAATAAATAAAATAAATAAATAAAAAAACAAGAAGAAACCATTGATCATTTATTCTTCCATTGTACATATATACAGGGTTTTGGGTCTTTTCTTGCGACTAGCTGGAATGAGCCTCTGTTTGCCTCTGTATCTTATGTGACTTTAATGAATGGAGTATTCCCACGAAATTGGCACAAATGGAACACTGACACTTTGAATGTTGTTTTTACAGTTTTAAAGTGGCATATTTGGACTGCTCGATGTCGCTTTACTTTACAACAAATCCCAACAAGTTTTGTTCCAGAAAATTGAAGCTGATTTAAAATCTGTGTACTATTCTGAACTGAAGTCAATGCATAGTAGAATGCTGTTAGAATTGTGGAAATGTTTACCTTGGATCACAACCTCTGATGTTCCTGTAACATGATTTGCTTCTCATTTATTTATTTATGTTTTTTTCTGGAATGATTATATGAGCTATATCTTTTGTTTTGTGACTCAGTTTTCATGTCAATAAAATTTTCCCCTACTCTTTTCGATAAGTGCCATGGGATCTTTAACATCCACCTGAACTACCACCAATCCAGGCAGATGGGACCTCGGTTTAGTGTCTCATCCGAAAGACTGGCTAGTTACTATCAGGGATTTGCTCCCAGCTTTGCCCAGTTAGCTACTCTCCTCACTGAACTCATGAAAAAACAGTACCCAAATAATGTGAAATGGACCACAGAGTGTGATGAAGCTTTTCAGGCCATCGAGGCTGCATTATGTTCAGCCCCTGTTTTAAGAAGCCCAGACTTTGAGAAACAAATTTTGTTACAGACAGATGCATCAGAGGTAGGCCTAGGTGCAGTCTTAAATTAGCATATAGATGGGAAGGAACATCTCATTCTATATATCAGTAGGAAGTTGCATGACAGAGAGAAAAAGTACACCACTATTGAAAAGGAATGCCTTGCAACAAAGTGAGCCATGGAGTCCCTCAAGTTTTATTTGCTAGGAGATGACTTTGTACTTATAACAGATCACAATCTTGTCTGTTGGCGTGACCAAATTAATGACAAAAATTCCAGAATCACATGGTGGTACCTGGCAGTACAGCCATTTAAATTTAAAGTGATACATGAATCTGGGAAAGGGAATGTCAATGCTGATTTCCTGTCATGATATGGCTCAGGAATTGAGAATTCCAAAAGTTGAAAAAAAAACAAAATGTGTGTGTTTAAACTTCTCTGTTTGCTATACTGTATATGCACTGAACTGTAAAGGTTATAAACTAATGTTAGAAGACAATTCATAGAAAGTTTTTGAAACCTGTTTTTTAAAACAGGTTCCCTCTGAGGGGAGGGGTATGTGAAAAGGTTAAATAAGGACCTGTCACATTTGTTATGCAGAAAGAGTTAAATGTGAGGATCTGTTCTATCCTCTCCTTTTCTGTCTCTTGTCTGTCTGGTTGCGCAATCAAATGCTGTCATGAGCCCTAGGAACTGATCACTCAGACAGTCTCGCGATTCTCCCTCTCTCGCTATCTCTCTGCCTGCTCTTGCTGTTTCTGTCTTTTCTTACCCCTTGCTTATCTGCGGATATAAATACATATGTCAATCTTTGTGTGAAATTGTTAAGTGATACTGCAATCCCTTTGTTTGAAACTGTATATAGTTATACTGTTGAAATGATTGCAGAAAGCTATTTGGAAATCAAGGGGTTAACATGAGATCCAGTTTGAGCTCTTTTCAGGCTTGTTTACAAACTCTTTTGCAGGGCTGTCAGCAGGAGGCCAACTTGAGACCCTGTTCTGTTTGCAAGCGTACTCTGCAAAGAAACTGACAAGACCATTTTGTGAAAAACAGGATGTCTCCTTAACAAATTCAGGATGAAGAAGTTAATTATCAGGCAAAGACTTATTACAAAAAGAGCAGTAATATTTTTGCTGGAGAGACTGAAACTTGAAATTAGAGATACCCTCAGATGAAGGACTTTGTTTTCTCTGTTTGTACTGCCTTCGTAAATGGTTATACTGAACAATTTTTATTTTTATTTTACTGTTACTGATTATAATAAAAAGCTACTTGCAAATTTTACAACTACTCCTGGTTTTCCTGTGCTTCCTGATCTATGCATTGATGACAGTAATTATTTGTGCAGCACCAGGCTGTGCACTGGAGAAAGAGTAATATGTGTTTTGGGATGCCCAGGTTCCAGTTGCCTTGGTGGTGCAGCTGGTTAGTGTGACTGGAATGGCATTCTGGGTGGCCTGGGTTCACGTCCCAGCTGAGGCACTTACTTCTTTCTCTCCCATTTATTTGTGTTCCATAAATATGCACACTGCTCCCATGTGATTGAAAATCCACTGCGCTGTGTGTGTGCTTTTGTGTGAACTAAATACTAACACTTGCTGTTCTAACAAATTGCTTCCATGCCGCCTCCAGCCAGTACAACACCAGGAGTGCCTTTATGCCTCCTTTCCAGTGTACTCCACTTGGTAAGTGGTCATTTATTGCCTGGGCCACTAACTGGTTAAACAAACTGCCTGATACTCTACTGAATCTCCCCCAAGATTAATCAATTTAAGAGATGTTTATAGTCTGCCCTTGCAGTGCAGTGCAATTATAATTGTTAAACTAATTTATTTGGTTTCTTCCTGTACATGTCCTGTGACTTTTCTTACAATGATCTGTATGGATTTTTTCAGAACTGCATGTAATTGTTCTGTCTTAAGTGCTTTGAGCCTGACTTGACTGCATTTCCTAGGGAACTGCTTATTGTACTTGTAATGTTTTTTGTGACTATGTATTTGATGTGGAACCTTTGTAAATGAGTACCTGAGCTCAAAGGAATCTCCAATGTTTATAACAAATAAATAAACCCAAAAATAAATAAATCTGCCTCTTGAAGTCATTCAGTTTTGTTCCACTGTTTTCTTAAACTGCAAAAAAAAAACTTCTTATTGTTTTACTTTGTGGGCTTGACTTACAAATACCTGGCTTCAGGTGTTTTAGTTCAGAGACTGAGTGGACTAGCAAGATAGTAGTGTGAATGAAAGCGAAACCAGGATTAAGGCTTGCACATCACAGAGCAGCACATTGTTATTTTTAGTAATTGAGCAACATTTGTACAGGGACTTTTTCCTATCCATTGGTTGTGCTTTCTGAATCCAGTGGGTAGGAACATGTTTCAGCCAATCAAGATGCAGGATTCTTATAGGCATGGACACAAAAGCCATGGGCCCGGATATTCAGACTGCTCCTGGCAATGGTGCAAGTGTGGGCACAGCGCATCTGGGATGGGCCAGGACCAGGTGATATTCAACGGTGATGCACCATGGTGCAGCACTGTTGACAATGGCATGTACTGCGCATGGCACTGTGGCACTGTGCTGGTGCAAGCCACAGATAGGGAGCACAGGATGTGCCAGCACAAATGCAGTTGAGCTGGTGCAGCACCCGCGATATTCAGAAGAGGGCATGCAAATGGGGCCATAATATATGCATGGTGCAAATGGGGCCATTAGCATGTCATTATGGCCCCATTTGCATGCATTGCGCAGGGCAGCCAGGCGAAATGCGCCTGACACCCTGCACAGACTGATGTGTGGACTAAGGGGGTCCTGGGGCATCCCCCACCCCGCAACCATGATTGCGACATAATGAATATATCACAAACCCTGGTAGTCTGGTGGACCCCCCCCCTCTCCATTAGCCAGATCGCGGCAATACAGTGTAATATCCAGCCCTGGTAGTCTAGTGGTCCCCCCCATTAACCCAATGGCAGGCAAGGGTCACATTACAATCCCTAGTGGTTTACTGGGTTCCCCCCCCATAAACCCAATCGTGGGCATATGTAAATGTATAATCTCTGGTGGTCTAGTGGTAGCCCTCCCTCCCATTTTGCCCAATCACACACATCCGTCTGATACATATAGACCCCGGTGGGTCAGTGATAACCTCCTCCTCCTCCCTCCCCTCCACCCACAGAGGACCCTGCTACCAGCTCCCTTCCGTCATTGGCGGGTGGCTGCACTCACCGCATACCGCCTGCCACCCACCTAATGACAGCTACAGTATGATTTGTAATCATGGACCAATGGGCTTACACACCATACTGTACTACATAGGCATGATTCCATGAATGAACCCATTCACAGATTCGTGCCTGTGTAGTACAGTATGATGTGTAAGCCCATTCATCCACACTGTGGACCAATGGGCTTACAGATCACACTTTAAGCTGTTGTTTGGTGGGTGGCCAGGTGGTATGCGGGTGGAGTGCAGCTGCCCGCTGATGATGGGGGGAAGCTGGGTGGCAGGGGTCCTCTGTGAGGGTAGGGAGGTACCACTAGCCCACCGGGGTCTATATGTATCTGACAGATGCCTGTGTTCAGGCAAAACAGGAGGGAGGGGGATACCACTAGACCACCAGAGAGCATACGTTAACATATGCCCATGATCGGGTTTATGGGAGGGTGGGGGGACCCTGTAGGCCACCAGGGATTGTATTGTTACCTTTGCCCACCATCGGGTTAATGGGAGGGGGAACCACTAGACTACCAGTGCTGGATATTACACTGTATTGCCGTGATCTGGCTAACAGGGTGGGAGGGGGGTTCCATTAGACTACCAGGGACCATATGGGTGCTTGTGGATGGTTTTCTGGGTTGGGGATGGCCACCCATGGCTGGTGGCTGCTGTGTTGCACTCTGCAATACAGCAGTCCACCTGTGGGTGGCCTGGACTTGTTCCTTATTTTGTTTGGCACAACTTTGAGCCCCCCTGTGCGGTGTAATGCAGGGTTGTGCCAGCATATGTGCTGCACATCCTGGGCTGAATATAGGGATGTGCTGCATATGCATGGGTACACCCCCTGCATTTGCACTGCATACATTACCAATGCGCCCAGCGCATTGTGATTTGCGCATCGCAACTTGCCCCTTTGAATATCGCACCAGGGTGCGTTGGTAGGTTGCGCATGGTACAACCCCTTTGAATATCTGGGGCCTTAGTATAAATAAGGGATATGTTGTGGCCCAATCAGAAGTATCTGTGATCGTTCTCATGAGTGCCATTTGACCTTTGACATCACGAGTGGCAAAACCATGAGTGATGCCAAATGTCAAATGGCCCAAGTGAGAAATATCATAGATATTTCTGATTGGGCCATGACATATTCAATTTATGCAACGCTTCAAGTTGACAGTTTGTTTTTTTTGGCAGTTTTAAATAGTTTTGTTAATGTTTCTCTTTTGTTTTAACCCTGTTTCTGGATGACCAAGCAGTAGGTGGCAGTGAGTGACACAAATGATGCTGATGTGTTCGTCAAGTGTCACCATGTATAAGAACATTCAGTGAGTGCATGTTATGCACAACTGAGTGGCTGATACACAGTGAGAAGTGAGAGCAGGTGAGACTGAAAAGGAAGCTAAAGAGGAGATGCCAATTGCGGAGAAGGGGAGTTGCGAAATGCTGGTGCAAGAGGTGGAGAGTCCTGGCATGTGACAGAAAGGTATGGCATCAACAGATGAAGTTGAAAGGAGGCCATATTTTGTAATGCAGGATTTAGATGTCAGGTAGTAAGAAAAAAGGTTGCAACACTGTGTATTTAATTTTTTATGTTTAGATTGTTTTTGTAGGAGAGAACCAGGGGAGAAAGTAAAAGTTACTGCTGATAGGATAGACACAATTGAAACCGGAGAGCGGGAGCTGGCACGCAAGTGAGCAGCTGTGTTCTGAGTTGCTTGCACTGCCAGCTGCAACCAATAAACACCTTTAGTGAGTGTATTTTTCCTTCTGGGGAAATAGAGTGAGAATATTTCCATCACTCTAGGTCCCAGGAGAGGAAAAATATCGCTGATATGTGTCCTTTAATATACTCACAGGTGTTGCATAAATCCTCTTTTTTTTCACGTTTGTGTGATAAGGTTTAATACCAAGAATTTATCACACATTGTATAAATTCTGTCAATCAACCGACCCCAGCCAGCACTACTTCTTTTAGTTTCATGTCTACAACTACTCCAAGTAGGACTGGCATGCTTTACACAACTCTGTCAGTAAAACACCCAAGCCATTTTTTGTTGTTTCTTCCAGATTATATTTTCCTCCTCCCCAAACGCCAAGCAGCAACAAAGATTGGGCAAACATAAAGCTTATAACTTTTTTCTACTGTCCGAGTCTCTGCCTCCTGATTACTTATTTTCCTCAATCCTGTTCTGCTTCCCTTTCACTTTCAGTCCACACATTGCCGTTCCTCTTCCCTACTCCCCTCTACACATCTCATGGTACAGTAGCCACAATCCACTGAAATAAAAGTACAGTACTACTGTAAGATATGCTTATCTACACATGTGTCATACACAAGATACATCATCACTACAAAGCTTACCCACATGCACATGATGTACACAAGGTCTGTCATGATTACTTGTATGCTTATGCCATGCAGTTGATACACAAGTACATACCCCACAGCTATAAGTGGATAGTCTTACACATACACAAACCCACAACCATAAGTGGGATAGTCTTACACATACAAGCCCACATCTATACATGGACATTTACATTTACACAAACCCACAGCTACAAGTGTGATACATAGATACATAGATACGTAGACAGTGTCGGCAGATAAGGGCCTATGGCCCACCCAGTCTGCCCATTTGAGCTTGTAAGTTCAGTTTGTTTTCCTAGAAGTCTGTTGCCCCTTACCCCTGACCTCTAGAATTCCTTTATGTCTATCCCATGCATTCTTAAATCCTGTGATTGTTTCAGCCCCCACCACTTCCTCTGGCAGGGTGTTCCACTTGTCCACCACCTGTTCTGTGAAGAAATTCTTTCTCATGTTTCCTCTGAATCATCCTCCCTCCAACTTCATCCCATGCCCTCTAGTCCTGGAACATCTTTTTCACTTAAAAGCAGTGTTTTCCTGCACCCTGTTCCTCCCTGTAAGATACTTGTATGTCTCTATCATATCCCCTCTCTCCCTCCTCTCCTCCAGGGAGTACATGTTCAGTTCCTTCAACCTGTCTTCATAGGACTTGTGATGCAATCCATGCACCATCTTTGTTGCCCTCCTCTGAACCTTCTCTACCTTGTCTATGTCCTTACGTAGGTATGGTCTCGAGAACTGTACACTGTACTCCAGGTGGGGCCTCACTAGTGTCTTGGATATCGGAATTATGACCTCCCTTTTCCTGCTGGTGATGCCCTTGCCTATACATCCCAGCATCCTATTTGCTTTACCTGCTGCCTTGTCACACTGTTTCCCTACCTTGAGGTCATCAGAGATGACAACCCCAAGATCCCTTTCCTGCTTGGTGCCGCTATATCCTCACCCCCAACTGATATATTGTGCCAGGGTTTTGTGCCCCATATGCATTATCTTGCACTTCTTTGCATTGAATTTCAACTGCCAAACCCCTGACCATTCTTCAAGTTTCTGCAGGTCCCTTCTCATTCTGTCTACACCCTCTGGTGTGTCTACTCTGTTACAGAGGTTTGTGTCATCAGCGAACAGTGAAATTCTGCCTTCTAGGTCCTGAGCAATGTCACTGATGAAGATGTTGAATAGGCAGGGACCCTGGTTTTCCATTTTTACCGGTAACACCGGTAACAATCACGGAATCCTGCTTGGTTTGCCGATTTTGAATTCTTGTACCGGTGCATCACGGAAATTGCATGTCACTGCACAGAATCTCTAAGATTTCAGCATCTTTTTAATTTCTTTTTTTTTATTTTCTCTTTCTATGTCCCCTTCTCACAGTATCAGTCTCCACTTTTCAGAGATCCCTAGGCTGGGTATCCCCTAGCATCACCCCCAGGTAATGCTCAGGAGCTCCTGTGGTCCTGCCCATATCCTGTCTGGATTGTACCCCCCCCAGGTGGAAAGGGAGGGGACCCCAGGTCACCCCTCCACACTCCCTTAGTGTGTGTCAGGCAGCTCAGTAGGTCCCTCATGGAGCCTGGTTATGACGTCTGGGGCACCTGGGTCCCTTCTGCCAGTGGCCAATATGGGGTGATTGTTCCTAGTTTTCTGGTCTTTGTCCCAGAGGGCACTGGCACTAGAGGAGATCCAAGGAGGTAGGTCACATAGAGACATGCCACTGCTCCAGATCCTGGCTAGTGTCTTCCCCTCCTGACCACTCTGCAGCACCATTGCATCACCACCCATGGTCACACAGGTGGTGGTAAAGCAGCAGGACCTGCAGCCCACCCTCCTGGAGGAGGAGGGCAGTCCCCAGGTGCTCGATCCTACTCCCTGGCCAGACCTCCAGCAACTCAAGCTTGCTTCTGACCCTGGTCGCTGGCATTGCAAGCAATAGTGCTACCGGCGTTAGCGGGCCGACCCAGATTTCAGCATCTTAAAATGAATGCTGCTGTGCTTTGCATTCTTTCTGCTTTGCCGCATATAGAGTCAGTAAAGAAATCACCCGCACTGCTTTGTTGTAATCAGCCATTCAGTTTAACCACCCATGCCTAGTGGTTAGAGTAACAAACAGTGAATGAACTGGGTACAGCCAGCAGACCTGGGTTTGATTCCCACAACCTCCACTTGCATACCGGCTGACTCCAAGCAAGTCACTTAACCTCCCCAGTGCTTCTAGGTCACTCCTGAAAACAGACAGTTCTGCCTAGTGGGCCTTACCTGCTTTACAAAGAATATAAAAAAAAATACCAATATATGTTTACTACATCACAGAATAGTAGTCAGGGTACTATGTAATTTACCTGAGTTTTACTTGGGCTGCAATGATTTTTTTATAGGTAAAGATAAATGTTCAGATACATTTTATGTGTTTTTATAAGCTGGTTTTTAGATTTTAGCCAGGTTTTTATTGTATTCTTTGCATATAAACATCTAGGTTGTAGACTGATAAATGCAGGATCACTGTTACCAGTACAAGCTTATTCAAGTTTATAATCAGTAGGGCCATCCAAAATCCTCAGCTGTTTGAATGAAAACTAGTTTGAATGAAAGTATGTTCACAAAGAAGAAACTGCTAGCTGTATGCTAGAGATAGACTACATCTCAATTTGGAGGGGAAGGGAATCCTTAAGTTGAAAATAGAGGGGTTCATTGGTGAAAAGTGGGGTTTAAACTTGTGAAGGGGGTGGGATGGGAGAAAAGGCAGTCAAGGGGATGCAGATAAAGGAGGGACTCTGTCTCCACCCCCCTGGGGACCAGGAGGAGTGCAGGAAAAGACCAACTGGAGAAGTGCAGACCAGAGGAAAACAGAATCCCCAAGGAACACGAGCAGGGAAATGGAACTATAGGGAAAGGGTGGAAGGTAGTCCTGCTTATATGCCAGGAGCTTGGGCAACAAAATGCCTGAGCTACAGGTGATGTTAACTGAGGAGCAGAGGATGGGCAGCGGTCACTGAGACTTGGGTCACTGCAAGATATGACTGGGACCTGAACCTGGAGGGTTACACTATGTTCAGGAAGGACAGGGGAGGGAAGGGAGGAAGGGTAGCAATGATAGTCAAAAACTGCATTGGCATAGGGGGAGTAGAGGCGGAGGGAACCGTGGAGGCAATTTGGGTCACCTTTGATAACAGGGGCAAAGGAGAGTAAAAATAGGAGGGTATAGACCTCTGCCCCTGGCGGAGGAGCTGGAGGACAGTCTGGTGGCAGATGTTAGAGACACTGCAGACTGGGCAGAGGAACGGTGGTGGTGTTGAGGGACTTAAACATGCCAGGAACAGACTGGGAGACTATGACATCCTCTGTGACAAGGGAACAGAGGTTGTTGGATGTCTTTCAAGACGCGTTCCTAACTCAGCAGGTGAGGGAACCGACCAGGGAGGCATGGGTACTGGATGTGGTCCTGGCAGACAGTGACCAGATTGGGGGCCTGGAGGTAAGGGACCCATTGGCGGGGAGTGACCATGCCACGGTCTGGTTCTGCCTGGACCTAGGAGGGGTAGAAGGCTGCACAAAGATGGAAGTAACCGACTTCAGGGGGGTGGATTTTAAGGAAATGGGAAGGATCCTTAAGGAGCATTTGGATGGGATTGGGTCAGACATGGATGCTGATAGTAGGTGGGAAATCATCAGGAGAGGGGTGCAGGATGCTACCAGCACCTGTGCAAGAGTAAGACGAAAATGCGGTAGGGCCCAAAAACTCTGTTGGTGGACCAGGGAGGTCCAGGAGGTGGTGCGGGGAAAGAAAGCAGCCTATAAGAAATTCAAGTGCTCAAGGAGTGAAAGGGATCGAGGGGAGTATGAGCTGATGGGAAGGGCCACTAGAGTGGTGAGGGTGGCTAAGGCAAGGAAGGAGCAGAACCTGGCCAGGGAAATTAGGAGAGGGAAAAAGGGGTTCTTTAGATACATTGGGGAAAGACGAAGGGTGAAGGGGCAGATTAGCAGGATTAAATCAGGGAAGAGATGGACACAAGACCCAGAGGAGCAGACTGAGGTACTAAATGAGTACTTCACCTCAGTTTTCACCAGGAAAATGGGGATGCTGCATCATACATGGGAGGAGACAGAGATAATGAGGAGGGGCCCCTTACCAATCGGCAGGTCTGGGAGGGGGGCATCACTGGCAGGTGGGGAGGCTAAGCAGGGAGAAGAGGTACTGGAGGTGGAAATCACAGCAAAGAGAGTGAGGAAGCCCTCAGCTCCCTTAAGACGGAGAAAGCACGGGGCGGATAAATTACATCCTAGAGTGCTGAAGGAACTTGCAGATGTCCTGGTGAAACCCTGGCAGAGCTTTCACCATCTCTCTGAGGACAGGGTGGGTGCCCCAAGACTGGAAGGTGGTGAATATAGTGCCTATCCACAAGGGGGATCAAGGGAGGTGGCAGGGAACTACAGGCCTGTCAGCCTGACATCAGTGGTGGGCAAGGTGATGGAGGGCATTGTCAAGGAGAGGCTCAGGGGGGACCTGGATAAGTCAGGGTGCCTGGACGATAGACAGCATGGATTCATCCCTGGGAAATCATGTCAGACAAACCTGGTGGAGTTCTATGACTGGGTGACAAGTGCCTTGGACCTGGGTAGACCAGTGGATGTCCTCTTTCTAGACTTCAGCAAGGCATTTGACTCTGTTCCTTACGTGGGCCTGTTGGATAAACTAGGAGAAATGGGGGTTGGAAACCAGATGATCCGATGGATAGGCAATTGGCTCCAGGACCGGACCCAGAGGGTCGTAGTTGGTGGGATAGTCTCTTCCCCAAGGAGGGTCATTAGTGGGGTCCCACAGGATCAGGTCCTGGGCCCCTTCTGTTAACGCCCACGATCTGACATAAGGACAGGAATCAGGAGGAGATGAGTCTCTTTGCAGATGACTCAAAACTGGGGAGGTGGTGGATGGGGAGGAGGGAGGTGGCCCTGCAGGGGACCTGGAGGCTCTGGAAAGATGGTCTAGAAAGTGGAAGCTGAGGTTTAATGCAGGAAATGCAAGGTACTCCACCTGGGGCCAGAAACCCAGGCAAGTGTATACCCTGGGGAATACCACAAGTCTCAATGGCTGAGAGGGACCTGGGGGTGGTGGTGGATGTCAAGATGAACAACTCTGAGACTTGTAGGAGGGCAGCAGCCAAGGCCAACAGGATGCTGGGATGCATCGCTAGGGGATCACCTCAGAAGGAGGGAAGTGATACTCCCTCTGTATAACTGCTTGGTGAGGCGCACCTGGGTACTCTGCGTGCAGTTTGGAGGCCGCACTTAAAGAGGGACATTAACCTCTTGGAGAGGGTCCAGAGGAGGGCAACCAAAATGATTTGGGGCTTGGGGGACAGGACCTATGAGGAGAGGCTCGATAGAGCTGAATATGTACACTTTGGAAGAGAGAAGGGACTGGGGGGACATGATAGAGGTCTTCAGGTACATGAAGAGGGTAAATAGGGGAGGAACAGTGAGGGTGCTTCGAAGGAAGGAGGAGGGGGCCACTAGAGGGCATGGGTGGAAGCTGGAGGGGAAGATTCAGGAGAAAGGAGGAGGTGCTACTTCACTGAGAGGGTGGTAAAGCCATGGAATGCACTACCTAGGGACTGGTGGAGGCAGAGACAGTGGAGGGGTTCAAGAGGGGGTGGGACAGGTACAGGGGAAGGGTTCAGGAAGCAAAATCCAATGCAGCAAGAATATCCGGAACTGGGAAGGGAGAATCCAGAGAAGGCGAGGGGGACAGCAAGGTCAGCACCCAGGGTGGGGGCTGACCAAACGAGCAGACACGAAAGACCATTAGGCCTATTCTGCTGGCATTTTAGTATGTTAGTATGCCTTACTACTTATGAAAAGACTTCACAGTCAGTGCCCCATTTAGGTGAATTGGTTCATTTGCACCTTTTCTCCCACCTGCTGTTTCAGTCTCTGTGACAACAAAAAGTTTTCTGATAGACTGCTTCAACAAAAAGCAAATGTTAAGTATTTAAGTGTACTTATGTTTGGCCAGTGGATTTTGAAAGCACAGTCAATGACATACAGAAGGTAAGACCCCAGGGGCTGTATGATGCTGGTGGGCAGAGTGGTGCTCAATTCACATCTGAACAAAGACATGAAAACTGGGAGACACCCTTTTCATGGACACCAAGTAAAAAAAGCATCCACATGTCTGGGAGATGCATAAATCCATTTAAACGTCCTCCACTAATTACTTATGGATTTTTTAGGTGAAGACACTGTATTTCAAAGAAGCAAATTCAAACAATTTTTTTTGCTCCTCCTACCCCTGGCCATTCACTCCTTCAGGCCTGTCAAGGACCACTACCACCGCTGCTGAGTCCCAACCACCATCCACTGCCCCTTACTGCTGTGCTACCAGGTAACCCAAAGTAACCCTTCATTGAGTGGGCCCCTACCCCTGTGGGAGGCTACCAGGGGAGGAGAATTGCCCTAAAGAGCTTCCTGTGTATCATGAGCATGGCAGGGGTCAGAACAGACACATGTCTGGGGCTTCTGTCTTATGGAGGGACTAACAGCTGTCCTTTGGTTGGTCAGCAGGTGTTTTCCCATTTTCTTGGGAGTGTGACAGGCCACATGATGTCAAGGCACAAGCTAACGTCCATCACGCTCCCTCCTGCAGTGAGGGCTGACATGTTGTCATGCCTCTGGCCTCCATCAGGGGCCAGCAAATGCTGAGCTGTGAACCCACCCTCCCTCCCTGGAGAAGGAGAGTGGTCATTGGACACACAAGTCTTCACCCACCAGCTGGCCCTCCAACACCTAAGTCTGTTCCCTAAACCTGGTCAGCTGTGTGTCACAGGCAGAAATCCAGTTCAGGCAATTAAATTATAGATAGGAAAAACAAAGGTAGCCCACCTTAGTGGTGACGGTTCTGATTAATTCACATCTGAGTTCTACAAACAAAGAGACCAAGTCATTTGTAACTTGTGCTTGTCGGGTGGGTGTTGAGAAAGGGATCATAGTGCTGTCACTACTGCCATTACCCCAGAGGGATGTGGACTGCATTGTTGCTACTGCCATTACACCAAAGGGGTGGGGGCTGTAGTGCGTGTGCCATCACCACTGATGGATGGGGAATGTAGTACTGCTGCCATCACACCTAAGGGATGGGGGCCACAGTGCTGCTACTTCTGTCACACCTGAGGAATGGTGAACGTAGTACTGCTGCCATCACACCTAAGGGATGGGGGCCACAGTGCTGCTGTTTCTGTCACACCTGAGGGAGGGAGGTCATAGTGCTGTTGCTGCTGTCATCACACCAGAGGGATGGGGCAGTAGTGTGCTGTTGGTGCTGCTATCACACCTGAGGGATGGGGCATGGTGCTGCTTCCATCACACCTTAGGGATGGGGGCTGTAGTGTTTGTTGCCATCACATCTTGTACCTAAAATAACTTTAAATTGGTACAAGGATGGAAGGATGTGTAATAGTGGAGGTCAAAATTGCTAAAATGCATGTTAGCAGAGCTAAACATTGTTAAATAAAGTACACAAAATCAAACAACGGTAAAAACGGATTTTCGCTTAACAGACACCGGTGACAATGCCGTTTTTTACAATGTGCAAAACGGAATATGCCCCTTCTCAATCCCGGTAAACCAGTGTCCCTGTGAATAGGACTGGTCCCAGCACTGATCCCTGTGGTATCCCACTGGTCACTCTTCCCTCTGTGGAGTGACAGCCATTTACCACCACCCTCTGTGTCCTGCCACCCAGCCAGTTACCTACCCACCACACTACTGTCCTGCCCACACCCATATTCCCAGTTTGTGTAATAGTCTTCTATGTGGCACAGTGTCAAAGGCCTTGCTGAAGTCCAGATAGGCCATGTCCACTGCCCTCCCCTGATCCACCTCCCTAGTCACCCAGTCAAAAAATTCAATGAGGTTGGTCTGACATGACCTTCCCCTGGTGAAACCATGCTGCCTTGGGTCCTGTAGTCCATTGACAACCAGATGTTCCACCAATCTCTCCTTCAGTAGTGCTTCCATGATCTTCTCCACTACTGAGGTGAGGCTGACTGGTCTGTAGTTCCCTGCTTCCTCTTTGTTCCCACTTTTGTATAAGGGGACTACATCTGCTGTCCTCCAGTCTTTGGGTACCTCCCCTGTTTCCAGTGATTGGCTAAACAGGATAGCCATAGGTTCAGCCACCACCTCTCTTAGTTCTTTAAGGACCTGGGGTGCACCCCATTTGGCCCCATTGCTTTATCAACTCTTATTACTTCCAGGTTCCTTCAGGACCCTTTCTCGTGTAAAGGGACTTGTGTCCATTTCTGCACCATTCTTACCCTTGTACTCCCTTCAGACCCATTCACTCCTCTTCCTCAGTAAAGACTGAGCAGAAATACCTGTTCAATATGTCAGCTTTACTGTTGTCATCCTCCACGCGGCCCCCATCCTCCCCCTTCAGTCTCACTATCCCTCCCTTTGTCTTTCTTTTTTCACTTATGTACCTGTAAAAGGTTTTGTCCCCTCTACTCACTGATTTTGCAATGTGTTCTTCTGTCTGAGCTTTGGCTTCCCTTACTGACCTCCCTGCCTCCCTTTGCTTCTCCTGGTACTACAACTACAACTACAGACATGCCATTTACAGTACAGAGCTAGGGTTATACACTTGGGGGATACACATTTTCCACATAGAGCTAGGGAAACTTACATAGAGTTAGTTATAGGATTACACATATATACAAGGCTAGGTAACACTTTATTATGGCATCTATGCTACATAAAGCAGCTCTACTAATAAGAATAATATTTGCCTCACTTAGACTTAGACTCAGGCTATGCAACACACTGCAATTGAAGGAAGATCTTTGCCCTACAAGTGATCATGTTGGGAAAGAATAAGCAATCTCGAATGATGTTTTTCTACAGACACATACTGCTATCTGCTGCCATAATGTCTAATAACTATGAAGGAAGTCCTGGAGCCCACCTCTACAGCTAAGGTGTCATGTGCAGTCTCAGCTATAATAATTTATGAATAGACCTTTCAGAAAGCATGATGATTCATTACAAAATATTTCATCCGTGAGAACACGTCATTGACATAAGTGTATTCTTATAAGTAGAATGATACACATTGTAGCATTCAAAAGGGCAGCTAAGATAATACCCTATCAACCCTACCAAATTGACCAATAGGAGTAACAGTAAGTGTGATCATCATACGCACATGAACTGGTGTATCTATCACCAGACTAGATGTAATCAGGGTATATAACCCCATGTACCATGTAGTCTCTTTGAGGAAAATGCACTCAGGCTCTGCATCACACTGTAGTGTTTGAGAGCTCCAGACTCCCAGGCACATATGTTACATAATTAGTATGCAATGTATAATGACTGTCCTATAAGGCAAGCTAGTAGGATGATAAATCTGCCTTATGCAACTTTCATGATGACTTCTGCTTCTTTTATTGTCCTTTCTATAGTCCTAGAATCTGTAAGAGGGGTATTGTATGTTTTGTTATGATGTAGTGATCTCCTGACATTCCCCCAAAGGGCTGCATTTCCCTGCAGGTAACTAAGGGTTTGTTAGATCATAATAATGAAGTCAGAGGGTGTCCAACAGACCCCAGCAAAATACCCAACATAATTTGATGAACTGTGGCTGCAGGACTAGAACAGGATTCAGAAGCAGAAGCAGTTTTTCCTACAGTGACGCAAACTGCTCAGAGATAGAGTAAGGGGGGACAGGTACACTCTTTACTTCTATTAGAGAGCAGGATATGGAAGGTGCTCTCAAAATGGCCATTAAAAATAGAAATGCTAATAGTATTAGTGTAGAGCTTTGGTAAGATATTTCAACTTTTTTGACCTCTCATGGAGAATGGGTTAATTTTGCATCAGATGCACATAGCCATAATGCCCCAATACAGCATCTGTGCACACTGTATTCAGATACTAAATATGCGATGGGGAAGAAACATGACCAAAAGGGTTAATTATAGCAGCAATGCACTCCATGATTCAGACTTTAGAAACTGAAAACATACCTTTGAAACAAGATAATAGCCAAGCAAACAGAAAAATATGTAGGAAAGACAAAGAGATCACTGAACAGAGGATAGAATTTGAAGCCCAAATTGAGAAAACAAAATGTGAATTTGAACATGCTGTACAATGTTTGCTAGAAAAGGATAAAGAGTGTTTTGAAAACGTGAAACAGGACTGTATTAGGTTACAGCAGGATAAGATTAATGTGTTATGAATGAATGATTGGCTGGTTGGATCGAAAGAACAAATGCATAAGGAATTTGTGGAGATTGCAGACAAGCTAGCAATTACAGAAGACTGTTTGAACAGAGAGATTAAGAAAAACATGATGTGTGCGATGTGTATAAGCTCTTACAAGACTATGTGAGTAGGGAACAGTGCAAGGGAAAAGTTATCTATGTGAAATGTAGACTTTTTGGAAAAGGTACAAAACAAGTATGCAATCCCTAGGAGTCATGATAAAGTCTCGTTGGGTGTTTCCCCTATTGATCTTATGTCATCAGAGGATGATGACGTGGTCGATGATGAAACAGACCAGCCCACCCAGAATGAAAACAGAGTACATGACTCTGGGGAGGAGTCAAGAGCTCTCTCTCTCTCTCTCTCTCCCTCCGGAACATTCAACTCCTGGTAAACCCCAACCCCTGGCCCCAGTCCAAGGCAGGCCACCTCCCCTAACCCCAGTAACTTGAAGGGAAAGGATGAAGGTGGAAGCAGTAGTTGAGAATGCAATTGCAAATATCAACATTCCTGAACACATAAAGGGTCCCATTCAAGCTGCCTTATCAGACGTACTACTGAGTGAGCCCAAGAGGGAGAGAAATCTCTGAGGGGTGGCTAGAGATATGGCTGTAGCAACTGCCGAAGCAGTCCTCTTGGGAATTGATAGGCCATCGCCCACCCCCAATGTCCTTCAGTCCATCCAGGTAATCCAAGCTATTGCTAAGGAAACTGATTGTATGCACCTAGGCAACAACCTGAGAGAGTCCAAAAAATAAAGATCATGGATCAGAAAATGTTCAGCTTTAATTCAAAAACATTGTTCAGGTTCACAGACACGTCTGGAATCCTGGAGGGGGGGTGAGGGTGTGTGTGCTGAAGAAATAACATTTGGAAGGCTTTTAGCCTGAAGTTCAATTGAGGGGGGGATAGCTCCTCCCACATCCCCTTCTTAAACCTCAGGCTTCCACTCGCTCAGCTTCAAGCGTTTCAAATGCCTGGGAGTTTGTTGCTTCTTCAGGCTTCTGCATGGCTGCTGGCTTGGCCCTCTTTCATCTCCCCCACTCTGCTCCGGGTTCGCTGTCCTTCACCTCCCCACTGCCTCGCAGCTTGTTTGTGTTGCCCCCCCACCTCCTCTCTTTTTCACTCCATCTTTTTGCTTGGTCCCTCTGTTTTATCCCCTCTTACTGGCTTGCATCTGCTTGCTTTGCCCCCCATTGCCCCTCCTCCCCATCCTCTGTTGCCTTTTCTTATTTGGCGTCCGCTTTTGCTGCCCCATTCCCTTGGTTTCCCTGCTGGCATGGCTTGCCTGCCTTGTCTGTTTGAACCTCTTGCTTCTGCTGCCCCTTTGTCCCATGTCTCTTTCTCAGTGCTTCCATCTTTGGTCTCTCCTGCATCCGCCGCCTTTGTGGCCTCTCCTACCTCCTGGTCGTTTGTGTTCTCGTTGCTCTTCTTTCTTCTTCGTTTCTTTTGGGCTTCCCTTTTTGGTGCCCCTCTACTTCTCTTCCTCCTCTCTGTTCGGAGCTGCTGCTCCATACCCTCTACCAGCAGCCAGTGTCACTCCTTGTGGCTTCTGCTCCTTGCGTGAGTTTGCTCACCAGCTATTCCCGATAGTGTGCCACTTCCACAGGTGCCATCTGCATTTGAGATCATATGCCCTCTGGCTCAGGCTGTAAACTGTGCACTGATGGACTGCATTTTTTTCTTGAGAGGTTGTGAACTTTATTCCTGGCCAATGGACTGATTCTTCTTGAGCTGGCTACACCATGTCTAAGGGTATCTAATCCCCTGGCACTATCTTTGCTGTCATCATTTTCATGTATTTGGTGTGCTTGTGCATTAACTTTTGCAAGATTGGGACTTGCCTCATGGCTCCCATATCTTCTGGGATTCCCATAGTCTTCAGAGAATTGGAGCCATCATGGGGCAAGTTTCCCCTGGTTGGTACTAGTTAGCCAGAATGCAATGGCCTCTAGCTACCATAGGCAGTGTTGGGTAAGTTACTTTTTCTATTACTTTCTATTACTTTTGGAAACTTGTTCCAGAAAGCTCTGTGTAGTCACTAGCAAGGTTGGAGAAGTACTGGAAAAAGTAATACACCTTACAGTTATAATTACTTATGTCGTTCTATACAAAAGTACTACGTAACTGTAACTGATTACATTTATTCAAAAGTAACTAGTAACTAACCTATTACTTTCAAATAAATGTAATCTGTTACAGTTTTTTATTATTTTTGTATTGCTTTTGTATAAAAAGAAAGAAGTAACTGTAACTGTCAGGTGTATTACTTTTTCTAGTACTTCTCCATCCTTGCTAGTGACTGCACAGAGCTTCCTGGATCAAGTTTCTAACAGAAATAGAAAGTAATAGAAAAAGTAACTTACCCAACACTGACCATAGGAGACAATGTATTTCTGGGAAGCAGGACATAATTTCCCCAGAATTCCAAAGCCTCAGCTGAATAGTTCTGGAACCTCTGCACCCTGCTCTGGTGCTCATCTGTCCCAATTTCCTCACCGGGCTCCATTCACGAACTTCAATACCTAGTACTGCATATTCTGTTTGTCTTTGCTTAGTAGTTCAAACTATGAACTTGTTTGCAATTATGTTTGTACCTCTCCACCTCAAACCTCATAAATCAGGGACAAGGTTCAACATATCAGAGACAAAGCACCACAATCAAAGACCCATCATCAACATTGGTGCTATCCACCCAGGAAGCTGAACAATAGGGGCTTAATGTAAAAGAACTCTCCCTCAGTGACTATCATTGTGGTGAATGAAGAGTTTTAACAGCGCTGTGTATACGTCCTTTTTTGGACTGAAAGTTCCTGCCCATTCAGCTAGCCTGCATGGGGGGGCCTAGCTCAATCTGCACACTTTACCCCTTCCTCCAGTGACCAGTATAATACATTCACTGCCCTCCTTAGCTCAGACTATTTGATTATTCAGCCATGGTGGACCCACGTGGGGGTCCTGTCATCTCTTACTTACACAACAACAGGGTATTACTTATTGCGCATATCTCCAAGACAAAATCACGTGGGGGGTTTTGCCATCCTTACCTCAGATTATCCATCGACTCGGCGATGGCGGACTATGTGGGGTCCTGCCATGCCAAACAACCGTGCCCACGAGGGAGCATCTACTCATTGCTCAAAAAGTCATTTCCATTTACTACAGGTGGACTCACTTGGGGTCTTGACCTCCTTATATTGAACAATGCACTAATACTTTGATGGCAGATCATGGGAGGTCCCGCTAGCCTTAGTCAGTGCAATACCATGGCGATGGCGGACCAAGTGGGGTCCCACAATCCCAAAAAATACTCACCCCATGAAGGGGCCCTACTCATAGCTCAATCATATTTCCAAGTCACGACCGGCAGACTCATGTGGGGGTCTCATCTTCCTTACCTTGGACTATTCCATACTATGGCGATGGCAGACCACGTGGTGTCCTCTCCATCCCTATCATGCATGCCCCATGAAGGGGCCTTACTCATTGCTCAGTGTGATTCCATATAATTACAGGCAGACTCCTGTGGGGTTTCACCCTCCTTACCTCAGACTACCCAATGAAACGCTGATGGCAGACCATGAGGGGTCCCGCCATCCCAAAAGCAGTACTGAGAAACATGCATCCCATGAGATGGCCTTATTGGTCGCTCACACATAGTTCCATGTAATTAAAAGCAGACTCATGTGTGAGTCTTGTCCTCCTTACCTTGGACTATTCAATACTATGGCAATGGTGGACCATGTAGGGTCCTGCCATCCCAATCACACATGCGCCACGAAGGAGCCTTACTCATACTTCTATGTCATTAAAGGCATGCTCACATGGGTATCTCATCCTCCTTACCTTGGACTATTTAATACTATGGTGATGGTGGATCATGTGGGGTCCCGCCATCCCAACAACGGGGTCTCACCGTTTCTTATCTTGGATCATTTCATAATACAGAGCTGGCGAACCTGTGGGAGAGTCCCACCATCCCAACAGAAACATGCCCACAATGGGCATTACTTTTTGTTCAAATGTATTTATCTGTCATCTACAGGCAGTCTCAGGTGGGAGTTCACCTCCTTACCTCAGATCATACCATACTGTGGCAATGGCGAACCCACGTGGGGGTCTCACCATCCCGAATCTATCATACCTCATGAGGGGACATTTCTCATTACTCAAATGTACTTCCCTCTTCATTAAGGCAGACTCACATGGGGGTCTTGCCTTCCTTAGTCTGACCACCTGAGACCTACTCTATCACTCGAGCATTTGAACACTGTATACATTGGACCTACATGGGGGTCCCATGCTCCAGCTAGCCCATGTCTAGACCTACCTTACTTCCTCAATTCACCCACTTCCTGTACTGCAATCCACTTTCCTTTCTGTTCAGTAACAGTCCAAAGTTTCTATGCTGAACAGCTCTGTGGAGCACTCCTCAATGTCTTGGACTTCTTAGGACCATTTCTCCTTTCTACAAGGTGCTCGCTCATATCCTAATATTTCATTATAACAGCCCATGCAAGCCTTCCAAATCCTTAGACTCCTACCTCATCATCATTCCTAGTTGGGCTACACTCCTACCTTATACTCATTCTCAGCCAAGCAACGTTCCTGGCTATTTCATAATCTATGATCTCTACGCCCCTCAGAAACTTGCAACTTTGGCACACATTCCCTAGCGATGCTGACTGTATATGTACACTTTACATCTGCTTCACTTATTGCTACCTTGGACACAGATTAACCATCATTTCTCATCTGGACATCATTCCAAGTTGGGACCTCCTTTCACCAGCCAGAATCTTCATCTTCAGCATTGACTTTTCTGCTCATCATCGATCACAGAATCAGGTCCCTTTGACCAGCAATTCAGTCTTAGTTCTTAGATATAACCACTATTAAAACTGCAGCCCATATTTAGGATAATTCTCCTCTTAGTATGCCCAGTGGATGGGCAGGTCAGTAGCCATGGGTCCTCAGAGTTTTCCTCAAAGGAGGTTTTTCCTCTCCTGCATGCTACTGGTCACACTCTCCGGAGCTGGAGGAGGTAATCACTATGCTAATTCTCTTTTTGGACCTTAAATCTTACACCTACCCGGTATCCAACAGAGGGTGGGATATAGAGAAATGCCAAAGCTCAACTTGTAAACATCAAGCATATACCATTCAGCTCATAAGTATACACAAACACTGAACTATGTACCACACAGTGAATTGCTGCAGGATCAACCAGTTTTACAAATACGCTTTGTTTACAGCTATAAAAGGACTACAAATGTATTTGTTTTGAATATGCATCTTCTATAGTGTAAAAAAACAAAACAAAAAAAACTATTTGCAAGTTTAAGAATTGCCATGTGTATCCCAAAGGTAAAACAGCAAGCAACTGCTTAAGACAATGTGCTTGTTTTAAGCTGGGAAAAAAAAAATTTCCATTCAGTTTTGTTTGTTATCTGAAGGTTGACAGCCTCAAGGTTAAACTCACAGAGGAGTCTCCTGTTTTCAGTGCAGTATTTAGTTTAATATAAATGCAGTTCACGACAGCTTCAAAAATGCTCTCATTGACTTGCATTTAAAAGTAAACACGTGCACAATTTATGTCATTTTAATTGCAACCTGATTGGCTTTTGGATAACAAAGCAACACTTTTTAAATGCTATGCTACAGAGGATACAAGCTCAAAACTATAAAAGTGGTTAATGTAACACCATCTCAAAACTAGACAAACATAGGTTAATTTTCTAATCCCCCCAAAAAATGTTTTTCCTAGTAACCAAGCCTATGTCACTAGGCAGGTGTGGCTAAGTAATATAGCCTTGCAAGCAGGAACCCTTTCTGTACGGAACTTAGTAATGCAACAATAAAAGCTAAACATTTAATTGTTTATGCTTTTAAACAAATGTCATCTTGCACAAGATCTCTCTGGGTTATATGCCTTTCTATTTTTGAAAAGTTGTAGTTCCAAATTTTGTTTTACAGCTATTTTTCATGATTAACTACTTTTATGTAAGCAACTATATAGAGTTAATATAAATGTGTTCCACCACGCATGTCTAAAGAGACTATTGGAAAAAGTCATTTGTTTACATAAGCCTTTTCCGAAGGCAAATTTATAGATTATACCATGGACACAAACATAAATACAAAATACTATACTGTCATTGACTGGCTGGCACCTTTCTGCAGTGATAAATTCTTTGATATACCTACGGCAAAGGTGCCAGTCAACCCCATCTCAAAAATTCATCCGACCTGTGAAATTCAAACCGGAGAACCACCATATTGAAATGCTCGCGAAGCGGCAGTCTCTGGCTGCCATCATGTTCCACTCACCAAAGCGCTCAAACCTGCCCAACTGGAACTGTACTGGGAAAAAAAACTTGCACAACAAACTTAAAGTATTTACCCATAACAGCCCAGATTGCACCCAGCTCACCTCATGCTTAGTCTCCGCTCCTGCTCTGTCTGCACTCCATTCCCACTCTCTCAGTACAATCTGCCTGTAGCTCTCACTTCCTCCCTCACTGTCTCCAGCACTCTCTTTATTAATTTTACATTCTCTTTCTTCAGTGACTTCCTGCATTCACTTGTCCATTTTAAATATACATAAAAAATCTAAAAAAAAAAAACATATGCAATGCCGGTCACTTTTTACTGCTTCCTAGAACCCAGAAGCAGTTCCCAATATGCACCAGAAATCCAGCACATAAGCACACACTGTACAATGGCAATCAACATGACCAAAGTAAACTGTTACTATAAATTTCTAAACAGTATGTGTGTTTATGTAGCATGAGGAAATAGTGCAATAAAAACAAGCCTCGCATGCAACACGGGGGGAGGGGGTTACTATGATTACTACATTCCACCTAGCAAAAGGAACTCATTTTTCTGGTGTAATAATAAACTAAATAAAAACAGTAAAAACTGAGAAACCCTGTATTTTTACTTTATGTTTTTTCACAAAACATTTAAAAAACATGGCATAATCTCAATGAGCCACTTGGGGGGGTGTGGGTTATTAGGGGATTTACCACGGCTGGTGAGGATTTACCCACTTGGCTGTACCTCGTGGGCAAACCACACCAGCCGTGGTAAATCCCCCAATAACCCACACCCCCTCATGGCTTATTGCTTAAATAGTCTGTTTTCTTTATTTTCAGAAAAAATATGTAAACCCTAATGGCTTTCTTCACACTGTAACACCAAACTCAATGCCATGCAAGGAGCTGGGGGTGAAAATTTAGCAAATACTCTGTTCTTTCCCAGCCTTATAAGCTTCTCGATTTACACAGGTTTTTTTACAGCACTTTTTCAAGACAGGATTTTTAAATGTTTTCAATAACTCCAGAGAAATTTATTTTCAGCTTGCAGTTCGGGCTTTGAGTAAGCCATCAACTAATAATTTTATCCTGTATAAAGGGAAAAAATGTGTGTAATTGTTCCCCAACTGCCCATGCTGGTGTGACTAGTTCATAAAATACACATAGGCCACACAATGCCTTAATGCATAATTACATGGTATTAACCTAAATTTCATGTGAATCAGTTAAAAATATTTTCAGTCAAGCACTAAGTTTGTATCATTCGTGCTACACCAACAACCAAGCCAACTCTCTTGCCAGAGAGGGTGCTCAAGTGGGGGGGGGGTGGGAGGTACAAAATGCAGGTACTGACTGAGCAGCCACCATCATTTGCTCTGCATCAGTCCAAAATCTCTTAAGATGCAGGGACCAATTCTCTGGTCTTTGGGAATTTCTGGCCCAGACACCCTCTCCTCTATATTTTAAGGTTTCAAAAATGTTAGGCCCAGTTGTAATGCCCTCTGGTCCTGTGCCAGATCGAGCACCTTCTGATCCTAAACTATTTTCTTACCATGAGGCCCATAGGCCTAAGTCAACCCAAAACTACAGGTTCAACCCTCTGGCCCAGGAGGGACACCCCAGTGGGACCACTCCTTGGCTTTGAGTCAAGGCAATAAAACTATTGGTGCAAAAGAAGTTACTTACTGTCCTTCTGGCTCCTTACCTCAGTTTTATCAGGTGTGGTTGCCACACCACAGGACATCACCTGAAAACCAAAGGTTCCATGCCAAACAGCTCAGGCCATGCAATCTAAAATGTATTTTGACAGAAAAAGTAGACTGGCAAGTAGGAGACTAAGTCATGGTCTTGTGCCGAAGCCAGCACTCCCACTCATTTACAAGTTAGTGGATGGGACCCTTTGAGATTGTAAACAATCTCAGTCCAGCTGTTTACCGGATAAATAGATATCTTTAACCCAGAGAGAACACAGCCAACTGAAAAGTAGTGCCATGCAAATCAGTTGAAGTTGTTTAAAGGTTTTTAAGTATACAACTGTATGACCCCTTCCATACTTATTGGGGAAGGGACATGCATTTTTAATAGGTGGCTTGTTTTCTGTATTTAGAAATCAGAAATAATAAATGCCAAAATCCATGGATGGAACACAATCCTGGTTAGGCCTTTTCCAGGCCTACCTACTTGTGACTCTGTTGCTATGCTTGGGTCACAGAAGTCGAGTCCAAAAACTTGACCAGAAGGAGACAACATTTCCCGTGCCAGTAAGACCATCCCATGATGACAACATCCTGAGGGAAGTCCTTGCTTAGCTGGTTCCAGTCCCACTTTCTGAGTCTGAGCCTGTTTCAGGTCTATTTCCCATCCTGGATCCAGAGCCGGATCCTGAGGATAGAGATCTTGTCTAGATGAGGCCAATACCAAACCCAACCTTAATTCCAGTTCCAGTCCCAGAAGTTCAAGAGGAAATTCCGGGTGACACCAGAAGTGAAAGAAGATTTTCCTGCTCCATCTTTTTGTTTGACCCCTTGACCTCCAGCCATTCATCCTATGCTCCTTGTAAATTTATTTTTGTGAACGTTTTTATGCTCCACAGCCTTGGAACTCTCTCGAGCTGCCCCCACTCGCTGACTGCTCTACCGCTCACCTGATCACTTGTCTCCTCAGAGGGTAGCTGCCCTCCTCTAGCCTCTAACCAGGAGACCCCCCAGCTCTGAGCCCCCTGAGGTAGGGCCACCATGACTCCAGCACTTGATCTATAATCCAGTTCCTAGATGAGGAGGTGGAGGGACAGAGTGCGTGGAGATGAGGTCCGGATCTGATCATGTGGCAGTACGGCATTGGAGGGAGCCGTCACCTATCCAGGTGCAGGGATTTTTCTTGTTTCTGTCCCCCAGGAGCATGGGCATACAATGATGTCTGCATAGCAGAGTTGTAGACATCCGCAATGCTCCTCCTCTTACTTCACTCCACGCAAGCTGTGTCCCCGGTCACCACCGGGGGTCCTCAGTGCAGCGGAGATGCCCTGGATCTTTCCCTAGGGAGAGGAAAGCAGTCATAAGAGGCTCAATCCTCTTCCTCTCTTGCTGACCCCCGATGCCGGAGCTTGTTCCCGAACTCCAGTACTGGCGTGTGGTGGCCAGTGCCTCAACCCTCAGCAGCACCAGGCTGGCTCCTTTTAAAATTTTGATTTCCAAATCATATTACATAACACATGAAGGTTCTAGTATCAGTCTATAAGTCAGTGGGAATGCTCTTAACCCCTTGTTTTGCAGCTGGACATTATGTGGACATTTACTGATTCTAATGTACTTTTAAATGGTAAATCTCTTGAAGTGGCCTGCCTTCATAAACGAACTTTCAAAGGTTGGCCAAATGCTCAAATCACTTCTAATGGAACTTTAACAGAAGAAGCCAGAAGAAGCCAAAAGGGGAAGGAAGCATATTCATATCAGTGTTTTACAGTAACTGGTAATTGCTATTTTTGTTATTAAAATAGATTGTGGGCTTTTAGTGACACTGTAATTTCTTTGCTGTTTTTACTTAGAATTGTTTTTGGGCTGTTGAAAATTTAAAACGTAGTGGTGGTGTATTTCTTTGCTGTCTTTAATTGCTGCAAATTTTTGTCCCCCTTCCTCTCCTTCCCCCAACTCTTAATTATATGCCCTGTTAAGTCTGACTGACAGGAGCTAAACACAGGGGATAGTAGGGTGTGTGTGGAGTAGGAGGGGCATAAGTTGAAGAAGCCCACCCTCAGCACTACAAGTGTTTTGACTCATTTATTTATTTATTTATTTTATTTTTTAAAAGAAAAGTATCTGAGGATCAATGGCAGGATTTTTATGACAGTAAATTAATAAAAAGGGAACTAGGAGAGCTTCAGTAACAGACAAATAGTGGAATAGCAGTATAATTGCAGTATAATGTGGGGAGTGGTGCAATGCAGTAGCTGCGGGGCAGCCATATTCAGGCAGACCTTCTGGACACTGAGGTGCTGCCCTATCTGCATGCATCTCTCTGGACTGCGGGATGAGGTAGCCAGACTCGGAGCGCAAGTAAACTGGGTCAGGAGTACCATCATCCCTATCCAGAGACCACCCAGTCCAATGCCGCTGCCTCAAAGGATACTGAGAACAAGGAGCAATTGGATGACAGTGGGCTCAGGGCAGATTAAGACGGTCAGGCAGAGGCACATCCCAGATCCTGTTCCACTCAAGAACTCATATGCCACACTGGCAAATGGGGGCAACCAAATAGAGGTGCCCAGAGAAGTGGAAAGAAAGGATGTGGAGGTTAGCCAAGGAGGTGACCTCAACGGGAGAGCAGTGGACCCCAGAGAAGGAGGAAGCGAATCCTGGTGGGGGACTCCATCATAAGAGGGATCCAGCTAGGAACATAGGAGGGGGAGAGGGAGGACCAGGTGGGGAGGTACCTACGAGGGATGGAAGGAAGATCCTGTGGATCGCTGGGAAGGCAAGATGGGAGGGTGAGCTGGATGTCATTATCTACCTAGGTACCAATGACCTGGCAAATGGGGAGCCAAAGGAAGTTCAGGAAGAGTTTAGGAAATTGGGGAGGGGTCTCAAGCAAGTAGCTACTTCTGTCACCTTCTCAGAAGTACTACCTGTGAGAGGCATGGAAGAGCATAGGGGTGCATGCACCAGGAACTTTAACTCATGGTTGAAGAACTGGTGCTGTGAGGAAGGGTTTGGATTCATTGGTGACTGGGGACCCACCTGGAGGGATGGAGGTTTGTTCAAGCCTGATGGCCTGCATCTATCCTGGAGGGGAATCCAAGCACTCAATGATAAGTTTGAATGCTACATTGACAAGCATTTAAACTAGCCAAGGGGGGTGGCAGGCCAGCAAGAAGGGTACCTACTTGCTCATCCCCCACAGCTAACAGTGGAACCAGTGACTGGAGGAGTGGATATCTCAACAAAGCAGTGTGCAAAAGATGGAGATTAGAGCCCGAGAGGTGGATAGGCAGCAAAAATCAGCAGAAGGGCAGACAGCAAGGAGAACCAGGGATAAAGGACAACCAGGGAAGGGGCTGGAGTAGAACAGCTAAACAGTCTAGGGAGGTCAAATCATGGAAAGCCATGTGTGCCAATGCTAGGAGCCTTAGCAACAAGATGGAAGATCTGGAGGCTGTCATGGTGCAGTCAGACCTGGACATTGTGGCCATCACAGAAACCTGGTGTAATGATAACCATGACTGGGAGATGGCCATTCCTGGCTACAACATATTCAGAAGAGACCAGGCAGGTAGGAAGGGAGGAGGAGTGGCACTGTATGTGAAAAATGACATAAGGGCCACGGAGATCCAGGAGGAACAAAATGGGGGAGAGATATTGTGGGTTAAGCTAGAAAGGAAAATGGGGCCAGCCTTCCGCACAGGTGTGGTCTATAGACCACCAGCCCAGGAGGAAGAAACAGATAGGGAGCTGATGCTAGCCATCCAAAGGATGGCAGATGAGGGTGAGGTAGTACTGGTTGGAGACTTCAGTATTCCAGATGTGGACTAGAGCATCCCAGCAGCAGCATCAACTAGGAGCAGATTTATCCTGGACTCTCTTCAGGGTGCCTTCCTCAAGCAACTGGTCATGGAACCAACTCAGCAGAAGGCAATACTGGACCTTGTGCTCACAAACAGGGACAGTGTGATAGGGGTAACAGTGGGGGAGCACCTGGGGAACAGTGACCACCAGTCATTGTGGTTTGAAATCACAGAAGGAGCAGAACCAAACCACACAAAACACATATCCTGGATTTTAGGGGCAGACTTGGGAAAATGGGAGATGCTTGAAAGAGGCATTAAGGGATGGGAAGAAATCAGGGTTGAGGAACAGTGGGCAGTATTTAAAATGGGAATTACAAGAGCAACAGAATTATACATTAAGCAGGTGTAGCGGAAAAGGAAGAGGAGGACATTATGGTTTTCCAAAGAGGTAGCAAAAAGTGAAAGCCAAAAGATTGCATTCAGGCAATACAAAAAGACACAGGCAGAAGGGGATAGGGAGAAGTACCAGGAGAAGCAAAGGGAGGCAGGGAGGTCAGTAAGGGATGCCAAAGCTCAGACAGAAGAGCACATTGCAAAATCAGTGGGCAGAGGGGACAAAACCTTTTACAGGTACATAAGTGAAAAAAGAAAGGCAAAGGAAGGGATAGTGAAACTGAAGGAGGAGGATGGGGGCCGTGTGGAGGATGACAACAGTAAAGCTGACATACTGAACAGGTATTTCTGCTCAGTCTTTACGAGGAAGAGGAGGGTAATGGATCTGAAGGGAGTACAAGGGGTGAGAATGGTGCAGAAATGGACACAAGTCCCTTTACACGAGAAAGGGTCCTGAAGGAACTGGAAGTAATGAGTCGATAAAGCAATGGGGCCAGATGGGGTGCACCCCAGGGTCCTTAAATAACTCAGAGAGGTGGTGGCTGAACCTCTGGCTATCATGTTTAGCCGATCACTGGAAACAGGGCAGGTACCCAAAGACTGGAGGACAGCAGATGTAGTCCCCTTATACACAAGTGGGAACAAAGAGGAGGTGGGAAACTACAGACCAGCCAGCCTCACCTCGGTAGTGGGGAAGATCATGGAAGCACTACTGAAGGAGAGAGTGGATGAACATCTGGTTGTCAATGGACTGCAGGATCCAAGGCAGCATGGTTTCACCAGGGGGAGGTCATGTCAGACCAACCTCGTTGAAATTTTTGACTGGGTGACTAGGGAGGTGGATCAGTGGACATGGCCTATCTGGACTTCAGCAAGGCCTTTGACACTGTGCCAGATAGAAGACTATTACACAAACTAGGGAATATGGGTGTGGGCAGGGCAGTAGTGTGGTGGGTAGGTAACTAGCTGGGTGGCAGGACACAGAGGGTGGTGGTAAATGGCTGTCACTCCACAGAGGGAAGAGTGACCAGTGGGGTACCACAGGGATAAGTGCTGGGACCGGGCCTATTCAACATCTTCATCAGTGAGATTGCGCAGGACCTAGAAGGCAGAATTTCACTGTTCGCTGATGACACAAAGCTCTGTAACAGAATAGACACACCAGAGGGTGTAGACAGAATGAGAAGGGACCTGCAGAAACTTGAAGAATGGTCAGGGGATTGACAGTTGAAATTCAATGCAAAAGAAGTGCAAGATAATGCATATGGGGCACAAAACCCTGGCACAATATATCAGTTGGGGGTGAGGATAGCATGCACCAAGCAGGAAAGGATCTTGGGGTTATCATCTCAGATGACCTCAAGGTAGGGAAACAGTGTAACAAGGCAGCAGGTAAAGCAAATAGGATGCTGGGATGCACAGGCAGGGGCATCACCAGCAGGAAAAGGGAGGTCATGATTCCTCTATACAAGGCACTAGTGAGGCCCCACCTGGAGTACAGTGTACAGTTCTGGAGACCTTACCTACGTAAGGACATAGGCAGGGTAGAGAAGGTTCAGAGGAGGGCAACAAAGATGGTACATGGATTGGATCACAAGTCCTATGAGGACAGATTGAAGGAATTGAATATGTACTCCCTGGAGGAGAGGAGGGAGAGAGGGAACATGATAGAGACATACAAGTATCTTACAGGGTGGAGCAGGGTGCAAGAATACACTATTTTTAAGCGAAAAAGATGTTCGAGGACTAGAGGGCATGGGATGAAGTTGGAGGGAGGATGATTCAGAGGAAATGTGAGGAAGAATTTCTTCACAGAACGGGTGGTGGACAAGTGGAACACCCTGCCAGAGGAAGTGGTGGGGGCTGAAACAATCACGGGATTTAAGAATGCATGGGATAGGCATAAAGGAATTCTGGAGGTAAGGGGCAACAGAGTTCAAGAAAAACATAAACTGAAGTTACAAACTCAAATGGGCAGACTAGGTGGGTCATAGACCCTTCTCTGCCGACACTGTCTATGTATCTATGTATTTAACAATCCAAAATGTACGCTTACAACATGCTGGACTCTATAACATTATTATTACGGCAAATTCCGATTTTTGCCTTTCTTTTTCACAATGTCACAATGAAGAGACTCTGTTAATTGAATACGATCATTACAGACTCTATTTACCCTAATGTAATTTCTAAAATTGTTTCTGAAAATCATGAAAACTGCCCTGTACTTGAACCTGGCCTAAAAAGTAGCCTAACTGCTATTGTATTAATCAATAATGTAAATTATGTGCATGTGCCTGACGTTTTAAATTTATCTAACTGGAACATGGTCGAATTCGGTCATTGTTCCTAAAGAAACCATTCTACATTTCATACAGTAATTAATTCTACTTGACATTATGGCAACATTTCAAACACGAGCTCAAGGTCCTGTAGCAGGGAAGTATTCTAACACCATGGGGTGTTCAGACCTAAACATGGGAAAAGAGAGTTAGGTCTTCCTGGTGTGCCAGGCATTTTAGGATCTGCCACAGATAATTTGGGACTGGATTATCTATTTGGAATCAGGCCGATTTGGCCCACATTAGGAGGCATGCTAAATTATTTAATAGTAGATTAAACCAGGATGTAATATAGCCTACGCTACACGGTATTGCTAGCCTTACACAAGAAGAAAGGTTCACCACATATAACATGCACTTTACTGCTAGGATTTTCAATCAGACCAGACACAAGTTAGCACAGTTACTACACTTTAATAATAGAAAGGCTAGATAATACCACATAGGTAGGGAAATCCTTTGCTTTGCTTATGGAAGCTTTGCACTCACCACCATAACAAATCTCTTTCAAGATTTAGAAACTGATAAGATCCCAGATCTCATTAAAGACAGACATATGGCCTAGTGGTATTGCCCCCATTGTGACAATATAGCATGTACTACGAAGTGCATGGATCATACGGTTGCATTTGCCATTGCCACTGCTAGAAACCTTGGTTTTGCTACAGTGCACCCAAGCCAGGGCCCCTGCTCTAGCAGACATGAATGTGATATAAAAGATACAATGTTTGTCACATTTGTTGTTTCACTGCCAATATTTAATAAGGATACTGCGGTACTTAATAAACCGGTACAGGTACAGTCACTTGGGCACTTGGAAGAAGACATCTTTCAAAAACAAATAAAGCTGCCAGATCCCCTTGTTCCTCACCATTACCTGAATGCCTGAGTAGCCCCCCACATAGACTGCTGCACCAGGAAGGGCTACCACTATCTGTGTAGGTGTGATGTCTTTACAGTGGTCAGACCTGTGCGTGGATACAAACCAGACTTCAAAAAAGGGTTATCTGTTGACCAAGCCGATATGAACTTTGATACAACTGATGGAAACCAGCACACTGTTTCCTTGCCACCCAGCGCTGGTACCCACAACAATGTTAATACTTGGGGTACTATACAAGAAGGCAAGCCTGAGGGAGGGGCAATCCCTGACTTCAGCAAAGAAAACATTTCTTCAGACATCTCTTCAATCAAGCACAGCAGCAATGCTTTCATCAAGGCTGCTGGAATTCCATTTTCTACTAAACTCACCAACTCCTCGATTTTGTGCCCTATCAGACTTACCAAATGTCTTGTACCTAAAGTTCGAGCTACCTACAATTCTGAAGGTTTATACTGTCTGGTTACTAACCATAAGTCTTATGTTTATAACAATATGGTTTGTAATGAGACAACACCCAATTTCTGCTTTACGCCCCATAAATGTACTATTATTGACCATACAGTCAATACCCCAGTGCCTCTTCATGACCAGGACTGTATAGATCTGAACCCATTCATTTAAAAGATAATAAGCCAATACTTATCAGTTTTTAATGTTCATATAAATCAATTGCACTTTGGTATTAAAAGGTTAATGAAAAGGAAAGACACACATTATTCAAATCAAAAATGGTGTTTAGAAGACAGAGGGCTGGATATTCAAACTGCGCCCAAAAAGTGCGCAATAGCAGGAGCAAGCACAAGTCAATTGCGCCCATGCGCAATAGACGTGATATTCAAAAAAGGAGCAAGCCAAATTGCACTAACAGCCAATGTCTGAATGTCGCACAACTTGCACCATAGCGCAACTAGGAAGGGGAAGCTGAGCAGATACGATGCACTATAGCGCAACAAGGGCTGCCCAGCTGAGCAGCCCAGAGGCACCATAGCGCAAGCAAGGAGCCCCCCCAACAGCAGAGCAATGGAACTGCACAACCAGGGAGGTAGGCAGGGGCCCACCACCCATGCCACAGATGGGCACAGGAACACACTGCAGAACTGACAATGCACCCCCACACCCCAAGCACAGCATCATTGGGGGAGGGATGGAATATCCACTGGCCCATGTGGACAAGCAAACAAAGCACAGCTGGGCCATGGTGCCCCACCACATCCACCGGCAAGCTAAGACTGCCACACAAGGAGGGCGGACCACCCCGTGCACAGCACACCCTGCACCGTGACCCCAAGACATCCCCCATGAGCAGTGACCACCACTGCAGGAATCCCCATGCATACTACCACCCCCACTGTCACACTGCAACCTCGTGTACCACAGAACCATACAAGCCAGACCCACCATGAGCACCCAGCAGTGGGTGGCAGCACACGGCAGTGCAACAACGGCAGACACAGTGCCAACACACACAATCCCCCTGAGGCACAGCTGAGAGACCGAACATGTATCGCCACAAGAGGTACCCCACACAAGAAAGGGCGTGCCCCTGACACTACCGCCATTGATACAGCACCCTTCACAGTAGACAAGTGTCACAGCGTGACCCACCACGAGCCACAGCAGCCAGCACAGACACCCACAGTGGTGCGTGGAAGCATGCAGCACACCGGATGCAACACAGTGCGGGGCAAACACACACCCATACCCTCGGGGACACTAACACAGGGACGCAGTAGTGTGGCAACCAAGCCCCCAGTGTGGGCCCATGTAAACTGTGCACACACAGACTGCAGTCCACCATGGCACAGGGGTGACACCCACCCTGTGCATGAACTGTGACCCTGTACGCCACCAGCATATGCCTAGATCACAAGTCACAGACAGTGGTGCACAGCTCCTGCAACACACACACAAGCCACAGCATGGAGGTGGGACAGCAACTGCGGAAGCTACAGTGTCACCCGAGGCAAACATGCACCACACCAGTGACAGGAGGCAACCCAGCATTGTGACAGTCACAGTGGATGATCTGCAGGGACAGCCACCACTGACAAGGCAGCAGACCTTGCAGGCCACAGACATGCAAGGGTGTCAGCTGCACAGGCCAAAGACAAGTTGACAGGGGCACAATGGACACAGAGCAGGCACCATGGACCACTGCACACAGTAATGCAATGCACAGAGAACAACACACACCACAGATACTGACTGATAGCCACTCTCACACCAGAGACACTTCCCCACACACACACACACACACACATACCCATGACTGAACCACCCCAGATGCCATGCACACCACTGCAACTGAGCACCTATAGCCAGCTGCAAATCAGAGACCACCACAGTATTCATATCAAAATACCTGTATTAGAAAATATATAACAACAACAACAACTATGTACAAATATTTACAAACATGAGGTGGAGGGACAGGAACAAGGTGGGGGTGGGTAAGGAGCAGGAGTGAACAAATGGGAGAGGGAATGTGGAGTGTGAGGGTCGGTCAAAGGGGGGAGGTTGCCCTTGGTCACTGGTGTCCAGCCTGGTCCTCCACTGCCTGGGGCCGTTCCCTGGGTCACCTCCTCCTCCTCACCCCATGCTGATGGAGATCCCTCAGGATGGCAAGGGACTCTTGTGCCACGTGCACCAGATCCTGGATGGACCGCTCAATCCGCAGGAGTATCCGCACACCTAGGACAAGGGATCAGAGTCAATGGGTGTGACTCTCCATCCCCCTACAGCCCACCCATCATGCATGGCATACAGCCATGTGCCCCACTCCTGTGATGGTGTGCACCCACCCACAGTGACTGTGTCCACAACACATGCCCAACCAGGCAGCAACAGCCATGTGTACCACTGCACACACACACCGCCCATGTCCAGCACAGCACAACCAAGGCCATACAGTAACGTGGCTATGCGGTGGGCAGTTAGTGCCGCAGCCATGTGCCCAGTGCACGCATGGACCACCATTGATGCGCTCCCAGACATGCAGTGCCACTGGACAGTGCTGACTGTCACATGTCGGGTGCATGGCAGTGGTGTCCATGGATGGTGGCCATGCCCTGCTTCCCACCCTGTCACGCAGCATGCAATAGCAATCATAGTGTCATGGCACTCACCCTCATCGGGTTGTTGCTGGCATTGGGGTTGGTCCTCGACACACCCCCGTGCAGCATTCACCACCCTCTGCTGCTGCTCCATAGCCCTCCTCCACTCAGCCACGCCTGTGGGAGACAAAAGGAGAGAAACATATCAGTACAAACCCAAAGCATATTCCCCTGCCCCAATGTGTGTACCCACCCACCCACCCAGCCAGACCCATCCATCCCATACCCTGTAAACACTGCCACAACCAACCCTAGACCATCCCTCCCCTATGTGCTGGACACATAAGACAATGTTACCCATATGGACCATACAGGTGCGTAGATGTATCACCCACCTGGACGAGGCACCACGCCCCTCCTGGCATGCGACCACAGACGTGCCAATAGCTACGGCTCCCTCCATCTCAGGTCCCCATACCGGTGCCTGCACTGCTCAGCCATCCTCCTGTGGCCAGTGGCCACCTCCAGGTTAGTGGCCACCTCTTGCCAGACCTGGGTCATGACCCTGTCCAGTGGCACCTCAGCAAACAGTGGGCCATAGTGTGGCTCCACAATGGCCACAAGGTTGGCCAGCTCAAGGGCACTCCACTGAGGGGCTCTCCTGCATGCCATTTCTAGTGTTATAGTAGGCAATATGGTGCTCCACAGTGCAGCAACCCCACGTGGAAGTGCTGCGCAGTACATCGCCGCCATTCCCTATCGCTGCTGTCGGTACAGCGCCGCCATTCCCTATCACACTGTCACTAAACAGCATGATAGAGCTGCAGCCATGCCAGATGTATAGCGCCAATGGGGGCAAAGGTCGGGCACAGGGTCATGGGTCTCTGGCGCAAGGCCACGCACAGCGCCATTGGACGTCTATGCATCTAGCGCAATTGGTTGCCTGTGTGCCATCGCCACAGCGAATTATTGCGCAGTTGTGCCACAGTGCCATGTAGTGACCCTCGCCGTAGCACCACTGGCACAATGGTGGCCATGCCCTGAATTGCCTACCGCGCACAACACATCATCAGCGTGGCAGATGCCTGCATAAGCTACCTGGGCATGTGCAGTGTAGTGTACTATGGAGCCACAGAACTGCGCCATTGACTCAGCACGTTCAACACAATTGCGCAAAGCGCAACAGAGCGATATTCAGCCATCATATGCAAATCATCTGATCAGCCATTCAATGGCGCAGCAGCGCAATTTACATCTCATTAAACTTGCTCCACACCTAATTTGCATGGATTGTGCTATAAAAATGCGACACTGTTCTGCAGTGGCCATATTCGGTTACTGCAGTTAATAGGTGAGTTGCATGCTGTGTGGTGTTCTGGACTGTGGTCTCAGGGACTTGCTTTGTACTGCACAGTCACAGGTAACCACTGTCACCCATACAGGCTGAGAAATGACCGAGCGAGGACTGGGTGAGGAGGACAATGGTGGGCGGAAGAGGAGGCCCAATTTTACTAAGGCCGAGACAAAGGCACTCTTCAAGGCCTACCTGGATCAGGAGCCACTGCTCAGTGGACGGCAGGGCACCCCTCAGGCCCGTGCTGCTGCATGGAAGGGGGTGAAACATGCTGTTAATCTGCACGGCAGCCACCAGTGCTCTGTGCAGGAGTGTAAGAAGAAGATGGGTACCGACAGGAGAAGGGTGAAGGAGAAGGTGGCTGCCATCAGGGCGGCACGTGCTGCAACAGGCAGGGGCCAGCTGGAGGTGGTGCAGCTGACTCTGGCAGAGGACAGGCTTGCTGCAAGCATGCAGCACAGTGCCATTGAGGGCGTTCCAGGAGGTGGCTTCCAGACAGGTGGTAGCCCATCACTGCATGGTACGTCATGGTCTGTCGGGGGGGGAAGGTAGATCACATGCACTAACGTGTCTTTACTTTCTTTTACAGATCCTGCGCATCTGCAGGGGCCAGCAGTGGAGGGCCTGTCCACTGCAGACATTCAGCTTGAGTTGGAGGAGGGACCATCCACCTCCGCAGGAAGCCGGCGTGTATTGCAACAGTGGGTCCGCCTGGCTGTCAACACTGATGTCATTGAGACAGGTGTGGGGGACTACCTTCCTGTATCTCAGCGGTCTGGCATCCAAGCATGCCAGCACACTGTGGCTGTGGCTGTGGCACAGACCTGCACCATTGATGATGCAATGCCCATTATGGGCAGTGACATGTGTGTGTCACGGAATGGACACACAGCAGGCCAGCTCACGCCCATGGACCTGGCTGGTTCAGACGTGTGTGCCAGCATGTCAGCACAGTCCCAGGCTGTGCCTGTCAGCACCGGTGGGGCAGCACTGGTGGCTGGTCAGATCAGTGGCACTGTTGCGGCCACAGCGGCGGAACAACCGATCCCTTGGGCACAGCAGGCAGAGGGGCAGCAGCAGTCACCCACCGGGACTGGGGGTACAGGGTTCAGCGGTGGCATCTGTACACTGCCTGTGGACTTGCCCATACCTGGTCCTGGTGAGCAGCGCCCACCCTCAAGGGGTGCTGAACATCAGGCCCTTCCATACCCTGAGGGACAGGTTGCTGAGGTGGCAGACGACCTCTTTGACGAGCACACCTGCCTGCTGCAGGCATCAGTACAGCAGCAGATGCAGCTTTCAATGTCTGTGGAGGCACTGTGTGTGGCTCTGGAGTGAGTCGAGGAGTGACACAGCAGGGACACCGATAGGATCCTGTCACGGATTGACCATTTGCAGGTGGATGTAACCGCTGCCATTGACAGGCTAACACAGGCGTTGGTCGCTGTCGTGGCCCCAATGGGCACACAGTCAGGTGCCCATGTGTCGCTCACACCACACAGTTCACTATCCACTCCCCATTCCTGGTGTCATGCGACACCCACCCTGTCAACACCGGGTTTAGCTGTGGGCATCCCAAGCACTCCTGGTGCAGGTTTGTTCGGTGTGCTGCAGACACCTGTGTGGACCCGGTCACGTTCGTGCAGTGGAACCCCTGGTGGACCATCGGTGCCACCCCATGAGGCCTGTGCTCAACCTACCAGTGCTGCTAGGTCTCGGCAGGGCTGCCCACGCATCTGAGGTGGACGTAGCACTGTGCCGCAAGACTGACCTGTCTCCCAGTGTGGGCCCTAGCTGGTGCTGCCCTGCGTGCATTGTGTGTTTTGGTGGGCAGTGCACCAGTGGGTGCCCAGCCCTATGCGCAGACACACGGTCCACCTGCACACCCTCCTGACTGCTGTCCACAGGTTCGTGTGCATGATGATGCCTGCATTGCGTTGTACACCAAAGTGCGATGGTGCCCAGCATCTGACACACGCACATAGACAGTCAGAGGACGTGGTGGCCTGTGAACATGTGTGTTGCTAGTGTCTGTGTTCCGGCTCTGCTTTGCACCTGACCCCTGTGCACTGTGTGCCTATTCCTGTGCGTGTGTGTGTGTCCGTCCATGTGGCGTGTTACTGTTCACCCCTCCCTGGTTGTATGTGTGTGCTTCTGTGCCCTGCCACTTCCCTTGCCGTCATGCACCCTTGGTGTGTTTCCGTGTGTACATGGGTTGTGCCTTAGCCACTGGTGGTTGCACATTGCCCCATGACTTACCTGTGTTGGCTGAAGTGCTCCTCTTTGATGGTGTCCCGGTGCAGCTGGGCCAGCCAGATCAGTCGGGGGGTCCCGTCGTCCAAGGGGGGGCTGCCCATCTCCATCATCACCGGTGTCACCGTTGCCCCCATTGCTGTCCCCCTCTTTGACCTGTACAGCTATCCCACAGTCTTTGGCCATGTTGTGCAGGATACAACAGGCTAGGAATATCCCACAGGCCTTTGAGGGGCTATACTGTAGGGCACCGCTAGAGGTGTCCAGGCAACAGAAATGTTCGCCTTCAGCATCCCAAACACCCACTCAATGATGTTGCATATGGTGGCATGTGCCTCATTGAAGCATTGCTGCGATGGGGTCGTGGGCTGCCGGTAGGGTGTGAGCAGCCAGGGACGAAGTGGGTATCCACTGTCACCTGTGAGGAGATAGTGGAGGTTAGTGTCTTGTTCAGGCTCAGACTGCCCCAACCCTGTGTGCCACACCGATGGCACCTGTGGCTTACCCCCCTTGCCCACGATTTGTCAGTTCTACATGCATACTCACCCACTAGATGTCCTGTGGGGATGTCCCCACTCTCAAATCAATGGCACAGTGCTGACTGGTACCATATGAAGGAATCATGTGCTCCCCCAGGGTGCGTGGCACAGACATTGATGATGCGCCCACTGGCATCACACACCACCTGGCAGTTGACACTGGCATATCCCTTCCGATTCATGTAGGCGGCCCCATTGGGGCAAGGTGGCATGCGAACGGCCACATGGGTGCAGTCTATCGCCCCTAGCACACCAGGCATACGTGCTACCCTGTGGAACTCCTGTATGTTTGCTGTGCGCTCCACCACGGTGCTGGGGAAATGGATGTACTCCGCAGCATGTAGCAGCAGTGCGCTGAGGAATTGGGTGAGGATGCGTGACGTGGCCGGCTGTGTTATGCCTGTGGTATCCCCTGTTGGTCTCTGGAAGGTACCCATGGCGAGCAAGCACATGCAGGCTGTTACCTTTGTCTCCACTGACAGAGCATGACTCCATCGTGTGGGTGCCTGCATCACATCACTGCACAGCTCACAGAGCTGCCTCAGTATTGCCCTGTTCAGGTGGTACTGGCCCATAATCTCGACATCTGAGTACAGCTCAAAGCTGGTGAGGGCTCGGTACTGCCTGTTGGGGGCGTACTGCCGACGGGCCCTTCCACGGCCATGTCCCCCTGCAGCATGCCTTCTCATCCCCCTCATTACAGCTTCCATGTGGAAGGTGGCACTGTCCATGTCCCTGGCTTGTGTTCCCCCAGCTGTTGTTGCTTTGTTCCCCCCGCTGTCCTGACTGCTACCTTCACTGCACCGGGTACACCTACTGGCCTCTGCTCTCTGTGGCCCCATACACCTTCCCTTGCCCCTATTCTGTTGTCTTGTTTCCCTGGCCTGCCTTCTTTCTCCCTCTTGCTCTGTCTCTCTCCCTGCCTCATGTGGCTTCCCCATAGCGTTCTTGCGCCTCTTCCTTGCTTCTTTTTATTTTGGCTCATTTCTGATATGGCGCAACTTCCGCTTACATTACTGTTACATTGGCGCAAGTCATTGAACATCGCACTGCGCACTTTATGCATGGTTCCACCCCCTTCAGTTGCGCATGCCTTCATTATCATTGCACTGTTGCTCAGCATGTTTTCAGTGGCGCAACTGCCTCCTGCTGAATATCGCATAATGGTGCATTTTCTGACTTGCGCTGGTGCAACCCTATTGCGCATTGCACAACCCTTTTGAATATCCAGCCCAGAGAATTCATTACAAACTGTTTTTCATGACGTTGATACACAGACTGCACTTACCAACACATGGTTGGAGTTCACATTTAAGGAATTTGTTCTTGTTCAAGTTTTTCTCATTTTTATGGTTGTGGGCATAGCCGAACAGATGTTTTGCATTCAGAAAAGGGCTGATGTCATTTTTGCTGCCAAACAACATTACAGAGTGTTAAAAATAGATTCTTCTGCTGAAGCCTCATTACTATGCTGACTGTCTGTGTAGGAAGCTGTAGAGAACTCTTTTTCCTCTGGCTTGAGGAGTTAATTTAGCCCACAGAAAGTTAACTCATTATCTTCTGGCAGTCATTTTGTGTCAAATTACCAATGGATAGTACAGACAACATAGAAAGCTATTGGAAGTAGAATGGGTTAAACACTTCCTGGAGCTTTCTGCATAACAAATAAACTCTGCTGTGCTTTTAGTCCATAGGAACACCTCATTAAACTATTTGACGCCACCATCATAAAAGCAGTCATTCTGCTACTTTGCAGGACATTCCACAGTAAAGAGTCCCAGTGATGTCTGTTTCCAAATAATACACCAACTTCATTTTCTCAGGCAGGCAGTTCTAGGCTACTGTTTATATTCTACTGAATTTCTTTTTTGTAAAATATTTTTATTAAGAATGTGGTTAAGCTTACAATACAGCCAGATTACAAATAATTATGGGACACACAATGTTGACACACTCAGAGGTTTGTTACACATCCAAAGAAGCACTGCAGATGGTATATTTAGATTACAATATGTTAAATAGAGAGCGATCACATACAGAGAACAATATATGGAGATGCACTGGTATATACCAACAAGGCAATAGAGTTAGTACTCTCCCCTGGTGACCAGATTAGTGCCTCGGCTTAATAAGCCACATGCACTTCAGTCTGGAATAAGATCAGCTTCAACTGCTGACAAGCAAAGGCTCCAAACATCCCAAAATTGAGCTACTTTACCCATGGCACTCAATTGTGCCCATTCAAGTACCATGCAAGATTTCACATTTTGCATCCATCTAGTGACTGAAGGAGAAGTTGGTGACATCCATAGCTGTGCAATGGTTCTCCTAGCATTAATAAGTGCAATAGACCAAAGGGGGTGTGATGCTTGATGACCTGGGTGGGATGGATCCACCCCAAGCAACAGCTCCATGGGGGATTTAGATGGGCAGCACCCCAGGACATTGGCCATTATATTATGTATTAAGTGCCAAAGGAGCAACTTTAGGGCACACAAGTGCCAGGTGGATAAAGTCTGCCCTGTCAGCTGCACATTTAGGACTTGATGTGATTTAGTAACATCTAATTTATGCAGGCGCAAAGGGGTCATGTATGCCCCCTGTAGAAAGTAAAACTGTGTTTGCCACAGTTTATTACTGCGCGAGCACTGCAGGTAGTGGGTACAGACCAAAGACCATGTCTTCTGATTTAGGGGCAGTAAAAGGTTTTCACTCCATCTTGTCTGGCTAGATATTCACTCAGGTGGAATAGAACTGTGGCGCATACAGTAATAGACAGACATAGATTTACCCTCAGGTTGGGGGAGGAACATCTGTTCCACAATAGGAGACGGCTCAACCCACCCATTTGCAGTGGTGAGGGTGGTTCCACACCTTTGGCAAACTGTCAGGTACAAAAACAAGTCCCCATGGGGATTTTCCACTCTTGACAGATTTGTGCGAAACTTTTCAAGTAGCCCACTTCAGATAACTGGTTGACCGTGGATAGACCTTTCTTCCTTCACACCCATAACCGCTGGATCATCATTGCAGTACAGTTCCCGCCAGACTGGATAAAGTGGAGTAAACTGAGATTTGGGGAATTACCCTCCAGATGACCTAAATGCTTATGCAACTATATCCAGGTGCGTAGAGTGTTTGCAGTAAAAGGGTTGCTCAAACGCACTTCCCCCAGGTCTTGTAAACACCCAACAAGTGTATCAGTAATGAGACTACCCTGTAACATATCCTCCTCTAGGCCTACCCATGGGCAGTCTGACCCCAAGTTTCCAGAGGGGAGAAAGGCCAACTGGGCCACCCAATAATCAGTTTTGAAATTCGGTAGCCCTGCTCCACCCTCCTCTCGTATCTTTTGCAATACAGCTCTTGAGATTTTGGCTCAGCCCCCTTGCCACAGGAATTTGTGTGTAAGTGCATCCAATTGCTTAAAGTGGGTTTGTGATATTTTAATAGGGAGGGCCTGATAAAAGTATAGGAGCTTGGGTAATATAGTCATTTTAATGACCCCCACTCTCCCCAGGAATGAGATGGGTAAGGCTGCTAATCGCTCAGTCATCAGCTATCTCAGTAGGGGTTTCAGATTCAATTTGTACAGGGCTCCTGCAGATGCAGAAGTCAGAACTCCCAAATATCTTAAATGGTGTACCAATTGGAGACCACCTAATTGGGTTATGAGCTGAGCACATTTTAACGAGCCCACTGACATCAGCTCACTCTTGGACCAACTGACCTTGTGCCCTGAAATAGCACCAAATGCCTGCATTAACTTATGGATCTCAGGCAGGTCCTCAGCTGGGTGTTGCAAGTAGAGTAATTGATCATCCGCATACATAGTGATTTTGTGTTCCCTGCCACCTCCCCAGAAACCTCTGATCCCCCTTTGCATTCTCAGGGCAGCCCGTAAAGGTTCCAATGCCAGTACATACAGTAACGGGGACAGAGAGCAACCTTGGCGGGTACCCCTGCTCAATTTGAAGGGGTTAGATAATTCTCCATGAACCAAGACTTGTGCCAGGGGCCTTGGTATAAAGCTCGGACCCAAGAGCAAAAAGAAGGACCTATCCCCAGTTTACCCAGGGTATAAAACAGGTATCCCCACTCCACACGGTCAAATGCTTTCTCAGCATCGAGAGCCACTACCGCTGCACCATGAGATCTTTTAGTGCGGGACCAGCGAAATACAACATTAAGCGTACACCAGATATTGTGCTTCCCCATGCAGCCCTTGACGAAGCTGGATTGGTCCGGGTGAATGACACCCAGAAGTACTGCCTCTAGGCAAGATGCAAGGGCTTTTGCCACCTTTTTGTAATCCACAGTGAGGAGTGAAATTGGCCTATAAGAGGCGCATTGATTTGCATCTTTACCCGGCTTTGGCAATACTGTAATTGTTGCAGACCGTGTGGCTGGGGGTAGCTCCCCCGTTAACAGACCCTTCTTCACTGCCTCAAACAAAAGGTCCAATAAATGGCTCTCAAAGGCTTTATAGAAGTCAATAGGGAGGCTGTCAGACCCCAGGGCCTTCCCACTTTTTAAAGAGCTCATTGCCGTTCAAATTTCCTGCTTAGTCAGGGGCACATCCAGTCTCGTGGTCTCTTCCCCCCTGATCATATAGAGGGGTAGCTTGTCAAGGAAACTGTCATAATCCTCTTGGGAGGGGTCACATTCAAAGGTATATAGGGACTTATAAAATGTGCCAAATGCATTACCTATTGCCCTGGAACCCTTCACCAGATTACCCTGTGCATCTTGAACCCGAGTGATTATTTTAGCTGCTTCCTTTTGTTTCAGCTGCCAGGCTAGATACTTCCCTGCTCTGTCCCCATCAAAGTAAGCTCCCAAGTTAGATAGGAGGATGGTTCTCTCTAACTACACACTAGACAGGGTATTAAACCTCCATTTCAACTTCTGAACTATAGTATATAAGGCTGCTGTAGGGTTCAACATGCACGCCCTTTCACAGGCTGCAATTTTCTTTCCAAGAATCTCTAGTTTTCTGGTTTCATTCCCCCTAACAAGCGAGACAAAATAAATAGTCTGCCCTCTAACATAGGCCTTTAGGGCCTCCCAGTGGGTGGAATGAGAGGTGTCCCCAGGGCAGTTAAATTCCAAGAATTTTTGCAAACTATCGCCCATAAAGGAGAGGTATTCCTAGTTTTTCAAAAGTAAAGGATCTAGCTTCCAGGCTCTAGAGCCAACTGGGAACCCCATGTCTCAAATAATGATATGGGGTAGCGCATGGTCCGATACCAGAATAGGCAAATACCCCGCCCCCCTCAGATCTGCCAACAAAGTGCTGGAAATGAACAGTCTGTCTATGCGTGTGTAAGAGTTGTGGGAATGGGAATAGAAACTATATTCCCTCCCTGTGGGGTAGAGGTGCCACCATGCATCAATGAGGTCCAGGTCAGACTGTAATGCTGCTAAGGCTTTTGCATTATGGGATTGGGGTACAAGGGTTCTCTTCGACTTATCCAGCACAGTGTCCAGGACACAATTATAATCACTCCCCCCAGGATCCAGGGTCTCTCCCAACTGGCCATATCTAGGGCCAGCTTCTGAAAGAAACTGGGATTCTCCACATTCGGGGCATAGACGGAACCAATCAAAAGAGCACCCCTATCTGGAACAGGAACCTTTGTCAATGTGTAGTGGTCAAAATTGTCTACTGATCTGTCTAAGAGCTGGACTGAAGACCCCCTAGGTATCCAGATAGAGGCCCCATGAGCTTTAGAGGAGCATGTGGAGGAGACCCAAGTGCCCCCCATAAAATCAGCAGTTTTTTGTGACTCATTGAGGGAGAAGTGCATTTCTTGCAACAACACAATAGACTTTTTGTGTCTACGAATCTCTGCAGTAGTCTTCTTATGTTTTATAATGGATTTTTATTCTAAGATTTACATCTAAGATCATCCACCATCATGCCATAGCCATCTTAAGTCAGTTTTCCATCTGCCATATAGCAAGCATACATCCAAATATTTTTCCCCATTTGCCCCCACTCCCCTCTCCCTCCCTCCCAAAGATTTAAAAGATAATGCCCATCCCAAACCCCAGCAGTTACCACAGTCATCTCAAAAAGGCTGAGCAGGTCCTAGTGGGGGCCCTCACTATGCGTGTACCAGTGACAGCAAAATTAGGTACAACCGTGGCGATACCTCTCCATTCCTTCTGAGCCAGTACAATGACAATTTGAAGGGCTCCTTAATAGAAACATAGAAGTTGACGGCAGATAAGGACCGCAAGGCCCATCCAGTCTGCCCATTTCTTTTTCTACCTTATAAATGTGCCATCGGCCTTTGCTCTGTCAGTGACCTATCTATTCATAGTCATTTGTATTGCTCCCTTATGCCTATCCCATGCCTGTTTGAAGCCCTGTACTGTATTCATAGCCACCACTTCTTGTGGTAAGCCATTCCATGCATCTACCACCCTTTCTGTGAAAAAGAATTTCCTCACATTCCCCCTTAATCGGCCTCCCTCTAATCTCATGCTGTGTCCTCTTGTCCTGCTATTTTTCTTATATTTAAACATGTTAGACTCTAATCAACATCTCCCCCCCTACGTTAAAGGCCCCATCCCCCAACAGGATGAACAAAACTCCCCAAGCGTAGTCCAAACAGGACTATCCCCACCCCGCGAGTAAAAAAAATGCCTGAATTCCCACTACAAACAGAAGGCAAGGATAAAACATCTTGCCTGTGACAGTTACCATACTTGGTGGGGCAACAGCCCTGACAGATCAAACATCATAAGGAACAAAAAAAAAACAGCTGTAAACTATAAATTGATAACCTGGCTGGATACTTAGTATGGTTATATAAGCAAATGACTAGACATTGCAGTGTTATAATTAAAACATCAACACTGGTGAATTAAAGATGCAACATAGCATAAACTAACGTCTGCAGGACTTAAAATAGTTGCAAAGTCCACCTTATATATTAAAATTTCCCTCCTTGGTGTCCGATAAAGTTAATGATTAGGCACCCACGTGGAGGACAGGAGCCAACCCACTGCCACCTGTGTCCCTAGGCATGGTCAGGCTCATGAAGACAGCACAGTAACAGGCTCGGGAAGCCCTAGGCTCCAGAGTATTTCAACTAAAATCCCAGATGAACTGAAAGTGTAGTGGGGCTCGTATGTCAGCAGTCAGAATTACAAGGAGCTCCCCTTAAGCCCCATACACCAGCGGACACTGTAAGGCACAAGTCGGGGCACCTATTTATCTCACACCAGTACACAGGTCAGACATCTAATGTGGGTAGAACAGGTCACATATTTCCCGCCTGGCCTCTAAGCATGGGTTGCAGATTCGCCAATCTCCCTCCTCCGTTCCAATGTACCATGCAGGGGACATAGATGGCATATTCACCATATTGGTCTGGAAGCCCAAGAAGCCATGTCCACTGTAAGCACTCCCCATTGGTACCCCGGTCCCCAGACTCGGTCGGGGGTGCAAGAAGGCGATTGATTGCCAGGCAACAGATCTCCAGAGGCTCCTACAACCATCTACCTCCTCAAAGTGCCTCACAGTAACCGAAGGGGAAATTAGAGCACCAGGGAGAGGCTAAAAGGCTAGGGAAACAGTAATGTAAACTCAAACCTGCAGGACAAACAACAACACTCATTCAGAATGTATTCGAATATCTTACTCTGCATCAGGCTGTGCTCTCTCCCTCCTGGCCTCCTCCTCCTCCTTGATCCATTTTTGAGCAACTTTGTGACAAGTGAAGTATCTGGGGCTTTGTTGACGGCCTGACCACCCGTAGCCACTCTGGGTAAGAGAAAGGGAATTTCCAACCGAGCCAATAAAGCCAATTCTTGGCCTGATTAAACTTTTGGCACTTGGTCTGTAGCTCTCATCTAAAGCCTTGAAAGGCATGGACTCTGGCATTCTCAAAGCTGATGGGACCCTGTGACTTAGCCTTCCCCGACACAGTCTCTTTGTCACAGTACCTCAAATATTTGATAAGGCAATGTCGGGGTTGGTCCACTGGGTTTGGCGGCGGGCCTACACAGTGGGCTTGTTCGATTTCAAAGCTCATCAACTCCTCCAGGAGGCCGAGATGTTTTGTCAACCAACAGTGAATCTCTACACTAGGGTTCCTCCCCTCAGTTCCCTCAGGCAGTCTGATAATACAAAGATTGGAGCACTGGGAGCGAGTCTCCTGATCATCGAGGCGCTCCTGAAGCTCTGCAATAGTAGACAGCAGACCATTTCTCTCTGAGGTCACCCCAGCATATGAGTCCTCCATATCACTCACTCGCTTCTCCAATTCACAGATTTGAGAGGTGTGCATGGTAATGGTTTCAGTAAGGCTGGTGACTACAGATTGGAGGTGAGAAAATTGGGTGTTTAAATTGTTGAATCCAGACTTCATGTCCTGTTGCATTTCCAGTAGCGTGTCATGGACTCCCATGAAGGATTTAATTAGCTCCATCAGTTCAGTGTCTGCCAAAGTGCCTTCCAGGCCAGCGCCCGGGGATAGAGGCTCAGAACCGCATGGATTGTTCTCACTATTTTTTGACTGGTTTCTAGCCTCAAACTGCAGCTTTGCCTGTTTATTTTTCAATTTTCCAGATGCTATCTGCCCAAGGAAGGAGGCTGTTGCTGGAGATATAACCACAAGATGTTAAAACAGTTGAGAAGACACTTTATAGGACTTTGCCCAAGGGAGCAGTTCTAACAAGCGACCACCATGCTTGCCAGGCTAGCCATGCCCCCCTACTGAATGTTCTTAACCTGCAATTTGTGACTATAGGTGTTTACAACTGAATGATAGTAACCACATTTGCTTCACTTGCAAATAGGTAGGCATTTGTGTGTGTAATTTTTGACTTAGGTTACACATATAATCTGATCAGTTCATAACATGCTGTATTGTGATTAAATGAACTGACAAATGGGGACTTTGGTTTCTTTTACAAGTTCATTTTTCCTGACCATGGATATACTAAAACAAAAATTTCTCAACAAAATGTTTAAAAATAAGGAGTTTAGTAATAATTTAGTTGGTGTGGTGTAAAGAGCTGCTCCCTGGAGAAGTACCTGGTTTGGGAGGGGAGCTGCCACAAGCAGAATGGGACTTCATGGATGGGGGAGCTCATGGCAGCAGAAGAGGCATGATGGCATTAAAAACTTAATGGTGTGGATGTAGAGGCACCAATATTTGAGCATGATTTTGGTAGAGTACAAAGTGTGACTTGGGAGTGGGGGATCATCAGGAATTGAGTGAGTCTTGGTATTTTTAGCTTAATGGTTTTCTGAAACTTCAACCGTCAATAGGTTAGACTCTGCATACATCTGTACAGTATGTCACTAAGCCACATTTAGTAGGGTATGGGTAAAAACCAGATTACCAGACCTGGACCAGAGCTGTAAAATCTGGACTGGGAACAGCTTGTGCAAATATTGCTGATCCACTCACTCCAGATGATCTGGTCTGGCTTTTATCTATCTGGTCTGGTCCTGATGGTTCTGTTTTCAACCATGCCAAGGAAGGGCTGAAAAACAGATATCCAGGAACAGACCAGATACGTAAAAGTCTTACTGAACAGTGCAGCCAGAGTGACCGGACCAGCAGTATTTGTGCAAGTTGCACCCAGTACGGCCAGCTTGGATTTTTACAGAACTGCTGTGGTTCAGATCTATTAGTCCAGGTTTTAATCAATCAGTCAATCAATCTTTATTTTATACTGAAAGGTATGTGTACAAAAATGCCCATTTACACAAACATCCAGTTAAGCATAAAAAGAGAACAGAACATCGGGTCAAACAATTACATAGTAAAATACAATATAAACAGGTCTAACACAAACAGGTCTAATACAGAGATCTTGAAGGATATACAGAAGAAAGGGGAAGCAAATAAATAACAGTGACAAATTTACAGCATGGGATATACAGTAGTTGGAGGTACAATTCAGGAACATGAACAGTTGGATGATGCATTGAAAAGAAGAAGTACAAGTCCTGCAGCATCCAGATCCTGTATGCGGATGAGCATTCCTGCTGCATGATCTGCCTAGGTCCCAAACACCAGGTCAAGGACTGTGCAGCCTGCCAATCCTTCAACCAGGCCACACCAGAAAAAGCTTGAAGCCCACTTGCTGGAGGAGCACATAGCTTTGATGGAAAAGGAGCTGCAGAGTCTGCAGGAAAAATCTTCTTCTCCAATGCCAGAACCCAAAAAGAAGAAAAAGGACAAGTAGAGGCACCGAGACTGGGATAGGCCTCCATTCACTTAGTGTAGAGCATTGGGCACCATTGACACCGAAGGAGCCTCCACTTTGGTAAGTATCCCTACTGCCAGGTCTCTTACTTCTCCAGTGGATCAGACCACAGCCTCCCTGCTTGCTTTATTCACGGTGCAGTTGTGGCTCTTCTTGGACGACAGAACCCCTATTGTGCTCCTTTGGCCCATATCTTTTTCAGGGTCTATTACAGGCAGCCAGGTTGATAAGTCACTCCCCAGCCCCACAGGAGTGCATGATCACAGCTGGTAAGCTGGACTGCAGCTCCACTGTTGTCTGCATGGTGCAGGCTGATAAGTCAAATGTTAGCTCTTCTGATGTCTGCACGGCTGCAGCTGATAAGTTGCTCCCCAGTTCCTCTGGGGACCGCACAGCTGAGGCTCTCCCATCAGGGTTGCAGGATACCCCTGATGTCAAGTTGAGCCAACTGCCAGACACACAACAGTCTTTAGAGGGTTTCTCGCTCCCACTGACCCAACCAGACTCTCCGGTCTTGCCCCAAGATCAAGAGCCCGAGGTGGGCACTAATCTGGAGGTCCCCCCCTTCCTTCACTGGGTCAGTCCCTTTCTGGTTCATCCACTGGGTCTATTGTTAATCCCTCTGGGGACCTTCCATCAGGACCTTCTAATCCCAAGCCCCCTTGGACAACCAGGTTACGCCATCTTGGACTCTGGCTTCACAGACAAGGATGGGTCTTCTGTTGGGTTCTACTCACACCCCAATGCCAAGTGACCCTTCGCCAGATGACTCTTCTCTGGATCAGGGTATGTCTGGCACTCTGGCCATTTCTCAAATGCTGGATGGCCTTCTGTCAGGCCCCAGGTGCCAAATCTTCCAGCACTGGACATTCCTGTACCTGATCCAGTGCCAGCCCCTTCGAATGTCCCTACAGGGCTGATGCCTAGTCCTTCTGCTCCTCCTGCCAGATCTTTGGCCCCACTTCCTGCTGGGCCTTCAGCTTCATCTCCAGTTGGACCTATGGGCAATGTTCTGGACTATCTGCCCCCACCATACCCAATGTACCCTTCACCAGGGTATCCAATACCTGGCTGTTAACCTCATTATGTACCGGGGTACCAGACACTGGGCTATGTCTAATTAAGGGTATGCGCTGTCTGGTCTTCCCTACTCCTATCAGGCTCATGGATACCCTCTATATCAGACACCGGGCTATCCATTACACCAGTCTTCTCTTCCACCACCTCCTTTTCCTCCTCAGCCTCTTCCTCCACATCAGTCTCAGGCTGATATCCAGGCAGTGTTTCAGACCCTGATTCAGGAGGCCAGGACTCAACTAACCTTGGAGCTTGACCATCGGAAACCAGTGGTGGCCTCTACACCCACCTCCTTTAAAACCCCTAGATCAACCTCTCCTATGGATTCCCACCTTTTTGGAGAAGGCTCCTCTAGACACCAGGTCAGGGATAAAACCAAGAACACTTTTCTAAAATGGGTTCAGACCCTCAGCAGGCACTCTTTACACTCTAACTCATCCTCCAGCTCTGGTATGCATTCACCTATAGAGCCTCAGCCTAAGGAGTTCCCGAAGTCCCCTCCAGAGGACCTTTCCTTTGCAGAACTCCTCATGACTATACAAAATGCCTGTGGCTGGGCTATCCAGGAACAGGATCCAAAGCAGAAAAGGCATGCGGAGCATCTAGACATGACTGACACGGCTCCTATGCCCATACATTCTTAGACTGGGCCCCATGAAGACCCGATGTCCACTGTCTGCCAACAGCCTGCCTCCATTTTGGCTGTTTCAAAAAAGGCAGATAGGATGTACTGATAAAGAGTCTAAGCAGCTGGACAATTTTGTTTCACAAGATCCATTCCTTCTCCACTTGCACCCTCAGTTCCCTTAATTATGTGGCTCATATGATTTCCTACCAGAAATCTTCCCTTGCCTCAGTTGAGTCCAAGCTGGAAGCTATCCAGGACCAGGAGCTTAAGACCGAGATTGCCAAGACAGTGAGAATGACCAAAATCTCCTGTCATCATGCCCTCCTGGCCATTTATGACACAGTAGACACAGTTGCTCACACCACAGCCACTGCTGTCTGTGTTAGGTGACATTCGTGGCTCAGGATTGCTGGCCTGGCACACGATTTACAGACCTCCATCCTAGATGCCCATTTCAGGGGATCGGTGTTATTCAGAGGTAATGCCAAGGATATTGCAACTGAATTGCAGGACCTTGGTAAATCCATGCACGATGTCCACCTCATGTACCAAGGGGGTTACAAAGGCAAACAGCCTTTTTGTCAGCAACAGAGATGCCAGACCAAAGAGGCCCCTGCCAAATGCCACTATCCAGCATCAGGGACCCCTACTCCCCCTGCCAAGTCCCAGAAGCCATCCGGAAGAGCTGCCGGTTCCCTCCCCTTGGCCTCGTGACTCATGGGGGACACCCCTGCCTCCTCCAGATCCTCTGTGGAACCAGTGAGGGGAAGATCTGCCCTTCACCTTCTGGGGTCACAGGACATAACCAAGGACTCTTGGGTCCTTCAGGTAATAGCAAGAGATCACACTGTAGAGTTCCAAGACAGGCCTCCGGACAACCCCCCAGGCCTCTCCCATTATCCTCCAAGGCACCTGTCTCTGATTGGGGACAAGATCCAGACTCTTCTGCAAAAGTCAGCCATAGAGCCTGTGGCTCCAGCACAGATAGGAAGAGGGTACTACTTGCATTTCTTCCTATTGCCCAAAAAGACGGGTGACCTATGACCTATCTTGGACCTCAGCATGCTTAACCTGTATGTCGAGTACAAGAGGTTCTGCATGCTCACAATGCAGGGGCTTCTAAACCTGCTCCATAAGGGCCATTGATTTTGTGCACTGGACATGCAGGACGCTTACCTGCACTTCCCTGTCTTCCAGGCCCACCACCACTTTTTTTCAGTTTGCCTTCCAGGGGGAACATTATCAGTTCAAGGCTCTCCCTTTTGGCCTAACCTCAGCACCTCAGGTTTTTACCAAGTGCCTAGCACGGTGGCTGTGGCCCTGTGCTGCAGAGGGATCTAATTGTGCCTGTTTCTGGATGGCTGGCTTCTGTCAGCCCCATCACAGAGCAGTCTGAGGAACTCCCTCTCTTTCACCCTGTACCTCTTTCCCAGGCTTGGAATAACAGTCAACTATCCCAAGTCCCACCTCTCCCCTCCCAGTGCCTAAAACTGATTTGAGGTGGTGCTGGATGCAGTTCAGGGCATGGCCTTCCTCCCATTGGACAGAGCGGAGACCCTGAAGGAACAGGCCAGATTAATGGCCAACTCACGCTGGACCACAGCTTGGTCAATCCTTCATCTTCTCAGGCTGATGGCCACTGTGATCCGTACAGTTCCTCTAGCCAGACTGCATATGAGGGTGACCTAATGAACTCCTTGTGTCCAATGGGAACAGTGGCCAGACAACCTGAACCACAGTGTCCTAGTGTCTGGGTGTGTGAAGAATGATCTTCTTTGGTGGCAGGAGTTGTCGAATCTCTTCACGAAGGTTCCCTTTCAACTCCCTGCTCCTACCATGACCCATACAGTGGATGCTTCGTGTCAAGGCTGGAAGGCCACCAAGGAGATCATCAGACCCAGGGAACGTGGTCTGAGCTGGAATTGTCTCTACACATCAATGTGTTAGAAATAGGGGCAGTGCTGTATGCCCTCCAGGCCTTCCTGCCTCTTCTATGTCTGGGGACACTCCTTTTTCAGACCGACAATATGTCTGTGGTCTGGTACCTGAACAAACAGGGAGGCAATTGCTCGTACCCTCTATGCCGGGAGGTGATGTGAGTGCAGTGCTTGGGTGTCCAGCATAACCTCCACCTGACTCAACCACACATTGTCAGGGATCATGAGTGGGAGCTATATCAAGAGGTGGTTGAAAGCTTTTTCAACCTGTGGGGTCCGCTGGAAATAGACCTCTTTGTCTCCCCATCCAACGCAAAACTATCCAGTTTTTGCTTGCTCGTTCCCAGGTGTGGTGTTTTCTGGTGAGATACACTGTCTCTTTGCTGGACCAGGAGGTTCTTGTACAGTATGCCTTTCCTCCCCACCCAGTGCTTCAGAGGGTTCTTCTGAAACTACAGGAGGAAGGGGCTCACATGATTCTTATAGCCCCCTTTGGCTTCATCAGATTTGGTTCCCTCTGCTTCAACAGCTATTGATGGAACCCCTAGTACCTCTCTGCCACAATCTACTGACTCAGAAGCAGCGCAGACTGGTGCATCTGGGCCTCAGATCCCTCCACCTGCATGCATGGCACCTGTGGACATAGCTGCTTCATGCTTTGGAGTTTCTGCCCTAGTGGCCCAGGTCCTTGTAGAGGCCAGAAAACCTTCTACCAGAACTACTTATGCCATGAAAAGGAAAAGATTCTCCATTTAGGAAGCCTTCAAGGGTTGGGACTCTTTCTCTTGCCCAGTGCCGCAGATTATGGAGTATCTCTTGCAGCTTTCAGATCTTGGCCTCATCTATTCTTCTTTGAAGGTCCAGTTGTCTGCCATTTTGGCCTACCACCTCCCCATGGATGGCAAAACCATAGCTCAGTGGGAGATTTCCAAAACCTTCCTGAAAGGAATTTTCCATCTAAAACCACCAATTCCTAATCCAGTCCCCCCCCCGTACAGGATTTGAATTTTGTTTTGGAAAAACTTTCTTTGCCTCCTTTTGAACCAACAGCAAGTTGCGCTATGCACTATTTGTCTTGGAAGTACTTTTCTTAGTTGGAATTACTTCCGCTCAAATAATTTCAAAGCTTCAGGCCCTGGTGTGTAAGGAGCCTTACTTGATTTTGAGGAACTGCAGAGGTCGTCGAGAGGTGTTGTACACTCAGTCTGTCTGGGTGGACTTTAGCCGGCCGGAATTCATGGACATCATGCAGATCGTCCAAACATTGCACCCAACCAGCTGTAGTTTGGTTCCGGGCCCTACACCCCTATTAGTGAGCTATGTAGATGTCATCTGCCCGATCCTAGTTAAAATTATCTGGGGATCCTAGGAGAGGGGTGTCTTTCCAGATCCCCTTAAGGAGGTGGTCGTATGACCACTCCTGAAAAATAAACTACAGGCCTGTCTCTAACCTTCCTTTTGTCAGGAAGGTTATTGAGAAGGTGGTTGCATTGCAATTGGATGATCACCTTGAGACCCACAATGTCTATGATGCTCTCCAGTCTGGATTTCGGAAGAGACATAGTACTAAGACTGCACTTGTCTGGGTATTGAATGACCTCCTAACAGTGAGGGATTGAAAGGCACATACCATCTTGGTCCTTCTTGATCTCTCTGCAGCATTTGACACTGTGGACCATGTTGTGCTATTGGAGTGCCTGCGGTGTCTATGGACTGTCAGAGACAGTCCTAGAATGGTTTTGATCTTTCCTCATGGGTAGGTCTCAGAGGGTGGTCACTGGAATTTATTCCTCTGACACCCGCACCCTGTCCTGTGGGGTCCTGCAGGGCTCCATACTGGTGCCCATGTTGTTTACAGTGTACATGTTGCCATTAGGCGATATCATTAGGTGATACGGTTTGAGTTTTCGCTGCTATACAGATGATACTCAACTGTATCTGTCCTTTCTACCCGAACAAGGGGATGCAGTCTCTGTGTTTAACAACTGTCTCACCAAGATCAAGGACTGGATGAGCACCAGCTGACTGAGACTGAACCCCAATAAGACCAAAGTGTTGGTTGTAGACCCTGGTCATTTGGGGGCGGGTTTGGGGGCTGGGCAGGTGTCAGGCATATGGCTTGATGGCATCCAGCTTACTACCTCTGACCAGGAGCATAACTTGGGTGTTATTTTTGATGATGGCTTGACCCTGAACCCTCAGGTGTCTGCCATTGTTAAATCCCCTTTTTACCATCTGAGGAACATTGCCAGAATGAAACACCTGTTTCCTCCAGATGACCTTCCAACATTGGTCCACGCCTTCATCACAACCCACCTTGACTACTGCAATGCCCTCTACCTAGGGCATCCTGGGGTTGATATCCACTGCTTGCAGCTAGTGCAGAACATGGCATCCAGGCTATTGACTGGTAGATCTTGGACCAGCCATATTACACCTGTGCTGCGTGGACTGCACTGGCTGCCTGTTCAGTGGTGGCTCATCCTTAAGGTTGTTTTTCTGACCTTTAAAGTGCTACATGAACTGGAACCAGGCTACCTGCAAGATCCTTGACTCCCTACTGCCCCTCCACTGTCTCTGATCTGTCGACGAGGGATTGCTGGAGATTCCCAGGGTACATTTGAAGACATATGGTGCTCGTGCTTTTTCTTTTGTGGCCCCTACTCTGTGGAAATCTCTACCTTGTTGGTTGAGAGAATGCCTGACCATTGAGAGATTCAAGTCAGAATTTAAGATGTATCTCTTTCAGATGGCCTTCCCAGATTATTTTAATTAATTTATATATCTGTAATTTTATCAATTTATATGTCTTATGGTTTCACTTGTAAAGTGCCTTGGTTTCAAGAAAGGCACTATATAAATAAAGTTTGCTTTGCTTTGCTTTGATTTTCCACGGAGACCAGATGGCTCTGCATATAAACCCTAAGTTTTTACCTAATGTGGTTTCTGAGTTTACGTTGAATCAGACAATTCCACTGCTGGTATTCTTCCCTGAGTACTCTAATCAGGAGGAGTCTCTTCTGCATGCTATGGATGTGCACAGAATTCTGCATTACTACGCTATCCGGACTAAAGAGGTTCATAAGTCTGATCAGTTGTTTGTTTCCTTTGTGCCAAAAAGATAGGGCACAGACATTTCAAAACAGTGCCTGTCTAAATGGTTGGCAAACTGCTTCATTTTCTGTTACCAGAAGTACAATAAACCTCTTCTGGGGGAGTGAAAGGGCACTCAACTAGAGGCATGGCTGCTTCTACTGCTTATTACAAAAACATCTTAGCCACAGACATTTGTGCAGCTGCGAATCTGCTCTGCAGTCAGCAGTATTTTATTTATTTTTCTTTATTACTATGTATGTTATGTTATGTTTGCCAGTGCACCCATCTGAGATGCAGAGCAATTGAACACGTCACCTGTTGCAACCGGAATAGCTCTGTATTCCCTCCCCCCCATCCATTTTTAGCTACTTCTCTTCCATTCCACTTTGTTTTATTTTTATTAACTTCATTCCTCTCACTTAAATTATGTGTTATGTGGAATAACTCCCATTGTTATTATCTTTTTACAAAGATTGTCAACTGTGCAGATGCATTTGTAAAAATGAATTATAATAGTAAGACTTTTTGAAATGTTATTTGACTTACTATACTCATGCTTGTCTACCCATTTACTCAGTCTCCTACTTGTTTCTGTCCTTGTACTAACTAATTCCTGTTGCTTCATATCAAGGGGTTGTTGATGTTCGTATTGTGTGTGCCTAGGGTGGAGCGGCAATAAAAGATAAACTATGCAATACCCTGAATAACACACCTACCCTAGTTTACTTTTACCAAACGCCCATTTTTAGGCCTTGTACAGTAAGATCTTCCTTCAAGTGAACAACTTGTAATGAAATGTGTAAGATTTACATTGACATTTGGGTATTTGCACTTTTATATTATACTAATTATGTGTGTGCGTACTGTATAGCGATCTTAAAAAAATCAATTAAACACATTAAATGTCTTCCTAAACATGTCTCAACATTGTGTTTATCTTCCACCTTGTCACAACATACAGTGTTTGCAGTTAAAGTACAGTACCTTCACGTATATGATGGCCCGGTTCTGTTGAGTTGATTGCTATAACAGTGAATAGAATAAAATATGAAATATATAGGTAACTGTAATACAAATGGTGGCATTATTTTTATATCTGCCCTTTCTCAATGTACCGTACTTTGATTCAGCTAGTGTATGCAATGGCAATTCATGTTTATGTCTATGAAACACCCTTATCTGTTTAATGCATTGACAGCCATAGTGGCTCTGCCAGAGTTTGTTTATACTTCTTATTACTACTTTTTGCCTCTGTAAAACTTTACTTTCATAGATTTCAATTCAAGTTTCTCTATGCTACCCAATCTGCCCACTCTCCTACTCACTAATTCTCTCTCTTTTTCTGTGTTACCTGTATAGATGCAGGTAACAAGGAGGGGGAGGAATGTAAGCTATACTTACATGCACACACGTGACGTACACAAGGTGTGTCATCACTACAAAGCTTATCCACATGCGCATGACGTACACAAGGTGCATCATGATTACCTGTATGTTCATGCCATGCAGATGATAAACAAATACATACTCCATAGCTATAAGTGAATTGTCTTACACACTCACAAGAACACAACCACAAGTGGGATAGTCTTACACACACACACACACACACACACATACACACATCTATAAGTGGACATTTACATTTATACAAACCCGCAGCTATAAGTGGGATAGCAACTACGGACATGCCATTTACAGTACAGAGCTAGGGTTATACACTTGGAGATGCACATTTTTCACACAGAGCTAGGGACACTTACATTGAGTTAGTTATAAGGTTACACATATATATATAAGGCTAGGTAACACTTTATTTTTGCATATATAATATAGAAAACAGCTCTATTAGTAAGAATAACCTTTACCTTACTTAGACACAGGCTGTGCAATGTACTGTGTTTGAAGGAAGACCTTTGTCCTACAAGTGATCATGTTGGGAAAGAAGCAATCTCAAATGATGTTTTTCTATAGACACATACTGCTATCTGCTGCCATAATGTCTCATAATTATGAAGGAATTCCTGGAGCCCCCCCCCCACAGCTAAGGTGTCATGTGTAGTCTCATCTATAATAATTTATGAATTGACCTTTCAGAAAGCATGATGATGCATTACAAAATGTTTCATCCATAAGAACATGTCATTAACATAAGTGTGTTCTTATGAGTAGAATGCTACACAAAAGGGCAACTAAGATAACACCCCATCAGCCCACCAAATTGATCAATAGGAGTAATAGTAAGTGCAATCATAATACGCACATGAACCGGTGTATCTTGCACCAGACTAGCTGTTATCAGGGTATAAAACCCTGTGGACCCCGTAGCCTCTCTGAGGAAAATGCAGGCAGACTCAACATGACACTGAAGTGTTTTAGAGCTCCAGACTCCCAGGTATGCATGTTACATAATTAGTATGCAATGTATAATGACTTTCCTATAAGGCAAACTAGTAGGATGATAAATCTGCCTTATGCAACTTTTATGATGACTTCTGCTTCTTTTATTGTCCTTTCTTCAGTCCAACAATCTGTAAGAGGGGTATTGTATGTTTTGTTATGGTGTAGTGATCTCCTGATGTTCCCCAAAGGGTTAAGTTTCCCTGCGGGTAACTAAGGGTTCATTAGATCATAATAATGAAGTCAGAGGGTGTCCAACAGAGCCCAGCAAAATACCCAACACTACCTTTCTTAAATATCAAGCTGATGTCTTCTTGATCTCTGTTTCCTCACTCACTTGCTCCTCCCCAAAGCTATGCTGGTGGAATGCAACCATCTTGGTCTCCTCACTGCCCACATGTTCTCTCTGTTACTTGAATACTCACAACATTGAAACATTACTGTACCAGCAAAAAAACAACAACACATTAAAGCTACATAATTTATTAAATAGTCCACTGTGCACCAAGCAGACCCATTTCCCAACCAATGCAGTTCTTGCCCAAGAAGCTGTTTTTGCCAACCGCTCTTAGTTGCCACTCCTGCTTGAATGAACTGAGCCAGAAACAAAAACTGATTCTTTTTTTATGAGCTTTTGCAGATTATTTTTTTATTTAAAGTATCTGGTTGATCTTGCATTTTTTTTAAATAGCTGGTTGATCCTACATCTATGGGGATTTCTGAGAGCGATCCTGTGACATTTTATCTCATAGATCCTGATTTGGTGGTTCGTATGGGAGAGAGGAGTTGTCGGAGCTGTTGCAGAGGGAGTCAAGGTGTCAGGAATGAGTGCTGCAGTTAAGCACTAATTGGCTTTGGTTTTGGTAAAGCCAATTAGTGCTTATCTGCAGTGCTCATTCCTTACTCTGTGACTCTCTTGGCAACAGCTCCAACTCCTCTCCACTACAGAAACCTTAAAATGCAGTATCAATGAGACAAAACGCCACGTGATCACTCATAGAAATACCTGTAGATGCAGGATTAACTAGCTATTTTAAATTATACACAAAATCTAACAGAAGATCCACCAGATATTTAAAATCACACAAAAAATCCAATGTGGTTCCTTTGTAAGTGACTCCTTGCTAAGCAAGAAATATAGCCACCATGTTTTTTTTTAAATCCCTCCCAAATATGATTATAAACCAATAGAAGTCTGCACTATAGCTGTAGGGACATCTTGTACCCAACCACTACACCACTGACCCTAGCAAATAGCCCTGAATTGTGGAATAAGACATAGCACAAATAAATCCCTTTCCTTTTCTTAAAAAAACAAAACTAAACTAAACAAGCATTTGTCAATGCTGAAAGTTTGCTTGCTGTCATTAACAGTGAAAGTGCAGGAGTTAGACAGATGCAGTATAGGAATGGCAGAGATGTATTGAACTGACACCAACTCCACCCCCACCCTGCAGAGATGGACAGGCATTGGGGTATGACTTTAGGTCATCACCCACAATGATCATGACATTTCACCTCTCCCTACCCTGCAGACACTGACAAATGTTGAAGTGTGCCTTGGGGTGTTTGGACTTTACACTCACCTCACTCCATAAAGAAATATGCTGAAATGAGTGCAGTATAGGAGAATGGAGTGAACTCTGGGCCAAAGAGTCCAAGGTGCACCTCAATTCGATGCATGTCACTGGCTGCAGGATGGGGATGGGGTGGAATGGCATGAGCATTACTGTCAACAATCCCAAGTCACATCCCTGACACCTGTCAGACCCTACAAGGTAGGGTGTTATGGTCAGAAACCCTAAGGCCCTGGGCATGTCTTGGTATTTTTACTCCAAGTTTTCAACATGGGCTTTTTGTGACCCCATCGCATGGACAGTGACACTATCAGTTTGTTAGCTGAAAGGTGATTTTGCACAGTGACTGCGCCATTTAGTGCCACAGGTGTGAAAACAGATTTCCAACATGATGTGAAAAATGACAGCTGTACTGATCATGAGCAGGTGTAAAAAAATGGTATTGTTGAAAATCTGGAGCAAAAATATAAATAAAAACTGGTGAAGTCACGAACGTGCGTAGAAACTGCGCAATGCACACCCGTAATGCAATTATTTGGGGGATTTTTTCACTAGATTTTCAATATAGGTATTTTAGGACCTCTGCTCATGAACAGTGTCACTGTGATTTTCTTAATCTGTCCCGAACACTGGATTTCCCACAGAGACCATGCTATTCTGTGCCAGAAGTGTAAAAACACATTTTGTCCAGGATGTGAAAAATGACAGCTGTACTGTTCATAAGGAGGTGTGAGAAAATGCCGATGTTGAAAATCTGAAGTGAAAATATTACAAATTCACAAATTTGCGAGTGTGCGTGGAAACTGCGCAACGCACACACATAACACAGTTATTTTTGGAATTATTTCACCAAATTTGCAACGTAGGCTTTTTGAGAGTCCACCTCATGAACAGTGACACTGTCATTTTGTTAATCTGTCCCAAAAGGTGATTCCATGCAGTGACCGTAAAATCACCTTTCGGGACCGAATAACCAAATGACAGTCACTGAATTCATGAAGTGGGGTCCCAAGAACCCCATGTGGAAAAGTTGGTGCAAAAGTTCAAAAAAATTACCGAGATATGCACCAAAGTTGAAAAAACCCTAATTATGCCATTATACAACTTACCGGTGTTTCTTCAGTTCGCTGACAGCTTTGAAGACTGCAGACGTGTTCTCGGTCCACAGAAGATCATCGCGTTGGCCTCAGGAGGTAAGTATGAGGTGAGTGTTGCCTCAATGAGAAAAAAATGAAAATCACAGTGGTTAATGACTGACTCAGGAAGTGGGATGAAGAGAGTGGGTTGGGGGTGTTAGGGAACTGGAAAGGAGTTTGGGAGGATAAGGGACTGTATGCCAAGGACAGTCTTCATCTTGCCCTGTTAGGGAAGGAAGTTCTTAAACAGGGGGTGGCCTGACTACATTCAAGAAAGGTGGGGTTTATACTTGTGAGGGGAGTGGGATAAGGGAGGGGATGACCAGAAGCCCTCTCCTCCAGATGATGAGAGTAACCTTCAAACCCAAGGGAACAGACTGGGGAGGAGGTTTCGAGGAGAGAGGAGGATGGAAGTATAAGGAACCTGAGTGGGGTTCAACAAAGGGGATCAGGGATAAGGAGTGGGGGGGTGTTAGTAAATGCTAGGAGCTTGGGAAACAAGTTGCCAGAGTTCCAGGCCATGCTGTTCGAGGGGGGATGCATGTGGCAGCAGTCATGGAAACGTGGGCCAACAAAAACCATGACTGGGACCTAAACGTGCAGGGGTACACTATGCTTAGGAAGGATGGAAAGGAGGGCAGAGTGGGTGGAGTGTCTATGTTCATTAGAGATGACATAGAAATTGCTAGGGTAGAAGAGGCAGAGGGAAATGTGAAGGACTTATGGGTCACCTTACAAACCCCAGCAGGAGGTAAGGTCAAGCTGGGTGTAGTATATAGGCCCCCCGGGATGGGTGATGTTCTGGAGGATGGTTTGCTGGACAACATCATTGCCCAGTGTGGACCAAAAGGAGAAGGAGTGGTGTTGATGGGGGACCTTAATATGCCAGGTACAAACTGGGGAACCATGTTCTCTAAGGTGGCCAAGGAGCAGAGGCTGCTGGATGGCTTCCAGCATGTGTTATTAAAACAGCATGTGATGGAGCCCACAAGGGAGGGGCATGTCCTGGATGTGGTTCTGGGAGATGGGGATCTGGTAAGGGACCTGGTTGTAGAGGATCCCCTGACTGGAAGTGACCACAATACTGTCTGGTTTAAAATAAGCATGGGGGGAGGGGGGAAGAGATCTAGGACACTGGCAGTGGACTTCAGGGGGGCAGACTTTGTGGGCATGGGAAATATTCTCAAGGACCACTTGAAGGGGATTACATCAATGACAAATGTGGAAAAGAGATGGGAGGTCATAAAACAGGGACTTCATGAGGCAGTCAGGACCTGTGCTAAGGTGAAACGTAAGGAAGCAAGGTCACACAAACTATGCTGGTGGTCCAGTGAGGTTCAGGTAGTGGTCAGAGAGAAGAAGTTGGCCTACAAAAAGTATAAAACAACAAGAGGGGATAGGGAAAAGGAAATGTACCATCATACATCTAGAAAAGTCACCCGGATGGTGAGGGGGGCAAAGTCCAGTAAAGAGCAACGGCTGGCACAGGGGATACATAGAGGGGAAAAGGGGTTCTTCTGGTACATTGGAGAGCAGAGAAAAACTAAGGGCCATCTCGTCAGATTGAGATCAGAAGGAGGGTGGGTGGAAGAGGCAAGGGACCAGGCAGAGGTATTAAATGAGTACTTCGCTTCTGTGTTCACTAGGGAGGGGGATGGGATAGCTACAAAGCAAGGCACAATGGGGATAGAAGCAGTAGTGAATGGGATCAGGGGAGCAACAGAAATGGAGCAAGAGGGAAGGAGAGGTACCCCAAGGGTGTCACATCAGGATAAGGATAAAAAGGACAGTAAGGTGGAGGGGACGGATGATGCCATCTCCACCGGAAGGGTGTGGTTAGCCCTCAAGGCCCTAAAGAGAGATAAATCTCCTGGGCCGGATGAGAGTACTATGGGAATTGGCTGACATACTGGCTGCACCCCTGGTGAAGCTCTTCAACAGGTCGTTTGAAACAGAGAGGGTACCTAGGGATTGGTGAGAGGCACATGTGGTGCCAATCCATAAAGGGGGGGGTCGAGGGAAGTACCAGGTAACTATAGACCCATCAGTTTGACCTCTGTGGTGGGAAAATTAATGGAGAGTATACTAAAGGATGATTGGGGGTGTACTTGGAGGAGGTGGGAGGTCTGGATAGTCGGCAATATGGGTTTTTGCCAGGTAGATCATGTCAAACCAATCTTGTGGAGTTCTAAGAATGGGTCACATCAGAACTGGACAGGGGAAAGCCTGTGGATGTAGTACTCTTGGACTTCAGCAAGGCATTTGACTCTGTCCCCCACAATGGTCTGGTAGAGAAACTGACAGGGTTGGGAGTAGGCCCTTTGATGGTCAGATGGATTGAAAACTGGCTAGCTGGATGCACCAAGAGAGTAGTGGTCGGTGGGGAGCTCTCGCACACTAGAGAGGTCGGTAGTGGGGTACCAGGGCTCGGTCCCTAACGCTAATCTCCCAGCTTTGACACTTTAATAACAACCTTAACGGATGCATTACCTTAGTATTTTGCAATGAATATATATATATATATATATATATATATATATATATATATATATTTATGCAATAGGTGTGAGACCAAAAGCCATTGCATAAATCCATTTATTTCACATATGTGGAATAAATCTAACTACCTTAGATTTATCCCACATATGTGGGATAAATGCAAACTGTCAATCAAAGCTTTTTGTTCACTTTTTGACAAACAAATGTGAATAACTTTAAAACGAAAATGATAGCATAGTACTGTGAGCACTAAAAATGTTCTGGACAAAAATATCTACAAAATGAGTGGTGTTTCATTTATAGATACCTTTTAGTTTTTTATAATTAGCAAAAAACAGTAAAAATCCTATTTCCTTTTCACTTTCAGACAAACAAATATAAATAACTTTAAAATGAAAAATGATAACATGGTACTGTGAGCATGAAAATGTTCAGCATAAAATATCTACAAAATGAGTGGTGTTTCATTCAGAGATACCTTTTAGTTTTTCAAAATTAGCAAAAAACAGCATAAAATTCAGTTTTCTTTTCACTTTTTCGACAAACAAATGTGAATCACTTTAAAACTAAAAGTGATAGCATGGTACTATGAGCACAAAAAATGTTCAGCATGAAAATATCTACAAAATGAGTGGTATTTCATTAATAAACACCTTTTAGTTTTTTTTTATAATTAGCAAAAAACAGCATAAAATTAAATTTTTGTTTCACTTTTTCATCAAACAAATGTGAATAACTTTAAAACAAAAAAGGTAGCATGATACTGTCACCATGACATTTGTTCAGCAAGAAGTTCTCTACAAAATCAGTGGTGTTTCATTTAATAGCAACCACCCCGCTAAGCGGACATACACCACAAAGTTAACCAAAAGTCCCAGAAAGTCCCAGAAATTACCATTTAAAAAGAACATAAACAGTCAAAACCAAATGTTCCCACACTGATAAGAAACATCCCTATTGCATAAATGAAATATACAATGGTGAGCTGTCAGATAAATGATTTATCTACACTTGTACTGTTTGACCTCGGACACCTCACTCGTGGCTTACGCCACTCGTGAAGTTCCCCGAGGTCAAACAGCACTTGTGTAGATAAATCATTTATCTGACAGCTCACCATTGTATATCCCTATATATATATATATATATATATATATTTTTTTTTGCATTACGAAAACATAGAAACATAGAATTTGACGCAGATAAGGACCGCTTGGCTCATCCAGTCTGCCCATTTCCCTGCCTACTGGATAAGCTGCAGATCCTAGTTAACCAGCAGCCTTCTTCCTACCCCACCCCTAGAATTGCCTTATGACTGTCCCATGCATGCTTGAATTCCACCACTGTTTTGATTCCACAACCTCCTCTGGAAGGCGGTTCCATGCATCCACAACCCACTCATGAAAAATACTTCCTTAAATTACCTCTGGAGCCGCCTCTATCTTCAAATTGTGCCCCTTGTTCTTGCACACCTCTTTTTTGAAAGATGCTATCTTGGACTTGATGCCCTTGAGGTACTTGAAAGTTTCTATCATGTCCCCCCTCTCCCTCCTTTCCTCGAGGCTATACATATTAAGCTCCTTAAGTCTCTCTTCATATGTCTTCCAGTGCAGACCCTGCACCATTTTAGTTGCCCTCCTCTAGACAGCTTCCATTCTGTCTATGTGTTTGCGAAGACTGGGTCTCCAGAACTGCACACAGTACTCCAGATGGGGTCTGACCAGCTGTCTGTACAGAAGAAAAATAACTTCCTGTTTTCTACTGGTGATGCCTCTCCCTATGCATCCCAGTATCCCCCCAGCCCTCCTTGCTGCCCTCTCACATTGCTTGCCCACCTTTAGGTCATCTGATATGACTATCCCCAGGTCCCTTTCTATTTTTGTTGTTGTTAGTGTCTCACCCCCCCATTGTGTACTCTTCCCCTGGGTTTTTGTTTCCCAGGTGCATTACCTTGCACTTCTTAGCATTGAATCTAAGCTGCCATACATTTGACCATTCCTCTAACCTTGCCAAGTCCCTTTTCATCCTTTCCACCCACCTTGTGCATCAACTCTGTTGCAGATCTTTGTGTCATCTGCAAAGAGACATACTTTTCCTTCCAGTCCCTCTGCAATGTCGCTTATAAAGACATTGAAGAGGACCGGTCCTAATACTGAACTCTGCGGTACCCCACTAGTAACCCCCTTTCTTTCAGAGTGGACTCTATTTACTATTACTTCCTGTGTCCTATTCTCCAGCCAATTTTTACCCAGGCTGTCATCTTGGGACCCACTCCCAGGCTAGCTAACTTGTATATTAATCTTTTGTGGGACTGTGTCAAATGCCTTGCTAAAGTCTAGGTAGGCCATGTCCACAGCCCCTCCCTGATCTACTACTTTGGTCACCCAGTCAAAGAAATCTATCAGATTTGTCTGGCATGACCTTCCTGCTGTGAATCCATGCTGCCTTGGATCCTGTGCCCCTCTGGCCTCTAGATACTCAACAATTCTTTCCTTCAGAAGTGATTCCATCATTTTCCCTACCACTGAGGTTAAACTAACAGGTCTGTAGTTTCCTGCTTCTGCCTTGCTCCCACTTTTGTGAAGGGGAATCACATCTGCCCTCCTCCAGTCCTCGGGTACCACCCCATCCTCCCATAATTTGTTAAACAGGGTAGTCAGTGATGTCACTAATTCTACCCTTAGTTCTTTTAGAATTCTGGGATGAATCCCATCAGGCCCCATTGCTTTGTCCACCTTCAGTTTAAAGAGTTCTTTCAGAACCCTTTCTTCTGTAAATGGGCTGGTATCAACTTCTGTATCCAGAGTGTTTCTACTGTTTGTTTTAGGTACCTCCCCCTCTTCCTTTGTAAATACTGAGCAAAAATATTTGTTTAGTATCTCTGCCTTTCACAGTCACCCTCTGCCCACCCCCACCTTATTAAGCCTCACTATCCCTCCTTGGTCTTCCTTTGCTCCCTGATGTACCTAAAAAGGTTTTATCCCCCTTAACTGAGTTGGCTTATCTTTTCCTCGGTTTGGGCCTTTGCTGTTCTGACTGCCTTCCCAGCTTCCTTTGCTTTAACTAATACAGTTCTCTGTCCTGCTCCTTCTGTGATTCCTTGTACTTCCTGAAAGCTTTCTTTTCTCTTGAACCTTCACTGCCACTTCCTTTGAGAACCATAGTGGTTTCTTACATCGTTTAGTTTTATTTGCCTTCACAAGGCTTGTACCTCTACGATGGCAGTTTTTATTATTCCCCATTGTTTTCCACCCTCCTTCCTGCCCATTTGCTAGTGCATTCCTTAGGCACTCGCCTCATTTTGGCAAATCAGCCCTCCTAAAGTCCAGTACATTTGCCTTTGTATGGCTTGACTCTATTGCTTGTTTATTGTGAACCATACTGTTCGATGGTCGCTAGTTCCCAGATGGCTACCCACTTCTACATCTGTGATACTCTCTTCATCTCCATTTGAGAGAACCAGGTCTAAGATTGCTCCCTCTCGAGTGGGCTCCAATACTAGTTGTCTAAGGCATGCCCCCTGTAGGGCATCTAGAATAACCCCACTCTTCGAAGTGGCTGCTGCAACTGTACTCCAGTTAACATCTGGCATATTCAGATCTTTACCCACATGGTGTGTGTGGACCCGATAGCCCAGTTTGCCAGTTTCTCTGGATATAAACTGAACTTAGGAAAATCTAAAATTATGTTCATGGGCCAATCAGGGATGTCTAGGGGGATCAAGAACTGGGGACTCCTGCTAGTACACAATTTTTTTAAGTGTCTAGGGATTAATATTGGGAGGGACATTTCCTCTCTGTACTGCCTAAATTATACCCCCATGGTGGCAAGCTTGTTGGAGGAAATGTGGAGATGGAGAGCTCTACCTATCTCCTGGCTAGGCCATATAAATCTCATCAAAATGAACATCTTGCCCTGAATTTTGTATCTCTTACAGATGCTCCTGGTTGGCTTACATAGGCAAGATGTACAGAAGCTTGAAAAAGCCTTCTCCAGCTTCATCTGGCAAGGGAAAAGGGCCCGAGCAAGCCTAGGCAGACTGAAGGCTAAAATTAGCAAAGGTGGGTTGAACTTTCCTAATGTAAGAAATTACTTCCTGGCAGTGTAGCTCAGATATATCAGAAATTGGGTTTATGGATCAAATGAGGCAGGATGGCTAGACCTGGAGGAGTTAGGCTGCCCAGGTTGACTACCTGCGTACTTGGCCATTACAGGACACAGGGCATACTGTGCCCTAGGCTCCCCTAATCCACTGATCCTGGGACTGTTAGATAGCTGGGGGCAGATTAAAAAAATTATTGCAGCACGCAGTGAGGAAACACTCCTGTTACCAGTAGCTAAGAATCCCTTTTTCCTTCTTCCAAGCCTAGATAACCCTGCCTTTAAGGAATGGGAATTAAAGGGTATTAACTGTTTAAGGGTCTTGAGACTGAGAGGTATTCTGTGCTCATTTGAGGACTTGTAGAGAGGCCTGAATTTTCCACCCAGTCACCTATTTCAATTTTTTCAAATCAGGAAATATATTCAAGAACTCAGCAGTAAGGGCACCCTGGACACCCCTTTGGAGGGAGTAGAGAACTGTATATTTAAGGCCCAGAGGGATACCATGTGTATAACCAGAAAGGCAGCACAAATATTCCATCAGTCTTTAATGAACTTGACACTAAAAACTAAACAACTTTGGGAAAGGGACTTAGAGACCCTTATATCAAATGAAAACTGGGAAATAATCTTGGAATCACACCAGGGTCTCTCGGTATGCAACAAATATAGAGAGGCCACGTATGTGTTTGTTCATAGGTTGTGTTGCCCTCCAGAGGTGGTCCACTGATTTCAACCAGCTGTCTCCACAACTTGTGGGAGATGTGGCACAGAGGTGGGGACATTTTCTCATTGTTTTTGGACATTTGTTATATTGCAGACTTTCTGGGGGGAAGTAGTCTGGGAGATTGGGGGTTAGATGGGAACACAGCTTCTGATCTCACCTGTGGCTTTACTATTTGGAGTGGAAGATTTGGATGAAGATGAGTGGGTACCTTTAAAGAGATGGATGAGGGTCCTACTACTAATTGCCAGACAGTGTATATTAAACACCTGGGTTTCAGGAGAAAGGCCTACACTCCAATTGTGGTGTACACTGGTGCTTGGGGCACTGTTCCTGGGGAGGCTATCATACTTAGTTTGGGGCAAGGCTGAAAGGTTTGTGAGCACCTGGGAACTGGTCCTGGGTACCCTGGACCCTGGAGAACAACAGATATTACAAGTGGACCTGTAATGGTTGAACATCATGAATAATCTCTGGAGGAATCCTCTGGGGGGCACAGAGATGCCTAAAAAACTACAGATTACATAGGCAATATAACACATGTCCACCAAGATAGAGATGTCGATAGGAAGAAGGGCAGGAGTAAATGGAGAAAATGACAAACGCAATAAGGGTAGGGATGGGGCAAAAGGGGTAAGCCATCAAGAAATGGAGGGTAATGAGCACCAATGCCCATAGTCTGGTCAACGATCTCCATGAACTGGTGGCCTTGATGGAAGAGGGATGCCTGGATATTTTGTAGCAGTCCCAGAAACATGGTACACAGAGAATCATGACTGGGATGTTAACAAACCAGGGTACACAACCTACAGTAGAGGCAGGGAGGGGAGAAGAGGGGGATTTGTAAGCATTTTTTCACCAAATGTTCAACATTTTTTTTTGGGATGCCAGCACATTAACACTGTGATTGTTGTTTCATTAATTGGGCCCGGAAGGTGATTTCATGTGAAATTACATTTCAGGACTGATAAATGAAATGACAGTGGTAGTGTGCATGAGGTGGGGGTCCCAAAAAGCCCATGCTGAAAATTTGGTGAAACAGTCACTAAAAATGGCCAAGTTATGAGCATTCATGGAAATATTTCTATGCATATGCATAACTTTGGTAATGTTTTATGTTTTGCCTCCAAATTATCAACATAACCATTTATTTACACCACCTCATGAACAGTACAGCTGCCATTTTTCACATCCTGCCCAAAATGTGTTTTCGCACCTGTGGCATGGAATGGCAGTTTGGCATGGATTTGAAAATGTTCATCTATGAGGTTTATGAGATGGGGTCATAAGATGACTATGTTCAAAATTTGGCGTCAAAATATGAAAAAATGCCAGAGTTATGAACATTCATTCCAATTTCAGTACACCCGCTTGTAACTTTGGAAATTTTAAATATTTTGTCCCCAGATTTTCAACATATCCTTCTTATTACCTGACCTCATGGATTCAAAAATTTTCTGTACCGGGGTACATGAGCCTGCCTCTTTTAGACCCAGCTGTGCAATTCAACCCTCCATGTGTCTCTCTCTCCTCTCTCTCTCTCTCTCTCTCTCTATATATATATATATATATAGCATAGCAAAAAAAAAAAAACTCAGTTTAATGCATCAGTTAGGGTTGTTCCACAGTGACAAAAGCAAGGAAATTCAGTGTTAGGGTTGAAAACCCTAACCCCACATTCACCCCCCAGCACCACACACACACACACACACACACACCCACACACACACACACATATGCAAGTGGGGGGAGGACCAAGGCAACACGACCAATCACAGACAACTAGCAGCAGGTGACAGAAATAAAATATAACTGTCTAAATGTACTACAAGACATCCCCACCCACCTGACCAGGTACTGCATGCTCAGTGGAGATCCACAGCAGAACTGAGGCCATGTACACCAAATGTACACATCCCTGATTGTGGGTGCACACAACGTACCACACTTAGGAGTTGCATGGCCTTACCTAGTGATGCCTCACACCCTACCACATCTGGTACTGCACCCCAACTATAGAGCCACAGCAAAACTAAGTATTTGGACAGGTATGATATGTGTGGTTGATTTCAGGTATACACAACCTCCAACTGTTAGGCAATGGAGGACCTTCGTGAGGCAATGCTCCACCCACTGAGACCAGGTACTGCTTACTTACTGGAGAACCCCAGTTAAAATGAACCCATGAACATCAACACTGTAACTCTGTGATTGCAGCCTTGCAAAGGTTAGTACAATAACAAGTTGCACAGTCTGTGGGAGAGAATGCTGCCTCCCCTCCTACAACACTTGGTCCATTGTGAATGCAAAGCTATAGTAAAAGAAAGTCTATTTACATGTACGGTATACCTACCTGATTGCTGGTGTAGTACAATTAGCACAGTTTTCACTTCTATGGTGTCAGCCACGTAATGGTCTGCCAAACCCAATGACCAGGTACTACAACCTGAGTGGAGACCATCTGCAAATAAGTGAGGGTGTGGAGATAAATGGTGCACCTCACTCATTGCAAGGATACTCAACTTACCACAGTTTGGATTTGTGTGGTGTTAGACAGGCAATGCTATTGTCTTGACCAGGTACTACATCCTCAGTAGAGAGCTACAGCAAAACTGAGCCTATGGACATCCATGATACACCTCCATCATTGTAGGTACACTCATGTTAGCACATTTAGAACTTGCTTGGCCTCAGCCAGGTAATTCCACTCCCTGACAAACAGACCAGTTACTGCATTCTGAATATACAAACACAGTGAAACTAAGTCCATGGACATTAACAGTACACCTATATCACTGAAACTGTATATCTGTTAGTGCCATTAGAAGCTGCACAGCTTTGTACAGGCAATAGCTCCCCTGTACCTCCAGATCAGGTTGTGTCTCTCAAGTGGACAGATGCAGTAAACCTACTAATATGCACATCCCACACTTAAATGCAACAGTTCTTGTATCTTGATGATGGATGTGTCTTTTACTACATTTACACAGTTGTATTTATTTCTGTTTTCTCCTAAGTGTACAAACCTTTGTACAGCTGCAATCAGAGAGTTGCATTGTTGATGTCCAGTCAGGGTGCAGTACCAGGTGTGGGGTGTGGGGCATCACTAGGTAAGTCCATGCAACTCCTAAGTGTGGTATGTTGTGTGTACCTGCAATCAAAGATGTCTATGTTTGGTGTACATGGCCTCAGTTTTGCTGTGGATCTCCGTTGAGCATGCAGTACCTGGTCAGGTGGGTGGGGATGTCTTGTAGTACATTTAGACAGTTGTATTTTATTTCTGTCACCTGCTGCTGGTTGTCTGTGATTGGTCTTGTTGCCTTGGTCCTCCCCCCACTTGCATGTGTGTGTGTGTGTCTGTGTGTGTGGTGCTGGGGGGGTGGTGAATGCGGAGTTAGGGTTTTCAACCCTAACACCAAATTTCCTTGCTTTTGTCACTGTGGAACAACCCTAACTGATGCATTAAACTGAGTTTTTTGCTATAAATTTCCTGTCTTTTTGATAAATAATTCTGTCATATTAATTTAAATATGTTGTTTAGACCGTGGCTCCATCTTCACACGCAGACTCACCAGGACATAGATACCTCTGTCTGAATATGTAGTTCTCTAATAGTATTTATACAGTAATAGCTCATGTTCTGAACCTTTGATGTGGAAATACTACACTCAATGTATGGAAGAGGAGATGAATCTGTTTACCACATTGGCTATAGCTGGTGAACAGTACAAAGTCCATTATCTTGCTCTGCTGAGCATGATACACTATGTGTAGATCCATCAATACACCAACAGTAACATACATATAATGACTATCACTTTATGCTTAATGAAAGACACAACACAGGTAGATAAGGCTTAAAAAAGATTTATTGCCCAATTAAAAGTTGAAAAAAAGGCTGAATTAAAAATCCAAATTGGCGCACAAAATCAGTCTGACAAAGCAAATATTAAACATTTTTCACCTATGTTTTAAATACATGTAAAACAGTCTCTCAGATAGTCAATGGCTACCATGTGATGGTAGCACACAATACATAAACACATGTAGCACAGTACTCTCTGCACACTGCTTACTCATATCAAGCAGTTATGATGTTGTCATTGTGTGACTGATAGTGTGAATGTTCCTGCGGTGGGTGAAAAACTAGATAGAACTATTAAAGTAATAGCAGCAAAGACAGATAATCCTGTCAAGAAAAATATTCATCTCAAGCTTAGTGTTAAACATTTAATTGGCATATAGTGAATGTGTACACATACACATATGTATGCACATATATATTATATATATATATATATATATATATATATATATATATATATATATATGTTAAGATATATCACTATGTTACTGCATTTGAAAATTCCCACCCAACCCCTCAATAGAGGCAATCAAAAAACATTATCAGAAACATAAAAACTCCATTTTCTCCGTGAAAGTGTCTGATGTACAATTGTCAACTATAATAAACATACATTTAATTAACTTACCACACAACTAAATCAAATATCAAATAGCACATGGTAACATGGACTATATAAATCAGTAAAGAATAACAAATCAATAACAAATTACCTATGAACTAGTAAATCACCTAGATCTGTTACATCATCTACTTACATAAAAGACATAGTTAACAGAATTCTATTAATACAACATTTAATTATATTATAATCAGAAAATTTTACCTGTACACAATTAAGACTATCTAGTATAACACTTTACTCTGATATCTATTATGGCTATATGAGATTACAATATACTATATATCTACAACTACATATCTAAGTCATACTAATAACTATATTCAGATAACATAAAAGGTTTATAAATGTAATACTTCTAAACAGTCATATTAGTTATTTGTGCAATGCAGCAATTAACATGGCAAGTAAGACAACTACTGTAAATGTCACAGTGACAAACTATTACTAAGTGATGTATTAAGTATTAGATTTACATAAATACAATGCAGATGTATGAGAACAAAACAGAGATAGTAATACACTGTTGCAACACAAAATGGTGATATTCTGTAAAGATGTAAGCAGATAAAAAAAAGGAACACAGGGCACATCCGATGTTACTCAACATGTACAGAGTGAAATAAATGTTTTGAGTACTGTACTCTTAAGTACAGGTCATACGACCATGTAAAAATACAGAGCTCAAAAATTCTGAGACAGAACTGGAACAAACACCAGGATATCTTTTAGTAATAAAATATCCTAATAATGTTAAAATAAAGAATACTGTAACAAACAGAGTTGTTACACTGTTATGTTAATACACATGGACAAGTATTGTGCCTTAGTTGAGGCACAAACTTGGCAAGTGAGCCAAGTAGTACTTGTTATGTCTGCATACAACTTACTCATAAGAAAAAGACAATGACAGAAGAGGTAAACAAGATAGGAAATTCTCTTTGAACATTAAAAAGTCTTTCTTACGCATATAAGTGTGGTTTTTCTAGTGACTGTGAAGACAGCTAGTGCTGATGAAAGACCACTGCAACTATTTCCACTGTGTCACTGATCAACACAACAGTCTTATACGTGACATTGAGTAAGCATATGCTATTCAACCATGTGATATGTTACCAATGTGTTAATACATGTACATCTGTTAAAAAGTAGGCAAATGTTCCAGAAGTCACTCTGTAACAAAATGGACAGCAAAGTATGTCATATGTAGTGTAACTATTCCTCTGACACATGAAGATTGTCATAATTTTTCAATATCGGAACGTAGGCATTTTTTAAGTGCCACGGTAATCTCTGTTTGAAAGATCTTGTTGAGTCATGGCAGTCAACCCAGCCAGTTCTGTACCTCAACAAACAAGTGTAATGTCCAGAATGTACAGACTGGCCATAGTGGTAGATCACAGCATCAGTGTCAAACACTGCTTGGTTAAATACTACTCTACCAGCTGTGAAATCAGTGATAGGTGTGTCAACTCTGAGCCCATTAGAGTAAAATCTATGCAATACAAGCATAAGATACTGAGATGAAGTCCTCATACGTATGGACTGAGTACATGTAGCTCCACACCTCACACACAAGTGACCACTTTCTGCATTAGTAAACAGCTGCCGGAACTTGACTCTTTTTAACCTGAGGCACAAATAAAGAAACCCAAACCATGTCTTCTGTGGTTTCTTGCTCTGAATTACCAAATAACACGCATACATATTTGGTCACATATGACACAGTGAAATACTGACGCATTGGAATCCCCCCTCTTCATCCAAGCTGTTTATGATTGCCATCATGAATTCGCTAGCATCCTGCTGCATGTCAGCAGCAAATGTACTGCATCCATCATATGTCCCCAACACCTGCTGCAGAGGTGAAAGTGACTGTACGTTGTGAGCTTGATCAGAAGCTACATTGGCAACCTGCTTCAATGCCTTCGATAAAGGAGTGTCTTGTGAAGTAGATATTGTCTGTACAAAATGTGGCATGTGTAGAAATACTTGCATTACTGAATTTGCATAGCAGTTTATTCTAGTACTGTTATCAAACACTGGGACAACAGCCATACCAACTGACTTCTGACCAACAGCTGGTTCTGCATCTGTATTTGACATTGTGACCTTCTTAGCACTCTGCACAGTTGAATCAGTTGTAGAAGCTCATTTTCTTTTTGTTGCCAGGTGTAGCTGTGTCTGTGGGATGTGAGACAACCACACATGTAGGTAGTGGTATTAAAGACATCTGTGGCTGATATAGAGTACGTAATCTGTTGTACTCGACAATACATCGCTTGTCAGTGTGTATCTTCTGAGGTGTGAGTGTTATGATGTGCAACCCAGAAAGACTACATACACGTGAAAGTGCGGACATAGCTCATGCCAGCTTTGAAAATGTCTGTCCCTATGTCCACCATTGCTGAATCCAAACTCAAGCCTTGAGACTTGTGAATTGAGACAGCATATGCAACACATATTGAAAACTGTTTCCTGTTAACACAGATATCCTTAAATACCTGAAATTTAACACAGGTACGATCAGTCTGCACAGGAAGTTCCATGTTGTCAAAGTGGACAAGAAGTGTCTCAATATATGTTTTCTGAACATTGTAAATAAAGTCAACAATATTACCCATGGCACCATTTACCATGCCATGCTCCACATCAAGATTGCGGTGCAGCATGACACGTGCATTCTTACAAACTGTGAGGACAGCTTCCAGCCCAGTCATGCATGAAACATCTGACTTCAGTTCAGACATTTGCTCAGTCATCTTTACTACCATTTTTTGACTTAGAATGACACCATCAACTGTATCAATAGCATGCAGAGTGAAAATCTCTTGATTCTCTCTCTGCAACATGACACTGTTGAACTCAGCACATTTATTCAGTCGTGGCATAAGACACACAATGCGTGTGCCACTGGAGTACACATCACTGAAAATATCACATGATGTTTCTATGGATGTAGTATCCATTCGAATTCTTCGGCCATGTAACACTGAAAGATGTTCTGGTGACAGAGAACCTGTATAAGCCTGATCCAACAGTGCCTTGTAAGCCAGATCACCACGTTGTCGCATGTTCTGATACAGCTAGACATAGGTAAATAACTCCCACAGGTTAAAACCTCCAATGCAGCCTAGTGTATTCTTAACCTGCTTGACAGTCAGAGCTGCAAAGACATGTTCTGCATTAGCTGGTGCAAGCTGTAAGAGGTCTCCAAATACAACAATGCTTTAATCACCAAATGCATCTCCATAGTCAGTCCCCAAGATCTCCTGTAGACGTAGGTGTATACAGGCAAGCATCACATTGGAGACCATACTAATCTCATCAATGATGAGTAACTTCATCTTAGTAAACATAGAATGAAGCTGAGATGCAACCTCAAATGACAGTTTCCGATACTCTCCTGCTTTGCCATGCTGCACTGGCAACATGAAGAGACGGTGTAACGTAATTCCATCAACGTTGTATGCTGCCAGTCCGGTTGGAGCACTAACAGCAACATACATTGATGACTCTGTCAGGTTCCTATTTCTGCTGTTATGGCCTCCATAAGGAAACTCTTCCCTGTCCCGGCTGAGGCACTAACAAACATCAGTAGTGGTTTGTATTCTACACAGTCACATTTCTTGAGTTCATGTTGTAATCCATGCCAGACAGCATCAGTGACCTCAGAGTGAACCACCTGTTGCTGCTCATTGAGTCTCTCTCTCGACTGAGCTGGGTCAACACTGCAGTGTGTGCCATGTTACATAGCACTCTCCACTTCCAACATGAGTACTTCTGAGGCATTCAGAGGCAGAGGTTCTCCAAGGATACCTTGTCCTCCTGGATCAAGATTCTCCTGTGAACTAACAGGAGTGTCCTCTTCAAGTAGTTTCTGTGCCTTCTCAGCTTGCTCCTTCTCAGTGTCTAGCCTCTGAATATATGTATCAGAGTATTCAGTTTTGAATGACTCATAACTGTGATTGAATTCTTCCTTGAATGTATCACAATCATTCATCCAGGGTCTAAATAAAAATAGGAGAGTAAAATAATAATGTTCTCTGTTCTCAGATGTGCCTAGATGTAGCTTGCAGTGGTCAATGAGCCAAGGCTTATGTCTCTTAATGAGACAGCCATCCACTCCTTTGACCTTTTAAATATCACGTGTACAGTCAGATGAGACATCCGTCTTGCAGTCATACCACTTAGCCTCCTCAAATAAACACATTTGATCCATGTCTTCATGTCTACGGGGGGGGAGGTAGTACATGTCAATGAGGTTGTTCTTCCAGATATGTCTTGAAGATGGTCTCTTGAGAGCCAGTTCCTCAAGCAAAACATGAGGAATAAGTACACCTTTACACTTCTCTTTGTAGTTTACACTGAGGAAGCGCACAGCATCAGACGTACCATATAAATGTGTACCAATCAGCTGATCACTGGCCTCATAAGCGCAACATTCTCTGTGTGATAGAGTCTTCAGCCCCAGTGACCAGAGCTGAGATGTCAGTGACTTGCTTGAACTGGCAATATCTTCCCAAAGATCTTGCAAGCTAGTCTGTTCATGTTTAGTTATGTACGAAGTGATGTACCAAACCAGAGCCAACGAGTTGTCAGCCATAAACTGAACATCTATGTTTGCCTGCCACATTAGAAGAAGAGTAGGATTGTAGTCATTGATGTACATCTCATTCTCTTCTCTTCTCTGGGTAATTCATAAACCCTCTTGGTTGATTTTGCCTTCAAGTGGTGTCGCATAGCTGAGAAAAGTTAATTCATGTAACCATCCTGACAGACACATCTAAGAAATCCAAAACGGCATCTCGTGTACCAATCAGATTTGTTCTTCACTACCCGGCAGCAGTATTTTGCACAAATATGGCTTTGAAACTTCTGCACCAACTTCCACAGTGTAGGACTGTCATACTTGTCCAGAATACGGCAAGTAATGAACTGCTTAATGAATGCTAGCACTTGTGCTGCTTCGTGTTCACCTATGCGTGGGGCATCCTTGATCCACAGTGACATGTGAATGTGAGGAGTGCCACGTTACTGATACTCCATGCTCCAGAAGTAATGATCCACGATACCAAGAGGTGGATTGTCCTTTGACAAAATGAAAGTCAGAATGTCATGGAATCACTTGTGGAAATGCCTTGTCACAGACACAGGGTCGAGTGAGCATATTTCTCTGAGAGTCATTGATGAAATGCCCTCTACATCACAATTTGCCCACTTCAACAGTTCTATAACCTCATCCCAGGCATACTCGGCACAACTGAGTGTGAAAAACCATGTGGCTGGACCATACACTCACAGCATGGTCATCACCACAGAGGGTATGCGATACCAGTATTCTTTGGTGCCATGTAGACTTGACAGAATGGAAGACAAATTCACTTGCACATTGTCATCCTTCTGCTTCAGTGTCTGCAGGAACTGTGCAGCTGTAATTCCATCAAGTGGACTTGTGAGATGAATAGTAAGAGCAATAGACACAGACTTTATGCTTAGCTCACTCTCCCACAGGAGATGAAACAGGTACTGTACATTACATCTGAATGTGCCATCCTTACTGAGCAAGCAACTAGTACAGTACTCAGCACCCTGTACACACACTACTCTTTCATCTAGGCATCCACCTAACCCGATTGGGAATAAGGCTGGAAAACAGCGTGCATCAAATGTTGCCTCCCAAATGCTGACAGGCTCACCTTCCACCTGTTTCATTTGATAGAGATCAATATTGTACCTCACTGGATCTATCCCATGTAGTGGGTAAATTGTGTACTGTTCATACACCTTATATGCACATTGTCTTTCTCAGTCATTGGTTTAGTGCTTTCCAACAGATCATGATCAACAGACACAGTGGTCATTCAATCAATATCAAAGTCCGCATTAAAAGGATTGTTGCTCTTTAAATAAGTAACAGCAAGCTTCACCTTGTCCACATTGACAACATCCTGCCAAATGACCTTTGACTTTGTTGGAACACCATTGACAAGAATCATCAAAGTATTCTCAGTAGAGATCGCCTTAACATTTTCCTGTAGAGGAAGTGGAAGATACATTACGGAACCCTTAAGAGATCTAATGAGTTCTTTTTGTGGAATGTTCCATGTTTTTGTATTTAGCCATAGAATAGTTTGAAATGGTTTCATTGTCTGAATTAGAATCCATTCAAACATATTCAACGTGGCAATGTCAGTTGGAGTAACATGTGCCTCCATGTTGTTCAAGACTGATCTTGGTGGCAGAATGTTAGATTTCACTTTGGAAAAACAGTGCTTGCACATTACAATGATTGGGTCAAACTGAAAATCACACTTTAACAGCAGAAATGCTGTCAGTCAAAACCACTTGTCATTGTACGGTGACAAGGTTTCCAGGTTCACTGTGACCATTTGTTTTTTGTAACAGATTCGATCACACGAGACACATACACAGTCAAATTTCTCTGTCTTTGACAACTCAGATTTGGCAATTGATTTCCCAAACTGCTTGAGAATATCAGTTTCTAAGATAGACACACAATTTCAATCAGCAATTGATGACTAATCAATCACAGTACCTGTCTCACTGCTGACATGCTGCAACTGTTTCAGAAATGCAATGGCACCATGCATGTCACCAGACTGCAGTAACTCATTCAGACGAGTATACTGAGCAACAACTCAACAAACGTTATAGACCCTGTACACAAAGTTTCACATGCCTGATTGATGCACTCCCAGCATACGCATGTGGTGAAAGACACTGTCACAAACACAACTATCTAGGCATGCAAGCGAGTGATCCATAAGTCCAGTATGTGGATGAACGTTACTAAGGTCTATAGTCTCAAACAGTTTATGTCTGTCTTTATGATCAGTGATGACAAACAGGTTGATAAGGTGCTCAACTTTGTCAAATGATGATTGTTTCCAGTTGCAAGTCTCATCACATGTCCATGAGAGACAGTGACGTTTACGGGGCTGAGTACTTCCCTCACATTCATCGTCTGACTCCATTGTAGTGTCATCACACACACTGAGCACATTACACACTTTACTGGACTCATCAATGCACAAGTTGTTATCCTTTTTTTGTGAATAATATGACTCCTCCCAGAAATGAGCCTCTGAGTGCTCTGTATGCAGCCAGCGACCTGTGAAGAAATCACAAAAATTGTCTAGCTTCAAGACAGGATATTGTTGTAACCTCATCTTTATCTTGTAGACAACTTTTCTGAACTGCTCAAGAACATGTGTCATCTTACACCACAAGCGTTGAAGAACAAACACTGCTCTATTTACAAATGTGCGTACTCTGAGATGCAGCTTCATTAAAGAGACATGACTCTTTAGGGTTTTGCACTCACATCTCATCACAGCAGCAATAAGTCTGTCAATCTTAGCTTTATAAGCTAGAGACCAACAAAACTTTTGCTTCCTCAGATGTCTATCAGTACCCACAGCTTTATGCCGCTTTATGCATGCCTTTGCAACATTGCTGTTCCATCTCAAAGATTTATGCAACTGTTGCTGGGACACACATTTTGTTCTTGCACTTGAGCAAGTATGTTCTTTTCCTGCGGAGGGTGCAACCTGTGAATTAACTGCTTGAGTTGAATGCTGAGTCAGTTTACGTCTTGAACAACCATGTGTGTTTTTTTAACCACTCTTAATCAACAGTGAACTACTAAGATACCTGTTTTGTTTATGCATAGAACTCCATCTCTGTTTAGATGGCATCTTGTTCTCTGAAAATTCACAGTGGTGTAGGACAATGTTACAGAAGAATCGGGCACCTGCATAAGAAATTGAGAAAAAAACAGATATTTAGTGGTGATTTTTTTTTCTGTCCTAACATAAGATGGTGAGACACAGTGTCCATGTCTTAAGAACTAAAAAATAAATAGCACTTCTTACAAAATATTCCACAGATAACTACTGCTAGAGCTGGACACCAGTGTAACCAATAAACAATGTCTTCAAGTTTTGCACACAAGTTCAGTAATACCATGAAAATATATAGGTAAACATGCACACAAACAAAGTAATGTGACAATCAATGCATTGCTACTATTTTTATTTTGTAAAACTGTACTTTAAAATTTTTTTGAAAAGAAGTGTTGTACATGTGAAAGTGTTGCAAAATATCGTGTCGTGAGAACGAAAGTTTCGCAAAACTTAATGTCATGAGAATGACACTATTGCATATAGTGTCACAAAATAATATTGTGAGAATGAAACTTTTGCAAAATAGTGTCATGACCACGAAAGTGTCGAATAGTCACATGGAAAGTTAACCCTCTTTAAGGCTAAGCCAATCACAGACTGCTTCCTATTTAAGTGACAGACGCTGAGACCATCGAAAGCTTAATTGATCAGGCCATGTCAGGCAACCAATCACAAATGCTACACAATGGAGAAGAAGGACATAGCAGCCATCTTAAGGAAAACTAAGAGACCCTGCTTCAGATTGTGTAAGTAAAGCACATTTTTGTAAACAGTTTTTCTACCATTATAAAAAGTGTTACCAGCAGAAAAATAGCATAAATAAATGTTTTTTACTGCTCCATTTGACTATGGCAATCTTATTAACTTGTTATGTTGTAAAAAGAAGTTATTAGTGTTTAAAGTCAGAGTGTCAATCAGTACTTACTAGCACAGATAGAGCTGCAAATGGAGGCAGAAAGCAAGCAGCATGTGTATCATAACAGGATAGGCAACCAACTATAGGACTTTCTGTAGTTATGATTGTGTGAAGTAACCTATGAAAACATATTATTTTCCCACCTAGAAAAGTTTTTACATTTCTGGGTGACAGGAGCTGAAGCCATTCATTGCAATCATAATCAGTGCATGCTCTGCATTGGTTACCCGAGAGAAAGCAGTAATCAATTACCTTTAAAATAACAGTGTTTTGGCACAGCATACCAAAGTAATGTTGTAGGAGAGAGGGAAATTTCACTTTCATAGTCAATTGTGTCTAGACACTACAGGAGAAACACTTATTTTTTTGGTAGCTCTCTGTCCAGTTCTTAGCTTTAAAACTCAGAATGGCAGAAAACAGCAAATGGACCGTATGGGTAGTGGGCAGCAGTATAGTAAGGTGCTTCAGAGTATGCTCAGAGGAGTGATTTTGGCAGAGACCTGCAGCTTTCAAATTGCTCTGTTTAATGGTTTGGCGGGGGGGGGCATGAGGTGGGAGCATCTGATGCCAACAATGCACAGACTTCTGAGAACTCAAGCTCAGCAAGACAAACTGCTGATCCATCTCGGAGGCAATGATTTGGGCACCAAAAGATGGATAGATTTAGTGTCAGAAGCAAAATTAGACCTTGCTTCTATCATGGAAATGTTACCTGCCTGTAAGATAATTTTTTCTAATATTACAGAGCGTAGGGTCCGGCAAGCAGAACAGCACATGTACCTGCTTGACAGAGCTCGTAGAAAGGTAAACATCCAAATATCCGGATATCTGTGCATGGCTGGGATGCACACCATATGTCACCCTGAAATTAAATATTGTTATGATTGGCTATACCTACCAGATGGTGTGCACTTCTCTCATGCTGGCAATTGCCTCTTCCTGGGAGACCTTCGAGATGGGATTCTCACAGTCCTCTAAAGAAATCAGACTGTTGTACATTACACCTTTCAAAAAAAAAGCTCCTTTAAGAGCCACAAAACCTTGGTCAAAAAATAGAAAAGCTGCACTCAGCACATAGATAACACTCAGACATTTAATCTCTGGTGTATTAGCATAAAATTAAAGCAACAAATTGTGGCTTGGCTGGGGCAACCAAATGTAATTAATTTATTGCCTATGCCATTCACTGCTAGTGTGACAATAGTTATATTAACACAATAAATTGGCAAATGTAAAATTGTTGCAATCATCTGTATACATACAAGCTCTGTAACATGTCATTAGTCAACCCAGTTATTCTCACAAGAATACATATACAGACACATAATAGATAACTATTCTCTCTCTTTTTTTAATTTCAGCTTTTGAAAATCAACCCAATAAAATGCATCTATGGACACCTAGGGAGGTGTGTTGTCTGGTGAAGGCAGCACATGCTAAAGGCAATCACAAGCTGCTCACGAGGAGCACAAATAGAAAACTGGACCATATGTAGAGCCGTATACACGCAAACCTTGCGTACCGTTTCCGGCTTAAAAGCAAGTCTTCCGCTATGTGTAAAGGGAAGTGGAAACTGCTGCACCAGCGATTCTACATCCTAAAGGAAAGACAAGAGATACCGGACAATGATGTTGGATGGTACTACCTCACCCACAAGATGTGGGAGTCCGCAGGAAGACCTGTTGCTGGGGAGCGCGTACAACTTCGTAAGTATTAATGAAACTGCATACTAGTAAAACAGATGTTGCTCAGCTATTTCTGTGCTAGACAGATACATCTTGTTGTAATGCTAGTAAGTGAATAGTTGTAGTTTAGCACCACTATAACATTCACAATCCACCATCTTGTCTTAGGAGGAGGCAAAGAACACTCATTGTATGTCTGAGAACATTCAAGCCCTAACTGCCCCGATTCATATCTACCTGAGTTAAGAGTATCATGCACTGTTGATCTGCATATGCATACTTTTACCGTAGCTATCCACTCAAGATGCAGTACATGGTGACTGTCTTTATTTTGGGGGGGGGGCAGATGTAAGGCTGCGTTGCCTAGTCCAGGTCATCCAACTCCTAAGTATAGTAACTCCTGTACACCATAAATTGAAGAGTTGTAGCATTGATATCCATGGCCTAAATGTTGCTGTACCTCCACAGTCATGGTGCAGTACCAGCCTTTAGGGGGAGAGTGGTCATTGGCTGCCTCAAGACATGCAACTGCTAACTGTACTAAGTTGCATGCATCTCCAATGATACCGTCATAACATTCAAGTCCAACACATCACTTTAAATGTCGCTCACTACTCAGAATTAAGTGCCTCACCTGAGGTTTTGGGGGGCGGGTATTGTTTGGTCGACGCCATGTGAACTCTCACTGTCCTAACTACTGTAGAAATGCAATCATAAGCATGTACCATTTCTTATTTAAATACTCACTTCAACTGTGACTCAAGACTCAGTGTGCACTACCTGTTCTGGGGGGGCCATTCGTGTGTGGTGCAGTCCTACCCTAGTGTCCTAACTTGTATGCCTGCAACTATGAAGGAGCACCATCAATATCATTATACTTCATGTTACTCACATCTCCACTCAGGATGCACAAGCACTCCTGAGGGGTGGGATTTGCCCAACACCATGCAACTCCTAACTCTTCAAACTGGTATGTTACTACAACCATACTGCTGCACAATTTAATATCATAGCCTTTCTGTTCCTGGTATTCTGCATTCAAGATGCAGTACATTACGGGGGGAGGTGTTCATTGTCTGGCTAACAGGGCTGCAGGGGGGGGTTGGGGTGAATGTGTGCACAGGAGATAGTTCTCTGAGGGCATGGAACTCCTAAGTATTCTAGCTGGTACATGGCACGAATGAAGGACCTGTAGCATTCATATCAATGGCCTTAGTCTCTCTGTGTCTGTACACTCATGATGCACTAACTGCCATGGGGAGGGGGGGCTCATTGGCAACCTCAAGCTGTGCAACTCCTAGCTCTAGCAAGCTGCATGCAACCATAATGATAGAGCTGCAACATTCAAATGCAACACATCACTGTAATTGTCACTCACTACTCTAAACTCAGTACCGGGCCGGGGGGGAGGCATTCCTTGGCCAAGAGCATGCAACTTCTCACTGCCCTAACCTGTGCAAAGTTATAATCATAAACATGAACTGGTTTTAGTTCAGATTGTCACTTTAGCTGTCACTCCACACTTACCATGTAGTACCTGCTCTGAGGAGGAGGGGGTACTGTTCATGTGTGATGCCATGGAAGTCCTAACTGTCCTAAGTTGTCTATCCCTGCAACCACAAAACTGCACTGTCAATATCAGTGTACTTCATGTAACTGTCACTGTCCATTGAGGATCCACAACCTCACTTTTGGGGGGGGGCATTCCCTACCTAGTAGACACAACTCCAAAGTCTCCCAAGTAACATGTCACTGCAATCATACCGCTGCACCGTTTATAGCCATGGCCCCTGTTTCCCTCTTACTCTCCACTTACTATGCAGTACCTGCTGGGAGGGGGGTGCTACTGCTTTGGTAACATCGTTAACTGCTACTGCACCAAGTAGTGTGTTGCTGCAAGCATGGAGCTATGCTGCTTATACCCCCATATTTTATTTTTTTCTGTGACTCGCCACTCAGGATGCAGTAACTGCTCGATGTGGTTGGGGTGTGCATTGCCTACCTGATACCATGCAACTCCTAGTTATCCAAATTGGTGCATGCCTACTACCACACAGGCAAACTATCCTTCTCTATGTTATTTCTTTACCTCTCAGTCTCCACTCAGGATGCAGTACCCCACTTGGGGTGGAGGGCATCACCTGGATGAGGGCACACAAGTTCTCAGTATCCTAACTTGTCTCTGCCTGCAATCAGGCACATCTTCCATTGATCTGTAGCCACACATTTAAATGTACCTGTTCACTCATATAAACTAACTTATCTGCCAGGGTGAGGGAGTGTCCATTGGCTGCAAAAGGTGTACAAAGGTGTACCTTCCATGTCCAAATCCTCAGTTTTGCTGTGACTGTCCACCCAGAAAGCAGTACCTGGTCTGTATTGGCACAGGGGGTGCCAGAGGACTCCATAGCTGAGGCTCTGCAACTGCTAGCTGTCCTAAGTTGTGCACACTTGGAATCAGTAACGTAGATCATAGATGTATATGACATTTTGCTTAACTCTGGATATGTACTCATAATGAAACACCATGTCAGCATATACTGAGTTGTACCTGGATGAAAACAGCAGTGTAAATCTTGTTATGTATTCATTCACATAACACCGGAGGCGCTCCACACATCAAGGCGAGGTAGTACCACCTGCAACACAAGCTGTGGAGGGTGAAGACTCAGATGACAGTGTTATTATCGTCAAGTCTGAAGGTAAGACATACTCACCAGAACCACAACAAAAACAGATAACGACACACGCTCACAGTGCTAATTAACCAATGATGTCCAACAGGATGTGTGTTATGTTGGGATTAGATGAACCCTCAGATGGCTGTGTACAAATCCACAGGCCGACTGTGTCCAATACATGAGGCATGATGTTATCCCAAACTACACATACCCTGCACAGCATTATTCATATTATGCAATGGCTTGTTGTATATATTAAAAAGAAATTATGTAAAAGAATGTTTTTATTACTGAAAGTGTTCCCAGTTCTTAACCCATCAATGACACATTCCATCAATGAGTTAACAACACTGTGACATCACAACAATCATAAAAAATTGTCAAAAAAAGTTAACTTCTACCTATCACACCATAATACCATAGATTATATATACAGTACCATGAAAGGTGCATGTCTCAACTGGAACACTGCCACAAAATACATCTACTGATGTAACGTGTGTGTTAGCACAACGCATGGTATTCCTTTTACTAGTTATGTTAACAGTTACCAGCATCAACCTATCTATCAGTTCCTTGACTCAGATGTGTACTTTGCACAGAGACTGTAGATCATTCTCTACACATAGTTTAACAATAAGCCATAAGCGGTTGTGAATCAACATGTGATTTATGGCACCCGCAGCATTTAAACCACGTTGAGAATCATACTGTTAGTTACTTCTAGTTGAGTAACATCCAGCGTAAAGCGACATCTTAGAAGTGTGTAACAGTGAAAAATACCAACAGTTACATTAGAATATTATTAAATAAAACTCTTAACACTTTTTTATCTTTTATTTCTTGTATATATTGTTGTGCTACAAATGACCCGTGCTAGTATTTCTTCACCAGGAAGTGCCTATCAGAGTATTTACAACAGTGGGACACTGGCAATCTTAACACAAGATCTGATGTTCAGTCATATCAATGACATAATACTGCATGGGAATGTTAACACAATGAACTTGTCTTATTTCATCGTAACATAATAATGTGAAATATTCTTAAGTGTGTAAACAGATGTTTTGACTTCTGTTATCAAGCAAAGTAAAACGTATTGCAACTACTGCTCAGCTCCTACCGAAAAGCTTACGTTAACAGCCAATATTTAACTTTAGTTATATCTCACATCTAACAATGTAGTACACAGTTATGCAACACAGTATTAAAAACCAATAGCACTGTCTAGAAGTATACAGATAGTCATAAGCTCTGTAATGTTACATTTTTTGTTTTAGGTGCCAGGGAGACTGGGTCAGAACACACACTATGGCCAGTGACAACTGAACCAAGTGATGCCACTCTGTGTAAGTATTCCTAGATACCATGCACATGACCAAAATACATGACAAATAACATTTTTACAATATACTGCTACTACCAAACACTATGGTTTAACATCATGTTAGTACTACTGCGACTCTGCAGTTATACAACAGTACCTGCCATCTGAATATGGAAGGGCAGGGCCATTGTGTGGCTGACGTCATGATACTCGTAACTGTATAAACTTGTCTACAACAGCAATCTGACAAGTTCCCCACATATATGCAAGTTATGCAACCACTGTCTGTCTAACTTGTCTGTTTCACTAGTAAGTTACAACCACTATTGATCTTCATGGGTTCTTTTTTTTTTAGCAGTGACAGTCCACTCAAGATACTGCACCTGGTCTCTGGAGAGGAGTGTCATCTCTACTCCTATCACTGCATAATTGACTGTACCTAAAATCAGTGACATGTACTGTTCAACTAGATGGTTTATTGTTTTCTATGTCCCCAGACAAAAAAGCAGTACATTGTGTTGTGGAGAGGGAATCAGTTTAGTTTGCACAACTCTTAAGTGTGCTGACTTCTGTACACACAATGAAGTATGTGTACTGTATATATATCCATGGTCTCACTGTTGATCTGAGGCTGCACTCATGATACACGACCTGATGGTCTGCAAAGGAATGACAAATTGCCTGCCTGAGCTCATTCAACACATAACCGTGATCACATGAGTGTGTCTGCACTCACAGAGGTTCACTGCTGGTGTCCATCCCCTCAGTAACTCTGTAGTTCTCAGGATCAACTATGTCGTTTCACATGGTGTTGGGTGAGGGAGAGGGTGGACTCTGCATACAATACAATTACTCCTTGAAACTGTCCAACCACTACCTGAGTTAACATGACTAAAACTACATCCAGGCATGTATATCATTTATTTTCCAGGTTCTCAGTTTTGCCATGCTTCTCGAGTCACAAACCAAAACTTGAGCATCAGATGGAGTGCTGAGCCATTGTCTCCCTAACTCCATGCAAATTTTAGTTGGCCTAAGATGTGTTTGCCTGCTATTAGATAGCTGTTCCATAGATATACATCACTTCACTTTTGCTGAGGCTTAACATTCACAATACAGTACTCCCCCCCCCCGTATGGGTGCAGTCAGGGAGGGTGATTTCCTGGGTGGGATACTGCAAACCCTTACTCTAGCAAGTGATATCCAAATGCAGCCAGATAGATGCACTCTTCATTTCCATCTGCATAGTATTACTCTGTCTCTCCACTCAAAATGTTTCACGTAGCCAATAATGCATGACACGGTGTGTGTTGTGCTGCGATAAGATGATGCCTCAGGTGGCTGGGCATCAAGCTGCAGGCCAAATGCATCCAACAGCGGAGGCGTGACATTATCCCAAACGACATACACTTGGAGGACATCATTGCTATAATACAACGTCTAGTTGTTATGCAGAATAAAAAAAAAACATAGTTAAGATCTATTTATGTGGAAAAATATTTCCTTAACTTCCTTTTTAAAAAAAAAAAACAACTATTAAGATGCTTAAGATGGTCAAGCTTATCTGCAGGTTCACAGTGAGGCTGACACTAGACATGTGATGTTGTGCTGCAATAACATCACAGGTCTAGGCCAAAGCTGACCAATCAGAGTACAGTATTGTCTTTTTTACCATTGCGTAAGCAAGTAATAATACCCGACAGGTTCGGCACCATTGGGATATAACGTACCACCCTGGGGCCTAATGGATGCCTGGTGCCGCACATTGAGGTCTTCATAGTCTCTGAAAGATCCATAATATCCCAATAACGCCAAACAGCTGTGTCTAACAATAGTTAAAAATGGGCTATTGGTCACTTTTTATAAATATATACAAAAATAAATAAACATATATTTTGAAAATTAAAAGAAGAAATGTCAAAAGTAACAGTTGTTGTTAAGTAGTCACTGTATTAGTATGATTACCTGTGGAGGACACAAATAGTTTGCTGTATGCATCTTCTTATGACATAAACAACAAACACAATCTGTTAATCTACATACTCAATAGATTTTTCCGTCTTCACAGGACCCAAAAGAAGGCACCCAATGGGATTTTACTCTGCCCACCTAGACAGGCTCGAGCAGAAAGTTGACCGCCTCCAGGCAACTGTTGATTAAATTCATGAAATGCTAAGAGCTGAACAGGGGTCAGTCAGCCTTCTGCTTGAGCCTGTCAAGACAGCACTCAAGCCTGCAACATTTCATCACATGAACCTGACTCCAGTCTCCCTGGACAAAGTTGAACCCTCCATGGCACTGGTATCTCTTGTTGGCGCAGCAGTTTCCACTCCCACTGCACCTCCATATATGGTCCAACCAGCTAGCCTGTGCTGCCTCACCCAAAAGCATACCTCCCCATATAGAAAAGTTAAATGTTTGAATAATGTATTTTTATAAATGCTACTCTCTTTTTTTGTTTTTTCTACCTGATTAGAATTGTATATATTTAAAAAAATACTTATATGTTCTTTATATTTTTACAGAAAAACTTTTACATAAATATTTTCAACTTACAAAAAGTACATAGTGTTTTTTTTTTCAAATGTTGAATGGTTACAATCATCTCTACACAGAAAAATAATGTGTTTCAGTGCCATGACAGACTTTGTGTCCTACTCTACAGTAACAGAGCAAGATCTCTTTTTAGAGTGGGGGGAAACATTCCCTTGGCAATGACAGAGAACTCCAAAGTGCCCCAACTTGTGCCCACCCACAATCACAGTGGTGTACCATTGATGTATATGTCCTTTCTTTTCCTGTGATGCTTCACACACAATGCAGTACCTGCTCTCTGGGTGGGGGGGGGGTAAACTCACCTGGCTGTTGCCATGCAACTCCAAAGAGTACTAACCTGTATGTGCCTGCCACCACAAAGCTACACGGTTCATTCCTATGTACTCTCTTATGCTGTCACTGTCCAGCCAAGATGCAGTCTCTCACCTGTTGGGGGGGACTGCCTGGCTCACACCGTGCAGCTCCTAACTGTCACAAATAGCCTGTTACAACAACCATGGAGCTGTACCACCTAAATGCATAAGCTTTGTTTTCCTGTAAGTCTCTACTCATGGTGCACCACATGTCCTCTGCTGAGTGTGTGAACTGGGGTATTCCGTGGTTGACTACATGCAACGTCAAAGTATCCCAGGCTGTCAACCCCTACAATCAGAGTGGTATGCCATTGATTCTATATGTTTTTTTTTTCCCTGCGACTCTCCACTCACAATGCAGTACCTGCTCTCTGGGGGTGGGGGCATTGGCTGGCTGACAGCGTGCAAGTCCTAAGTAGTCTCTTATGCTGTAACTGCCCACTCAAGATGCAGTCTCTCACCTGATGGGGGGGTGGGGGGCCCTGACTGACTCATACCATGCAAGTCCTAACTGTCACAAAGAGTCTGTTACAACAACCAGGGAGCTGTACCACTTATATGCATAAGCTTTCTTTTCCTCTGAGTCTCTGCTCTCGGGGGGGGGGGATTGACTGGCTGATGCTGTGCAACTCCTAAGTGTACTACAGTTTGTTTTCCCCTGCAACTCTCCACTCACAATGCAGTACCTGCTGTCTAGGACGGGAGCATGGGGCATTGCCTAGCTGATACCATGCAACTCCTAAGTGTACTAGCCTGTATGTGCCTGCAACTGCAAAGGTGTACCATTGATGGCTATGTACTTTCTTATCCTGTGACTCTCCACTCAAGATGCAGTCCCTCACCTGGAGGGTGACATTCCCTGGCTGGCTCCATGCAACACCTAACAGGCACAACTATTGTCTTACTACAGTGTCCTGAGCAGCGGGGGGGCCGGGGGGAATTGCCTGGCTGATGATAGACAACAGTTGTTCCAGTTATCTCCATAACCTTTCTTTTCCTGTGACTCCCCACTGAGCCTGCAGTACATGCCCTGTCCTGAACGGGGGAGCGGGGGCGGGGGGGAAATTGCCTGGCTGATGATAGATAACTCCAAAGTGCAGTAACTTGTGTGTGTCTGCCACCACAAAGCTACATGATTCATTCCTATGTAGTTTGTTAAGCTGTAACTATACACTCAAGATGCAGTCTCTCACCTGTGGGGGACTGCCTGGCTCACACCGTGCAACTTCTAACTGTCACAAAGAGTCTGTTACAAGAACCATGGAGGTGTACCACTTACATGCATAAGCTTTGTTTTTCTGGGAATCTCTACTCAGGGTGCACTACATCTCCTGTGCTGAGCTTGTGAACTAGAGCATTCCCTGGTTGACTACATGTGACTCCCTACTCAGCATGCACTACATACCATGTTCTACGGGCAGGGGGGCATTCCATGGCTGATGATAGACAACTCAAAAGTGTGCCAACTTGTGTGCCACCAGAGTCACAGTGGTGTGCCAGTAATATCTATGTAGCTTCTTATCCTGTGACTGTCCACTCAAGATGCAGTCCCTCACCTGGAGGGGGCACTGCGTGACTGACACCGTACAACCCTTAACTGCCACAAATAGTCTGTTACTACAATAATGGAGCTGTAACACTAATATACATAACCTTTGTTTTCCTGTGAGTCCCCACTCAGAATGCAGTCTATGCCCTCTGCTGAGCTGGGAAGGTGGGGCAAATTTCAGGCAAATCAATTAAACAGTGACAAAGTTATTAAGGTGCAAAGTTTGACCCTTTAACATAAAAAGGGCTCCTCAACCCTAACTATGGTAGCACTACCATACACACACTATATATATATATATATATATATATATATATATATATATACATTCAGGATGGGGTGAGAGTTAGCGCTGACACCGTACAACCCTAACTGCCACAAATAGTCTGTTAGTAGAACAATGGAGCTGTAATGCTTATATACATAACCTTTGTTTCCCGTGAGACCCATTCAGAATGCAGTATATGCCCTCTGGTGAGCGGGGAAGGTGGGTCAAATTTCAGGCAAATCCGTTGAATGGTGACAAATTTATCAAGGTGCAAAGTTTGACCCTTTAACATTAAAAGGGCTCCTCAACCCTAATTATGGTAGCACTACCGTGATACCATACTATATATATATATATATATATATATACACATTCAGGATGGGGTGAGAGTTAACGCCGATGACCTCAATGCGCACCGCAATGCCACTTGGGGAGGTGGGCTGGAGGGGTCCAAGGGGGAGTTTCGACCATAACACCAAATTTCCTCATGTTTGTAACTGTGGAACAACCTAACTGATGCATTAAACAGAGTTTTTTGCCTCTGATTTCCCTTATTTTCCAGAATGATGATGAGAAATAGTGAATGTAATGCAGTGACTGGAGCGTGGGGCCCTTTGGGCCCAGCGCTCCAATCACATGATGTGTTGTGATATAGTAACAGGAACAGCAATGGAAACAGAAGGTGCAAAAATGCAAATGGTAATGGTAACAAAAATGCAAGCACAAATGAGAACGCAAAGGGTAACGCACATGGTGGTGTACACGGGAACGGTAACACAAACAGGGAAATAAACGCAATTGGAAACAGTAAGTGTAACAGTAATGGAAGTGCATACCCTGTTTTTGCTGAACAGGTGCATAGAGAAACACAAAGAATGTATGCATTCTAATGGGCATCAAAGCTTAAAACAAGCATTGGAAGTACTTCATTGCAAATATCTCAGCAACCGCACAACGTAGGAAAAAAATTTACATTTTACAAAAATAATGATTTTCCTGGCTACCAGTTTGGATTGCCTAGCCCATAGGGCTATGCAACTTGCACCAAAAAATCCATATGCGCATCGTTTTTGAGATACAAGCCCTGAAAGGCGCGGCGTATGCCTCCATGTTACTCTATGGGAAAAAACATCAAATTCAGAGTATTGTAACTTGCCATCCATGCAATATTTTTTCACCAAGCCAGCAAAAGGCACATCTGTGATATATTGGCTGCCTTTCTTCCAAATTTGAGCCCAAAAGACCAAATCATTGTTTTGCAGCAGGGTGGCAAAGAACTCCTGTTATTTTGGCCATAGCCTAGAAAAGTAGTGTCGTGATTTGTGACACCTTTCGCAAACATTTGCGGCACTGTCGCAAGTGCAACACTACTTTTCCAAAAAATTTGAAAAACATATTTCTGGGATGTTTTACCCCAAAATAAAGACATGGCTAGCATCCTCAGGGTCTGACTAGGTGAAAACAGAAAGAATTGTGTCACTAGAGCATCACAATTTTAAATGCCAAGCATTTTTCTGATCGGTAACCGAAAACAAAATGGTGGATTTGCAAAAGTAAAAGGGCCATTTGGGGAAGTAAAAAGTGCATTTGCGACACTTTCAAAGTTTTTGTTAACTTTTCCCATTGACTTATAATGGGAACTTGTTTTTGGAATAACTTTTGAACCGTTTAATATTTTTTATGAAATCTTCAAAAAGCACTTCGGGCACCCCAGCCGCACATTTTCTGAAGTTTTTGGACCACTTGTGCAAACTGTGTAACCTGTAGGCACAAGCAAAGAATGCGCAAAAAAATGTAAATGCGCACACAGATGTCGCTTAATAACTCCGCAGCCGTATATATCCAACCGGTATGGAAGTTGGCAGATCCCAAGATCTATGGTTATGCCCTGTGTCTGCCAATATTCAGGCAAATCTGTTGAACAGTGACAGAGTTATAAAGGTGCAAAGTTTGACCCTTTAACATTAAAAGGGCTCCTCAACCCTAACTATGGTAGCACAGTGTGTGTGTGTGTGTGTTATATATATATATATATATATATATGTATATATATATATATATATATACACATATTGAAAAAATGTTGTTAATGCATCAGTAAGGGTTGTTACTAAAGCAACAAAAATAGGGAAATGTGGCATTAGGGTTTCTAACCCTAACACCCCACCTCCACCCTACAGACATTGACAGGCATTGGGGGTGCCTTGAGGTCATCAGCTCTAATGCTCACCCCATTCCATAAGTGAATAAGCTGAGATGGGTACAGTATAGGAGAATGGGGTGAACGTTAGGGCTGATGACCCCCAAGGCACCCCCCCAACGTCTGTTAGTGTCTGCAGGGTGGGGGTGGAGTGTTAGAGTTGGAAACCCTAAATCCACATTTCCTTGCTTTTGTCGCTTTAGTAACAACCCTAACTGATGCATTAACAATGTTTTTTTGTAAAGAATTTCCTTACTTCTTCAGGAAGTATAATGATAGCCTTATTTGTCTGTGGGACTGCAGGGCCCTCTGGGCCCTGCACTCCCATCCCTCCATAGATGTGCATATGTATGTAGGTGTGGAAGCACAGGGCTTTCTGGGCCCTGCACTTCCATTTATAGGACAACAGTGACCAAATTGTCAATATAGCCATCTTATTACCCTACCTCAAGAAACCCCGGCACAGAAAACGTTCGAATCCATACCAAAAATTAATTCTACACAACTGCAAAGCCATTCTGTGCCACAAGTGTGAATGAAAACACATCTTGGACAAGATTTGAAAAAATGACAGCTGTGACATACATCAGGTCAGGTAATAAGATGGCTATGTTGAAAATATGGGATCAAAATATTTTAAATTTTCAAAGTTACGAGTGGGTGTAATGAAATTGTAATGAATGGTCATAACTTTGGCATTTTTTCATATTTTGACCCCACATTTTGAACAGTCTTTTTATGACCCCACCTCACAATCCCCATAGGTGAAATGTTAAAATACATGCCAAAACACCATTATGCACCACAGGTGTACTGTACTATTCATGAGGTGGTGTGAAAAAATGGCTATGCTGAAAATTTTGAATCAGAGGCCTTGATATTCGAAGCAGTTGCGCATGGTGCAACTGAGATACACCGGCGCAAGTATGGACTTGCGCCAAGGAACGATATTCAGTAGGAGCTAGTGCGCAGTGCAAATCCCATTGTGCCAATCTGCAACGATAATGAATGCAGGCGCAAGTGCATGGGGTGTGCCCATGAATATCCAGCGCAGTGCGATATTCAACTGTGGAACCATGGCACAAGTGTGGTGCAAATCCAAGATGCGCCAAGCAGACTTGAGCCTATAAATACAGGGCGCAAGCACACAGACAGCTCTTGCACCAGGCAAGAGGGAGAGAGAGAGAGAGAGAGAGAGAGAGAGAGAGAGACAGAAAAAAAGAAAGGAGGAAAGAAAGACAGACAGAAAGACAGACAGAGAAGAAGAAGAAGAAGAATCAGCATTTATATAGCGCTTTTCATACATCCAAAGTGCTTTACAAGCAATGCTAGACTGGTAGTGAAGTGACTGAATGTGTGGTGGCCGCCATATCGCACATCATCACCCACACACAGCCTGGATAATTGCAGAGAGCAACAGAGTGATCGACAGATGGACAGACAGAGGCAGCAACAGAAGGAGAGGGACAGAGGTGGCAGTGGAGAGGGAGACAGGGGCAGACAGAGTGAAAGGGACAGGTGGGCACAGTGCCAGGCAGTACACCAGGCTGGCACACAGCCCACAGCAGCCAACCTCCCTTGGGGATATTGGACATCAGAGGCCATGGATAGTCTGCCCTTCATGATGGAGGCCATAATAAGGGGTGTGAGGGGGCAGGAGGAACAGCGACATGGCTGAGGAAGGGCTCATCAGTGGTATGCCTGACACCGGTGGCACCGTGCCCACACCACCTTTGAGAACTACTCCGACACGGAGATTGTGGGCTGGTACCACCTGAATAGGACTATTGTGAGGTAGCTTTGTGAGTTCCACAGTGAGGAGATGCAGGCACTCACAAGACGGAGCCACACAATGTCTGTGGAGACAGCTGTCATGTGCCAACTCATCACGGGAACCTTCCAGAGACCAACAGGGGACACCACCGGCATAACCCAGTCAGCCACGACAAGCCTCCTCACACAGTTCCTCAATGCTCTGCTGCCACGTGCTTCAGAATTTATCCATTTCCCCAGCACACAGGCAGAGCGTACAGCAACCATGCAGGACTTCAACAGGGTAGCACATATGTCTGGTGTGCTTGTGGCCATTGACTGCACCCATGTGGGCATCCACATGCCACCTGGCCTGAGGGTGTGGCCTACATAAATAGGAAGGTGTGCCGGAGCATCAACTGCCAGGTGGAGTGCGATGTCATGGGGCATACCACCAATGTCTTTGCCACACACCCTGGGAGTGCACATGATGCGTTCATCTGGCACAGCTCTGTGCTGTGCCACAGGTTTGAATGTGGGGACATCCCCACGGGCCACTTAGTGGGTGAGTATGGAATGGGCAAGGGGTGACGGGCAGAGCAGGCCATGGGATGGGGGAGGGCAAGGTGGGCATGCTGGTGAGGGCACCTGGGACAGCTAAGAGGCACAGCAAAACATGGCAGAGGGCTAACCATGTCATTATCCACACAGGAGACAGCCCTATCTACTGAGGCCCTGGCTGTTCACCCCCTACCGGCGCCCGTCGTCCCCAGCAGAGGATTGCTACAACAAGGCACACGCCAGCATGCACAACATCATTGAGCGTGTATTTGGCATGCTGAAGGTATGATTCCATTGCCTAGACAGGTCTGGTGGTGCCCTACAGCACAGCCCCTCAAAAGCCTGTGGCCTACTCCTGGCCTGCTGCATACTGCACAATATGACCATTGACCATGGGATAGCTGTCGAGGCTGATGAGTGTGACAGTAGTGGGGATGATGTAGGCAATGGGCTGGAGGGTGGTGGACAATCCCCCGGTGGAGGGATCCCCAGCTGCAATGGAGGGTGCGCCAACATTGGGACACCATCGCTCAGGAGCACTATGGTGCACGCAGGTAGGTAGCATGAAACACATGCATGGGCAACACACACAGGTACAGCACACAAGCAGGGGCATGCATGGCATTGGGCAAGCACACATTGAGGCATGGTGCAGGGGTCAGGAGGTCAGTCCACACACAGCAACACACACACACACACGCACCTATGCACCCACACACCCAGATGTTGGCATGTGGCGGAGATCATATGCATTGCACTGGTGCACAGGCGCAACCAGTGCTGAATTGCTCTCATCACACCCACACCACATGGTTCAGTGGCTGGGCAAGCATGTACACAGACAGTGTGCAGTGCAACACACAGGTGCAACACCAGTGGTATGCACACACACACACACACACACACACTGCTCATGCATGCACAGGGCAGAAGCAGCAGCAGACTGTGGTCAGGGCAGTATGTACATTAGGGCCGCTACACAGAACCATGGCCACCATGGCCTCTGGGGAGGCCATGCCGGGGCTGATCGGCAGCCATGGGCTGCTCATCAGCCACAGGGGGTGTTTGCAACAGCCCCTCAGGGGCTGAACCATGGGACCTTGACCAGGTCCGCGTGGGGATGCATAGGCACCCAACCTGACCAGCCACAGGTGTGCCTGGGATGCCAACAGAAGAGCCCGGTGTCGACAGTGTGGGTGTCACCTGACGCCGGGATCATGGGGTGGACAGTGCACTGCATGGGGTCCTCGGTGGCTGGCCATGCCCTGTGGCAGCCAGCATCACATAGCCATCTGTGATCGCATTGGCAATGTGATCCGGGGATGCAGTCATGGCCTCCTGCGTGCACTGCATCCCCACCAGGAGCTGCGCAGTGCCCCTCTCATGCTGCTCGGCCAACTGGTGCACCTCTGCGCACAGTGCATGCACCCCAGTGGCAAGCTGCGCCTGTTGCTCTACAGAGGCCCGCAGCAAATGGGTGTGCTCAGACAGTGGGTAGGCTTCCTGGGGAACCCGGGTGGGATGCCAACCCTCCTGCAGTGACCGTCCTTGTTGTGCAATCCCCTCTCAGGTGGACACTGCACAGTGGGGTCCTCATGGGGTATGTCCTTAGCTAGTGCTCCAGGGGTGGACCCAGTGTCCAGCTGCCCTGTGACACCCGCAGCCTGCTGCCATTGCCCCTCTGGCTGCTGAACATTGTCCAGTACCTGTGCGGCTGCACCACCACCACCACCACATGGCACAGCCATGGCATTACACACAGCTGCACCCACAGTGGCAGCAGGCAGCTGTTCACCCGTTGTCAGGTTGCTAAGCGAGCTGCCTGTGCTGGTGTCTGGCATGGGTGTCTCCCCACAACACTATCCATGCTGTCCAGGATGATGGTAATGTCGTCATCAGCATTGGACCCCACTGCAATCTGTGTCTCCAGGCAGAGGACTCCGAGACAGGCATCCTGCCGGATCACATCCAGGGCCTAGTCTGACCCTATGTGCAGGACATCTGCCTGGACAGTGGTGGTGTGCTGCAGCCTATCAGGCCCCTGGATGCCTGTGGAGGTGGATGGCTGGTCCTCCGGGGCTGGTCCTGCATCCACAGCTGCTGCCGGTGCCCCATCCTCTGCACACAGGCATGCTGGTGCTGAAAGAGAAGAAAGGTGTGTGAGTGATGCAGTGCCCACATATGCCCCCCCAAACAGCCACTGCATGTGTCTGGCAGCATGGCATGCATGGTGCTGCATACATATGCACAGGACATGCATGGTGGCAGCATTCATGCCAGCATGCCCATGTACGCACTCTCCATGCCACTGGCTGTGTGTGGCTGACATACGTACCATGCAGTGATGGGCTGCCACCCATCTGGAATCCTCCTCCAGGCACACCCTCCATGGTGCTGTGGTGCATGGTGGCCACAACCAATTCCTCCTGTGCTGTGAGCTGTTGTGCATCTGCAGGCCCCAGTCCAGTGGCACTCTGGGATGCATGGATGGCTGTCACCTTCTCCTTTATGTGCCTTTTGTCCGTGTTCACCTTCATGTGGCACTCCTGCGCCACCCGGTGGTTGCTACCCTTCTGGTTCACACATGCCGCTACCTCTTCCCAGGCCCCAGCCCTGGTCTGTGGTGTGTGCGTGGCACCACTCAACAAGGCTCCCTGTTGAGATAGGCCTCAAACAGGGTCTCTGATTCTGCCTTAGTGAAGTTGAGCCTGCGCTTGTGAGCAGGCCCATTGCTCCTCACCCTCCTCATGTTCCAACATGTTGTCTCCTGTGGACATGGTCAGCACAGTGTGTCAGTGGCAGCAGCACCCTGTTCCATCCCCCCCCCCGCTGTGCTGGCTGGGCCCAGTGTGCTCCAGCAGCATGTACAACTTACCTCAAAAGGATGCAATACCAGTCTATGGCCTGTGCTGATTTGTGGTGCTTTTATGGCGCATTGCATGCAATTGAGCTTTGGTGCAACAGTAATGACATGCCAATTCCCCCAGCATGCCACACATTTGCTGATGAGCTCATTTGCATGTGGCGGCCAAATATCACAATTTTTCTCTGTACACAAGGAATTTGCTGCAGAGCAAGTCACGGTGTGGTGTGTAGGACCACAGTGCGCATGCACCAGAAGGTTTACTGTCACCAATTGTGCACTGTGCACTGACTGCATGATGGGGGCCATGGCTCACAGTGCACCAGGCCTGCTATTGTGCATGTGTGCACTGTACGGTGGCTGAACCATGACCCCTGCTGTGACCTATGCCCCTGGGTGACCCCCACACCCGTGACTCCGGCTGGCCATGCCCAGGCTGCATATCTCCAAGACTGCATGATGGATGGACACAGCATGTGTCCCCTCAGCCCTTGCATCTGGCACATGCTGTGGCTACGTGCTCCTACTGCCACCATTTTGCTCACCAGCTCACACCTGAAGCATGGCACAGCAGTGAGCACCATGAGTGGCCAACTTTATGCAGGTTAAATTAGTCAACCTTGTCATCTGCGTCCAGCCCCACACACCCCAACTGTTTGGTCAGATGCCACTGCAGCTGCTCCAGGTGGCAGTGTGACAGACCATTGCTGCCACACTGTGGTAGCACACAGGGGTGGCCAGGATAGAACAGCAGTGTCACCACTGCTATGGTGACCTGGTACGGAGGGACCTAGAGCACCTCAGGAGGCTAGAGGCATGCATCAGGTGTGGGGCTGTGCTACAGCCAAAGGAGTAGGCCTATAATGCATGTGTGCCCTGGTGCTGTAATGTGGTGTTGGCTAGGCTGCCTGGCATGCCCTGCAGTGTAGTGTACTGCCATATTGTGCATTGCAGGGTGGCATCGCCCTCTGTCACTTGTGTTGTGATGCCGCTGTGTGGGACGTGTTGGGCAGGGGCTCACTCTGTGCACAGGGGTGGTGGTAGTGGGCAGCTGTTGTGGTTGGTTACTGATGTGTACCTGTCTATGTTCCATTCCCAGTGACTGAAGACAGGAGAAGAATAGTGGTGGCCATAAGGCAGGTTGAAGCGGCCCAGGGTGATGGTGGAGGAGCGGCTCTGGCACCAGTGGGGCCACATAGAGCAGGTAGGCACTGACTTTGTCCTTTGCACCGTACATGGGGGTGACAGGGCATGGATGCGGGCATGGCCACCTATGCTGTGTGTCATGGCAGCTGTGTGTGTCACACTGTGCATAGTGCTCACCACTGTGGCGAATCCATTGGACATGTGTGCCAGCTGTTGGTGGGGTGGGTGTGCTCCTGGCTGCCACTGATGTTGCTGTGGTACTACCAGAGCACTGTGCCATGTGACTGCCATGGCGCAGTTGGGTGGCACTGTGCAGTAGGGACCACTGCTGTGCACTGTTGTGATGTGCCATGTTGCTGACAGGTGTTGTCCCACACACACCTGTGGGTGGCCTGTATGGGCCCTCCAGTGGTGTGTGTTCCCACTGCCCAGTGTGTGCTGTGGATGGGCATGGTTCCTTGGGATGTTACACTGATCACCTGTCCTGTCCCTTGTCCTAGGTGTCCAGCAGCAGCGAGGAGGCCCCTCTACTGCTGACTACTCCACCAGTTAATCCTTATAACCTGAACAACCATGGAGGCAGTGCTGCAGGTCCAGAGGCTGCTGCTGGTGGACAGGAAGCAGTAAAGAGTGCAAGGGGTGGCAGGCCATGACAGCTGCTAGTCGGGCCATAATTTCCCTTGTTTCCCCTGCTGTACCTCCCCCTCCAGTCCTCCTTCCCAATGCATAGTCCCTGTTCCCTATCCCCTTCCCTCACTTTTCTACCTTCCCCACACCCTTTTTGTTGTAAATAGTTGCTTTTCCAATATATATATCTTTTGACATACCTGCCTGTGTCTGTGTCTGCTTTGCAGGTAGCATGAGGAGCCATGCTGCAGTGGTCCCAGTGCCTGTCTGTGTGGTGTGCATGTGTTGGAGCACATGTTGTGCTTCTGTGGATCACTGCTATGTGCTGAGGTGTGTCCCACTGTGGTGGTGTCCCTCCCCTCAGTCGGTGGTTGTGCCTTGGGGTGCCCATTGGGCAGCTGTCAGGGGGTGTGTGGCGGGTGTGTGTGCTTGGCTACCTAGTCCTGGATGTGGTCTGCTCTGGTCTAGGTGTGCAGGGGGGCATGGCCTGCAGTCTGTGGGGGGGCCCCCTTGATAGCCCTCCATCCACCACTGGCATCCCCTGTTGCCTACTGTCTGTGCCACTGTTGTGTTCTGGGGTGGAGGTCTGGGTCCCTGTGTTTGCCCTGGTGTTCCCAGCTGGTGGTGGCCTCCTGTGGCCTGTCACTGTGCTTCCCTGGCTCTGTCCCTGGGTCACCTCTCTGCACTGTGCCCCTCTCTATTGCTCTGTTGCTCTACTCCCATGATTGCCCTGGGGCTTATCTGTCTGCCCATGGTGCACCTGTGTTTGTACCATGGTGCACCTCTGGTTGCACCATGGTGCATCCATGATTGCACTGTAGCGCATCCACGGTTGCACCATGGCACAACTGTGCCATATGCAGCAGAGTTGTGCTGGTGCAGTGCAGCCAGTGCAACCCCTGAATATGGCTCCTGTTGTGCCATAGTGCATCAGATTTGCACTGTGCTGGACTTGCGCTGGCCTTTGGTGCATTTCTGAATATCTGGGCCAGAATATTAATACAAAAATTTCAATGAACGCTCATAACCTGGCCATTTTTGGTAATTCGTTTACCAAATTTTTGACATGGCCTTTTTGGGACCGTACCTCATGAACACTGGTGATGAAATTTTGTTACTCTGTCCCAAAAGGTGATTTCATGCAGTGACTGTGAAATCACCTTCCAGGCCTGATTAATGAAATGACAGTGCCAGTGTTTATGATTCGGGGGTGAAAAAATACCTACAAATGTCAAAGTTATGAAAACATCATTGAAATACATTATATGGCACTTACCTTGATTCCTCAGTTTGTGGTTCGGTTTTGAAGAGTGCAGACATGCTCCAGTCCACAGAAGATGACAGCCTACAACCTCCGGAGGTAAGTATAGGGTAAGGGGTGGAGTGGTTGGTACTCAATGGGAGGGTTGAGATGGGGGAAGGGGATGGTGGGGATAACGAGGGATCATTTTCCTTTCTTCAGCGGAAAAAAAGATGTTGGGGAACAGTTTTCTTCACTACAGCTAAAAATATAAAACAAACATTCTGGGGCACTGGGAGTGGGCTCCCCAGTGTCTCACACTGCTGGGGGGGGGCTTCCAGTGCTGACACAGGGATTGGGCCCCCTAATGTCAGAAAATAAGACAAGGGACTTGGGGACATCTGACACGGGGGGGCATCCTGGTGTCAGATTATATTAATAAATAAATATAGCAATGAGAATCGGAGGGTGGGGGGTGCCACTAAACATCGGGGAAAGATAAGAAGGGGGTACCACCAGACACCAAGGATAGGGGACAGTGATCGGTGGGTGGGGGGTGCCACTAGACACCAGGGAAAAGGGCAGCTTAAAGATAAACTTGCAGTCGGCAGCATGAGTTCCAGCTGCAGCTGCAGAAGTCAAAAAAATCTGCTGTTCTCATATGGAGAATGCGGGGCAAGTGCTCCTCTTGCTAAACTTGACACCCAGGATTTTGGGTGCCCAGGGAAGGCATTTCTTGCCCCCCAGAGAAAACAAACAAACATCAGAATGTACCTAAACAGGTCCTGTTTAGCTAGGTTCTGATGTTTGTTTTTTAAAATTCATTCATCTGTGTTTTCTGCATTTATTTCTCTCGTTAACTGAAAAACAAAATGGCAGACACAGGAGCCCTATGCGAAAGTATACTAGGCTTCCTGGACACTATGTGACCCTATGAAAATACAGTAGCTCCTCTGAAAAAAAAAACTATTTTTGTGTGGGCATCTAACTTTTCCCTTAGGAAATAATGGGAAACTTTCAAATTTAAATAACTTTGGAATGGATTAATATTTCTTCACCAAACCTTCAGAAGGCACATCTGGAAGACAAAGGCTTTCTACCCTGAAAATTTCAGACCACAACTTAAAACAGTTTCTGAGATGCAGGAGGACAAAGAAACAACAACAAAAACATGTAGATTTAGGGAGTTTTGACACTCTGTATCTCAGAAATCACGCAATGGATTCACACAAAAGTTTCCACATCACAAAACCTATTATGCATGCCAAATGTCATGCAAATCCGTGGATATATATACATATATATGTAATAGCGGTCGTGCTCTTATATACGCATGCCTTGGTGTGCATTGTTATGCACGAGGCGATTAGACTTTTTCCTCTGTTTGTATGTGGTGCACAAAAAGGTGCACAATAATCCAAGTGTGCTTTTACTAAACCCATGTACAATGGTAAAATAACTTTTGGCTGTCTGCTCTTAATATATTTCAGAATGCATCCCGTGATTCGTTGACATTTTTTTACTTTTGTTATGGTGTTATTATCAAAGTTGAGTTTGTTATCTATGATTAGTCCCAGGTCCTTTTCATTAGTGGTTTCTTGAAGTACCACATGATTAAGTACATAATTATATTTTGAGTTATTGTGTTCCAGGTGCATTACTTTGCATTTTTGTACGTTGAACACCATTTTGTTCTTATCTGCCCATAATTCCAGGGATGATAGTTCTTTTTGGAATTTCGCCGCTGCCTCAGGGGAGTTGACTATACAGCCTATTTTGCAGTCATCTGCATACTTTGTCATCCAGACATTATTAGATGACTGCATTGAGGAGAGCAATATATTAAATAGTACAGGGTCCAGAACCAAGCCCTGAGGCACCCCACTTGTCACCTCACCCCTTGCTGAAGAGTATCCCTTGATTGTGGTGCACTGTCATTGGTTATTTAACCAAGCAGTAACCCAGTTTATTAAATATTGTGGAAATTCCAATGCAGCCATGTGTTTTATTAGAATACTATGAGAAACTTTATTGAATGCTTTCACGAAATCCAGGAATATAATGTCCACTGGTAAACCAGCATCTAGTGAGGAACTACCATTTTTGAAGAAATGCAATAAATTGGTCAGACATGACCTGCCCCGTGTGAAGCCATGTTATAGTATCCTGTAGGTTATTGAGGATAATATGTTCTTCCAGTCTAGGTTAGATTAGTCTTTCTAATGCTTTCCCTATAACAGATGTTAAGCTTATTGGTCTATAATTTGAGGCTTCTGTTTTATTTCCTGATTTGTGAATAGGGATGACCATGGCATCATTCCGTACAGAGATGCTTTCTCCCTCAGATAATGATAAATTGAAAAGCGTACACAGTGGTCCTGAGATTTTCGTAGCAATTTCCTTGATGAACCTGGGATGAACTTCATCTGGACCAGCTGAACAAGCTAATTTTTAGTTGCTGAAGTACTTTCTCAGTATCCTCTATAGTGACTGGGGTAAATTTCTGGTTATTGCTACTAAGCACAGCCCCAGTAAGATTTTCCTTGGGTGTAAAAACAGTGAGAAAATAACCATTAAGTTCTCTAGCCATTTCTGTTTCATTACTGGTTAACCCTGCATTTATTTGAATGGGACCTAATGCAGTCTGCGAACCTCTAAGTGAGCCTACATAGTTATAGAGCATTTTTTTGTTGTCCAACGTATCAACTGCTTGTTTATTTTCAGTATCTATCTTTGTGTTTCTTATTTGTTGTTTGACTATATTTGAGTGATTTTTATAGCTATTCTAGTTGGTTATCGATGGCTTTTTAAAATATTTTCTATATCTCTTGTTCTTTTTATCAATAAGTCTTTTAATTTTCTTATTCCACCAAACAGGGTTTCTGTATCCATTAATGTACTTTTTTCTGGTAGGGACCCAAGTGTCGAGGCAAAATTTCATTTTTGACCACATATGTGTCCACATCTGGTGTACAATAAAGTCTATAAATTCAGTCTTCCAATACCAGGAGGCCAAGTAGTTTTTTATTTCTCTAAAGTTGGCTCTGGAATAATCCCTGACTGAAGTATTCTCTTTAGGCCCAATAGTTTTAGATTGAATTTGAAATAAAATCATATTGTGGTCACTGTTACCCAATGGTTCAAGTATAGTGGGTTCTAATACTTTATCTAATACTTTATCACCCATATTTGTAAGCATAATGTCAAAGATATCATTATTTCTTGTCCTGTTTTAATGATTTGGTCTAGGTCCTGGTTTACTGTTATTTCTAAGAAGTTTCTTTCAGTTGGACCACTACATTGGGACGTCTCCCAGTTAATTTTGGGGAAATTAAAATCACCCATTAATATGTAGTTATTACTAGGGCCGAACCTGTCTATTACTTTTAAGAAATCATTGTTTTGTTCTGTATTTACATTTGGAGGTCTATAAGCTAGACCTAAACATAACTTTGTAGCAGGTAGTTTAATCTCGGCCCATATAATTTCATTACCACTGTTAGAAATGTGTTTTGGAGTAATAGAATGGGATGTATATCTTTCTGATATGTAAAGTGCTATCCCCCTATTTTGTCTGTTCTATTCTTTGTTATTTTGTTAAAACCTGATATATCTGTGTTCCAACTGTCATCTTGAAACCATATTTCAGTGACCCCGCAGACTGTTATATTTTCTTTTTGTATAATGTGTTTTAGTTCGTCTATTTTATTTGTTAAACTACGGGTATTAAGTAATACCATATTTATTGTATTTTTTTCTCTTGTGATATATGCAGGGTAAGAGGAAGCATTGTTAAGGATTTTATTTATCGGGACTAAGGGGTTCTGGTTGTCGCTGTGTCTTATGTTTTGACAAGTCCCTCCCCCCTTCATTAGTTTAAATGCTTATCTATAAAGTTAGTAAAGTGTTTACCCAGCACTTCATTTCCCTTTTTACTTAAATGCAAGCCATCTTTGCAGTACAGATCATCCAGAAGATAGAATTCTTTCCAGTGAGTTAGACACTTAATCCCTTGCCTCAGTGTCCTTAATCTCTTGCCTCAGTGTCCATTTTCTTAGCCAGTCATTTATAGTTCTTATTTTCTAGTTTAAATGGGGTAAGGCTTTGGGTATAGGCAGAATTTTTGATATTGCAGTTTCATAGGCTACATAAATCAATTTATTGGAGAGTGCCGCTAGGTCCTGTTTAATTTTCTCAGTTAAATTCCAGAATACATATTTAGCCCCAGCATGGATACGTACAAGTGGATTACTACCAGAGTTCTTAATAGTAGTTTTATACATGTCTGTTAAATCTGCTATTCTAGCCCCCCTGAATAAGGATACTGTTCTATATGCTTTATCAGGGTTGCACACTGCCCTGTCCAAATGCTTAATCACAAAGTCACCCGTGATCAATAAATTTCTTGGGGACTGCTGATTAAAGCTATTTGTTTCCATGTTATTAGTATTCATAGGCCCAGATATTCAAAAGAGTTGAGCCATGAGCAATAGAGTTGCGCATGCACAAGTCCGAAAATACACCATTCTGTGATATTCAGCAGGAGGCAGTTGCGCCCCCCAAGTCACACTGAGCAACAGCACAATGATAATGAAGGCATGCACAACTGAAGGAGGAGGAACCATGCATAAATGGCGCAGTGCAATATTCAACAACACACCATGTGCAGCAGGGGAACAAAGCGGAGATTGCGCCATAGCGGAAATGAGACCAAAATAAAAGGAGCAAGGAGAGGCGCAAACGCTACAGGAAAGCCACATATGAGAGCAAAACACAGCAGGACACACTGGGCAGCAGGGACACACAGGGCCAGGCAGGAAAGGGCACCTGGAAGCAATAGCCACAGGGGAAGGTGTGGGGAGAAGTTGCAGAAGGGAGGTACACCACCAACAGTGAGGCAAGCACAGGCAGGTGTTCCGTGCAGGGAAGTAGCAGTGAGGACAGCGGGGAATACAGTAACAGCTGCCGGGGTGAACACAAGCCAGGGACATGGCCAGTGCCACCTTCCAGATGGAGGCCATTATGGGGGGTGAGAAGGTGGGCAGGCGGGCATGGCCATGGAGGGCCCATCGGCGGTATGCTCCCAACAGGCAGTACCGAGCCCGCACCAGCTTCGAGCTGTACAGTGATACCGAGATTGTGGTCTGGTACTGCCTGAATTGAGCAATTCTGAGGTGGCTCTGTGAGCTATGCAGTGAAGTGATGCAGGAACCCACACGATGGAGCCATGCCCTGTCAATGGAGACCAAAGTGATAGCTTGCATGTGTTTGCTCGCTACAGGTACCTTCCAGAGACCAACTGGGGACACCACAGGCATAACCCAGTTGGCCACATCATGCCACCTCACCCAATTCCTCAGCGCACTGCTGCCACATGCTGTGGAGTACATCCATTTCCCCAGCACACCGGCAGAGTGCACAGCAAACATACAGGAGTTCCACAGGGTAGCAAGTATGCCTGGTGTGCTAGGGGCAATAGACTGCACCCATGTGGCCACCCACACACCACCTGTCCCTGAGGGGGCCCCATACATCAATCACAAGGGCTATGCCAGCATCAACTGCCAGGTGGTGTGCGATGCCAGGAGGTGCATAATCAATGTCTGTGCCATGCACCCTGGGGGAGCACACGTTGCCTTCCTCTGGCACAAGTTGGCACTGTGCCACAGATTCGAGAGTGGGGATATCCCCACTGGACACCTAGTGGGTGAGTATGCAAACCACATGGACAATCATAGGGCCTGGGGGGGCATGGTCAGAGGTGACATGGGTAGTGGCCTACATGGCCCGGGGCAGGGTGATGCTGATAACCAAACTAACCTTTACCCTCTACACACATGTGACAGTGGATACCCACTCCGTCCCTGGCTGTTCACACCCTACCGGCGGCCCATGATCCCATTGCAACAACGCTACAATGAGACAAACACCACCATACGTAATGTCATCGAGTGGGTGTTCAGGATGCTGAAGGCATGTTTCCGTTGCCTGGACACCTCCGGAGGTGCCCTACAGTACAGTCCCTCAAAGGCCTGCTGGCTATTCCTGGCCTGTTGCATCCTGAACAACATGGCCAACAAATGTGGGATAGTCGTACAGGTCAAAGAGGGGGACAGCGATGGGGACAATGAGGACACCAGTGACGATGGTGATGGGCAGCCCCCCCTTGGGTGATGGGATCCCCGACTGCTCCGGCTGGCACAGCTGCACTGGGACACCATCACGGAGGAGCACTTCAGCCAACCCAGGTAAGTCATGGGGCCATGTGCAACCACCAGTGGCTAAGGCACAACCCACAAACACACATGGACACACACCAGAGGTGCATGCCATCAAGGGGAAGTGGCAGGGCATGGAACCACACACACAACCAGGGATGGGCGAGTTCTAACATGCCACGTGGACAGACACACACACACACGCACACACACACAATGCACCAAACTTGCACAAAGGGTAGGAGGCACACTGACCCAGAACGCCACCCCTAGCCACACACATCTCCACAGACCACCACGCCCACTGCCTGTCCATGTGCGTGTGTCAGGTGCTGAGCACCTTTGAACATTGGTGTACAGTGCAATGCAGGCATCATCATGCACATGCAACTGTGGACAGCAGCCGGGAGGGTGTGCAGATGGACTGTGTGTCCACGTGCAGGGCCAGGTACCCACCCCGTGCACTGTCCACTGAAAGACACAATGCACACAGGGCAGCACCAGATGGTAGCCGCTTTGAGAGATAGGTCAGTCACACGACACAGTGCCTCAGACACCACGGATGTATGGGCAGCCCCACCAAGACCCGCCAGCACTGACAGGCCGACCACTGGCCTGATGGGGTGGCACCAATGGTCCCCCAGGGGTTCCACTGTGTGAACATGACCGTGCTCGTGCAGGGGTCTGCAGCACACTGAACTTGCCTGTGCCAGGTGTGCTCAGGATGCCCACAGCTGAACCTGGTGTTGACAGGGAGGGTGTCACACGACGCTGGGCACAGGGGGTGGACAGTGCACTGCATGGTGTCCGTGACACATGGGCACATGACTGTGTGCCCATTGTGGCCATGACAGCAGTGAATGCCTGTGCATGCCTGTCAATGGCAGCAGTCACATCCTCCCGCAACCGGTCCAGCCCTGCCAGGATCAGAGCGGTGTCTCTGCTCTGACACTCCTCTGCCCGCTCCAGAGCTGCATGCAGTGCATCCACCGACATTGCAAGTCGCATCTGCTGCTGGACTGATGCTTGCAGTTGGGAGGTGTGCTCGTCCAAGAGGTCATCTGCCTCCTTGGCATCCTGTCCCTCAGGGTTTGCACGGCCCTGATGCTCAGCACCCCTTGAGGGTGGGTGCTGCACACCAGGACCAGGTTTGGGCATGTCCACAGGTGGTGCACAGACACTGCCACTGGACCCTGTACCCCCAAGCCCAATGGCCGACCGCTGATGCTGCCCCTCTGGCTGCCGCTCCCCAGGGCTCAGTGGTGCTGCCACAGTGGCCGCAACAGTCCCACTGTCCTGAACAAACACCAGTGCTTCCCCACTGGCACTGACAGGCTGACAGGACTGTGCTGACATGCAGACCTCCACGGCAGCACCACCCACAGCCATGGCTGCGATGATACCTGATGTGTGGCCATCCCATGGCACACACGTGTCACTGCCCATGCCGTTAGCAACTTCATCATCAGTGACAGACTTGGCACCGGCCCGTGTCACAGCATGCTGGCATCCGTGGATGCTGTCATGTTGGAACATGGGCAGGGCTTCCTCCGCACCTGTTACAACAACATCAGTGTGGACAGTCAGGCGAGCCCACTGTCGCACTGAGCCATGTATACCTGTGGAGGTGGATGGGCCCTCCTCCATCTCCATCTGACTGTCCTCAGTGGACAGGCCTACCACCACTGACCCATGTAGATGCTCAGGATCTGAAAGGGAAAACAAAGTCGCGTTACTGCATGTGACCTACCCTGCCCCCCCCCCATAGACAGTCCATGACTTACCATGCAGTGATGGGCCACCACCCATCTGGAAGCCACCACCCAGAACACCCTCAATGGCACAATGCTGCATGCTTCCAGCAGTCCTCTCCTCCTGTGGAGTCAGGTGTACCACCTCCGGCTGTTGCCCACCTGTCGCAGCTCGTGTTGCCCTGATGGCAGCCACCTTCTCCTCTATCCTCCTCCTGTCTGTGCCCATCTTCTTCTTGCACTCCTGCATGGAGTGCTGGCAGCTCCCATGTAGGTTCACAGCATGTGCCACCTCTTCCCATGCAGCAGCATGGGCTTGAGGTGTTCTCTGCCATCCGCTGAGAAGCAGCTCCTGATCCAGGTAGCCTCAAACAGGGCTTCAGTCTCAGCCTTGGTAAAATTAGGCCTCCTCTTCCTCCCACCACTATGTTCCTCCTCTCCCACAACTTGCGCAGTCATTTTTTAGCTTGTAAGAATGGCAGTTGTTACCTGTGACTGTGCAGTCCCATGCATGTCCCTAAATCCACAGTCCACACTCCCAAACAGCATGCAACTCACCAATAGACTGCAGTAACTGACTATGGCCACTGCAGCCCAATGTCCCACTTTTATAGCGTAACCCATGCAAATGAGGTGAGGTGCAACTTTAAGTGGATACAAATTGCAGTGCTGTGCCATTGCATGGCTGATTAGCTGTTTTGCATATGATGACTGAATATTGCACTGTTGCGCTTTGCGCAATTGTGTTGAACGTGCTGAGCCAATGGCGCACTTCTGTGACATGCGTAGTACACACCTCATTGCACATGCCCAGGTTGCTGATGCAGGCGTCTGCCACGCTGCTGATGTGCTGTGCACGGGAAGCAATGCAGGGCATGGCCACCATTGTGCCAGTGGCGCTATAGCGATGTTCACCTACATGGTGCTGTGACACTGGGCCATCATAGGCGCACTGGGGCAACAGCGCGGTAGGCCACTACTGGAGGCAGCACACAGGTAGCCAATCATGCTACAAGCATTGGGTTCCAATGGCGCTGTGTGTGTCCATGTGCCAGAGACCCTTGACCCTGTGCCCGACTTTTTCCCCCTAGGCACCATGCGTCAGGCATGGGTGCACCACTATCGCGCTGTTTGGTGACAGTGCGATAGGGAATGGCAGCGCTGTACCGCACAGCATCTGTACATGGGGAGCCATGCTGCAGAGCACCATATTTGCAGACTGAGCAGAGAGAATGACGCCTAGGAGGGCTGCTCAATGGACGCAGGTGGAACTGGCCAACCTAGTAGCCATAGTGGAGCCGCACCATGGACAGGTCCAGGAGCCAGGTGTGGGAGAAGGTGGCCACTGCACTGGAGGAGTCCACTGGATGGGGGAGAAGTGCTGAGCAGTGCTGCCATAGGTATGGGGACCTGCGGCGGAGGGAACCAGAGCTGCTAGCCTGCCTGCAGAGACATGCCAGGAGGGGCACGGTGCCACGGCCAGGTAGTTGTTATGTCAACACACTTTTATCTTCCATATGGGTATCACGGTTGTATGTGTCCAGCACATGGGGGAGGGACCATCCAGTGTTGGCTGTGGTGGTGTTATCAGGGTGTGGGGTGAGTGGGTCTGACTGGGTGGGAAGGCACACACCTGGGGGCAGGGAGGCTTTGCTACAGGATTGTACTCATGATCCTCTCTCCATGTTTGCACCACAGGCCCGGAGGAGCGGCACCTGGCCCGTGAGCTGCGGTGCAATGCAGAGGAGAGGGAGGCCAGGCAGGGCGAGGGTCCACAGCACCCAAGGGACCAGTCTGATGATGGTGAGTGCCATACCTCCATGATTTCTATTGCATGCTGTGTAACAGGGTGGGCAGCGGGGCATGGCCACCATCCATAAACACCACTGCCATGCACGCAACTTGTTACAGTCAGCACTGTCCAGTGGCAATGCATGTCTGGGAGTGTGTTGATGGTGGTCCATGTGTGCACTGGGTACATAGCTGTGCCATTGCCTTTGTACCACATAGCCATGTCATTAAACAGCCATAGTGGTGCTGTGCATGACTTGGCCGGTGGGTGTGTGCAGTGTTCCACATGGCTGTATGCACCTGGGTGGGCAGATCATGTGGACGTGATCAATGTGGGTGGTCACACACCATCACAGAGGTGTATGTCCACGGTCAGAGCACCCCATGAAGCAGCTGGTGGGCTGTATGGGGTTGTGCATTCACACCATTGACTGGCTCCCTTGTCCTAGGTATCCGACAGCTCACCAACATCCGGGAGGCACTGCGGGAGATCCTGCAGGTGGTGAGGACATCCCTGGATATCCTTCGCCGGATAGATGAGACTGGGGTCCTCAGGAGGCACAGGCAGCGGAGAAGCCAGAGTGGGGAGCGGGGCTCCTGTTAAAAGTCCCTCTGCCCCTGATATCCCCTACCCCCCCTGGATCCACCCTCACACCCCTCCTTTCCTGTCCCATTTGTCCACCCCTGCCCCTTACCCACCCCCACCTTGTTTGTGGTCCTCCCTCCACCTTGTATATACTGTTGTACATAGTTACCTTTACATGTTGTTTTAATACAGTTATTTTGATATGAATACTGTGGGGTCTCTGATTTGCAGCAGGCTATAGGTGCTCAGCTGCAGTGGTGTGCATGGTGTCAGGGGTGGTGCAGTCATGGGTATGTGTGTGTGTCCATGTGGAGGTGACTATGGTGTGGGGGTAGTTATCAGTCAGTGTCTGTGGCATGTGTGTTGTGCCCTGTGTACTGGATGACTGTGTGCAGTGGTCCATGGTGCCTGTTCTGTGTCCATGGCGCCCCTGTCAGCCCATCCATGGCCTGTCCAGCTGACACCCATGCATGTCTGTGACCTGCATGGTCTGCTGGCATGTCAGTGGTGGCTGTCCATGCAGGGCAGCCACTGTATACCAGTCAAAATGCTGGGTTGCCTCCTGTCACTGGTGTGGTGCATGTCTGCCTCGGGTGACACTGTGGCCTCCACAGTTGTTGACCCACCTCCATGCTGTGGCTTTGTGTGTGTTGCAGGTGATGTGCACCACTGTCTGTGACTTGTGCTCCGGGAAAATGCTGGTGGCATACAGGTCCACAGTGCCTGTGCAGGGTGGCTGGCACTCCAGTGCCATGGAGGACTGTGGGTTGTGTGTGTAACCCCTAGATGGCGCTATCCCAGGGGCTACTACCCCTGCCTGATTTGCCACTAACAGGTTGAGGCCTGGATCCAATGGCGGTGCTGCCTCCAACCCAGAGGTCAGGGTTTGCAATAGTTAAACTACTTGGTCACAGCCCCTGGGACACACAACCTTTCTTCCCACTAGTGGCCCACAATATATCAGAATTACCTTCACAGTATACACTTACCCCAGGTCTGGTTCCAGCACTGGGACCTCCCTGTGAAATGAGATACAGTACAACAATCACAGTACAGTACTTTAACATAGACAAATACCTCAGGCAGTATAACTTTGCTGAAACAAGCAGCTCTGATTCATTTAGGGGATATAACAAGGACGGGAAATCAGGTTAATTAGCTTATCACTCGAATAATCTACCTATGGCTCTGTGCACAGGCCTATCCCTATCAGTTACTGTCCCTGGGTACCCAAGCCCTAGTGGCTAGGTCAAACCGTGGCAGCTGGTAGGGGCCTTTCACACAGAAAAAGGAGAATTAAACAGTCAGCAGTACAGTAATTCCATTTGGATTTAATGTGGCAATTCAACGAGGAGCAACCTGAATTGGTACTCGACCTACAAAACAAGATAGGGTCCTTCAATATCAGCGGGGCTCACTGAGGTACACAAACCTCTTCACACATCCATATAAAAGAAAGTACTATACCAGGCAGGCTGCATCTGTGCCCCGATCGCAATTACTGCACAATACCGGGAGAACACACAGCAGATTCAGTTCCTGACAGACCAGAAAAAAATTTTCAGCAATTCTTCCAGTCTTCACAGGGTGAGCTCTGATTTTACCTTCAGAATTTTTGATTCTTTCACAGGACGGATTCAGTCCAACAAGCTGACAAGCTGCAGACCCGAACTCTGGGCCCACGTTTTTTGACTAAAACTGCACACTGAAAAAACACAGGGCTCCTTCCTTCTTCACTGCAAAGCTCAACTGAAGCTCAACCCATCAAAACTGGGCACTTCCTTTGAGTTCCTCCCAGTTCTGACTGGATTGACTACTCACAATAGACTGCTGCTGTTAGACCAAAAGGCACTGAAGTCTAAACTACATCTCCAAAGTCACTGCCCATACAATCCTCTTGTGGCTAAGCTCAGATTATGAGTCAAGTTCTGATTCAGTCCAAGGCACCATTTTAGGCTAGCTACACCCACACAGATTGGTCCAGTTCAGCAGTTCAAAACTAGAATGGGGAACTAGCAGACACAGTTCTGACTGCAAAGAAAGCAGGTTAGACAAACTGTAATCTCATTATTACTCTAAATAATTTCTGGCAACAGTCATCTTTCAGATAGGGTTCCCTTTGCACCCTAGACTGCAAAATGAAGTGACCATAGCAGCTCATGGTACTCAGAGAAGCACATGTCCCCCACACAGTCCATATGTCTGCAAGCAGACAGCTCTTAAAGAGACAGTACCAGAGGCTCTAAAAACACTCACTGATAAATGGCTTAAATGCCAAACACCATTCAGGCTTGGAGCATTCAAGCAAGCTCCTGAAGTCTTTTCGGAACCCCCATTTGCAGGGGTTACACCTTCCTGGCCTGGGAAAGCTTGGCGTCCGCGGTCAAGCAAGTACCCCATAAGTTTCAACTGCAACCATATACATTTGCATTAGGCTCGTATATGCCAATCATCAGTCAATATATCATTTTACCAAGAACACATTTCTGAAACATTGCAGCACGTCACTCTTTACACAGTATTACATACATTGTACCATAATCAAGTCATTACCTCTTGTACATGAAACCTGAAGGGGGCCTTCCCTATCAGTTACCTTGGGGCTGGACAGGGCAAGGGCACCATACTTGAAGGGCAACACAAGTAACTTGAGTTAGCACTGACGCTCAGTTTGGGCAATGAGCTCAGGGACACATCACACTCCTTTATGGACAACATTGAAGCAAATCCACAGGCCTCCCAAGAGAATCATAACTGAGGTGCACCACAGGCTTTACAGCTCGACCAGTCTTTCTAGGGGGAACTGTTACAGTCTGCACTCTGAGCCTCATTTCTGTGCATTGTCCACACCTCTGTCAGGGGAGTCTCATGGGGTAGAGGCTAGAACTTGGGGCACTTTCAGCTCCAGGAGTTACAGTTTCTGAGTCCACAACATTTGGCTCGCATGGAGAGCTTTCGGACACTGGCAGGACTGTCAGGGCACTCAAAATACTTCTTGTTCGTGTATCACCGTCTGCCCTAATCTATCATTTTCCTCCCCTGAAAGCTCAAACAGTTCAACCATGCACAATGATTCCATTTCATCTGATCTGATGCTTTGCACTTCACTTTCTGGAAGCATTGGCTCCAGGGATGAAGCTGGGGGCTAAAACAGTCCAGAAGGCCCAGCTTTGTCTCCAGTATTGACTAGGGGATTGCCCGAACAATTGACTCAGTTAAGTAAGAAGGATAGTATTCAAAGTCACTCTCACTTTCTTCCGATATGGACTGACAGTCATGCTCAACTGGGACTTGTGGAGGGAACACTTTAACTTTTGCTTCTGTAGGTGCAGACTTTCTTGATCTTTTCTTAGCAGCTCTAGTCACTGGTCAGAGGGGGCATCTTCTGAGGCTCAGACTCAATTAAGATTTGTCCAATGGGCAGTAAATAATTTCTATGCATTGTTTTATGTCTTTTGAATTATTCTCAGGCCTTACTTTGTACACTGGCAGATCATCTAGTTTGCCCACTACAATGTGAGGGAGATGTGGTGCCATCTGTCAGCAATCTTGTGCTTGCTATGCAATCCCAGATTTCTAGCAATACCCGATCTCCTCCTGGAGTTCCTGTGCTTTCACCTTTTATCATACCTTTCTTTGTTGGCCAGATTTCCTTTTGGCAGCCATGGTTTGAGCCAGTTAGTACATGGAGTTAGCTGGGCCTTTAACTTTTGCACATACTGTAAATAGTTGTCAGCCTGAACCCCATCAGGAGAGACCCCAAAACACACATCTACAGTACTGAGCTCTCTTCCAAACATCAGGCGGTGGGGAGAATCCGAGTGGCATCACTTTGGTGCAGTTATAAGCATGTACCAGGGTGCTAATTTGTTGGCTCCATCTAAGCTTGTCCTTTAGGGGTGCAGGTGCCCTAGCATATCTACCAGCAAGAAAGTCACGGTTGAAACGTCAGGCTGTGGGTCCCCCTAAGGGTGGTAAGAGTGGTTCTGTTACGCCTCCCACAGAGAAAGCATCTCTTTGATCAGGCGACTCTCAAAGTCTCTCCCTTGATCAGAATGGATTCTTTGTGGAGCCCCATAGTGAACAAAAAGTTTTCTACAAGTACTTTGGCCACAGTGGATGCTTTCTGGTCTTTGGTGGAAAACTTGGGCATATCTACGTGAAATGATCTCTTCGTAGTCATGCGGCGGATATTGTGCTCAGCTCCTTGCGCATCCTACATCCCATTCCTTTAAAAGAAAACACCTGGTCTCTCTGGGCAAGCTTTCACTGATCTTCACTTTCCATTCAGCTGGCAGCGGGAGTCGCCTAAATCAAACAAGTCAGGCGTTACTCTGTCATTCTTCCTTGAACTCTTGTTGCTGGGTAGCACTGCAGTGTCTGCACAATGCACATTAGCCAGGATGCAACCTCTGTTTACTCGAATGTCTCTTTCAGACACGTCATGAACTTGGACCATTACCCTTCTGGCATAAGCATGGGCTCTAGCGGGCAAAATACTAAGCTCGACCAGCAGTCCCTCTGTGGCAATTTTCCATCGCCTGGTGCATCCAACATTAATATTTTATTCTTAACATCCTTTCATACTGGACTCTCCCTGTAAGGTACACTGGGCATTTGGCGCCAGGATCAGGAGACTCAGGATCCTCTTCCATACAATTCGACCGGTTCCTCTGGTTCTGTTTTTCAGCATCTCTCTGTGCCTCTATAGGCCTTCTTAATTAAAGCGGAACTCTTTAAAGCTCTACTAGTCTTTGACCCTGTTTTCATAACACAACTGTGCCAGCCTCCTAACATATGAGCATTTGTTCCAATCAACAAAGGACACCATCATACAGTCCAGTGGGGGACACACTAAGGCTAGGGTCTTTACTTGTTCGCCACTCCAGCCACGGAGTGGGGAAAGACAGCCAAATTGGATATACCCGGAATAGGGGTAGGCCTTTCACTAACCCCTACGCCATGCAGTCCTTCTAATGGTTGTAAGTGCGTCTGACAAATGCTTCTGATACCAATCTTGAACATAATTGTCATAGGGCCACTGTCTAATATAGTTTTGTAGACACTCCGCCTTACAGTGGTTCTCATGGAGGGACCCACTATTCTGACCAGTCTGGAGAGGCGTAGTGGGGGCCTGGGCAACTGACCTTGCCACAAAGGACGTGAATTAGCATTTTTGGTGCCCTCACTGGGATCATGTCGGTGCACCTCTTAACCACTGATTTCTTCGAAGCTCTCCTTGGCCTATATGCAACTTTGTCAGTGTCTTTTGGGGACTGGCATTCCCTTTCATGTGCCCATCTTTCCCACAATTATAGCAAAACATACTTTCTGGAGTTTGAGCTGGCCTGGGCGCATACACTGGGAGCCAGGGCGGGGTATACTAACTGGAAACCTTGGTGCCATCTCTGTCTGCGGAGTGATAAGCATTTGGAGACATCTCGTCAGTTTCTCCACTTCCATGGTCAAGGAATCGAGTTCAGAGCTGTTATCAACAGGAGATACATGGTGGGTACCCCACCCCATAGCAGATGCAGTCGGATATAAGGTCAGGGCCTGTACTTGCAGGCGTGGCCTTCATAAAGGGACTGTTTTTGAATTCCCGGATCTCTCTCAACAGTTCGTCCCATTGTGACATATCTTTTTTCCTTGTCAGAGCACTCATTGACTGCCAACCTCTGCCCCTGAACTTCACTTGATGGGTCACCTCAGTCACTCGGTCGAGCCGCAGCTATTGGTGCAGTGTCCCTCCCGAGGTCGCTCTTTCTCAACCTCAATTCTCTCATTAACTCATCATAGGAGGGTGGGGATTCCAGTCGATCTGCCAGGTGTAACTGAAGCAACAGCAGTTCTGAGAAGGGGCAGACTTAGGATCCTGTCCAGCCTGGTTCGGTCCAGTTCAATCGCTGGCAAACTACCTTTTCTGAGGCATTCTTGCAACAATTTTTCCAGCCGAGATACATACACAGACAACAACTCCCTTGGTACTGTTGTGCATCTCTTACTCTCCACCATAGGTCCTCATCAGAATCTGGGCTCCCATACACATTCTCCAGGCCTCAAGATAGGCCTGTGCAGTCGCTTAGGTTACTGGCCGTTTAGCACGGATGGGTAGCCAGGGCAGGACCTCGGAGGCTCCACTAACCCTCTTCGCTTTCACCTTCCCGAGCATTGCCATTCTAGCACTTGGGGCAACATAGTCTATCCAGGTCTCCCAGTCATCCTCCCCTGGGGGTGGGGAGGTGCCAGAGAAGATCCTCAACCTTCGGTAAGAGTCGTGACTATCATAGGTGCAGAAATAGGAGTCTGCATTGGTTCAGACACCATTACGGGCACTGGAGCAGGAGAGGGTGTTGGGGAGGAACACCCCAGGTGGCAAGAATAGTTTCTTCAAGTCCTCCCCAGTTTCCCTCTCCCAGCAACCATTCAGCAAATTTCTCCTCAAAGAGTTTCAGATAGTGGTGGGGCTGATTCCCCAGGTCTTTACTGTCCTTAGTTGTCACTCTCCAAGCAGTGAGGGCTCCCTCTGGGATAATGGTCTGTGGCACTTGGAGCTATCTATGGGATCCTTAAACTCTACTAGGGCCAGGAAAGTGTGGGTGAGCAGATTAGCGAGCCCACCACACACAGGGTTCTGTAAACCTTCCACCTTGCAAGTACTCCTGCACAGTGTCGTGTTGATACCCAGGGGATGTCCAGGATAAGCATAGCATTTTGGGGGTCGATCTCCTCCCAGTACACCCTCCACCAGCGGTGCACAGCCACTTCTGTCGGTACCCATTTTTTCTTAACAGTGGTTTCTGTAATATGGCCACTAGAGGACACACAATCCCAGCGGTGAGCCTCCAAGATGTAACCCCAGATGGCGCTTATCCCAGGGCTACTACCCCTGCCTGATTTGCCACTAACAGGTTGAGGGGCCTGGATCCAATGGCGGGTGCCTCCACCCAGAGGTCAGGGTTGCAATAGTTAAACTAACTTGGTCACAGCCCTCTGGGACACTGCAACCCCTTTCTTCCACTAGTGGCCCACACAATATATCAGATTACCTTCACAGTATACACTTTACCCCAGGTCTGGTTCCGGCACTGGGACCTCCTGTGAAATGAGATACAGTGCAACAATCACAGTACAGTACTTTAACATAGACAAATACCTCAGGCAGTATAACTTTGCTGAAACAAGCAGCTCTGATTCATTTAGGGGATATAACAAGGACAGGGGGAAATCAGGTTAATTAGCTTATCACTCTAATAATCTACCTATGGCTCTGTGCACAGGCCTATCCCTATCAGTTACTGTCCCTGGGTACCCAAGCCCTAGTGGCTAGTCAAACCGTGGCAGCTGGTAGGGGCCCTCACACAGAGAAAAGGAGAATTAAACAGTCAGCAGTACAGTAATTCCATTTGGATTTAATGTGGCAATTCAACAGGGAGCAACCCTGAATTAGTACTCACGACCTCCAAATAAGATAGGGTCCTTCAATGTCAGCAGGGCTCACTTGAGGTACACAAACCTCAACACACATCCATATAAAGAAAGTACTATACCAGGCAGGCTGCATCTGTATCCCGATCGCAATTACTGCACAATACCGGGAGAACACACAGCAGATTCAGTTCCTGACAGACCGAGTGCAATTTTCAGCAATTCTTCAGTCTTCTACAGGGTGAGCCTGGTTTCCTCTTCAGAGATCCTTTGATTCTTTTCACAGGAGGTTCAGTCCTAACAAGCTGTTACACAAGCTGCAGACCGGAACTCTGGCCTTACACACGTTTTTGACTAAACTGCACACTGAAAAAGCACAGGGCTCCTTCCTTCTTCACTGCCAAAGCTCAACTGAAGCTCCAACCGACAAAACTGGGCACTTCCTTTGAGTTCCTCCCAGTTCTTGACTGGATTGGCTTCACTCACAATAGACTGCTGCTGTTGGTCCAAAAAGGCACTGAAGTCTAAACTACATCTCCCAGAGTCACTGCCCATACAATCCTCTTGTGGCTGGCTCAGATTATGAGTCCAAGTTCTGATTCGTCAAGGCACCATTTTAGAGCTAGCTTACCCCACACTGATTGGTCCAGTTCAGCAGTTCAAAACTAGAATGGGAACTAGCAGACACAGTTCTGACTGCAAAAAAAGCAGGTTAGACAAACTGTAATTTCATTATTACTCTAAATAATTTCTGGCAAACAGTTACATCTTTCAGATAGGTTCCCTTTGCACTCCTAGTGACTGCAAAATGAAGTGAATGCAGCAGCTCAAGTGGTACTCAGAGAAGCACACAGTCCCCATACAAACTAATTATGTCTGCAAAGCAGACAGCTCTTAAAGAGACAGTACCAGAGGCTCTAAAAACACTCACTGATAAATGGCTTAAATGCCAAACACCATTCAGGCTTGGAGCATTCAAGCAAGCTCCTGGAAGTCTTTTGGGAACCCCCATTTGCAGGGGGGTTACATGTGTACACAGTTTACATGGGACCACACTGGGGGCTTGGTTGCCTCACCACTGCGTTCCTGTGTTGTTGTGCCCTTGGGTATGGGTGGGTGTTTGTCCATGCACTGTGTTGCATCCGGTGTGGTGCATGCTTCCAAGCACCACTGTGGGTGTCTGTGCTGGCTGTTGTGGCCAGTGCTGGGTCAGGGTGTGTCATTGAGGGACTGTGCAGGGTGCTATACCACTGGTGATGGGGTCCGGGGCATGCCCTGTCCCGTGTGGGGTACCTCGTGTGCCGATGCATGGTTGGTCTCTCAGCAGTACCTTGGGGGGGCTGTGCATAGTGGCACTGTGTATGCCATTGTTGCATCACTGTGTGCTGCCACCCACTGATTGGTGCTCGTGGTGGGGCTGCCTTGCATGGTTCTGTGGTGCACAGGGTTGCGGTGACACAGTGGGGGTGGTGGCATGCATGGGGTTTCCTGCAGTGGTGGACGCTGCTCCTGGGCAGGGTGTCTAGGGGTCATGGTGCAGGGTGTGCTCTGCATTGGGGGGATGGTGTGGCATGAGGTGGTCAGCCCTCCTTGTGTGCCAGTCACAGCTTGCCGGGGGGGTGATGGGGCACCATGGCCCAGCTGTGGGTTGGTTGCTGGTCTCCATGGGCTGGTGGTTATTCCAGCCCTTCCCCAGTTGTGCAGTGCATGGGGTGTGGGGGCATGATGTCAGTTCTGCTGTGTGTTCCTGTGCCCATCTGTGGCATGGGTGCTGGGCCCCTACCTCCCTGGTTGTGCAGTTGCATTGCCACCATGCTGCTGGGGGGCATCCCTGGTTGCGCTATGGTGTCTCTGGACTGCTTAGCTGCACATCCCTTGTTGCGCTATGGCACATCTGATCTGCTCAGCTTCCCCTCCCTAGTTGCACTATGGTGCCGGTGGTGCGATATTCAGTCTTCAGATGTTGGCGCAATTTGGCTGGCTCAGTTTTTGAATATTGAGCCTCTTGCACATGGGCGCAATGGACTTGCGCTTGCTCCTGCTATTGCACACTTTTTGGGCGCAGTTTGAATATCTGGGCCATTGTGTTTAAAAGCTCCATATTACTGGTCACAGATGGTTCACAGTTGCCTCCAGTGGTATCTGGTAAAATAGGGTTAATAGCAGTGTCCAACGTGATTAAAGCTTTCTCTGAGCTTGAGTCAGGATCAGTGTCGGTTGTTGATAAGGTAGTAAATCTATTACTGAGAGGAATACAGAAATTGGTGGCATGCCTACCTTTTTTAGCAGGTTTAGAGTATTGGACATTGTATCATCAGTGTCACAGTAATAATCCTCCTCCCTGGTTCTTTTTTTATAAGTTTCATTTTTAGACTCAGCAGCCCTTAAAGTCTGGTGTGGTATTTCATTAGGGGTACTAATATTTTGTCCTCCACCTTTGTTAGGAGATTTAGGACCAAAGGAGAGAGGAGAGTGGAAGGACATTTGTACCCATTTTTAGTTTAGTCCCAAGTCTAAGTGCCATTTCCTTCTGGCTAGCTTCAAGTTGCAGTAACCTATCACTAAAGGCATTTAATTATTGTAATAACTCTTCATTGTGAACACATTTTCCACATTTAAAAGAGTTTTCAGGAGCCTCTGCTGTAATTAGATACATTAGGCAGATGGAGCACCAGATACCCATGTCTCCTTCCAGCGTGATGATTTTAGCAGCCATTATCTGGTTATGTATGACTGTATGCTCTATCTGAGAGGAAAAGCACAACTCTATGGTGTACCTAATAAATCTTGTATGGTTTAATATATTTCTTACTATGAGGGGCCTTACCTGCCAAAGTAACTTATACTGGTGCTCTAGTTATATGCCTCCCCCTTCAAAACACTGCAAAACATGCACAGACACACGTGTCTTTGTACCGTCTTTGTGCACACCAACACGTGCTCGCCCTGCTCCCTGCAGGCCGAGTTATGAGGAGTCAGGTGACCCGGAAGAAGCACCGGGGGGGCAATCACATGAGTAGACCTCACAAAAGCAGTAAAATTACAATTTAGTATAGTGCAACACCACTCATCCAGGACTACAACTCCTCTTTCTGCTTCTGCTGCAGGGCTCAGTCTACAAACACACAGTGCAGAGTTGTTTTATTTACACTACATGATTATATGGTACACAGAATAGTAGGGTTAGGCTTCTGATGGTCTGAACTTCTCCACAAATATGTTTCTCACTGCTACTTGCAAGTAACTCAATTAACATTGCAAAGGACATTCAGCTGTTTCCCATAGAGGGTGTAAAACTCCCAGCCCATGACTATGCTACTCCCATTTTCAAGAAAACCTGCATTCTAAATCACAGTGACTCACAGTTTCTGTTTCTCACTGCTTCCTGACACTAATTCAGTTAACATTGCCAAACACATTCACCTGTTTCAGGTTATTTGTCTAACAAAAGTAGAGAAATGCAATGCTAGGGTTTCGAACCCTAATACCACCCCATCCCACCTCCACCCTCCACACACCAACAGCGTGGGGTGTGCCTTGGGGTCATCAGCCCTAACTCTCACCCCAGTCCATGTGTAAGGATGCTGAGATAGTACAGTATAGGAGAATGGGGTGAGAGTTATGCCCGAGGACCCCAGGGCACACTGAAAGTCTTAACCGTTTCTTTGTAGTGAAGTGACAAAGAAGCAGTAAACTTTAGAAATTCCTTTTCGTGAGCTGTCAAAATCCCTTATCGCGAGCTGAATCCCTTTTCGAAAGGTGTCAAAATCCCTAAAGGGATTTCCAGCAGGGCCATTTAGTAACTCAAATCTAAATCCCTTTTTGTGATGCAAAAAGAGATTTTGACACCTCGCGAATAGGAAGTCGGCTCGCAAAAAGGAATTTTGACAGCTCACGAAAAGGGATTTGAGTTGTCAGACCAGATGGCTCTGTGGGTGATCCCTTTTCATGATGCAAAAATGCATTTTGACACCTCACAAAAAGGGATTTTGCTTGTGAAAAGGGATTTTGACAGCTCATGAAAATTGATTTGAAAACGTAATCCCTTTTCTAGAGGCGTCAAAATCCCTTTTCATGAGCTGAATCCCTTTTCGCAAGGTGTCAAAATCCCTTTTTACATTGTGAAAAGGGATTTCCCACAGGGCCATCTGGTATGACTACCAAATCCCTTTTTGCGAGCTGTCAAAATCCGTTTTTGGGCAGTGTCAAAATCAAAAATAAACATTCTAGAGCCACCGGGGGGGGCACAGTAAAGAAAACCAAAGGCAGAGAACTGTAAAGGAGGTTCACGTGCGCAAAATACATACTTTGATGTCTCTAGAAGACATCCCTGGATAAAGTTATAACATTTTGATTGGGCTGGAAAAATGAACACAAGATAGTGGCTTGCGAAAAGGGAATTTTTTCTCATGAAGAGGGATTCAATTAATCCCTTTTTGTGAGCTGTCAAAATCCCTTTTTTGAGCCCTAAATCCCATTCTGCAGTGTGCAGCTATGCAAACGACTGAACTGAGCATGCTTAGAACCTGAAATGTTAAAATTAAATAACTCTGGAATGGATTATAATTTTTTCACCACACCAGCGCTGGCTTGTTCTTTGGGGTAAGCTCTTTCTACCCTGAAGATTTTAGACCAAAATTCCAAATGAGGTGGTCACAGTGCAATGATTAAAAAACAGCCAAAATTGACTTTTACAGTTTTTTCACTAAGTACAGCACATAATCCGCAGATCTGATCAAATCAAAACTTGGTATGTCAAGAGAGCTACCCCACAGGTCCACGCATACCAAATTTTGTGCAAATCCATTGAATGGTTGCAAAGTTATTAAAGTGCAAAATTTGAGGTTTGACGTTAAACTGCCTACTCAACCCTAGCTAACTATATATATATATATATATATATATATATATCTATATCTATATCTATCTATATATATATATATATATATATATATAGATAGATAGATAGATAGATAGATAGATAGATAGATAGATAGATAGATAGATTGCAGAAAAACATTGTCATTGCAGAGATAGGGTTGTAAAAATGCAAAGCGTATAAAGACAGGAAATAAAAAAATTAGGGATTTGGGTCTCTGGAGAATTGGCAAATCAGTGGTGGGGTCTTACTTGGGGTTGTCAACCTTAATGCCCACCCTCCTCAGCCCATAGTCTCCTGTCCGAAGCACAAGCTATAGCTCCAACCTAGTGCATCACAGTGACACAGTGTAGCCAACATAATCTGTCAGAGCATTCTTCACGCAGGGCCCGTACACATTTGACCTAGTCTGATCCAGGGTAGGGGTGGGTATCCCCAAGTAAGACCCCAGCAGTGATTCACCAATACACCTGAGACCCAAATACCTAATGTTTTTTCATTTCTCGTCTTTGTATGCTTTATGTTTTTAGACCTTAATCTCTGCATTAAAGTATTTTTTTGCAACTAATTTTCATTCTTTTAAAATGAGATAAATACAATATTGGAGACAGTCATGATGATGTGCATGGACCCAGCAGACCCCGGCACACATCTTGATGCCTTGTGGGTCAGGCTCCCTGACCCACTGTAGGGCATGGCATCTGCGCCAAAACACTACTCCATCCCTACCCAGGCCTTGACTGATTCTGTGTGCTATAGCACCTTCCCCATCAGCCTTGTCCCAGTAAACTGGCTTACTGAATTCACACCGGAACTCAGCTCACTGGCATGGTAAGGCAGTGTGTTCCCCAGAGGTGCAATGGACATCCCTGCAATCAATGTTGCTTAATAAATTCTTTGTTTTTTAATATTTTGACCCCAAACTTTCAACATATTCTCCTTATGACCCCACCTCATAAACCCCATAGGTGAAAATTTTCAAATCCATGCTGAACCCCCATTTCGCGCCACAGGTGCGAAAACACATTTTAGACAGAATGTAAAAAATTACAGCTGTGCTGTTCATGAGGTGGTGTGAAAATATGGGTATGTTGAAAATCTGGAGTCAAAATATTGTAAATTACCAAAGTTATGAGACTGTGTAAAGACACTTGTAATGCACGCTTTTGTAGGATTTGTTTCACCAAATTTTCAACATGAGCTTTTTGGGGCCCCACCTCATGAACACTGGCACTGTCATTTCATTAATTGGTCCCAAAAGGTGATTCCGTGCAGCCACTGAGAAATTATCTTTCGGGTCTAATAATGTAATGTCAGTGACAGTGTTCATGAGGTGGGGTCCCAAGAAGGCCACATTGAAAATTTGGTAAACAAATTCAAAAAAATGGCAGAGATATCAACATAAGTTCAAAATGCTATTGGAAACACAATATATGGCACTTTCCTTGATTCCTCAGTTTGCGGTTTGGCTTTGAAGAATGTAGACATGTCCTGCTCCACAGAAGATCACATCGTATGACCTCTGGTAGTAAGTACAGGGTAAAAGGGGTGTGGAGGTGGAGTACTCAGTGGGAGGGGACGGCAACAAGCAGTCGGTTTTCTTTTGCAGGTAAAAATAAAAAGACATCAGGGGACTGTTTTCTTTTTACAGGTAAAATAAAGTACATTTATCTCGGGACACTGGGGGTGGGCTCCCCAGTGTCCCATACTGCTGGGGTGGGAGGACATATAGTGAATTATGACGTGGGGATTGGGGCCCCCATGTCAGTAATCTAAGTAAATAAGGAGCTGGGGGGTCCGACACTGGGAGTATTATTTTTTACAGTTAATCTTTTTATTGGGTGATTTCAAAATATTTACAGGAACCATTAGTCAAAAAGGCTAGAAAAGTGGTTTATGACATCACCACAATGAATGCTAGGCAATAATACTGCATTGCAGATGTCTCTTAATACTTATAAACTAAACAACATGGTTTTCGGAGAGGTAAGAAAGACAGAAAAAAATGATGTAATAAAGAGACAGGAAAGGGTGACTTACCCATCAAGTATTAGACCTTTATTCACTTGAGAGCCAACTTACTTGACCAGAGAGGTTATTAGGATCAACAGCAGAGACTAAGCTTCTTCACTTAATGTGTAGAATATGGGGGTGGCCTTGTGGCTGTCCACAGTTTTGCGCTCAAGATACCTAAGAGGAGAGAGATTTAACAGACATAAACAATTTATCCAACCACTCCTCAGTGGAACTTCAAGGAGGTCTAAGCTTATCTTTCACATTTCTGATGGTTAGCCCTGCACTAGTGGGATGATTGAAAGAAAGATAGGGGGCCCAAACTGTTTCGTATTTGGGTATACTCCTATTTTTGTAACAGGTTAACTTGGTAAGGTTGGCCACGTCCTCCGTGGCCTTGAATCATTCCTTAGCTGATGGGACATCCATCATCCTCTGTTGTTTCTGGATTAGCCTTTTCACTTCCACTGAGGCTTGTATGAGCCAGTACATCTGGAGTTTGGACAAGGCATCATTTTTTGGGGAAAGGCCTAGTATCCACAAGCCTGGGTTTATAGGGATAGGTGCCACAATGATTTTAGTGCATTGTCTAATTACTGAGGACCAAAAGGGCTTTAAGGGGGTACAGTCCCAGAGGATGTGTAGCAGATCTGCATCTGGGGCACCACACTTCCAGCAGATCTCAGTTGGGAGCATGCCCATTGCTTTCAGTTAGGTCAGGGTGTGATACCAGAGGTGCATTATTTTGTTTTGGAAGAGCAGACTTCTCTGGTCACAGCAGGCTTGGTGCATCTTCAGCCAGCCCTGTTGCCACTGCTGTTCCATAATAGGAGTACCCAGCTTTATTTTCCATTTAACCTTGGCCAGGAGGGCGGAGTTTGGGGCACTGTCTCTCATAAATCTTTGCATATTCCCTGCCAGGCCCTTCAAATGCTTGATCCATGATTCTAATGGAAGAGAGGGAAGTGTACTGTTCTTATGTCTGATACATACAAAACAGGAACATTTCTGTTTACTGCAGAAAGTGAAGAGGTTTTTAATCTGAAGGTATCTCCAGAAATCACTCTGTGGTAGGCCGTGTCTGGCTTTTAAACCTTGGAATGTATCAATAGAGGTGCCTCTCAGATTCTCAAGGTTGCCCAGACAACCAATTTGAGTAGACATCAAAGTCTGAGCATTTAAAATTTTTATGGTCAATGTACAGGTTGGGATTGTGCCATAAGGGAGCATACCTGCCCAAACTGAGACAATGCTTGGTCCTGTGCCTTAATTTCTGCCAAGACAGGTGTGCGATGTATAGGGTTAGCCAGCAATGCAAAGGCTTGGGTAGGGGTGGGCCAGAAATGCTGATAGTGAGGAGCTGTTCAATATATCCCTCTCTATTGTGATCCAGGCTGGGGGTGGTGGGGAGCTAGTATACCATACCCCTTTCATTGATTTTGCCACAATGAAGGCAATGGAATATTGAGTGAAGTCAGGTAAGTTCCATCCCCCTCTAATGTTCAGGGCCCTCAAAGTGGCCCTACCAGGGGTGGACTGTCAGGGGTGCTTGGGATGCTGTTTGCATCCTGGCCTGTCCCTGGCCTTTCAGCATATGGCGTATGTGTGCTGCCTTGCTTTTTTTTCTATGCTTAACACCAGTTGCCATTGCCATGATTGCCAGACTCAAGTTCATTTTTTTCTTGGGGGGGGCTGTCACAGACGTCAGGGCCAGAACGGAAGTCCAAAAATAGATCAAAGGCCTTGAGCCCACCAATGCAGTGCTGAGCTAATTAACTCTTCACTTGCTTCTATTCCCAGCCCCAGCCACAATGCAGCCAATGACATCAGCTGTGGGCATGGGGGTTGCTAGCTTCACACACAGCTCTCTGTCCCATCATGCCCGGATCCGGATGTGCTCTGCTCTGGCTGCGAAGAGGGGAGAAGGAGAAGGTGTTATTTCGATTGGTGCCAAGAGCCATTTTTCAAGCTGAGATGGAGAGAGGAGGTCTGGGTCGAGTGTTTGTGCTCACTATCACTACACCGCAGCCTGCACCTGGAGTCAGAGAATGTGTGTTGGCCACGGTTTCCTTCTGTGATCGTCACTTGGCGCTAGTTATTATTGGCGGGGTCGTGGGCTGCGCCAGTCAACCATCCATGGACGTCAGCAAATATTAAATAATTTTTCATCAAGTATGCAGGTGGGTGGGTCAGGTGAGTGCATCTGATGGTACGCTGAGCTGGTGGCATTCTTAAAACAAGACCATCATTCATCAAGGAGAACTGGCGTGTGCTGAGTCTGTGCATGCCTGTCCTGATGTAGGTAAAGTAAATTAATTTATTTTGAAATGTGTATTTATTTTATTCCTCTGATGATCTTGCCTTAAAGGCTTTTCCAGTTCTGATGATGATTGTCTGGTCATGGTGGTGATATGACAGCACCACAAAAGTTGGCCAGGAGTAAAATGGTACTAGTTGGGGTGCTATGGAACGGTCCGGCCTGGAGGGGGTAATCATATGAAATGGGGAAAAAAAATGCCACCAGTATGGGTTGTGGCCCAGTTCTACTGGACTCCATGAGAATGAATGTAAATTAATCGTAATGTAGCATTTATTATGCCCCAGACCTCACCCTCTACTGTATCTTCCTCCTGGTGTTTGACTGCCATGATCGAGGCGAGGATGGTAGCTTGGTGGGAATCAGTCCAGCAGTCCAACTTGGAGACAAGCAATCTATGCATTGAGGCCTGGGGGCAGGAGGAAAGATCACTGCTGATAGGCAGGAGTCAGAACTCAAAAGTCGATGGGGCTGGGAACTGGGGGTCAGTCGGGGGATGCCATGTGAGCGGTGGGACCAAGCAGGCAGGGTTTCCTAGTTCATCTACAAACACTATTACCACGTGCCTACAAATACGTCCGATGCTGCTCCATATAGTGATGGCTAACCTCCACATAAGTAAAAAAACTCAGTAAAATATGTGAGCAAATGAAGAGCAAGGCAAAGAAGTTTGAAGACTCGTAGAGGAGTCGAGGCCCTAGGAAATTAGCTGGAAACCACTTTTTTGTGGCAATAAGTAAAAAAAAAAACACTGGTGTTTATTATTCAAACTTCTTTGTCTTTCTCTTCATTTGCACATTGTATTTTGCTGAGTTTTGTTTCCTAGATCATCACAGTTTATTGGTAGGCTGCCTGTGGAATCTACTGTTAATTCTTCAGTTCTGTGGGTGTGTATTATGCAAGTGTCAGGCGAATAGATCAAGGACTTTGCAAAGGCAGTGTGTATGGGCAGCTTTATGTTACAGCACCAATGTTCGGACTTGGTTTAAACGTAATTATACTCTGTGTGTGCTCGCATGAGCAACAAGTCATTGAAATTTTCCAGAATCCAGCATGTCAGTCCACCCAGCTACATAAATGGGCAGGAATCAAGGTGCTGCATGTCAGCTGGGCTACCTTAGGTAAACAAAGTATATTTTGCTAAACAATATAGCAGTTTTGCTTTAGCTTTCCCCCATCCCAACTCACGCCTTATAGAAACAAAAAATGGTCACATTATATCAAAATACAAAATAAAATGCATCAGTGCTCATAAATAGAGACCCTGCTTTGGTGGTGTCGGGGGGGGGTGCTGGGACTCAGACATTATCTGAAGGATGATCAACTGGTACAGAGGTTTTGGTACAGGAGCCCAAGTCAACATGTTAGTCACACAGTATGCAAGTGGAGGTTGTGGGAATCAAACCCAGGTTTTCTGTATGTACCAAGCTCACTCATAGCCAGGGCCACTGGAAAATTGCGGCCGAGATTATATCGCTGAAAGCGCGATTTTAGGGTCTCCCCCACAAAAAATTGCGCTTCTCGCAAAAAAGACACTTGAACACACTTCCGATCTTGCCCACACACCAACACAGTACCCACAGAGCAGCAAAGTCCACAGCGCCCAACCGCCAGTCAAAACAAAGCAACGTCCATCTGTGTTCCTCTGTGCCCCTTTGAGAACCCTACCCACACACCAGCAAAAGTCCACAGCGCCCACCCGCAAGTGCACTGCAAAGTTACATTGCCCACCCACCTACACTCCAGAGGAAAGTCCAGCTGTGTTCCACTCCACTCGGTCTGCCCTGTTGTGCCTCTATACCCCACGATGTGCCTCCATAGCCTGTAGATTGGGTTTTCCTGGCATGTGATGCGCTTAGTGACGTCACTGAGAAGTGCGGACATCACCGGGAAGTGCGTCACACCAGCTGGTGCCAATTACAACAGTCACACATTGGCGCTCTTTTTAAGCGCTTTGCTTCCCCTCAGGTCCACCGAAACTATGTAAAAGAATGTGGACAGGTGAGGGGAGCTACCAGAGAAGAGAAGCAAGCACACGAGAAGATCAGCCCTGAGGTGTAGCCAGCCAGAACGAGAGAATGAGAAAATGGAGCAGAAGAAGACTTGCAGGGGAACAACACAACAGAAGGTGGAGCAGAGGGAGAGCTGACTGCTGGCTGCTGGCTAGCCTTTAAATTTCATAAAAAGAGCTGTATCCTTTGCTTTGTGTGCTGCCAGCTGCCAGCTTATTTATGGAGACTGCTACTGTTGCTGTGGACCTGAACTATACTACCAGGTATGTATATGATTTTATATAATTTTTTTCTGCAGGGAAGGGACTGCTGTAAAACATGTGTGTGTCCCCTGGAGGAGGCATTTCTATAAAAAATTGTGCCTCTCGGAGGGAGGGTGGGTGGGGACCGGGGGTCCAGCTGCCCGCTCAGAGGATGGGAAGGAGGGAGCCCTGGTGGTGATGGTGAGGGTGACCAGGAGGGGACAGCTGCTAAATAATTTTCCTCAGAGGGAGTCCAGACTGAAGGAGGGAGAAGAAATGCATAGTTGCTGTGGTTCCTCAGAGATGGGAGTGGAGGGGTGGATCTGGGGTGGGCCTGGCAGACTGGCACACATGGCAAAAAAAAAGTTGTTCTGGCCTCAGGTGAGCAAGCAGGGTGGGGCGGGCGAGCAGAGTGGCACAGAACAATTTTTTTCCTTCATGCATGGCAGTCACCTGGGTCCATCCCTCCCTCCCGTGGTGTGTCCTTGATCACTGCTGTGGTTCCTTGGAGATGGGAGTGGAGAGGTGAACCTGGTGGACTGACACACATGGCAAAAAAATTGTTCTGGCCTCTGGTGAGCGAGCAGGGTGGGGCGGGCCACCAGAGTGGCACAGACAATTTTTTTCTTTCATGCATGGCAGTCGCCTGAGTCCGTCCCTCCCCCCCATGGTGTGTTCTTGATCGCTGCTGTGGTTCCTCAAAGATGGGAGTGGTGGGGTGGGCCTGTCAGACTGGCACACATGACAACAAAAATTGTTCTGGCCTCAGGTGAGCAAGCAGGGTGGGGCGGGCGAGCAGAGTGCACAGAAAACTTTTTTCCTTCATGCATGGCAGGCGCCTGGGTCCGTCCCTCCCTCCCTCCCGTGGTGTGTCCTTGATCGCTGCTGTGGTTTCTCCGAGATGGGAGTGGAGGGGTGGGCCTGGTGGACTGGCACATATGGCAAAAAAAAATTTTCTGGCCTCAGGTGAGCGAGCAGAGTGGGGCGGGCGACCAGAGTGGCACAGAACAATTTTTTTCCTTCATGCATGGCAGTCACCTGGATCCATCCCTCCTTCCCGTGGTGTGTCCTTGATCACTGCTGTGGTTCCTCAGAGATGGGAGTGGTGGGGTGGGCCTGTCGGACTGGCACACATGGCAAAAAAAATTGTTCTGGCCTCAGGTGAGCGAGCAGGGTGGGGCAGGCGAGCAGAGTGGCACAGAACAATTTTTTTCCTTCACGCATGGCAGTCGCCTGGGTCCGTCCCTCCCTCCCGTGGTGTGTCTGTGATCGCTGCTGTGGAGGGGTGTGCCTGGCCAGTATAAAAGGTAGCAAGAAAACTGCATTTCTGGAGTCTTTTGTTCCATGGATACCAGTAAGTCTATGGGCAAGCTCAGCGCCATGACAAGGCAATTCCAGGAGCTGAGGTTTTGAAACCAATCTGTCCAGCTTAGATCATTGTGGGATGCAAACTAGTGGTGTGATATTGGAGGATCAAGCATCCCAAGGAAAGCTCTCCTTCCTCTATGCACTGATGCTATAATTCAAGTCTTGTTTTTTTGTTTTTTTTTTTGTTTTAATTTTGGTTTAGTTAAATTACACCATGTCTACACCACCACCAAAGCGCTTCCGTTTTTCTCGCGAAGAGGCCAAGGACCATCATGTCTCGTATCTTGTGCGTGCCCAGGATCGGGTTAAGTTATATCCGGAGGATCTTTATGAGGATGGAGGATTGCTGTTTTGTCGTGCTTGTACCCACACAATTGACTTCATGCGGAAGCATGCAGTTGACACGCACATGAAGTTGCAGAAACATCTAGAAAGAAAAGAAGCTGCAAAGAAAAACATGCAAAGTAAGTACTAGTCGCACAGATGTTTGCAGTTATGTTATTTTTTAAATAGTTGGTTTGATTTTCCCCTTGGGTGACTGGTATCTGCTCTGTCCCTGTCTACCAAGTCCATCTCATCTCTCTCTGGCACTGTGGAACCCAATTTCTCCCCCCTCCAGTGCACATGTGCCTTGTTCCTGCATCCCCCTTCCTTGCTGCTAGAGTTCAAAACTGCCAACCTGGCCTGTAAAAGCAAGATAGCAGATTCCCACCCCCACTCAGGAGAGGAGAGGAGCCAATTGGACACTCGATCCTCTCCCCTCCCTGCCGATCTGATGTTGTTCTCAAACAGGTTGCCAGTGTGGCAGTAGGTAAAGCTCACAGCTCCTCAGCCCTCCATGACACTGGGCTGGCCTAGCCAACAGTTTGTTTTTTTCCCTGTAAAATATTAAATCTTGTTTGCTTTTATTTAGTTTTCCAGGCACAGTTTATTTTCCCCTGTAACATATTACTTCTTGGTTTTTTTTAGGCACACCTCTATGACAGCAGTCGCTGACTTCGTGTTTCAGTCGAGCAACGGAATCTTCCATTGAACGGAAAGAATTTGTTCTGGACTTCGTCCGCTGTTTGACCCGTGCAGACATATCACTGGAGAAGGATTCTTGCTTTCAAGAGTTCTTAAAGAAGCACACAAAACAAGGCGGCAGTCTTCCGGGACCAGCACAGCTTCGGAGCATGTACCTCCAAGAACTTTGGCCTGATCATGAACAGTCCCTGAAAGAGGCGGTGGAGGATTGAGATGTCTTCATTTTCCTGGATGAGACAGCAGATGCCTGTGGGCATTGCGTGTTGGCTATTTTGGCCCAACCATTGCTTAATGTTGGGGAGCAGCCACTCCTAATTGGTGTTGAGTTTTTGCATCACGTGAACAACACCACAGTATCCCAAGCTCTACTAAAAGTGCTAAACACCAATGAGGTGAACTTCAATAAAGTCTTTGTCATTGTTATGGAGAGTGCAAGTTATATGCACAAGGCTTTTGAAACTGTGCTGTCCTGTGTCCTACCAAATGCAGTGCATGTCACTTGCATTGCCCACCTCCTCAATTTGGTCTTGGAAGTCTGGGCGGACACACTGGATGACTTAAATACTGCTGTTTCACTTGTTAAAAAAATATTTTGCCAGAGTCCAATGCGTAGGCATCCGTACTTTCCTTCATGGAATCCAAGCAGGGCATTGTACCCATGATGCCAGTATACACAGTGGTAACTCGGTGGTGCTTCTGGGTTAATGCTGTTCAGTATTTGGCAGACTATTTGCCCATGTTAACAGAATTTGTTGAAACTCTACAATCTGATGCAGCAACCTTGAATCGCCTGAAGTTCTTGTTGAAAGGCAAAGCAGCAGAGCTGGTGACACAAGCAACTTTTGTTGTGGAACACTCTTCTGAACTTGTTAACCTTATTCTATAATTGCAGTCAAGCACCCAGCCACAGGGACACTCCATATTTGGGAGGGTGCAAAATGTGCATATGTTTTTGGACTTCTGTGCCACCACAGGGGAAACTGAATACAGACCAAATACAGTAGAAATGTTGTCCGCTGTCAGTTACATGAAAATCAAAACTGTGTGAACCTTTTTCAGAAGGTCATGTTGGACAGCAGTGAGAAACTGGACTAAATTTTAAAATCTCATCCCTCAGTTGGCACATTCAAAGCTGCCCGAATCTTTGACCCAAATCAGCTGCCAACACTGGACAAGGAAAAAGTAAAACATACCCAGGAGCTACCATCTCTGGCTAGTGTTTCAAACTTTGAATGGCATGGGTACAGAACTTTCACCCAGCCAGTACCCAGTGACTGTTTTATTATTGCTGAGTGGTGGGAAGCATAAAGGAATACACTTCCACATCTTGTTGCTGTGGCAAAAAGGTATATCTGGCTTCCCGTAAGCACAGCAGACATTGAACGGACTTTTTCGCTGTACACAGACCTTTTAAAAGACAATTGGCGAAGTCTGACAGATGACAACACTAGACTACTACTTATGTTGAAGTACAATAAGAAATGTTAAAGATCTTTGTTGGATAACCATTGCTGCTCATTCTATGATGTAAAAATCCTTTCTTGATGATCTGGGGTGGTGGTGGTGGTGGTGGTGGTGGTACTATACTTGTAGTGTAGAATACTAATAATGTTGTTTGTTTAAATTATTAGAGGTGGTGGTGGTGGTACTGCTTTGACAATGCTGTTACTATTATAATGTATATTGTTTTTTGATCAGTTGTGGGTGTTTTAATAAAAAACTTGTACTTTTTGTGTGTGTCTGTGTTTTTTTGTTTGTTTTTTTACAAAAAACCTATACCTTTTTGATGGCTGACTTTGATATGCATCACAAAGCAATTGAAATTGAAAACCCCATACTTGTACCTCACAAAGGAAAATGTGTGCCCAGCAGCCCACAAAATCACTGCAAAATACATGCAAAGTCCCGCAAAATCCCCGCAAAATTTGGGAGAAAAAAGTCCCGCAAAATCTTCTAAACAATTCCGCACTTTTCCAGTGGTTTCAGCCTATAGTTTATTATTTGTCTTCAGCATACAGCCCTGATTATTATATTGAAGGTCTCAGACAAAACAAGGATTAGAATCAATCAATCCAATTCTTTATTTTAGCAGACAGAATACCATTGAGGTATACTCATTTACCTCAATAGTGTTCTGCCTGGTAAAATACAGAATCAATTGATTGATTTTAATGCTTGTTTTGTACTTGGGACCCAACTGTGCAGTATACGGTATTTAATCAGGGCTGGCAGTATAGCTGAGAAGTAGGAGTAATGAGCTTGGTACAGATAATGTCCACAGCCTGAGCCCCTACACCCCTTCCCAGCAGGGTCTATGTTTATGAGCACTGTTTCATTTTATTTTAGATGTCACATGAGTATACAATTTCTTTAACACATGTGTAATTGTACTGTCAACTGCAAATTGGGTTCATTACGTATGCATTCTAAATGCGACACCATTGTAAAGGAATATCCGCTTGATGGGCTTTCCTTTTCAATGGTTCACAGTATTGATTGATTCCTACATTAGGATCCAATATTCAGGTGTGACATTATGTGCATATGACTACTGGGTCAGGCAGCAAGACCTTTATATGTGTGTGAACCGGTGCCAAGAAATCAGTTATGTTGATCTCTCTTCCCTTTTGAGCACCAGCACACATCCTTTAGCAGCTGGGTCCAGCAGGTGATCACTGGACATGTTGGTCAGAAAATAGTGAAGGGAGGAGAAGGGCCACTTTTGGTGATCAGGATGGAGGGGGGAGCTAGACAAAAAGATACAGGAAGTACAGAGGTAAGAAAAGAAATGGCAAAAGGGTGTGGAGGCTGATATTAAAACAGTACTGAGAGGAAGGATTGGGTGGGTCTGTAATGGGTGGGGGGGGGATATATATCTAGAGAGAGAGAGACAGAGGGAGGAAGTGCCCAGATTCATGGATACTGATTATGTGCTTCAAGCAAATATGTGATGCATTCTGCATCCAGTCATGCCATTCCCTGTATTCTCTCTTCCATCAGCAATATAACAGCATAACTCTTGATATGCAGACTTAGAAATGGGGTTGAGTGCCCACACAATTAGGAATCAGAATTATTAAATTTTTAGGATGTATGCTTGTCTTAGTTGCAGTCATATGTTTTCAGGCCCACTGTCCAAGAAGCTCTGCAGCAATGGGAGTAACAGTATAAAAGCACAGGTCTTCTGAGCTCTGCATTTTATCCTGCTCATAATTCACACATTTATATTCTCCTGTTGCTGGTTAGTTTTTATTACATTTTGCAACTTTGGTTAAAATGAGAAGAGATGTCTAACGTGGATGTGATTTTTATTACCACATCAAGGTCACGCCTTTAACTTGCGGTACTTAACTAATCATGCAAACCATTACATCAGCACGCATAGAATGCACTTAGAGATATGTTTATATATAAAATGAAGTATGAGTCGGGGTGTCAGGGGTCAAAATTAAGTTTTGCAGCCACTAGCCAGCAGGGCTACTGACTGGGAAAATCCACTAGCCCCACAGACTTTTACACTGGCTCAGTGTCACTGAGTCTACCAAAATTGGTCCCTTTTAAGTCACTCTCCATAACCACTTCTTTGGTGCCCGAAGCTGTAGTTGCTCTCAATCAGCCTAATGTTGGGGTCCCTCCCATTTCTGGCCCACAGCCTTGACAATGTATGTTGGACTGCTTCCTTTTTCTTTTCCTCACCCTGTTTCCCCCCAACCTTCCACATAGATATTTCCCCACTACGACCATGGTTGTGACTTCTGCTATTGTTATACTTTAAACGATTGCTATTTACTGCATGTAACTTTATTCCGTAAACCAATGTTATATTGTGTTCTTTTGTTATCTGTATTGCACCTGTATGTTACCACTGTTGTATCTCACACCGTAACCATATCTACCCTCCCTGTGACGAGGTGCCTTCGAAAATGAGTCCCTGACTCAAAGGTTGTAAATCCAACTTTCAAATATAAATAAATAAATAAATAAATTATTGGGGGGCAGCATAGCGCAGTGGGCTAAGGCTCTGAGCTGCAGATCTGGAGACCTGGGTTTGAATCCCACAGCCGCCTACGTGCATAATGTGTGATGCTGAGCAAGTCACTTAACTTCCTTGTGCTCCCAAGTTGCATCTGAAAACAAGCTCTGGCTTACTGTGCTACTCTGGTTAACAATATTCCCTTCCCTTACTGAAATGTAACCTCGTCCAGCACAAGCCTGCAGGGCTCGTTAAAGGATCCACCAGCATTTGGCTCATTGGCTGGAGCTAATCTTGACCCCTGGGGTTAGTAGTGAGAAGTTTACACACACTCTTGGGGTTAGATGCTGTGTAGCATCTAACCCCTCAGGTGTGTGCAAACTTTGAGAAGCTTTTCAGCCTCAAAAACTATATATTTTGTTGCCAACATTTAATAACAGCAACTCCGACGTCTTTGGCTGTAAGGTACAGGAGACGGGAGCAGCACCGCATCATTTGACCTGATTGATCTGACTCCATGGTGCAACTCCACGCTGCAGAGTGTGGAGCCCCACCAAACTGGTCAAATGATGCGGCGCTGCTCCGGACTCCTTTACCTTATAGCCAAATACATTGGAGTTGATGTTATTAAATGTTGGTAACAAAATATCGTTTTTGAGGCTAAGAAGCCTCTGTGGGTTTCTGATTTGGGGACTAGGATTGTTGGGAAAAGTGGAACACAGGCATGTGCGATGTTCTGGCACAGACTCATGCACAACACTACTGGGGCAAGGTAACAGTGTTGTGTGTAGTGATTATTGCACATGTGATTTTTTTTCTCCCACTCTTCCCAGACAAGCACTCAAAGCCTATACTTTTTAATTTTTTTTATTTAGCAATACTGCAAACAGACTTAAAACCACATGCTTCTTACAACAGTGACGGCATGGTATACCAAAAATTGGGTTTGTATACCAGTTTTCAAGACAGAATACCTAGTCTTTGGTAATGGTATTCCATGTCGAACACCACTTTTTAAGATTAATTTCTAGTCCTGATAAGGATGATCTCTTTAAGCTGAGTGGCAACCATAACAAGAAGGGTCTCAGCCGGGTTGTGGGGGAGGGCTGGTTTTAAGAGGGAGGCCAGTAAGCACTTCTCCAATTTCAAGGAGAGGGTGGTAGTAACTTGGAGTACCACTGCTGGAAGTAAGATGTCTCATTGAAGGCAGTGGGTAGCTTCAGGAGAGGCTTGTACAGGCATAGAGGGAAGCAGTGTATTAAATAGTCTGCATTGCACGTTGCGATGTAATCCTGCTGCTCAGATGAATCAATCTTCACAATGGATCAGAATGAAATGCAATCCACTTTACAGTGACTTGTTGATTTGTATGCTATCTCTGCTACCTCTCCACCTCTCCCAGTAATAAAAGCCATAAAAAATGTGCATCACTTTCCCTCTTTTGTCTCTGCTGTAGCTCTGCCCAAATAAAGTGCTGTCTGGCCGCATACTGCACTTCGATAATTATGTTTCATGTAGGAAGGCGTCTGACAGTTCAGGTGAAGGTAGCCTGTCCTCCTTTGGTAGCACCCTGGCCTGTGACCCTGCCAGTCCGCCCCTGGATGGGGAGTACTGCAGCAGTCTGCATTATGGGTAGGAGGGCCCGGATATGGTCAGAGCTGATTCTACCCCTGACAAACCCCACCCGGGAGGGATGCACAATGTCCGGTAAGCATTTCTCTAGACATGATGCCAGAACCTTAGCCAAGACTTTAGCATCCACGTTGATTAGTGAAATGGGCCTGTAGCTAGCAGGAAGGGTATGGTCCTTGCCCTCTTTAGGCAAAACAGTTATGATAGTGTTTGACAAAGTGGAGGGGAGCTGTTTTTGTAAACGTGCCTCTTGCAGCGTCCCTGCCAGTGGAGTAGTTATCAGGGGCTGGACCAATTTGTAAAAATCCACGGGAAAACCATCCCCCTGGAGCCTTGTGTGGGGCCATACTAGATATGGCTAGGGCAATTTCTTCCTTGGTAATGCTCGCATCAAGTGCTTCTCTTTGTGAATCTGTCAGTCTGGGGAGGGACAGTGATTTGGTCAATTTACTGTAGTTACCCTTATCCCATTTCACCTGTGAGGAATACAGAGATTTATAGAAGTTGGACATGATCTCATTGATGGCCTTGGGGTTTTGAGTTAGCTTGCCTGAACAATTCTTCAATTTGTGTATAGACCTCTCAGCCTGCCTTTGTTTTAATCTGTAGGCCAACAGCCTGCTTGCCATTTCCCCGTCAGCCCACTCAATACCGCTGTTGCACCCAGTGTATGTATAGTTCGGCCTTTCTGGTCACCAGGATATTAAGCTTTAACCTGAGGGCAGTTAGTTCTGCTATCACTGACAGTTTCTGCAGAGAAGAGGTTGTTTCTTGTATTTTGCCTCCAGATTACCAAGCTTAGTTTCAAGTTGTTTGTGTTCCTTCTCTCTCTGTTTACATATATGGGAAGCAAAACTGATTATTTTGCCTCTTATGGTGGCATTATAGGCTTCCCAAATGCAGGCGGCAGAGGCTGAATCAGCAGGGTTATCTTGAAGGAAAAACTTTGTTTCAGCCTTATGCCATGGGACAAATTCCTTGTTGTGCATTAGGAGAGGGTCCAACCACCACATAAGAGATTTGGGGGTTTGTAGAGACAGAAGAAAGTTTAATACCACAGGGGCGTGGTCCAAAATATAGATCTGGGAGCTACTGACCCCAGTCATGGCAGATGTCAATTTAAGGCAGGTAAGCCAGAGGTCTAGCCTGCTGGCCATAACTTTTGGTGCAGAGAAGAATGCATAGTCATTGTCCATGGGGATGGGTGCAATACCCGCCAGATGTCTGACAGCTGGTGAAAGGAGGTTAGTTCCTTGAGGGCCTGGAGTTATCTTGAGTGGGCTTTGGGTCTAGCATTGGATCTGTCTAATAGATGGTCCAATGCCAGGTTGTCTCAGCCCACTAGTATGTCTGAGTTGTCGAAAGAGACATGCATGATTTTTTTGGATGTGCCATGGAAAATTTCTGGGGAATCTTCATTTGGGGCATAAATATTAGCCAGCGCTAGTGACCCTGCCGGAGTGGAGACCTTCATGATAATCCACCTGCCTTTGCCTCCTGTGTGTACCTCCATGGGTTGCCACTGTAGCTTTCTATGTAAAAGAATGGAGACACCCCTTTTGGCTGACCCTGCAACGCTGTGAGCTTCTTTACCCACCCAGTCCCTTACTAGCTTAGCTGCTTCTCTTGAGTTCAGCTTAGTTTCATGAAGAAAAGCAACATGGGTGCCCACCTTCTTGAGCCTGGAAAGTACCGTTTTCCTTTTCACCGGTGAATTGAGACCCCACGCATTCCAAAAGGTGGTTGTTATGTCATTGAGGTTAGCCGTAATCAGGGTGTCACCATTTTACGTGCCAACACATGGATACTATAAACCACAAAGTCTTGAGTGCTTCCACAATACAGCCACATTTGTTAAAACATTTGTCTCCCCCTCTACTAGATACCCCTCTCCTGTGGGTGGGTGGGGGTGGTGTCCATTGTTAGCCTCAGTGCAGATCTCCAGGTAACCAGTGAGATCACCTTGTCTGTTTTTATTTTACAGATAACCACCTCGAGCGGTTCAGTGAAGGCATTTCTGACCAGTCCACAGCAAGTGTCAGGAATGGAAAGCAGTGGGTCTGTCTAAGATTGCCTTCCAGGAAATGCTTTATCTTTTGTTTGTGTTTTACCAGTGAGAATAGGACATTGTCCAACCATGAGACTGTTTGCAAGTATACTTGTGTTACTATCCATCCTTTGAAAGTGTAAAACCATCACAAACCAGGGAAAGGAGGTTACTAGCCGTCCTTCCAGTGGCCAAATGCTACACCCCTGGGGTGGAATGATTTGCCCTCCTTGGCAGACAGCCAAGTACTCTCTAAGGGGAGTAAGTCAGAGCTATGGAGGACCAGCCGCCTATATGACTCCGGGTGTACTCTTCCCCACTATCCTGTCATTGTGCAATGCCCTTCATGCTGGTGGCATCCTGTAGCCCCGTTTAAGTAACTTTGAACACTTTGTGGTACACCAACCTTCTCAACTGGGGTGGGGCCTTGGCTAAATTAAGTCTAACAGTTGTGTGAAATGTGGACTACCATTAAGTGCTCACAGAAAATAGTAAGGGATCACAAATGTCTGCCTGGGCTGTGACTGCACCCTCAGCATTGCAATGACAAAAAGTCACACTTATACCTATGAGGTGCTGCCAGTCAGGCCCTGTAAACAAGTTATAATCTGTTACCTAGTCTACTTGTGTGTGAGACAACCATTGACCTAGCCTTGGCTGGGAAATAAGCCCTCACATGTCTTATGTCCTTAAGTGAAGAAAAAATACCAGGGACACATACGGCTGATTAGTTAAAACAGCCCCGAGAATAGAGGTTTCTCAACTGTCTACCTCCTGTTTGTGTAGAAGCACTACGGCGTTTCGGACAAATATAAAGGTAGTATCTGTGTCCTGTTATCCACAGCAACAGCGCTATGGATTCGATGGGGTGTCCAAGTGTTCCAGTTTCCCAGATCACTTAATGCCCATGTCGTTTCCCTCCCATCTGCAACTGCTTCATCTTCGGGAGCTATCCTTCCACTGGATAGTGCCATGTCAGTGCAAGGCAGCAGGTGGTTTGGGAGCAGGGAAGAGGACAGTGTCTTATAACTCCCCTGTGCCTATTACCTAACCCCAGTAGATCGATGGAGGGGGGCTCCACACAGAACAGTTGATAATAAAACCTGCATGCTCTGTGTTGACAGAACAGGAGGGTCTCTCAGCTCGGGCATTTAATGAGGTTTACCCTCATGGAGGTGCTTAATTTTCTAACATGTGGACACGAAGTAGCAGGCATTGCACCTGTATCATTATTATAACAATTAAACACAATAAAAAACATTTCAAGTAACAGTGGGCTGGAAACTAAGCCCCCTTCACTAAACATTTATAACTGAATGTGGAGAAAGCACCAATGAGAACCTCGGTGTACAGTATCCTCATGAGCTGACATTGTGGCTATCTTAGGGAGGGAAGATCTTAATTACAGCCCGCTAAGTGTAACCCTGGGGCCCCCCCCCATATGTGTCACCTCCCACTTTTGATAATGGGAGCCCCTAGGAGAGCATATAAAGGTAATCGTCAGCCTGATTAACACAGAAACATAGAAACACAGACTTTGACAAACAGATAAGGACTGCTTGGCCCACCTATTCTGCCCATTTCCCTACCTAATGGATAAGCTGCAGATCCTAGTTAACCAACAGCCTACTTTTTCCTACCCCCCTCCACTAGAATTACCTTATGTCTGTCCCATGCATTCTTGAATTCCCCCACTGTTTTTGACTCCACAGCCTCCTCAGAAAGGCTGTTCCATGTGTCCACAACCCTTTCCATGAAAAAAATACTTCCTCGTGCTACCCCTGAGATATCCCCCCCATCTTCAAATTGTGCCCCCTTGTTCTTGCATGTCTCTTTTTCTGAAAAATACTACCCTCTTGGACTTTGTAGATTCCCTTGAGGTACTTGAAAATTTCTATCATGCCACCCCCCCCTCCTTTCCTCGAGGCTATACATATTAAGCTCCTTGAGTCTTTCTTCATATGACTTCTGGTGCAGACCCTGCACCATTTTAGTTGCCCATCTCTGGACAGCCTCTGCCCTGTCTATGTCTTTGTGGAGATGGAAACTGCACACAGTACTCCAGATGGGGGTCTCACCAGCTGTCTGTACAGAGGGATAACAACTTCCTGTTTTCTGCTGATGATGCCTTTCCCGCTGCATTCCAATATATCCCCAGCACTCCTTACTGCCTTCTCATATTGCTGGCCCACCTTTAGGTTGTCTGACATGACTACCCCCCAGGTCCCTTTCCATTTTTGTTGTTAGTTTCACTCCCCTCATTGTGTACTCTTCCCCTGGGTTTTTGTTTCCCAGGTGCATTACTTTACACTTCCTTGCATTGAATCTAAGCTGCCATACATTTGACCATTCCTCCAACCTTGCCAAGTCCCTTCTCATCCTTTCCACCCCACCTTGTGTATCAACCCTGTTGCAGATCTTTGTGTCATCTGCAAAGAGACATACAGTACTTTTTCTTTTAGTCCCTCTGCAATGTCACTTAAAGACATTAAAAAGGACTGGACCAAGTACTGAACCCTGCGGTACCCCACTAGCAACCCCTCTTTCTTCAGAGTGAACCCTGTTTACTATTACCCTCTGCATCCTGTTGTCCAGCCAATTTTTACCCAGGCTACCACCTTGGGACCCACTCTAAGGCTGTCTAACTTGTTTATTAATCTTTTGTGTGGGAATGTGTCAAATGCCTTGCTAAAGTCTAGGCAGGACATGTCCACAGCCCCTCCCTGGTCTACTACTTTGGTCACCCAGGCAAAGAAATCGATTAGATTAGTCTGACACAACCTTCCCACTGTGAATCCATGCTGCCTTGGGTCCTGTGCTGCACTGGCCTCTAGGTACTCAATGATTCTTTCCTTCAGAAGTGATTCCATAATTTTCCCTACCACTGAGATCAAACTAACAGGTCCATAGTTTCCTGCCTCTGCCTTGCTCCCACTTTTAAGAAGTGGAATCACATCCACCCTCCTCCAGTCCTCAGGTACCACCCCATCCTCCCATGATTTGTTAAAGATGGTAGTCAGTGGTGTCACTAGTTCTCTCCTTAGTTATTTTAGAATTCTGCGGGAATCCCATCAGGCCCCATTACTTTGTCCACCTTCAGTTTTAAGAGTTCTTTCCGAACCCTTTCTTTTGTGAATGGACTGGCATCGACCCCCCTATCCAGAGTGTTTCTATTGTTTGGTTTCGGTACCTCCCCCTCCTCTTCTTTCGTAAATACTGAGCAAAAGTATTCATTCAGTATCCCTGCTTTTTCACTGTCACCCTCTGCCCATATTCCCTCCCCTTTATTAAGCCTCAGTATCCCTCCCTTGGTATTTCTTCACTTCCTAATGTCCCTATAAATGGTTTTATCCCACTTCTTAACAGAGCTGGCAATTTTTTCCTCAGTTTGGACCTTTGCTTTTCTGACTGCCTTCCCTGCCTCCTTCTGCTTTAACTGATATAGTTCTCTGTTCTGCTCCTTTCGTGTTTCCTTATATTTCCTGAATGCTATCCTTTTCTCCTTAACCTTTCCTGTCACCTCTTTTGAGAACCATAGTGGCTTTTCCTTCATTTTGTTTTGTTGATTTGCTTTATACAAAGGCTAGTTGCCTCTGTGATGGCAGTTTTGATTGCTCCCCATTGTTCTTCCACCCCTTTTTCTTGCCTGTTTGCTATTGCTTTTCTGAGGTACTCTCCCATTTTGCCAAAGTCAGCCCTCCTAAAGTCCAACACCCTTGCTTTTGTATGACTTGACTCTACAACTGTGTTTATTGTAAACCATACTGTTTGGTGGTCGCTTGCTCCCAGATGGCTACCCACTTCTATATCTGAGATCCCTTTTCCATCACCATTTGAGACTACCAGGTCTAAGATTGCTCCCTCCTGAGTGGGTTCCAACACTAGCTGTCTTAGGCATGCCCCCTGTAAGGCATTAAGATTAAGGGATTACACTGGGGGGGGATAGCCACAGTCTCTTACCTTTGGACATTCACTGCAAGCTAAGTCCTCAGATGGCCTTACAAGTTTCCATCATCGCTGCTGCATTATGGCCCAACTGGGGACTCCCCAAGTCAATTGCCCAATCCAGGTAAATCGGGGCCCAGTCCTCGGCCAGCTCTTCAGGCGATGGATGATCTTCCTGCTCCATGATCAAGCTTTTCTCTGGTAGACTGAGGGCCACAGGAAGAAGCTCGCCATTTGGCTCAAAAATGTTAGAGGTTTTGACTGGAGTCAAGTAGGTTGAGGAACCACTTCCTTCGGATAAATGAGCCTTCTGTTGCCTGCTTCTTGATCTGTTCCTCTGGGTGTTTTCCCTTGTTTTGCAGTGGGTTTCTTTTTTTGTCTCCCCTGTTGGGGGATGCTGCCTTTCTGGACCATTTTTGGACTCTGGGCAGTGACTACCAGGGTACCATGCTACTCGGTCATATCCATTGGATGCAGGGCCTCATCACAAAGCAGGGGTGGTTGCTGGCGCTGAGGGGCCCATTCACCGGCTATGTCAGCGAGGAACATTTCCACTTCTGCATGCGTGTTGAAGGTTATCTGTTCACCTCTGTAGTTAATCCTCATCTGTGCCTGGTATCTCGATGAAGCTGAAATGTTAAGCTTTTATAGGGCTTGCTTCACAGGGCCTTATGCTCACCTCCTGTGAGAGAGATCATATGAGTAGTCCTGATACAGTTGAATTTGACAGCCCTCCCAGAGTAGGCTTTTTAGATCTCTCGCTGCTGTCAGAAAAATCTCTTTAACAGGGTATCTTAAAAATTTGCACAAAATTGGGTGTGGTCGATTGCCAGGTTGCAGTCTAGGTGGCAGGGATCTATGGGCTCTCTCCAACTCCGGGATGTGTGATGATTTAATTTCAGCATTACCGGGAGGACATGCTGGAAAAAGGCAATCATATCGTTACCTTTAGTCCCCTCCTGTAAGCCCACAAGTCTGACGTTCTTTCTCCTCTCCCAATTCTCCAGATCATCTACTTTTGCCAGCAAGTATTGGAGTTGATTTTGCTGGTCTCATAGCTGGCAGTTGTGATTGTGCAGGATCTCTCCCTGCCTCTTGACATTAGTTTCATTGTCAGTTACACAGTATGTCAATTTCATTACATCTGCTTTTGTACTGGTAGTAGTTTTGATAAGTGCAGCTGTGTCCAGAAGGACTTGGTTCAACAATGAGGTTATGTTGCCCAATTGTCATTCCATAGACTTGGAGGTAGCTGGTTGTGAGTCCCTGGGATCCTCCATCACCAACTTTCTTAAGGTGGGTGCCAACTAGACCCTGGTGGTTCAGAACTGTCACACAGGCCAGCCAAGTTGAAATTAGGCAATCCCTTGTCACTTGACTTTGTATAACAATCTAAAGTCCAGTCTAGGCAATTCAGGTATCAAAATTTTCAGCTCGACCAGTAGATATGGAATCCATCAAAAATATCCTGGATAGTGGGTGCTGGGTCATCAAATCTGTTGAGATGGGTAAAGCTGGTGTTGCAGTAGCTCAGTTACACAGCTTCCATCTTGGATGGCAAGCTCCACCCCTCAGTGTTGGTATTTATAGAATTTTGTAACTCTATCTGGACACTGGAGGTGGGCTCCGCATGTGTCCCATACTGCTGTGGGGGTATCTTGTAAGTGCCAACATGAGGATTGGGGCCCCTGATGTCAGCAACCATTTATAAAACAACTGGTTGCGGGGGTCCAACACCAGGGGCCATCACATTGTATAGAAAAATAGTAATTAAACAAATTCCAGTGAGACAAAAGACTGACACTGGGGATTGGGGTTCTGGTGTGCAGTTGACAGCACAGTCAGGATGCGGTGCGAGTGACGACAACTGGCTGGTAGCGCTATATGACACAGCTGTCATTTAGTAAAGGACAGCTGTGTCATATACTACAAACTGTACGACACAGCTGCCCTTTAGTAAATGAGAGCTGTGTCATATAATTGAATTAGCTCCTAATAATCCCAAATACATTATAGTGCAGTAAGCTTTAATTCTTCACTTTGTGGTATGAGTTTGAAGACTGCAGATGTGTTCTGGTCCACAGATGATGACAGCCTATAGCCTCCAGAGAGTAAGTATAGGGTAGGCGCTCAGTGGGAGGGTTGGGATGGGGAGGAAAACGGTGAAGATGATGAGGGACCATTTTCTTTATTTCAGGTTTAAATAAAAAAGATGTTGGGGTCAGTTTTCTTTTCTGCAGGAATACTTATAAATCTATTTTGGGACACTGGGGGTGGGTTCCCCAGTGTCTCACTCTGCTGGGGGTTGTTAATTTTGACTGCTGACCTAGAGATTGGGCCCCCAGAGTTGGCAAACATTATTAAAATAATGGGCTGCTCGGGAGACATCTGACACCGGGGATGGGAATCCTAGTGTCAGACTGTAAAAATGAATAAATAAATACATAATTTAAATAAATATACTGCCACCAAGGACTGGGGTCCCTGGTGTGCAGATAAAGTTGAAGGCATGGTATAGTCAGGATGGAGGGGGGCTATAATGACAGTAGCCCTATCCCTTACCTGTGAGTGGCGACAGCAGCAGGTGTTGCAATATATGAAATGACTGCTGTTTATTAAAGATAGCTATGTTATATAGTGCAAACTGCTGCTTTCGCTCAATTCAGTTATAAATAGAATGTTGATTTTTGAACTGCACATGCTGAGAAATGGAACATTTTTATTAAATATTTTAAAAACGACTTAACTATGGGACCTAAAAACAACAAAAGCACACATTTTGGACCATTCTCTATCAAACCTGAAAGTTTCAGGTCTCAAAGACTTCTGTTTTTTAAGTTATTGGGTGGCATAAAAGTCTTAAAATTTTAAGAAAACAAGACTTTTGAGTTTTTTTTGCACCTCTATAAGTTCGCCTCCCCTGAACCGATCTACATGAAATTTACAGGATCAAGAGATCCTGGCACAGAGGCTGTGGCTTTCCACATTTCATGTCAATCAGTTGAATGGGGACAAAGTTATTAAGGTGCAAAGATTTTAGTTTAAAATTGAAGTGCATATGCAACCCTTATATACAGGCACTATCGTGCTATAGTTAGTGTTAAGTAAGCACTTTAACATTAAAGCCTCAAAGTTTGCACTTTAATAACTTTGTAACCATTCATCTGATCTAACTAAAATTTTGAATGCGCTGTCTGCCACCATAGATCTCTGGATGTGCTAAGTTGCGTTCCAGTCGGATATGCAGTTGTGAAGTTGTGAAGTACCAAAAAAGTGCTAAACAACACTTTTTGGGCCATTTTTGCCAGATTCTTTGCTTGTCTCTACAGTCCGGTTTGTCAGTCTAGTCTGAAAATTTGGGGGTATATGGGAACTGGGTCAGGGAAGTACCTTTTGAAGGTTTGGCGAAAAAAATATTAATCTGGTTAAAAGTTATTAAAGTTTGCCATTATAGCCTATGGGGAAAAAACATATGTCACCCTTGAAAGCACTTTTTGCTTTCCAAATGAGTTTGGTATTTTCGTGCTGCCACCATCTTGTATTGAGTTAGTGAGGTGGAAAAAACATTGTAGTCCAAAAAAATACTAGGTAAACACCAACACTTTGGTTTACCTAATCTGGACCCTAGTAACATGACCCAGGCATTAGTTTTTTTTGCCAGGATGCCCAGAAATATGTTTTTAAAGTTTTTCTGCCATTAAAAGTTCCATGGACTTTCGCAGAAAGCCCACAGGTACTTTCGCGAATGTCCCACTTCTACAATGGTGGGACATCCACGAAAGTTCTGAAGTACTTTCATTAAAGCTACCCATGTAAACCAGTGGGACTTTTGCAAAATTCTGTGGAACTTTGTCAAAAGTTCCACAGTTCAACAGCCCCAAAACACCACTTTCTTTGCCACTTCATAGCAAGAAAATGGTTTGGACTTTTGGGCTGAAATTTGCAGGGTGGCAAGTCCTTGCCCCATAAATGTGTCTTTTGCTGGTTTGATGAAAAAATATACATGAGTTCGAGTTGCAGCAGTCTGAAGTTGCACATTTTCCCATAGGATAACATTATGGCAGCCACGGCACCTTTCAGCACCTATATCTTGAAAACAGTTTGAGATACAGATTTTTCCACTAAGTACACGTGGAAGTGGCCAGGTCATGACTACAACTGTTCAGGAATTCTTTACAAAGTTGCTATAGTTACTGAGATATTGCTATAGTAAGAGTGGCCCCAAGGATGAACTGGGAAACTACAGACCAGTGAGCCTCACATCCATCGTGAGTAAGCTAATGGAGACTATCCTGAAGGAGAGGCTGGTGGCCCTCCTAGAGGCCAAAGGACTACAGGACAGCAGACAGCATGGCTTCATATGTGGCAGAAACAAAACAACCTGGTTGAGTTCTATGACTGGGTAACTAGGCAACTGGACAGGGGCCATGCAGTGGATGTCCTGTATCTGGACTTCAGTAAGGCATTTGACTCAGTGCCACATGGAAGGCTGGGAAGTAAGTTAGTAGGCACAGGGGCAGGTGCAAAGCTGGTGAGATGGGTAGGAAACTGGCTGCAGGGAAGGCAACAGAGGGTGGTGGTGAGTGGGGAGCTCTCACACCCAAGGGCAGTGACGAGCGGTGTTCCACAGGGCTCAGTGTTGGGACCAGTGTTGTTTGGGAAATTCATTGCAGACATATCATGGGACATCAAGAGCAAGATCAGTCTGTTTGCTGATGATGCCAAGGTAGGCGTGGTGGTATGACCTAGGGGGATGGCAGGGGTTGCAGGATGATCTGGCAAAGCTTGAAACCTGGTCAGACACCTGGCAACTGGGCTTTAATGCCAAAAAGTGCAAGGTGCTGCATTTTGGGATGAAGAACCCAAGGAGGAGTTACCAGCTGGGGTGAGTGCAGCTAGCTCAGACGGAGGAGGAGGAGGATCTGGGTGTGCTCATTACAGGGTCAATGAACAACTCAGCACAATGTAGGAAGGCAGCTGCAAAGGCCAACAAAATGCTGGGTTGTATTGCAAGGGGTATATCCTCGAGGAGGGAGGAGGTGATTCTGCCACTGTATAGGTCATTAGTTAGACCACACCTGGAGTACTGCGTGCAGTACTGGCATCCGTATCTGAAGAGGGACATTAAGTTACTGGAAGGAGTGCAGTGCAGAGCAACAAAGATGATCAAGGGGCTGGGGGACTTATCATATGAGAGGAGGTTGAAGGAGTTGAACATGTACTCACTGGAGGAGAGGAGAGACAGGGGTGACATGATTGAAACCATTAAATACATGAAAGGAATAAACAAGATGGGTACAGAGGGGCTGTTCAAAGTAAGGGAAGGGAGGGCCACCAGGGGCCATGATATGAGACTGGAGCGAGGAAGGTTCAGGAGGGAAATGAGGAGACACGTTTCCAGAGAGGGTGGTGGCTGGGTGGAATGCATTACCTGTTGAAGTGGTATGCAGTAGAACAGTGTACTGCTTCAAATGAGGATGGGACAGGACAAGGGGGAGGGTTAATGAAGGGGAAGGGTGGAAGGGGGGCAGCTGCAGAATAAGGGGTGCTAGCTGCACATTCAAGCAGACTTGATAGATCTCTAGGCCTTTATCTGCTGGCAAATTTCATATGTTCGTATGTTAATATGTGCAGTACAAGGGTTACTTGGAATGTCTCTAGGCCTGCACTACAGTATGCTTCTGTGCTTATGGGTATATGGGAGCACAGGGCCCAGAGGGCCTACACTCCCACTGATGCATACCATTTATGCTAAACTGGGAGTACTGGGCCCTCCTACACTATGCCTCTACAATTCTGGGCCCTGTGCTCCCACCTATGGATACCATTGTGCAAAACTAAAAGCACAGGGCCCTCCAGCACTATGTATCTATACTTATAGGTAGGTGGGAATGCAGGGCCCAGAGGGCCCTGTGCTCCCACCCATGGAAACCATCTTGCAATACTGGGAGCACAGGTCCCTCCTGTGCTATGTCTCTACACTTATGGGTGGGTAGAAGTGCAGGGCCCAGAGGGGCCATGCTCCCAAATATGCATCCTATTATGCAAAACTGGGAGCACAGGGTCCTACTGCACTATGCCTCTACACTTATGGATGGGTGGGAGCACAGGGCCTGGAGGGCCTGTGCTCCCACCTATAGGCACCATATGAGTAACATTTCACTTTCTTTAAAAGAAGGGAAATTCATTGCAAAAAAAACTCAGTTAATGCATCAGTTAGAGTTGATTCTACACCAACAAAAGTCTGGAAATTCAATGTTAGGGTTACCAACCCTAACCCCCAGACCCCCCACCCTCCACAGACCAACAGGCTAACAGGCTGGGGTGTGCTGTGGGGTTGTTGGGCCTAACTCTCACCCCATTCTCTTATACTGCTCCATATCAGCTTGTTTACTCATGGAAAGGGGTGAACATTAGGGCTGACAACCCTAAGGCACACCCTGGCACCTGTTCATCAGTGGAGGGTGTGGGGGGGTAGGGTTGTAACCCTAACATCAAATTTCCAGACTTTTGCTGGTGTAGAATCAACCCTAACTGATGCATTAACAGATTTTTTTTGCAATGAATGAAAAGATATATATATATATATTTTGCAAAAAACTTTAATGCATCAGTTAGGGTTAAGCCGACAAAAATTGGGAAATGTGGCATTAGGATTTCTTACCCTAGCACCCCATTTCCTTTCCTGCATAGACCCATAAGTGGGAGGGGGGGGCTGTCTAGGAGCCATTAACCCTAACACTCACTCCATTCTCCTATGCTGTAGCTATGTCACCTAATTTTGTAATGGAATGGAGTAAGCATTAGGGTTAATGGTCCCAAGGCAGCCCCTCCTGCATGTGGGTCTGTACAGGGGTGGGGAATGGGGTGTTAGGGTTGGAAACCTTAACACTACATTTCCCTACTTTTGTCGGTTTAACCCTAGCAGATGTATCAACAAAGTTGTTTGCAATTTATTTCCTTACATTTCAGATAGTATAATCATATCCTTATTTGCCTGTGGGAGCATAGGCCCCTCCCATTCCTCTTTTGATGCGTATATGTATGTAACTGTGGAAGCACAGGGCCGTCTAGCTCCTGAACTTCCAGTTATAGGACAACAGTGACCAGTCACCATAGCCATGGTATTACCCTACCTCATGTACCCAGTGCAGACAATTTCTCAATCCATGCCAAAATGTAACTCCACACAAGTGCAATGCCATCCTGCACCACAGGTGCAAAAACACATTTTGGCAAGGATTTGAAAAATCACAGCAGTGACATACATGAGTTGGTGTAATAAGAAGGCTATCTTGAAAATTTGTGCTCAAAGTATTTAAAATTCCAAATGTTACAAGCATGCATAGCGAATTTGCAACAAATAATCATAACTGTGCAATTTTTCATAATTTTAAACCCAAATTTTCAGCAAACCCTTCTTATGACCTCACTGCATGTACCCAGTACATACAATTTAGAAATCCCCACCAAAATGTAATTTTGCACAACTGCAGTGCCATTCTGTGCCACAGTTGCAAAAATACATTTTGGCTAGGATTTGAAAAATGACAGCAGTCAAATACATGAGGTGGGGTAATACAAAGGCTATATTGAAAATATGGCATGAAAATATTGAAAATGTCCAAAGTTACAAGTGTGCATAGCAAAATTGCTATGAATGGTCATAACGCAGCCATTTTTAAACATTTTGACTCCACATTTTCAACATAGCCTTCTTATGACCCCACCTCATGAACAATATGACTGTTACAGTATTACACAAATTCCACTGGAAAGGTGATTTTGCCAACCGACCACGAATTCACCTTTCCAGTGGGAGTTGCATAATGACAGTCATTTTGTTCATGAGGTGTGGTCCCCAAAAGGCCATGTTGAAAATTTGGGGTCAAAATCTCAAAACACAGCTGAGTTAGGCATAAAAGTTGAACCCCCCATTGAACTACAGTAAAGCACATTAACCTTAACTTATCGTACTGCAGTCCCCAGTTCCAGCAGCAAGATGTGTCTTTGATCAGGAGAGCAGATCTCAAACCTGGGACCTCTTGACCTGAGTGACAGTGTGCAGAGGTGTCAAGGTGGGTGTGTGGAGGTGGGTGCATAGTGGGTGGTCGGGAGTGATTAGTGATGGACCTTCTTTTTTTACAGGTTTTAAAAAAAACAAGACATTGAGGGAAGGTTTTCTTACTTTCAGGAAAAAGGACATAAGAATGTGGGGGGAAGCCACTGACCACCAATAGAATTTTAAAAACTGGGCAATGGAGGGTGAGGGGTACCACTAAACACCAGGGATAAACCCGGTAAACTGGGAACAGCACTGCACATAAAAAAAATAAATATATAATAAACATTAAATAAAAAAAACAAAAACATAAACGCATACAGGGTGGGAAGTGCTACTAGACATCAGGAAATTTTCTGAGAAGGTTCAAGTAAGAACCCACAAAGAAAAAAAAAACAAAACATTCTTTTTTGCCAGTGGAAAGCCTTTTCTGCCAGTCCTTTGCTATTCTGGTGGAAAAAGATTCTGCTTGGTGAAAAAGGATTAGTTTTGACAACCAGATGGCTGTTTCTGGGTACCAGGAGGCCTCAAATCCTATTTTTAATGACCAGATGGCCATGCTATTAATCCTTTTTCACCAGACAAATTCCTTTTTTGCTATCTTTTTCTATCATGGCAAAAAATGAAACTGGCTGGTGAAAAAGCATTTTCTATTTTCACGACCAGATGGCCATGCCAGTAATCCTTTTTTCATCAGACCAATTCCTTTTTTGCCATCCTTTTCATCATGGTGAAAAAGTAAATCAGCTGGCAAAAAAGGATTACTGGCATGGCCATCTCGTCATGAAAATGGGAAATCCTTTTCTGCCAGCTGGTTTCCTTTTTCACCATGACAAATAAGGACTCGTGAGAAAGGAAGTAAGCAAGTGGCAAAAAAGGATTAAAATAGTTAAAAAACAAAATTTCTAGGGCAATACAAAAGTTGGAAAGCACGTAGAACAGCTCATGGATACTCGATGAGCAAGATACATAGCTAGATGTTTCAAACAGACATCGCTAGGCACAGTTATAAGCTTTTCTATTGGCCAGAAATAAACAAGATGGTGGCTCATGAAAGGAATTTTTTTTCTGGTGAACAAGGATTGGCCCCTCAAAAAAAAAAGGATCCTTGTTCATCAGAGCAAAATCCTTTTTTTGTTCCATTCCTCTAGCCAAAAGAGTGAACTGAGCATGCTTAGAACCCCACATTTTAAAATTAAATAATTTTGGGACAGATTAATATTTTTTTTCACCAAACCAATGCAGACAAGCTCTATGGGACAAGCACTTCCTACCCTGAACATTTCAGATCAAAATTCCAAACCATTTCGCCACAGCGCAATCCAGCGCAATGTCAAAAAAGTGCAAAAAAAAAGAAGGTGAATTTAATACTTTTTTCACTATGCGCAGCTCAAAAACCAACAAACCAACTAAAATAAAACATGGCATGTCAAGAGACCTGCCCAACATGACTGTGCATGCAAAATTTTGTGCAAATCTGTTTAATGGTTGCAAAGTTATTAAAGTGCATATTTTGAGATTTAACATTAAGTGCCTGGTCAACCCTAACTATAGTGGTGCTACTGCACCACTAAGATATATATATCTACCTTCCGCACTCGTGATATTATCACAGTTCACTCTGCACTCATGCAAATATTTGCCATATTCCACAGTCGCCCATCATGTATCCTATATATATATATATATATATATATATATATATATATATATATATATACATATATATCAAAAACTTAATTAATGCATCAGTTAGGGTGAATACCATAGCAACAAAAGCAGGGAAATGATGCGTTAGGGTTTCCAACCCTAATGCCCCACCCCAGGTTTCCCACTCCACCACCTCAGCCCATCCCCCCACCCTCCACACACCAACAGGCATTGGGGTGTGCCATGAGGTCATCAGACCTAACTCTCGGCCCATTGTCCTATACTGTAGCATGTGGGTTCTTTATACATGGAATGGGGTGAGAGTTAGGCTTGATGACACCATGGCACACCCGAATGTAAACTTTTTCTTTAACTTTTTTGTACTGATGGAAATTCAGTTGAGTAGTGATTCATGCTGGTGTGGGATAGTAAGTTATAAGAGAAATCAATTTAGCTAGGAACAACAATTTGTGAAGATAAATTGCCTACATTATATTCCTGCCAGGATTCAGACTGTATCTAGATGAATTTAAACCACTGATCCTTTACTTACTAAGCTAATACACATTCAGTGTGCCACTGAGCAGCAGGTAAGGGACTTGCAGTTCCTCTGATAAAGAGGTTATGTCACAACCTGCAAAACAGGCAACTGGAGGATCTAATCCGAGCAGACAATTTGTCTTCACAAATTGCTGTTCTTAGCTGAATGTATTTCTATAATTTACTTCTGTAATTTACTATTACAGCTTCACACTACCATGAATTACCACTAAAGTAATGTAGCCCATGTGAGTATATTAAGGGTAAAATTAAGTTTACCATACAGTAGCTTCTTGTTGTTTTTACATTGTTTCTTGTGGATTTTACTTGGTAGAAGGTTATTTCTTTTCTTTCTTACTACTTCTAAGGGGCTAGCAGGGTATTGCTTTGGGGCTGTTGGAATTTTGAAAACTGTTTTGGTGGCTGTAAGTGGGCTCATTTGTTTGATGTTTCACTGTTTAGCAGACTGCATTTGTAGAGGCCTATTTCTTCTAATTTAAAACCTATTTGGTGTGATTTAACTGGGGCTGTTTCTTTGAATCAGAGACCTGTATCTTCTAATTTCAAGCCTATTTTGATGTGTTGTTGGTGAATCTGTTTGAATTGGAGACCTGTTTCTTTTGGTAGCAAACCTATTTTGCATTGTGAAAAGGAGGAGTAGGAGTTTGAAGAAGGTTGTGCAATAGCTACTTAAAGTCTCTTTTTGAGTGTGGATAGGAAGGATAGGAATATAAAAAGCAGTTGCTCTATCTAAATGTGTACAACAAAGGGGGTAAAGGAAATTAAGAAAATAATGTTTTGCACTGATAGACGAGTGAGAGGGGAGACTTGGGGGAGTGTTTGGTATCCTGCATCTGGAAGAGTGGGGGTCGCTGGTGAGCAATGACAGCAATGGGTAGGGTGGTAGGCTGCAACAACTGCGGTGCACCAATCTTTCTAAATATTGCCTGGAGTGTGTGAGGATGTTTAGAATGCAACCACATGGAGGAACTTAGAAAGGAGATTGAGGGTCTGCAGGAAGGACTAAGACAGGCAAGGCAGACTGGGGATGGGTTTAGCCCAATACTGGAGGGAGGAATAATGGGAGATAAGGAGGGGTGATTTAAGCCAACAGTGGTGAGGAGAGGGTCAGAAGAAGGGAAGCAGGGACAAGGGAGCCCAGGCCAGGAAGAACGATTGCCGGGGAAATCAGGTCAGGAGACAAAAGACAAATTGAAGGAAGAGATAGAGACTTGTGAGGGGAGGCAAAGAAGTGGCAAAAGTCATGCAGTGGAAAGGAGAGAACAGGTTGCTATGAAGAGAGAGGGAACGGGCATTTGTGAAGGGTCTTCAGAAAACAGTTTTGCACTGCTAGAGAGGAAGAAGGTGGAGGAGGGAAATGATGAAATTAGAGGAGTAATTGATTAATGCCTGGACCAAACTGGAGCAGGGGGAAGTTCTGCTGAGAGAATTGCAACAGGGGAAAAAGAGGGTAATAATGTGCAGGAGGAAGAAGAGAAGCTAGAAATGAGAGAGGGAGATGAATGGAAGCAAGCAGGGAGCAAGAGTGGTGGAATCTTAGTGCTGGGGGACTCAATACTAAGAGGAGTCAGGTGGGGTAGCAAGGGGGAGAGACATAGTCACATTTGGGTGGAGGCCATGCCAGGAATGACAGTGGAAAGGGTGGAACATCTGTTCTGAAATATGCTAGAAGGGGTAGGGACAAGCCTCATTTAATTATACATCTTGGGACGAATGACCTGGCTGACAAGACAGTAGATATAGTCCAGAGAAGGTCTGAGGAACTAGGATAATTATGTGAGGGGCAGGAAGAACAGTAACTTTTTTGGAGATACTTCCGGTGCCCAAGGCAAGCACAACAAGAAAGTTGAGAATAGAGAAATTTAATGGATGGCTAAGAACCTGGTGTTGTGCTAAGGGGTATGGGCTGTTGAGGTATGAGGAGGGAACTGGGAAGACAGTAGTTTCTATGCAAAGGACAGACTACACTTGAGTGAGGAGGGAAAGAAAGTGTTGAAACAAGGAGTACATAGAGGAAGTAGGGAATTTAAACTAGGAGCTGGGGGGGGCAATTGGCAAGAGACATGCAGAGACCACAGTTTGGGAAACCATATGAGCTTATCCCCCCATAACAGTGACAAAGGACAAATGGTAAGTACTATTGGTGATGCTAGTAAAGGAGGGCAGGATGGGAGGGGGGAAAGGGTGGAAGGTGGTTACCCTTAATGCTAGGAGCCTTGGGAGGAAAATTGCAGAGCTACAGGTGCTCATGGCAGAGGGAGAGGTGGACATTGCAGCCATCACAGAAACATGGTCTGCCCAATACAGTGACTGGGACCTGTCTGTACAAGGGTACAGGTTATTTCATAGGGACAGGGTAATTGGAAATAGAGAGTGTGTGGCACTATATGTGAAGGAAGAACTGAAGTGTGTAAGGGATGAAGGAGAGGAAGGTAGTACAGAGTCACTTTGGATGCAAATCCAGGATTCCAAGAATAGGATTCTTAGAATGGGAGTGGTGTACAGGCCGCCATCTCAGATGGAAGAGTTAGACAGGAAACTAGCGGGACAGATCAGGAGGACCTGAGAGAAGGGTAGTGTGGTGATTGTGGGGTACTTCAACATGCCAGGAGTGGACTGAAGTACCCCAACAACCAGGAACAGAAGGGAGCAGGTACTGCTGGATGCCTTCCAGGACACCTTCTTGCTGCAAAAGGTCAGTGAACCAACCAGGTTAGGGAATACCCTTGACCTTGTGTTGGCAAATGGGGACTTTGTGAGAGAACTTACAGAGGAGGAACCGCTATCAGGGAGTGACCACCACTTAGTATGGTTCACACTGGATATGGGCAAGGAAGTAGTGGAATCTGGCACAAGAGTGCTGGGCATCAGGAGGGCCAACTTTGGGAGGATGGGGAAGTGGTAAAAGGCTACCTGGCTAGAATTCAATCTAGTATGAACGCTAACCAGAGGTGGGAGCTCATAAAGCTGGGGATAGTGGAGGCAACCAAAACCTGCTGCAAGGCCCAGAGCAAGAAGGCTTGGGCTAGAAAACTGAGCTAGTTGAGCAAGGAGGTCATGGAAAAGGTAAGGAGGAAAAGAGCTGCCTTTAGGAAGTACAAGAAAACAGGGAGAGGGGAGGACAGTGAGGAGTACTTGATGGAACCAAAGGAGGGGATAAGGGCAGTAAGGGGAGCCAAGGCATCTACGGAACTCAGGCTGGCACAAGGCATTAAGAAGGGGAGAATGACTTGTTTAGGTACATCAGGGAGAAAAAGAGCTGTAAGGACCACATAGTAAGGATTAGGAAGGGGGGGGTTGGGTGGAAGCAGGGTGCGATAAGGCAGAAGTACTAAAGGAGTACTTCTGCTCAGTGTTTACTAAAGAGAAGGGGGGGTGACACTCAAGGGGGAGAAATGGCAGAAACAGGGGGAAGGGGGTGACAGATGGGGAAATCATGGAGGGCAGAGTTCGGGTAGGTTTGAAGGCACTGAGGGTGGATAAGGCGCCAGGCCCAGATGGCATCCACCCCAGGATACTGAAGGAGCTGGCAGAGGTGCAGGACCTTTGGCAGACCTATTTAATGCCTCACTACATTCGGGGTGTGTACCTCAGGACTGGAGGATGGCTCATGTGGTGCCCTTCCACAAGCGTGGCTCCAAGGATGAACTGGGAAACTACAGACCAGTGAGCCTCACATCCATCGTGGGTAAGCTAATGGAGACTATCCTGAAGGAGGGCTAGTGGCCCTCCTAGAGGCCAAAGGACTATAGGACAGCAGACAGCATGGCTTCATATGTGGCAGAAACAAAACAACCTGGTTGAGTTCTATGACTGGGTAACTAGGCAACTGGACAGGGGCCATGCAGTGGATGTCCTGTATCTGGACTTCAGTACGGCATTTGATTGGGTGCTGCATGGAAGACTAGGAAGTAAGTTAGTAGGCACAGGGGCAGGTGCAAAGCTGGTGAGATAGGTAGGGAACTGGCTTCAGGGAAGGCAACAGAGGGTTGTGGTGGGTGGGGAGCTCTCACACCCAAGGGTAGTGATGAGCGGTGTTCCACAGGGCTCAGTGTTGGGACCAGTGTTGTTTGGAATATTCATTGCAGACATATCATTGGACATCAAGAGCAAGATCAGTCTGTTTGCTGATGATACCAAGGTAGGAGCAGTGGTGAATGACCTAGGGGGATGGCAGGGGTTGCAGAATGATCTAGCAAAGCTTGAAACCTGGTCAGACACCTGGCAACTGGGGTTTAATGCCAAAAAGTACAAGGTGCTGCATTTTGGGATGACGAACCCAAGGAGGAGTTACCAGCTGGGGGGAGTGCAGCTAGCCCAGAAACAGGAGGAGAAGGATCTGGGTGTGCTCATTAAGGGGTCAATGAACAACTCAGCACAATGTAAGAAGGCAGCTGCAAAGTTCAACAAAATGCTGGGTTGCATTGCAAGGGGTATATCCTCGAGGAGGGAAGAGGTGATTCTGCCACTGTATCGGTCATTAGTTAGACTGCACCAGGAGTACTGCATGCAGTACTGGCACCCATATCTGAATAGGGACATTAAGTTACTGGAGGGGGGTGCAGCCCAGGGCGACAAAGAAGATCAAGGGGCTGGGGGACTTATTATATGAGAGGAGGCTGAAGGAGTTGAACATGTACTTACTGGAGGGGAGGAGGGATGGGGGGACATGATTGAAACCTTTAAGTACATGAAAGGAATAAACAAGATGGGTACAGAGGGGCTGTTCAAAGTAAGGGAGGTGGAAGGACACAGGGGCCATGATATGGAGACTGGAGGAGGAAGGTTCAGGAGGGAGATGAGGAGACACTTTTTACAGAGAGGGTGGTGGCTGGGTGGAATGCATTACCTGCTGAAGTGGTATGCAGTAGAACAGTGGACTGCTTCAAACGAGGATGGGACAGGACAAGGGGGAGGGTTAATGAAGGGGAAGGGTGGAAGGGAGGGGCAGCTGCAGAATAAGGAGTGCTAGCTGCACATTCGAGCAGACTTGATAGACCTCTAGGCCTTTATCTGCTGGCAAATTTTGTATGGTCATATGTTCTTAAGTAAGTTGCCATCATACAAATAAAATTAAAAAACATTTGTAAGTTCCTGCCAGGATTCAATCTACTGTATGTCTTCCTGAGTTTAAACCATTGTTCCTTTGCTTAAGTGAATGCACATTCAGTGTGCCACTGAGCTGCAGAAAAATTAGGTGTTTTTCCTGTGGTGTGGAGGTTACGTTGCAAATTGCAAAAACAGGTGACTGGGTATCTCATCCCAGCAGATGAGATGCCTTCACAAATTGTTCTTAGCTAAATTTACTTCCCATAATTTACTATTCCAACTCCACACTACCATGAATCACTAGTTAAGTGAGTTTGCATCTTACAATAGAATATGTCTAAACAAAAGCTGAGATATGAACCACTAATCATTTGCCTGCTAAGCAGGCACATACAGTATTCAATGTGCCTCTGAACTACAGGTAAGTTAGTTGTGGTTTCTATGGTGCATAGGTTCTGTCACAACCTGCAAAACAGGTGACTCAGATTGTATTCAGATTTAGACAAGCCTTATTTGGGACTTATTTATTTGACTACAACTTACTGAAAAACTCAGTCTGATTACCTGAAAGTCTGCTATTTAGCTCTACTAAAACCCTTCATTATATTTGCAGTAAAATGTAACAATGTTTCTCATACAACAAAAATTGTAGTGAGAAAGAAAAAAATGTGCTTGTGTAGGTATGAAACCCTATGTCAAGACCCAAAAGCTCTCTCACTGACATCCTCAATGACACTGCAGTCACATCACTCACTGAATGTAACCTTAAACTTGTCTAAATTCACAAAAGAGTATGTATGACCACAATAAGTGGATAATTAAAAAAAAAAACGATATTTGTGTAACCCCCTACTGGCCACTTGTTTAACTAGTAAGCACACCTCCCATACCTTTTCTGTCTAGGGGAAGAGAGAGGGGTGGGGTACAAAGCACAATAACAGTGTGTTCAAGACACAAACAGACCTTTACCAAACCCAGGTCCTGAGGAGAGAATTTTTGCTAAGGGCTATGCTACTTTTGCACTTCCGGAAGGGTACCCAGTAAATCCACACAGGAAGCAGTAACTAGATTGTCCATGCCAGGTTGGGATTCTCAAGTGTGGCTTTATTCCAAAACAGTTGGTACACAAAATCAAAGATGGACACAAAGGTTTTACACTTTGTGGCACAAGGCAAATGCAGAACACATCTTTTGTACACTGACAGAAACTCAGACTTCCCATTTATCATAAGATCTGAACTATTTTTAGCGGCAAGCCTGGACTGAAAAACACATCATGTTGTGGTAATGGTCAGCATGGAGCACACAAACTCTTCTAGCGGTACTGGCCATGACTTCAAACCAGTTCCTGTATGGCATAGGCTTTAATGTAGGAAATGTGTCATCTGGCCATGACTGAGCACATTGGTGCTTAAGACTCGGACAACCCCCACCAGGGGGCAAACTTTATCTTCAGGCATTGGCCATATGCACTGAACAAATTGGCACCCTTACAGAACCTGAAGTGCTGAACTGGTCACTCCAGATGGGGGGGTTGCCCACCTTTTGTTTCCTTATCCATACCCAGCCATTCTTTCAGAGATACACCTCAACAGCTAACGGTAGAACTATGCTTTCTTCAAATGTTAAACACATATAGCATTAGAGTCACTACATTAGAATGTAAAGGTAAAGTTCTGTACAAAGTGCTAAGTCATACCAGGGACTCCACTATTGTCATCCAACTTTGGGAAAACTTGTTGAGAACAGTCTCAAACAGAACTGGGTGCATGGGTCCCTTTTTAAGAGTAACACCACAAAGAAAACAGGTAGGTACATTTGTCCTGGGATACCCAAAGTCAGAATTACTCACAGTTTGTACACAATGGCAGCTTCAAAATGTTCTGGATCGAATTAGGAGATTGCCCCTCGCATCCACTCTGCAGTCCTCTTCACCCCACTGGGGATGAGGACATCAGGAAATCCTGAAGATGGTTTCCACCACTTCACAAGTCAGGCAAAAGAGTTCTCAGATTAGGGTGAGAGAAGTAGACCCTCCTCAGAGCCCACACAGCAGCTCTTCACTCATCCAACTGCTCACAATGAACTCAGAACTAAGCCTCCTGGCAGCTGGCACTGAGCTAACTGAAAATTCTACACTTCCCACTCACAGCTAGCTATGTGGCTTATGCAGCTGTAAGAGTTCTAAATGACATCAACTCTCTGCTCTCAGCTGAGACCAAGCAAGCAGAGAGGGACCAGGTGAAAATCTATTTAACTTGTTATTCATCAGCTGCCTTCCCTACCTAACACTGACACTGATGCAATTCTAGTAACCCCAAGGAACAGGGGGTTACACTCATCCCTAGCCGGGTAAATGAATGTCCACAGTCATTTCTCTACCCAGCACCAGGCCATCCTACCCTCTGTGTTACCTATGGGGAGGGGTGATCAGGCCCTCTCCTACCATGTGCCAGGCACAGGCAGGCAACACTAAAGGCTCAGAGGCCAGCTGATGGAACTTCAGCCCCTATCCTATGATCTATCTATAGAAAATCAGTGGCTCCAAGAAACTGCCTGAAGGACATCCTAATAGGCCAGAATTGAGACCCCTATTGCAGGTCAGTACCATAGCCTGTCTATCCCCCTAGCCCTCTAGGGAAAATCTATCTGACCAGGTCACCCCTTGGGGAACCTCCCCTCCAAGCTCAGGGTACCAGCAAACAAAACAACAAGGTAAACAATACATCACAATGCATTACATTTCCCACAACTCCCCCCCCCACAACCTCACACCTGTGTAGAAAACATATTGACACCCTGTTAACTACAATCAATCCTAAATCTCTAAGAAAAAAGAGGAACTCAGCTGAGCTCCCATATCCTCTTCCTTTCTTTTCTTTTCTTGCTTTCTTCCTCAGGAGCACCTGTAAGAGAAGAAAAACAAAACACCACATTCTGCATTCTACACAGTGTCTAAACCTCCACAGAACACTAGACAATCCCAAACAATAGTTTTCTAGAAAAGTACAAAAGTAGAAAAATGGAAAAAACAGACATTATGCAACACAGTTTGGAGGATGGAATGCCCTAAATGTCCTACACTGGTGACAGAATGTTGTTGCCCGAGGGCAAGGTCCGTGAAAGAGTCTTTTGTGGGCTGGAGCCCACTAAAGAACAGTCCTGGAACAGGGCAGGGCATGAAAAGCACTGCAATCCATGGGGAGAGTCTCTGAAGACAATTCAAACAGTTTGTGGAAGTCTATCAGTGTAAGTTGTGTTGTGCAAAGTCAGTAAAACATAGAAAAGTGGATCTTACCAGTTCCTTGAAGAGTGAAAAAAAAGGATCACCTTACTTCTTCCAAGCTGAGGACTGTCTCCCTCCAGGCGGCATCTTTGGATACAGTTGGAATGACGTCCTCTGGAAGACCAGACCATGAAACAGGAAAATAGCTGGATTGATGTCATCTGGGATACCAGGTGATAAAACAGGAAAACAGCTGACATGATATCATCTGGAATACCAGGTGATGAAACAGGAAAACAGCTGGATTGATGTCATCAGGAAAGCCAGGCGATGGAAACAGGAAAACACTGATGGGGTGAAGAATGTGGATGTACCTGAAGAATTCCTGGAACACCAGTAGAGCTGCATCTTCCTCTTTGGATACTGCTGCTGCTGGATGACAGACACTGCACTGCCACTGCTTTGTTTCTCTTGGGGCCTGCTGGGCATATTCACAGGAAGTGGTACCATTAAGGGTAATACCACTTGGGGTGAGGTGCAAGAACTATGACACCATCTGGGCGTTCAAAGTTGATGTAGTGGAATGTCTCATTCCCTGTCTTGACCACTATTCACACAGTGTCCATAAACAAAGTTCTGCCCAATTTCCACAATTTCAGTTGATCATTGATGACTATGTCCCTGACACATGCTGCTGCTCCAGGGTACAAATTCTTGCTTTCCTCTTCCAATAACTAGGATTGCCTGTTCTGTTCAATTTCCTCCCAGACTCTACTAGGAAAGGTGGGAAAGGACTTCCCATATATGACATCAGACCTCCTATGTACCAGTCTCTCCTCCTGACTACTCTTTGCAAGTGTGCGACCCATGGCTCAGCTTGGGGGTGGCCAGTCCTGGTGAAGCCAGTGCCGCATACTTAAAGACCAAAAGAACTTGTCACAACCATCTCTGTGGGCAGGTCACTGGAGCCTTCTTCTTCTCTCTCTGAATCCTCCAAGGCAAGAGCTTGATGCGACTCTCTGGGACCCGCAACATGAAGATATATTTCTTCATCCTCCTTTTCCTTACTCAGGATCTGAGCCCAGGAGTGAGCAGATGTTCTCCCTCCTGAGACAGTCCACTCCTTACTAGGCATGGAGGTAGACACCTCCCAGTTCAATGTCTCTTGCAGTTCATCCTCTCCTACTAGGTTAGGACTAGAACCCTCCTTCCATAGGTCCACGGATCCTTCCATTGCACTGTCCATCTAGGATATAGGCGTGGAAATATCTCTTTGTGTCTGCCCTTGCAGTAGATCCATACTCTCTCCTCTGTGCCACACTCCATGGGGCATCCCCCCAATTCTAAACTCCTCACTCATAGCTAGCTATGTGGCTTATGCTGCTGTAAAAGTTCTAAATGATGTCACCACTCTACTGTCAGCTGAGACCAAGCAAGCAGAGAGGGACCAGGTGAAAATCTATTTAACTAGTTATTCACCAGCTGCCTTCCCTACTTAACATTGACACTGAAGGGATTCTAGTAACCCCAGGGAATGGGGGGTCACATTTGCATATCTGTTTATATATAACTGTTTTAATTTTTACCTACTTTATATTCAAATAGTCCCTCCAGGGGCATCATGCAAAGACTATCTTTATGGGGGCACGAAATCCAAACCTCTTTAGTGAGTCTTGGGGCATACCAGAGCAGAACTAAATGTTTGGTACTGCACTCAGTACCTGTTAACAAAATGTGAAGGTCCAGGCAAATATCAAGTAATCCAAGTATTTGTTAAGTAGCAGCCTGGTCAGAGGCTCACAGAAGGACTCACTGGCCCCAGTGCTTCGACTCTGAATGAGTATTCATCAGGGGCATACTCCCTGCTGAAGATTTGAAAATGTAGACGTTAAATGGTGCAGTTTGGTGCATTTTAAGCTGCAGGAGCCTAAAGTGCTCCAAAATTCCATCTCACCCTCAGTTCAAATCCAAAGTTAGACTGTCTCTAGACTCATACTCCCCTTTTTTGTTTTCTGCATAAAGATTCAGTAGCTTTTTTTGTTTCTATTCCCCCTTTCATCTCTGGTTCCTACTGAACTTCCCATCTCTCACCATTTTCCTGCTTTATTTCTGTCTCCCTCTCCTACATACCTCCTTGTCACAGAGATCATCACTCTCACTATCACTCCTCAGTTCTCTTCCTGAAGACCACTCACCACAGCCCACACATATTTCAAAAATGAGTGGGCTGGGGTGGTTCGTCATCAGGGAGAGTTAGTTGTGATTTCTAAAGATTAGCTCTAGACCCAGTCAGCTCTAGCTCTGTATTGCTGCTTTGACTCTGAATTTAACAATAACATAACAGGACTGTTCCAGGTTCATCAGGACAGGCATCAAGTTGTCAGTCACAACATGATGATGAGACAACACTAGTATTACTTTTCATGCCTCGTTCCTCCTTGGCATCTCACTCCTTCTCTTAACTGGCACCACCCGAAACATCAGCACTCAGGAAATGCTTCACACACTGATAAGCAAGCTCCCAATTTCATCCAGTGCTCACACATGCATGCCTGTTAATCAGCACCTTAATTCTTAGATGCCATAATTGATTAATTCAGGGAAGCCGCTAATAATCCTGCCCCCTCCTCCAAGCATCACGTGGGCTGATTCTGACATTGCACAGCTTGGTATCTTAACCCTTGCTGTGCTGCAGACTGATATATCAGTCCAGAATTCCTATACATTCTAATTCTGTCAGCAGCCCAAGGGTTAAACAACCTTGAATCTAAAATTTCTATTTTTAGGTTCTTGGGTGTTTAAAAAGACAGCACCGGGGGAACATTTAAGGGGGCTTATACTCCCACTTGCCACAACTGCATGACATCACTGAGTCCCTCCACAATCTCATTTTCGGCTTGAGACCCTCTGTCTTAGAATCTGTGGTGCCATGTGTTCTGTTTGAGCTGTGGGACATGCTGCAAGTCCATATGATGGTGCTGAGCTTGTATGCTGTTCAGTGAAAGCACGCTCCCTGCTTTGGATGCTGTTCAGTGAATGCATGCTCCTGTAGTTGTTTCCATGGCAACTGGTTCAAGTTGCTCACTGAAGTTACTGAGGCAAGAAGCAGAAACAACAAGGTATTGAAACACAAAACTAAAAAAAATCAGTTCTGTGAAAAGAAGTCATTTTTTTCCCTTGGGTCTCATGTGAGGTGAAGTCCCATGATATCCTGCATTGTAGCATCATGGAGTTTCTATGTTTGCTGAGCTGTGTGTTTCAGCAACCCTTTGAGTGCTGTTTTTTTTCCCTACCTTTATAAAATTATTTTCTTCTGCAGTGAAAAACAAGACCAAACACTGATTATCTTTTGCAACCCAGCGGCATAGTAATGGCAGGTAATTAATTCACTGCTGGCTAATATGTTTGGAGGGGCTGAGAACTTAGATGGGTGCTTGTTAGCTCTGAATAACTGCTGTCTGTTGCTAGTGACAGACTCTAAAAGATTTTTAACCCTGTATCCTACCCTCTATTTAACAGTAGTTGTTGGGGGGGCTGGGAAAGCATTGAGCAGCAACATAAAGCTTCAGAAAACTTGAGAGGGCTGCTTTCAGAAAGCATTAGCATTAATGGTGGCTCATTTTTTCATATATGACATTTTTTATTAGCTGGGATCTTGTTTTAAAACTAATACGCATGCTGTGTGTCTAAAGGATATTAAATTATGAATGTAAGTCAAGTGGAATGTCAACAACTAATCATATCTATTGAACAACCAACACTTTTTATAATCTGGTGCTTTTAAGTCTGAGTTTATCGCACCATTTCTTTGTGGGACAAATGTGGGACAGGTAATTTAAGGGGGTAAAATGTGAAAGTTGAGAGGTATAAGTAGTACTCATAAGAAAATATATGCCACAAACCAAATGAATAAATAAATATTTGGTGCTAAAGTATTTTATCTCACTGAAAGAAAAGTACTGTATCTAGTTATGTATTACTTGCTGCATTAACACATTTCTTTCCTACAATACTGACTCCATTGTCTTTCATAACAGTTTTGAACAAAAGCATGTCATTACTACTACAATAAACCTGAGTAGACATTAGGTCCCAGGGTAGGACAGGGTAAAACAGCAGACTAGATGGACCGGTGGACTTTTTCTTCAGATATTTACTATGCTTCTATGTTACTGGTTGCTAGTAAATATTCATAGCACCAGTCAACTCCTGCTGTATAACCTTATGACTTTGTTGTTTTGCTGCACTGGATAAAGTGACCCAATCAGTTGATTAAAAATGCTGTTTTTTCACACATTGATCTGTTGCTCTCTCTCAAATGCCTGACTGCTGGGGTTGGGGAGGGGGCTGACTTTCCCACTGAAATGTCTCCTTCCAGCATCAAGTGCTTTTGCGTCAGTGCAGAACCATCAGAGCCTCTTCAAAGCATCTCCCAGGAGAGGAGGGGGAATACTTTGCTATCACAACTGTGAAGCGCTACCGGGTCTCAGCTCTGAGCTTTACCACACCGCTGGCTGTGCCCTGGTTTGAGGCTAATTCTCATGTGCAGCTGCTCTGTCTGAAGCAAAGCCGGTGAGACAGGAAGACTAACATGTGGATGTGCCCAGTGAGTGTGCGAGATCATGGGATGCACACCAACCAAATCTAAAGCCACCTACACCCATGAAAAGGTCTTGCGGGACTTTGACACTTGCTCAACCTTTGTTTCCAGTCTGACAAGTTCTGTCTCAACACCAGAGAGACCATCCCCTAGATCCTGCTTGGAGACCACAAACACCATGAAGCAGAACTTTCTGATGGGTAAGCGGTTTTGCTGCTGTTCTTATCTGCAGTGCTGCCGACCTCATCTCTAAGAGTACTCGGCAAGTTGTTCTCTTGTACTTACTGTAGCAGGGAGACAAAATGGAGTAAACTGTCTTTGTTATAAATTCTGTGCAAAACACATTTGCATTTTCCTAAACTATAGTGACATCTGAAAGCGTGTTGACCATGGTGATCAACGTCACTTGGGTTATCCTTCAAGAAGCACCCTATGAAAAGTTACAACTCACCACAGTCCTTGGATAGTAACAAGGAAAAAGAGATGAAATGTTCAACTTGGCAAAAAAAGCAACAACACAAACATGATCATGTGAAAACCAAAATTGCATTGAAATCCTTTCAGACCACAATAATTTTAATGATTTGACTGGGTACAGTCACATATGCTATAGGAGGTGTTTCACACGCTTTTGAAAGAGTTACAGGGTTTACTACTTCTACAAGCTATGCCTGCTGTGTATTTCAGAAAGTGTCTGTCATTGACAAATGGAGGAATAGAATCTTTAAACTGCGTTAAGCATTCTGTAGCATCAGCTCACCCTGTTGTACTAGCTGTCAGGTCTAGCAAGAACTGTTAATTGTTCATGTTAATCTTGATGAGGAAACACCAAAGTGTTTTAGTTTCAGGGTCATCAGATGCACTAAGTATCTAGTAAACGCTCGTTGCTAATTTAGATGATCATTGTAAATTTAACTATTTAGTTTAGTGCACAGAACCATAGCACAGTAGTCCAGTTTGCATATTCTCAACAGCACAGTGCAGCCACTGAAATCTTTTACCTGGGGACAAGCATTACATTTGAGATTTTATAATGAAATGTAATATTGAGAGGGATTATAATAGGCTTCAATTGAAGTAGGGAACAAGTACAGTTGTCTTTTTCACTTAACAGGTTGTCAAATGGTAGCCCAGCTGAGTTGCAGTCTCTTGTTTAAAGTGAGTCCTCCTTCTACACATATTACTTCTAGGAGAGACTAGAGCAGGGGGATGATGACTAACTTATTCAAGGTTACACCTTAAAGCTACATAGTCATTAGTTTTTATTTCTGCAGTATTTTTCTTTTTCCATTTGCTCATTAGGTTTACTACCTGATGATACTGGATGGGATATAAAGAACAATACATTACCTAGATGCTGACATATCTAGTTCTGTTCCATGTCATACCTCATCAGCACTGTGCCTCACTTAATGTGACAACAAAAGTGATTAATTTTCCCAGCATGTGATTGGCTCTTCTTGGTCATTTATGGTGTCACTTACCGTGAGATCATAGAGTTGAAGATATGTAAAGAGGAACAGAGTTAGCTATGTCAGCTTCCAGGTAGAGTACTGTTTCACACTTCACATAGGCATTGTCAGAAAATCTTCTAATTAGCAAAAGGGGAAAATATTTCAGATATAAGAAGCAAAGCTCACTACTTTTGAAACTTAGTATTAATTTCAGGCATTATACTAGCTCTTTAAGAGGCTTTAATGGGATTTGAACCTGTCTCCTGGTTCACAGTTCCACATTCACATCACAGGCTGCACTGCCTGTTATTATTATGTATGAGAGAGAGAGAGAGAGAGAGAAAGAGGGAGGGAGGGGAGAGAGAGAGAGGGAGAGAGAGAGAGAGAGAGAGAGAGCTTTATATAAAGGACGTGTTGTATGTGTGTAAATCATTATGTGATACTTTGAAAGAATCTGCACAAAATAATGTTGTATTATACTGTGTGATATCAAAGAACAACAAATGCATCCTTGAAACTAAATTAGATGGTACATTTCTGTTACATATTTCAGTATAATTTCTGTAATGAAATGGCAGGGTTGCTTTGAGCAGTATGAAGTCTATCCAAATTCTTGGAGGTCATCCAGTCCTTTGATCCCCCATCCAGGCCAATCCCTCCTGCCCTCTAACAAGGCAGTTCTACCATTCTGGCCTTGTGGCGGTTGCTACCCCTCTGTTGTGTTTTCAGTCCTGTATTTCCGCACCTCTGACTCTTGGTCCTGCAGCAACCCCTCCATCCCCATTACCAACCCATACCTCTCAACCTCTTACCTCATGAATCAGGGACAAGGCTTAGAAAAAATCAGGGACAAAGACCCCAAATCAGGGACACATCTTAAAAATCGGTACTATTCAGTCAGAAAGCTGATAGAATAAGGGGATTAGTGTAAGATGCATTTTCTGAAGAGGAACAAGTCTGTAACTTTAATGTCTGCCATTATTTTGTACTTTCAATCCTCACTGTTCTGTCACAAAAACACAAATTTTACGAGGGACAGAGAAAAATTTTGAGTCAAAACCAAGGACATCCCTGAAAATCAGGGACAGTTGAGAGGTATGCACCAAACTTCTCATGGACTTACTTGTTATCCACCATTTACCATTTACCCAGGACAATACATGGTGGTGAGTATCCTGCCATGTTGTCATGCAAGAGCCAGTGGGGGTGGGGGGGGGATAAGACCAGAGCTGTGTGTTCTTCCATTTTTTCTCCCCAGGACATCATTGTGCAGTGACATGTATACATGCATGTGGTGATGGGCATGCGTGAAGGTGTCTGGCAGCAGGCCCATCCCTGTAGTGTGCATTCACTTGTGCTACCACCTGGCCTCTGCCAGGTGGTAGTCACATAGCAAGACACTGTGTCCCCCACCCCAAGGGAGGACAGCTGTTCCTGGGATGCTTAATGCTCCCTCCCCCTGCCCCTAGTGTTGCGAGCTTGTTCTGAAACCTGAGTTACTGGCTTTATAGGTTGTAGCCCTGTCGCTGTGCTGACAGACTGTCCAGTTGCTTTCTCTTTTAATGATTATCCATCTGTACTCATTCACTGCTCCCTTCCTATACTCCTCTGTTCTCCTTAAACCTATATCATTCTCCCTTCTGCTGTCTTTGCCTTTTCATTTGTGCCTACCAGTGCTGCAGCCACCCTACCTCCTCTGTTTTTCCTCAACCTCACCAAGTGTATCAGCCTACATGGGCTTGACCTCAAGCTCCTTCACCTCTGTGCTTCTGCTATACAGTAGCTTTCTCTTTACCTACTATTCATAACCTCTTCTTCTACACTGGTAAACACCCTAGTGTTTGGAAGCTAGCAAAAGTTGTTCCTCTTTACCCAGTGATGAACCCTTTTCCTCTGATAACTACCATCCTAGTCTTGGATCCATGACAGTTGGTTGACAAATAATTTTTTGATCAACGTTATAGTGACTCCCTTATGTAGACCACATTTGTGGTTTGCATGAAGGGAGTCAATGGACACACTGTTTTCTTTGGGGGGATTCGTTCCCAAACCCCCCATGTTGGTGGCTCTGTCCCCCGCACCACTGCTACTAAAATAACTAACTCTGAGTTGTTCCAGGGAGGAGTTGTAATACCTCTGGAAAGCAGTGGTGGGGTGTCACACCAACACTACAGTCACCTGGCGCTGTTGTCGCTGTAGTGTCGAGCACTGTTGAATTGCTGCAGTAGCATCAGCATACCCTATTTCTCTTACCGCAGCACTAGCTAGTTCTAGAAAAACCCAACTTTCCCAACATTCCTCCTTCATTGAACTCTTCTTCCTTCCAGTTCGGTATCTATGAATAAATCCTATTCCGCCGTCTCCTCCCTTCTCAGTTGCACTGACTATGTCTTGAAAGGGATGGACCAGTGCTTGATTACCTCAGTGATTTTTGTTAACTTTGCCACAGTTTCTCACTCCCTTCATCTGCTAAGCTAGTTCCTACAGCACCTGGTTGACAGGTACCAAGCGATTCTTGTGGGTGAGGCTCCACCACACTCCCAGTAGGGATATCTGTTCTTCAAGGTTCTGTCCTGGCCCATATCCTGTTCTCAGTTTTCTTGAATGTCATAACAAGACTTGTGTCTCCTTATACATTCTAATTTAAGCAGATCACATCATACTTTTTTCTAGTGGACCCTCAGCCACTGAGTTGACAGCACAGCTACAGCAGGACTTTGACAATGTACAACACTGACTTTGTGCTATCCATCTCACCCTCACCCTCAATGGTAAAAAATAATCTCTATGACCTTTGATGCCAGGCAACCAATGGTCACGATCCAGTCCTTTTCAGTCTTCTCAAGGCTTGATGACATCTTTAAATACCTGTGTGTCTGGCTAATCATCAGCTGTACTTCTCCAGTTACATATATGCCATCCAAATGAAATTAAATTCCAAGCTACATGTATTGTATTATAATAAAGCTTAGCTTGCATCATCTTCTACATCTGTCGCAAGATCATTGTTAAAACAAACCTTCCATTTCTTGACAATGGAGATGTGGTTTATTGTGTTGCTTTCAAGTCCATCTTAGTTAGACTGGCTCCCTCTTTCATGCTTCCGGTTGCTTTACTCTTAAATGACCACCTCGTACCCATCACTATTTCTTAAACGCCAGCCTATTGCTTTTCCCTCTTGAGGGCAGATGCTTTTCTCACTGGGCTTCTTTCATCTGTAAATTCTGGTTTGGTCTCCTCCCCACTATCTTTGTTCCTCTATTTTCCATTTCCTCCCCTCCTCTAACTTATCCAGAAGCTCTGACTGGTGCTCCTTCTCCGTTTCACATCTCAGGTCCTCAGGTGGGCAGAAGGCTTTCTCCTACAGACTCGCCCTTCTTTGGTCTAACCTCCCTCTGTATCTGCCCTCCCTCTTCTCCTTTCACTTTTGAGGCTTGGCTTTGTGAAGTCAATCCCCATACCTGCCCCTGTCCCTAGCTCCCATTTTTCATTACAGTTATAAACTGTTATCAAAACATCATAACAGCTGTCTTTTTTGACTTCTCCTTTTTCTTTCTCCATTTTATGTATTGTACTGGTTGATATATTGTTCTAATAAATATTACAAATCTATATTTTCCTCCACTGTTCCCCATCCCTTCGGATTCATCTGGCAATAAACCTTTTTGCTCAGTATGCTCTTCCATGAGAAACATTTCTAAATAAAGCGCCATCCTAGATATGTATTACCCTAGTGCAAAGTACAGAATTGTTTACTTATTTTACAGATTTTCAGTTAGGAAAATAGACTCAATTTATTGCAACAATTTTTTTTAAATAGAGCACATTTAAACAAGGTTTATTCCAGTTATATTTCTGTTTGTGTAAATGTCATCCATTACCAAGGTTTAACTCAAAAGTGCTATGTTTATCTGAATGAAATTACAATATGGTTATTAACCATGCATAGCTATACCTAGGGCAGGGTACTTTTTAACATCTGATATTCATTCATTTTTTTAAAATTTGGTGACTGGGATAGACGCACTGAACCAGTGCTCATTTCCAGGTGTCACCTGGTGGATGGGATACAACAGAGAGTGAAACAGCAATTACTAAGTAACAACAATAGGTGCACGAACATGCATGATAAAAATCACAATGCAGGTAATGAATTTTAGAGACACAAAAACAATGTAAAATGTGTACCTGTATGTCAGTTATGTGGTCACCAGATTGAGAGCTGAGGGAGTGTGCCGCAAGTGTAAGGTAATATATTTATACAGAACCAGTGAGGCACAGAGTACAGATTACATCGTATACTGAGTTGTAAGCTATGTATCTGAGCTGGTAAAAATGGAGAAAACAGGTAACTTATCAGAGGGGGGGATGGATAGGACATGGGTGGTGGTAACGTGGAGAGAAGAAAATGCCTAGCATTAGATGCATTCTTTTGTGAAGTGTGTCAGAAAAAGTGGTTTGATAGACTGCAAGGAGGAAAAAGGAGGACTAGGGAAAGGGAGGCTGTTCCAAAGTGATGGAAGTTGTATAGAGAAAGCAGACTGGCATACTACGGTTTTACTGTGAGGGATCTAGAGGAAGGAGCAGTGAATGCTCGAAGGAAGTAGGAGGAGGGGATGGACAGGTCAAAGAGAGAGGAGAGTTAAGTGGGAACAGTGGTAAGTCAGTATTTGGCCATGAAGGAAGAATGCCTCCTACCCATGTGACAGTGATGTGTCTGGGACCATAGAATCAGCAAGTACTAGTTTAAAGTCAATTTTACAACTGCAGAGCTGAGATCTTCTGTAAATTTCCTTATCCAGTGAGTGCAAAAGGCTAAGTTTACAGTTTAGCAAATACTTGAAGGCTAACTGAGTGGGCTATTCTGTAAGAAAACTGTGTAGAAACTTCCACAGTCTGGCCCAGTACCGTACTCTAAAGTCCAAAATTGGTCGGGGCACCTCAAAATCACATCCTGGCAAGCCCCCACATTGTAAGCCCCCTTCCTGTGATTAGGGGTATGATGATGGAAGTCTGACAGGAGGGGGGCACCTATAGCAGAAAGAAGTAAGATAGCAAGGATGGGGATGGGGTAAAAAGGGGTAAGGCCATCAAAAAATGGAGGGTAATGAGTACCAATGCCCATAGTCTAGGTAACAAGCTCCCTGAACTGGTGGCCTTGATGGAAGAGGGATGCCTGGATATTGTGGTAGTCACAGAAACATGGTACATGGAGAACCATGACTGGGATGTCAACATACCAGGGTACACAATATACAGGAGGGACAGGGAGGGTAGAAGAGGAGGAGGAGGAATAGCTCTCTATGTAAGGGAAGGGATAAAGCAATGGAACTAAAGGGTAAACAGGGAGGAAAGGAGGCACTATGGGTCACCCTGGAGACTGGAAAAGGCACCACAATCTGTACAGGGGCTGTATACAGACCCCCGTCTCAAGGGGAGGAAATGGACAAGGAAATAATAGAAGGCATCCTTAGGATGGCAGAGAAAGGGAAGATATTGTTGATGGGATACCTGAATATGTCAGATGTTAACTGGAGCACCTTTGCTGCAGCCACATCCAAGAGCAGGGTAATTCTTGATGCCATACAGGGGGCATGCCTCAGACAGCAAGTGTTGGAACCCACTCGGGAGGGAGCAATCTTAAACCTGGTACTCTCAAACAGGCATGGAGACAGGATCTCAGATCTAGATGTGGGTAGCCATCTGGGAACAAGTAACCACCAAATGGTGTATTTCATGATAAACACAGCTGCAGAGTCAAGCCATACAAACATGAGGGTACTGGACTTTAGGAGGGCTGACTTTGTCAAAATGGGAGAGTTCTTCAGAAAAGCACTAGCAAACAGGGAAGAAGGAAGGGTGGAGGAACAATGGGAAAACATCAAAACTGCCATCACAGAGGTAACAAGCCTTTGTGTGAAGCAAATAAACAAATCAAAATGAAAGAAAGAAACTACTATGGTTCTCAAAAGAGGTGGCGGGGAAGGTTAGGGAGAAAAGACCATTCAGGAAGTGTAAGGAAGCACAGGAGGAGCAGGACAGACAACTGTACCAGTTAAAGCAGAAGAAACTGGGGAAGGCAATCAGAATAGCAAAGGCCCAAACCAAGGAAAAGATAGCCAACTCAGTTAAGAAGGGGATAAAACCTTTTATAGGTACATTAGGGAGTGAAGAAAGACCAAGGGAGGGATAGTGAGGCTTAATGAAGAGGAGGGACGGTAGGTGGGAAGAGAAGGACAGTGAAAAAGCAGGGATACTGAATGAATACTTCTCAGTATTCACAAAAGAAGAGGAGGGGGAGGTACCTAATCCAGTCAATAGAAGTACTCTGGATAGGAGGTCGATACCAGTTCTTTCACAGAAGAAAGGGTTTTGAAATAACTCCTAAAACTGAAGGTAGGCAAAGCAATGGGGTCTGATGGGATACTCTCCAGAATTCTAAAAGAACTAAAGGGAGAACTAGTGACACCACTGACTATCCTTTTTAATAAATCATGGGAGGATGGTGTGGTACCTAATGACTAGAGGAGGGTGGATGTGATTCCCCTTCACAAAAGTGGGAGCAAAGCAGAGGCAGAAAACTACAGACCTGTTAGTTTGACCTCAGTGGTAGAGAAAATGATGGAATTACTTCTGAAAGGAAGAATTATTGAGTACCTGGAAGCCAGCGGGGCACAGGACCCAAGGCAGTATGGATTCACAGAGGGAAGGTCACGTCAGATGAATCAATAGATTTCTTTGACTGGGTGACCAAAGTAGTAGACCAGGGAGGGGCTGTGGACATGGCCTACCTAGACTTTAGCAAGGCATTTTACACAGTCCCACACAACAGATTAATAAACAAATTAGCCAGCCTGGGAGTGGGTCCCAGGGTGGTAGTCTGGGTAAAACATTTGCTGGACAACAGAACACAATGGGTAATAGTAAACTGAGTCCACTCCGAGAAGAAATAGTGTTACTAATGGGGTACCCTTGAGGAGTTCAGTACTAGGTCTGGTCCTTTTTAATGTCTTTATAAGTGACATTACAGAGGGTCTGGAAGGGAAAGTATGCCTCTTTGCAGATGACACAAAGATCTGCAATAGGGTTGATACACAAGGGGCTGTGGAAAGGATGAGAAGGGACTTGGCAAGGTTGGAGGAATTGTCAAAAGTATGGCAGCTTAGATTCAATGCAAAGAAGTGCAAAGTAATGCACCTGCGAAACAAAAACCCAGGGGAAGAGTACACAGTTGTGGGGGAGGTATTAACAACAACAATGAAAAGAGACCTGAGTGTAGTCATATCAGATGACCTAAAGGTAAGCATGTAATGTGAGGAGGCAGTAGTGATGGCTGGGGGGATACTGGGATGTACAGGGAGAGACATCATCAGTAGAAAACAGGAAGTTGTTAACCCTCTGTACAGACAGTTGGTGAGACTACATCTGGAGTAGTGCATGCAGTTCTGGAGACCCCATCCCTGCAAGGACATAGACAGGATGGAGGCAGTCCAGAGAAGGGCAACCAAAATGGTGCAGGGTCTGCAACAGAAGCCATACAAAGAGAGAGTGAAGGAGCTTAATATGTATACCTTTGAGGAAAGGAGGGAGAGGGGGGACATGATAGAAACTTTCAAGTACCTCAAGGAAATCAACAAAGTTCAAGAGGATAGCATCTTTCAGAAAAAGAGATGTGCAAGAACAAGGGGAGACAATTTAAATGTGGAGGGAGGATGGCTCATGGGGCAATGTGAGGAAGTATTTTTTCACAGAGGAGGTGATGAACACATGGAAAAGCCCTCCTGAGGAGGTCATGGGATCAAAAACAGTGGGGGAATTCTGAGGCTGGCCTGCTAGCGCAGCAGTTGGATTTCTGCTTGCGATGCCAGTGACCTGGATTTGGGAAAAGGACCTGGGTCATCAGAGGGCTGGCCAGGGGAGAGGGATTGAGCATCCTCAGGACTGCTCTCCTTCTCCGGGGGGGAGGGTGTGGAGTGTCACAGGTACTTGGTGACCCCTGGCAGAGGCTGAGAGTCATCACAAGAGCCGGAGACATCAAGGCACCAAAGGGGTGGGACAGATGCTGGCATCATTGCATGTTCCTGCCCCCCCCAGTAGGGAGAAAAATCAGCCCATCCACTTCCTCCATGATGCCTGCCCCTTGGCTGCAGTTTGCTCCCCCAGGCTGACTCCCACCCTATCCCATTGACCTTGGCACATTTCAAATGGGGGTTTGAGTGCCACAGCCCCACCCTGGGGGGCAAGCCAGGGGGTCCCAAGAGGGCGGCCGACATGGGGAGCCACAGCAAGGGGTCCATGCATACCTCTCAACCTCCTGCCTCATAAATCAGGGACAAGGTTTAAAAAAATCAGGGACAAAGGACCAAAATCAGGGACACATCTTAAAACTTGGTGATATCCACTCAGGAAGCTGGTAGAATATGGGGCTTAGTGCAAAATGCATTTTCCAAGGAAGAACAACTCTTTAGCTTTAATGTTTGACATTATTTTGTGCTTCCAACCTTCACTGTTTGGTCACAGAAACACAATTTTTAGGAGGAACAGAGTAAAATTTTGAGGCAAAATCAGGGACGTCTCTGAAAATCAGGGACAGTTGAGAGGTGTGGGTCCATGACCAGGTAGATGTATGGTAGTGCAAGTGGGCACAAAAAGATTAATTAAAAACAACTGGGGGAATTCAAGAATGCATGGGACAGACATAAGGCAGTTCTTGTGGGGATGGGTAGGAAGAAGTAGGCTGTTGGTTAACTAGGAATAGCAGCTTATCCAATAGCTGGGAACATGGGCAGACTGGGTGGACCAAGCAGTCCTTATCTTCTGTCAAAGTCTATGTTTCTATGTTTCTAAGAAGACACGTACCTGGTTGGCCACAGTTCCCAGGCCTTACTGGAACTGGTGTGCCCACAAACCTCTGGGTGCAGGCTTGCAGAGGCAAAATCTTATTAGCAGAAACCAATTCATCCAGACAAATGATGCCAAACCCAGAACTGCAGGAACTAGGGATCACATTTAATAAACATTTAATTAATAAAAGGAACAGTCACTCCATGGAACAGAAACAGTCACCGTAGAACACCTAGATAGCATTAGCCCTGGACTGAGAAGGTCATATCAGAACCTCAGTGCTCTGGACCATGAAGGTCACATCAGAAGCTTGGTGCTGTGGACCATGAAGGTCATATCAGAAGTTCAGTGCTCTGGACTGTGAAGGTGGCATCAGAAGCTTGTCGATTCCAGGCAGCTACCTCAGGCTAGGTAGCCAGGCTCAGGGCAGACAGCATAATTATGGCCAAATCAGGCATTTAAGATGCAGGCAGCAGAAAATAAAAATTCACCTCTCCATCTTTTACTCAGTATTTGACTCCATTACCAGCCTGGGGCTCTCCAGACAACCTGCAAACAGGGGCATACTCCTCCATCTGTCTCAGTCAGCAAGATGTCAGTCCTACTAGGGGCTGGGGCCATGGCAAGTGACTTCACCTATAGGAGCATGGACGAGTGTCCCCATCGTACCTCTAGAACTGATGCTGCTGGGCTGGCAATTTCCTCTCCAAATATCCTGTTCCCCTATTTTTCTTTTGGCTCTCGCTTCTCTCTGAAGACCTCCCTCTTTCTCACTGAAAGGCTGCACTTTGTCTCTGGCATTATTCTCCAGCTCTCCATCTCTCTCGCCACCATCCACTTTGGCTCACCCTCTAAGTCACTGGCCCTCTGGCTGTCAGGATGGGATTTCTCACCAGATGGCCTACAGGTAAACAGATGAATGACCCCCAAGGTGGGGACCAACCTGCGACCACAGCTGACTGCAGCCTCCATGTCACTCGACCCACTGAGTTTGACCACCAAAAAAACAAACAGAAGGCCCAATGGTTAAGCGGGCAGTCTCCCTCGCTCAGTCTTCTCTTGACCTCACTTTCTCTGAATCTCCCTTTTCCTGTGCTCTTCTCTCTTATATTTCCCAGTGACTCCTCCTCCCCCATGGTGCCAAACTCCCACTCTCTCCAAAGCCTTATGGGACTTGAAGTCCCAAGAAACTATTTACAAAATATGCCTCCCTACTGGATCCGGCACCTAAACTACCCCCTGAAGACAGAGTCGCAGCCCCCTTAAGATTTTCCCCCCAAAGGTGGCCACGCATGCTCAGAAAGCATGACCTGCCATAACTATGTATATCTTGTGGTCCTGACAGCACAGCAACTCCCGGGACCAAAACCACCTCTTGAGCACCCAGAGGTGCAGAGGACATCACAGTGCTCAAGCTGTCTGGCCAAAATGGGGCTGAGTCACCGAAACCCACCAGCCAGAGCTGTGAGGCAGGAAAGAGCCACAGGGTGTGAGTTCCCCCCAAAACCACTGATGCAGAAACGTGCAGGGAGCAGGGAGCCACAGCTCCTAAAGGTAAGCCAATTCAGGGGGCTTACGCAAAATATGATAGTGAAAATTTTGACTGTAGTACTCCTTTAAAGGTGTTAGCAACCTCAGTTGGATCAGAAATAGGTGAGTTTTCTAGTTTGAGGATGGGGGAGTTAGACAGGATGGGGCATCAAGCAGGGAGTGAATAACCTTCCAGAACCCATCATGGGATTTAAGGTTGTTCTGCAGGTTCTAGGTGAAGTAAACAAATTTGTTTGGCAAAGAAAGTTCTTTGTTGGTAGTTTTACTCAGGAGTTGAAATTAACTTTTTTCAGCCACTAACCAGCAGGGCTAGTGACTGAAAAAAATCCACCAGCCTCATAACTTGGTTATTTTTGAATATTCTTTTCCCCCAAATTTTCAACATGTAATTTTTGGGACCCCACCTCATGAACTATGGCAGTGAAATTTTGCGAATCCGTCCCAAAAGGTGATGTCATAGTCACTGCAAAAAATCACCTTTTGGGCAGGATATGAAAATTTTCTCTACCCTTGTTCATGAGGTGGAGTCATAAGAAGGCTATGTTGAAAATTGGGGGTAGAAATATTTAAAAACAACAAAGTAGTGAATGTACATTGAAATTTTTCTGTGCATGCTCATAACTTTGGTAATTTTAAATATTTTTGCCTCAATGTTTCAACATAGTCATTTTCTCACACCACCCCATGATTGTGAAAGCTTTCATTTTTCAACTCCAGGCCAAAACGTGTTTTTGTACTTGCGGTGCAAAACCACTTTTTGCGCAGAATTCAAAAATGTTCTCCACCCTTGTTCATAAGGTAGGGTCATAAGGAGACTATGTGGGGTCATAGGAAGGCTATGATGAAAATATGAGGTAAAAATATTACAAAACAACAAAATCATAAGAGTGTACATTAACATTTTTCAGTGCACTCTTGTAACTATAATAATTTTCTTTTTTTTCAAATTTAATAAACTTTATTGAAAACATAGACACAAAACAACTAACAAGACCAGATACCAGAACAGGATGTACTGAAATTAGAAACATATCCCAAAACTGTATACTAGCATACAGTATATGTCACAGGAATAACACCCCCCATTCTCCCCAACCCCAACCCCTACCACCCTCTCCTCGCCACCACCGGAGGAAACCCAGGGGTAATCCACCATGCCACCATAAGGGAAAAGATGTTAAGTGTTATCTCTGCTATTATATACCTGGGGGGCTATTAGGAGAAATAAGGTAGTATGTTCGAGGTGTCAGAGTGTAAGCAGGGTGTGAAATGGCTTCCAGACTTTGGTATATCTAGGTGAAATTTTTGCCAAATTGGCAAGCATACGCTCAGCTTGGAGAGCAAACAAAATCTCCCAGCACCATTCAAGTACCGGGCGTGTTTGCTGGTCAAGCCAATGGCAAAGCATTACTTTTCTGGCACAAGTCAAAATCAGTGCCATGTGAGGCCTTTAGTTGCCCAGAAGGTTGTCCCCAAAGTCCTCCAGAATGCATATTTTGGGAGACAAAGCATCGAACAGCCCAAGTAGGGGATCTAACCATGCTCGGATAGTGTCCCAGAAGAGGGTTACCTTTTCGCATGACCACAAAATGTTGAGAAGAGTACCACGTTCCTTCCCACATCTCGAACAGGAATCCCTGGCAAGTCTGCCCATTTTACATAATTGAACTGGTGTATAGTAGAGGTTATGTAGGATTTTAAATTGCATATAACGGTATCTGTCCCATTTAATGAAAGAATAAAGATGTTTCCAAATAGGCTGTCCAATTTCTAGAATTAGAGGGGCTCAGGAGGGACTGGTCCCAACAATAAAACCTCGGCCCTTCCTGGACCACCAGAGATTCCTGTAATGAACAATAATAATAAGAAATGTGATGTGTGGTAGGGGCTCTCTTGAGAAGAGAAGAAAGAACATGACTGAACTCTTGATCCTGGGGACTAGGGCCAAAAAAGTGTGAGAGCATATGTAGTACTTGAAAGTAGCAGAAACAAGCTGAAGTAAGCCAAAGGTTTTTGGTCTGGGCCTCCTGAAAAGATGACTAATCCAGAATTAACAATGAACTCCCCAACAATAGAAACTGCCATGTCCGGCCAGAATTGCTTTGAAAGTGATCGACTAGCTATACAAAGGTTGGGATCCCCAAACAAGGGTTGACTTATGTCTTTATAGGGGGAGTTCAAACAGATTGCAAAGTTGTGAGTGCATCACAAGTGAGGCCTCAAGGTGAGTGTTCCATAGGGGCAGGGGTAAATTCTTCCTGAGAAGATATGGGAGTGTCTGGATATCCAAGCCATTTGTAAAACAGAGGTCACGTTCCAAGTCCACCCATAGTGGAACATAAGACTCTGAGTGGGCATGCCCAACTTCCCTTACCCAGTAAGAGAGATTAGTAACATGCAAAGTCAGATAATATAAAAAGAAATTAGGAGCCTGTAGACCACCATCCAGCTTGGCATGCAGCAACTTGGCCAGGGCCCGATGAGCTGCCTTACCCTGCCACAAAAAGGAAGAATCAATTCGATGAACGTGGTTAAACCAGGACAGGGGAAGAGCAAAATTGTTCATCTGGAGGGGGTATAGCAGTCTAGGTAGCACATTCATTTGATAATGTTTATACGGCTCCACATAGAAAGAGATAGGAGAGACCATCAGTCCAAGTCCACTTTAAGGCTGGTCACTATCGCATCAAGATTGTATTGGTGCATTTTAAGGGGCAAGGTACTGAGATATATCCCTAGGTACTTCAGTTTGTCCCTCGTCCAAACCAGGCCAAGATGTTCAATGTCCTCTTTAAATGTGAAACTGTTGAGAGGCATGATCTCGGTTTTAGTGAGATTCAGTTTGTAGTTGGAGATGGCACTAAACTGAAAAGTGATGTGTAGGGCTGCAGGCAAAGAAGTAGCGGGGATGGAAATACGTAGTATAATATCATCTGCATATGCCGATAACTTATACTCTATGGAACCAATGGAGATACCCAAGATCTGGGGAGTGAGATTAATTTTACGGATGAGGGGTTCTAGGAAAAGGTTAAACAGATAAGGTGAAAGGGGACATCTCTGCCTAATGCCCTGAAAAAGGGAAAAAGTAGACAAGAAAATTCCATTACACAGTACTCTGACGAGGGAGAAGAGTAAAGGACTTCAATCCAGCGTTAAAAATTCTGGAGAAATGTGGTATTTAGGAAGTAACACAAACAAAAATAATCCTATGAAACCCGGTCAAATGCTTTCTCGGCATCCAGGGACACCAGCGCTGCCAGGATGGAGGAATCCCTGGATACCGAGAGGAGATATGACAACTTCCTAAGGTGCTCCACTGAATGTCTACCTCCAATGAAGACAACTTGTTCCCTGCTAATAACAGAATCCCATACCAGCCCCAACTGACAAGCCAATACTTTAGCGAGAATTTTAATATCTACATTAATAAGCGAGATTGGTTTATAGTTGGAGACCAGCTGGGGGTCCCAACCTGGTTTGGGGAGAACCACAATAATTGCTTCCGTGAGAGAGACATTGGGCAAGCCTTCCTGGAAAACATAGTTGGAAGTGTCCAGGAGAATAGGTGCCACTTGGCTCTTACAAGCTTTATAGAAATTGGTAGTGAACCCATCTGGGCCAGGGGATTTATCAGGGACCAAGGAATCTTTGGCCTGGGAAATCTCAACCGGAAACAACAGAACCTGTAGAATATCTACTTGCAAGTTGGTCAGTTGTGGTAAAGGTATATCTGGCAGAAACTCTTTAAAACATTCAGAGTTCAAGGGGGAAGAAGATGGGGCAAATAATTTTTGATAAAAAGTTTTAAATGCATCGGCAGGGTCCCATGGAGATGTAAGAAGGGAGACTGAATCTGTATGGATGGAGGTAACTATTTTATCCATTTTGTGGGATCACAGCCTGAGAGCTAGCAGCTTCCCTGCTTTCTCCCCTTGGTCGAAATACTTAATTTTAGAGTGGAGTAACATATGTTCCACTCGTTCTCCAAGGAGGAGTGTTGTGCTGGAAACGGAGGTTGCTCAGGTGCTCCCACTCCGATTAAGGAAAATGTCGCAAGACACACTCCTCCAAATCTCTTATATTGGTAAGTAATGAGGATTGAGAGGCCATAGTTTGCTTTTTCCACTTAGCCGCTAGTCGTATCAATTCCCCTTGAAGTGCACACTTCAGGGTGCCCCATAAAACATCTAGAGTAGGCATAGAAGAGGAGCTGAAGTCCATAAAGGAGGTGATAAAGTATTGAACATGTTTTAGGATGGTCTCAGACTTTAGTAATTGGTTAAGAGCTGTGTTTTGTCCCTGGTTAATGCGCAAGTAAGATTTACGAACATACGAAATTTGCCAGCAGATAAAGGCCTAGAGGTCTATCAAGTCTGCTCGAATGTGCAGCTAACACCCCTTATTCTGCAGCTGCCCCTCCCTTCCACCCTTCCCCTTCATTAACCCTCCCCCTTGTCCTGTCCCATCCTCGTTTGAAGCAGTCCACTGTTCTACTACATACCACTTCAGCAGGTAACGCATTCCACCCAGCCACCACCCTCTCTGTAAAAAAGTGTCTCCTCATCTCCCTCCTGAACCTTCCTCACTCCAGTCTCATATCATGGCCCCTGGTGTCCCTCCCCTCCCTTACTTTGAACATCCCCTCTGTACCTGTCTTGTTTATTCTTTTCATGTATTTAAAGGTTTCAATCATGTCACCCCTGCCTCTCCTCTCCTCCAGTAAGTACATGTTCAACTCCTTCAACCTCCTCTCGTATGATAAGTCCCCCAGCCCCTTGATCATATTTGTCGCTCTGTGCTGCACCCTCCAGTAACTAATGTCCCTCTTCAGATACGGATGCCAGAACTGCACGCAGTATTCCAGGTGTGGTCTAACTAATGACCTATAGAGTGCAGAATCACCTCCTCCTCCTCGAGGATATACCCTTGCAATACAACCCAGCATTTTGTTGGCCTTTGCCTTCCTACATTGTGCCGAGTTGTTCATTGACCCTGTAATGAACACATCCAGATCCTTCTCCTCCTCTGTCTGGGCTAGCTGCACTCCCCCTAGCTGGTAACTCCTCCTTGGGTTCTTCATCCCAAAATGCAGCTCCTTGCACTTTTTGGCATTAAAGCCCAGTTGCCAGGTGTCTGACCAGGTTTCAAGCTTTGCCAGATCATCCTGCAAACCCTGCCATCCTCCTAGGTCATCCACCACCGCGCCTACCTTGGTATCATCAGCAAATAGACTTATTTTTAATTATTAAACAAATAGATTTATTAAGATTTATTTGGAGAAGGGCAGAGTGATGATCAGAAATGACTTTAGTGCAGTAATGACATAGAAAAATCTCAGAGAGACATTCTACCCCTACCAAAAAATGATCTATGTGGGAGAAAGAGTTGTGTGGCAGAGAATAGAAGGAGTATTCCCAGCTATCCAGGTGTAATGCCCTCCATGGATCTAATAGGCCCACAGTATCCATCAAGTCTCAGAGTGCCAACTGAGCAGGAGAAGGGACCTGCCAAACTCCACCAGTCCTGTCCAGATTATTATACAGGACGAGATTCCAATCTCCTCCAAGGATAATAGGAAAGGAGACCCAGGAAGCTAAGATGGAGGCTAGGGAAGTGAAGTGAGGATCCTCTTTATTAGGGCCATAGACTGCACCTAATATCACTTCCCTATGCCTGAGGAGGGCTTGGAGGATAATGAAATGGCCCTGAGGATCCGCCACCTCCTGCAGAAGGTAGAAAGGAAGTCTCCAGGTGATAAGATTGGCCACTCCTTTCTTACGAGGATTTGAGCCAACCCCAAACACTTGTCCCACCCAGTATCTCCAGAAAAGGAGAACCTGGGATGGGATTAGGTGGGTTTCCTGTAAAAAGGCAACATCCACTTGCAGTCTATTTATATGGAGTAGCACTTTAGCACACTTGGTAGGGGACTGCGCCCCTTTAATATTCCAAGAACAAAATCTATAGTCCGCCATTCTCATTTATTGAGTAGGGACTCAAGTTAGAGCCCTTTGATGGAAAAGCAACTTGAAAAAAGCATTCTGGCTACCTGATAGGATCCCCTCCTCCAGTGGTACTCACTATCAAAATCTAGAAATGAACCAGAAAAAAAAAAAAACATATATGTAAACTCTGAAACCCCTCCTAAAAGTCCCAATACCCCACAACTCCAAATAATGAACTCCCCCCACCCATCATAACAACTCCCCTCATAATCATCCCAATGCCCCAAAGAACCCCAAAATTCAAAACCACTGACTAGGGTATCCAGTCCCTGTGAACAGAAAATTATGGTGTCAGTAGATGTTACCCTCCCAAGCATCGGCTCATGACGTCCCCAGAATGAGCAGAATATGTCTCTACCCCCCCCAATAGCTGGAAACCCAGACATAACTCCCAGTATAAACAACTCGTGAAACAATAAGAATGGTTAAACCCACCATACCAAAATGTATAAAAGACTTTTAACACAGTTACTCCCCCCCAAAAAAACCTTACACACATGCCTACTGAATGAGCCTAGTAAGGCTCTAATTCGGACCAGGTAAATTGTGGTTTATAGGTCCCAGTGTTATGTCCTTATTTTGTAAAGAAGGTCCAAGAGAAATTAGTATTCAAAGTTCACAATGTTGCGAACATAATATGTCTCCTCTGGAAGTCTGTCGAGGAAAGGGGACCACATGACAATCGCTCAATGCCCAAGGGTGAAATATAAGGGCTCAACTACTGTTTCCCAATAATCACAGGCACCATTAAGGGGAAAATAACTTCCAAAAAGTAACCAGAAAAAAATATTCAGTCAGTTGACAAACAGGACATACTAAGAACTGACCGAGGGACAATTTGTTTAGTGAATCCTGAAGAGTGCATAAACTACCACTAGGCAAATGTCACTCACTTGAGTCAGGAATGATCAAGCCGATCACCTCAAGTAGACCCTTTAGGCACCAACACTCCAACCATAGCCTTTCTAGTTATCATTACTATTGCCAACGGTTGAGCAGGCCTCGCTACACAGTCAGCTGATTCTAAATAGATCAGGGAGAAGGTGTTGGAGGTCCTCGGCGGCTTGATCGCTGGTATCGTAGGAGTTCCAGCTATCTTGAAGTTTTACTTGGAGCCTGGCTAGATACAACATCCAAAATCAAATCCCTGAGGGAATTAGACAGGCCACAGACGGGTGAAAGAAAGCTCTTTTCTGGCGCACAGAAGCAGGCAGATCCTGAGAGATCTGAATTCTATTCCCTTCTCAGGCAAGTGCTTGAATGTCCCTCAATTTAGTTAGTACAAGTTGCTTATCTAGGAAGTATAACAGCTTCAGAATAAAAGGATGAGGGGGAGTCTGGGGGCGCTTGACCCACAGTGCCTTGTGTGCCCACTCTGCTGTATATGATGGGCCATTAGGCGATGGCCCTGCTAACTTCTCTAGCAGCTGTTTGGGTAAATTGTATCAGAGTGGAGCCCTCTGCATCTTCGAGGAGCCCGAGGATTACAAGATTATTTTGTCAGTTTTGTCCCTCCAGGTCTTCAAGCTTGAGTTCTGTTTTATGTAGGCATTGCTGGAGAGAAACCAGCTCAGGATCTAGTTTGCTATGCCAGTTCTCCATGGAGGTTGTCCGGGCTTCCACATCACTCACTCTGCGGGAGACATCCCCTAGAGCGTGACGCATAGAAATTAGCTCAGATGTGAGTAAGGCCTTTGCTTCTTTTAGGGGTTGTAGTTCTAGCAAGAACTGCTCTTCAGTTAGCGGTATTGCATCCAGTTTGGCAGAAGTAGATGATCTTGATTTAGAAGGTTGGTTCTTAGACTTCTTAGTGGCCTTGTCCAGAGATGGGGGAGGCATGTGGCATGGCAGCTCTGTTTTCATGACCACCTCTATAATAGTAATGATTTTCAGTACAGCTCCAACAGTAGCAGTAATCCAAGGAGTTACAACAAGAAAATAGCAACCTAATCAGTTGAGAAAAACCAAGCAGATAGTAAAAAATAGTGTATTGAAGGCACGATGGGTGGGAGAGGTCCAGGAGAGCTGTAATCTCTAGCTAGACATCATGTGACTCCCCGTAACTATGATTATTTTCAATATTTTTATCCCAAATTTTCAACATAGCTGTTTTTTCGCACCAGCTCACGAATGTGACAGCTGTAATTTTTCAAATGCTGGCCAAAATGTGCTTTCACGCTTGTGGCACAAAATCACCTTTGGGGCAGGATATGAAAATTTTCCCCACCCTTGTTCATGAGGTGGGGTCATAAGAAGGCTATGTGGGGTTATAAGAAGGTTATGTTGAAAGTTTGGGGTAAAAATAAAAAAAAAAGTTATGAACATACCGTGACATTTTTCAACTCACACTTGTAACTTTGGTAATTTTCAATCCCTAGATTTTCAATACAGCCATTTTTTTCACACGACCTCCTGAACATGACAGCTGTCATTTTTCAAATCCTGGGCAAAATGTGTTTTCACATTCGTGGCATGAAGTGACCTTTTGGCCACTATTTTATAAATGTCACCTGTCATGTTCAGAAGGAGTGATGATAAAAAGATTATGTTGAAAATTTGGGATCAAAATGTGAAAAACAACTAAGTTATGAGGAAATGGAAGTGTTCCAACATTTACTCATAACTTTATTCTTGCAGATTTTGGCCTCTAATGTTCATCAAATCCCGTTTGTTACCCCACCTCCTAAACATAACAGGTATAATGTTTCCCCTCTGAAACTTGTTTTTGTAGTTATGCTGGGAAGTCATCTTTCAGATTGCATTTTTCCTTTTAATTCCACCTGTCTTGATCATAATGTCAGACCACAAAAAGACTTTTGGAAATTTGGCATCAAATTGTGGGAGCCCACTGAAACTTAGATAGTGCCTCTCAGCCGGTCTATCCTGGGTAAATATAGTCTATAAATGTGTCAAAGCAGGACACATTTGAAAATGAAATCTTGCATCTCTTTTGGTCTATTCTGGGTAAATATACTGTAAGAAATGTGTACAAGCAAGACCCAGTACAACAGCAGTGCAAGCGGTGGCGATTCAGCATGACAAATGCTTGTTACTACCTGTATTAACAGACCCTGTGCCTGCTTTAGCTAGCTTATCTGTTAATCTGACTTACTGTCCATGAATAGTGTCCATATTCTATTGAAACAAGTGCCTCTGAGGACTTACCAGTATCCTATATCTAACTACTGAACCGACGCTCAATGTTTTTCTTTGGGAATGTATAGCCATTGTCTGCACTACATTTTGTCATTTATTTATGCACAATATGTAATTATCTGTATGTATTTTTTTTAGTGCATTTCATGAAATTAATTCTTGGTCATTCCTGAAAAAGGGACAGCTTGACTCAGTGAGCTTACCTAGTTACCAAAATCCAAATAAACAATCTAATAAAATAAATGTAGACGCTTACGTCAGGGCTTCTCATAGCCTAGCCCTGCAGTTGTACTGTCCCACAAGGGAAGAAGAGATCAAAGTAAAACTTTACTCCTAGATGCCTTTGTCCTATGCTGGGAAGTTGTTTCTTTCAATGACCAGTGACATTTTAGGAAGAAATGCATATGATGTTAATGGTAAACCTGCATCTAAGAACTCATTTCCAGGGCCTTCTAACCCTTTGCCTTCATTTATATAGGATGCCCGCCCTCCAATATTTGGTTAATATTCCCTATACTGTGATGATCAACGGCAGTGTGGTATATGCTGCAATAAACAAACAAAAGTGCACTAACTGATATTGTTAGGCTTCAGTATTTGCCTTGATTTACCTCCCTGTATGCCCTCTTTCTTCTCACATCATTGTATATCATTTGCATTTCTGATTATTAACTATGCGAATATGTACCAGCTTCTACCCATTGTCACAATTTTCCTTTTTGTTTGTGGTTCTGCTGACCACAAATTAATGTACTGTCATCTGTCCTACTCAAGACCTCTTTATAAATAAGTGTTATACAAGATATGAGTCTGGTTACACACACACACACACACACACACACACACACACACACGTGCACTAACTAAGAAAGGAGAAGCACTAATTGGCACCCTTGTTGTCAGTCTCACATGAGAGGCCAAGGACTGAATGGGTGCAGAGTTTGAACTACCCTCTCACCTATGTGGTGGTCCCCCCGTGGCAGGGTTGAGGCGCATTGGCAGGGCGGTGTGGGGAAGCTTGCACTCTGAGTTCCCTTGCTGCACCTGTCATGAGGATAAATGGAGAACTTCAAGATCCGGTGCTGTCAATCTGACACCTTTCATGAGAACTAAAATTCACACACAGAAGAAAAAGGAAAAAAAAAAAAAGAAAGGAGGCATAAATAAGGATACATGAGTCGGGGAACATTCTTTTCTAGGACATTTACACTCAAAAAATTAATACAGATGGCTATGTTCGATGAAAAAAGGGGAGAAGGTGAGCCTCACACCATGCCAGAAACTGCTGCTGCACTAAACCTTGAAAGTCAGTTTTAAGGCAGTGAGAAAGGCAGAAGGAAGAGAGAAATGCACCCCTAAGATGTGTGCATTTTGTTTAGGCAGCGGGAAAGGCATTGATTATGACAGACTGTACCACTGAAAACTGTGAAGTGATTATTATTATGTACTCAGTTGGTGAACAAAACTCTGATTTTAACTTTAGCAGCTTTGAATTATTGCAATCACATTTAAACCTTGGGGTTCTAGAGCAGGTGTCTCTTTATTGCTTATCATTTATCCTACAGGTCATTTACTATACATATCTCAATACTGTAGCTTGAAATTTTGTTCCAATTATCAGGTCAAATAATTTAATACTGAAGGGTTAAGTTTAAGTTTTGATAAGCTGAAACTATATGTTGTAAATGTTCTTGTTTTGCTTTGGTTTATTCACAGTTCCATCCCATGACAACCATGGTAGGAGCCTAAGCCAGCCGTGCACCCCTGACATATGGAGTACATTCAGTTCCCAGAGCTCTCATAGCTCTCTCAGCAAAACCAGGCCAAGCATCATCAAACCTAGCAGCAGTGACAGTGACTCCTCTGACAGTATTGAGACCCCTCCCAGGCACAAGCGGTGACAAATGGCGCTGTAACTTATGAGCGTGTCAGAACTCAGCCTACTAAGTCTTATTCTTAACGTTGGTTCACATGGGAGCTTGTCTGTTTGCCTTAGATAGCTTTTTAGTATAAGGGTCCATAGACAGGACTGCTTGGAAAGGAATCGTGTACTTTACCCTAAGTATTTTTTAAAAGAAGTATTGATATATTTTCTTGATATTTTCCTTTTTGTTTCCATTGTGCAGACTTACAGAATGAATTATAATTACTGTATGTAGTCTCACATTTTCACAATTTAATGCAGAATATACCAAATGGAGACATTAGTAATGCAGTATTTTGCAATGTCAGACAATGATACAATTGTTACCACTGTTCAAGCATATGTTTTAATACTGGTGCAGCTTTGATTTTACACCTCGAAAGCCCTATCCTTGTGCTAAATGGATGCCTTTATTTAAAGCAGCAGTACTATGTAAAAAAATCTGCGCTTTTTTGACAGTTTATTTCTCTGTGCTCTGCTGAGCTTGTCTCTGGTACTCTCTCCCGCTGGCAATGTATTATCACCCCAAAATGTGCTCAGTTATTCTTTGTTTATGTTTATATTTCTGCCGCCTGTTCCATTGAATAGATAGCACTCACCATATTTTCTGTGGCACTACATCGGTGCAATGGCTCACTTCCTGGTTGAGTAGTGCTGCTGCTTTTAAGACTACAACACAACACAACACAACACAACACAACACAACACAACACAACACACAACATAGTACAAAGGTATCCCGGAACACATTTCATTGGCAGCGTTGCATAAAATCAAGCAAAGGGAGGCAGGGAGGTCAGTAAAGGAAGCCAAAGCTCAGACAGGAGAGTGCATCACAAAATCAGTGGGTAGAGGGGGCAAAACCTTTTACAGGTACATCAGTGAAAAAAGAAGGGCAAAGGGAGGGATAGTGAGATTGAAGGGGGGAGGATAGGGGCCACGTGGAGGATGACAACAGAAAAGCTGACATACTGATCAGATATTTCAGCTCAGTCTTTACTGAGGAAGAGGAGGGTAATGGGCCTGAAGGAAGTGGAAGGGGTTGGAACAGTGCAGAAATGGACACAAGTACCTTTACATGGGAAAGAGTCCTAAAGGAACTGGAAGGAATAAAAGTTGATAAAGTAATGGGGCCAGATGGGGTGCACCCTAGGGTCCTGAAGGAACTAAGAGAGGTGGTGGCTGAACCTCTGGCAATTCTGTTTAGCCAATCACTGGAAACAGGGGAGCTATACAAAGACTGGAGGACAGCAGATGTAGTCCCCTTATACAAAAGTGGGAGCAGAGAGGAAGCAGGGAACTACAGACCAGTGAAACTGACCTTGGTAGTGAGAAAGATCATGGAAGCACTACTGAAGGAGAGACTGGTGGAACATCTGGTTGCCAACAGACTGCAGGGCCCAAGACAGCATGGTTTCACCAGGGGAAGGCTATGGCAGACCAACTTCATTGAATGTTTTGGCTGGGTGACTAGGGAGGTGGATCAGGGGAGGGCAGTGGACATGGCCTATCTGGACTTCAGCAAGGCCTTTGACACTGTGCCGCATAGAAGACTATTACACAAACTGGGGAATATGGGTGTGGGTAGGACAGTAGTGTGGTGGGTAGGTAACTGGCTGGGTGGCAGGACACAGAGGGTTTTGGTAAATGGCTGTCACTCCACAGAGGGAAGAGTGACCAGTGAGATACCACAGGGATCAGTGCTGGGACCGGTCCTATTCAATGTCTTCATCAGTGACATTGCACAAGACCTAGAAGGCAGAATTTCCCTGTTCACCGATGACACAAAGCTCTGTAATAGAGTGGACACACCAGAGTAGTAGACAGATTAAGGAGGGACCTGCAGATGCTTGAAGAATGGTCAAGGGTTTGGCCATTGAAATTCAAAGCAAAGAAGTGAAAGATAATGCATATGGGTCACAAAAACCCTGGAACAACATATCAGCTGGGGGGTGAGGATATAGCATGCACCAAGCAGGAAAGAGACCTTGGGATCATCATCTTTGATGACCTCAAGGTAGGGAAAGAGTGCGACATGGCAGCAGATAAAGCAAATAGGATGCTGGAATGCATAGGCAGGGGCATCACCAGCAGGAAAAGGGAGGTCATAATTCCACTCTACAAGACACAAGTGAGGCCCCACCTGGAGTACAGTGTACAGTTCTGGAGATCTTACCTATGTAAGGACATACAGTGGCAGCCACAGACATTGCCAGCTATTTCCCGAAATTTCCGTGATATTTCTGGATAAATCTGCTTTCTGCATTTTCACAGTAGGGGCATCAGAGAGAAACTCTTTAGAAAGTTCACAAAATATCTGGAAATAGCTGGAAATGTCGTCTGTGGCTACTACTAACAGGGTAGAGAAGGTTCAGAGGAGGGCAACAAAGATGGTACAGGGATTGCATCACAAGTCCTATGAGGACAGGCTGAAGGACATGAATATGTACTCCCTCGAGGAGAGGAGAGAGAGAGAGGGGTATGATAGAGACATACAAGTACCTTACAGGGAAGAAAAGGGTGCAGAAGTGCACTATTTTTCAGCAAAAAAGATGTTTCAGGACTAGAGGGCATGGGATGCAGTTGGAGGGAGGGCGATTCAGAAGAAACATGAGGAAGAATTTCTTCACAGAAAGGGTGGTGAATAAGTGGAACACCCAGCCAAAGGAAGTGGTGGGGGCTGAAACAATCATGGGATTTAAGAATGCATGGGATAGACATAAGAGAATCCTGGAGGTTAGGGGTAAGGGGCAACAGACTTCTAGAAAAATGTAAAGGTAACTTACAAGCTCAAATGGGCAGAGTGGGTGGGCCATAGGCCTGTATCTGCTAATAGTGTCTATGTATTTATGTATCTAAAATCAGACATCCCATTAACAGATGTATTTATTTATTAGCCTTTGGTAACTAGATAAGTGCACTAGGTAAAGAAAACCTGCCTATTTTCAGGCACAACCCAGGAGAGTACAAATCGTATATACAGCCTTGACAACCGTAAGGTACACCAATGACAACAGAAGGAACAAAATAAAGAATAATTGTAGCTACAGTAAGACAGCAGTAGTGAGAACAACCAATTAATACAAACAGAGATAATGGTAAGAGCTAGCACAAGTTTACCACAGAAGAATGCATTGAAAGGGGAAAAAAAGAAAATAATTTGTATGGGAAACTGCAATACAGGATAATTTAAGAGACCTTAACAAAATCAAAACAATTTGAAGGTGTAAATGCAGCTATAAAGGGAGGGGCAACTAAATGGGTTACAGTTCTGACCCTAAATGTGTTATGGGTTCAGCCAACAGCTTATGTAAAGCAGCTTTTCATTGGTAACAATACAAATCCATTTTATAATTCATGTTAGTTTTCCTTTAAGACAGAGCTAAACTGCATGGGACCAAAAACTATTACACTTGGTAAAACAGAAGGGGAACACAGAATTTGTAGACGGGATAAGATTTAGGCTTCCAGGTAGCTATCAAAAGAGAAGAGGAATCTGGCACATGAAAAGAGGGAGGGATGCTTAATGCAATACTTGTGACTATCCCTTATGCATGTGGGCCTTGGCTTCACCTGTCCAGATAAATAGCATTACTGTATGAGTCAGAATATACAGTAGTATGACAGAATAACATGTTCTTTAATTGGTCTGGAGCAATAATTCATGAATGTTAAATCTATATGTGCAATACCAGCCTACAGTCGAGAGACGCATATTATTGCAGATTAATGTGTTCTAACCAATAGATTTTCTTTTCCTTTTCTATTTTTTATGTAGAGTTTTTTCAATATGCATTCTTGTAGTAGGAAAAAATGTAAGTGGTTGACACTGAAAGTTGTTAAATACAGAATAAAAACATTCTATCTTCATTTTTTTTTTACTTTAGAACATTAGGGCCTAATGAAATATTTTGAGTAAAAATGCGTCCTGTTGCCATGGAATGGAAATGTATTATCCCACTGCAACTCATTTTCTTTCCTCTATACCTGCAGCGCAGGTTTGGATTGAGAATCAATGTGATTTACATGCAAGCTAATATCACTGGTAAATGTGACATAGGTGAATTATGGCACTTTCACAATTGTCCTAATTCATTCCAAATCCCAAGTAACTGTCTTTCAAGTGGGTTTGTTATTTTTGGTAGAACTTTGAAAAACATTATATTTAGACACACTGCAGTTAATATTGTATAGATTCCCTGTATTTCTGTTCCTGTTATTCTTCATTACTATGTTAATAAACAGGATCCTGGTCCCCTACATTTGATGTACTTCTGCTGTTTAATCTTTTGGTGAAGGCACAGTCCTCTTTGTGACATCATAATTATTTCCATGTTAACAAACTGTGACGTTGCAATCTGAGGAGTATGACTTCAACAAAGGATTAAAGTAGCAGAAGCAGTTGAACTCTATGGGACAAGGATCCAGTTTCCATGCAAATTAACCTAGTAATAGTAATGAAGAAAAAAGGGAAGTGAAATATAGACAGTATAGCAAACATAGGCTGAACTGTTTCTAAACAGTATGATTTCAAAGTTTTCTAAAAAGTGTTCAGCTCACTTTAATCTGAGAACACTAAACATAATTCTTAAATTTAAATCAGATGACTGTTATATTATAAAAACATAATGAGTTTCAGCATAATGTGACACATATCATATGAACATACGAAGAAGCCAGCAGAAGAAAGCCATTTGGTCTATCAAGTCTGCTCTTACTGCAGGGCCACAGCTTGAGCTAATGTCCCTGCCCTCCCTCCCCACTCCTCCCATCCTCCCTACCCATGATCCGTACATTGCCCTTATGCCTATCCCAGCCTCTCTTAAAGCTGGCCACTGTCTTCAATGAGATGACCTCTTCCGGCAGCGCATTCCAAGTGTCCACTACCCTCTCTGTGAAGAAGTGCTTCCTGACCTCTCTCCTAACCCTCCCGCCCTCCTGCTTAAGACTGTGCTCCCTTTTGTTATGGTTGTCACTCAGCTTAAAGAGACTGTCCTTAGCAACCTTATTTATCCCTTTCAAGTACTTGAAGGTCCCAGGCATGTCCCCCCCTTCTGTCTTCCAGGGAGTACATGCTCAGTGCCCTCAACCTCTCCTCATATGCCTTGCCCTGCTGACTGGCTATCATCTTCATAGCCCTCCTCTGGACCTTCTCCTGCAGGTTAATGTCCTTTTTGAGGTGTGGGCACCAGTACTGAACTCCATACTCTAGATGCAGCCTTAACAGTGACCTGTACAAGGGTAGTACAGTCTCTTCTCTCTCCTACTACTGATCCCTCTAGCTATGCATCCCAGCATCTTGTTTGCCTTTGCTGCTGCTTTCTTGCACTACATGGAGTGCTTCAGGTCACTAGTGATCATCACTCCCAGGTCCTTCTCCTTGTCTGATGCAGATACTCGAACTCCACCTGGGTAATACTCTACCCTTGGTTTCTTGGCTCCAATATGCATAACTTTGCATTTCTTGGCATTGAAGTCAAGCTGCTAGACCCTGGACCACCTCCCCAGCTTTTCCAGATCTTTCTGTAGGTCCTGTATCCCTTTCCGCTGCGTCCACTCTCCCACAGAGCTTGGTGTCATCTGCAAATAGGCACATTTTGCCCTTAATGCCATCCCCAATGTCATTGATGAAGACATTGAACAACACCGGCCCCAGCACTGAGCCCTGTGGGACCCCATTGGTTACCTCAATGGTGCCAGCTAACTCTCCCACAATGGAGGTCAGACTGACTGGTCTGTAATTCTCTGGATCATTCTTGGGACTGCTTTTGTGGAGGGGCACTGCATGTGCTATTCTCCAGTCCTGCGGTACCATGCCTGACTCTAGTGAACTATTAAATAGGTCTACCAGTGGTCCTGACAGCTTCTCAGCCAGTTCCTTTAGTACCCTTGAATGTACTCTGTCCAGGTCTGGTGATTCATCCACCTTCAATGCCAGCAGACACTTCCTCACTCTGTCCTCCTCTGTCACTACATCTGTGTTCCCCTTCACCCCGCTCCTCTTTTCCCTCCTGAAAGCACTGATCCATCCTTCTCCCTGGTGAAGACAGAAGCATTCATTTAGTATCTCTGCTTTCCCCCATTATCCTCCACCCACTCGACCCCTTTCTTTTTTTTTTACATTTATTATATTTGTTGCCCCCACTGTCAATGACCTGGCACCTCTACCTGGTCATGGACCTCGACCTTCACCTCCACATGAGACTGCAAACCTCAGATACCACCTGGCTTACCCCCAGGGTGGGATTGTGGTGCTGGCCACTCAACAGTGCTGCACGATGAGACTAGGTCTGAAGGACAGTCCTGGAGGCTGATGAAGGCCAAGGCAGGCGTCATCTAGGGCTGTTGGAAGAAAGTGATTTTATGTGCCATTTCTGGGGGCAGGAATGTGCAATGATGTCCAGCATCTGTCTCACCCCCTGTCCCACACTCTAATGCTAGTAGCTATGGTACCCCTGGCATCTGCCAAGGGTCCATTAAGCACTGGACATTCACCCAGCCCTCCCCCTGGAGAAGGAGAGCAGTCCTTGGGATGCTCCAACCTTATCCCCCGGCTGGCCCTCTGATGACCTGGGTCCGTTCCCAAACCAGGGTCACAGGCATCGCAAACGAAAATCCAACTGCTGTGCCGATGGGACCATTCATTTCTTAAGCCTAGCAGTCCCTTCCTTCTTGTCCCTTTTCTCTCTTATATAGTGAAAGAAAGCCTTCTCCCCATTCTTAATTCCTTAAGCTATCTGCAGCTCTTTCTGTGCCTTTGCTCGCTGGACTTCCTTACTTGCCTCACTAGCCAACCTTAAGTAATTTTCCCTATCCACCTCTCTCTTGGTCTTTATTAATTTTCTATAGGCCAGCCTCTTTTCCCTTACTGCCTTGGCAACCCCAGAACTGAACCATCTGGCCTCTTTGGCCCTTGCGTTCTTCCCCCTGAGCCCTAACACATTTATTTGTGGCAACCATCAACACATACACTACAGGGGAAGGGCCTTTAATAACTCATGTCTGACCCTGGTGGGCAACCATTCTGTTATCGACAGAAATTTTTGACTGCATTACACTAGCTCTCAGTTAGTATGTTCTCTCTATCTATACAACAGTATATTAAAATGCATAAACAGCAGCTATTGAAAAAAATGTGATCTCATCTAAAGCATGATCTTCTCTGATGTAAGGTTCTGCTGCATTCAAAGTGAGAAGATAGGAAATCATTTTTGTGCTGTTAAATCCTCATTTTTTCCTTTCCACGTCAACTATGTACTGTAATATGTTTTGACCAAATTTTTTTAATAAATCAATGATTCAGTTTTTTAGTGTCATTAAATCTACACTGTGTTCCACTCTCCTCAGTAGCTACTGCGCTTTCGTTCAATATTTTCTAGTCACTCAATAACACCAGTTACACCATTCCATGCTGTTAATCTGCATGGGCTGGAATGGTATAACTCATGTCCAAGAATGTTCAGGCAATCTGAAAATAGACAGCAGTGTTTGCTGAGGAAAGAGGGTCTTAAACTAAAAACGCAATAAAACATTGATTGTTTTTCACAACAAAATGTCAAACATATCAAAATACAGTCTAGATACTAAAAGGCAACCTGGAGGACATCTTACACTACACAAAAATGTCACATTACTTTGAAACTACAGACACGTGTGATCCTAATTATAGTTTGTAACATTCTGCACAAATGTGAGACATCTCACAATTATTATTGAACAGATGATAAAATGCTATGATGAGGACTTCTTTCTTTGAGCAGTAAAATGTCATGGAATACTCATAATGGGCTCTATGCACAAAAATGCATAGTGCTTACGCACCACATAGCTGAGGCATGTAGGCAACCCTATATGTGGATTCTGCACACCTGGGGTCCAATAGCATGCACTATCAGTGCACCAGTCAGTTGAGTGCCCGATCCCCAGGACAGTCGTGCTGCCCCACACCTGGGGCATGCTGGGGGAATGCCAGGGGGTGTACTCAAGCTGCCCAGCATGCATGAAGGCACTGTGCACCGAGTTTGGGTGAGAATCTGCATTCAAGAGGGGGCCCTGCAATGTGTTATGTGGCCCCCTCAACAGACACCTGCCAGCAGCTGAGGCATCCAGACCCTTGCCACACTGCTGCCCAGCCCACTGGGCAGATGGGGAGGGCTGGGGGCAGCAGGTCAGGTGAGTACCTGTACCACATAAAAAATCAGACTGATGCCTTCCCACACTTCCCCACTCCTGTGGCACAAGGGATCCACTCTTGGAGCCAGGCTGGCCATCTGATTGGCTGCCTGCACGGTCCACTGCTCCATTCCTGTCCACCCCGGTGAACCTGTACACTGGGGGGTGCGGCACCATGGACAGGTACCCTTCAGGCACTTGCATCCATGCACCCTGCAGCTGTCTGGGGCTGCACAGGTGTGCAGGCAATTTATGGTTGAATTGCATGTACTTTGTGCACTTACGTACATAGCCCCCAACATGAGTATGTATTCAGCATTATATATATATATACATATATATATATATATATATATATATATACTCACATATATATATATATAGTATATAGTGTATATATATATATATATACAGTGGCGTGAAAAGTATTTGCCCCTTCCTGATTTTTCTATTATTGCATATTTGTCACACTGGATGTTTTCAGGTCTTTAGACAAAATATAATATTAGATAAAGGGAACCTGAGTGAACAAATAACACTTTTTTTTTTACTTATTTCATTTATTTAATGAAAAAGTTAACCAACACCAACTGGCACTGTGTGAAAAGTAATTGCCCCTAGTTAAATCAACCCAATTAAAGGGATAATTAGAGTCAGCTGATTGAACACAGCCAGGCTTGATTACAGCCAGCCCTGCTCAATATAAACCTCACTTATTTTGGCCCTTACCATCAGAGTCACGTTGCCAGCACAAAGATTCAACAAGCACATTATGCCATGATCAAAGGAAGTTCCTGAAAGATCAGAAAAAAATTGTTGCCCTCTATCAGTCTGGAAAGGGTTACAAAGATATTTCTAAGGCTCTGGGACTCCATCGAACCACAGTGAGAGCCATAATCTCCAAATGGAGAACACTTGAACAATAGTGAACCTTCCCAGGAGTGGGCGGCCTGCCAAAATTACTCCAAGGGCACAGTGTAAAATCATCCAAGAAGTCTCAAAGGATCCTAAAACAACATCCAAAGAACTGCAGGCTACTCTTGCCTCAGCTAAGGTCAGTGTTCATGACTCCACAATCAGAAAGAGACTGGGCAAAATGGGCTTCATGTGAGAGTAGCAAGGCGGAAACCACTGCTAACCAAGAAGAACATAAATGCTCGTCTCATTTGCCAAGAAGCACCTGGATGATCCACAAGCCTTTGGGAAAATGCTCTATGGACAGATGAGTCCAAAGTGGAACTTTGGACAACATGGATCCCATAATGTCGCTCAGAAAGCAAACACAGCATTCCACAGTAAGAACACCATACCAACAGTCAAACATGGTGGTGGTAGTGTGATGGTGTGGGGATGCTTTTGCTGCTTAAGGACCTGGATGACTTGCCATAATTAAAGGAACCATGAATTCTGCTCTGTACCAGAAAATTCTTAAGGAGAATGTCCAGTCATCCTTCCGTCAGCTGAAGCTGAAGCGTAGTTGGGTCATGCAGCAAGACAATGATCCAAAACACAAAAGCAAGTCCACATCAGAATGGCTAAAAGAAGTAAAATTAAAGTTTTGGAGTGGTCTAGTCAAAGTCCAGACTGAAACCTAATAGAGATGCTGTGGCAGGACCTGAACGAGCAGTTCATGCTCGAAAATCTACCAAATGTTACTGAATTAAAGCAGTTCTGAGAGGAAGAGGGTTAAAATTCCTCCACAGCGATGTGAAAGACTGATATTGAATTATAGGAAGTGTTTGGTTGCAGTCATTGCAGCTAAATGTGGCATAACCAGTTATTAAGTGTAAGGGGGCAATTACTTTTTCACACAGTGCCAGTTGGTGTTGGTTAACTTTTTTTCATTAAATAAGTGAAATTAAAAAAAAAAACAAGTGTTATTTGTTCACTCAGGTTCCCTTTATCTAATATTACATTTTCTCTAAAGACCTGAAAACATCCAGTGTGACAAATATGCAATAATAGAGAAAATCAGGAAGGGGGCAAATACTTTTTCACGCCACTGTATATATATTATGGTAGCATGGCGTGCTACCATAGTTAGGGTTCAGTAGCACTTTTAAGGTTAAATGGTCAAATTTTGCACCTTAATAACTTTGCCACCATTCAACAGATTTGCCTGAAATTTAGTACGCACAATTGGACATGGTAGATCTTGGGATCTACCAAGTTTTGTACCAGTTGGATATACAGCTGCGGAGTTATTAGGCAACAACCAATTGCACAATTATGCTTTTTTGTAATTTCTTTGCTCTCACCAACAGGTCGCACGGTTTGTGCGACTGGTCCAGAACCTTCAGGGAACATGCAGCCTGGGTCCCTGATGTGTCTTTTGAAGATTTCATGAAAAAATATTGAATGATTCAAAAGTTATTCATAAAACAAGTTCCCACTATAAGTCAATGGGAAAAGTTAACAAAATACTCAACACTTTCGCAAATGCACTTTTTAGTGTCATAAATGACCCTAGTAGTGTCACAAATCCACCTTTCTTTTTCAGTTGGTGATCAGAAAAATGCTTCGCATTTAAACTTGGGACCCTCTAGGGACACAATACTTTTTGTGTTCACCAATTCGGACCCTGAGGATACTAGCCATGTCTTAATTTTGCGGTAAATCACCCCAGAAATGTTTTTCAAATTTCTGGAACCAGTAGTGTTGCAAAGTAGTGTCGCAGGCATGACACTTTTGCAAAATTTTGTGAAAATTGCCACAAATTGTGACACTACTTTTTCAGACTTGGCCAAAATGACAGGAATTATTTGCCACCCTGCTGCGAAAGAACGGTTTGGTCTTTTGAGCTGAAATTTGGAGGGAAGGCAGCCAACATCTCACAGATGTGCCTCTTGGTAGATTGGTGAAAAAATATTACATGGATGCCAAGTTATGGTACTCTGAAGTTTAAATTTTTTCCCATAGACTAACATGGAGGCATCCGCCGCGCCTTTTGGGGCTCGTATCTCGAATATGGTGCGAGATACGGAATTTTTGTTGCAAGCTAAAGGAAAATTGAGATTTTTGTGAAATTAAAATTTTTTTTCTACGTTGTGTGATTGCTGACGTTAGCAATTAAGTACTGCCAATGCTCGTTTTAAGCTTCAAACCCCAATACAATGCATGCATTATTTGTACACACTGTGTTTCTGTATCCACCTGTTTGGCAAAAACAGGTGATGCGCTTCTGTTACTGTTACAGTTACTGTTTCTACTTGCGTTTATGTCCCCGTTTGCATTACAGTTCCCCTATATGCCACTGTGTGCGTTACCCTTAGCACTGTCATTCTCGCTTGCATTTTTGTTACTGTTACCATTAGTGTTTCCACTACTGTTTCTATTTGCATTTTTTGTTTGCGTCACCATGTGCACTGCCATTTGTATTTACACCAGACCTTTCATTTGCATTTCTGTTTTTCTTTTTTTTGCGTCTTCCTTGCTGTTACTGTTACCATTTGCATCTGCAATTGCGTTACTGTGCCTGTGCACATTACAGTTTGCGTTTCCACATGTTTCCATTTTCGTTTGTGCTTCTGTCTACTTTGCTGTCATTGTTACTGTTACCGTTACCATTTGCGTTTACAATTGCGGTACTGTGCCCGTGCACATTTCGGTTTGCGTTTCCGTACGTGCATCTGTTCCAGTTTCTGCTTCTCTTTCCTTTGGCATTATTCTTCATGTTAACTTTATCATTTGCATTTATAATTGTGGTATTGTCCCTGTGCACGTTACGGTTTGCATTTATGTGTGCGCTTGCGTTCGCGTGTCCACTTCTGTTCCCTTTCGCATTCTTTTTGCTGTGACACTTAACATTTCCATTTAAAATACCACTACCAGCACTGTTCATGTTACCAGTTGCATTTTCATATGCGCTTCAATGTCCATTTGCATCACTGTTCACTTCGGCTTCACTTTGAGCTTGCATTTCTATTAACGTTTCCTTTAACATTTGTGTTTGCATTACCATGTGCACCACTGTTCATGCTTCTGTTTGTGTTGCTTTTCCTCTTACTATGTCACAAGACATCACATGGCGGGGGCCTTGCGCTCCCGCTGCTCCATTACTATCACTATTTCTCGTCATCATTCTCAAAAAGAAGGGAAATTAGAGGCAAAAAACTCCATTTAATGCATTAGTTAAGGTTATTCCACAGCGCCTAAAGCAAGGAAATTCGGTGTTAGGGTTGAAAATCCCCCTTGAACCCCCACCCAGCCCCTCAACCGGCATCAGGGTGCACATGGGGTCGTCGGTCCTAACTCTCACCCCAGTCTCCTATACCTCTGCTTCTTCACACATGTGATGGGGTGAGAGTTAGGGCCAATGACCCCAATGCGCACCCTGAAGCTGGTTGAGGGGGTAGCCGGGGGGGGGGTTTCAACCCTAATACCAAATTTCCTTGCTTTTGTTGCTGTGGAATAACACTAACTAATGCATTAAATGGATTTTGTTCCTCTAAAATATATATATATATATATATATATGTACTATAGTGACTGCAGTGTCACTATAAGTTAGGGTTGAGTAAGCACTTTAATGTTAAACCTCAAATTTTGCAGCTTAATAACTTTGCCACCATACAACGGATTTGCCTGAAAATTTGCATGCACAGTCTGGTACCATAGATCTCTGGATCTGGCAAGTTGAGTTATGGTCAAATGTATGGTTGCGGAGCTACAGAACACTAAAAAAAAACAAACTGATTTTTTGTGCATTTCTTTGTTCACACGCACACCCTGCACATTTTGTCCATTCAATCCGAAATGTTCAGGGAAGATGCAGTCTTGGTGACCAATGTGACTTTCAAAGATTTGGTGAAAAAATATTAAACCGTTCAAGTTATTCAAAAAACAAATTTCCCGTTACCGTCAACGGGGAAAATTAGCTGTTCATCACGAAAGTGTCACAATGCCATATTTACTTTCACAAATGGCCCTTTTACTTTCATGATTTGGCCATCTTGTTTTCAGTAAGTGACACAGAAAAATGCCTGGCATTTAAAATTAGAACCCTCTAGGTAAACACTGACTGTTGCATTTTCCTAGTGGAGTCCTGAAGTTCCTAGCCCTGTCTTTTTTTGGGGGGGTTAAACCTCCCAGAAATGCCTTTTCAAACTTTGAGGAAAAAGTACTTTCACAAAATACTTTTGTAAATGCGAAAATTTCATTTTTTTTGCAAAACTTAAGTGATTTACGAAAGTATTTTGCGAAAGTATTTTAAAAATAACTGCAAATCTTTGCCATCCTCCTGCAACAAAATAGTTAAATCCTTTAGGCTGAAATTTGCAGGGTAGTAAGCCCTGGTCCCACAGAAGTGCCGTTTGGTGCCAAAACATTCAAGGGGCCCAAAGTTACAGCGTTCTAATGTTGAGCAATTTCCCATAAGATAACATTGCTGCATGTGTCACACCTTTCAACGCCCGTATCTCGAAAACGAAGCGAGATACAAAGTTTTCTCTGCTGGCAGCTTGGTTCACCTTTAGGCATGAAATATTGATTTTTTTATCAGTCATACTTCAGATATTTAGGTGACTTTACATGAACTAATGCTGCTGAACCAAGTTTGGAAATAGCAGATGACACCTGCAGTGGAATTATTTTCCTTCTTGCTATGGTTTCAGAGATACTGACAAAAACATATTCCAAGGGTTAGAAGGGTGCCTTCTCAATGCTTTTCAGTGCTTGTATCTCAGAAACTATGTGAAATACGGATTTGACTGACTTATGTGTTGCGTGAGGTACTCACTGTCATGATTACACCAGCACTGGAATTTTTTCCCTAGCTGCTACAGTTCATGAGATATTAGCAAATTACTGTTACAAGGGTTTCTTGCCCTATAGGGCTGCTGTATGGCTCCGTACTTATGTATAAGTTGAAGTGCAGGGCTTGAAGGGTTCACGCTCCCATATACGCATACCATTATGCAAATAAATGGAAAATGTTAAGGGAGCACAGGGCCTGGAGGGCTTGCTCTCCTGCTAACACATACCACTTACATTACACTTTCTCAAAAAGAAGGGAAATTCATTTCAAAAACTATGTTAATGCATCAGTTAGGGGTTGTTTCCACAATGACAAAAGTGTGGAAATTCGATGTTAGGGTTACCACCCCACCCCCATGCCCCATCTTCAAAACCCTAACTCCGCATTCCCCCCAACCCCCCACACACACATGCAAGACACATCCAGGATTGTAAGACACCATACAAGTTGGTCACATCTGTAAGCACAATAATCACTACACTGTACTCATTTCACATAAGACTATGTAATGAGAAAACAAATAAAGGATTAGCAACTCTATACTGCCAGCACAGTATGATGACACATAATAGCTGGCCTATCTTTTTTGTACAGCAAAACTTAGTCTGTACAAATTTTCTAAATATTGGATTTTCTCTGTCACACTTCAACAATTGGCTCGCTGCAGGTTTCGCTGCTTCCACATAGGCATGTGGTAACAGGAAAGATAGAGCTGACACACATAGTACTTTTCAGATACTGCACAGGTATGAAACTAGCACCATTACATGTTGTTATACTGCTGCGTTACCTGGAAATACTCATTGGCAGCATGTTATGGCTAGCTTTGAATGTTACAACTGTTGCTGTCACATGTTGCTCGCAAACTATACTACAAAACATTACTTTCATTATTACTATCATTTGTTATTATGACTAACTCACTATCACAAAAAATAGGCAAACATCCAATGACTGTTGCTAGGGTTACCCAAACTCTTATGTCCAATACAGCCATCTATAGATATACTGTGTGTTTCATCATTTGTTAACAACTGAAATAAAGGCATCTGCTTAAATCTTGTTATTGATGTTTGTAACAGAAAAATGCTTACTGTGTGCCAACTCCCATGGTTGCCCAGCATGCGTGTGTACCCCCAAGGTACTCTGATGGCAACATAACTCATACAGTTGGTAGACCATGATGATAGATGTGTCTTGTACTACGTTTAGAGAGTTCTATGTTACTTCTGTTACCTGATGCTGGTTGTCTCTGATTGGTTGTGTTGCCTTGGCCCTTCCCCAGCTTGCATATGTGTGTGTGTGTGTGGGTGTGGGGGGGTAGGGGAATATGGAGTTAGGATTTTGAGGATAGGGGTGTAGGGGTGGGGTGGTAACCCTAATGTCGAATTTCCACACTTTGGTCACAGTGGAAACAACCCTAACTGATGCATTAACGCAGTTTTTGCAATGTGTGTGTGTGTATATATATATATATATATATATATATATATATATATATCTTATAATGGCACGGTCGTGTCACTACAGTTAGGGTTGAACAGCCAGTTACATACTAAAGTCAAAAGTTTGGACAATAACAACTTTGGACCCGTTCAATGGATTTGCCTGAAATTCGGTACACGTGTTAAGGTGCATTAGATCTCTTGATCTGCCAAATTGCATTTGTGTCGGAATGCTGGTCTTCGTGAATGAAAGCACACTGAAAAATGCAAAATTATCCATTTTTGGAGGCACCTTTTGGCATTCTTAATGTGGTCCTGCACAGCCATCGTGTAGTGTGCCACTCTGCAAGATAGCTCATTTGAAAGAGCTTTGGTGGCCGAACATGCTGCTTTTTGTTTGGTGAAAACATTTTAAGGCATTCAAAAGTTATGGTACTTTTAAGTTCCCATTATAAGTCAATGGGAAAATTTATATGTATATCTTGCGATCAAAGAATGGGGGTTCTGGCCATCTGGTCTCGCCTGGTGATCAAAGAATTTGCAGCCTCACAGTTCAAGAATCTTTGTTCCCGAGGAATTTTCAAAATTCTTTGACTGCGAGGTCCGCCATCTTGTTTTCAGTTTTCCAATCACACAAACACAAATATCTCGGCTCAGGGGTCACTTCTGAAGTAAAACTTCAATGGGTTTTACTCAGGGGACCCTGATCTATCAAGCCATGGCTTTGGTTCCATCCAAGTCAGTCAAAAAAAATAGTTATAAGCCTTTAAAATCTTAATTTGTGGCTCACTAACGATCTTTGATCGTGAGCCTGCAAATTCTTTGATCGTGAGATTCTTTGATAGCGATCTTGCATCGTGACCTAAAACACTAATATCTCGGCTCAGGAGCGGGCTAGGGACACAAATGAGGGCTTGTTTTGCTCAGGATGGTCCGTTCTGTTGAACTATGCCATTGGTTTGGTTCAAATCAGTGAATAAATCATGTTTCACCTTTTTTTTATTCTTTGATCTTGAGGCTACAAATTCTTTGATTGTGAGATTCTTTGATTGCAATTTTGCATCATGAATGAGGGACGAGATGGCCAAATTTAAAAATAATTTTTCTCAGCCCATGGGTGCCCTAGGAATTCAAATGAGGGTGGAGTTTACTCCGGGGGATTCTTTCTGTCAAACCATGGTGGTGGTTTACTGCAAGTACTCCAATTTTTTGATTTATTACATTTTTTATTCTTTGTTCATGAGCCTGCAAATTCTTTGATTGTGAGGCTGCAAATGCTTTGATTGTGAGATTCTTTGATCATGATCTTTGATCGCAAAATAGGGACAAGATGGCCAGATTTTTTATAATGGAATATATAGGGAAATTTTGCCAATCTTTGACATTAACTATCTCAGAAATGATTTAGTCTTTTTACTTGAAATTTGGAGGGAAGAAAGGCAACATCCCACAGATGTGACTCTTAGTGGATTGGTCAAAAAATATTACAGGGCAGCAAAGTCATGGCACTACAAATTTGGTGCTTTTTCCCATAGGATAGCATTACGGCGTCTGCCATATTACAGGAATTCTTTGTTGCTCTGCTGGAAAATAACAGTTTGGTCTTTTGGGCTGAAATTTGGAAGGAAGAAAGCCAACATCCTACAAATGTGCCTTTTGGTGGTTTGGAGAAAAAAATTTGCAGGGTGGAAAAGTGATAGCACTCCGATGTTGACCATTTTTCCCATAGGATAACATTATGGTGCCTGTCGCGTTTTTCAGGGCCCGTATCTCAGAAACAGTGCAAGATACAGACTTTTTGTCAAAAAATTCTTAGCCCCCCAGGTGGGGACTAAGCATAAAACTAGCCAGGAAAGTAATAATTCATACAAAATTTTACTTTTTTTCCTACATCATACAGTTCCTGAGATATAAACAATTTAGTATTCCAAGTCGTACTTTTCTGCACCAAAGTCTACTATAATGCATACATTCTTTGTTTTTAATTAGTTTTTTCAATGCAGTTTTTTGGGAAAAGAAGGGTGTGCCCTTTTATTACTGTGACAGTTAGTGTTTCCAGTTGCGCTTCTGTTACCATTTGAATCACCGTTTCCGTCTACGCCACCGTGTGCATAATGGTTTGCGTTTTCATACGCGCTTGCATTTCTGTTTCTGTTGTCTTTACTGTTGCTCTTACTGTTACCATTTATGTTTACTATTGCGTTACAATGACCTTATGTGTAACAGTTTGCGTTTTTGTATGCACTTGCGTTTCTGTTTTTATTGGCTTTATTGTTGCTGTTACCATAACCATTTGCAAATACAATTGTGGTTCCATGATTGTGTGCATTATGGTTTGCATTTTTGTATGTGCTTGTGTTTCTGTTTACTTTGGTGTCATTGTTGGTGTTACTGTTACCATTTGCATTTACAATTGTGGTACCATGAATGTGTGTGTTACTAGTTGCGTTCTGTATGTACTTCTGTTTGATGTCTCCGTTTACGTAACTGTTTGCTTCGGCATCACTTTACACTTCTGTTTCTATTAACGTTTGCTTTGCCATGTGCATTACCATTGCTGCTTGCATTTACTTTGCAGTTCCTGTTACTGTGTAACAAGAAATCACGTGGTGGGAGTGTGGGGCCTGAAGGGCCCCGCGCTTCTGCCACTGCATTCCTTTCATTATTTATCATCCTCATTCTCAAAAAGAAGAGAAATTAGAGGCCAAAAACTCCATTCAATGCATCAGTTAGGGTTGTTTCACAGCAAAAAAAAGCTAGGAAATTTGAGGTTAGTGTTGAAAGCCCCTTGGACCCTCTATCACCCCAACTGGCATCGGGTGCGCGTTGAGTCGTGCAGTCCCAACTCTCACCTATTCTCCTATACCTCAGCTTCTTTACACATGTGATGGGGTGAGAGTTAGGACCAACGACCCCAACGTGCACCCCAATGCCAGTTGGGGTGGGCTGGGGTTCAACCCTAACCCCGAATTTCCTAGCTTTTTTGCTGTGGAACAACCCTAACTGATGCATTAAATGGAGTTATTTTGCCTCTAATATATATATATTTATACAATGGGGTGGGTGATAAACATTGTAAATTAAAACCCATATTCTCACTACAGTGAGATAAATCCTGGTGACATAGCAACTGTGAGATTATTTACATTTACACAAACAGTTGCTACGTCATCAGCCAATATTCTCACTTTGCCTATCTCACTGCAAACACTATACTTAACACAGTACCTTTCTACAAAAAACAATTTGTAAACATCACACTTTTTAAAAAAAGATCTGCCCAAAACTTTTGAGATCACTAAATTGCACCATCTTTCAAACAAAGTCTAATTTCATACAACAGAAGTGCAGCTCTGAAGAAATCATTCTTGACCTGAACTCGGAGCTAAAACTGGGCCAAAAATCAAATTGTCAAACTATATCACATATTCCCAGACTATGTACTGGAGCGCATTGCAGGTTTTTGTATAATCTTCACATTTTCTATAATACCAGTACCTCAGTTCTTCACTCCTCATCGTACTTCACAATTTTAAACACAGCACTCCATGAAACCGAAACTCCAGCAGCCGCACCACGTCACTGCTGGTTACAAAATACAATAACTTTGAACTAAAATACGGACCCATCACAGTTCACAGCACACTGGATGACAGATTACCATCAGAAATACAAAAATGAGCACCAAAGCAGCAATAAACCATAAAAGAAAAATAAATATGAATAAACACCATCCAGGAAGACACGAATCAAACTCCCACCCACTCAAGGCATTAAACCAATCACAGCACACACACAAACAGAACTCAACCAATCACAAACAGCCCCAAATTCTAACCAATAACAAAACACAACTACTTTCCATTCATACTGCCAACCAATTACATACCAACAGTCACCTTCATTCACACCACAAAGCAAAATCACAAAAAAAAGCATACTAAACTGACTACAAACACAAATTGAACTAACATAAATATGTCCCCTATTGCATAAATCAAACACATGATGGGCAGCAGTCAGATATGGAAAATAATCTCACTCCTGCATCATGAAGTATGCATATCTCACTCTGCAGGAGTGAGATTATTTTCCATATCTCACTGCTGCCCATCATGTATCCTATATATATATATATATATATATATATATATATATATGAAATGGATGGGCAACAAATGGATGGGCAACAATGGACAACAATTTTCAACTAGCTGTCATGACACCGCCCTTCAATCAGGAAATGTACCACTGGATTGGAGGATGGCACATGTGGTACCCCTCTATAAGACCAGACACAGGGATGAGCTGGGAAATTACAGACTGATTAGCCTTACGTGCATAATGGGGAAATTAATGGAGACCATCTTAAGGATAGCTTGGTGGCATTCCTGGAAGTAAATGGCCTTCAGGACATCCAGCAACATGGGTTTGTCAAGGGGCGATCCTGTCAAACTAACATGGTTGAATTTTTTGATTGGGTGACTAAAGCTCTAGATGAAGGTTGTCCAGTTGATGTCCTATTTCTGGACTTCAGCAAGGTATTTGACTCTGTGCCCCTCGGGAAACTAATGGGCAAACTGAGGAACCTGGGGATAGGGTTGAAGCTGGTACAGTGGATAGGGAACTGGCTGAGCAACAGACAGCAGAGGGTGGTGGGGAATTCTTGTCACCCAGAAAGGTCACTAGTGGGGTCCCACAAGGATTAGTTATGGGTCCACTGATATTTAATGCTTTCATAGCAAAAATAGCGATGGGAGTTAAGAACAAGATGAGTCTGTTTGCCAATGACTCCAAATTTGGTGCGGTGGCGGACAGTGAGGAAGGGAGAAAGGTACTCCAGGAGGATTGGGAAAAACTTGGACAGTGGTCAAACACATGGCAGGGCAGCTGGGGTTCAATACTAGGAAGTGCAGTATACTGCATTTCAGGGCCAGAAACCCAGGATACAGTTACTACTTAGGGGGGGCAGATATTCCTATCTGAGGAGGAAAAGGATCTGGGCGTGGTGATCACAGGGAATATGAATCACTCAGTACAGTGTAGAAAAGCAGCCACAAAGACAAACAGAATGCTGGGGTGCATTACTAGAAGAATCACAAGGTTATTTTGCATCTGTACAGATCATCGGTGAGCCGGTACTTGGAGTACTTTGTGCAGTTCTGGTGCTCATACTTAAAGAGGGATGTCAGGCTCCTGGAGGGAGTCCAGAGGAGGGCATCAAAGATGATTCAGGGAATGGGGACAAATCCTATGGGGAGAGACTAACAGAGCTCAACATGTACTCCCTGGAGGATAGAAGGGACAGATAAGATATGATCAAGACCTTGAAGTACTTGAAGGGCATAAACAAAGTTAGTACTGAGGATATGTTTAGACTGAAGGGGGAAGGGACCACAAGGGGACATAGACTGAAACAGGGGGAGGGAGGTTCTGGAGGGAGATAAAGAAGCATTACTTCACGGAAAGTGTGGTGGCGACTTGGAATGTGCTGCCTGAGGAGGTGGTTTCGCTGGATTCAGTGGGGAGTTTAAGAAGGGATGGGATAGGTACATGGGGAAGGTACAAGTAGAGGGAGAGAATTGACCAGGCTGGTGACTCAGGGAGGGAAAATTTGGTGGGAGGGATGGAAAAAGTGGAGGGGGGTAGCAGTTGTCTGAACTGTGAGTTGCGATTTTGAGCAGACGAAATAGATCTTAAGGCCTAGTTCTGCTGGCATTGTCATATGTTTGTATGATAGCCTCAAGAAATAAACTCAGAATTGTTCACTGTTGCCCATTCATTTTCTTTTATAGTGTATGGGCAACTGTGCGACAACAACGGAGAGTTTCTTTAGAGTGACCTTACTTGTTACACACTGGGAATTAAACTCAAGGTTTGTACCCTGGCAGCTAAATGATGCAGTTGGAGAGTGTTTCAGTTAAGTTCTCCTATCTCTGCTAGGTAATTTTGTAATATTTTGACATCCATTTCTGTTTTTTTTTTTTTTAATGTGCAGCGATTCTGCTGATCCTGAATGAACTGGTGCCATTCTGTGCTGTCAGGTTTCGAAAATACTATGGAAGCCATCGCCGATCGCTTCACCTTAGAAGTGACAGAGGAAACTGGCAAAGAGGGAAAAAAAATTAGCAATTGGCACAGCTGTCAGGGTCAATTGAGCAGCAGGGCATTCCATGTTGTACCCTTGTAGTGACGTACTCAAGATGCCACTACTCAGTACAACAACACTAGGAATTCATCAAATTCCATTAACAATAGCACTCTTTCATACACTGTATATTTATTTATGATAGCATGAACAAACACTGTCTTATGTGGATTGTTTGTGAGTACACTTACATAAAATATTACACCTCTTGAATAAATAACAGTATAGGCACTTTTCATTTTGTGTATTAGCTGAGTGTTTTTTGATCATTCTCCTTTATTATTCTCCTTGCTCTACCTCCCATTTTAGGGCACACATTAGCAGCAACTATCATGCAGCCAGGGGAAGGTACAGATGCATCTACCTCTGATATCAGTACCTGGTCTGGTAAGTGGGTATGGGTGGGGAGGGGAGTGGAGAAGGGGATGGTTGAGTCCATAGCCACCTGTGTTCTCTTTACCATGGCTAGGATCCCAAATCTGCTACCAAACTCAGGACATTGGGACAGCTTAGATCATTTGTAATGCATCATATCATATATGATGGGGTTCTTGGATCAGTTATTCAGGCAGCACCGTGTATTCTGCTAATGTGATTCCTTCACATACCGCATGCATCAAAACACATATTAAAAGTACACCACATAACAGCCACAACTGAAACAACTTTCCCTTGAATTATAATTGCAAATGCTTATCATGATAATAACATATGCTTTTTCTACCTACAAAACAGTGGCTATTTCACCAGTGCTATCTTTAGAAAGTCAGGTAAAAATCTGAACAGCATTAACTGCTGTCTTTTTTTTTTTTTCACTGTATCGCATTCTTGTATGGTGTAGATGTAAAAATAAAAACAACAGTAAATATGTTTTACATACCAGATTGCTTATTTCAAGCTTTAATGTGTTTTATCTATTTATTTATTCTGATTAAGTTTTGGAATTATTTATTTTGATTTGATTTATGTTGGAGTGGGATATTTATTTTATTTTGTCAAGTTTAATTATTTTGGTGTTTTTGGTGGGTTTACAGTTTTGATTTTATTTGTTTAGTAGCGGCATGTGTCGGCCCTCAGTCTCCACGGTGGTGCCCTATTCATCCTCCTCTCTTCACGCTCTCTGCCCTTTGATTCTCCCCCTCTCCAATATGATATGTATCAGTGCTGTAGAATGCTGGGAATTGTTTGTAGGAGATGGAAGAGGGTGGGGGGCTGCAAACAAGGGAGGATGGACGAGGGGGGCCACCGTATTGGGGTAGTTAGATCCAGAAGGCACCCTGGGGTGAATTGGAATCCAGATTGTGGATTAACATGTCTGGTGCCCACACCCAAGGGCACTACTGAATTCAGTAGGCAGATGGGCCTGACAGCCTCCGAGGTACGTCCAACTCAGGTGGTGTTATGCAATGCCAGGTCCATCAGGAATAAGACTGGCATTATTGCTGATCTTGATCACTCGGTGGACTTGGCTTGCATCACCGAGACCTGGCTGGATGAAAATCCAGGCTCCATGTTGGAGGCCATGACTCTGGCCAGGCACTCAGTGATACACTGCCTGAGATTGGACCGCAGGGGTGGGGGTAGGGGTTTGCAGTCTGTTTTAAGACTGAACTGGACCTCGTGAATGTGGTAGTGGGAGAGACTGAGTCCTTTGAGTGCACAGTGGTAGCGGGTGTAGGTGTTCGAATCATACTAATCTACCATCCACCTGGGGATGGGAAACATTTCTTACAGGAAGTAGCAGACTTCATCGTTGACACGTCATTTGAGTCGCCCAGATTGATGGTTCTGGGCAACTTTAACGCCTGGGTCAGTGATGAACTCTCACAATTTGGCAATCACTTCCTTCAATTAATGACTTCTTTGGGCCTTACACAGGTGCTTTCCACTGCTACCCATAAATCTGGACACTCTCTCAACTTAGTCTTTCTCCTGGGGATTGATGCATCCGATTTGGGGGTGGAACCAGTCGCCTGGTCAGACCACTACATGATGAGGTTCAGTTTTTGCACCCCCCCCGAGAAGGCCTACCCCGTGGAAATGGTTAGGTACCACTCTTTATGGGATATTACCCCTCAAGGCCTTGCAGTGGTACTTGACCTCTTGTCCCCCGTGTTGGTGAGCGGTAGTCCAGAGACCCTGGTGTCTGCCTATAATATGGCTGTTACCATGGCTCTGGATTCTATTGCTCCTGTACGTGTGCACCCCCTATCCCTTCACCCCAAGTCCCCCTGGTTTGAAGGGACATTGAAGGAGATGTGGAGACAGGGGTGAAGCTTAGTGCGGTGCTGGCACAGGTCCTCTCTTGAAGCCGACCACCTTAGATTGATGGACCATTATTCTGTCCATCAATCTGCAATCACCTGTAAGAAGGCAGAATTCCTGTCCAGGGAGATTGCAGTTGCTTGAAATTGACCGGCTCAGCTTTTTCGAACTGTAGACAGACTGTGCAACCCAGCCTGTCTTCAAGTTCAAAAAGTCTTTTCACAATTAGAGTGCGAGGAACTTGCTCGTTTCTTTGCGACTAAGGTGGCCAACATCAGGGCGGATCAGCATCCAGCAATCTCTAGGGGGGATGCTGTTGAATAGTGTGAGTTCACAGTACCTCAATTTTCTTGGAGTTCCTTCAGTTGACCTGATTTTGTGGATGTCATGAGGATTATCCATAGTGTGCACTCTACAAGCTGTAGTTTGGACCCTGGACCGACCTCCCTAATTTTGGGTTGTAGTGATATCATTGGTCCAGTCTTTGTGTGAATAGTCTGGTGCTCCTTGGAGTCGGGTGAGTTCCCTAGCTTCCTGAAAGAGGCGGTGGTGACACCTCTCTTGAAGAAAGCTACCTTGGACCCAGACTGTTTCACAAACTACAGACCTATCTCAAACCTACCCTTTATTGGGAAGGTGATTGAGATGGTAGCGGCAGCCCAATTGGAGGACCATTTAACCATCCATGACATCTACGAATCCTTCCAATCTGGTTTTCGTAAAAGATATAGCACTGAAACTGCACTGGTTCGGGTGCTTAATGATCTTCTGAGGATGATAGATCAGAAGAGATGTTCCATCTTGGTTCTCCTTGATCTCTCGTCAACCTTTGACACTGTGGACCACTTGGTGTTGATAGCATGCTTGAGGCAGATTTGTGGAATATCGGGAGTCACCCTTCGATGGTTCACCTCATTCCTCACTGGGAGATTACACAAAGAGTTGTGTCTGTTTTTTTTCCCTCAAGCCCAACTTCTTCATTGTGTGAGGTGCCTCAAGGTTCAGTGCTGTCTCCCATGTTATTTGTGGTGTATATGCTGCCCTCGGAGACATTATAAGATGGTATGAGCTAGAGGTTTTACTGCTTTGCAGATGATACCCAGCTATACCTGTCTTTCGCACCCGACCAGGATGGAGCTCTCTCTGTGTTTAACAACTGTCTGAAAGAAATAAATATAGGATTTAATGGATTCTAGTTGGTTGAAATTGAACTCAGAAAAGACAGAGGTGTTGGTTGTGGACCCGGGTCATCAGATAGAGTGGTTCTTTGTTGTTACGCCCTCAGGAATTTTTCTTGGCGGTGTTTCACTCCCGACCTCTGAACGGGTACATAACCTGGGGGTTATCTTGGATGACAGGCTGACACTGCAGTCACAAGTGCCAGCAGTCATCAAGACTTCCTTTTACCATCTTAGGAATATCACCAGAGTTAGGCACCTTGTTCCATCTGACGCTTTACCAACGTTGGTCCATGCCTTTGTGTCTTCGCATCTGGACTACTGCAACTCCCTGTACTTTGGGCTTTCTGGGGTTGAAATCTGCCACCTACAGCTAGTGCAGAATACAGCAGCCCAGGTTTTGTCTGGGACAAGTAGGTCCTGTCATATTACTCCAGTACTGCGCAAACTGCACTGGTTACCTATATGGTGGCGGATCACCTTCAAAATCAGTTTACTGTCTTTTAAAGCCCTACATGGTCAGGGTCTAGCCTATCTTAAAGAACTTCTGGTCCCCTACTGCCCCAGCTGATCACTGCGCTCGGCCGATGGATTGCTAGAGATTCCAAGAGTGAGTCTTAAATCATCAGGTTGTAGAGCATTTTTTTATGCTGCACCCATTCTTTGGAATTCTCTACCCCACCGGTTATGGGAGTGCACCTCCATGGAGGAATTTAAGACGGGTTTGAAAACCCACTTTTGGCAAATGGCCTTCTTGGAAAGCTGATTGTACTGAAGTTGTTGATTATGTTGTGTTTTTTATCTGTGTTTAATACTGAAGTTTAATGTTTGATTTGTATTATTTTAACTTGTACAGCACCTTGAAAAATGAAAGGCGCTTTATAAATAAATGTATTATTATTATTATCTGAACTGTGTCTAAATAGAAGAAAGTTCTTCATACATACCATAATTTCCTTTTTACGTGAGTGCCTACATTTTCAATTGGTATTCTTAACAACTGGTATTGTGTACCCCTACCAGGAGAGATGACATAGCCCAAAGGCCAAATTGGCTTAGAATGTTGGGCATATCAGCATTCTGGACAGCAGCTACTCTCCAGTCACTATTGTCCACACAGTGCTTCCAAATATGGAAATAAACATCGTACCGGTTGATTAGACATGAAAAAATGCACAAATCAGCTGTCTACACAGATAAGACTTTAGCCAGAATAAAATACTGTAAGAAGTGGCCTACCTCGACAGATGACAGAAAGTGATTGCTCGAGGCTCACCTTCCAAATGTCTATGTCTTGGAAGGTCCTGCAGAACTGAATCAACTGAAAACAGGCTTATTAAAAGGCAAAGGACTACATGCAGTATAAGCACCCACCTGCAACAAAGGAGGCACCTCGATTAACATCAAATTTGAACCTGTTAAGTCTGTGTGCTTGCAACCGACATTCTAATGTGGAGCTGCTCTTTTCTTTTTTTTTGCATTATCTACTGTATATAAACATAAGTGCAGCAGGTAAACTATAGAGGGATGTCCAGGCAGGTTTATGAGCTTATAACAGAACAATGGACATTCCTCTGCTGGCAAACCGGAAAATAATCTCCCACAGGAGCGAGGCTCCCAGGTGGGCCCCATTGACAATGCAGGAGCTTAGAGAAAAGGAAATTATGGTAAGTATGAAGAAATTTCTTCTTTTTGTAGTGCTTCAATTTGTCAATGGGTGTCTTAGTAACTGGGTTCTAAGAAGCAGTACCCAGAAAAAAAATGGGTGGGAGAGAATATTGTTTCATATGTCAACCACGTACAGGAAAGAACTTACCTGCTAACTGCCACCTGCAAAACTTTGTAACCAAAGGCCACATCAGCAGAGCTTTGAACATCCAATGTGTAGTGCTTGGTGAATGTGTTGACAGAGGACCATGTAGCTGCCTTGCACAGCTCTAAAACAGATGTAACCCCATTGCTACTTTTCCCAGCTGGCACCCCCCAAAAGAACCAGTGCCCAAATTATGGCATGCAATTTGCTTTTGGCAGAATTACTCAAATGGTACCACCCCCAACTTTAGAGTGTATACCAGGCTCATTATCTAAAGGATGGGGGGGGGGTACAATACTAAAAAATGAACCTTTGCATTTACCACCAGGTCCGGGGAGAGGATGCTAGGCATATGCTAGACCTAACTGCTGAGGGGCCCCAATAACTTTCACACAGAGGCAATAAGCTGAATGTCCAAAGCAGTAACTGGGATTGTGCAGTATGGCTTTATTCACAGATGTTACTTTGAAGCACAGGTGGACCCCAAGTGGTTTGTCATTGCAACACAGATACTCTTTTTTCCAGAAACACCTTGCTAGGCAGTACAGTCTTCCACAGAAACATCTATTTCCATCTCCCAAAGTATAAACCAGTAACCTGAGCCACATATTTAAATTTCATCCTGGGCATTGGCCTTTGCCCAGGGGACCTTGGTGCCCATCAACAAACAAGTTAGCCCTGCACTGAAATTCCAGGTGACGTTCCTCCCACCCTTTGCCCCAAACACAGTCTCTGCCCTTTCTTTAGGGTTACACTAAAAGAAGCCTTTAATCCCCACTGAATCGCCAAAGACTCTGAAGCTTTACTTTGACTTAGCACCCTGAGGTGAAACAGGTTCCTGGCCAGTGTGATCTAGCCTTATCTCAGGCACATACACCCCAGACAACCCCCCAAAAGAAAATTCTCCAATTCTGTACTCACAGATTAGTTGCTCCTTCCTCCCAGTTCTGGAAAGAACAACAGAAGAGCACCTTCTCCTCTCTGGTAGCTTGTCAGATTCTGTTCTTTTCTCTAAGGCAGCTGTAAACTTCAGGACCTTCAGGGGATTGCCTCTTGGATCCACTAGACATTGCAATCCCTCTCACTCCTCCCTGGAGTGAAACTAAGAGTCCTGCCAGTGAACAGTTTCCACCACTTCACTGGCAAACTGAGGATTTTACCAAACTTGGGTGAGAAATGACCAGGGCTCACTTCTCAGAGCCCCACTGGAAGACCTCCTGCCACTCTAGCACTCTAACTCAGACTAACTGAACATTCTAAGCTTCCCCTGAGCAGCTGACTCAAAAATGGTTATGCTGCTGTGAGAGTTCTAAATCACATAATCATCCCTCTCTCAGACTAACTGAGTAAACAATGATATCATTATGTAGAAAGTCCCTAATGAGCTCCCTACTAGCTGCCTTTTCTACCTGCCTAAGACTAGTGCTAATGGGATTCTAGTTACCCCAGGGAACTGGGTGGTTACACAGATGTCTCACCACTGTTCACCCAGGAGGTGGCCATAACCCTGGTGGAATGAACCTTGATGAGAGCCGGAGGCTTATTCTTTTCTGAAACATAAGCCTTGGCAATGCAGGCCCTTACCCACCTAGCAAGGGTGGCCTTGGAGGCTTTTTGTCCCTACTTGGCCGCTTCGAAAGAACAACCTATCCCATTTCCGGAATTCAACAGTCTGTCTAAGGTATGTCCTAATGACCCATCATAGATCTAACTTGTGCAACTCCTTCTCCCTTGGGTGGGAAAGTTGCAGACAGAAAGATGGGAGACAGATTTCCTGGTTCATATGGATCTTTCGGAATGAAAGGCAGGACCGTTCTGAGGACCACCTTGTCCTTATGCATGATGCGGTATGGTTCTTCATGGGACAAATCCAGAACCTCACCAATCCTCCTGGCTGAGCACATGGCAACTAAGAAACACGCCTTGTAAGACAGCACATCCAATGGTACCAATGAAAGTGGCTCAAAAGGCTCCTTACAAACAGCATTCAGAACCAGGATCAGATCCCGTGGGGGAAAAGGGGAGAGGAACAGAGGTCAGTTCCTGCTGCTAGCCCACAGAAGACACTTAGCCTTCCAGTAAGTCCCTAGGGACAAACCCAAGGAGGCTCCAAGGGCCGATATATGACCTCTCAAGGTGCTCAAGGCTAGACCTTTCTCCACTCTTTACTGCAGGAAATCCAAAATCTATGAAACCCTGTCTTTAGAAGGCCAGATATTTTTTCCTTGACCCAAGCCAAAAAGGTGATCCATACATGAGAATAAGCTGCTGACATGGAGTTCCTCCTGGCAGCCATCAGTGAGTCCACCACCTTCCTAAAGAAACCTTGTTTCAGGAGTCTCCTCCTTTCAGGAGCCAAGCCATGAGCTGCATCATTCCCGGATTTGGATGCAGAATGGGGCCTTGAAAGAGAAGGTTCCCCCCACACTGGAAGGTGAAACACTGGGCATTGAGCCAGACTCACTAAGTCCAAGAACCATGATCGTCTGGGCCACTCCAGAGCTTTTAGAAGAAAACTTCCTCTTGAGTGCCTTATTTTGCGTATAACCTTGGGGAGGAGCGGCAGAGGGGGTAAGCATACTCTCTGCTAAAATTCCATGCTTGTGACAGGGCATCCACTGCCTCTATTTGTGGACACCAGTAGCAGCTGAAGAACCGTTGTACCTGAGCATTGTAGCTGGAGACGAAAAGGTCGATCTGAGGATTACCGAACCTTTGACACAGAAGGTCAAACACCTCTGGGTTTAACATCCACTCACCTGGATGAACATTCTCACAGCTTAGCCATTCAGCCTGAATGTTCAACTCCCCTGCCAAGTGAACTGTTGGGAGAGAGAGAGAAGATTCTCCTCTGCCCACAGCAGGAGATTGGTGGCTTTCTTCAGCATCTTCCTGCTCTTTGTACCCCCTTGATTGTTTATTTACGCTGCTGTGACCATGTTGTCTGACCTTATTTTCACTGCTTTTCCCTGCACCTGACTTTGAAAATGAAGGTGAGTGAGAAGCACAGCCCTCATCTCCAGAATGTTTATGTGAAGGTGCCATTCCTGAGCTGACCAAGCCCCCTGAATGGGGATGTGATCCAGGACTATCCCCAACCCGACAGTTGGCATCAGATGTAAGAGACCCTCTGCTCAGATTTTCCAAACTCACCCACCAACTCAGAGACTGCTGTAGTTGTGGGGAAATTGGGATCCTGGCCTGATAATCCATCAAGGTCAGGTCCCAAGCTGACAGCAATTCCATCTGTAGGGATTGCATGTGAGGGTGAGCCTAAGGAACTAGTTCTACTGCAGAAGGTGGAGAGCTGAAGCCAAGGAGTGGCCCCGCAGTCACTGAACCTCTTTCAACAGGGTCTCCTTCCTGCTCCTAAATGTTTCAGGGTCTGAGACAGCTTAAGAGATTTTTTCTCCCAAATTACTACCCAGCCATGGGACTCCAACACTTCCAGAGTCCTGGTCACTGACTTCCTTGCCAATGGTGCAGATGGCACTCGAATGAGCAGATCGTCCAGGTAGGGGTAGACATGATGTCCCTCTTGTCAGGGTTGAGCCACAAGGACTATGAGCACCTTCGAGAAAACCCTGGGGGCTGTTGTCAGCCCAGAGGGGAGCACCTTATACTGGAAGTGCTTCCCCAGGACTGAGGACATGAGGAATCACTGATGAGACTGTCAGATGAGGCTGTGGAGACATGTATCCCTTAGATCTATGGAAGCAAGATAATCCCCTGCTGGACAGCTCAGATGATTGAACTCAGGCACTCCATCTTGAAGGTCATGTGGCTCACAAACTTGTTTAGGTGTTTCAGATCCAGAATAGGCCTGAAACCCCTCGACTTCTTGGGAACTATGAAATAGACTTGAGTAAAATCCCTGGCCTTGCTCACTGGGAGGCACTGGTACAATCACCCCAATTTGAGTGAGGTGGTCCAGGGTCTCTGACACCGCTTGTCTCTTCATGGCATCCTTTGGAACTGGGGACAGCAGGAAGCACTCCTTTGAGGGAATTGTAGAAAATTCTATTGCATAACCTAAAGCCATCATTTCCAAAACCCAAGCATCTGATGTTATTTTGGCTCATCCTGTGAAAACATTGTGCAGTCTTCCACCAAGGGAAGGGAGGCAGAGATGGGCCTGTGTACCCTCATTATGAGGTGCCTGCTTTTAGCCCTGGGTCTCCATTGCATCTTCAGGCAAGGGCTCCTCTGCTACTATTGCTCTTGAAACCAGAATAAGCTCCTTTACTTCTCTGGTTCCTGAAGTTCCAAAAGGGATGAAACCCCCGATGCTACCTCTGTCAGCAGCCTCCATGACCTTTTGGAGTTGAACCGACCTTCTGCAGTTACCTTGACATTGGAAGGTGACCCTTTTTATCCTGGATATCTTTTAAAATATCATCCAGGCCAGAACCAAACAACAGGCCTTCATCGAAGGCTAAGTTAAACAGCTTGGTCTTCAAAGCCTTGTCAGTGACCCAATATTAAAGCCATACTCCTTGCATAATGGACACAATGTGGTAAGTGGAGTGAGCTGACATGCAAAAATTCTCCACCGTGGCATCTCCTAAGAAGGTGGAGGCCATGGATACCAACTGTAAAATGCTCTCCACCTCTGAATCTAGGGGAACAAAGCTGCCCAGGGTAGCAACCCACAAATTAAAAGCTCTGACAACAATAAGGTGGCACAGGAGGTGCAGAGGTTTGCACCAGTGGAGGTGCAGGTTCTTCTGAATGCAGCATCCACTCGCTTGTCATGCAAATCTGTTAAGGCCAAAGACCCTTCAGTAAGAATAGTCGTATGTCCTACAGATTTATGAACCAGCATATCCACAAGAGGAGTGGTTTCATACTTGCGAGTATTTTCTTCCAAAAAAGGGAAACACCGTACCTTAGGTTTTGGCCGATATTTTCTTTGGTCCGCACCCACCCATTCTTGTTCAATAATTTGGCTATAATGAATAAAGTTTGGAAAACACTTTGGAGCAGAAAAGAACACAGTCAGGACAGTATTGATATCCAATGCCTCCATGGATTGCACCTTCTTGAGCTGTAATGACCTACATGCCTCAGTTATCAGATATGACAAAGACTTGGTATCAAACAGGGGAAGGATGGGAATCCTTCTCTTCTGTTCCATCCACTTCCCTCCTCCTCCTAAGAGGGTTCATCCTCCTCCTCCTCATCAAGTAGCTTCTCAGGGTCAAGATTTTCCCCAAGATTCCCAATATCCTCATCTTGATCCTCAGTATGGTCAGGGTCATGGGTCTGCCTACAGATCTATAGTAGCAGCCCTGTCCTGCTGTGGCACACCTGGATGTGCCTGTGTGGGTCCGCTGACCTGAAGGGCCCAGTTTGGGGTCGGATGTGTCTGATGGGATGTCCTGTGGAACATCAGGGCCCAAAGAGCAATAAGAAAGTTTTATGTAATTCTGCTTTGCCACAGTCAACTGTTACACTAGATGCACCCCCCAACTTGGGGGAGTGGCTGTGGGGGACCATAAGAGAAATATTATCTTGCGTAACACAATGGGGGCAATAGGAACCTAAACTGGACTGGAGGGGAAGGTATGTTTCTTTGCAGATGACACAAAGATCTGTAACAGGGTTGATACACAAGGTGGGCTGGAAAGGATGAAAAGGGACTTGGCAAGGTTGGAGGAATGGTCAAATGCATGGCAGCTTAGATTCAACACAAAGAAGTGCATAGTAATGCACGTGAGAAACAAAAACCAAGGGCAAGAGTACACAGTGGGGGGTGAGATAGTGACAACAACAAAAATGGAAAGGGACCTGGGGGTAGTCATATCAGATGACCTAAAGGTGAGCCAGCAATGTGAGAAGGCAGTAAGGAAGGCTGGGGGGATAATGGGATGCATAGGGAGAGGCATCACCAGTAGACAACATGATGTTGTTGGCCCTCTGTACAGACAGCTGGCAAGACCACATCTGGAGTACTGTGTAGAGTTCTGGAAACCCCATCTCTGTAAAGACATAGACAGGTTGGAGGCTGTCCAGAGAAGGGCAACCAATATGGTGCAGGGTCTGCACCAGAAGACATATGAAGAAAGACTAAAGGAGCTTAATATGTATAGCCTCGAGGAAAGGAGGGAGGGGGGGGCATGATAGAAACTTTCAAATACCTCAAGGGAATCAACAAAGTCTAAGAGGGTAGCATCTTTCAAAAAAAGAGGTGTACAAGAACAAGGGGGCACAATTTGAAGACGGGGGGATGGCTCATAGGTGATGTGAGGAAGTATTTCTTCACAGAGAGGATTGTAGATGCATGGAACAGCCTTCCTGAGGAGGTCATATAATCAAAAACAGTGGGGGAATTCAAGAATGCATGGGACAGACATAAGACAATTCTAGTCAGTGGTAGGAGGAAGAAGGCTGTTGGTTAACTAGGATCTGCAGCTTATCCATTAGGTAGGGAAATGGGCAGACTAGGTGGGCCAAGCGGTCCTTATCTGCCATCAAATTCTATGTTTCTATGTTTCTAAAGGAGAGGGTCTCATTACCCTTCTGTCGGTATTACATCTTTTGAAAATAAAAGGTCTCTGATATGCCATGGTGCTAAGGAAAATAGCCCTTCAGGAGTCCAAGGATAAAGAGCTGATGTTTTGATAGGTAATACAGAGGACTGTTGCAGGATCCACTGCTCCAAAGTGGGTCAAAATGGCTAACAAGGCTGAATAAGCTTCCTATCAGCCATGCCTGCTACCAGGCATTGAATTTAAACAGTCCATTGGGCTGAAATGAAGATAAAAAACAGGACCGCCACATCTAGTACTGTAGAAGTGAAGACGCATGTGCGCTCTCTCCGACGTACATGTGCGTGACATCACAATGCTAAGCATGATGTCGGCATGCCACTAGGGTGGGTGCACAACACAGGCATGTGAAAAAACATGCTAACACTGTATAGGGGAAAAAGGGCATGCGCCCAATGGACACAGGAACAGATCAAGAGTGGGAAACCGTACAGCTCAATGGAGCCGATAAAAAAATGTCAAACAGGCTGAAGGGTGTAAAAAAATGCAGAAAACCATGAAAAAGGAGACTCTGAGCCTTCCAGAGCATAAAACTTCTCACCAGACAGGCTCAGATATATTTATAACTGTTGGGGAGTTAAGGGGGAAACCCCTTCACAAGGAGCCCAATTGAAAGTAAAATATCCCCAAAATTAAGAACAACGCAAGCATCTGACAAACAAAAACAACACCAGGAAAAATCTAAAAGACTGAGGAGGGAAAAGGGGTACCGATGCCCAAAGATGGGAAGGGGACCCCAAGGAAGCCCTAATTAAAAATCCAAGAAAAAACAGGTACTTACTTGAGATACCAGTTTTTTAATACATTAAATTGGAGACATCCTAAAAAAGAAACACCCTAGAACTATGTGGCAGATGTGGCCCCTAATCCTAGCACAGTCAGTGTAAATGGGAGGAGCAGGTTAGCCAATTTGAAAGACGCAGCACAAGAGGCACAATTTTAATTTAAAGGTGCTCCCTGTAACCAGGTAGCCCCAACCTGCTATGCAGAATTGTAGCCCCAAAAGTCAGAAGTCAGAGAGTTTTCAGAGAAGCCTTTTAGTTGTTTTCCCTTTGACGGCACAGCAAAGACTGGGGAGTGCTGCTGTCTGGAATGCTCATGTACCCAACATTCTAGGCTGATTCAGCCTTTGGGCTGTGCCATTTCCCCTGGTAGGAGTGCACGATACACAATTGTTAACACTACCCATTGACAATGTGTAGCACTACAGAAATGATGTTTTTCCAAGTTTACCCAAAAGTGGCAAAACCACTGAGCTTTGCATTAGAGGCTTGGAACTGACCGGTTCTGATCCAATAGGATTCCAACAGCATTGTAAAACATCTGGGTACAAATCTGATTTAATTCTGATTTTGGAAAGGACCTTGACATTAGCATTGGATTCAACTGAAGCCCTAAATCCTAATTTCCCATGTAAGACATATTTTACCTTTACTTTTAGAATTAGAATTTTCAGATGGGAGTTCTGAAAATCCTGAAGCCGAATAATAGACTGGAATGTGACAATTCCTTTTTGAATCTGCAGTTCCAAGCATCCATACTCATCACACCTCCTTAGATATCTTCTGCATCCCAGCCCCAAACACTTTTTTCACTGATGTTCTTTACTGGCATGTTTCATTGCATATACAAGGGCTCGATTTTCAAACAATTTGGAATGCCACGAGCCTCAGGTGTGCCGAACACACGGCGCATGGGGCTTGTGGCATTCCCTGGCCAGCAATTGGAATTCTTGATCCTGTGCACCAGATGCAGCACATTAGATTAGCAGACCTTTTTATAGGGTTTGCACCAAATGTTTGGCACAGGCTGCCATAAAGAGGGTAAAGTGCCACAAATGCACGTGACCTTCGAGAACTGGGTGCATGGTGTGGTACTGTATTTGGAGCAGTGCAGGTTGATGCAGGGCTTGTGCAAGTCCTGTGTCAACCTTTGAAACTTGAATCCAAATATCTATGGTTGTAGCTGACCCTTTATTAAACACCTTCTATTATTCCCCCCAGCAGTGGTGAGAGCACTGATGGAAGGGGGGGTGGTCTCCGAGTTCTGGCTAATTAGTCACTTACTATTGATCTTCTGTGGAGCCTGCAAAATGTGTCAGACTTTTTCAAGTTGCCTGCTTCTTTACCTGTCATGAATATGCTCATTAGTTTGCACAAATGAGAACCTGGACCTATATTGCTAGTTTATTTGTAGTTTAATATTTATTGGGTGGCTTTGGGTTACAGAGAGGTGTGTGTGACTGGATGTCTTTGGAGTGGTTTTGTCTGAGGTGATTGTGTGGGCTAAGGGGATTAGTTTATATTTGTTTTGAAGTTTGTGGTTTAATTTATTTTAAGTCAGGGTCGGGTGGGTATTTTAATAATTTATTTTTATTGTATTATAATTATTTGAATAAGCATTTTTCCAGTAGGTTTCAGAGATGTGCTTAGGTAGCGGGTCTCGTGTGCTCAGCCACATGGCATCCCAGTTGTTAGACCTCCACCCCTTCTTTGACCTCCCTCTGCCATCTGCAGTAGTTTGGAATTGTTGAGAGGCTGGTATTGGAAGGAAACAGAATAACAGATGGCTGTGCATCAGGATAGCTGATGGAGAGAGCCATATCAGGGTGGTTAGGACCAAGACACAACCTGAAGTGACATGTGGACCAGGGAGAAGTTGCTCATACCTGGTCCCCATACCCAGGGTGATGCTTACAATGTGAGGTTGATCAGGAACAAGACAGGCAATCTTGGAGGCAGCTGTCCTGCCTGGTTTTTCTGTAGTGCACTGCCTGAGAGGGGACTGCAAGGGTGAGGGTGTAGCCATCTGATTTAGAACCAACCTGAACTTCTGCATGTACCTGGTGGGAACTACTTCATCATTTGAATGCATGGCTATACAGGGAAGAGGTCTGGGAGCAGATAACAGAATGCTTCTTGTGTACCAACCTCTGGGGCACAAGAGGGAATTTCTGCAGGAAGTCACAGACTTGGCTGCCGAGAGAGTGTTGGAGTTGCCCAGATGGTTGATTCTGGGTGACATCAATGCCTGGGTCAATGACAAACTCTCACAATATGGACCAGTCTTCTTCTAGACAATGAAGTTGCGAGCCTTGCACAAGCATTTGCTTCTATAACTCACTGCCATGGCCACACCCAGGATATAGTATTCTCACTTGGGCTTGAGGTCGATGATCTCATGATTGATCTGGTCATTTGGTCAGGTCATTGCAAAGTGAGGTTCACGTTCAGGGCTCCCTCTAGTGACCCCATCCCATGGAGTTGGTCCATTATTGCCCTTTGAGGGGATTATCCCCAGAGGGATTATCAGCAATAATGGACCTCTCTGAGGTGAGAACTGCTTGTGCGTCAGGAGTGAGTGAAGTGGTTGCTGCCTATAATAGTGCTGTTGTCTCAATGCTGGACTCCGTTGCACTGGTTTGTATATGATCCAGGTCCTCTGATCACTGGAGACCTCCATGGTTTGATGGGACTCTGAAGGATATGAAGACTAGGGGTCAGAGGTTGGAGCATCGCTGGATTCCAGTCTGGATCAGAGGAGGACAGACTGACTTTGAAAGCTCACTACAGTGAATAACAAAGGGCTAACTCCCATAAGAAGGTAGAGTTCCTGTCCAAGGAGATAGCTGCAGGGAAGAACAGACTGGTTCAGCTCTTTAGGATTGTTGATAGGCTGTTTCATCCAACCTGTTTATAGCCTAAAGTTGCAGGATCTATGGAAAGTATGAAGGGTTCTTTCTGGTCTTCTCCGACACAGGTGTCCTCCATCAGGTCAAGTATTCATCTAGCATGGTTTGTGTTATCCCATAGTGGTCAGTCAGATGTTTTAAGTTGCATCCCAGCTGTCTGGAGTGAGTTTAGGCCAGTGGAGGTGTAGGAAGTTTGCAAGGTGATCTCATTACTGCAGTCCATATTCTGTGAACTGGACCTGGGCCCAACGCTTCTACTTGTGAGATGTGTAGAGTCCATTGACCCAGTGTTTCCCGAGATTATTCGGTGTTCACTTTCTGAGGGACGTTTTTACCAGCACTTTGAAAGAGAAGCTGGTAAAACCTCTCTTGAAAAAAAAACATCTCCCGACCCTAACATCTTGGCAAATTACTGACCTATCTCTAACCTGCCCTTTTTGGGCAAGGTTATCTAGAAAACTATGGCACTGCAGCTTGAGGTCCACCTCTCTGCTTTCAACATTTTTGAGCCCCTTCAGTCTGGTTTCAAGTTGAGGCACAGTACCAAAATGGCACTAGTGTGGGTGCACAGAGACCTCCTCAGAGCTAGCGCCTATTGGTCAGTATATTGCACACTTCATCACGCGCGATAAAACCAAGCAACAAGAATAGCACTTTAGGGAAGAGTGAGAGTGTGAAAAACTGCAAAAAGGTGTATGCAAAGTAGTGCACCCACTCACTCTTCTCAGGCAGAGGATAAGACCTCTGCTGGGACAGGGGGCCAGCAAGCAGCTGCTGTGGCTCGACAGGATGAGCCACAGGCAGCAAGGGAGGCAGGCAGTGTGTTTGGGACCGGGTTTCGATTCCCAGTGCTAGATGCATGGAGTGTTTTAATGTTTCACACTTTGTGCGAATTTAAAGAGTTAGTGTACTGCTTGAAATTAATAGTACTTTTCAGATGCAGTCAGCTATCACTTCCAATATCTAAAGTATTTTTTTTTTTATATTCTGTTTGCTAATTAGAAGATTTTCCACCTGGCAGTACTGGAGTGATGTGTGGAGCAGCACTCTGTCTGAAGGAAAAAAAAGTCAGTTCTGTCCTTCCACTACATCATCAGGAATGAGGCCAAACATATTGAGGCACCACAATCCTTGCAGCCTGAGCAGTGACTTCCACAAGCTACCAATCAAAATACAGGAAATTGTGAACTCACCAGTAACCAGGGAGAGTCAGTCCCTGCTGTTTCATGTGAAAGTGAAACCTGGCAGTGATAAATGGTTCTCACTGGTTACTAGTGATGTCATAGTCAGTATGGTCTCAGTGTTGATGTAGTGGCAGGAACAGAACTGACTTTTTTTTCCTCCAGACAGAGTGCTGCTCCACACATCACCCCAGAACTGCCAGGTGGAAAATCTTCTAATTAGCAAACAGAAAAGAAAAGATACTTGAGATATAAGAAGTGATAGCTTACTACATCTGAAAGTTACAATTAATTGCAGCCAGTTTCTGGGCAGTACACTAGCTCTTTAACTGTTAACCACCAAGGAGTTAGTTATTTTAGTTGGGGGGATTCGGGGGGGCACAGCCTCCTGCAAAACAAAGGCATATGCCGCTGGCAATATATTGCGCTGTATTGGCAGCGTGGGATATTGCTGCAGCATACCCCATGCTGAGCCAGAGATAGAGGAGAGCAATTTATTTTTGTTCTCCTCAATCTCTCTTTTGCTTTTGACACAGCAGACCATGGTGTTTTGCCTGATTACCTTAGGAGGCTCTGTGGGCTGACTGGTATAGTTATTCAACTGGTTTGAGCCTTTTCCTACTGGTAAGATGCATAGGATTATGTTGGGAAGGTTCTCCTCTCCCCCGAGGCCCCTGCCATGTGGAGTCCCCCAGGGTTCAATCCTCTCACCCATGTTGTTTGCAGGGGACATCCTGCCACTGGGTGAGATCATTTGATGTTACAGCGTGGGTTTCCACCTCTATGCAGATGACACCCAGCTGTGTATCTTTTGCACCCAATACTAATGGTGCCATAGAAGTACTAAATGCATGCCTGGCCAAGATCCAAGACTGCATGTCCTCCAACTGGCTAGGGCTCAACATGGACAAAATGGAGGTGCTGGTGACTGAGCTTGGTTGCCTGCGGGAGGTGAAAGCCATTGTGGTTAGTCCTGATCTGATGCTGGACTTGACCCCAGTGATGGCTACCACAGTGGTAAAAAACCTAAGCATTATTTTCAATGATGGATTGACACTTGAGGCTCAAGTGTCATCTGTCATCCACAGTATTTTTTTTTATCACTTGAAGAATTTTGCCCAGATTAAATTTCTTAACCTGCCAGAAGAAATTCCCTCACTAGTGCATGCATTTGTGTCATCCAGACTTGACTACTGTAATGCTCTTTATCTCGAGGTCAGTGGAGGAGTCTTGTGTTGCCTGCAGCTATTGCAGAATGTGGTGACCAGGTTACTGACTGGCCTCAAGAGGTCGTGTTATGTTACCCCAGTGATGCGTGACCTGCACTGGCTACTGGTGAAATGGAGAATCTCCTTCAAGGTGACTCTTTTCACCTTTAAAGTCCTATATGGTCTGGGTCCAAGTTTCTTGACTGAATTTCTGACTCCATACCACCCTTAGTGCTCCTTCCACTCCACCAAGGAAGGCCTCCTAGCAATTCCCAGGGCTTGGCTAAAAACATCCAGTAACTGCACTTTTGCAGTGGCTGTGCCAGCCCTGAAGAATTTGCTTCCTAGGTCCTTGAGAGAGGCCTCCTCAGTAAAGGCCTTTAAGCAGGACCTGAAAGCACACCTCTTTTTTTTTTTCATATGCACTTTATTGGTTTTTCACTTTTTCTCCCTTACCCCCCAAGGCCATGGCGTACACATATGTGTGCACACGTGGAGACGCATGCACACACCAGAATCTGGTGGCCCCTTCCTCACCTCTCCTGACTTGCTTCACTGCTCTGTACCACCTATGTGCCCACCAGACCTCCACCTAGTGGTAGCGGGACTATGGACTAGCAGGCAGCCACCCCTTGAAGGGGAGAGCATGCTCAACCCTGCTCCAACCCATCCCCCAGCTGGCTCCTTGGTGACTTGATGTCATTCCCAAATCTGGGTCACCGGCATAGTGTGAAGTAAGGTACCAGCGCCTCAGCCTTCTGTGCCACCAGGCCGGCTTGAAAGCACACCTCTATAAAGAAGCTTTTGGGATCTGTCCTGTACCAGTGGATGACTTTAACTGATCCTTTTATTTTGTTATTGTCACTGTTTAGCTTTGATCTGTGATTTATTGTATTTTTATTGGTATGTTTGTATATTTTTATTTATTTAAATTTTTGGATTTACAACCTTTGAGCCAGAGGCTCGTTTTCAAAAGGTACCTCGTCACAAGGAGGACATAAAGTGCACATAAATTACAGAGAACCAGACAACAGTGCCGCATAGCATAACAAAGAAGTTTCCATATGTAACATAAATTACAGTAACCAAGTAACAGTGCGACTTAGAATAACACAGTAGTTTCCATACAATTAGCTTGAGGAACATTTCTGGGTTGCAAATTGAGCACAAGTTGTTACAGAAACAGAGGGGGGGGGCCAAGGGGAGAGTGAGGAGGGGGGAAGTAAGGTGTGAGTTTGGCCTGGTGGGCTATGTCAGAAGTGATAGTAGCTGAGGCCTGTTAAGGACAGGTGCAGCTCAGGGAGTTGAAAAGTTGGTTCCTAAGGGCGGATTTAAAAGCGGCAATTTTGGGGGTAGTGGAAATAGATGCAGGGAGAGAGTTAAACCAGGATGGGGCTTTGTAAAAAGAAGGACCTTTGGGTCTGAGCAGTCCTGGTTCTGGGGACCAGGAGGGTGGTCTTGTCGGCAGTTCGGGCAGAGACAGTAGACAGGGTAGGTTGGATGGAGGCAGTTACCCCGGGTAGAATCTTCTTAATTAGAAGGCAGGTTTGATAGCGGAGTTGTTCATCTAGGGTGAGGAGATTGGTCATGTCGTAGAGTTGACATGTGTGAGTAAGCCTGGGGGCACCAGTCATTAGCCTGCAAGCCTTGTTTAGGGTGAGGCGAATCTTGTTGAGGGCAGTGGTGTCAGCAGCGGCAAAAACTGGAAGGCCATAATCTACAAGGCACAGTACTGAGGATGTAATGGCAAGCCAGAGGGCATCAATAGGGAGGCAGTTCTTGTTGCGGTAGAGGATGCCAAGGTGGGTGTTGGTGGTGGATGCAAGGGCATTAATGTGGGTGTGAAAGGTGAGGGCTGAGTTGAAAGTGACTCCAAGGTATTTGTATGAGTAGACTTGTTCGAGTGGATGTAGGGTGCTGGGGAGGATGGTGAGTGGGCTGTTACAAGCTTTGTTTTGGGGCTGAGCGAAGAGCATTGACTTGTTTTTTTTGTGATTGATGATGAGTCTACGCTCCTTAAACCAGGATTCGGAATCCTGGAAGGAGTGTTGGAGAGTGTCCTGGAGAGAGGTAAGGTTTCGATGAGAAGCAAAAATGACGCCATCATCAGCATACATGAGGATGTTGCCAGAGCAGGCACTAGGCAGGGTATTTAGATATAGACTGAAAAGTAGAGGCCCCGGGATGGAACTCTGGGGTACCGTAGAGTGGATTGGGCGTGTTTCTGAGAGTGTCCCATTGATTTTGACACATTGGGAGCATGCTGTCGGGTAGCTTGAACACCAGGCAAGGGGGCCATGTGAGAAACCAATGCAATAGAGAGCATCTAGAAGCAGAGGGTGAGACAGTGTCGAAGGCCTTAGAGAGGTCAGCATACACTGCACCAGTGAGAGAGCTGGAATCTGGGGAGGAGTGCAGGAAGTTGGAAAACTCCATTAATGCGGTGCCAGTGCTGTGACCAGCACAGAATCCATGTTGTTCCGGGCACAGGATGCCATGCTTAGCCAGGTATTCATTGAGATGATTAGTCATTACTTTTTCTAGGGCTTTGGGGGGGGATGGAGATTGGTCAATAGTTGCTGGGGGAGGCCCTACCACCCCCTTTGTGAATAGGCTTGACTATAGCTGTCTTCCACACAGAGGGGAATTGCCCCAGGCAGAGGGACCAGTTAAGTAGTCCGGTGAGTGGGACAAGGGCTTCATCCAGGACTAGCCAGAGAATTTTGGGGTCCAGAGAATGACTCCTGGGACTGTTGCATTTTAAGGCTTTTAGTAGTAGTGGTTTGGCTTCCTTGGTAGATACTTTACAGAGGTGGAACCAGGGGAGCTGAAGGACTGGGGGTGGTAGGTCAGGGATAGGATCAAAGAAGTTACTAGGGAGGACAGAGCTAAGGTCAGTGAAAGAGGAGTTGAGGCAGTTGGCAATGCAAGCAAGGTCAGTAGTGGTGGAGCCATCAATAGTGATCTGGTTGGGGGGGAAGGGGACTTCCTGTTTAGCTCTTTAATGTTGTCCCAGAAGGTTCAGGCTCACCCTCAGGATGAGAAAAGGGTGGTCTGGTAGTGGTCTGCCTTGGCTTTCCAGAAGGCCCATATACACCTGTTCCATGTGGCATTGTAGGTCTGTCTGTCAGCAGGTCAGCCAGATTCGTGCCAGAGGTTGTCCCTATTTTTGAGCATCTGGAGTAGGGCTGGAGTAACCAAAGGCAAGTTTTGTTTTTTGGAGTGGAATTTTGTGAGGGGCACAAAGAGATCACAGGCCCTGTTAAAGGCTTGTGAAAAGAAGTTGAAGGCAGCATCAATGTTGGGTGCCTGGTGGATGGGAGACCTATTAATCTGGGCGAGATACTGTTTGAGTTTAATCAACCCACCAGGGTGAAAGCACCTGCGAAGAGTGGTTTGGGTTACCAGTTTGAGGGTGAGGGCAGACCAAAGGAATAGGATGGGGAAGTGGTCACTTAAGGAGTCGGGGAGGACTTGAATTTCCTGAATTTTATGGGTGGGGGGTTAGTGATAATGACATCCAGGAGGGTGCTGGTACCTCTGATGGGATTAAGTCTAGTGGGCTTGGAGACAAGTTGAGTCAGGCCTTGGGCAGCGAAGGAGTCCTTTATCAGGGAAGTGGTAGTACTGAGCCAGTTCATGTTGAGGATCCCCACCAGGACTTGTTCAGCCTTGTGGGGAGGGTGGAGAGATAATCCATGAGACGTTATAGCCAGGTTCTGGTTCCTTGGGGGTACATAGGTGGCTGTGAGATACAGCGGGCCCCTGGAGGGGTTTGGGATGAGCTTGAGGGTGAGGGCTTCGGCGCCATTGACAAGCACGGGGGGGGGCACCTGGCCAACAATGGTGTCCCGAGTGTAAATTGCACAGCCACAACCTACATTTACCTGCACAATCCTATCGGTATAAGGTGTATCCCAGGAGGGAGACAAGGGAGTCAGAGGTGGATTTGGACAGCCAGGTTTCAACTAGGGCTATGATATCTGGTGGATGTTGCAGAGCCCAACACTGAAGGGCAGCAAATTTTTTCAGCAGGCTACATACATTCAAAGAAGCAATGCAGAGGCCAGTGGCCCTAGTAGGTGGCTTGGTGAGGGCAGGACATGGGTTAGGGTGGATATTACCAAAGAGGAGTAATAGGAAGACCAAGGTCCTGACCAAGGGGTGGCAGCAAGTTAAATTTTTGGGGGTTTGTTGAAATGAGAGAGAAGCCATAGGGAAGTAGGGGGTGGGCAGGGTTTAGAGGGTCGGGAAGGCAAGGAGGAGGTGGATACATGAGGAGCCAGAGTAGGCAGTGAGGGGGCTGCTAGGGGGTGGGTGCTGGGGTCCAGGGTCAGTAGGCAGTGTGGGGGGGCAACCTAGGCTGGGGGGCAGCGGTTTAATCCCAACTGGGCTGAGGATGTGGTCTGGCTGATAGGGCTAAGGCCCTATCATGGCCACGAATGGGAGATATGTGATGAGGAGATGAACCATCATGGTGCCTATGATAGTGGTGGGACAGATGGGACAAGTACCTGGGTAACCCGTTAGAAAGGGTGGATACCACTTAGGAGTAGTGGTAGGGCTGTGGACTTTTGTGAGAAGGGTGCAGGAATCGAGACCCCTGAGTGGTGGGTAGGCAAGGACTTGGGTGAGATGGGAAAATCTGGAGATTAGGTGGGCTAGAAAGGGGTTGGTTAGCGTTAGAAAATGGGGTGGAAATAGCGACTCCTAGTGGTCACTGAGGGATAGGGCTTGGCCTCGGAAGGGGGTCCGAAGAATGGGAGAGGAGACAGTGGGGAGGATCAAATGGAGTGGGGTGGAGAAAAGAGCGGTGTGGCTAGTGTAAGGTGTAAGTGAGGGAGAAGATTAGTGGGGGAGGATAGGAGGATAGAAGGGTTCCCAGCCTGAAGGAGGGAGAGGAGTTCAAGGATGGAGATAGAGGGACAGGCAGGAGATCCCTCCAGGACTAGCAGGTATAATCTGCAAATGGGAAAGTGGGGACTTAGTTTGTATAACCAGCAGGTAGTGAGGTCATAGGAAGTGGCCTATAAATCAAGGGTTGAGTTTGGGTGGGAGGGTGGTTGGGGCAGGCGGGGCAGTCAACATGCAGTGTCGACGGGCTAACACCCCTCACAAAGACTGCAGCAGGCTAGAAGAGGTGGGCTTTACCTCTTAAAGGCGATCACTTGGCTCCCTGCTCCTGGATGGAGCTCCATGTGTTGGGCAGGCTGCAGACAATATTGTAAAGTGCCCTGAGCCTCAGGGATAGGGCGCTTCATAAATAAAACGTTACTTACTTACTAATTGATCAGGTATTTCTTGAAATGTCTGTGATACAGCTAGAGGAATTCCTTACCAGCCACCAGAGAGAATCTCTTTGGAAATATTGTAAAATATTTGACCCTGTCTTTTGCTACAGCATAATTATGCATTGTGGATCTTTCTCTGCTTTAATTTATTACAGGCCTAATTTGTAATGAAATCATCTACCCCAATTAGGGATCACTAGGTGTTATGTTAACTCTCTTTCAATGGAAGCATAATGAGGAAGACATCACTCCCCAAAGGCTTGACTGAATAGAAATGTCTTCAGACCCCTCTTGAGAGCTTCCACCAAGGGGGCCTCCCTGGGGGCTCTCAGAAGCAAGTTCCATAGGACCAGGCTAGTAACCTTAAAATCCCAGTCCCTGAGGTTTTTAACCTGGCCCTTGGCACAACAGGGAGGGCCCCACTCAGAGGAACCAGGTAAGCGCAAAGACATGCAAGAATGCAGGAGATCACCAGCCTGGTGGCGCTGAGGGTTGAGGCACTGGGGGCCATGCCAACAACCCCGGTTGTGGAACGAGCCTGAAGCTCCAGGGGTCGGCAGGAGAGAGAGAGAGAGAGAGAGAGAGAGAGAGGACTGAGCGTCCAGAGGACTGCTCTCCTCTCTCGGGGAGGAATCCAGGGGTAGCTCGGCCCAGCAGCACCCCCAGTGGAGACTGGTGGCACTGTGATGCACAGGGGCTTGGAAAATGGGGAAGACATGGGTGGCTGTCTTCCGGACATGAGTGGGAGCACCCACGTCACGGGCTGAACAGCATTGTTTGTCCCACGACTGGGGCGTAACTAGGGGGAAGAAAACACCCCTCCCGCCAGATAGGTGATGGCTCTTCCAGTGCCAACGCCACCACACGACCAATGCTGGTTCCTCACCACTGCCCCCTCTACCTCCCTGGGGGTTGTAGCCCCTCCCGAGCCTCTGGGGGGGTCGTAACTAACTTGAAGATGGTGGTGAACACAGTGGTCGGTAGAGCGGTCACGGCGAGAGAGGCAGCCTGAGAGAGTTCTGGCTGGGAAGGCAAGGAAAAAAAGTTGGAAAAAAAAAAGAATGCAGGAGATCTGCCAGATAGCCAGAACCCAACCCATGTAGGGCCCTATAGGTTAGCAAGCCAACATTAAAAGAGATACACCATTTTACCGGGCAGACGGTGCCATTCATGCAGCACTGGGGATACATGACTCATCCTCAAAGGATCAATCAGTAGCCTGGCAGTTGTGTTCTGCACCAGCTGCAGTTGCTGCAGTGTACCTCCACTGACTCCGAGGTACAAAGTGTTGCAGTATTCAAGCCTCAATGCCACAAATGCATGTACTAGCATTGCCGGTCTCTGGCAGGGGATAAGGAATCTAATGCGGCTGATGTTCCTCAGATGGTAAAAGTCACTCTGGACTACTGCGAACATCTGAGCCTCAAATGTCAGGCCATCATCCAGAATGACCCCTCAGACATTTTACCTTCGCTGCAGCCAAAAGCCTTGAAAAACCAAGCTGAAACCGTGTCACCCTCTCGATAGTAGCCATTCTTCCTCTTCAACCCATATCTATAAACAGCACTTCAGTTTTGTCAGGGTTGAGTCACAACTAGCTCGATGACATCCAATCTTGGATCTCAGCCAAGCATTTATTTAGCACATCCACTGCACCAGGCAACCCTGGTGCAAATGACAGGTTGAACTGGGTGCCATGTGCATAGTAGTGAAACCCGAGTCCATACCATCTAATGATCCCTCCCAGGAGTAGCATATACACTGTGAACAACACGGGTGAGAGGACTAAGCCCTAACGTATGCTACAGGACAGTGATACTGGGAGTGAGTAGAAATTCCTGAACACCACCCTCTGTATCCTGCCACTGAGAAAGGACTCAAGCCAGCAGATGACTTTGCCAGCAAGTTCCACAGACATACTCCCTCAGCAAATCCAACAGCAGCCCATTGTCCACAGTGTAAAAAGCTGAGGAGAGATTGAGAAGGACAAGAACTAACCACACTCCTCTATCCCTCACCCTGAGAAGGTCATTATGCGTCCTGGCCAGCATGGTCTCTGTGCGATGCTTAGACCTAAATCCAGGTCAGAGAGGTTCATAGATGTCAGAGCAGTAAGGTGTGCCTCAAGCTGCAATGCAACCTTGCAAAATGCAAAATGCAAATACAATACCCTTGAGGAAAGGAGGAAGAGGGGGGACATGATAGAAACTTTCAAGTATCTTAAGGGAATTAACAAGTTACAAGAGGGTAGTATCTTTCAGAAGAAGAGATGTGCAAGAACAAGGGGGCACAATCTGAAGATAGAGGGGGAACAGCTCAGAGGTAATGTTAGAAAGTATTTTTTCACAGAGAGAGTTGTGGATGCATGGGACAGCCTTTCTGAGGAGGTTGAGGAGTCAGGAACAGTTGGAGAATTCACAAATGCATGGGACAGACATAAGGCAATTCTAGTGGGGGGCAGGAGGAAGTAAGCTGTTGATTAACTAGAATCTGCAGCTTATCCATCAGGTAGGGAAATGGGCAGACTGGGTGAGCCAAGCGGTCCTTATCTGCCGTCAAATTCTGTGTTTCTATGCAACCATCTTTTCAATAACCTTGCCCAAAAAGGCAGGTTAGAGACAGGTCAATAATTCACCAGGACATCCAAGTGCAAAGATGGCTTTTTTAGAAAGGGTCTCACCACTGCATATTTCAATGCTACTGGGAAGACCCATTCTGACAAGGAACACCAAACAACTGCAGCAAACACTGGGTCCAGCTGACCGATGCAGCTCACCAGTAGCCTAATAGGGCCTGGATCCAGTTTGAAAGATACTGGTTGCAGCTCAAAGGTCACCCCACTTACCTCTTCTATTGTCACTTGCCTAAACTCTTTCCATGACAGCTGAATGCACCTGTGATGAGCCGGCTTGGCCCTGCTGGATTTCCAAAGCTCACTCTGTAAGATCCCAGCCCAAATAGAGGACACCCTGTCTGAGACAAATTGAGCAAACTGCTTGCATTTAGTGGGTGAAAAGTGTCTCACAGACACCAGACAGGTAGAATGGAGAAACCTGTTGATAGTCTGAAAGAGCTGAGCTGGTCAACTACTCCCTGGTCTATGTCATAATAGCAAACATGGAATGACGATTGCTATTATGGTGAGTGTATATCTCTGAAAAGCAAATTGGTGATATACACTAACCGGTGAACCAACACCCGGCAACCTAAAGTGTTTTTGTGGGGGGACTGCACCTCACCTCACTGGGGGCTTTGCCCCCCCACACTCCCCTGAATTAGGATTCCTAACTCAGGGGGAGGTGCATGTCAGGGACGGGGCACAAATTTGGCTGGAAAAAAAAATTAAGTCAGGGAGCTGCAAGCAGCGACAAAATTTAGACCCTCCCATCCTCAGCCCTGAACCCAGTACTTGCTGTGCCAGAGTGAGCCTCCCTCACCACCACATCACATGACTGGCTAGGTGACAGCAGGCACAGTTTCTCCCAATAACCCTCTTCCCTATCCCACCCCTTTCCTTTTTCTGGTCACCTTTCTCTGCCATTGTGGAAAAAGTAGTCGCTACCTTTGCTGGTTGCCCATCCCAATAGCACTGAATATGGAGTCGCTGTTTTGATGGTAGCCCATATTTGGTTGCTATTATCACTGAATATCACCGCTCCCAGATGCAATTTCCCCCAACAGAAAACATACCTTCTTCTGGGTGACTGCCCTTTGGTACTCACCGTATTTAACACTCAAAGCCAGTCTGTCCTCGTGGGACCTGAATCTCCTCCAACAACACTCCAACCTCCACCCCTTACCTTCATCTCCTTAGCTAAGCATTGTACCATGGCAAGCCATGGTGTGAGACAAGAGGGCATACATGGGTAGATACTGTGCAGTTCAAGGCTACCTTGATAGTCCTGTTATAGGACACCACAGCCTCATCCAGTCCTATGTTACATGCCACCACCACATCCGAGATATCAAGTGCTGCAAAAAGTCCCCCAGGCTGAATCTCTCTCTTAAAGGGCAGTACTAGACCATCTCCACAGGGGGTAGGCCACAAAGGGAGGCTCTGAAGGAGAATCTGAGGGTACAGTGATCTGACCAACTGACCTGATCAATCTCAAGACTCTCAGCCTTGAGCCCCAGGGATAACAACAAGTCTAAGGCATGTCCATATTGATGGGTTTCGGAACTAACCACTTGTGCAAGGACCAGGGATTCCATCACCTGGAGCAAATCTTGTCCAAAATGTGAAATTTTGTTTTCAACCTAGGCAGTGAATTTGCCCCAAATAAGTCATCTAGGTGACTCTAACATGCTGTCAGTAATGAAGTCCATGGTTTCCTGCAGAAAATCCCCTTTGTGCCCTGGAGGATGGTACAAGAGTAGGATCCTGCAAACTGCACCTGGACCTCCAGGCACAGTCACATTCAAACACAAGGTATCTACCACTAGGTGCACCACCAAGTTCAGCTCAGATCTAAAGCAGATTGTCACCCCCACCCCTGACCCTTCCTCGGTCAGTGAACCACAGAGAATCCAGCTGGGACAGCTGACTCTAATAAAGGACCAGCATCATCACCAAGCCAGATTGACCGAGGAATCTGAAATAAAACCTCCTATAACAGTGTCTTATTCCTCATTGATCTGACATTGCATAGCACTACTCAAAGAAGATGAGTAGGGGTGGCCAGCCTTTCAGCTACCTGCCCACTCAGTCCAGTGGGATCCCTTCACAAAACCCAAGAAGGTGCACTGTTCTTAAGTTATGTATCCAGAAACATTCCCTGTGAAGTAATTTATGGTCCACATTCCCTCCTCTTACTGGCTGTAATATCCTCTCAGTTTCTCTAAATTGTGGATCATAAACTCTGTGACCCCTTTCATTAAAAATGTTCAGCTGCTGGATCCTGCGGATCTTGCCACCTGCTTCACCTATACATTTACAAAGGGCTCTGTTAGTTTTCCTCGTATAAAAAACGCCCCTGGGGGTATACAATACCAGTGTTTAGATAAGCTGCACTGTTGATTAAGTTACATATCCTTTAATATTAAAGTAGTAGTGACCCTACCAAGCCTGGATGAAGCTGCACAGTCATGGAGCCACATATGAGCAAAACAGCAAACTCACCAAACTGTAAGACTTCCTTTGCTGATGGTTCTAGGCAGGAACTGAATTTAGTAAGCAGAGTCCCCCTGCATGTGTTTGCACAATGAATAACTGGCAATCTGCAGTTTGGTACGTTTGCTGTTTTATTTATGTATATTCTGGTACAGTGCTTAGTTGTGCGACTGCATCCAGTCCTGGTATGGTCATTACCGCAACGTAGCACTCAACTCAATGGAACACACTCCCCCACCATATCACATAGAAGCAAGTGTCAGCTACACACTTATTTTACGTTGTTGTAATTCTAAAAGTTTTATTTTTGGGGGTATACTTTAAAGAAATTATTTAGCTCGTATCTTCACGTTGGGTATTTATCCTCAGATGAAATTGTTAGACTATGTTCTCTCTTTTCTTCTATGGTTTCTGAATGTATTTTGAATTTTATTCTGGATTGTTGAAGCTGAAAGCTAATGAGAGGTTTGTTATTAAAGCCATCCTTCAATTTGTCATCATTCTGCTGTTTGAGAAGATTATTTAGTATTAATTTTTCTAATCATATTAGTTCCAGCATAAAATGGACTAAGTTAAAAAGTGTAACATTAAACAGTTCTGTAGACAAGCTATTGCAAACCAAATGTGTATATTTCAATTTTCCCACCAGATACTCTACTGATGTGTTGTCCACATGCCTCCTGGGGGGTCTGAGTTAAGTCCCTTGGATCTGGAATACTAATCCAGTTAGGGAAGGCTGTAGCCCAGTCCTGGTGGAAGTGCTAGATCTCCAGAGTGGGACTTTGATTGTTTCAACTGTGTCACTCCCCCCACCCACAGTGGACCTGAAGGGGTCATGTATCCCAGAAGCTCCTTCCTTCACGTCAGGTGTTGCAGAAGATGGGTGCAGTGCACCTTGCAGCCCCCGAATGTCTTGCTGCTCAAGTACACCCTACACTGGGGGTCCCACCATCAAGAATCAAACCAGACAGGCCTCCCATGAGGTCGGGCAGTCATGAGGTAGGATGAACACAGGAGAAAACAGCTGGGACTGGGGTGGCCCTTCAGATCTTGCAAGTAATGAAGAGGCAAAATGAGGTGGGTGAGCAGGTGAGCTGTGGGGTATTGATGAGCAGATGCCAAATTTGTATTCTATGACTGTCCTGAAATTTTCACATTCACCTCTGAGCTCTCTCAAACATTTGGCCCACTTCAGGTTCACATTGACATTTTGCCAGTTAATTAAAAAAAAACATGCTAGCCATTCCAATGAGGCCAGGGTTAGTCCATGATCACCCTTTCATCCACTTGATTATTTCCGACCCTTTTCCTGCCTCTACAAACTTTGTTTTTATAAAATGTATTCTGGCTCCTGGCACTGTGCCAGACAATGACTGAGTTTCTGTTTTTAAATCTGACTGGAGGGCCAGGGGAGGTCGAACGAGGTTAGCACTGACTGGGGTGGGTGAGGAGTGGTTAACAGGTGCCAGTTACCCCTGTTTGTATCATGCTAAACCTCAATACCTAGGACCTGAAATATCTTGGGCCAAAGTGTTGAAGCCAAACTAAAGATGTTGGGGGTCCGAATTGAAGCTGAACTGAAGTCACCAGTTTCCTCATTTGCTCACTCTTATGATGGGGTAAAAAAAAAGACAGAAAACTGTGTATGTATGGAAGCACCAGGGTTACTAGTGTCATTTCAGGCTGTTACTCTAGAAGCCATAAAGTAAAAACAACATTTGATGATGAGGATGAGGATTTATTTTATACAGGGTGTTACATGTTAAAGCAAAGCTCTATTTGTATGAGTAAGCCTGTATACAGAAATATAATTCAAGGAAACAAAAGCAATTAAAGTGAATAGAAATGTAGAAACAGAGAAACACTGACGTTGTCAGCAGAAAAAGGCCCTGAGGCCTGTTAAGTCTGTCCTGCCCTATTTATCTAATGCTGATTGTGAGGGCCCTAGTGACCAAAGTCCATATTATTATTAAATCATTTCTCCCCCTTTTCAGGTTAATTGAATTTCATTTTTGGCATCCAGCTTTAAACATTGCAGTAAAGTACGTTTAAGGCAGGAATTTTTCTTCACACATATAGGGCATGTTTACCTGTCTTATGTCTAGAGAGTTTTAGGTAACTCCAATGAAATAAATATGCATACTGTAGGGACCAACAAAGGGAACTAACATTAACAAGAACTGATAAAAAGAAGTACAGGAGGTCCAGTATTTAAGCTCTTTAGAGTGCAGGAATGTGAACCACCTTTCATAAAATAAAAATATCCTTCCCGGATCACTGACAACTTCAAAAGCAAAAGGCACACACCTTACTCAGTTCAGAGAGCTTAACCATGACCTCTAGAGATGAGTGCAGTTTGTCTATTTTACAGACCCACTGGTGTTATGGGCTGAAAACCACAACTGGAAATTGAACTGCTGTGCTTTAACAGGACCATTGATTTGTGGTGCTTGAAGCTGCCAAATTCCATTTTCGAAGTTTGAAATTCCAGGAACTGTACTAGTAATTGACACTCTAATTTCCGGATTTTATCTGGAGTTTTCTCTCTAGTGTTGTTAACTGTATAAAAATGTAGAATGTAACGAAAACATATATATATATATACAGCAAACGTATTAAAGATAAACTGAACTAATACAGGAAATAATTTGCAGGAAAATGCATGTAATAATAGATTTGCTGATTTGATATAAAATGTAAAATCCCATAAAATTCAATGATTGTTTACAGACATGCAAGCAAATGAATTCCATGATTTTGCTGCTTTTCTTCAGATGATAACCATAAAACAGTGTGCTTGCTTTTCAGCTTAATTTCAGGAAGCATCTCGGTGATGTGTATACAGAGCAGCAGAGTAGGAAGCAAAGAACATGTGGCACTCACAAATAAATAATATTCTGTCTTCAGCACAGAAGCTTAATACTGTACATCACAGGTACTGTAATACTGTACTGTAAAGAAGGCTGCGTCAGCTCACTGAGAGCTGACCATCTGCTCACAGTACAGCAGTAAAGAAAACAAGGTGTATCATTATTTCCCCCAGATAATCTTACTCCTGGGAGTGTTGTAACCTAAAGTCAGAGAGAGATTGAGAGACACCACACTTATGGTGTGACATGACAGCATTATGTCACACCTTGCTGTGGTGCAGTCAGCTGAGAATGGTAAACAGGCAGGAGGCAGTGAGACCAAATATTTGTGTTGACATGGCACAAAAGTGGACCCAAAGGCAATGCAGCAGCAGCTGTTGATGCTGTCATGTTGGAGATCAAGGTTTGATTCCAACCACAGGAATGTACTCCTTGGGCTATTGGAGCTCAAGTAGTATTGTAGAGGTGACACTGAAGCCCATGGAGGGAGGGAGTGAGGATGGAGTTGCTTGCTGACAAGAAACATAGTTTGAGGCAGTATAGCGCAGTGGTCTAAGGCTCTGAGCTGCAAATTTGGTGACATCCAGCAGGCCAGACCTGGGTTTGAATTCCACAGCTTCCACTTGCATACGGTGTGACCCTGAGCAAGTCACTTAACCTCCTTGTGCTCCCAGGTAGCTCCTGTAAAAAAGCTTTCAGCTTAGTGTGCTATACCTGGTTAAACAACTAAATAAAAAAAAAAACCCTCATCAGCACAACTCAGGGTTAGACTGACATATCAGTGTGGAGGTCCTTGCACCCTGGCACTTAGCGTCATTGTCAGGGTGTAGTGCAGTGGCTCACACAATGAATATGGGAGAGAAGGAGAGACATCATGGGAAAAATGAAAAAATGAAGAGCAGAATGAAGAGGCAGGGGAAATCACTCTCCTAGATCAATGCTCCTAAATCTGGAATCACCACCTCCAGGTTCCCCCACCCAATGCATATTTACTATACTGGAGACTGGGCTGCAGTAACTGAAAGGAGACCCTACCCTAAAATTTGGGAACTTTACAAAATATGAGAAAAAGAACAAATAAAAACATTAAACAGCTCAACTCCTTCTGAACTCTTTACAGACTCTTTTGACAATCATGTTACAAAAAGCAAGCATCCTCTATTCCTTGTGCTTATTAAAAACATTACAGGTGGTGATATGTGGTATACTGTGGCCATTACAGCACCAGAACTAATATGTACTGCGGTCATTAGAGTTATATTCTTTTTTTTTTTTTAATCATAGTTTATTGAAAGTTTTCAAGAACACAACCATGGGTAACCAGATGAGACAGTACATATGTACAAAAAAAATCACTCTGTCCCTGAGATACAGCAACTAAAATGAAAACTACAGATCGAACTAGGAATAACAAAAGAAAAGGTAACAACAATTGTGGAGTAACATTCATTTCCTTATGTCACTTGTATGACCGCATTAACATCACAGCTATAAAACATTCCAGTTTATGGTTACTACTATGGTAATGAGGGTATATCAATCTGCGGGCTCCATTACCTGGGAATGTTATGGGTTGGTGCCACAGGTTTGGGGTCTATGGGAAAAACTGATACTCTTCCTCTGGATGTGGCCTTTTGGGGAACTAGATTTGATTTGCCAGGCTTCCAGAAGATCTGCTCCTTCCTGGTCTGCTAAAAATTCGATATAAAGTAGCCATTAGTCTGTGTGTTTGTTTGCTTTGTGCCTAAGCAGAGCTGTGATCCTCTCTATTTGTTGTATGTGCCTACAGTTATTCAACTACTACGTTGTGTCTGAAGAGGTTATCTGCAGCCATTTCTGAGTGATTGATTTGGTTGCTGCTGTGATCATGTCATTATGTAGATAATTTTTACGCCTCCCCTTGAGACCCAGTGGGTACACCCATAAGACTAGGTGCTTACACCATGTAGGTGAGGGGTACGGTCAAGATGCACAACAGTTTATCACCAACTGCCAGCAAAAAAGTTGTCAGCCCTGTTTAAGCCCAGAAGATATGCCCATGGAGTCCCACTTGTCCACACTCCCGTCAAAAGAGATCCAAATGATGGGGTCCATAACGTGTTGATATGGTAGGGTTTTGTCAACACTGGGAAACCCCAGAAGATTTGCTCATGGGTTCCCACTTGTCCATACTCCCACCAACAAAGATCTGAGTGATGGGTCCCATAATGATTTGATATGGTAGGAGTTTTGAAAAATGGGGTCACTACCTACCACCTGCTCTCTCTCCAGTTTTGAAAGTTGTTGTTTTGTGAACCCTGTTTCCATACTGCATCCCATTCCTTTTTATGGCTGCTGTGGGTAGAGCCCAGCAGATGTCTTGCGAGCACAGTATGGAAAAGGAGGATTACAGGATACCAACTGGAATTTTAAATAGTGGAGGTGAACAGTAAACACTGTGCGATCACCGCACTATTTAAAAGACTGGTTGGTAGAACATGGCACTGTCTGCCATGCCCAAGATGTCCACTGGAGTTTTCTATGCATGTGTGATGACTTGTACATGCACACTGAACTCTGGTGGCCATCTTGGACATGGCGCACTGTGCTGTGTTCCACTGTAACTTCAATCAGCTCTTCTGCCACTGTATCGGCTCTGGCCAGAACTTGTATTATTTTGGCAAGGAAAGAACTAGAGAAGGTTCCGTTTTACATACTGCATCTGTTAACCCACCTTACTGATACCATAAAAATGTACTTTATTAGTTGTGTAATATAGTAGCTGAAAGCACTATTTTGTGATTTTGAATCCCTTCTATTTAGACTAACTTTCAGGAAAAAAAATGATTGGCAACAAGTTATTTAACTTGGACCCAATAAAAAGTGCTTGCATATGAGGAGCTACTGGGGACTGACACAGTGGAACACAAATAAATACACTGACAAGTATAGACACACTTGCAGTACTGAGCTACAGTACAAAACAATTTAAAGCAGCCAGCCAAACAGAAGATCTCTGGAAACTACAACCAGGGCCTCATGTTTACTGCAGCAAATTGCACCTACATTTTGTGGCGGGACCTCATACTTTCTGCGGCAGAACAACTGCTAATTCTGCTGCCATTCTGTGGCAGATAAATGTAGTTAAAGAGCATAACTTCAAGGGGATTAAGTCTTAGTTAACCCTTTGACTGCCTTTGTGCAACCACTCTGCTACACTGAAAGTGGACCTGTAGGCCATTTAACAGTATGTAGTCTTCTTATTACAAATATTAAACTGCAATGACTCATATCTGATGCACCCATGGGCAACAGTGTTCTCTTTTAATGGCTTTTGCCTCCCACGCTGAATTTGAAGGCTCATCTGTTCTTTTTCTGGAAATCGGTGGCCTTTGCTATTCTACTAGGTTATAACTGGAGGAGGATATACACACTCAGGTAAAACTATACAGAAGGCAAACTTGCGTGGATTTCTTCTGGTTTATATTTACAGTTAGCAGATTTAAAGAGACTCCAACTAGAAAGCCATTTTTTTCTGATTCTGATCAACATTCTTTTAGATTATTATTTTTTTAAACTAGGAATACCCCAGCTGCTTTGCAACAAACATGCTGAGTGCAGTGTTCAAATCTGTGTGTTGGGAGGTGGGGGAGGATTGTTTTTCACCATAACAATGAAGGAGGGTGTAACTTGCAGTGTCTGCAGACTTTGTTAACTCTTGATTTTTCTTTTGTGGGACACACTAAAAAATGTAAGCAAGTCATTCTTATTAAGCTGGGGTAACCTTGGTTAGTATGTTCTCTTCTCTCAGCAACTCAAGAGTGGTGGTGTTCTTCAGTCAGTGACCCTCATTTCACTTATGTATAGCAGCAATCAAACTCTCTGTTCTGATTTTTTTTCTTACCTGTCTGCTCCAGTTCTAGTATACCCTGGTCCACAACTCTGCTGCAGCTGGGCAACTTTACTCTCCTTAAAAATTGCACTTGATGTCACCAGTTGGCTGCAGGTTCAAATCTGCCAAGAAATTACTGCCACACATGCAAGTACAGATCTGTGGCCCACAAATCAAAACTGTGATTGATGTCCACAAGTGGGGAAAGAGTCCTCTGTTCAGACTGCTGCCAGCCAGATTTCTGCAATCAGTTCCTCCTCCGATCCCTGCTACCACACCGAGATCAATGCCACCTTCACGGGCACCACTGAATCGTCTCACTTCTTGACTTCTACTTGGCTTTCACTTCTTCCTTCCAAATTCATCTTCCAGGGATTCCGCATGCACCATGAGCAGCCTCACAACGACAAATTAACATGGCTGAGCTACCCACACCTACACAGCAGCAAATCATAACTGCCGTGGACCTAATCAAGTTCTGCTACTCTTGTTGCAGTCTCCCCCAATACTTGCTGGATGGAGTTAAGTAAGAAGAGCCAGCACGAGTCAAGATGGCATGCTCCCACTAGTTTTTGGCTTTGTAGTGGGCAGCATCAGTTTGTTGCCCCTTCTAATGAGCATGTGTGTCATGGCACACTTAAAATACCAGTAGCTATGCCATTGACTTGTTTGATTGCAGAGCATAGCCAGCATTTCTGCGGTGATGTGGCTGTTTTTTCTGATTTCTGCAGCCAACAATGATTTCTGCAGTCAGCCCTGATTTCTGCGGCCACTGCTGCAACCGCAGAATCGCAGAAAACATGGGGTCCTGACTACAACTTTACTGTACAGTGGCACATACATTTGGAAACACATGTGATGCTGCGTGAAATCTGTCCCATCACAGATGTGATTCATGCAACTCTATACAGCACTGGTGCGCAGTCAACGCTGTCTGTTCAGTGGTGAACAGTGTAAATATAAAGAACAGACTGTAACTGGGTATAAGATAAGGGGGACTGCATCCATTGTGTGGACTAAGAAGGTTTGACAAATTCAGTCAGTGCAGTGCTGGAGCTGTGTTAACTGATAGGGAATCCATTAATACCTAACTGGCAGCACAACATTGTCAGGGCAGCACCTATCATAGCGACAGCATGAAGGAGGCACTAATATAACCTCCTCCTCCCTAAAAAAAATGAATTTTTTACACTGCATTATCAACAACCATTATAAAACAGCATCTCATGAACTGGATCCACCATGAAAGTACCAATGGAACAACACCCGGTGGGTAGTCAGAGATCCCCAAAGAGATAGATTAATGTGGTAATGTAAGGCTGTCATTTAAAAAAACAATGAAAGACAAATTCAATAAATATAGGACTTTAACATGATACTACTGCTAAGCAATAATTCAGTTGACAGGACTATCATTCTTTAATGTTTTGAACGTTGTGGTTTCATGGCTCAGTTGCCTAATCCCATTTGTGTCTAGTGACTGGTACTAGTTGTAGGTCAGTAGAGGATGCCTGGCAGGTAATGATGTTCATAAGCTTCCTAATGTTGCCCTGAAGAACCCATCCCTTAATAAAGCCAGTCTGGTATGGTCCTACCAGGCCTTCCACACACCCCTGTAGTCTATCCACCAAAGTACCAGTGAAGATTTTTATATCCACTGGTAACAGGGAGATAGGACGGTATGAACTACAAAGCTCTGAGTTTTTACCCTGTTTGGGCAAAACCGTAAGTTGGGTTTGTCTCCAAGTTTCAGGAGCCAGTTCCCCATCCAAAACAGTGTTATACACCTGTTGCAGTAGAGGGGCAAGCTGCAGGGCAAACATTTTATAAAACTCAGTGGCCAAGCCATCCACTCCTGGCACCTTGTAATTTTTTACACCCACTCATCACAGGTGAAAGCCCCAGCCCGACAGCTTCATAGTGGAATTCTATATGCTCTTCTCAAATGATCTGGTGCCAGCCCTAGTAAAGGCACGCAATGTAACACATGAGCATGGTGAACTACCAGGTGCAAGGAAGGAGGCCATGATCATGGTACCCCCTAAACCAGGGAAGGATGCCATAGCATGTGGGGTCTACCCCCAATATTGCTATTAAACAAGGGTGCAAAGATTTTTGTTAGGGCAATAGCTAACATGCTGCAAAGGATAATAACATCCCTAATCCACCCAGCTCAAATGGGGCTCATCCCAGGCTGCCACATTCAGGACAATGTATGCAGACTCCTTAATATGATTTTGTCCTGCCAACAACTGCTGAAAGGGGAACACAGGGCAATGATTACTATAGATGCGGAAAATGCATTTAACTGCCTAAACTAGCAAATCTTAGAAGTTACAAATACAATTTGAAAGAGACATTTTGGGGGTGGATTCAAAGTCTTTACTAATCTCCGGTGGCTAAAATTAAGGTCAATGATAATCTATTGGAGACAATCCAGTGAGGTACATGGCAGGGGTAGCCTTTCTCCCCTTCTTTTTGCACTATGTTTAGAACTCCTAGTGGAACTACTATGAATCTCTAGTGATATAAAGGGGATTAGAATAGTGGGAGAGGAAGTGAGGGTGCCCCTCTGTGCGTCTGACACCCTGTTATATGCGATATACACAACCCAAAACTTACCCAAGGTGTTCAGTTAATGGGATATTTGGGCTAGCCTCATGTTTTAAAATTAATGAAGAAATGTCAGAGGTCATGCTGCTGGGAGCAACTTTAAAATAGGAGTTAAAGAATTGCTGCAACCTGAAATGGGTGACCAAGGGCTTCCACTACTTGGGGGTGTGGGTGACCCCGGATGTCACCAAATTATTTCACCTCAACTACCAGAAATGACTCTCAGAAAGCCAAAAGGACTACCAGAGGTGGAGAGAACTGCTCCTCACAATGACAGGCAGGGCAGAGACTATCCAAATGAACATTCTCCCAAGGCTTAATTTCTTTTTTTCCAAACACACTTCATCCTCTTGAATCTGGGTGGGCAGTTCATGAGCCCAGTCCAGGTACCCCACACTGGCTACCACACCTGCCCTGGCCACCTACCTGGTCACAGAGTTTCCCCACAAGCTTCTCCCTCATGGCAGGGATGAGAAGGGAAGGCCATCCTCACCCCAATCAACAAATCTAAGGAGGACCAAGTTCAGTGACTGAGCAGCAGTGGGAGAATGGGCAAAGCTGTGCTGAGCTTCATTAAGCCTCTCTGATGTTGTTTTCCTCCATTTTTTCCCCACCTGACTGAGGAGTGGCATGCTCGGGTGTGGATGCGCACCTGCCCAATACGACCCAGCAGTTCCCTCCCATATGTACCTCCTTAGCACTGTTCTACCCCCAGGCCTCCATCTGTGGGCAACTTAGGCTGGGCCAACATACCTCTCCTCCCCTCCATGGGAGAGGAGAGCAGTCCCTCGGATGCTCATTCCTCTCCCTCCCAAGCTGACCCCTGGTGACCTCCAGTCTGTCTCTGAGCTTGGGTTGGCGGCATGAGAAAAGATAAGAATTATTATTGGTGGCTCAAATACAAAAACATGGTAAAATTGCAATTAGGGCAACATGCCTCACGCTGGGAGGGTATAGAGCAAGCCAGCTATCATAAGTGCAGGATGGCTGTCATCCCCTTTATCATATTGGAAAGGGGGGGGGTATCATCACAGATAAAAAACACATGGGAGGGGTTCATGGCACAAGTATGGGATCAAGTGAGAACTAGATGGAACCTCCACAGGGGTTTTAGCAAACACACACCATTAAGGGCATGGCATGCCAAGATTTTCCCCCTGTAAGGTTAGATAACAGATGCAAGAGATGGGACAGTCTTGGTTTATGATCTTGGGTCAGTTCATGGAGCCTCATCAGATAAGTCCTTCCAACAGTTACAAACAGAATTCACACTTTCCCACCAAGACCTGTTTAGGTATTTGCAGGTCCAGCACTTTTTAACAACAGAGCCCAGGGTTTCAATGCTCAAAGCAGAAGAAAATCCTTTGTGATTGGCTATACTCAATGGTTTCACAGTCTCAACCCCATAAGTTGCTTTCTGCCCTGTACAGAAGCCTAAAAGGGCTAGACGGGGATCAAGTAGCACACATTAAAACCAGATGGGCCTCAGAGTCTGTAGATCCTATTAATTACAAACTCTGGCCAGAAGTGATATGACTGCAGCCGAGTTGATTGAAGTCACAGCAGAACACGGCACTGTCTGCCGTATACAAGATGACCGCTGGAGTTCAGTACATATGCGCAACTGCAGTATGCACTCATTGATTGACAGCTACTACAGTTGTTAATCAGTGAGCACAATGGGATTATATGGTATGCGCTCAGTGACAGGTCAGTTGGCAGGCAGGGATGTGGTGGTGAGAGGAGGGCTGTTCAGGTTGCTGGCTCAATGTTTACGATGGGGGTAGCATGGTGGTGGGCACTACTTGGCGGGGTGGAGGTCCACTAGACCACCAGACATGGGTGTTATGACTTAAGTACATATATGGGAAGCACTGGGGATTGGAGGACCAGAGTAGATCACTATGGAAGAGATATATTGGGGATCAGGGAGGGAGGGGGGCCACTAGACCACCAGACATGGGTGTTATGTCTTAAGTACATATATGGGCAGCATCGGGGATTGGGGGGCCAGAGTAGACCACTAGGGAAGAGATATATCAGGGATCAGGGAGGGAGGGAGGCCACTAGACCACCAGACATGGGTGTTATGACTTAAGTACATATATGGGAAGCATTGGGGATTGGAGGACCAGAGTAGATCACTAGAGAAGAGATATATTGGGGATCAGGGAGGGAGGGGGGCCACTAGACCACTAGGGAAGGAGGAATTTTGATATATATTTACAACGGGCGACATCTGGGATCGGGGTTGGGGTGGCACATTGGTTGGGAAGGTAAGGCGCGAGGTGCCTCAGCCCCTTCATCACCTGTCTGGTTTAACAAGGCTTCATTTCTTATTCACCATGCTATTGATTAGAATTCCAGTGTAGACCTGGAAATAACTGCAAGAAATGATGGTACCATTTATATGGAGGGATAAAAGACCAAGGATTAAACAGAATGGAATGATGTCCCAAAAAGTAAAGTAGGGCTGGGGTTCCTGGATTTCAGGAATTATTATTGTGCGATCTGTATGCCAGGAGGCAGTTGACTCTATTTCCCCATTCATATATCACTGATAAATAAATTGAGTGCTGTTCTCCTTTCTGAGAGCGAGTTTGGATAGTTCTTCATTGGCTTTTTACATTTTGGGCTCAATGTCTGGATTTCTAGATACTTTGTGCTCCATTTCTAATTTAGATAATTTCTCCTCTGCTGGACAGAGAACCAGACCGTGCTAAGGCTTAACGCACATAAACCATAGTTTTGGTTGTCTGATTCTGAAAAAACTATTTATTGTTAAGAGTTGGGAGCAGCACTATACCACCATGCCAAATGTTTTTGAACAAAGCTTCTGTCTTTCTTAAGGCATGTTGGGAAGCTGACTCACCATCATAGAAAAAAGCAGTACCTACACTCCCAAAATACCAAACGCACAATTCTCCTTAAATACTGATTGCTTTAATGCCAATAGTCAATGTGAAATTTGAACAGACGTAATCCACTGCCACAGTGCCCCGGCACTTCGGATAAATAACCCTTTGTCAGGGTGTGTGGTTTTTTTAGAGACTTGCTGCACTTTTATACCATCATCTCATTAATAAACATAACCCCAATAAGAACCTAATTTGTATTAACAGAAAAAATGAAATTTACATTGCAATCATGCTGAAATACCAGAAACATTATACAAAAAGTATTAATGCTTGCATCAGTAATTTCACATAGTTTTTACCTCTTTTGAAATGCATAACTTTATCTTGCATAATGCAATGAAGTTAAAATGAATGCAGTATACTTGGTAGCAGTACTAGTTGAAATAGGAGTAGAGGCAGGGGCGTAGTTTGTTATTTTTACAGGGGGGGCAAAGTAACAAAAAAGTCCTGATTTTCGCGTATCACGGCAGTGAAGAGGGCAGGTGGCTTACGTAATGCAAACAAATCAACCAGCATCAAATAATGCCCCAAAAACATTTAAGACTACAGCTGAATAATGCCTGGGAGGAACCAGCCCAGGCCAAGTCAGAGCACTTCCCCACCCAGCCAGTTTTACAGCAGTCTGCTCTCAGCCCAACTCCTCCTGAGACCAGAGTTGAAAAACTGACCGAAATCTGTTTTGTATTCAGTTTTTCTTCCTTCTGCCTTGGGAGTGAGGACTTACTTGTAAAGTTGAAAATATGTAAGGAACTTAACTTCCTTCTCAAGAGGACAGGACCTCACCTCAGCTTCAATCCAAATCAGTCTTGACCTAATTTTGCCTCCACCTGAACCTCCAGGTGGATAGCCTCACTAGTCTCTCACACCCCTTTGCTGCTTACATAACCCTTCCAAGTCCAGCCCTTATAGTGGATCCTGAACTTTTGAAATGTCTGCTCAAGCTAGCCCTCCCACCCTTAAGGAGTGCAAAAATGCATGTTTCAAGGAAGTGCAAATGGCTGTGCCACCTCAGTATACCTATAAACATGGATGTATGGAAACATCCCAGCATGTGCATCCTCACAGCATGAGCCCTTATTTACATAGATTACATAAAAAAATGCGATTATACAATGACAAGAATTAATGCTGGCCTCTGATTGGTCAGTCTTGGGCTAGACCCCTGATGTTATCCCAGTACATCTGATTCATCGCAGGTCTAGTCTCAGCCTCTCCGTGAACCTCTCGATGATCGTTAGCATTAGTGTGGTTTTTTGTATCTTCTCTTAAAAATATTTTTCTACACCAAATAAAACATCTTTAAAATTATTTTTTTTAATTATGTATAACCCACCATGGTATAATAGCAATAATGCCCTCAGGGTGTGTGTCATGGTAGGATAACGTCATGCCTTATGTATTGGATGCACTCGTGCCCAACCACCTGAGGCGTGACATTATCCCAGCATGACACAAGCCCTGTCGGGCATTATTGCTTACTTGCACCCAGTGTTAACATTTTTCTTTGTTATAACCAAGTTAATTCATTTGTCTCCCATCCCATCCCATATTATTCAATGTCACATGTCTGAATCTGGTTGGTAAGGTAAGCGAAGAGGATAATGCTCTCCTCAAGCAAGCAAGCATTGCATATATAAGCATGGGACTTGCTGATATCCCTCAGGCGGTGCTCTTAACAAGCATGTTGATGTACCTGGGACAGTGCAACAGAACAATGTAAATCCCCAAATTGTTCAAGATGATCATGGGCATGGTGTGGTCACACCACAACCCCTACCACTCTCCTCCCCATGGGCTCCTAAGGAATATGCATCTCTGTCCATGCCCAGGGTTACACAACCCCATCCAAGCAAACACGGACTGCCCTAGCACAAAAGTGGTCGCATCACATAACCTAAGAGAACAGACGCCACAGGAAGTTTGCTGGAACGACGACTCCAGATACCTGTGCACAGCCTCGCAGGGCCCATCCTGAAAGGTAAGTACTTGGTTGGTGTTTTTTATTAGCATCACCTATGACAGTGTGTGGTGGGCCGGTTGTGGTAGCCCAGGTTGCCGTGGATGCTCCCCCCCCCAACAGACTACTTCAAAATTGTCTCATCTGACAGTTTTGAAGGGCATAAATGAAACATGGTTGCTTCAGTTTGATGTGGTTTAATACAGGTTTTTTTTGTCCGAGCTTGTCTCTCTATTCTTCTCCACACAGACACAGACAGACACACACCACCAACAAATGAACTTTTTTTATACCATGTTTACATTCAGGATAGAGACAGGGTAAAGCAGGTCCAGGCAGTACAACACAGTAAATGAAACAATGCATTTTACAATGCCCAACAAACCACCAAAAGACCACAAAACAACAGACCTTCCCCCTGCCCGGGGAGGGGGGATGGCTAGGTCACAGGTCAGGGTGCTAAATGAGGAGTACAGACCACAGAACATCTTGTTGAACTGCACAGTAAGGTGAAACTACATAAACATGCACAATTTTTATGCTGCAGGATTTCATACTTTCCAACGGTTCCTAATTTTGACACAGAAACTTATCTTTAGTGCTCAGAAGCCCCTTGAACAAGGGAGGTAAGCATGGCATGGACCCAGCAGACTGGCATACATGTTGAAAAAATATTTCTGTGCCAGTATGCCCGTCCACCCCTTCCTCCACCATCATCAGTAGCTAGAACAATTCTTTTCAGCATGTATACCAGTCCGCCCTGGTCAGCACAGCAGCACAAGGCTGGCAGGGCAGCAGAAGGCACAGCAAGCAACAGTGAATTAAACGTCCATGCAAAAAGCTGCAGCCCACTATCCCCACCCCAGACGTGCAAGACCACCAGCTCCACCCAGACTGGCCAGCTTAGCTACTCTCTGCACCCTGATGGACTTGCACAGCCACTCTCCACACTCTGTGTCCACCCCACCAGCACAGCCGCTCTCCCCACCCCACCCAACCAACACCATTTCCAGCTCCATTTATCTGGTATCTGCTCCAGGCATCCTGGTCTGTGCCTCCCTATCACAGGCACACAAAAATAAATAAAACCACATTTTATACTGCATTTTGTTTATGTTTCTTTGCTTGTCTGGAAAGAGAGATGTTGAGCTACCAGTCAGCACAGTTTGCCTGGTATACAATTACTACCTCACCCCACCGACACAATGCCAGTGCCATCACCCACCCACACAACAGTGCCTCCACCACACCCACACAATGCCTGTATCCCCAACCCCACCCACACAAATGACCAGTGTCCGCAACACCACACGACACACACACACACACACACACACACACACACATAACCAGCAGTGTCCCCCACACACACACACACACAACCAGTGTTCCAGCCCCCTAAAAAATCATGGCTAGTCAGTAGTCGCTATAACAATAGCCAGGTAGTAGTATAATCATTTCTTTAGGTTGTTTTAGTGCAAGATTGTTTTTGCTAGTCTTGTAACACTGTACAGGGAGAACACAAAAGCTACCCCTTTGGTCGTGTTTGCCAGGCAATGAAGACAGAGACAGCAAGGCCAAGGAATCTGTCTGTTTCACCCCTCCACAGTGGATGATCAGAGAAATCAAAAAAGTGAAAGATTACTTTTACAGCCAGGTAAAGGATGAGGGGGAAATAATGTTTCAACATTTACTAATGTTTGTATGCTAGCTGCTGGCACAGGACAGTGAGATACATCCCTTGACAGGTAAAGGATGAGGTGGAAATTACATTTTAACATTTACTTATGTTTATATGCTAACACCCAGTCAGCAAGCACAGCATGTCCCCCCTCCTAACCAACACGGACAGTCCACCAGAAACCCAGTCGGCAAACATGGACAGTCCCCCTTCACCCCATCTACAAGGACAGTCCCCAGACACCAAAACAGTCCTCCCCACCAGACACTGAGCCAGCGAGCATAGAATGCCCTCCCAACCGACAAGGACAGTCCCACCAGACACCCAGGCAAACTGGCAAACATGGACGGTCCCCATATCCCACCAAGGACAGTCCCCACCTCGACACACAGCTAGCAAACACAGAATTTCCCCACCCCACCAACATGAACAATCCCCCAAACACCTGGCTAGCAAACACGGAGAGTTCCCTCCCCAACAACATTGATAGTCCGCCCTAGACACCAGATCAGCAATCACCGACATTCACCCCCCATAAGCCAACATGGAAAGATCCCCCAGACACCGACCAGCAAATACTCCTCCCCACAAGACACCCGGCAGGCAAACATGGACAGTCCCCTCTTTTCCACCATTATGGACAGTCCCCAGATAAATGGCCAGCCAAGTCCACCAAACAATGGCTAGTGTCACCACCCCACCATCACAGCCAGTGTCCCCACATCACCATGGCCTGTGTCTTCACCCCACCAGACCCCAGAATAGAAAACAGACTGTCCCCCCAGCCCCACCAAACACTGACCGCCCTCCCAGTCCCAAACACTAACCACCCCAGCCCCAAACACTGATCCTCCCCCCCAGCCCCACTATACACAGGCCCTTCCCCAGCACCAAACACTGACCATCCTCTCAGTGAGTCAGCCCCAAAGCACACAGACTGTCTCCCCAACCCCAACCCCACAAAACAGACAATCCCCCCAGCCCCACCAAACACAGATCGTCCAGTCAGTTTCCCCAACAAACCCCACCACACCAGTAGCACAGTAACTGAGTGTCCCCACCCCACCAACATGACCAGTGTCCACACCATACCAAACAAATAGGCCCTCCCACCGACTCCACCAACACGGACAGCCTCAACAGCCAGCAAATCCCCTCTAACCCAAAGAAACACAAGCTGACAGCAAACCTTCCACCCACCCCCAGACACATAGCCATAGCCAAGACAACCCCCCCCCCGGAAAAAAAAGCACATTTCTGGGATGTGAATGGTATTAATTTCCAACAACCAGCTTGCAGCACAGTTACTCACCAAATCAGTAAGGGCACTGACAGAGCAGCATGCAGCAGGGCACTGCAAGGCCAAGAAGGCAGGTCAGGTAGCCGAGTCTCTCCCAACAGTCCTGTTCCTCTCCCCATTAATTCCCCAGATGAGACAGTAACTAATTTTTCTGACACCAGATGAACGTGTCGCATTATGGGTCTGCTATAGCCTGCATGACCGCTGGCTTCTTCACTGTTCTGGGCCTGGCTGTTCACTGACCTGAATAATCCCTCTCGGTGGACCGTGGAACTGGTGGGCAATGGGCATGGTGTGGGACTCGACGACAACATGGTAAATCTTTTTCTGGCCTGCTGGACACAGGAGCTGGGTGTGCAGGTAAGCCTGGCCGTGTCTCAGACTCACTGTAATTGTACTACCCGCTCCTCCGCCTAGTCTGTCCAGTGGTAGAGGTCTTGTGGTCATAGGCCTCCTAGGCTCTTGGGGATGGGAGGCTCAGGTGGCAGTGAGAGAGCCCAGAGCACAGCTGGCTGCACTGAGAAACAGAGAGTAGGTAGTCAGAGGACTCAGCTGAGGTATATTTAAACTGGGCTGTTCGGGACAGGAAGAGGGTGGGAACACTAGACTGACTGACACACTGGTGACACCTGACAGACAACCAACGACTGCTGCTCGACATCCTCGAATAGCTTTCTCTCCTCAATTCTACGCTATATGGATGATGCTGCTGCTCCTTCATGGAAGGCACACAGACAAATAAATGGCGCCACTAACGGAGTACTGCTCATGCGATGGCGCCAGCTTGCAGCACGTCTCTGATTGGCTGTAACATGCAGGCTACTATGGTTGCAGCCAATCGGAAAAGGGGATAGTTTTTGTTTAAGGGACATGGCGCCGCGCTACCACCCCCACCTCCCCCAGAGAGGTGCAGGCAGTCTGGGCATAGCCCTGAGCCCATTCAATATTTAAAAAAAAATGATAACCGGGGATTGGTGGCTGGGCTCCTAAAAATGTCCTGGTCTAATTTCTCAGGGGGGGCAGCTTGCCCCTCTGCCCCCCCTCCCCCCAATCTACACCCACGAGTAAAGGGACTATGTTGTTGTGATCAGTCAAGGAACAGATGATCAGCAAGTGTCATTTTTTTCCACCTTTGTACAGGACCAAAGTGATCTGGATAGTCAGGGTTCGAAAAACCTGAAAAAAATGATGAAAATACATAGGTTTAAAACCAGGCATAAACAAAACAAACACTATTTTTCATTTAAACACTACAATTCACCTCCATAGATCAAATAGTCTCCAAGGACTGTTTCATGAACATATGTGCCTTTTCACCTTCTGTCCCAAAATTTCTTGTCTAATCTGGGAAACCATCCAAACCTTATTTAAAGGGATACTGTCAACCCCTTTAGGCCTCAAACTGTCCCTAGTTTAAAAAAAAAAAAAGAATTTTAGGATTGTTTGCATTCTGTAGAATATGCTTATGTGGCTGGAAGTTTCATTCTGATTCTTAGCAGCAGTATCATGTTAAAGTCCTATGTTTATTGAATTTGTCTTTCATTTTTTTTAAATGGCAACCTTACATTACTCCATAAACCTATCCATTTGGGGATCTCTGATTACCTGACGGGTGTTGTTCCATTGGCACCTTCACAGTGGATCCAGTTTGTGAGATGCTGTTTTATGATGGTTGTTGATAATGCAGTGTAATCAAATCGTTTTTGTAGGGAGGAGGTTATATTAGTCCTTCCTTTGTGCTGTCGCTATGATAGGTGCTGCCCTGACAATGATGTGCTGCCAGTTAGATATTAACAGATTCCCTATCAGTTAACACAGCTCCAGCACTGCACTGACTGAATTTGTCAAAGCTTCTTAATCCACACACTGGATGCAGTCCTCCTTGTCTGACAGTCAGTTACAGTCTGTTCTTAATATCTACACTGTTCACCATTGAACGGACAGTGCTGACTGCACGCCAATACGGTATATAGTTGCATGCATGACATCTGTGACTGGACAAATTTAGTGCGGCATCATACATATTTCCAAATGTATGTGCCATGTACTTTTTTAAGTTTTTAATCTTATTCTCAATTTCCTGTAGTGTGATAGGGTCATGCAGGGCATCGCTGTCAAACTCAGATTGTTTTTTAAGGGTAACTGTGGACATAAAACAGTGCAGGGTCTCCTGGTCCTCTTGATTCCAGTAGTCTGAACATAAGTGGGCATAGTAATCCACGAAGACCTGGGAGACAACCATTGGGTTAGAATAAGTTCGCCCCTGCCTGAATCTGTGGTACTGCAGTACCAAATAACCTTCTCAAAAATAACAGACTAAAATAATTCACTCTTTGCTCAAAAGACAACCACCCAAAGTATTATACAAGCTCTAGTGATGTCTTAAATGAGAAATTGAGCAAGCAAATCAACAAACTGAGTGAATAATGTTCTCATATGGAGAAAATTAGTACTAGATGATGAGGAATAAATTGGAAGACCATGATTAAGTAACTGGGAACAGTAAAGATTGAGCCAATACTCCCCCTTTGGATCCCAGTCCTCTGGGTCACTCCCGGTGCCACTCTTCTCATTAATTTTCTCACACCTCCATTGTTTCGGCTGCTAAACTTAGCTGTCTGCTCAGCTGTCTCCCCCAACCACCACTTAACTCTACTTAGCCTGGTTTCTCTTCTTTCCCCTCTCCCTTTAGGAGGTGGCCCCTGACCCGGGTGCACCGGAGCCCCATCAGACACCGAGAAGCGGCACCTCTCCTCTGCCTCTCTCCTGAAGCTCCTGGACCACTGCAGAAAGCTAACAGGTAAGGCCTTTCAACCCTCTCTCTGTTCTATTCAAACTCTGCCACCAGGGTCTCCAATTGGACAATGCTGCGCATTCTAGAGCTCTCCATTGGCTACGGCCTCAAGCCTGCTGAAACCAAAGCTGAGCATTCCCTTGCTGACACCCCTGTTTGTAATTCCGTGACTCCTGAAGACCCTGTTTTTCATCCCACCCAGCCTCCCCGGCCACAACCTCTATTAAATCCGCTAAGCTCCTCCTCTGTCAGGAGCAGTGGTTGCCCATTGATTCCTCCCCTCCCCTTTCCTTAAAGGTCTAGCAAGCCATAGCACAACTTTTAGCCTTAAAGTCACAATGGACTATTGTCTACCCTAATAGCATTGAGACTTCTTGTGTGTTGAGCTCAATCCCACCTGACAGTTGATCCATGCCCGCTATTGGAGGGCTGCCCACCCGACCCACCCCTACCTCAATCACCCCCTAGGTCCTCACCAACTGCCCCCCATCAGTATGTGGAAGTGTAATCAGCACACAATGTTTCTCCTCCTCCTCCCTGTACTGACACACCCTGCTACCTGTAGGTCAGGGGAGATCTCAAAGACACTATTCTCTAGCCCTGCACCTTGACTCCTGCCCTGTCTCTTTTGCCCCCCTTAAATTATCTGGTGTCACCTCCCCCCTGGGGACCCACCCCATGCACTACGCCCCCACCAAATTACCTGCTGGACCCATCCCCCACCCTCAGCGGAAGCACAATTGCATAGCTTGCCCTCACGAATACCACCTTAAAGATCAAACTGCCCTACCTTGGTAAAACCAGATCCCGTAAGGTTCGAACCACATGTACCGTGACCTTCTCAACTAGGAAAATTATCCTAATTCTACTCCTCTTATCAGGTAATGTGCACCCAAATCCCGGCCCCACTATGCCCTCCAGGCCACGAGGGTGTAACGGTCTTCAAATAGCTGCCATGAACATTTGTAGTATCCTTGCCAAGTCTGAGCAGTTCCAGGCCTGGATGGCCTTTCACAACCCAGACATTACCTACATAACCGAATCCTGGCTAACTAGCAAGACACAAAGTAAAGGGATCTCCCTCCCAGGCTATCAAGCCTTCCAGCATGACACAAGAGGCAAGAAAGGAGGCAGCTGCCTAATTTATATCAGTGACTCTCTCCTCCCCATAACCTAGATGCCTGATGACCACAAACTCCTTGCTGTAAGTGTGCAGAATGAGCAGCATAGCAAGTCCCTCATCATATGCCTTGGTCTACCTGCCCCCCAAGAAAGCCTGTGATGGCCTCCAGAAGGTCTTGGGAGCAGTCGCATCTCTAAACGAAGACTGTGAACTTATTATAACCAGAGACTTTAACATTAACTGGGATGGCAAAGACACCACACCCCAGAGGGATGCCATAGGCACCTCTTACCTATCGCAGCTCATCACTGAAGCCACATGGAGGAAACACAAAACAGGCAAAAACACCCTTATCGGCTGGATCCTCTCCAACTCTCCCTTCCGGATAGCAGATGTCACAGTACTGCTTGATACTGTTAGTGACCACTCCCCTATCACCCTCAGATGGTCCAACAAATTAAAAGAAAAAAGGCCCACCACAATCGAGAGCAGGGTCCTTTGCAAAGGTCAACTAGGGTCTTTCAAATCTGCCCTCTCCCTCTTGGACTGGTTGCCTATAGATGTGCTGCCCGACTTAGACCTTGCCCTAAAGTTCTCGGTTGATGGGTTCAACTGAATCTGCGATACACATGCCCCAATAAAAAAGAGGAAAGCCTGTGGCTGCAACAATGGCTGGATCTCAGGTGAGCTCCCAGTCCAGATGCGAGTGTAACCCCCCCCCTATAAATGGGGGTTCCTAGGGGCCTTCCCAGGGCTTGCCTGAATGCTCCATGCCTAATTGGTGTTTGGCTAAGGTCGCTAAATGCGAGCATTGTGAGTGCTTTTAAATGCTTCCAGTACTGTCTCGATAAGAGCTGCCTGCTTGCAGGCTTTAATGGTTTGAATGGGGGGGACTGGAGTTTCTCTGCTTGAATCCTGCCCTGGGCTGCTGTCTCATTGCTCCATTTCTGCAGTCACCAAGAGTGCAGAGGGAGCCCATCTGAAAGATGTAGTTGTGTCCCCGAAAACATATAGAGCATTGGTAAGATTGCAGTTTGTCTAACTTGTTTTTATTGCAGCTGGAATTTTGTGCTGTGCCCCTCCATCTTGGACCAGGACTGCTCTGAAGGGTCCAATAGAAGCCCGGGACCTTTAAAATGGCATATTGGTGACCAGCCAGAATCAGGACTCAGATGGGAGCTGTCTGACCAATGGGGATACGGCTAGCAATTCTGGGAAGTGGAGTTCTGGACCATGGCGCCTTGGGGGCAGTATTAAGTGACTGGCATCGACAGCCCTCCAATAGGATTGCGTGGTGCTTGAATGAGGATTCCCTGCCTGGACTGCCAAGGGAGAGAGACATTGTGGCTGTGAGCGAGGAAGGAGCTCGGGGCCCCTGCGCCATTGAGCGTTCGCGTGGGAAGCGCGTGTAAGGCCAGTGTCGGGTGCTTTGAATCGCCAGTAGACTCAGACTAAATCCACTGGGTAGCAGTCAGAGGAGGCTGTGTAGGAGCGTGGCTACCTACCAGGCTCACCCTGTAGAAGACTGGAGAATCTGCTTGAATCGCACTCGGTCTGTCAAGAACAGTGAAGCTGCGTCGCTTTGGCCCGGTGTATGCCGTGCAGGTGATCGAAAAGGACAGCAGCTGCCTGGTATGGTACCCCTCTGCCTTGCATATAAATGTGTGGAGAAGTGTTTGAAGTCCAGGCTTGGTCCTGCGAATGGTGCAAGAGCACTCTGTCTACTGGAGTTGTGAATACTTAATCAGGGTAGCTCCCTGTCAAATGGTCCTAGCGAGGGCAGGACTTTCTGGCTTCTGTACTGGTGACACTAACTGAGCCCGCTGGCTCTGCTTAATCTTCATAGGAATCAAATTCTCATTTTGTGTCAGGGCCCCAACCAGCTGCATCGAGGGACTAGCCTTTAGGGCTTGAGTTCCCAGAGACAGTGACTTATAGGTTAGGCCTGTGCACAGAGCCCTAGATAGATATTCATATATTATAGTGGTAAGCTAATTAACCTGATCACCCCTAGTCCTTGTTATTTTCCCCCTAAATAAATCAGATTGATTGTTTTGCAAAGATACACTGGCTAGTTTGTGTGTTACTGGTGAATTACTGTACAGTGATTATTGTGTAATAGCAACTTACTTTTCAGGGGGTCCCAAGAGCAAGCTGATTGGTTCAAGCCAGGGGGTAAGTGTATATGGTAAGGACACTGTGATTGATTTGTGTGGGCCACTAGTGGGAAGAAGGAGGGGGGTTGCAGCAACCCAGAGGGCTGTGACCAAGTCATACTCGACTGTCTTAACCCTGACCTCTGAGTGGAGGCACCCGCCAATGGATCTAGGCCCCTCACCCTGTTACAGTCAGAGCAGGCAGGGGTAGTAGCCCTTGGGATAGCGCCCCCTTGGGGTTACATGAAAAAGGGACAACCTGTGGTCAAAAGTCAGGTCCTCTGGAAACAAGCACGATTACCAGTCCTACAGGGCCTCCAGAGATAGATATACTGTGCTCATCAGGCAGGCCAAAGCAAGATATCACGAGGAGCAGCTGAACAGTAGTTGGAGCGATGGCAGGAGGTTCTGGGAAGTGTATAAAAAACCTACTTGGGAAAGAAGAGAAAACACACCCTCACCAACTCTTCATCAATGGCACCCTCTCATCTGACCCACAATTAATTGAGGAATCTTTTAACTCAGCCTTTACTGACCTCAGCGCAGTCCTGCCCTCTCCTACCCACACCCCACTACAGCCAAACCACATGCCAACACCCCAATCTGCAACTCCCTGAAATTCTATTTCAGGAAGGTGACAACAAAGGAGGCCCTGGCGTATATCAAAAAAGTCCTCAGGAAAACCAGAATGGGGAGTGATGGTGTGGACATGAAACTGGTCTCTCTCACACTGGACATACTTATTGTCCCAATCACCAAGCTATTCAACAAGTTGCTCTCCCTAACAAAATTCCCCACTGTCTAGAAACAGGCTCTGATGACATCCATCCACAAGAGTGGGGGAGGTCCTGCATAGTCAATTATAGACTCATCTCCATCCTCCCCCCCCCAAGGTGCTGAAAAAGATCACAGCGGACCAACTCACTGATTACCTCAATAAATACCAGCTACTGTGCCCCAACCAACATGGTTTTAGGCAAAACCACAGCACTACCACTGCCCTGGTGGAGTAGGCTGAATACATTCACAATGCTAAGGAAGAAGGCAAACTAGTCAAGTCTGTGTTCGTAGACCTAACAAAGGCCTTTGACACTGTGAACCATGCCTTACTCCTGGAGCAACTACAAAGCCTGGGAGTGGCTACTAATGCAACACAGTGGTTCCAGAACTACCTCACTAACCAGACACAGAGGGTTAGAATTGGTCACACAGTGTCAGGCCTCAGAAACATCACTCTGGGAGTCCTCCAAGGGTCAATCCTGGGACCCCTGCTTTTCAGCACTTTTCTAAATGATCTACCAAAGACCTGCAATGTCAATATCATCCTTTTCCTAGATGACGTGGTCATCCTCTGCGGCAACCAATGTATTGAGACCTTACAATCCGATCTGCATACATCATTCCACCAACTTGAGGACTGGTTCAGCAATCACAAGTTGCTGCTCAACTTTAAAAAACTAAAATAATGCTCCTCTCCAGCCCACAGATCAAAAGAAGGTACCCCACCCTCTCCATCTCAAACAAGGACCATGCACCATTGGAGCAAGTGCACGCTTTCAAATATCTGGGGATCACCCTTAACAACACTGTCTCTTACACCAATCACATAGACCAAGTGGTTAAGACAATCAACTCCAAGCTAGGAGTGCTCTACAGATAGAGAAAGTACCTCACACCTGACGCCCTACACCTTGTGGTCTCTAGCTCTATACTAACTACCATAGACTATAGACTGGTAGTCTATGGAGGAGCAACTGACATGGCCCTAAAATGGGTGCACATAGCCCTAAACAAGTTGTGCAGACTCACCCTCTCCACAGATCGCCTCACACACACCTGCACACTCTACAAGCAGGCAAACTGGCTACCACTGGGATGCAGAATAAAATTCCAAACCTGCCTGCTTGGCAAAAAGACTCTCCTGGGGAAGGCACTCCGATGCATAACCGATATCCTCTCAAGGACCAGCTTGGAGTATTGCACCCGTGGCAGGAAGCAGCGGGAACTCACGTTCCCCTTCTGAAGAAGAGCACTTGGACAACACACCTTCTCATACAGAGCACCTCTCTGATTCAATGAAATTCCAGAACTTGACCTCAGCCCCATCAGTGTACCACAATTCAGATCTGAACTCAAGCACTACCTTGCCTCAAGCTCGACCTGTGATTGTTCCCTGAATGCCTAACACCACTCTCCCCAGCAGCTCACTATAAGTGGCCCCTTGGGCCTCCCCCTTCCCTCTGACATACTCACAGCTGCCAGACAAGGCTGCTCCTCACCCCCTCCCCACAAGCCCTTACCTGATGCCTTCGACCCTTTAGGGGGTACTCTTCCTAATCCCCCCCTCTCTTTCTGCCTCCATCCATCCACCAGGGCCTGGAGAAACCTTCCATATACTTACCCAATATCTGCCCCTTTGGCCCTCTAAAAAGACTTACTATATGTACCTGGGTATGATTATGACCTATCTCTTCTGCACAATGAAGCAATGTATTGTATTATATACCTGTACCATGTATTGTAATGTATAACTATTGTAACTTCTTAGAAATGTCTTAGAACTCCTGTTCTGTTGTATTTCTGACGCGGAACCTTTGTAAAAGAGCTCATGTTCAAAGGTTGCTTCCGAATCTCATAAATAAATAAATAAATAATACTTTTCTTGGGTAAGCAGATAAACAATTACTTAATCTATAAAGCTGTCCCAGTCTAGAATGTACCATTTTAATAACATAGTTAATACTGTATGTTCCTGATATGTTAAATTCTGATCCCAAAAAAATCCTAAATATCGAAATTGTGTAACTCATTCAATTTTTAACACCATGTACATCATAAAAAAGGTATTGATCCTATGTGAGTTAGTCTGTGTTAAGAACCAAAAAATAAAGATTTGGTTTTACTAACATTAAGTAGCATCCCATTACCTAATAACTATTGTTGGACATTTAGGAAGTCTTTCTGTAAATTAGTACTTATTTTCAAAAGATCAATTATAGACCAATATAAAATAAAGTCATCTGCATACATAACAATGAGAGTAATCCAAATAAATGTAAATTTATCATACCAGGCCCCATGTGTGATCTAAGTTTCATACCTTTAACCCTTAAGCTGCTGACAGAATTAGAACGCATAGTAATTATGGACTGATACAGCAGTACGTGGCACAGCAAGGTTTAAGATAGTGAAATGTTTGCTCAGATGTCAGCAATCTGAATTCAAATTTTGATAGCCCAGTACTACTTACATGAGTATTGAGTAATAGAGTCAAGTACAGTTGGGGGGGAAGGGCGATATAAAAAACATCTGTAAATGCCTGATTTAATTCAATGGCAATAACCATTTGATCTGTAATATTACCATAACATGTAGTAAATAAAGGAATATCAGTCATTTTAAATATACCTTGTAGTTTATTGAAAACTGACCAATGCTCTTGCTGATTTTTTTAAACATATTTTATTGAGAATGTATCACAAATACAAATGCATTATCCATCATGACATTCCGTGAACTATCATATAAATCAATTTATGCAATAGGGGTGGACATATATTCAGTGTGATAAATGCATTTATCTGAGTCACTGTATGTATAAATAAGGGATATGCAGCGGTTCAGTGTGTGATAATGCATTTATCTTGTACAGTTTCTAGTGACCTCAAGTAACCTCACGAGTGCCGAAGGCACGAGTGAGAGTCTGAGAGGTCACTGAAACTGTACAAAATAAATGCATTATCACACACTGAACCGCTGCATATTCCATTTATGCAACAGGTTTAGATGTTGTGTGAACATTTTGATTTTGGTAGGTGTAAATAATTTGTCAAAAAGGAAAGAAATTGATTTTATGCTGTTTTTGCTAATTATAAAAAACAAATGGTATCTATAAATGAAACACCACTCATTTTGTAGATATTTTGAGCTAGACATTTTTCGTACTCACAGTACCATGCTATCATTTTTGTTTTAAAGTTATTTATATTAGATTTGTCAAAAGTGAACAAAAATTACATTTTCTTCTGTTTTCTTGCTAATCATATACAATATACAGGGTTTATATAAATGAAACAGTATTCATTTTGTAGATAATTTTGTGGAACAATTTTACGTGCTCACAGTACCATGTTATCTTTTTCGTTTTAAGTTATTGACATTTAAATATGGTTAGTACTTCTTCTGAGGCTGAACATTCTAAATGAATTCTGAAGAGAACTGTGTAAATAAATGAGCTAGTGATGTAGTTACTGTGTGAATAAATGGGTGATGATGTAGTTACTATGTGGATAAATAAATTTATTACCATAGTAGCGAAGATAAATGGTTTTATTCTACAGTTTTTATCCTGACCCCTGTTGCATAAATAAATTTATACATACAGTGACCATTTATACACACAGTTACTATGTCACAAATCTCTTTAGAATTAATTTAGAATGTTCGGCCTCAGAAGCAGTATTAACCATATTCAAATGAGAATAACTTTAAAATTATAAAAGGTAGCATGGTACTGTGAGCACAAAAATTGTTCAGCACAAAATTATCTATGAAATGAGGGGTGTTTCATGTATAGATACTTTATAGATTTTTTACAATTAGCGAAAAAGCAGAAGAAAATGTAATTTTTTGTTCACTTTTTTTTTCAAACAAATGTGAATAACTTTAAAACAAAAAGTGATAGCATGGTACTGTGAGCACGAAAAATGTTCAGCATGAAAATATCTACAAAATGAGTGGTGTTTCATGTATAGATACCGTTTAGTTTTTTTTTTATAATTAGCAAAAAACAGCATAAAATTCAATTTTCCTTTCCCTTTTTTGACAAACAAATGGGAATAACTTTAAAATGAAAAAGGTAGCCTAGTACTGTGAGCATGACATTTGTTCAGCAAGAAGTTTTCTACAAAATGAGTGGTGTTTCATTTAATAGCAACCACTATGCTAGGCAGACATACTCTAGGAAAGTTGAATCCTGGCCTCTAATTGTGCTAAATATTTGGGGTGGGATATTCAAAAGGGTTGCGCCATGCTCAATAGGGCTGCGCATGCGCAAGTCCGAAATTGCGCCATTCTGCGATATTCAGCAGGAGACAGTTGCGCCGCTGAAAACAGGCTGAGCAACAGCGCAATGCAAATGAATGCATGCTCAACTGGAGGGGGAGGAACCATACATAAACTACACAGCCCGATATTCAGCCGGGCTGTGCAGAGTTGTGCAGGCGCAACCCCCAACCTGCGCCTGCATGACTTTGAGCCAAAAAAAAAAGGCTTAAGTCGAGGGCCACCCACAGGTGAGCTGCTGCATTGCAGGGTGCAACACAGTAGCTGCCACCTGTGGCTGGCCCCCAACCCAGTCCCTGTGCCCCCTACAGCCCGATCGCGGGCAGCAATGTGGTCCCCCCAACGGATCCCTGGTGGTCCAGTGGCCCGAATGCCCGATCATGGGCAGTAAGTTAAATAACCCCCCCTCCCGAAGGTATCCCTGGTGGTCCAGTGGACCGAATGCCCGATCATGGGCAGTAAGTCAAATAACCCCCCCTCCTGAAGGTATCCCTGGTGGTTCAGTGGACCGAATGCCCGATCATGGGCAGTAAGTTAAATAACCCCCTCCTGAAGGTATCCCTGGTGGTCCAGTGGACGAATGCCCGATCACAGGCAGTATGTTTAATAAACCACCCCGAGCGGATCCCGGTGGCTAGTGTCCCCCACCCCTCTCACCCATGTGGCCCCACCACCTGCTCCCTTCCCAGCAGCTGGCGGGCGGCAGCATCCCTCCGCTGCCGCCCGCGCCCATCGACTGACTGCCTGGTAGGGCTGCATGCCCATTGGTGGACAGCATGAGCCAATGGGTGTGCAGTCTCACCGGCAGTCAGTCGGCGGGAGGCGGGCGGCAGGCAAGGATGCTGCCACCCGCCGGCTGCTGGGGAGGGAGGTGGTGGGGCTATGTGGGTGGGTGGGTGGGTGGGGGACACTAGCCACCAGGGATAGTGTTGGGGGTTTATTAAACATACTGCCCATGATCGGGCTTGTCCACTGGACCAGCAGGGATAGGTTGGGGACGCCATTGCTGACTGTGATCGGGCTGTTGGGGAATTAAACCATGCCCGGATGGGCCAGTGGATGGTGGGGATTCTACACTGTTTTGCCCACGATCAGGCTGCAGGGTGTTGTCCTCGACGGCTGCTGCCTGGCAGGGCGCCAGGCGCAAGTCCTCGGGGATCGGCGCACTTACATGCTAATGGCATGCAAATGGGGCCATAATCAGATGCAAATGGACCCCCTGTGCCTTGCATGAATTATTGCCCCATTTGCATGTCACCTTTTGAATATCGGGATTTTGTGCATGGTGCAATGGTACTTGTGCCACCACAAGTTGAATGCTCCACTCTGTCAACTTGCGGTGGCACAAGTTCCACTGCGCCATGCACAGTGGCTGTGGCTGGGGGGTGATATTCAAAGGAGTTGCTCAATAGTGCAACTCCTTTGAATATCGCCCCGGACACACCCCTGCGCAACTATTTTGTGCAGCGCAAGGGCTTGCGCCTTAGAAGAGCGCAGTTTGAATATCTGGCCCTTGGTGTCCATTTTTTTCTGCTATAAGGCATAAAATGTAATTACTCCTCTCAGCACCACTTTCAGAGCAACCCATCTCGTTGATGCTGATGTGCCCTCCTGGTGATCGTTTATTAGGAAGTCTCCAATTTGGTGCCTAATATACTGCTGGAACTCCTTTTTTTTTTCAGCAGGGCTGAGTCGAGTTTCAATACCCGTGTATTAGAGGATGAACCCACCCCCGGCCACCCCACCTGTAGAAGAGCATGATCTGTGACAATGATAGGGTCATAATTCATACAATTTACATTCAGAATAATGTCCTGTGATACAAGGGCCATTTCAATCCGAGAATACATTTTGGCTGAGTGAGAATAGTGTGTCCCTGCCTGTTGAATTGAGGTACCTCCAAGAATCTATCAGCCTATGGTCCCTCATTAATTCCTTGAGAGCTTTAGTACTTCTGGATTCTAGGTCTCCTGTCCTGGTTGAATGATCAAGGGTATTGTCTAATATACAATTAAAATCCCTGTTCAATATTCACAGCCCCTGAAATGTGGTAATTTACTAAGAAAGGTATGTGAAGAATTCTGTATTATCTATATCTGGGGCATACACTGAACCTACTGCAGTGGATTGTCCTATATTCAACTGTATTTGCAGCAGCACATACCTTCCTCCCTTGTCTACTGTAACCTGTGTAATAACAAGAAAAAATTATTGTTGTGCTCCAATTAGAAACTGCAGACACAAATTGCAAGTAAAAATGGATTTATTCCATATTGGTAAAGAATGGTTAGTGTAAAACTCTACGATCAGATGCCCCTGCACTTCGACTGTTAGGTCTTCCTCAGGAGTGGGCTCTGGAAACAAATGGCACTGTGTTTAAACTCTAAATTCATCTGACATCATAGGTCACATGTTAAAGCAAACTGCTGTAATTTCAGGTAAACGAGGTCCAAATATATCGGTGTTAAACATACATGTATCCTAGATCATTGAAAAAATACATGGTAAGCAATGCATGACACAAAATACATAAATGAAATTAAAGACATTGATTTGAGAAAATGCAATCAAGATTCTTTTTTTTTATTTAGTTGATTAACCAGGTATAGCACACTAAGCTGAAAGCTTTTTTACAGGAGCAACCTGGGAGCACAAGAAAGTTAAATGACTTGCTCAGGGTCACACAGTATGCAAGTGAAAGCTGTGGGATTCAAACCCAGATCTGGTCTGCTGGATGTTACCAGATTTGCAGCTCAACACCTTAGACCACTGTGCTATACTGCCTCTAATAAGATGTTAATCAATAAAGGATTTCACTGTCATATTTCTGGTTATTTTATCCCATTATTTACAATGTTTAGAGCCATGTTCAAACTTGAGTTTTCCACACAGCATTAAATACAAAGCAAAAGGAGTTTCTTTTCACTATCAGTATCCCAAGTGGGAAAAAGGTGAGATATAAGTAAAGCAAGGGGGGGGGAGGGGGGAGTTCCAAGGTAGGGCAGAAAGAGCTGAGAAAAAAAAAAGAGTCATTTTAGATTTTAGAAGGTGGAAATGCCTATTTACAGTATTTAAAGGGGCACTGTCAGCTTTGGCCCTTCGTTTTGATCGAACTGTGAAAAGTGTGCCTCTTGGCACACACCTATCAAGCATGTAATACAAAATGCCCCTACATGTTTTAAAGTGAAGGCTTTTTACCTTAAACAGATATTTTTTGTAAAATAGAGATTCCCTTGGTCCGGTTGTAAGGCACCCACGTCCTGGAAGCACATCCAGGTTGGGAACGCGGATCTGCCACGAGCACCAACCCAAAGTGTGAGTTTTACACATGCCACCAATACCAGAATGTTTATCGTGTCCGGGGCTGTATGAAAAAACACTGCTGATATGTCCCAAAGTAAACCGAGCACAGAAAAAAATAAAATTTTCAGTTTTAACGCAGAGCTGAAATCTCACACATGCGCACCAATGACACGCTACTGCGCATGCGTGGGATCTTCATTCATGACACAGGGGCGCATGCCTGGGATTTCAGCTCTGCTTGTTCCACTGTGATAATTGTAATGTCTGCAGATATTGCACACAAGGGAATAAATTGTGACAGAAGGATTCTTTAGAGCAGTACAAATCAGGCAACTTATCATATGTGTTACCATGTATGTGGTTTATGCTATGCGGTGCTCTTGCTTGAAATTGTATGTGGGGAGAACCACCCGACATTTAATGATCCATATACAAGAGCATGTTGGGGATAATAATAATAATAATAATAAGCCTTATTTATGAAGTGCAATTCTAAAAACCAAAGTGCTGTACATATCAAAAATATTAAAACATTAAATTAGTAACAATCCATAAAAACTGACAATGCAGAATGCTAATAAGTTAAATAATACACTCACTAAATGCTTGTTGAAATAAGTGAGTTTTTAATGCTGTCTTAAAGCTCTCCATGGTCCTGCACTCTCGAATCTGATGAGGTAGAGAGTTCCACAGGGTAGGGGCACCATACATAAAAGCACGGGCCCCAGATGTTCTCAGCCGAACACAGGGAACCTCTAACAACCCCTCATCAGTAGAGCGGAGGGGGGTGCTAGGGCTGTAGGGAGTCAGGAGTTCTTGCAGATAGCTTGGACCCAGTCCATTCAGGACCTTATAGGTCAGAAGTCTGACCTTAAAGTTGATCCACCACTGTACTGGCAGCTAGTGCAGTTTGCGTAGCACAGGAGTGATGTGACTCATATTAGGAGTCCCAGCCAACAACCATGCTGCAGCATTCTGCACCAGCTGTAAGCGATGGATATCAACCCCCGGAAGCCCCAGGTAAAGGGACTACACAATAGTCAAGGCAAGAAGTCACAAAGGTGTGAATCAATGTCAGCAAATTGCCAGACGGAACAAGATGCTTAATCCTAGCAATGTTCCTAAGATGGTAAAAGGAAGACTTGATGACTGCTGACACCTGAGAATGCAGTGTCAGCCTATCATCAAGAACCATCCCCAGGTCACGCACCTGTTCAGACGAAGACAGCTGAGCACCTCCGAGCCAAAGACCGGAAGGTAGCCCTGCTTCCAACCTCTCCACCCAGCGACCTGGGTCCACCACCTACACCTAAGTCTTCTCGAAGTTCAGTTTCAACCAGCTGGATTTCATCCAGTCATAGATTTGTGCCAGGCAGCTGTTAAAGACTCAGACTGCACTATCCTGGTTTGGAGCAAAAGACAGATAGAGCTGGGTATCATCAGCATAGCAGTGACACCTCAGCCCATATCATCTTACAGTGTCTCTGAGGGGCAGCGTGTACACTGTGAATGACATAGGGGACAGCACAGAGCCCTGGGGGAACCCACATGGCAGAGAGAGAGAGAATGGGTCAGAGGAAAAAAAAAACAGACACCACCCTCTGAGATCTGCCAGAGAGGAGAGACTGAAACCATTTGAGTACTGGACCAGCCAGGCCACAGATGACCCTCAGGCAGTCGAGCAGCACCCCATGGTCTACAGTATCAAATGCTGAGGAGAGATCAAGAAGCACCATGATGGAATGGTGCTTCTGGTCTCTTGCCATCAGAAGATCATTGAGCACCCAAACCAGAGTGGTCTCGGTACTGTGCTTCTTCCAGAAACCAGACTGGAAGGGATCGTAGCTCTCGTGGATGGTAAGATGGTTCTCCAGTTGCAATGCAACTACTTTCTCAATCACCTTTCCAACAAAGGGAAGGTTAGAGATAGACCTGTAGTTAGCAAAGCAGTTCGGGTCTAGAGCAGCTTTCTTAAGGAGCAGCGTCACCCCTGCCTCCTTCAGGGAGCTAGGGAACTCACCCGAAGACTCTAAAGAGCACCAAACAATCTTTGCTAGGACCGGGATGATGGATTCAATACACTCAATTAGTAGGTGTGTAGGACTTGGATCCAAACTTCAGCACATTGGCCGCATACTCTGGACAATCCACATGATGTCCGTAATCTCTGGTCGGTCAAAAGATATCCAGGAAAACCGAGGAGGAGTGACTGAACACCGACCACTGTCAACTTCCATAGAGCGCACTTGATGGACCTCGGGCCTGATGTTGGCCACCTTATCCACAAAGAATCGAGTAAACTCATCACACTTAGCTTGTGAAAATGCACTTTGAACTTGCAGACAGGCTGGGTTGCACAACCTGGCCACAGTTCAAAAGAGCTGCAGCAATCTTGCTGGACAGGAACTCTGCCTTCTTACGAGTGATTGCTGATTAATAGATTTGATAATCATTCATCAATCTAAGGTGGTCAGCTTCAAGGGCCAGTTTCTGCCAGTTTTGCTCTAACCTTCATCCAACTCGTCTCAACTCCCTCAAAGTCTCATCAAACCAAGGGGACCGAGGGCGGAGAGACAGAGAGAGAGAGAGAGAGGGCGAACACGGACCAGAGTGATAGAATCCAGAGCTTCAGTAACAGCCTGATTATAAGCCTGAACTAAACTCTCTGGAACCTTGCTTACCTCTGGAAATCCTGACAGGTTCAATACCGCCAGTAGACTGTCCAGGGTCGCATCCCTCAAAGGGCGGTATCTGACCATCTCCACAGGGGTAGGCCTATGAGGGGGAGCCTGGAGATTGAACCTCGTGGTGTGGTCATCGGAACTGGGATGTTAGGAATGGTGATATTTCCTATCCCGTAGCTGAGCATTTTTTACTACAACATGGCAGCAGCCCTGAGGATCTTCACTTTATGGGCTTAGAACAAGTCAAAGTAGACACAAAAGGTGGTGACAGACTACACTTTTACAGTGTGAAACGTTCTGGATATTCACACTTAGAAGTACTGTATGAATCCCATTGGACTGAATAATGAATTAGATATCAAATATTGTTTGTAAAAGCTTTATCTATGCTTCACACAGAACTTATGATAAATTCTAATATTGCTCACGCTGTCTTGTCTCTCTTCTAGGTATTAACCCTATGGGCTACTGGTGAGCGCAGGCTGATCTACTGTTTCCATGCGAGAACAAAAGTTTAGCACACAGATAAGATCCCTAAACCTCACTGCCCCCTCTACTTAAATACACAGACATTTCCACCTTTTTCTTTCAGCCCTTTCTGCCCTACCTTGGAAGCCCCCCCCCCTTGCTTTACTTATAGCTCACCTTTTTCCCCCACTTGGGATCACTACTGGTAGTGAAAAGAAACTCCTTTTGCTATGTATTTAATGCTGTGTGGAAAACTCAAGTTTGAACATGGCTCTAAACATTGTAAATAATGGGATAAAATAACCAGAAATATGAAAAGAGTTAGAATCTTGATTGCATTTTCTCAAACCGATGTCTTTAATTTAAGTATTTAGCGTCATGCATTGCTGACCATGTATTTTTTCACTGATGTAGGACACATATGTGTTTAATGATATATTTGGATCCTGTTTACCTGAAATTACAGCAGATTTCTTGAACATGTGACCTATAATGTCAGATGAATTTAGAGTTTAAATCCAGTGCCATTTGTTTCCCACTGCCTGTCCCTTGAGGAAGACCTAAAGGTTGAAGTGCAGGGGCATCTGGTTATGGAGTTTTACACTGATCTTTCTTAATCAATATGGAATAAATCCATTTTTTGCTTGCAATTTGTGTCTGCGGTTTCTAATTGGAATGCAGCAATACTTTGTTCTCGTACTACTGGCTGGCTACTTTTGGTTTGCACCCCACGCATTCTGAGTTGGAGTGCAAGAGCATTTTGTTTGTGAACTTGTGTAATAACCCCTAGAAATCTGGGCTGCAGACTTACAGCTGTTCCTCTAGCCTTGGATGTAAAATATGAGCCCACTGATTCTCCTCCCCAGCTCTTGGCCATACATTCTCCCTCCTTAGGTGTCATATGGATCTGCACACAAGCAATGTCATTCTTCATAGATTTTAGCCTACCCAATATTTTCTTCCTTTTAGTACATGATTTGAGCCCTCTTAATATTCCAAGAGCTTAATTTTAAGATGTTATCCATTATACCAACCTGCATGTAATTCCAGGTGTCTCAGTCCCTGAATGCCATACCCAACAACATACTGGATATAGCATTGATACCTAAATGTTTGCATATTAACACTGAACCAGGACATTTGCTTCTGCAACATTTGTGAACCCCCAACCTGTAAAAAAGGTAAACATACCAAACCATAGAACATTAACTTTTTGTAACTTTACACACATCCCCTTCCCACAGTGCAACCATTAACCTCAACACAACCCAAGCTGGTGTAACCCCTCTATAAATGGGGGTTCCCAAAAAGTCTTCCTTGAGCTTGCTTAAATGCTTAGTGCCAGGCTGGTGTCCGATGTTTTAGCAGTTTAAATGTATTGCCAGAGAGTGCCTGCATAGCCTCTGTGTACTGTCTCTTTAAGAGCTGCCTGGATTGCAGTCTTAATTAATCTGAGAGGGAGCTTTGTTAGAAGATGTACTTGTTTGCTGATTATTTTTTAGAGTAGTACTGTAATAATATTGCAGTTTTTTCTAACCTGCCCTCTTTGCAGCATGGACAGTTCTGTTTGATTCCATCATCTTGGTCCTGGACTGTCAGAATGGACCAATCAGTACATTTGAGACTCTGAAATGGAGCCTGCCTACAGGGGCTTGGTGGGGCAAAAACTTGTAGGAATTGTAGTTTTGGGCTTTTGCCGCCTAAAATAACCCGGAGGGGGAGTCCTTGTTGTGACTAACAGACAGATCAGCCAACTGAAGCTTTTGGATCTTGGGGAAAGTCCCACACTGCTTGCAGTTTCAGTTAGATCTAAGTTGGGAAGTGAAGAAGTAACAGCTCAAGATAGTTTGAGCAGCAATCCATAGTGAATTCGCACCGGAGAACTGTGGAAAGGCCTGAGTTTGGCCTGCATGCCTGCCTGCTGTTCCTTAGAGGGAACTTCTGCTTTTTTCGGATTGAATCCAAATTTGGAGAGTGAATTAAGCCACTGAATTGTGACCCAGCTTTAACCTGAAGAAGACCGAAGATTTGCTGAATGCGATCAGCCTGTTAGGACTTCCAGCTACCTTTGAACCCCCGGATTGTGTAGAGACTCTGTACTTGCGACCGGAGAGCCATTTGCCTGGTACAGTGGAATTTCCTTACATGTAAATGTGCTGTGTGCTTATAGTGGGTCGTGATTTGGTTCCCCACTGTGTGTCTGAACTGTGTTTTGCTTGCTGAAGGCAGTATCCAGCTCCACGGACTGAATCCATATCCATTTCTGTTTACCTGGGCCCTGCTACACTGGCCCAGCCAGAATACCTGCTACGCAGAGAAAGTCATTGACAAGAGACCAGCCTGGGGGTCAGCCCCCTGCTCAACGCCTTGAACAGGAACAACACCTCGGTGATTTGTATGGACCCTGCTTCTCTGGGCACTCTAGCTCTATAGTCTGCAGTCTTGATTTCATCCTGCCTGTGTCCAGTATTGGGTATCGTGAGTAAATATCAGGGTAGCTCTCTACAACAACAGCTAAATCTAAAAGTGTTGTCATCTGATTGTCTTGTTGCCTTTTCTTTCACAAACTGAGCCCTCTGGCTCTGGATTACAAATAGTGTGCATTGTGCATGTTGCTTTCTTCCATCACAGGGTCCCAACCAGCTGCAACATTCCTGGCTAGCCCACCGTTTTCCTACCTGGGTACCCAGAGTGTGTGACTGTGTAGGGACTCTGAACTGCATGCATAACTGTCTGATTAATATAGCTTTTAAGCAAATCAATCTGATTACGCCCCTCCCTTGTTCAAGTCCCCTGAATAAATCAGATTTAACTTTGTTTGCATTTAACCTGACTGTGGTTCTAGTTTGTGGCAAAAGTATTGTACTGTTGCTATTTGCTGTGCTTAACCTTGTTTTACAGGGGGTCCCCAGGGTCAAGCTATAGGAACTAGCCCTGGTGGTAAGTGCAAACAGTGTGGGTAACTGCCTGTTGAATAAGGGTCATTGTGAAAGTAATGATTGTATATTGTTCAGGCCAGTAGAAGGGAAAAGGGGGTTACAGTGTCCCGGAGGGCTGTGCCCAGGTTAGCTTGACCACTAACAACCCTGACCTCTGGGTGGAGGCACCCATTTCATTGCCCAGGCCCCTTAACCTGCTACTAGCCAAGCAGGCAGGGGTAGTAGCCCTTGGGATAGCACCACCTAGGGGTTACACTACTCTGTCCCATCCTCCAGACTATTTCACATCTACTGAGCAGCATCCCAACACTTAATAGGCGGTCCACATTACTAAACAAAGGCACCTATAACATATTAAAATGATCTGTAAAATATCTAATGAACAAATCAGCGAATACTTTAATGTAATCTCTAAACGAATGACAATGTGTAAGTTAACTTTTAACTTGAACTGACTATAAGCCAGCATCCCCTTCCCTGCAATAGGAGGGGGATCGCCGCAGTACAGGGCAAAGAGAGAATCATGCCCTGTGAGGCTCGTAACATCACCTTCCAATGAGGAGCCAGAGATAAAATGTACCCAATTACCCTGTAGCCTAATCTATTAAAATATGTATAGTTTCAAAATACATTGATTTATTTTGAGCTGCTAGAGTTTGAGCACTGAAATTGCAACCAGTGTCAAGTAAGACAGTTAGTGACATAGAGTAGAACCACTTTCCAACAAATTAATATACAACATTTCTGTTCTGGGTCTTGCCAATTACTCATAACCAGCGTTGTTTAGATCATTGATGCCCCAAAATTCTCCTAAGAGTTGAAACCTACATAGAAGCAGAGCCCTTCTCATTTTGAAACCATGAATTTCCTTACTTCTTGTTACCCATGACCCTAGCCATGGTCAAATGGCTGAGTACTGAAAGAGGGAATTTAATTGCATCAGGCTTCCCTAATGGAACTAGTCAGAGAAGTTTGCCAGGGTATGCCACAGAAATATAATACTGCTCCAGACGTGTTCCCGCTTTGAGGTGAATCACCAATATGAGCAGATCCAACAGCAGAACACACGCACATCTGAGATAACAACTTCAATGCCCAGAAATGCAGCTGTGTCCACCTCTACACCTTAGGTGGGGTTGTGCAACTGTAGACAGGCTCAGGTTGGATTAGTAGGAAAGGTAGTCTGCTACTGGTTGCAACGGCCCAAAATTGTCCAAAGCCGGCCCCAATTACATTTCTGAACCAGTCTTTATTGTCTTTATCAACCCTCTTTATTTATGATTGATTTCAGATGATAGTGAGTTCATGTAGCCCCATGAGGTTTCTCACATAGCGTAGCTCAAAGCAAGGGCTCCCGCAAGGCACGGAGCCAGCATCCAATGTTCAGTCCTTCACCGGCGACACGGAGATTGTGGTAGTTGAGGGGTGATGCAAAAAGATGTTCAAGACATGAGTTGCTGGTTATTACGGGACAGTTTATAGGTAGATCTTTATTCTGGTACTTAAGGTAGTTGGTAGCCAATCACATTAAAAGGGCATGCCCTGGTTGTCCTTAGCACTTGCATGTTGATTGGTGCCAAGGCCTTTTGTAAATTTCACAGGTTGGCAGCTGTCAGGGAGACGCCAAAATGACAGATAATGACACACCCACAAAACAGCCCCATTAAATATCATGGCTCAGTCAGTATAGCCTAGAGGTTAGAGCAACGAGGTGTGAACGAGCTTGATACATCCAGCTGACCAGACCTGAGTTTGATTCTCACAACCTCCACTTGCATACTGTGTGACTCTGAGCAAGTCACTTAACTGCCCAGTGCTCCCAGGTTGCCCCTGAAAACAGGCACTTGTGCCTAGTGGGCCTTACCTGATTACCAAAGACTAAAAAAAAAAGAGTAAAACAACAGCATTGGTGGTCATTTTAAAAGACAGCAATGCCACGTGGCAGTTGCAATAACCCACACAAACCCCTGAAAACAATCACAATTAGTGTTCCACCACATCTCTGTTACCAGCCATTTATTTTACTCTCTGCAGCTATCCACAATCAAAAAAGAAGGGTGAACCTATGAGCCTAGGTAATAGGGTACCTCTGGCAACTCAGACTGCATTCAAGCAGATGAAGGCTGAACATTCCTCCAGAGCAGTTCACATAGTGCATCTCCTGCCCAACACAGCGAAATCAAGTTTTAGCAATTAGAATATCCTGACAATATTTTGTCAGCTCAGTCATTTAGCTGGCACAGTTGCTCTGTTTTGTGATCTCTCCTCTGCTGCAACTGTTTCCTGGGCCACATATAGTTCTGCACCCTGGGGTTTAGAAAATAATTTTGGTGCCCCTCCTATTATGCGACTCTCAATTTTGCGAGGCACATCGAGCAAAACTCCATCCCAACTGGTGTAAAGTAGTTTTAATTCCACTAAATTTCTGGCATAGGACCTGTAGGTTTTTCGAGTAGTCTTGATATACAGATACTCGATCCCCCCTCAACCCTGATGGGGCTGTGTACCCAGACTGCCTTAAGCATAGTTTCTTTTTCTGGTTATCTTAAATACTTTATTAGGCAAGGCATAAATTAAAGCCAGAGACTTGATTAGTGGTCTTCGCTAATCAAAGTAAAGTAAAAAATTATCAGCAATTGGCCGAAGTTGATTAGCAATTACCAAAAAATTATATTTTTGCTTAAAACCCCATAAAAATGTACTCATCTTGCTCTATATTGATAACATACACATTGCACATATGTTTCTGAAACTGATATCTGTTTTATTTAGCCATTTCCAGAGACATACAGCAATTGCACAGCAGCAGCACATACATTTTAAGAGCCGAGAGATAGGATGTCTGCCAAAGCACACCGTGACATTCATGAAAGCGTGATCGTGCGTCGTGACAAATTAAACATACATTTGAAATGAACCCCTGCCTCAGCATAAACACTAGGATACCATGATTGACCACAAAGTAACCAACAAGGACTGTGTCGATCTATTATGCTACTACTCTCTACCAGGCATGTAGCCAGTAATTCTGGCCTGTTTTTTTGGGGGAGACCTGGGGGTGGTCCACCATCCTTAGCTGCCAAATCACCAGGACGTCTTGATTTAGCACTAAACAATATGCCTACCATCCTGTCTGGGTTGAATTCAGCTGGGGGGGGCTGCTTTTTAATGCAAATCAATGTTTCCACAGTATCCTCTGCCAGACTTGCTTTCCAGTCAGTCCTTGTTCATAGTTGAAAAACACCTTTCTACTATTGCATTAGACACAGTAAATCCTCTCAACACATTGAAAAGCTTCAACAGATTTGGATAAGAATTTTGGAAATCACATTCCAGGTTTGACCAGATCGCAGAGGCAGAAAGATTGACGAAATTAGTTTGAGCAAAAATCTTAAACTCTTGCCAGTCTGCAAGTAGTAGAGTGCTGTCACAGTCAGACTGCAAAAGTGCTGAAAAGTGGTCAGCTACTGCAGTAGTGTCACTGGTTCCTTTCTGTCTGTTGGCCAAAGTCTGGGAGCCGAATGATAGGATGTCTGCCAAAGCACACCGTGACGTTCATGAAAGAGTGATTGTGAGTCATGACAAATTGCTGGGAGAGAACAGACAGAACACCAGGAGGAAGGAGCTACTGGTAGAACTAAAACTTCTCTACTGGGACTAAGAACTAGAAATCTTGTACTGGGACCTTCAATTTACAGTAAAAAAAAAAAGAGTTAGTGTGTTTGTCAGAGGTAGTTGAAGTAAATTGTTATCTGTTATCTGTGTTATCTGTGTACCTATCTAGGTGCTTGTCACAGGTGTCAGAAAGGAATTGTTATCTTTGAAATTAACTGAGTGTAGAAATATTTGCAAAGTAGGGGGAGTGGCTTAGCTAGAAGGAGCCAGGTTAAAACCAGATTTAAGCACTACCCTAGATAGCTTCTGTCAGAGAACAGACAGAACATCAGGAGGAAGAAGCTTCTGGTATAACTAAAACTGCTCTATTGGGACTATATTGCCCTCCTTCCCCACCCTAAACCAGTTATACTTTTATAGGCACAGGATTTAACTGACAACAGGAACTTCCTATTTGGGAGCAGGAAGTGAGTGATCACAGAGCCACCAAAGACTCACCATCCTAGAAGGGCAAGAGTAGCTCTTCATCCCCCTCTAGCTGCTGGAGGTCTGACTCTGAGCAAGGAAGGAGACTACTGAGAAATATAGGAGCTTCTTGTCTTAGAACAGGAAGATCGGGAGCTAAAAGGGCACAGAGGCAGCAAGTAAGTAGGAGAAGAAAAAAAAGAGAAAAGAAGAAAAAAAAAGCAAATAAACAAACAGAGGAAAGAGTAAATATTCCAAACAACAGTTAGGGGGCCAGAAAAAAGACATGATGGGAGTGGTACAGTGCAGTGACTGTGGAGCAGCAGTCTTCCAGGAGACGTTCTGGAGGATGCAGTGTTGTCTCATCTGCAGGCACCTCTTTGGGCTGAGGGAGGAGGTTGTTCATTTCCAGGCTGAGTTGGCCAGGATTTGAGGGACCTCCTCTCCCACCCAGGGACCGCCAGGGTCGCTGCTATTGCCTCAGAGGTTGCCAAGAAAGAGGAGTGGTTGGACCACAGTGAGCTCAGGGAGGGTGAGGGTGGTGGAACAGAGGCGCATCCCTCCAGTTGTACCTCTCCACAATTTCTATGCCATTCTGGAAAAGTGTGGTTCCTCTATGGAGGCACCCACAGAGGAGACCAAGGAGGATGCTGGGAACCTCCACAAAAGAGACCCACAGGAGGGTGGCATGAGACCCCACAGGGGAAGGAAACAACTCCTTGTGGGGGACTCCAATTTTAGGAAGGTAGAACTGGGGGAGGAAGGGGAGAGGGAGGTAAGGTGCCTGCCTGGTACCATGGCTTGTAGGAACAGAGAGTGAATCCTCAGGATCACAGGAGCAGCTGCACAGGAGAGGGAGATGGATGTCATTGTCCACGTAGGGACAAATGACCTGGCTAAGAAAGGGATCAGAGCAGTGCAAGAAGCATTTGTGGAGAAGGGGAAGGGCCTTAGACAAATAGTACACACGGTAACCTTCTCGGAGGTACTGCCTATCTATGGCACAGATGAGGCTAGGGTGCTCCACACCATGAGATTCAATCAATGATTGAAAAACTGGTGCAGAGCTCAGGGATTTGGCTTCATTGGGGATTGGGGGTACACCTGGATGGATGCAGGCCTATACTGGCATGATGGTCTGCATCTGTCCAGGAGGGAAACCAGGATCCTAGGTGATAGGTTTAAATACTTAATTGGTAAGCATTTAAACTAGCCAGGGGGGAGGCACTGGAAAGGAGCAGGGAAATCCTAGCCCCCCCCAAAAAAGTCAGGGTACTAACTGAGGTAAACATCAATATAGAGATGTCAATAGGGAGAAGCACAGGGGTTAATGGAGAAAGTGAGAAACACAATAAGGACAGAAATGGGGCAAAAAGGGGTAAGGCCATCAAGAAATGGAGGGTAATGAGTACCAACGCCCATAGTCTGGGCAACAAGCTCCCTGAGCTGGTGGCCTTGATGGAAGAGGAATGCCTGGATATCGTAGTAGTCACAGAAACATGATACACAGAGAACCATGACTGGGATGTTAACATACCAGGGTACACAACCTACAGGAGAGACAGGGAGGGCAGAAGGGGGGGAGTAGCTCTCTGTGTAAGGGAAGGGATAAAAGAAACTGAACAAAAGAGTAAAGAGGGAGGAGAGGAGGCACTGTGGGTCACCTTAGAGACTGGAAATAGCACCACAATCTGCACAGGGGTTGTAAACATACCCCCATGTCAGGGGGAGGGAATGGACAAGGATATGATACAAGGCATACTTAGGATGGCAGAGAAAGGGGAGATACTGTTGATAGGGGACCTTAATATGCCAGATGTTAACTGGAGCACCTTTGCTGCAGCCACATCCAAAAACAGGGCCATTCTTGATGCCCTTCAGGTGGCATGCCTCAGACAGCTAGTTTTGGAACCTACTCATGAGGGAGCAATCTTAGACCTCGTACTTTCAAATGGGGACAGTGAGAGGATCTCAGATCTAGAAGTGGGTAGCCATTTGGGAACAAGTGACCACCAAACAGTGTGGTTCACAGTAAACTCAACTACAGAGTCAAACCATACAAAAGTGAGGGTTCTGGACTTCAGGAGGGCTGACTTTGGCAAGATGGGAGAGTGCCTTAAAAAAGCACTAGCAAGCAGGCTAGAAGGAGGGGTGGAGCAACAATGGGGAAATATCAAAACTGCCGTCACAGAGGTAACAAGTCTTTGTGTGAAGCAAATAAATCAAAATGAAAGAAAAAAGTCACTATGGTTCTCAAAAGAAGTGGCAGTGAAGGTTAGGGAGAAAAAGACAGCATTTAGGAAGTATAAGGAAACACAGAAAAAGCAGGACAGAGAATTGTACCAGTTAAGGCAGAAGGAAGCAGGGAGGGTAGTCAGAATAGCAAAGGCACAAACTGAGGAAAAGATAACCAGCTCAGTTAAGAAGTGGGATAAAACTTTTTATAGGTATATCAGGGAGCGTAGAAAGACAAAGGGAGGGATAGTGAGGCTGAATAGAATGGATGGTGGATGGGCAGATAGTGACAGTGAAAAAGCAGGGATACTGAATGAATACTTCTGTTCAGTATTCACAAAAGAGGAAGTGGGGGAGGTGCCTAATACAATTAACAGAAGCACTCTGGAGAGGGGGGTCAATCCCAGTCCTTTCACAGAAGAAAGGGTTCTGAAAAAACTCCTAAAACTGAAGGTGGACAAAGCAATGGGGCCAGATGGAATTCACACCAGAATTCTAAAAGAATTAAGCAGATAACTAGTGACACCACTGACTACCCTTTATAACAAATCATGGGAGGATGGTGTGGTACTTGAGGACTGGAGGAGGGTGGATGTGATTCCCCTTAACAAAAATGGGAGCAAGACAGAGGCAGGAAACTATAGACCTGTCAGTTTGACCTCTTTGGTAGGGAAAGTGATGGAATCAGTTCTGAAGGAAAGAATTGTTGAATACCTAGAGGCCAGTGGGGCACAGGACCCAAGGCAGCATGGGTTCACAGTGGGAAGATCATGTCAGACGACGCTAATTGATTTCTTTGACTGGGTGACCAAAGTAGTAGACCAGGGAGGGGCTGTGGATATGGCCTACCTAGACTTTAGCAAGGCATTTGAAACAGTCCCACACAAAAGATTAGTAGTCAAATTAACCAGTCTTGGAGTGGGTCCCAGGGTGGTAGCCTGGGTAAAACACTAGCTGAACAACAGGACACAGAAGGTAGTTGTAAATGGAGTCCACTCTGAAGAAAGAGGGGTTACTAGTGGGGTACTGCAGGATTCAGTACTGGGTCCAGTCCTTTTTAATGTCTTTATAAGTAACGTTGCAGAGGGACTGGAAGGAAAAGTATGACTCTTTGCAGATGACACAAAGACCTGTAACAGGGTTGAAACACAAGGAGGCATGGAAAGGACGAGAAGATACTTGGCAAAGTTGGAGGAATGGTCAGAAGTATGGCAGCTTGGATTAAATGCAAAGAAGTTCAAAATAATGCTCCTGGGAAACAAAAGCCCAGGTGAAGATTACACATCAGGGGGTAGTAACAACAACAAAAATAGAAAGGGACCTGGGGGTAATCATATCAGATGACCTTAAGGTTGGCAAGCAATGTAAGAAGGTGGTAGGGAGGGCTGGGGGATATTGGGATGTATAGGGAGAGGCATCACCAGCAGAAAACAGGAAGTAGTTATCCCCCTGTACAGACAGTTGGTGAGACCCCATCTGGAGTACTGCATCCAGTTCTGGAGACCCCATCTCTGTAAGGACATAGACAGGATGTAGGTAGTTCAGAGGAGGGCAACTAAAAGGTGCAGGGTCTGCAAGAGAAGCCATATGAGGAGAGGCTAAAGGAGCTTAATATGTATACCTTTGAGGAAAGGAGGGAGAGGGGGAACATGAAAGAAATGTTTAAGTATCTCAGTGGAATCAACAAAGTCCAAGAGGGTAGCATCTTTCAGAAAAAGAGATGTGCAAGAACAAAGGGACACAATTTGAAGACAGAGGGGGGGGGGGGGGGCTCAGGGCAATGTGAGGAAGTATTTTTTTCATAGAGAGGGTGATGGACACGTGGAACAGCCTTCCTGAGGAGGTTGAGGGGTCTAAAACTGTGGGAGAATTCAAGAATGCATGGGACAGACATAAGGCCATTTTTGTGGGTGGTAGGAAGAAATAGACTGTTGGTTAAATAGGATCTGCAGTTTATCCTCTAGGTAGGGAAATGGGCAGACTAGGTGGGCCAAGCAGTCCTTATCTGCTGTCAAAGTCTATGTTTCCATGTTTCTATCTAACACTTTTACACAGTTACACATATTACTTTCATCAGTCAAACCAAACCTTTGTTCACAACAGTTCTCAATGTTTGTAATGTAGTTCTTAGTTTGCTGTTTAAAAGTTTTAACAACTTGGTCACTAAAATGTGTTAATTTCACACCCTTGTAAGTGACTTGAGCACATGCTCCTGAAAGAACATCAGACCTGTTTTTTAAGAGAATGTCGAGTTCACTGCCACCTATGGGCCACTCTGCTTAGTGTGGTCAAGAGTGTTTTTCAAAGTTTCAGCAGAGCTACGTAGCTCTGGCATTTCAACAACTTCTTTTTAAAGTGCTGGTGAGAACCTGGCAAGTGGCTGAAGCAAATGTTCAAGATACAAAAGGTGTGCCACCAGTTGGAATTTAATCATAATTTGCAGCACTCTCTTGGCTTTGGCCTGGTCATGAGTTGGTCTGTGGCCATAGATTCTCAATGGGCACTAATTACGGGGAATGATTTGGTAACAGCATGGGCGGCACACAATGAGTGCCATGGGCCTTATTGGGCTTTTCAACTGACATCTCCGTGGCATGGGCAATAGACCGTAACTCTCTGAGTCTCTTCAGACTTTGCTTTTTTTTTCTGTGTTGAATCCTTTATTTAATTCATATATCAAAGTAAATATAGGACAGTGGCAACACACATGTAGGTAGTACAAGTGGAAATAAAACCTAACTCTTCAGACTTTTGTGATAGAGCTAAAACAGTTGGGTCAGAAAGTCTGAAACATCATTGAAATGGGTGTTCTCCAAAGCATCTTTTATGGCCAGTTCTGATCTGTGTGAGAAACGATGAACACCAACTAACCACTGCATGTCTTCCCTTAAAAGAGCAGCAAGACCCCATCTTACACCCAGGTTGACAGGTGCCCCATCAGCCCCAAATCCAACCATGTTTTTTATATTAAGGCCACAGTCTGTAAGAATGCCTAAAGAAGATTATGAACTGGGGATCGAAAATCTAGAAGCTGATTAGCCAACAGCTCTTTGAAGCCGTGATGATATCTTGCTACATCATCACGGCTTCAAAAAGCCTCCAGCCTCCTCACTCTCTGTGCACTGTTCCTTCCAACTGTGCCCACAACAGAAGGCAGCAGAATGAAAGCTGTTGACAGAAACAACGAGCGAGCACGTCTTCAAAAAAAATCCACTCTCTTTATTTCCCTGCCAACATCCATGTAACCTAACCCCAAATCAATTAGGATCTAAACAAAAATCAGGATAAGTCCCAACCCATTACGGCTGTCTCACTCGGCCGCTCATTTTGTTTCCATCTCAGTTTAGTCCAAATAGTTCCCCGTGCTCAGCCGCTCCTGTTTGTCTTTGACAGTAAAATCACTTTTCACTGGCCATAATCCAAACATAAAAATCAGTTTCTATGTTCATGCTGATGTTGAAAATCTAGTTTATTACTTAAAACTAGGCTTTTTTTAACCTGGAAATTGCTATTCAAAAACTAAAGCCGCGACTCTGAGCATCCACATCTGTAGCAGACGCTAATGCACACGCTCATAATGACGACTGTAGTTTTCAAAAGCAGTTTCCAGCTAAAATAAGCCTCATTTCACACAATAAACTAGTGTTTCAACATCAAAGTGAACTTAGAAACTGATTTTTATGCTCGGATAACAGCCATTAAAAAATTAATTTCGCAGCATGCACGACCACACTGAATTGACGCTGCCTCATCTTACTCGGGGAAGCAAAACATTTTCACTCTCAAAAGAAAGCAACTACAACTCCACACAAAACAAATGAAAGAAAAAACTCATTCAACTACCAAAGCATTACAAGGAGGACACCTGCTGCCCACAGCAAAAATTAAATGAACTATATTTTATCAATGTATCACTACACTTTAGAAAATGTATTACTAAACCAATTTAAAACATTTTTTTTTATATTTTATTGACATATATGTGGGATCCCATTCATAATAGCAATAAGTCACTCCAGGGTGTGGTATATCATGGGATATCATCACTTCTCAGACGCTTGGACGCACTCAGCCTGTGGCCTCATGCCCAACCTCCTGAGGTGTGACAATATCCCATGATATACCACACCCTGTCATGCCTTATTGCTTAATTATACAATGGCAAGAAAGAATGCTGGCCTCTGATTGGTCAAACTGTGATTGGACCCAGGATTTTATCCCAGTACAACAACATGGGTCTAGTCCCAGTACACAGAAGACCATAACAATATACAGAGAATCACTCCACGCAGCTCACTTCCACCTGTTCTGCAGCCTGCTTCATTAATTCTCACTATGCAGCCACCTTCAGAATCAGTAACCCCAAGTTGCTTGCTGTCACCTGCCACCACCACCCACAACTACACACACACTCTGACAACAACCCCCATCTCCCGACACACACACAAACAGTATACCACCAAACAGATAAATGTTTTAAAAAAAAAAAAAATGCTGTTATGTGAGATGGTGTTTCCATCCCTCTTGACTGCAGCATGAGTGCTTCCAAATACCAATGCTCATTGCTCGCTACACAGATCTCTTGCTATCGCTACATCAGGCTCTCAAAAAAAACAAAAAAACAAAGTCAAACTTTTTTAGTTGTCCCAGGGTAGGCAGTGGGACTGGTCTGGAGCAGCCAGCATCTTTCTGCTTTATGATTTATACCAATCGTGATCAGTATAATACAGACTGCACCACAGAAAAGTTTCACCCAGTACTCTTCACCTGAACCACGCTCCCGATCTCCTCAAAACTGCCAACACTGAAAGTTGACTGAAACAATTGGCTCAGAGTCTACCATACAATTTAAAAATAGGAAAAGAATGATGTGTGTGTGTGTGTGTGTGTGTGTGTGTGTGTGTGTGTGTGTGTGTGTGTGTGTGTGTGTGTGTAGGGGGGTGCTGGTTGCAGAGAGGGGCTCATTCATTTACCACCAGAGCCACCTGCTGGCAAAAATTGAACTTTTTTTTTCTTCATATAGCTCCACAATCACAAATTAACTAAAAATGTCTTTAAAAGAGCCGGTCCGATGGCACTGAGGTCTGAGGCAGTGAATGTCACATCTCGTACCAAGCCAGTGACCCGTGTTGGTGAGCGGGCATGGATTGCTGGGGGTCGGCCGGGAGGAGAAAGATTGAGCATCCCATGAACAGCTCTCCTCCTCTGGGGAGGATGGGTAGGGAGATCCTCAAGTTGCCAGCTCCTGGTGGTGGCTAGTAGCTGGTGCATCCCCGGGGCCAATTGGATGGGGCAGCATGAGTGCCGTTTGACGTGCAATGTATGGAAGCATGCACGGCATTGTCATTGATGCCAATGCACACCCATGCTGAAGGGGGAGTAGGGAATTGAGTTAAAAAAAATTCCTCAGTAGTATGATGGCTGCCTCGACGGCGCTGCCACAGATGCACCTGGCAGCTCCCTCCTGTGCCTGCCCTCTAGGTCTCCACAGTGGTGGGATACGTACTCACTGTGATGTGGCCTGGGAAGGGCTGTGATGGGGGGTGAGCTCTGGCCATGACCGGGCCAGTGGATGTGAAGGTTGCCTGGGAGGGGAAACCGAATGTACAACCCCCCAGCTGAGGAAATAAAGAAATTAATTTACAAAATGTCTTTAAAAACTGCTTTTTTAATTATTTTGTTTAATATATAAATGAGCCATTGTATAATAGCAGTAATGCACTCCAGGGTGTATGTTGTGCTGGGATAACATCATGCCTGGGGTGCTGGATGCACTCGGCCTGTGACCTCATGCCCAACCATCCCAGGCGTGATGTTATTCCAGCACAACACACACCCTGTTGTGCATTGTTGCTTAATTATTCAATCCCCAACTTGTGCCATCTGATACATCTTTCATTCATAAAAAGTTAATATCCACGTGACCATTGATGGGATTTACATAAATTACGTAAACCAATTCCTCTTCAATTACACCACTGTCAGTACTACCATCCATAAATACTGAAAAATAATCTGCACTTTTTTTTTGATGTATTATTTCTTCCAAGCACCCAGCTTCTGCCATCAGTTGTCCCCCAGTGCGCCCTCCCCTGAAGGTTAGACCCCCTCTATTGTGCACCTCACAACTTACCCTTCATGGCAGGGTGATGGGGAATGACTCAACCCACCCCAAATGGATCCATGCCAGGGACGTGCCTTCTCGGAGGTGGCACCCTGCTGGGACCACGTCAACCAGCTGGAGCTTTTTTCCACTTTTCTGTCCTTTTGAGGAGGCAGGGTGTGCAATGACGCCTGTGGTGAGAGTGCACACACTACCACACACGCTCTCACCAAGCATCTGCCTGTCTCCTCCCCCTTCAGCTGTAGCGTCAGCGCACTGCCACACAGCTGCCTCTAGGGGCCAGTGGAGCGCCGACAGCTAGTGTCCCCCCACCCCAGAGAAAGAGAGCAGTCCAACGGATGCTCGATCCTTCTCCTCCCCGCCAACCCCCAACGACCCATGCTTGTTCCTGAACATGGGTCACTGGCGTGGCTTAAGGTAAGGCGTCCAGCGCCTCAGCCCTCAATGCCACTGGGCTGGCAATAATTTGCACTTTTGACAGTTGCCAGCAGATTTTCTTTTAGGTTCTTACCAATACACATTTTGAGTTCTTTCCCACTAACAGTGTTAATGTATTTATTTATTTTTTATTTTTATTTTAGTCGTTTGGTAACTGGGTAAGGCCCACTAGGCACAAGTGCCTGTTTTCAGGGGCGACCTGGGAGCACTGGGTGGTTAAGTGACTTGTTCTGAATCACACAGTATGCAAGTGGAGGTTGTGAGAATCAAACTCAGGTCTAGTCTACTGGGTGTACCAAGCTCATTCACACCTCATTCCTCTAACCTATAGGCTATACTGCCAGCCCAAAGTTATTGCCCAAATGAACTCCATGGTGCTTCTCTTGTTCTGCTGTCGCTTCAAACTTTTTAATAGGGATGTCGTCTTTGGCCATCATATACAGGATCTCCATCAGACTGCTTAGAATCATTCTACGCTGTTCCTCTGCATTACTGTAGGCTCTCCCTGCAAAAAAATTAAAATTGTTGTAGATCTGGGTCCAAAACCCTAACCCCCCCCCCACACTATTTTAAAATTACCAATTGTGGTATGGTGATATATATCAAGTGGTGATCTTGTTCTACCAAATTTAAAAATGTTAACAGCTTTCTTGTGCTGCTCTGTTAGATGATGTTTCCGGATGGTGTCAACATTTAGCTGGGGGCTTGTAATCCTTGCAATTAATGCCTTACTGAAGTTCCTCAACCAATGTAGCTCATCTCTGTACCCACAGCACAATTTGCAAGTAACACACACTGCACAGTCTCTCTCACTGCTAATCTGTAATCAATTTTTTTCTGGATCATATTTTTGGCACCATCTCTCTGCAGTTGCTAATTTAACTCCAGCCATGTTGGACTATAATTATTAAAACATTTGAAGTTAGCAAAACAAGGTGTCAGGGTGTGCAACTACTTCAATTAACACATGAGGCTCTTCCTGTACTGCAAAAAAGAAGATAGCAGCAGATTTGTGACTCCCAGCCCCCCTCCCCCAGCCACTGCCCCGCTGGCAGTTAGTCTCTCAGACCAAATCCTGTTCCTGTCTAAGCGGGTCATCCCTTCCAGTAATTGTGACTGTGCTGCAGGCAGCAGTCACTGCATAGCAGGGCACAGTACTTCCATTTTTGTGGGCTTGCTGCCACAATAAGACAAGTGTCCAGTGTGTCCAAATCAAAGTGCAAGGACACAGTCAGTTTCTTCCTCTGTAAATGCAGGGGCAACTCAAGCAGTTAAGTCAAGCTAAAATCTCTGCAGTTGCAGAGCACAACACTTAAAATTTTCATTTTCTGCCCAGAAAAAGGGCAGACAGTATTTTTCTTAGTTTGTTTTTTCCAACTCTGCAAAGCAGGGCACACGTCTTAGTTCCCCTCATGGATCTCTGCAAAGCAGGGCACATTAGTCTCATTCTGTGTTCCCAAGTTCACTGCAAGGAACAGGGCACAGCACTTAGCAGGGCACATTTTCTGGTTCCCCTCATGGATTTCTGCAAAGCTGCTGAGCATAACTTAGTCTTTTTCTGTTCCCAAAATGTTCACTGCAAAGAGCAGGGCACACAATAGCAGGGCTGGTTCCTCCCCCATAAATCTCTGCATTGCAGGGCACATTACTTTAAATCTTAATCTGTTCCCAAGTTCAAGAGCAGGGCACAACAGGTTAGCAGGGAACATTGAGTCTTTTTGGTTCCCCACATGGATTGCTGCAAAGCATACCTCTCAACCTCCTGCCTCATAAATCAGGGACAAGGCTTAAAAAAATCAGGGACAAAGGACCAAAGTCAGGGACACATCTTCAAAATTGATGATATCCACTCAGGAAGCTGGTAGAATAAGAGACTTGGTGTAAAATGCATTTTCTAATGAAGAACAAGTCTGTAACTTTAATGTTTGACATTATTTTGTGCTTACAACCCCCACTATTTGGTTTTCTGGAAACACAATTTTTAGGAGGGACAGAGTAAAATTTTGGGGCAAGATCAGGGACGTCCCTGAAAATCAGGGACAGTTGAGAGGTATGCTGCAAAGCAAGGCACATAACTTAATCTTATTTCCAAATGTTCACTGCAAGATCAGGGCACACATTGACAACATAAGCAGGGCAAATATTCTTTAAGTGCCTGGTTCCCCAAATCTCTGCAAAGCAGGGCGCAGTACTTGGCCTTTTTTCTGTTCCCAAATTATTCACTGCAAAGAGTAGGGCACACAACATAGCAGGGCATGTTAAGTTATTTACTAGGTTCCCCCCATATCTCTGCAAAGCAAGGCACATTACTTAGTCTTTATCTGTTCCCAAATTGTTCACTGCAAAGAGCAGGGCACACAACTAGCAGGGCACATAAGTTATTTAGGTTCCCCCATATCATTGCAAAGCAGGGCACATAGTCTTTATTCTGTTCCTAAATGTTCACTGCAATTATGTTCACTATTTTGTTCCCAAATTCACTACAAAGCAGGGCACAAACTTAAAGTTCAAGCAGGGCACCCTCTACCTGCCTAGTCATGCCCTTTTTCTCCCACCACCCACAGTTCAGTTCCAGACCTTGCCCATTCGTTGCCATTATGCTATCCCCCCCATCTGTGCCCTTAAGTCTGTGTGCCCCTCTTCCTTCCTCCAGGTTTCCTGATCAAATGAAAATATTTTACTTGTTTTTTGATGCTACCAATTTTGCTGCGCTTTTGCCCTCTGGTCACTGAAATCTGCCCATCTGACTGTGCCTCGCCCCGTGATGCAGCCGCCTGCTCTCTGCTCCATCCCAGTCTCTCCATTGCCCTCTCATGGTCTCAGCCTTCTTCCTCCAGCTCTTACTCGGTGCAGCCACCAGTCACTCCTCCCGGCTCCAGCTTGTCTCTGACCACCTGCAAAACATAAACACACACAATTTAAGTTACTGGACGATGGTGCAATGAAGGACAATAAAAAAAAAAAATAAAGGAAGCTCACCTTTGGACTCCAGCTCGAGCTCCCGATGCCTGCTTCCTCTTCTAGGTGTGCTGCAAAAGGACTCCCTCATGTTTCTCCCATTCAGAGACCATGTGGGGGCAGGAGCAGGAGCATCACTGGACCAATCACAACACAGCTCAGGGTTCATGGGGTGCAGCATGAAGGAGGGCAAAAAAGGATACAAAGACCCCCCCCAAAAAAAATCTAAAGTGACAGTGCCCAATAAGGCACTTTTACAGGACTCAGGACCAGTTGCCAATGATTAGCAATGACTGCTAATCATTGTCACATTTGACTCATCTTTTCCCGATCTTGGGTCATAAACTGCGATGCAAACCTGCTTATTTTGTGCTTTGTTAGGTAGTGTCTTGGTCAGTCTCCCGGCTTAGGGACTGGACCCATATGATGTGCATGCTGTATCTCGAAGGAAGCCGCTGATTCTGGGGGGCCAGTTAGTTCCATGAGGCACTTCTGCACTGCTGACCCTCCTGTTTGCCCTTCTATCCCCTCTGTTAGTCCAATAATCCTCAAGTTTGATCAGCGAGCCCTGTGTTCCTGGTTTCTGAATGGGCCATCAGCTGGGATACACAGATCCTCGATACGGTCCTCAAGTTCACTCACCTGCCTCTCCTATTCATCCAGCCAGGATCCCTGCCCAGCCAAAGTATCTGCCAGTCCATTAACAAGATTCTGGAGGTCAGTAATTTGTGTGATCACATTTGTAAAGCCAGCTTTCATCTAATTTTTCTAATTTAATAACATAGACGGCAACATGGCTACACCAGCGTCATGATTTTGTTTTTGCTATCCTGCTTCAGCACTGGTAGCCTGAGATCTGGTGGGCCCTCTGCGGTGTCAGCTGTTGGTCTCTCCGCCACTTCAAATTGTAGAGGTGATTGTTTCTTTGTTGGTTTTTGTGATGCCATGACTCCACGGGAATAACAACTGCTTAAATGAGTTGAAGATTCCTATTTTAAAACTATTTATTCTGTGAATTCTAATAGCACCCTACGGAGCTGATCTAGCACCTGTCCACCATACTAGGCTGCCAAGCCATGCCCCTACCACTTTTGCTAATTTTTAGAGTTAGAAAACTGATTCCATAAGAAAAATTCAGCTTTAGTCTGTTCGACAACTTTTTTACACAGACTTCTTAAATGCCTTATGATTTAACAAAGAATCTGGCATAGGTAATTTATGATAAAGGTGCCATGCAGCATCTCCTTCCTGAATTTTATCTATTAAGTCATAAGTTATCTATTCCTGGCATTTATTTTTAATCCTTAATCTATGCTTAGGGACAAACACATCACAAACCCCATTAAATTCAGTGCTTTTGAAATCAAAATTGCAATCAGCATCAGGGGCCAGCTTGGTGGTGCTGAGGGTCGAGGCGCTGGATGCCTCACCTCATGCCACACAGGCTATCTGGGGTCAGGAATGGACTCGGGTCATTGGGGGTTGGCAGGGGAGGAGAGGATTGAGCATCCAGATACTGCTCTCCTCTCCTGAGGAGGGTTGGGATATGTGCCCATGGTCCTAGTGACCTCAGTGGAGATTGTAGGAGCAGGATGCAGGGGACACCTGGCATTGGGATCAGGTGGCGGCATATGTCCTGTGGGCATGCATGGGACTGTGCTCAACATGTGCTGGATGTCATTGCATGTCCGCCCGCTAGGGGAACCAGCAAGGACAAAAAACTCTCATGGCAGGCAGCATGGTGCCACCAACTGATGACCGTCCTTCAGGCTGAATAAAGCCTGGCATTAGACAGGGTGGGGGCCCAAGGGTGATGCAGTATCCTCCCCCAGTCTGCCTCCACTGGGGGGCCCTCCATGAGGGGGTAAGCCATGGTCCTCCTTGTCCTGTGGCCATGGTGGAGACTGGCTGAAGAAAGATCAACTGCCTGGCCTATGCAGACAATATTGTGCTCATTTTGATCTCTGCCCTTGGGCTGAGGAGGAAACTTGATCACTTCTTGGGCTTATGCAAAGAAAAACAGTTGAAAATAAACCTAAATAAAACAAAGATCATTATCTTTGGTAATAAAACTCCAAACATGACAATATTCAGAACTGGTGGAGAAAAGATCGAAGTGGTACCTCATTCTGATTATCTAGGAGTAAGATTTGCCTATAACCTGTCCTGGTATACAAAACAAACAACAAATAAAATGAAATCTGTAACTAATGTTATAAAGATCTTTAATGCAAAGATGGGTAAAACCTCAATTAAGGGCATGTTACGAGTAATAAATGCAAAAATAGCTAGCATTTTATATGCAGCTGAGATACGGGGCATTTATTTATTTATTTCATCTAGGATTACAATACCTTTGAGCCGTGGCTATTTTACAAAGGTTCTACATCAGTGTGTGCAACAGTCATCATTTTTAGTTACAAACATATAGTCATTGACTCACAGACATGTAATAACCAGTACAAAGACTTGAGCTATGAGCAAGACAAGGGAAGGAGTGTGGGTGGGGGGGAGTGAGAGTCTGAGATCAAGGGAGGTAGGAGGTGCAGGGAGTAAGGGGGAGTACGGGAGGTGGTTGGGGCAGGGGTAGGAGTGGTGATATGGGGCGGAGGTGGGCAAGGATGGGAGACAGTGCAGCCAGGGGGCCTTGTTGAAGGAATATGACAGGTAAGGAGCTAGGGGCACAAAGACTGATTGTAAGTGCTGGGTGCTGGGGCATGTGCAGCTGGAACGGTGGAAATGTTAAGATGGGCAGTCACAGGATACAAGCAGTGAGAGGCACAGCTTGGACTTGAAGAGGCCGAGTGTTGGAGCGGTCACTATGTCACTGCCAAGAGAGCAGATACAGTTGGATGCCTGATAGGCGAATGATCTTTGTCCTTGGGTCATGCGACATTGTGGGATATGTAGTAGATGGGAATTGGATCTCCTTGTAGTGACAATACATAGTAAACTCTAAACCACTGGATACAATTATAAACAAGTTATACAGTCATATTTTAATGGTCCCATCTGGGACACCAACCTGTATGGTGAATCTAGAGCTTAGATAATACTCAGTGCAGTCTAATTAGTGAGAGACAGATTATGTTTATTCTCAAAACTTTGACTTTCCAGGATACTAGGCTCCCTAGAATCTGTCTAAAGGAGGAAATAAGATACTCCACGCTGGGTTTTACTTTCCCCGCTATAAAAATAATTAAAAGCGCTATATTTCCTGCTGGATTGGGTCATCTTCTCTACAACATATATTCCAAACCTTGGGAAAAATAGTTTTTGAGGTCAAAACAAGAATCAGAGACTTGGATGTTTGGTCTACCTTTACTCAACTCTCTAAACTGAAATTACAATATTGGTACAATCAGTTTAAAACCTCATGCGGTTATGAGTGACACTTATCTAAGATTACAGATCCTATTTTGCATCATCAAATAAGATTTAGAACAGAAACATATAATGCACAATACATTCTTTCTAGGCATAAACAAGATAATGTCTCTGAACCATATCGTAAATGTATTCACAAAGTTCGAGACTATCTTTAACATGTAGTATAGCTGTGTCCCTTATATGAGAAGAGCAGGAAAAAATGTCTGGGGGATATAGTGGGTGGTCTCGGTCTCCCCTCCGAAAGAATGTTAATCCATCTTTTCTCTTCTCAAGATGTAAATGCACTGTTGAAATGTTTGATATTTTTGAAGACAACTCATCTTTAAAATATCACTCTCGATGAACTGCAGTAGCAAAGCAACATTCTTATGTGGTTATATTTTATTAGGTTACTCAGGCTGCATATCTATAAGAACTACAGGTTTTACCCAAGGATCATCTATATTTATGTAAACTTTTTTTAGAATATTGTAATAGCTTAAGCTGATCAATAAAACTTTTGTACTTGTAAGAAGGATCATTTACCATCTGTGTAACTGACTGATGGGGTAAGTGCTCTCCAATTCGTCCATGACAGCAAAAATAGAGTTCACAAAAAAAAAATCTGCATCAGCAATAGAATGCAAATAATACTAGTCTACAGAGGCAATAGCTTGCTGGAAAGCAATCAAATTCAAATGATTTTAGTGAACGTGACTTGATATAGACAGGTGGAACTTACGGTTTTCTGGCGATCCAGGAACAAAAAACTGGACAATGATCACTTAAAGAGTTGCTGACCCCCCAAAGAAAATTTTTAAAAACATAATATTTAAGTACAATTTAACTTGCATTCTATATGTAATATATAGATGTCTCCTCCCCGTTATTTATTACTGAGACAATTTTAATGAAAACATGCTCTGTATCCATAAGCATTCATCTGCCTCTTTGGCTTATTCCCTACTTCATGTCATAATCTTCTATTGTGACATCACAATATGTTGTCATGGGAGTAACTGTGGTGTCACAAGCAGTGCATTATGACCTCAGGTAGGGAGAAAGTAACAGGAATAGATGAACTACTCAGGAGCAAAGATCATGTTTTCATGCAAATGACCTCAATATAAATAACAGATAGGAGAAATACAGAACTGATGTGAAATACAAGCAGAACTGTGTCTACATACTATGTTTTGTTAAAATTCTACTAATGGCGTCAGCTGCTCTTTAAAGAATCAGACAAAGTCAGTGCTTGCACTATACTATCCGATCAAGTAGTCAATATACAATCAATTAAAGTTTCAGAATCTTGCTTATAATTAAACCTGCTTGATGTATTAATGACCTGACACAAATAAAGTTATCCATCTGGTCTCTGAACTTAGCATTAGATTTCTCTATCCACCCTATTCTCCTATACTTCTGCTTCTTCACACATGTGATGGGGTGAGAGTTATAGCCGGCGACCCCAATGAGCACCCCGATGCCAGTTAGGGGTGTGGGCGGGGGGTCCAAGGGGGGCTTTCAACCCTTACACCGAATTTCCTCACTTTTGTCGCTGTGAAACAACCCTAACTAATGCATTAAACAGAGTTTTTTGCCTCTGATACATATATACACACACACATACATTTATGCAACAGGTGTCACTGTGTGGATAAATTGATTTATCCACATAGTGATTACATCATCACCCATTTATCCACACAGTGACTATATCACCAGCCACCACCACCTGTGCTGCCTTCTCAGCAGTACTGCTGCCCAGTGCTCTTTACATTCCAAGCTATCCCAGTCCCAAAGACTCACAAAATGCACACCCTAACCAAGCCCCCCCCAAAACTGGAACCACATTTTAAATGAAAACACTCTTAAGAAAAATGAGTCATTTTTTTTCCTCTTTCTCAGCACAGCAACCCTGCAAACCAAACACAGCAACCAGACACAGAGCAAAAACATGGAAAGGAACTCAAGAAAAAAATAAAGTATAACAAAACTGAACCCAAAAAATCTTGTTGCATAAATCAAATATGTGTGGGGCACCTGTGGGATAACAAAGTTATTTCTACAGTTACCAGTGACCACTTGTAACCCTCATGAGTGGCTTTGCCACTCATGAGGTTACTCGAGGTCATAGGCAACTGTACAAATAACTTTGTTATCCCACAGGCACCCCCGCATATCCTATATATATTGTTCCCAGGAGTTATTAGAATCCCACTTAGATACAGTGGCAGGCAGGAAGAGGCAGCTTGTGAGATGCTAGTTAAATGGGTTTCACACTGTCACTCTCTGTTTTCAGTTTCTGCTGAGCTGGAGTGATGATGTCACCTTAGAATTCTTGCAGCAGCATAAGCCACAATGGAATGCTAGCTGCAGGGGGTTAGCAGTAGAATGCTGGGAGATTCAGGAGTTAGTCAGTGTGGAGACTCAGGAGAGTGAGAAGTGCTGCAGGGTGCAGCTCCTCAGACCTAGCTCTGAGAGACAGCGCTACCTCAGGTGAAGGGGTTGTGTGTGTTCTCACCTTAGAGAAGAACACAGAAGACTTGTAGAAGGAAGTGGTAGAGACCATTCCTAGAAGTTGTTCCAGTGCCCCATCCCTAGAGGGATGGGGGAATTCCAGGAATTCAGGGGCAATCCCCTGGTCCATCCTAGAGAGGGTGAAGCTGCCTAGAGTCATTTTGTTCTGTGAGTACCTGAGACTGTGTGGGGGGAAAAAAGCCCTGGGGCACCTGCATACCGTGATGAGTTTTTCTCTGACAAAGGGACTCTGTTCACCAAGACTGTGTGTTAAGTAAAAGTGTCTGCCTACTGTGGGGTCAAAGGAAGACTTGCCAAGTACAGAACATTTAGACTGCGTATGATTTAAAAGCATCTGCAACAGTGGGGGGTCTAGGGTAAAGACATAGCCACATACAGAACTTTTAAAGTCAGGACACATCTGTAGTGTGAAATGTAGAATGTTAAATGTGCAAAACATTTCGAGAAAACATCTACAAGAGTGTTTCAGAGAAAGGTGTTGTAACCAGATGAATGGTTGAGTATATATTTGGGAGCAAAAGGTGGGAGACCCCCCCATCTGGAGTAACCAGGTTTACCTCTCCGGGTTCAGTTTGGACACCTTTGTTTTCTCTTGGCATATTTGGCCAATGCCTGAGGAATGCACCCAGATGTAGGATTTTGGACTTCCTTGAGAGCCGGAATGTGCTCATGGGTGGTTTAGGGAGCCACCAGTAACCTCTATGCAATATGGAAAAGTGTCCTAGTACTGGTCTGGGTGCCAAGTCTGAGAAAAGAAGAGAAGTGTACCAGTTCGGGTCATGTGTGCCCAGATCTGTTCAGAACCAGAGGATTCGCTGTGAGAGTGTGTGCTCTGTACCTCAGTAATCTGCATTACCAGTGAGAGTAGCCCTGTGGGGGTCCATCTTTGCTTTGATATTCTCTATGTTGTGTGAATAAAAGCCACACTATAGAATCCCAGCCTGGTTTGGACATTACAGTTATTGCTTCCAGAGTCTGGATTTACTCGGGTGCCCCTGAGCAGAAGTCAAACCTAGCATAATGCTGAGCAAACGTTTTCTCCCAGGGACCTACTGTAGGCTGACAGCCATGCTAAATGGTCCCCCCAGGTGTGAGCCAGGTAGTAGCCACACTTGGTTTGCCTGTCTAAGGATGGCAGGCTCTGAAGTAGAAGTAATGGGTCTACAGAGACTGTGAGATATTTGTAGTGACTACCCCCACCCCTCTCGGTGGCGCCTAGCTCTGGGGGGAGGAGCAGCCCTGCTAGTAGAAACAAGGGAAAGGCCAATGGGGGGAGGTTACAAAATGGAGCCAACGCTGAGGATTTGTTTGGAATGTGGGAGAAAACAATAAATATTTGCTCAGGTTGTGGCTAGCGTTTTGTCTGTCTGGCAGTAGGTAGCTCAAAAAATTGGAAGCTTTGCGCATAAGGGATTGACCAGAGAAGTGCCATCCATGTGCCGCTGTATGCCTGCTGTTCATGTGCTGCTGTGATTGTGCCAATGTTTACCAAGGAGCTGTAAAGCCAGATTGTGTATGCCCCTTTTCCTGCATCAAAAACAATGTTTGCCTGCTTTAAATTTTCAAGTTGTGACAAGAAAAATTATGGAGAACTGTGGGAAACAAAGAGACATTTGTGCCCTGAAAGTTTAAAATGCTTGTTGTGTGGACTGAGGGAGTCGCTAAGGAAATTGATATGAAAAATGGTTAAAATGATGCTCCCACCATAGAGTTACAGTTGGAAAGAAAAAAAAGTTGCTTTGTAGTTTAAATTTTGCCTGCTCGATGATTGCCGTGGAGGAGAAGAGCACAAGAAAAGAGAAAGGCTGATTTGCATGGCATCAAGTGACTGGTGAAACTGTAATCAGTCCTACCCACAAGCCAACTTCAGAGTGCTGCCCAGTGTTCAAGAGGGAGAAAGCGAGTGGTGTACAAGCTGGCTAGCCAGGAGGAGCATTGCCGTGACTGCAAATGTTATAAAAGTTAAAATATCAGACATTTCTGTTTTAAATCGGGGCTCAACCCATATTCCGATTGACTGGGGAGAAAGCGTGGTGTTCACAGGGACAATCATCAGGACAACCAGCCCGCTTCAATCCAGAGGCCTCCAGGACCAGCTGTAGGCTGAAATTTCCATCGCAAAGCTTTACTCTGATTCAATGAGTACCATTCAGCAAAACTGAGCTCAAACTGCGTTGATTTTTCTAACCAGCTGGATCTATTTCTGCTTAGTGTGTTATTTTAATTAATTTAAAGGCATAACCTTACAGGAACTGTACAACTGTTTAGATGCATTGCAACTTGCTCTTGCTGTATGCTCTCTACCAGAAAAGCTAACTTGGCCAAAAGAAAAAAAAAAAAACAGTAGTTGATCTGCTTGCCAAACAGTATTTACAGCCTGTCTACCTTTCCCTTCCTCAGGCAGTCCGCCGCAAGCAGAAGCGCAGCACCAGTGCTCTCTCCCACACCCCCCAAATGGAGCTCCACACTCTAGGAGGTTGCAAGGGCCAGCAAAGCACCAGGACTCTCCTCCCATCCCCTGAATGGAGCTCCGCACTCCCAAAGAAGTGAGGGCCATTGTTCATTCACTGGAGGCTCTCCCCTGCCCCCCGCCATTGGATTTAAGCTAAACAGCCAAGGTAGCCTAAGGACCTGGCTCCCTCTAACAAAGGGAACAGTTCTGTGATCTTCCCCGCAATCTCTGTGCGACTGCTCCCCGCCCGGCCCCAATACCGTCCCACCCTTGGCTGGTGTTACATATATAGACGCTATCCTCGTGATATCTTGACGCCCTCGTGTTTTTTTCCTATCAGCCTCATTTTCCATTAGCTCCTTATAACCTTTGGGAACTAGAGGGAGCCTGTTCTGCCTGAGCTTACTAAGTACACTCTGCACAGATGAAATCCTAATACCTGCAACTCATGGTTGGTAATTCCGCAGGTGCTTAATATAACTGCTTTCTGCACATTCGCAGCTCTGCCATCTGCTCCGTCCCTTCCATCTCTCTCCCTTTCTCCTTTTATATAATGTCTCCCCCACCCCTGCTGGCTCTTCTCATGGGTCACTTTGCCTTCTTATTCTCTCTGAGCTCTCCTGACCTAACACTCCTACCTCACCTACTAATGTTCACTCATATGCCAACTTTTAATTCTCCAACCTTCTAGCTACTGCCACACCTTCACCTCTTCCCCCTACTGCTCACATCAGCAAGCATATGTGGTCTCTAGCCAGAAACCTTCACTTTAAATTGAAGCTCTCCCTCAGAGTTTCAGTTAGGGCCTGTTTCATTATCTCGCTTTGGATATTTATCCTGGCACTTATGCTAGCCAGGGACATCAAGGCTAATCCAGGTCCTCCTCAGGTTAACATCCAATCTCTGCCTCCCCCGGTTACCTCCCTCCCAAAATCCAATGGTCTTACCATGGCTCACATAAACTCCAGGAGCCTTCTTGCGAGCCTCCCTGACCTGCAGGTCTGGGTGAGAGTGAACGGCCCGGACATCCTAGCCATCACTGAAACCTGGCTAAATCCTTCAGTTACTGACTCTCAGTGCTCCTTTCCAGGCTACAATATGCTACGTACGGACCGCACTGGGGCCAAAAGAGGGGGTGGTCTGGCTCTATACTACAAAACGCACCTGAACATCACCCTCTTACAGGACCCCACACTACCTAATTGAGAAGTTCTCCATTCCCTCCTTCTGCTGGGCGGAGTTAAGAAACTTCTTGTCTTCTGTATTTATATCCCTCCTAAAAATTCCAAACAGGGTCTTTTCCAATTCATGGATAACCTGCTAACAGTAACAGGCAAAAATGACATTATCTGCCTTGAGGATTTTAACCTCGACTGGTCTGAGAATAGCTTAGCCAACCTATCCTCTATGGTTAGTAAGACAAACCTATCTCAGCTCATCCAGGAACTCACTAGGGTTTGCCAGGGGGGTGACTGTGCCACCCTGTTTGACTGGATACTCACAAACAGGAAGGAATATGTCACCTCGGCTAGAGTGCTTCCTGACACCATTAGTGATCACTATCCAGTTTACTGTGTCTGGGACAGCGTCACCCCATCTTTCCCTTCTAAAATAGTTACCTTCCCTAACCTCTCCCACCTTAGTGTGGATGCTTTCATAACTGATCTCAGCCTGGTTGACTGGTCTCCTCTTTACCTAACCGAGGACATTAACTACACAACTATTTCAACACCATCCTCCTCACTCTACAAAACCATCATATCCCAATCACCACACGAAGGGTGGCAGAGAAGGTAACCAAGTGGCTCACACACCCCCTGCTTCAACTTCTGAAATGCTGGGACAAACTTTGGTCCGTGTGGAAGGTCTCACATCTTTGCACTGACTTTGAAGCCTATCAAGCCTCGTGGAACAAATGCAAAATAGAAATATGCCTTGTCAAAAGTACCTACTACAGGAACCTCCTAAAATCCTCTTCCAAAAAACCTCAAAAGTACTGGGCCTAAATCAAGGAAATTCTCGGCAATGATAAGCAGCAGATTCCAACCGACATGAATATTCAAGACGTTCACTGTAACAGCCTGAGTACAATTGCCAATGCCTTTAATTCTCTCTTTTTCATGCTACTTGCTGTAGCTCTGACCATGATCCAAGATTACTGTCCTCCTGCCCCCTCCTTGACCCTCACTCCACTCGCCCTGGTGCTGGCTCCAACCATGTACCCAGAAGTACACAAGCTACTTAACACCCTTCCAGCCCGCGGGGGCCCGGGGCTGGATGGTATCCATCCTGGTATACTCAAGCAGTTTGCACCATGGCTGGCCAAGCCTGTCACTAGGCTTTTCAACCTCTCGATCAGCACTTCCACTGTCCCATCTACTTGGAAAATGGCCAGAACTATCCAAATTCACAAAAAGGGTGATGTCAAACTAATGTCCAACTACCGTCCCATCTCTCTCCTTCCCACTCTCAGTAAGCTTCTAGAAAAAATAGTCCACCACCAGCTCGCTGAACACCTTATCAAGTTCAATCTCCAAATCCACTGCCAACACGGGTTTAGGCCTGGACACAGCACCACTATGGCTCTGACCCAACTTACCAGTTACATCAAATGCAATATGGACCACGGCCTACTCACTGGTGCTGTCTTCATAGACCCATCCAAAGCTTTTGACATGGTTCATCACCCTCTCATGCTGAAGAAGCTCCAATCCATTGGAGCATCTGACCCAACTCTAGCATGGTTCCACAGCTACCTGGACAATTGCACTCAGGTGGTAGCTTTTCACAAGGCCCTTTCCTCCCTCATAAATATCACCCATGGAGTCCCACGGGGTCCACACTCGGACCTCTCCTTTTCTCCCTCTTTCTAAATAATATTCCCTCTCTTTCCCAACATAGCTTCATTCTTATGTACGCTGATGACCTGGTTCTCTACTCTGTTTCTAAATCGATAGATGATGTCAACTCCACTCTCTCAAATGATTTTCAAGTCCTTCAACTCTGGCTCTTGAACAGCCATCAATATCTTAACCAGGACAAAACACGAGCCATGCTATTTGGTTCCTCAAAAAAACTGCCCTCCACTGCCCCCGAGCTCTTGGTTCACTACCTGGATGGTTCCCCTATCACCAACATAGTGTCCTTCAAATACCTGGGGGTCACACTTGATCCCTTCCTCACCTTGACATTACATGTCAATGCGGTAAGTCATGCTGTTAATGCAAAAATTGGTGGCGACTACCGTGTGCGCCCCTTCCTCACACCTTCAGCCAGATTATCTGTAGCTAGGGGAGTCCTCTTACCCCAGCTCCAATACACTCTTCCTCTCATCTACATTGCCAACTCTTGTGTGCTCAGTAAATGGGACACTGTCTATAACAGTATCAGCAGATTCGCCTTAACTGCCCCTCGCCTTACTCATCACTGCCTTCTCTACTCTGGTTTAAATTGCCTGTCACCTAAGGATCTACGGGCCTACTCCCTGGGATGCTTTATTGACTCACTGACCAGACCCCCCAGCCCAGACTACCTGGCTAACCTGCTGACTCCTGCCTCCCAAACCCGTACCCTCAGGTCCTCCTCTGTCCCTATGCTCTTAACCAGACCTTGCGCTACAAAAATGGGCAAACAGGCATTCTCACACTTTGCTCCTAAGTTCTGGAACTCCCTCCCCCTACAGATTAAAAATTCTGCCTCCCACCGTGTCTTCAAAGGCTCGCTATTTTCTCACCTCCATGCCCTTGGTCATTGCAAATGCTCGTAATTTAGCTACACCCACCTGCCAGCCTGCAGCATGGACCTAATCCCATTTCTTGTTACAATATGACTGTTATTATGCACTGTATCATTGTAACAGATTTTGTTGCTCTAACCACCCTGTGTGTTGTTAATTTGTTATTGCTGTCTTATGTTTACCTAGATTTTAATTATGTACTACTGTAATTTGTATACCATTGTCCTGTGCCCTCCCAGGTCGTGCCTGAAAATAGGTAGGATTGTTGCCTAGCGCACTTACCCAGTTACCAAAAGCTAATAAATAAAAAAAATAAATTGTTTTTGCAAAGAAGGACTGTGTAAAATAAATCAAACCTAAGCAAGAATTGTGAGCATTAGACTGTGAGCATGATTATGGATTCAGCAACAACGTAATTTTCTGAGCAAAAAGAGAGACTGAGTTGTATGAGAGGCTGCAACAAAACAGGCAATCCTGTTCATGGAATACTGTGGCTTTAGTGACTTTAAGCAAGTAAAAGTGATTGAAAGCTAATGTAAAGTCCTAGAAAATCATATAGATGTGCTGGGGAAGCAAAACATTACATTCTGTGCAGTTTGAGTAACATTTGTCAGTATGCAGTAAATTGGATGCACAGTGGCTTGAGTCAGATACAGAATGTTGATGCGCCAAGAGTGTTGCCACCACCATTACAGGGTGGGGTTGTAATGTAAACAGAGCAGCAAGGGAGCCATTTGTGAGACTGCTCCAAGCAAAGTGAGATCAGAGATAACAGTGAACTTTTGTGTGTTTTTTCTGCAGTCATGGCTTCAGGGTCATCCTGCTACCCAGATCATGCCCGGCCTATGATAGTGGAAGAGGTTAACAAGCTGAAAGAAATAGAGAGATTTTTCTACGGTGGACGTCAGCCTCCTCATGTTGTGATTCGCGGATACCCTGAGAGAGTATGCATAATGTGCCTCAAGGCTGGAAGGGACGTCTTCATGATTCCTCACTGTTCTGGGTGCCTAGAGAAGCAAGGCCTAACTAATGCACCCAAGATTCATTTGGCTTCCACGTGGACAAAGCTTCAAGATCCTGCAAGTGGCAGCACACAGCACCAGGTGGAGCCTGTTTGTGCAGAGGGAGCATCAGAGGATCCATGGAGAGAGGGTCCAAGCCCAAGTTTCAAAGGAGAGGATGAGATTTGAGAGACCCTAGATTGGGAGGTGTCTACCTCCGCTCCCAGTGAAGAGTAGACAGTCTCGGGAGTGAGGATGACTGCTCACTCCTGGGCCCAGATTCTAAGCAAGGAAGAGGAGGTGGGAGAAGCTATGTATCCTTATGATGAAGGTGCTAGTCCACAGCCTCAGGCTCTTGCCTTGGAGGAACTCGAAGAACAGACTGGTGACTCCACAGCCCTGCCCCACAAGGAGGAGTCAAGGGGTCCATTTTGCATAGTATTGAGTATGTGACACTGGCAGAACCAGGACTGGCTGCCCCTAAGCTAGGCCTATGGTCTTGATCTGACCAAAGGTAGCAAGGAAGAAAGACTGGTTCATAGGAAGGCAAATGAGATCTATGGAAGGTCCTTTACTACCTTTCCTCGGAGAGTCTGGGAGGAGACTGAGAAAAACAGGAGTCTGGATAGTGGAAGAAGCAACTAAAGACCTGCATCCAGGTGTAACTTGATTTGTCAGAGACAAAGCTGCCAGAGGCAGATTCAAGTATTGGAAAGTGGGCAGGACATTGTTTATAGACACTGTATGTATTGTGGATGGAAAGGGCAATGAGACTTTCCATAACATGAATTAGGAGTGCCAGATGGGGTAATAATTCTTGCACCTGACCCATTGTGGTACTACCCTCAATGTAACCAGCTTCCTGCGAATGCACCCACGCCTACCAAGTGGAAAGCAGAGCAGTGGTAGCCAGTGCTGCCATCCAGCCATTGCCATACCCATGTTGTTCCACCAGTCTGGTGTTCCAGGATTCAAAGGAGCATCCAGATTTGTCAGCCTTTCAGTGTGCCTTCCAATTCCATCGCCTGGCCTTCCAGATTATATCATCCAGAGATGACATCTGCCCAACTGTTTCCTGATTCATCGCCTGGGATTTTGGATGACTTCAGACCAGCTGTTCCTTCCTGTTCCAAGGTTCTATCTCCAGATGACATCATCCAGAGCTGACATCACCCCAGCAATTTCCATATGTGCCAGCCTATCATTTCTGGAAGATTTCCACCAAGCCGTATCCAAAAAATGCTGCCAGGGAGAGTCTTTGGCTGGAGATCCAGAAGCTGTTCCATTTTCGTACTTCAAGGGACTAGTAAATCCAGACTTTTCTTACCTTATTGTCATTGCAATATACATCCTACACCTAGCAGACAACAGACTGTTTGAACTGTCCACAAAGACTCCCCTTTGGGATTTGCAGTACTTCAAGAACTGTGCTTCACGGGGCTCCGGCCCAGGACTGACTCTTTCATGGACCTTGCCTTCAGGAACTGTTGTCACTAGTGGGACATGTAGGGCATTCCATCCCCAAAAGGTGTATTGTATATAATGTTGATGTTTTCTACTGTTTTGTACTTTTCTACTTTTTTCTAAAAAATATTTTTGGGATTCTCCAGTGTTTTGATGGTAAGGGTTATGGTCGTATACTGTGTTTGCAGATTTGGGGTGTGTTTTTGTCTTTTCACTTTCAGGTGGTTCCTGAAGAAGACAGAAGAGAAGACAAGAAGAGGACTGGAGGGACTTGTTGGAGTTCCTCCAGTGCTTTAAAGTGTTGTTTTAAAAGTACTGTGTAGTTAACATGGGTTAACTTTTCCTTCCACAGGTGTAGTTGTGAGGGAGTGTGGGAGTAATGCTTGGGTGTAGTGTTAGCTCCTTGGTTTGGTTTGCAGGTGTCCAGGGATGGGGGAGGTTCCCTTGTTTTGAGCAGTTTTGTTTTTGGTCAGATAGGATTTCCCTAGAGGGCTAGGGGGATAGACAGGCTGTGGTCCTGACCTGCAGTAGGGGCCACAGAACTTGTCTATTAGGGATATGCTCTGGACAGTTCTTCCAAGGCCACTGGTCATCCATAGTAAGATCATAGTGTAGGGGCTGATGCATCAGCCAATGGCCTCTGGGCCCTTAGTGTTGTCTGTCTGTGCCTGGCACTTAGTAGCGGAGAAGGTAGTGCTACCTCCCCATAGTCAACACATAGGGTAGAATGGTCTGGTGCCGGGTAAGTAATGACTGTGGACAGTCATTTTCCTAGTAGAGCGTGGGTGTAACCCCCTTGTTCCCAGGGGTTACTAGAATCCCACTTAGAATCAGTGGCAGTCAGAGGCAGCTTGTGAGATGCCAGTTAAATGGGTTTCACACTGTCACACTCTGTTTTCAGTTTCTGCTGAGCTGGAGTGATGATGTTTCCTTAGAATTCTCGCAGCAGCAAAAGCCATAATGGAATGTTATCTGCAGGGGTTAGCAGTAGAACGTTGGGAGATTCAGGAGTTAGTCAGTGTGGAGACTCAGGAGAGTGAGGAGTGCTGCAGGGCGCAGCTCCTCAGACCTAGGTCTGAGAGAAAGCTACCTCAGGAAAAGGGGTTGTGTGTTCTCACCCTAGAGAAGAACACAGAAGACTTGTAGAAGGAAGTGGTAGAGATTGTTCCTAGAAGTTGTTCCATCACCCCATTGCTGGAGGAATGGGGGGGAATTCCAGGAATTCAGGGGCAATCCCCTGGTCCATCCTGGAGAGGGTGAAGCTGCCTAGAGTCATTTTGTTCTGTGAGTACCTGAGACTGTGTGTGGGGAAAAAAGCCCTGGGGCACCTGCATACTGTGATGAGTTTTTCTCTGACAAAGGGAATCTGTTCACTAAGACTGTGCATTAAGTAAAAGTGTCTACCTACTGTGGGGTCAAATGAAAACTTGCCAAGTACAGAACTTTTAGACTGTGTATGATTTAAAAGCATCTGCAACAGTGGGGGGGGGGTCTAGGGTAAAGACACAGCCACATACAGAACTTTTAAAGTCAGGACACATCCGTAGTGTGAAATGTAGAATGTTAAATGTGCAAAACATTTCGAGACAGCATCTACAAGAGAAAGGTGTTGTAACCAGATGAATGGCCGAGTATATATTTGGGAGCATAAGGTGAGAGACCCCCCCCATCTGGAGTAACTAGGTTTACATCTCCGGGTTCAGTTTGAGTACCTTTGTTTTCTCTCAGTGCATTTGGCCAATGCCTGAGGAAAGCACCCAAATGTGGGATTTTGGATTTCCCTGAGAGCCAGAATGTGCTCATGGGTGGTTTAGGGAGCCACAAGTAACCTCTATGCAATATGGAGAAGTGTCCTTGACCTGGGTGCCAAGTCAAGGAAAAGAAGAGAAATGTACCAGTTTGGGTCATGTATGCCCAGATCTGTTCAGAACCAGAGGATTCACTGTGAGAGTGTGTGCTCTGTACCTCAGTAATCTGCATTACCAGTGAGAGTAGCCCTGTGGGGGTCCATCTTTGCTTTGATATTCTCTATGTTGTGTGAATAAAAGCCACACTCTAGAATCCCAGCCTGGTCTGGACATTACAGTTATTGCTTCCAGAGTCTGGATTTACTCAGGTGCCCCTGAGCAGAAGTCAAACCTAGCATAATGCTGAGCAAACGTTTTCTTCCAGGGACCTACTGTAGGCTGACAGCCATGCTAAATGATCCCCCCCAGGTGTGAGCCAGGTAGTAGCCACACTTGGTTTGCCTGTCTAAGGATGGCAGGCTCTGAAGTAGAAGCAATGGACTGTGAGATATTTGTAGTGGCTACCCCCAACCCTCTCGGTGGTACCTAGATGTGAGAGGAACAGTCCTGCTGTAGAAACAAGGGGAGCCAGTGGGGGAAGGTATATATATATATATATATATATATATATATATACACACATATATACATACATATTATATTATATATATATAGTTAGGGTTGAGTAGCACTTTTAAGGTTAAAGGGTCACATTTTGCACCTTAATAACTTTGCCACTGTTCAACAGATTTTCCTGAAATTTGGTATGCGTGATTGGGCTTGGTAAATCTTGGGATCTGCCAAGCTTCGTACTGGTCATGTATATGGCTGCAGAGTTATTAAGCGACAACGAATTGTGCAATTATGCTTTTTTGTGATTTTGTGCTCTCGCCTACAGGTCACACAGTTTGCGCAACCAGTCCAAAAACTTCAGGGAACGTGCAGCTGGGGTACCTGATGTGCCTTTCGAAGATTTTGTGAAAAAATATTAAATGGTTCAAAAGTTATTCAAAAAAACAAGTTCCCATTATAAGTCAATGGGAAAAGTTAATAAAAGGTTAGAAAGTGTCACAAATGCAGCTTTTACTTTCGCAAATGGCCCTTTTACTTTTGCAAATCTGCCATTTTGTTTTCAAGTTGGTGATCAGAAGAAGGTTTGGCATTTAAATTTGGGACCTCTAGCAACCTAATTATTTTTGTATTCACCTAGTTGGACCCTGAGGATGCTAGGCATGTCTTTATTTTGGGCTAAAACACCCCAGAAATATGTTTTTCAAATTTCTGGAAAAAGTACTTTCGCAAAGTACTTTCACACTTGCAACACTGTCAAATGAATTTGTGAAAGCTTTCGCAAAGTTCGACAGTTCTTTTTCAGGCTATGGCAAAATGACAGCAATTCATTGCCACCCTGCTGCAAAAGAATGGTTTGGTCTTTTGGGCTGAAATTTGGAAGGAACGCAGCCAGCATCTCACAGATGTGCCTTTCACTATTTTGGTGAAAAAATATTACAGGGCAGCAAAGTTATGGCACTCAAAGTTGACACTTTTTCCCACAGGATAACATTATGGCGTCCGCCACATTACTGGAATCCTTTGCCGCCCTGCTGCAAAATAACGGTTTGGTCTTTTGGGCCGAAATTTGGAAGGAAGAAAGCCAACATCCCACTGATGTGCCTTTTTGTGGTTTGGTAAAAAAATAATACAGGGCAGCACAGTGACGGTACTCTGAAGTTGATGCTTTTTCCCATTGGATAACATTACGGCGTCCGTCGCGCCTTTCGGGGCCTGTATCTCAGAAACGGTATGAGATACAGACTTTTTGTCACAAAAACACTTAGCCCCCTCAAATGGGGGCTAAGTACTAAACTAGCCAGGAAAGTCAAAATTCATATGAAATTAACATTTTTTTCTACGTCGTACAGTTCCTGAGATATAAGCAATTTAATATTCCAAGTCCTCATTTTCTGCTCCGAGGCCCATTGCTATGTATACATTCTTTGTTTTCACTGTGTTTTCCAATGCATTTTTGGGGAAAAAAGGGTGTGCCCTTTCGTTACTGTGCCAGTTAGCTTTTCCAGTTGTGTTTCTGTTACCATTTGCAGCACTGTTACCGTCACCACTGTGTGCATTACAGTTTGAGTTTTCGCTTGCGCTTGCGTTTGTATTTCTGTTTCATTTGACGTTATTGTTGCTGTTACCATTACCTGTTTCATTTGCAATTGTGGTACTGTGCACGTGCATTACGGTTTGTATTTCTGTATACGTTTCCATTTCTGTTTTGTTTCTGTTTCCTTCGACATTATTTTTGTTGTTACTGATACCATTTGCGTTTACAATTCCGGTGCCATGACCGTGCATGTAATGGTTTACATCTCTGTACTCGCTTGCATTTGCATTTCTCTTTCCTTTGGTGTTATTGTTGCTGTTACTGTTACCATTTGCGTTAACAATTGCAGTACTGTGCCCGTGCGTGTTTTGGTTTGCATTTCCATACGCGCTTCTGTTCCCGTTTCTGTTCTCTTTCCTTTGGCATTATTCTTCGTGTTAACTTTACCATTTGCATTTACAATTGTGGTACCGTGCCTGTGCACGTTAGGGTTTGCGTTTACATGTGCGCTTGCATTCGTGTTTCCGTTTCTGTTCCCTTTCACATTCTTTTTGCTGTGACACTTAACATTTCCATTTAAAATACCGCTGCCATCACTGTTCACATTACCAGTTGCATTTTCGTACATGCTTCAATGTCCATTTGCATCACTGTTCACTTTGGCATCACTTTGCACTTGCATTTCTATTAACGTTTCCCTTACCATTTACGTGTCCGTTACCATGTGCACCACTGTTGGCACTTCTGTTTGCATTGCTATTCCTGTTACTATGTCACAAGACATAACATGGTGGGAGTGTGGGGCCCCACCACTGCATTACTTTCACTATTTGTTGTCATCATTCTCTAAAAGAAGGGAAATTAGAGGCAAAAAATCTGTTTAATGCATCAGTTAGGGTTGTTCCACAGTGACAAAAGTGAGGAAATTTGGTGTTAGGGTTGAAAGCACCCCTTGGACCCCATCCCACCCTCCAACCAGCATGTCAGGTGCACATTGGGGTCATCGGTCCTAACTCTCACCCCATTCTCCTATACCTCTGCTTTTACACATGTGATGGGGAGAGTTAGGGCTGATGACCCCAATGTGCACACTGATGCCGTTTGTGGGGGTAGGTTGAGGGGGTCCAAGGGGGGCTTCCAACCCTAACACCAAATTTCCTTGCTTTTGTCACTATGGAACAACCCTAACTGATGCATTAAATGAGTTTTTTTTGCCATATATATATATATATACACACACACACACACACACATCACACTTTACTGTGCAAAAACACTTACCTTTTTTAAATATTTATTATTGATATTTTCAAAGCAGTTATGTTTACATCCAATATGTGTGAATAAGGACATAAATCCCAGAATACATAACTAATAACATTATTTAACAGAAGAAATAACTGTATTCTCGGTCTGTGTACTATTTATACAAACATAAGGCAAAATATTACAAACCCAACTCCTCTGTGGTAGGAGACTAACAAATAGAAAAAAAAAAAAAAGACTTGTACAAAGTTCTGCTGGCAGCAATTTCTGAGAACTCAGTCCATTTCAAAATTATTTTGTTAACTCACTCCCTCTGTATTAATATGTTTATTTTAATCTAGCTTATATGTAATAGATATACCACTCTGAGGTGTGTGGTCATGCTCTGATATACACACGAGGCCATAGGCCGAGTGTGTCAACCGTCCAAGGTGTGTGTATATCAGAGCGCGACCGCATACCTCAGAGTGGTTTATCTATCTTATAAAATGTCAAAATTATTTTGCAGGGGGGGTAAAAGTACAGGTGTGCAGTCGCACTCTGATATATGCACAGTCATGTGCCGCTCACCATTCAACAGAACAACAACAATTTCCCTACCCATTTTATAAGTAGTTATATACTATCTGAGTTACACATAACCCTCAGAACCCACAAAGAAAAAAGGTCAAATCAATTTTATTCAAGTCATTTTTTAATTATTTGATTATAAGTCCATTTGTTTTCAACTGATGCCAAAATATCTTTATCCAAGTCAGTTGGAGAACCAGAAATGTCAGGGTTGGAAGCAGTGGGAATAGAAAGCTGTAAGGTAGGCCACCAGCTTGTTGACCTCAAAGTATATATTAGTTTTACCATCCTTTATAACATGGACTTCAACAGGAGGCAGTAAAGAAACTTCGGCTCCAATTTCAAGGACTTTTTGATAATACACAAGAAATTCTCTGCTTCTTTGCAGGGTCTGAAAGGAGTAGTCAGAAAACAGATAGAGATTATTATTCTTATATTCAAACACTCCCTTGATTTTGGCGAGTTTAAGTGAAAACTCACAGTCTGATTCAAAGGCAAGAGTGGCCATAGAAACATAGAAACATAGAATTTGACGGCAGATAAGGACCGCTTGGCTCACCTAGTCTGCCCATTTTCCTACCTAACAGATAAGCTGCAAATCCTAGTTAACCAACAGTTTACTTCCTCCTACCCCCCACTAGGACTGCTTTATGCCTGTCCCATGCATTCTTGAAGTCCCCCACTGTTCTTGACTCCACGACCTTCTCAGGGAGGCTGTTCCATGCATCCACAACCCTCTCAGTGAAAAAATACTTCCTCACATTACCTATGAGCCGTCCCCCCTCTATCTTCAAATTGTGCCCCCTTGTTCTTGCACATCTCTTTTTCTGGAAGATGCTACCCTCTTGGACTTTGTTAATTTCCTTGAGGTACTTGAAAGTTTATATCATGTCCCCTCTCTCCCTCCTTTCCTCTAGGGTATACATACTAAGCTCCTTTAGTCTTTCTTCGTATGTCTTCTGGTGCAGACTCTGCACCATTTTGGTTGCTCTCCTCTGTACAGCTTCCACTCTGTCTATGTCTTTGTGGAGATGGGGTCTCCAGAACTGCACACAGTACTCCAGATGGGGTCTCACCAACTGTCTGTACAGAGGGATAACAACTTCCTGATTTCTACTATTGATGCCTCTTCCTATGCATCCCAGTATCCCCCTGCCTTCCTTACTGCCTTCTCACATTGCTTGCCTACCTTTAGGTCATCGGATACAATTACCCCCAGGTCCCTTTCTATTTTTACTGCTGTCAATATCTCACCCCCCATTGTGTACACTTCCCCTGGGTTTTTGTTTCCCATGTGCATTACCTTGCACTTCTTTGCATTGAATCTGAGCTGCCATACATTTGACCATTCCTCCAACCTTGCCAAGTCCCTTCTCATCCTTTCCACTCCATGTTGTGTATCAACCCTGTTGCAGATCTTTGTGTCATCTGCAAAGAGACATACTTTTCCTTTCAGTTCCTCTGCAATGTCACTTATAAAGACATTAAAAAGGACCGGTCCCAGTACTGAACCCTCACGGTACCCACTAAAGTAACCCTCCTTTCTTCCTGTGTATTCCATTTATTACTACCCTTTGTGTCCTGTTGTCTAGCCAATTTTTATCCAGGCTACCACCTTGGGACCCACTCCAAGGCTGGCTATCTTGTGAATTAATCTTTTGTGTGGGACTGTATCAAATGCCTTGCTAAAATTTAGGTAGGCCAAGTCCACAGCCCCTCCCTGGTCTACTACTTTGGCCACGCAGTCAAAGAAATCTATTAGATTCGTCTGACATGACCTTCCCATCATGAATCCATGCTGCCTTGGGTCCCAGCCCCACTGGCCTCTAGGTACTCAACAATTCTTACCTTCAGAAATGATTCCATCATTTTCCCTACCACTGAGGTCAAACTAACTGGTCTGTAGTTTTTTGCCTCTGTCCTGCTCCCACTTTTGTGAAGAGGAATCACATCTGCCCTCCTCCAGTCCTCGGGTACCACCCCATCCTCCCATGATTTGTTAAAGAGAGTAGTCAGCGGTGTCACTAGTTCTACCCTTAGTTCTTTTAGAATTCTTGTGTGAATCCCATCAGGCCCCATTGCTTTGTCCACCTTCAATTTTATCAGGTCTTTCAGAACTCTTTCTTCTGTAAATGGACTGGTATCGACCCCCGTCTTCAGAGTGTTTCTCTTGTTTGGTTTAGGTAACTCCCCCTCCTCTTCTTTTGTGAATACTGAGCAGAAATATTCATTCAGTATCCCTGCTTTTTCACTGTCACCCTCTACCCACATTTTCTCACCTTTATTAAGCTTCAGTATCCCTCCTTTGGTCTTTCTTCGCTCCCTAATATACCTATATCACCCTTCTTAACAGAACTGCCTATCTTTTCCTCCATTTGGGCCTTTACTATTCTGACTGCCTTCCCAGCCTCTTTCCATGATGGTTGACATCATGGATGAAAAATTATCTGTGTTCTTTTGGAAATTAGAAACACTTTACCCAAAAGAGGAATTGTCTGGTGGAAGGCCAAAGGTCAAAATCAAAACATCTTTGACAAGATCTCTGATAGATGAAAAATCTTTTGTCCAACCAATTATGTATTTCCATATCCAGTTTTCTAGATATGTTAAAATTGTCTTTCGCCACCCCATGAATAGCAGCCTCAAGCTTGCGTTTTAGCTTCCATTTTTTTGTTTTTTTTCTTTTAAGTCCATTAACTGCCATTTCATTTGGCTTTCCTTAATCTATTATCTGTTTGATTTCTTGTTGCATAAAATCCATTTTCTGTGGGCGTGCATTGTAGTGCTGATTGCACTTACGTAGTGTCTATCCATTTGAGTACCTTAATTTTCTTTTTATCTTTTTTATCTATTCATAGAACAACCAGAGCAACAATCACAATGACAGAATCTTCAATCAGCTAAATCTTCCTACATATATAAATTAGTCTAAGAAAGTATACTGTTTTTTATCACTCTTGTTGCTGTTCTCTATGCATGATAAGCACATTTTTTTTTACTCCTAACAAACGTCTGTCTTTTCTATAACAAACACCCTGTCAAGGCTTATACTGTATATAGAATAACACATAGGGAAGTGTGTATAACGAGGATTTTATGCACACTGATGGTGTACGTAAAATCTGAGTTCTCAGGTTTCCCCATATTTTATTTTTTTATATTAACTGGTTGATTTGTTTTTTTATGTAACAGTTCTTAGTCTGTGGAGCAATGAACTGCAACAGTAATTTGCAACAGTAAAGAAGTTTTATTACAGTATATGTGAAAGGTTAACTCTTTAACTAGAAAGAGATATTTAATCATATTACTTTAACATTTCAAACATTTTTAACAATTAGTGGCACTTCTGCCACCAACTTCTCCCCCCCTCGGAAAAAACTATGTCAATGCAATGTAAGAACTCATGTAAATTGCTGTGTCAATGAAAAAACAGAGCATTTTATAAGAAGAATTAGGTAGTTATTGAAGCAAAACTGTTTTATTCAGTCAAGAAATGAATTTGTTTTGTCTGTTTTTCTTTGTTTTTGTCCCTCTGTTCCATCTAACGTTTGACCAGATGTCTGATATAGGTAACCCTGTAAATTCTGTACACTCATCAATGTTGCAGAGGTATTTTGTGAAGAACTTGATATCACTTTCTGTTTTTTAGGACGTTTTTATTCTCCTGTTGCTCAATGAATTTCTGACATTATGAGTCAGTAGCTGGCTGAAATCTGGTTGAATTTGCCATTTTGTTTCACAACATTATTTTCCCATCTCTGCGAACCTGGCAAGGGCTATGACTCCCCCTTGGAGGGGTACATTTTCCAGCCTATTGGGACCATTATGGGTCCTGCCAGGTCCCAGTATTTTCCTCCATTTCTTTTCTCCCCTGTGCACATGCAATGGGTGCAGATGCTGTCTCTACTTCCGGGGATGCAGCACACACACACACACACACACACACACACCGAGAAAGGAGAGCAATCCTCTGGACACTCAATCCTTTACCTCCCCCCGGCCAACCCCTAAACAACCTGAGTTCATTCCCAAACCTGGGTTGCTGGTGTGGCACAAGGTGTGGCGTCCAGTGACTCAACCCTCAGCACCACCAGGCCAGCTGAATTTACCATTTTTAACTGTCTTAAGTACTGCAAATGTATTGAATGAAGTGCTGCTTATTCACAGTTTTCTGTGTGAAGGCTTTCTGACAGCTGCGGTCCGTGGTTTTACTGAGGCAGCACGAGAGACTTCACAGTGTGAGCAGAGAGCACGAGGAAGCAGTACAGCTGGCATGGGACATATTTTTAGAATTTTATTGAAAGGTGGTTAGTGAAACTCCATTATACACAGGTTGTTATTTACATGTGTTTTTAATGGAGTTTGCAAAGTTCTGCTGGATGAATCACAATCACCACTAACCAGGTAATATTGCTTTCTTATACACACTAGGATGTAGGTATTGAGGGATTATCCATTTATCCTGTGATTAAGTTACCTGATTGAGCCTTGTGACACTGGAGGTTTTGTAAATCCCCAAATAACCCACACGTTGCAATACATCTGCTTCACATAAATCATGCCAAAACATAAAATCCTTTCACCTCTCCATACTTATCTCTGACCACACCCATCTTAGATATAAATCTGTAAACCACTCTTTCCTGGACTGGGTCCTCTCCTCCTAGTCCAACCATAATGTGGTTGGTGGTACTCACCTGGAGACTCTCAGTGACTGATCAGTGATCACCATTTGATTTACTGTGTGTGCAAAATTTGCCATCCTAAAACTCCCTCAAATTCAGCCAGAATAAGTCCTCCAGATCACTGGATTTGTCCTCCCTACATTCTGACTTGTCTGCTACTGACTGGTCTCCAATTTTTGCAACTAACAACATTAATTCTGTCCTCCTTTTCTTTTATACCAAATTCATAGCTGTATTTAGTTGCTTCCAAGGCCACCTTTGCCAAACTGGATACCCTTTTTCATTTCTTCTGCCACTTTGCCCTGGATTGCCTCCCCGGACCCCACCACTGTTCCCTATATTCCTCCCTCTCCTTGCCCTCCCTTGATGCCAGGCACCTGGATCATTGTGCCCCCTTCATCTCCAAATGTTGGCTGGGCTCCCTTCCCCCTACCTTTCCTCCCTTTTCTTCTCCCCTCCTTCCACCTCCAACTCTCTTCACAGCTCTGGCACCTGCTCGCTCACTCTCTCTACTATAATACCTTAGGGCTGACAGTATAGACTACAAGATAGAATAGTGAGCTGTAACTGAGATTGGTGTGTCCAGCAAACCTGGGTTTGAGTCTCACAACCTTCACTTGCGTACTGTGCAACTCTGAACAAGTCACTTAACCTCCCCAGTGCTACTGGATACCCTCTGAAAACAAGCACTTGTGCCTAGTGGGTCTTTTCTGATTACCAAAGAGTTAAAAAAACAGTGTCTGCTGATTAAGCTTCTTTCTCTTTCTGCTTCCCCAAATGTTGAATTATCCTCCCTGTTGCTATTCACAATGCTCCCTCTTCTCTGTCACAAAAATACCTCCTCTGTAACTTCATTACTTACTCCTGCAGTTGCCACTGATTCTAGACTACTTCCACTGCTCCTCCCTCCATACTACTCCGTCCCCCTACTGCCCTAGCTTATTGGTCCACTTCCCCTTCTGACTAGTCCCCCATTGTACTTACAATCTCCCTTCCCTTCCTCAGTTTGCTGCCAGTTGACTTTTTTTTAGAATTTACAAAATAATTTTTATTCAGTTTTTTTGTAAAAATATACAGTACGTCTCTTTTTTTTTTAAAAAGTTGACATTACATACAAAGCATATGGTAAATCAATTAGGAATATCTTATTGCTTATAGTTTCTTCATATCTGTGTTTTGTATTTGCAGGAAAGATTTCTGTCTTCCGATGGCCTGATCACCCTTCAGCAGGAGTCTTTTTTGGTCTTGAATATATCATCTCTTGAGTTCCTCTTTGTTCTTGCTTGAATAAACTACTACTGTACAATAAGAATCTATTAACCTTCAAAGATTGTACTTTGCATCTGGCAATGTAAATAAAGCTTCAGTTAAACAATAAAAATTTAACTATATAACTTATTCTGTGTAAATTCATAATCATGTAACATCTAAATTATATTTTCTTAGACCTTTTAGAAGTTAATTCAATTATGAAGTCAAATCCATTTTTAACTTATAGGAAGCTAGCAGCCTGACTAATCTAGTTGTGTTACCTTCAATTGGCAGCACACAACACTACTAAGTTGGTGGGGGAGAGTGCCAGTTGACTTTGTTCAACTGTTGGCGTTGATATATATTTTGCACTACTTACTTTGTGCTTCTTCTCAATCGTTTACTGCATAATTTTTACTTTTGTATAATTATAATTATTGTTTTATAATTGTAACATTACTGATGTAACTTATTACTGCACTTTCTGCATACCCTTTCCCTTGGACACATCTCGAAATGAGCTGTTAGCGCAGTATGTTTTTCCTGGTGACACACTTGAAACAAATACAGGAAATAAATGGTTGTCTGGGACTACCATGCCCCCTTTAAGAAAATCAGGGTCAGGTGTCCCCACCTACCATGGATCTCTGCAGATTTAGTTTTGTAAACATATTTTATTAAATGTAGCTTCATACTTACATCACAGTAAACACATGTAATAAAATACAATACAGTCTAAACTGTCTTCTCTAGATACATTATTATATACCTCACATAGTAATGCATTCAAATACACTTAATTGGGGAAGGAACAAAAATTGCTTAATGGTGCTTTGTATGATATGCTAGTGAGATTGACAACGATAAATCAAAGATTTATCTTGCCAGTTTCTGTTGCATGCAATAGAGGATTCCAAGTACTGTCAAATCCTTTCTCCTGCCCATTTGCACTGAGTTGGCATTTTTCTAGTTTCATATACAGGGCTAGGTTATTTAACTAGTGCGCAATACTGGGTGTGGAATCACTGATGCAATGCTGGGCAATCATTTTGCTAGCATTCACTAGTGCCAAATCCCATAATTTATATGCCTCTTGTTTTCCATATATTCTAGGTTCTGCTCCAAACATAAATTCTGGGGGAGGGGTGATAGGTAAAACAGTTTTTAGCCCTGATTGCATTATGGCATGGATACCCATCCAAAAAGGGTACAACTTTGGAGCACAGCAGGGCATATGAGTGAAATCACCAGTTGCAATTTAGCACTTAGGGCATGTATCAGGTTTAACTGGGTTAAATGTATGAAGCTTTGATGGGGTTAAATATGCTCTGTAAAGATAATTCAGTTGTATTCTTCATAGTTTATTAAACCTCAAACTATTGTGGACCTGTTTGATGGCAGTTTTCCAAGTTTCATCATCAGTCTCTAAGTTTAAATCCAGTTCCCATTCTGTTCTGGTTTTTACTTTTGGCATTGGAGTGGCTCCAATACATAGTTTGTACAATTCTGTTAATACTGAAGTAGTTGGTGGGCGCCTACACAGTATCTCTTTGATTGGAGACATCTGTGGAGTGAGGTAGTTGGTGGGGGCCTACACAGTATCTCTTTCATTGGAGACATCTGTGGAGTGAGTCTATGCAAATACTGTATTTTTGAATTCTTAAATATGTGAAGAAGTCTCCTGCCTGTATATCAGATTGCTGTCTTAGTTCAATAAAATATTTCAGTGCTCCATCATAGTAGAGGTCTTTTATATAATGTTATTCCTTTTTTCTCCCATCTCAGCAATACTTGAAGTGAAAAAACATTATACCCTTTGTGGCTCTTTAAACTGGAACTTAGAGATTTTGGTGGAGAGAGTTTTTTAATGCCCTGTAAGTTGATGTACACCTCTCCATATCCTTGCCAATTAGTGGGTATATGGATTCCTTATTTTTTTAGATTAGTTTCATTAAGGCTAACAGAAAGAAGGCCATGCATTATATCTCCCAAAATGTCTTCTTCTTCTTCTTCCATTCATAGCCAAGCTGGTGTTCTTGTTTTGGAAGATTTATAGAGAGATGCAATTTGTGCTGCCCAATAGTAGTACTTAAACGTAAGAAGTGCCATACTGCCTTTTATGAGGGGAAGTTGCAGTATACTGTGCTTTACCCTAACTGTTTTCCCTCCCCATAGGAATATATTTAGTAGGCTATTTAATTTTCTGAAGAAAAGCTCAGGGACCCTGATGGGTAAACAATGGAATAAGTACATGCTATTGGGCAAGATATTCATTTTTATAGTGTTTTTCTTGCCTATTAGACTAATTTTTATTTTATTCATTTATTTAAAAGTTGATAACCAGTAAAAGTAACATAAGCTGAAGCTCATTTCCAGATGCGACCCAGGGAAAGGGAACAAGGGAAGCAATACAAATGGCAAACATATATACAAAAATACAGAACATAAGTCATGGGTCAGGGTTATAAGAGCCACTACAAGAGTAGAACCAACAGCGACATAACAATCAAAGGCCTAGTAACACAAGGAATCAGCAATAAATGAGGGTTGCATTATACAAGCCCAAGAAATAAACACATAGGTGGATTTGGCCAGCTAATGGGAAGCCCAAGCATGGTGATCAAAAAATAAGACAGTCAGAGTTGGGGATATTGGGAGCAATGCCGATGGGGAAGGAGTCTGAGCAGCCTTTTGAGAGAAAGAAGAGGGAGGAGCATGAGCGGATGTCAGAGGGTAGCATGTTCCAGAGAGAAGGGAAGCAGAATGAAATAGCAGATTGTCCACAGACTGAGTAGGGTGGTGGAAAGAGAAGGTAAAAGGGTCTCTATGATGAAGGGGATAGTTAGAGGAGGCAACTTGGGCAAGACAGGAGGAGAGGTAGGAGGGGAAGGAACCAAACTAGAACTTAACAATGAAGGTAGCACAGTGTAACAGTCACCTATAAGGCAGGAAATCAAGAAATAGGGCAGAATAGAGAAGATAGTGGTGAGTGAGAGGGGGAGGAGCAGTAGCAAAATAGCAGAAGAAGTTTAGCTGGGTGTCAAGCCTGCCTAAGGATGTTTGTGAGGCATGCAACACACCATGTCGGCGTAGTCAAAGGTTGGTAAAAATCATTTTATAGACTAGCTCATGGCGGGTGGGGAGAGGGAGGCTAGCTTTGTGCCGGTAAAGGGCACCAAGTTCAGGATGAAGTCTGGTGCAGATGGCGTCAACATGGGTAGAGAAATCCAGATTTTCATCCAGCCAAACCCCAAGGTACTTGAAGGTTGAGATGTTCTTGAGGGTGGAACCATCCAGGGTAGTAAAAGTAGGGCAGTGCAGAAGGGTGGCCAGTTTTTGTCTGGTACCGAAGGTCATGACCACTGTTTTGTTTACATTACGTTTAAGTTTGTTTACCTTGAACTAGACCTGGAATCTATTAAAATCTTCCAGAAGGAGAGCTGCATGGTGCTGACAGAGGGCCTGGAGAGAAAAAGAACGGTGTTGTTCACATATGTATGAATTTTAGCAGACCTGCAGACTGAAGAGAGGTTATTTAGAAATAGGGAGACCAGGACAGGGCCAAGGATGGAGCCTTGGGGGATGCCTGAGAGGATGGGGAGGGGGGATGAAGAATGGCCTATTTGAACTGATTGTTCCCTGCCCTGGAGGTAAGATAGGAACAAGTTAACATCAGGGTCAGCAAGGCTGACAGGGCCAAGAGTTTATAGTAAAAGAGAATGGGCAACTGAATTAAAGGCATTCACCAGGTCGATGAAAATGGTGACTGTAATTTGGCTCCTGTCCATCGCAGTAAGTATCGAGTCTGTGACAGGCAGGAAAGGTGATATTGTTGAATGATGCTCCCTAAAGCCAGCCTGGACAGGGGAGAGAGTGTGGGAATGAGCAAGGAAATCAGACAGCCTGGAATGAAGGATTCTTGTAGTTTGGCCAGGGAGGGGAGAAGGGAGATGGGCCTATAGTGTCCAGGGGAGGAGGGGTACCCACCTTTTGTGGAAGGGGAGGACTTTGGCTGATTTCCAGGACTTGAGCACAGTGGAAGAGGAGATGGACAGGTTCAGGATGTGGGTGAGCAGGGCTGCAATGGCAAAGGCAGAGAGCTGGAGAAACCTGGGGTGGAGACCATAGGGGCTGGACTTAGTGGGGTTTAGAGTGAGGAGGGAGGAGTAAACTTCAAGGGGGGAGAACAGGGGAAATTGTAATCATGGGGCTGGTCGGGTGCAGCAAGAGGGGCAGAGGGTGCTGCAGAGATGAGGGGAACAGGAGTCTGGGATAGCGCAGCTAGCTAAGAAATTATTAAAAATCTCAGTGACAGAGGTGGGGTCAGAGACAGGAGATCCATCAGCTTGACGTACAAGAGATGTGTATCAAGCCGGGGGTCAAGGATGGTATGAAAGACTTTCCAGAAAGAGTAAGGGGTCTGTTGGTCTTGCTGCAGATGAAACCTGAAATAATTTGCCTTAGAGAGGTTGATGGCCTTGGTGCAGTAGTTTCTAAGGGTTCTGTAAGCTTGTAGATCAGCCTGAAGAAGAGAGACTTTATAGTGGTGCCAAGCTTTGTCCTTAGTCCTGCACTTGGCCAGTAGGTCGACAGTAATGCAAGGGTGATGGTGTCTCTTCACCCTGTTTTTTCTGAGGGGGGGCATGGTGGTTCCAAATGCACAGAAAGAGATTGGAGAAGAGCAATAGGGAAGAATCTATATCACTTGCAGAGTCAATGGGAGCCCAATCTGCCTTCAATAGATCATTGTGAAGGGCAGAGACATTGAGTTTCTGTAAGTGAGAGGACCACATGTATTTGGGAGCTGCATGCGTGTGTGTGTGAATCTTTCTTATGCAAAAAGTGATGCAGTAATCACTAATAGCATCTGAAATGATACCTGCTGCTGAGATACAATGGGGGTGGGAGGACAGATCCCAGTTGAGGAGGGTGTGGTTCTGGGAGCGGGGGTTTGGGTGAGTGGGCTCCTGGATCAGCTGAGTAAGGTTTAGAGCTTTCAGTTTAAAAATGGCGGACATAGAGGAGGATGAGAGCCAGTGAAGGTTGAAGTCCCCGAGTAGCAGCAGCTCACCGCTGGATGTGAGGGAGGAAATAGAGGAGATGATAGAGACTAGATCATCAGGAGATGTTTTAGGAAGGACATAGAGGGCCCCAAAGTACAGCGGGGCTGTGGAGGGGGAGGATAGTTGTACTATGATTACTTCATGTGAGGAAGTTCGGGCTTCTCTAAAAATGATGGAACACAAGATGGATTGTCTAATACATAGAGCAACCCCTCCCCTTCACTTCCCTCTGTCTTGACGAAAAAGGTTATAATCAGGGATGGCGATGATGGAATCAGGGGTTTTACAGGACAGCCAGGTTTTGGTTACACAAAGAATGTTGTCAGGTAATTTGAGTGACCCAAACTTTGAGCATGTTGAGTTTAGGAAGTAGGCTACATACATTTACATGAAAAGACCTTAGTTCCTTAGGCAAGGAGGAGAAACCTGCATATGAGACTGCATGTGGTGGGGCCAAGGCTGAGGGATTTGACAGAGGACCTGGACTGGGGTGTATATCGCCGGAGAGATGCAATAGAAATAGGAGAAGTGGGGGGTTGGGAGGGTACCTTGACTGTCTGTGGATATGAGAGGGGGTTTAGGGGGTGGAGATGGGAGGCAGGACATAGCTTCAATATTAAGAAGACAGGAGGGGAGTAAACCAGGGTGAGTAAGAAAGGAGGAATGGGGGAGTGGGGGATGAGGGAGGCAGGCAGGGGAGAGCAAAAGGAAAGGGAACAGAGAAATGCAAAGAAATAAGGGGGTAGGAAAAGGAAGTAACATTTTGGGGGCAGGGGGTCAAGTTGTGTGGGAGAGAGCTAATTGAGGGAGGAGTCATAAAGAGGAAATAAGGAGAGGAAAAACAGCAAGAGGTAGAATGGTAAAGGCATGTTAGGAGACAGGGAGAGGTGGGCAGGGGTAGGACAAAAGTGATAACTGGAGGATATTAACAGAGATTAAGGATACAGTCAGAGGGGGAAGGTGAAGATATGAGGTAAGATAAGAGAAGCAGGCAGAGGAGTAGTCAGGTAGATTGGAGAGGCACACTAAGAACAGGAATGGCTCGAGAAGATGAGAAGACCTAGGTGAGAAAGGTAGCAGGTGAATAGAATAGTTGTATAGAGTTGGAGGGGCACAGTGGACTAACACTGAGCTGAGGCACAGTCTGGGTGGCTAGATAGGCAGCCACGGTTGTTGACTTCACAAGGAAGAAAGGGGGAAGTTATGTTGAGGGAGGAAGGTAGAGTGGCACAAAAGTGAGGGATAGAAAAGAAAGGGATAAGGCACTATAAAGGGTGGCAGCCTAAGTAACATGAGAAGGAGTGGGGAGATATAGCACCGAGACCATGTAGAAGGGTGTGGGGTATGACCTCAGCTTAAAATAAATGCAACTTTGCAAAAAGTTTTATTTCTTTATTTATTTTTATGTTAATTACTAGGACAGTGACTTGCAACAGTTTTTAAGGTCAATAGTAGCAAATGCTATGGGGAAGTTTTCATAGGGATAAAGAGGTTTTCATTTCAGTGCTGTAAGCTACATTATTATTGGATGAGCAGTAGAGCAGGGGTAGACGGAGTATTACAATAATAAGCCAGATACAGTAACAGGCCAGATACAATTACAAGCCAAATACAGAGCAAGCCAGATACAAATACAATACAAATTACATACATAAGTGCATATACTAATACACAGTATACTTCTTGAGCAATCGACATCATGCTACAGAAGGATCATTGAAGTACCCTTAACTTTTGAAACACAGGGATGTGTTTTCCCATGACACTGAATGCATACTTTGAATAGTTCCAGCATGTTTAATTCAAAGACAATAAACTTGTATTCCTGCCAGCATCACTGATGTTCAGGCAGCAAGAATTCCTTCACTGGAGACCTAGGAAGGGAGAACACAGCAATGTTGACCAAAGTCATAAACAACTGTGGTTGTAAAATCAGCCACCTGTCACAGAACTATGAATGTCAGAATAGTGAAACTGAACCGATGTTTGAAATGCTCTTCTTGACCTGAATGCTACAGTTCTGGCACACAGTGGCATTATGCCTTACATACTGCCACGCCATCCAGCCATGTTCACGGGGAGAGCAGGTCATCGGTGGCCAGTCATGGATGATAATGATCAGTAGTCATAGGGATCACACTCTCCTTCTCTGTGGAGGAGTGCGATCAGCTGCCGATGCTTGCCTGGCCCCTAGTGGAGGCTGGTGGATGGCAGATCTGTGCTGTTGATGGGGTGCAGAGGTGGTGCCAATGCATGACCTGACATGCACAGAAGCGCAGACCAGTACTGTATCCAGTGTTTGTTGTGGTTGTGTACTGCCACCAAACCCGTCATGGGGTTGTATCCCTGGGGGAAGATGATCTGCAATGGTCAGTGTACGTTGGGAGGTATGACGCAGTATGCTGCTCACTTTATAATGTAGGACTGTAGAGAACTGATAAAAAGAACCCCCCCCCCAATAAAAGGGCCCTATCAGTCACCCACTCCCCTTAGTTACTGAAATTCCTGAGAGTTTCCTTTTTTGGAGTCAGATTTTAGAATACATCTTTAGTGAACCAGCTTGTTTTTGTAACCATACAATTTTTGCTTTGTGTTTTGATGCAGTAACGACTGTCCCCCAAGATGCTGAGCTTGATTATTTAACAGTTGTAGTCCTGTCTGTTTGTTAACCCATGTTTGAAGCACAGAAGCACCCAAATGGGTATGGTGTTATAGTGATTAATCTGGATACTCTTCAGGTGACTGCTTGCACACAAACAGAAAAATAAGAACTATTACATGCCTATAACACAAGACCATTCAGTTGGCTACTGGCAAGGTGTTAGTGAAGTAATCCATGTATGAAACATAATTGCATGACTGTTTTCTTCATATCACAACTCACCATGCAATAACCACAAATCTAACTGCAACAATGATCGTTTCATTTGCATAGTGTTGTTTTCAAACATCAATGTGCACCATAACTGACACATTTATGACTGAGGAAACACTAGTCACATAAACACAGAATAAAGACTTTGTATGTGAGGAACAAAAAACTTACTGATGTCAAAACAAAGAGGAAGAAAAGTGAGTATAACCAACATCAGTAAACATTCATTATTTCTGATTGGTACTTTGATGATCACATAACACAACATGCAGAAAGGAACAAGTACCATTGGTCAACATGGCATGCACCCTACAGTGACTCTGAAATCTGTACATACAGAGTGGACTATTGAACAGAATGTAGAATGTGCATGCTATACTTTTAAACAGTGTTCACCATAATAGTATGCGTATAAGAAGGGAGCAGGGGTTAATGAGAGAGGAGCGATGCTATAGTGGGGAATGGGAGAGACTTCGCAGAGGGTGAGGGGGATACCAGTGTGGAGGGGAAGGATGTGTCAGAGGGAACAATGAGGGGGAGCAAGGATAAGTCTGGGTGGAGGGGGAGTCCATAGGAGAAAAGGTCAGGGTTTCCGCTGGTGTGTACTGTAGTGGTAGACATAGAGGTGAAAGGGTGGGGTGGTGAGACGATGATTGGAGAAGGAGGAGTATTATTGCTCAGGGATTCCATATTAAAGGGATAATATGAGGCAGCAAGGGGAATGGCATAGTTACATCTGGGTGGAGGCTATACCTGACATAACTGCAGGCTGTACAGGGCAGTAAATTCTTAACTGTGGTAGGAGGGGTAGTAGGAAACCGCATCTCATGGTATAAGTGGGCACGAATGAACTGGCATGTTAGATGGTGGAAGTACTGAGGGAGAGGTCTGAGGAACTGGGCAGGCTGTGTGAGGAGCTAGTGTAATTGGTGGCCTTCTCAGAGGTGCTCACAGAACCTTTTGCTGCTAAGGTGAGGAAAGTAAGTATTGGTGAGTTCAGCAACTGGCTAAAGGAAAAGTTTGGATCCAGGGGATACCGATTGGTGGGGAGCTGGGACAGAATTGAGGGGGGAAGAGTCAGGAGGAAAGTCAGGAGATATTTCATAGACAGGGCAGTGGATAAGTGGAACACTGTGCCAGAGAAGATATTAGCCGGTAGCATGGTGGATGGCTTTAATAGGGGATGGGACAGAGTGATGGGGGGGAGTCACTATTACAAGTGGAGGGGTGTGGGCTGCAGCTGCAAATGTATGTGGCTAGCTGCACAACTAAGCAGACTCGACAGATCGTGAGGTCTGTTTCTGCTGGTGTTCTCGTATGTTCATATGTTTGTAAGTCTGTGCCCTTATCACACAGCGTACCACAATAAATTACAAGGGGGTGCACAGATAGTGCATACTCCATCGTTGAAATTGACGATGGGATAATGTGTTTACACTGTCAAACACGTAAAAGTAATGGTTAATTGACTGTTACGTGCTTAAATATTCAAACTATTGAAACTTCTTTTCATGTGATTAACTTATCTTACCTCTCAGTACAATTACTTATGTCTACTTCACTAACTGAGCTGCTTGGAAAATCGCTGCGTCATTGATATCCTTTACTCCCTCACTTTCTGAGTCAGAATCTGAGCTAATAACTGGAGAAGACGTATAGAGGTGGAGGACCATGGCATTTGTCTGAACACCGACATCTTTAAATTTTGGTACTGACTGTATGGCTGTGAAGCAGACATAAATATTGCATGAGACACAATATGTATTGGTTTGCTATGTGAGTCAATGACAATATTTAAGTAGCTTTCAAGGTATTGTGTGTAATACTGTACAGTCACAAAGCTGTACATTATCAGGAATCTGTATTTGGGCGGACACTTCATCCCAAGAATGGAATCAATAACTGATTTTTCAGAGCTGGTCAATTGACCATGTGGCTAAATAAATAACTGAGCACCTAAAGACTTTTCCTGCACCACCAGTAAGCAGCATATTTAATTTATAGAATATAAATATTTTGGTCATGTATCAGTGATATATGTTCACTGATGCTAAGGGATGGTATCAGTGCTATGATTCAGACTACAACCTACCAGTTGCAGCACACATCAATGTGATGTGCTGCAGCATTACAATAATATCATACAAGACACCTGTCAATGAGGTACAGGGTGGGGTAACAAAACATGCAGATCCACATGTACAAATGCCCATGGACTTGTGAAACAACAGTGGGATAGATGGCAGAGGAAGACATACTTAGAAAATGGACTTTTTATTTCCTGGCATTTGATTGGCTGGTATACTTGCCAGGGGGATACATTAACCTACAATAGATGCCCAGGAAATAAAAAGTGCCAGCTCCAGTGCCGCTTCACCCACCAAAATATCTTTCTGCCCCAGCCTGCTTTCTGATTGGCTGAAGGCACTAATTTGAAATTGAAATCGTAGCCATTTTTTTGCCTCACTTAGTGAGATAAACTGGCCCCCGTGGCTCCTTAGTTCAGCGCCAACTGTCTCATGAAACTCCACACAACCTCCCTTGAACTAATTTCTGGCTACACATTTTTTATTTATTTATTTATATATATTGTTTTTAACAGTACAGTCTACTCCCATGACAAATATTCTCCATAGCTCCAGTTTCACAGAGCTGACTGCACTGGGTGCATCCCCTGTCCTGCTCTCTCTCCATCTCTCTCGGTCTCTCAGAGCAAGCACACGCATCCCTATCAACCGCAGTCGGGTACTACATGGAGAGTCTCCACTTGCTAAATATCATAAATGCCACCTTTTGCTTGTTTTTAATTAAAAAAATATCTTACTGTGAAAGCCGTCAGGATCGGCTTTTCAAAGTATTAGTCCCAGTGCCGTAGCTTAGCCTCCACTGAGTCTGTGATTGTAAAGTAAGGTAAACCTCGTCAGCTTCATGGCAGTGTCTCACTTATTCTCAGCATTGTTGCACTCACCACTGACACAGCATCAACATTCTCTCTACCTTGAATCCCCAGCTTCAGCCTCTTCTTACTGAATGAACTACCCCCAAAACACAGCCACAATGGTGAGAAGGGAAGGGGTGATCTTCCAGGTGCTACTGTGCCACAAGAATGACTGCGATTGTAGGAGCGGGGTGGGGTATCGGACTTCACCCAACGGCAGCCTGGAGAGGGAGAGAAAGAAAACAGAAACGCAAAATTAAAGCCTTAACATAAAGAAAAAAACTTACAGGGCTTTAACAGTTAAGTGAGTGTGTGTGCCGGGGGGGGGGGACAGGCAGCCATGACAATCAGCCCAAAAAGTATGAACTATGGAGGCTTGAGTATGACAAAAATCCCTAGGTTTAAAAAAAAAACATTCAAATGCAGACGTAGAAACTATTTTATTACAAAAATGTTACACTATTAACTGTTTTAAAATTTAAACAAACTTTTTTTTTACAAACATCAAATAGAGTTTTCCATTTTCTAAGTGCAACAATACCCTCCAGGGTGGGCGGTATTGGGCAATACTGGACCTTCCGGGGGCTATAAGGCCCTCCGCCTGCAGCCTTTGGGCCTCAGTACACCCCGGGTGGTCCGGTATTGCCCTACAGGACCTCCTTATGAATGAGCTTGCTCAATGGAGTTTTCCTGCAATAAACTTGAACTTGAATACCGCCCACCCTGTTGGGTATTATTGCTTACATATTGTCTAGTTCAATACGAAATGGAACCGGAATGCATGACCATGATCTCACCGAAAATAGTACCTGTAGGTGTCCCCACTAGTCTGCACCCACAGCTTTAGGCTGCCTCAGCATTTCCAGCTCCTGGCCTGCCAGGTTAAGTCTTTGCCCAAGCACTTGCCTCCCACCCCCTTTGCCCTACCACTTGCCTTCCACCCCCTACCCCTTGGCTCTTTTCTTTCCCTTTGCCCTCCCTATCCCAGCTCCCACCACCCCTCCTTGCCCCTCCCTACCTCACCCTAACAGTCTGCCTCATCCTCTCTCTCTCTCTCTCTCTCTTCCACAGGATGGTGGCAAACCATGTACAATGCCTTAGCACAATTTGAGAACTGCTCGTCATTGCAACCCACATACTGTTGAATCTTTTTGTACTCTGTATGTATAATTTACTGTAACTATATTGTGTCTTCTTGTGTTAATGTATCTGACATGGAACCTCTCAACAAGCATCCACTCACAGGTGTCATCCAAGACTTCAGTAAATAAATAAAAAATAAAATAAATGACTGGTATGTTACCATACCGCTGTCAACATTATTGCATTTTTTTATATTTACATTTGATAATCCTCACACTCCGTGGCTATAGGTGATGACAAAAAACAAACAATCAAGCTCAACGGAAACACCTACACACCCCATGGCTTGTCCCACCCAAAACATGCCCAGTGGTGGGCCCGTGAAGGTTTCTTCACCCCTCAGTGGAGCACAATAAAAATAAGTGGATGAGGCATTGATGGACCACCACGACTGAGATGACTAAGTGACACTTTTATGACTGAGGAAACACTTGTCACATAAACGTAGAATAAAGGCTGTGACCTGCTCCAGCTCCAAACTACCTAGGGGAAGCGAGTTGAGGTCCCAGACAGGATCAAATACCTTGGGATCCTCCTTGACCAGGAGCTGTCCTATAAACCTCATATTGACTCCCTTACCAAGTCCATCTACCAGAGGATTGGACTCCTCTATCACCTGGGAAACTCTCTTTCTGATGAGGCTTGATGAGCTATTGCCAGTTGCACTGTACTCCCCATCCTCCTCTATGGAGCCCCCCTACTACAGTACTTTAGAAAAGGGGAACTAAGAAAACTCACTGTGTTCTACTACAGAGTGACACGCTTTGCCACTAACCCCCTTCCCCCAGGAGGCACCACTGTGAGGTCCTAGCAGACCTTCACTGGCCCACTGTATGATACAAACTGGCCTACCCCTCCATTTGCCTGACCTACTGTACAAATTCACCACTACGGGCCCTCCTCCTCACCTGCATGGAATACTCAACCCTAGAGTACAATACCATGATGTGAGATCCTCGGCTAGCCATCCCCTTGACATCCCACAGGTACGGACCAATCTGAGAAAGAGTTCCTTTAAATACACTGCCCCACACCTATGGGACACACTCCCAGCAAATTTGGTTGCCAGGCCTGCTCTCCAAGGATTCAAGCGGGGTCTCAAAGTGTACCTTCTGGAACTTAGCCTCTGTGGATGCAATCGCTAGTCTCCCATTCTCCTGCCCATTCTTATGAATGTGTCAACCGTGACCACTGTATTCAATGCCCACTCCAGCAATTGTGTCAACTGTAATTATCTTTATTCCAACATTTTGTGCCATATGTACATTCTTATAAATTCTTGACTGTCTACTGTAATTATTGTCACTCAAATGTATGTTACAATTTTAACCACTGTATTATTGTCCACTGTACAAAATGTTGTGCTGTATGTAACTAATCTCGGTCGCCCATGAAAAAGGAACCTCTGGTCTCAGTGGGCTTACCCAGTTACCAAAATCTAAATAAATAAATAAACAGTGGCCAATGGCGATGAAAAAGAGCTAATGGAACACTAATTCCCAAATATCTCAAGAACCATACAAGGAAGAAATAAAATTAAAATGTCACACTATTCATGGCTTTCCAACCCACTTCTGCATGAATGTTTGCTACAAAAAATCTGTATCTCGAACTGTTTTCGAGATGTGGGCCCAAAAGGCGTCATGGCTGCTGCAGTTATTATCCTATGGGAACATTTCTGAACTTAAGGATGCAGTATCTATGGGCCTGTTCAATGTTTTTAGACCAAACCACCAAAATGCACATCTGTGGGTCTAGGGCATGCTACCCTGAAAATTTCAGACCAATAGCACAATGCATATTGCCACATTGAAGTGACTAAGAAAACAGCCACCTCAATGTTATCCAAAGGGGAAAATTGTGAACTTCGGAGCGGTGTAACTATGGGCCTGCTGAATGTTGTCATACCAAACCACTGAAGGGCACATCTGTGGAACTAGGGCTTCTGATCCTGAAAATTACAGGCCAATAGCACAATCCACCTTGCAACAATGAACTGACAAACAAAACAACACTTAGCTAAATGTGTTCGTGCAGTGTTGCCGTGATTACTTTAATGTTTTCATGATTGTCCTATCTCTATAATGGGAATGTTATTGTGTACCAAAAAAATGTTGTTGTGGTTACTTTTTCCCCTGAGTGCGATTCTTTGTGCAGCAACAAAAATGTTGCCGTGATCAAAAAATGGAAACATTTTAAAAAACATATTTCCAGACCAGCTGGTGACAAACTAATGCCAGGGGCATGTCACTCAGGGCCCGATTAGGTAAACACAACATATATACAACTGTTGATGTTTACCAAACTGCAGTATTTTTTGAATTACAGCATTTTTTCTCTCTCGCTAACTGAAAACAAGATGGCAACACTGCAACAATTTTGGTCAAGCTAGAAAACAAAATTTGATCATAAATGTTTTCGCAGTGCACACTAAATTTTTCCATAAGCTATAATGGGACATGAAAAAGTAGAATAACTTTTGAATGGAGCAATATTTTTTCACCAGATCTTCAAAAGGTACAAGTACAACCCAGGACACATACATACCAACAAATGTGAACCCACTAAAACACGTTCTTCAGTCCATTATGGGTAGGCAAAGAATTCACAAGTGTCAAATTTCACTTTTTCAGTACACTGCAGTTCCGTAATCATACATCTGACCAGAATGAAAACTTCCAGATCCAAGGATCTATGGTAGGTGGGTCTGAATGCCACATTTCAGGTAAATCGGACAAATGGTTGCAAAGTTATTAAAGTGCAAACTTTGAGATTTAACAAAGAAATGGCTACACAACACTAACTATAGTGGCACTACCATGCCACTATAATATAGACATAGATATAAACATATATTCCACATTAGGGTTAACACCCCTATGACCCCACCACCACCCTCCACCCTCCACACACCAACAGGCATCAGGGTGTGTGCTGCAGTCGTCTGCCTAACTGTCACCCCATTCCATGTGTAAAGAAGCTATGGTGTTGCAGTACAGGAGAATGGAGTGAGAGTTAGGCATGACCACCCCAATGCACACCCCGATGTCAGTTGGTATGTGGAGGGTGGGGGTGTTGGTGGGGTGGTAGGGGTGTTAACCCTAACGTGGAATTTCCACACTTTTTGTTGGTGTGGAATCAACCCTAAGTGATGCATTAATGGAGTTTTTGCAAAGAATTTCCTTTCTTTTTTTCAAAGTGTAATGTAAGTAGTAAATTGAATGTGTTGGTGGGAGCACAGGGCCCTTGGGCCCCATACCCCCACCTTGCTGCCCAGTTGTGCACAATGATATGTGTCTGTGGGAGTGTGGGCAGTCCAGGCCCTGCGCTCCCACTTACACATAAGTATGAAGCCATACAGCAGCCCTATAAGGCAAGGAGCCCTTGTATCACTAATTTGCCCATATCTTGGGAACCGTAGCAGCTCGAAAAAAAAATCAAGTGTCATAATCATGAGGGTGAGTAGTTCTTGCAGCATCCATCAATTGAATCTATATCTTGCAACATTTCTGAGATATGGTCACCAAAAAGCGTTGTGACTGCTAACACTGAGGGCGTAATAGTGGCCCACACACATGAAAATGAGCAATTGGAAAACTAATTCGTAAATCTCTCAGTAACTGTATAAGGTAGAAAAAAATTCAAATTTCATGGTTTTCATGGCTTTCCAACCTACTTCTGTACTTAGTCCCCCCTGTCTCACCCCATTGTATAAATATATAGTAGTGTGTGTGTGTATATATATATATATATATATATATATATATATATATATATACACACACACACACACACACACATATATATTAGAGGCAAAAACTCCATTTAATGCATCAGTTAGGGTTGTTCCACAGCAAAAAAAAACTAGGAATTCGGGTTGGGTTGAAAGCTGTGGACTAGCCACCCCAACTGGCATTGGGGTGTGCGTTGGGTCATCAGCTCTAACTCTTACCCCATCACATGTGTAAAGAAGCTTAGGTATAGGAGAATGGGGTGAGAGTTAAGACCGACAACCCCAACGCACACCTCGATGCCAGTTGGGGTGGGCTGGGGGGTCCAAAGGGGGGCCTTCAACCCTAACCCCAAAATTTCCTAGCTTTTTTTTGCTGTGGAACAATGTAAAAATAGTGATACATACAATTAATAGAAAGATAGATAATTACATAGACATATAGACAAAGAGTGAGAGACAGACAGGCAGTACAGGAATGGCGGTGAAGTATTGAAGTGACACCAACCTCACCCCCACTCCACAGACATGGACAGGCATTGGGGTGTGCCTTTGGGTCATTGGCCATAACACTCATGCCATTTCACCTCACCCTACCCTGCAGACACAGACAAGAGTTGAGGTGTGCCTTGGTGTTTTCGAACTTTACACTCACCCCATTCCATACAGAAATATACTGAAATGGGTACAGCATAAGAGAACGGAGTTAACTTTGGCACTGAAGAGTCAAAGACACACCTCGATACCTGTCACTAGCTGCAGGGTGGGGTGGAAAGGCATGAGCATTACTGTTGACAATCCCAAGTCACACCCTGATGCCTGTCAGTCCCTACAGTGCAGGGTGTTATCGTCAGAAACCCTAATGCCCTGGACGTTTCTTGGTATTTTCACTCCAAGTTTTCAGCATGGGCTTTTTGTGACCCCACCGCATGAACAGTGACAATATCAGTTCATTAACTGAAAGGAGATTTTGCACAGTGACTGTGCCATTTGGCACCACTAGTGCAAAAACACATTTTGAACAGGATGTAAAAAATGACAGCTATACATTTCTTGCTTCAGTAACTGCACAGCACATCTGTTGCAGGACCTGCTTATTGACATTTTATATATGCTATGCAATGCACTGCTGCAATGGCTGTATGGTTGAGCGAAACCTGGAGGTGGTGGTGCATGTCAAGATGAACAACTCAGAGACTTGTAGGAGGGCAGTGGCTAAGGCCACGATGCTGGGATGCATCACTAGAGGGATCACTCCAGAAGGAGGGAAGTGATACTCCCTCTGTATAACTGCTTGGTCAGGTCCAGAAAAAGGTAACCAAAATTATCTGGGGCTTGGGGGAAAGGACCTAAGGGGAGAGGCTTGAAGAGCTGACTATATACATGTTGGAAGAGAGAAAGGACAGTGGGACATGATAGAGGTCTTCAAGTACATGAAGGGGTAAACAGGGGTGGCAAAGTCATGGTGCTCTGAAGGAAGAAGGGGGCAACTAGAGCGCATGGTGGAAGCTGGAGGGGAGATACTCAGGGGAGAAAGGAGGAGATGCTACTTCAGTGAGAGGGTGGTAGAACCATAGAATGCACTGCCTGGGGGACTGGTGGAGGCAGAGACTGTGGAGGGGTTCAAGAGAGGGTGGAACAGGTACAGGGGAAGGGTTGTGGAAGCAAAGTCCAATGATGTGAGAATACTCTGGACTGGGAACGAAGAAGCTTGAGAGGGTATGGGGGGGTGCAGCAATGTCAGCTCCCAGGGTGGGGACTGACCAAATGAGCAGACATGAAAGCCCACTATTCCTATTTTGTTGGCATCTTTGTATGTTGGTATGCTTACTACACCAACATCATGAACCATAAAACAGATGACTGCAGTAACCAGGGAGGCAGTAAAGTACAGTAGTTTAAGGCTCTTAAAGATCAGTCTACCCAGAATTTGCAAAGACATATGTTATGCTGAGTTTTTCAATATGTATGTTAAATCCTAGTGTGTTCTTCCCTCTGTCTGCTATTAGAAGTTTTTGCTAAATTAGCCTGCTAGCTGTATGATAGTTTTATGACCCCGGGGATCTCCATCACAATCAGGTTTATTGGCTTTCTTTTTCTTACAGTACACCCTGTCTCATGTGACAGTGATGTAGCCAGGCCCTTAGATTTAGCATGTGCACAGAAAACAGCTGCTAAATAGCTGTAATTCATTATTTGTGTTTTCGTGTGTGTGTCAGGTCTAGCTAGCAGTAGTAAGTGTTTTCATTTTAAAATGTTATTTTATCAAACTACACACAACAATAAAAAGTGTAGAAATTGCCCCAGATTATCAATGCAATAATTAGTAAAGACTGTAGTTGTTTTCTTACAGAACACCTACTTAGCTCTCAAATATTTGCTAAACTGTAAATGTAGGTATCATCATTCTACTAGAAGGAACTGGGAGTTAGGGCTGATTTTGCTCTGTGACATGACTTTCATTTAATTTTTTGTTTGTTTTTTATTACAAATGTGAAGTGTCTTTTTAATAAAGTGTAAAAATATGTATGTGTGAGTTATTTGGTTTGGAGAATGTTTGTTTTATTATTTAAAAAAGTTTGATACACTAAATGTGCAGTGCAGAGTACCATTGTAAAATGGAATCAAATGTGTAGCTGGAATAGTCACTGTCATCCTGTTGCTTTCATGCCATGCCACAGGCAGGAGAAAAGCTGACTTTAAAGTATTTTGCTGTTTCTAGGCTGCAGCTTCCTCCCATACACTTCATTTGTAAAAAAAAAATGATCTTGTCACAGACCAGACCACAATCAGCACTAACTACTAACAGAATGCTAATACCTCCATTTACAATTTAGCAAATACTTGAAATCTAACTGGGTGGGGTTTCTGTAAGAAAACGGCTAAAGGGCCAGATATTCAAAACTTTGCTCTGGGGCTAAATTAGCATTGCCCAGCAGGCAAACTTAAGCCGGAGCACAAAGCAAGCCATATTCAAAAGGAATAGCCCAGGGCAAACAGCTTCTGAATATAGTATGGGAATGAGGCCGGGCAAACTGGGCTGGAAGTGCAGGGCAAACTTAGCCCTGGAATAAGACAGCTCTGAATATGGCAACCAGGAAGTGCAAACCACAACAGTAACACAGTGCACAGCGATGTGAAGGTAGGTAGAGGTGAACTATGTGGCCAATGTGTGTGCCAGCAAATGCGTGGACTCAGTACAGCTGCAGGCAGCAGCGATGTAAAGTACAGTGTCAAAACTGTAAAATATTCCCAGAACTGTTTATGCTGGTTTAAAGAGAGACAACTCATAGCCCAGTGCAAACATGTTTGCCCGGGCGCTAAACTTTCCATATTCAAGGTGGACATGCAAAAGAGCCTACTTAGGTAGTCTCTGGGCAAACATCCAGATTAGCATCTCATTATGCCCTGATTTGCATGTGGTTTGCACCGGGCTAATGGCTTAGCCCTACGCTAAACCCGCACAAATGTGTTAGCGCTACACAAACAATTTGGGGAATGCTATACGGTTTTGAACACTGTACTGGGACAATACAGCATAGGCAGAGATGGTGGTAGTGCTGCATGCAACTGTCACACTGTAGGTCATGCTACAGTGCACAGCAGACACTACAGTAGCAAGGAGGCCAGTAGTGTGTGGACACAGCAATGCCAATGGTGTGTAGGGCAGTGATGATGGCTGCACTATACACAGTGAGAGGCCCAACCTGCAGGTGTTTACTGATGGTGGACATTACTGTTATGCTGTTGTGTGACCCACAGATGCTGCACCTCTGGCATGGGATGCTCACAGTGACATATACATATCTGGCTTTGTGTGCTGTGGCAGTTGTACAGCTGTGCAGTACGTGGCCAGGGGGCATATATTATTAGAAAGGAACACTGGTGTTGGGGTATTCCCAATACTGGCCCATGTGCACTGCATGATGTGTTCCAGCCTTGTGGCCACACCTGGTCTTTGGCACAGCCTGGCCACCCATACACTCTCCCCTCAATATCCTCCATGCCCACAGTGCTGCATGTGTGTGCTGGCATCTGTTGGTGTCCACAGAAGAGTGGTCCACAGTTGTGTGCTGTATGGCCACTCTGCCATGTTGTCTACTGGCAGCAGGATCACCACTTACTGCATGGCATGGCTGGGAATGGAGGCAGATGATGGCATCATTGTGATGCCATCAGTTAGCAGTATGTTTCCTCTATGTCTGGCTTTGTCTATGTGTTATATTTATTTGTTAGGGTTGCGCAAAGCTGCACAAAAGCAACGCGAACACCACACAAAGCCAAAGTGTCATGCAAAGCTGATTGCCCAGGGTTAATACAAGCTTTTCCTGAGCGGTAATGTGCACTGTGCTAAGTGTCATGCTAAGTCATGCAAAACCACTTTGCGTGGTGCTAGTCGCTGCATATAGCATTGTGCCTGTATTCATGTCAGTTTGCCCCTTGCATACATTGTGATTTTGCTCAGTGCTAATGCTGTTTGCCCACGCTATTTGGCCTTTTGAATATAGCAGATCCATGCTAATCCCATGCTAAACCTATGTATATGTTTTTTGCTCGGAACAAAGTTTTGACTATCTGGCCCAGAGTCTGTTAATTATAACATTTTATAGCATTGATGATCTGGCCAGTTTCTGTGTTTTTATGGTTGTGTATAGTTTGATAAAATTAAAAATGTTTAATTAAAATACTCTAGCTAACTAGACCCAATACACATAGAAAACAAAAACAGTGAATTAGAACTATTTAGTAGCTGTTTTACAGAAACCCCAGTTAGCTTGCTCCCTGGATAAGAACACACAGCTCTGCTTTGTGAACTGATTTTAAAGCACTGCACATGCTAAATCTAAGGGCCTGGCTACATCATTGTCACATGAGACAGGGTGCATTGTAGGAGAAGGAAAGCTAATACACCTATTTGTGATGGAGATCCCCAGGGTCATAAAACTACTATACAGCTAGCAGGCTGATTTAGGAAAAACTCCTAATAGTAGACAGGGGGAAGGACACACTAGGACTTAACATACATATCAAAACATTCTGCATAGCATATATTTTTTTTGCAAATTCTGGGTGGACTACTCCTTTAATTGCAAATCTGGAGATCTGGGCTTAAATCCCATAGCCCCCGCAAAAAAAATGAACATTTTCTTACAGAGCTAATTGGCACTAACTGCTTATAGAATGCTGTTACCTACATTTACAGCTTAGCAAATATTTTAAATCTAACTGAGTGGGATTTCTGTAAGAAAACAGCTAGAGTTTTAATTACAGCATTGATGATCTGGGCAGTTTCTATGCTTTTATGCTTATGTATAGTTTGATAAAATTAAAAGTTTTAAAATTGAAACATTCCTGCTAGCTAGACCTGACACATATAGCAATTAAAAACAGTGAATTAGAACTATTTAGTAGCTGTTGTCTTATAGAAACTCCAGTTAGCTAGCTCTCCCCTGGACTGAGAATGGAGAAGCCCGATTGGGCGGGGGGGCAGCAAGGTCTGCTCCCAGGGTGGGGACTGACCAAAGAAGCAGACAAGAAAGACAGCTAGGCCTATTCTGCTGACATTTTTGTATGTTAGTATGCTTACTACACCAACACCACGAACCATAAAACAGATGACTGCCACAACTAGGGAGGCAGTATTGCACAGTGGTTTAAGGCTCTTCTCTGCAAATCTGGAGATCTAGGTTTGAATCCCGCAGCCCCACACAAATGTGGAGTGTCTTTTTAAGACAGGATAAAATACTGTGAAATGATTTTAAAGCAGTGCACATGCTGAATCCTACTACCACATTCAAAACATCATACCCTACCTTCTTACCACATATAAACTCAACTATATTAAAAAAATTATTCTAGGCACTTTTTTTTTTTTTACCAGGAGAGACACACTAAGCTGAAAGCTTGTTTACAGGTGTGACCTGGGAGCAAAAGGAAGTTAAGTGATTTGTGCAGGGTCACACAGTATGCAAGTGGGGGCTGTGGGAGTCAAACCCAGTTCTTCAGGTTTGTAGCTCAGAGCCTTAAACCACTGCCTGCTTAACCATTTACAATATGGTTACACTTATATATAATACATACATACTTCTCAAACTTGAAAGAAAAAATACAGTTTATCATCAAAGTCTGTATTTACCAAGTACTGTGCCCATGTTTAAAATAATTTGAACCCCCCACCAAAAATGTGCCCTAACATGAAACTGTATGTTTAACCGTAAAGACAAGTAAAAATGGTATTTCTAAATGCATTACTAACACCAATGCTTTCAAAGTTTTGAAACTACTAAAGACAAATTATATATAAACTATACATATATAAAATGTTTAAGAAAAACATGTGGCTCTTACTGTAAATTAAAATGTGTCTAGGTCTCCTTATGAGGCCCCAGGTGGCTCTGATAATCATTTGTTCCAAAGGATTTTTAAGTCAATTTGAAGGCATTATAAAGCTTCTGTTCTCCATTGCACAGGCATGTCTGTTGTTTGATAAGGTCCCAAACTAGTGTATCTTGTTACAGCATGACAGAGGCTATCTCATCCCCCCTTCCACATGAATCAGAAAAAAGTTTGGGGTGGAGGCGGAGGTGGATCTACTCAAAAAAAAAAAAAAACTAATGCTGCCTCCCACTACTCAGGTTCCAATTCTTGTACCACCCATTTAAGAAAGAAAATAGTACCCTGCCACCATTGACTAACATGAAAGTGTATTTATTTGAGGGTGGAAAACATTGCTTGGAGGAGGGTAAGGTGTAAGAGATTATTTACATCTTCAATCAGTTCCACGGACAGAAAACATGACATCTCTACTTTTGTACATGCAAAACGTCTGCAGGCTCCACCCACAACCGTAAAAAGGAAACGTGGGCACACATTTCTTAGCCCCCAGAAAAGCACCAGGCTGGGAAGGACAAAACAATACTGCGCATGCGCAGCATCACTACAGCCCCACTAACCAAGGACTACTTCTTGTGGTGAAGCAATAAAAAACTATAAAATAAAGGGAAATACAAAACAAACCTTTTATTTACTATTTTCTATGTGCAAAAGAAAGGGGGCAATTGCATAATCGCAATATACCACTCCAGGATGTGGTTTATGCTGGTATTTACAATGTCTGGTGTGTTTTGCTCACTCGGCCTGAAGCCTCGTGACCAAACAACATACCAGGCATTGTAAATCCTAGCATAATCCATACCCTGTCATGGTATATTGCATAAAGAGGACAGGAAATCATTTCTAACTGGCAGCTGTTTATAAAGTTCTTATTCTCAGAAATGATATGCATTCACCTAAATTATCCATATTTAACTGTACTTGAATAAAAAGCGATATAAACAGTTGTATTTTGCATTGTCTTCTTTTTATGGGCAGCATTCTATTATAGTTCTCCTCATGGAACCAATAATTTGGAGTTTTAACTATGTCATGGTTTGTGCACAGAACTCTAAACAGGGTTCTGATAGGTCAGTGGCTCATAATTAGCATTCTGTACACAAATAGTGAATAGTAAAAACTTCACATAAGTGATTCCATGAAGTGAACTGTAATAAAATGCTGCACATAAACTCACAACAATGCAAACTACAGTTTTACCTATCACTTTTTATTCAGGTACAGTTAACTATGGATACTGTCGGAGAATGTACATCATTTCTGAGAATAAGAACTTTATAAACAGCTGCCAATTTGCACAAATTTCCTGTCCCCCTTAAGTATATCAGCTCCACCTGCAACTCACCTGCTAGCCCTGGAAAAGCACATTGTGTTCCTGCAGAGAACCAAAGCAAGCTAACAGTAGCCAGTTTCATGTTGACAAGAAGCCAAAAAAAGAGCAAAGCCTTCCACATCCACGAATTCCTCAACTACAAATAAATACAGCCTGCTTTATCCCAAATGGCAAATTACTATATTGTTTTAGCAGAAGTTTCCTTTTTTTGTCCTGTGTCGTCTTTGTTTATTCCACAAGATAATGTGAAATAAAAAATGAAAAGTTCTGGAAATCCTTATTGTAGAAATTGGATACATGATGTGCAGTCGTGTGCGCTATGGAAAATATTTTCTATATCACACTTTTGCCCATAATGTATCATATATATATATACATATATATATATATATATATATATAAGCTCCCACAATTGCAGCAGTTGGTATCATTGAGGGCGCTTTCCCTAGACATCTGTCTGGATTTTGTTACACTATTTATTTCATGTCAAAGTCCTTGCCATTCTGCTTGTACTTTTGAATTGTTTGAATAGCATTCTTGTAAATTTTATTTTTTATTGGGATCTTTCAATTATTTTTGTCTTGAGCAGACTACCTCTGAAACTGCAACTTTGAAAGCAGACATAACCAAAAGAAGCATAACAACCCCCTATATTTATTTCTGTTTCTATGTTCATAACAATATTCTACATCTATCAAAAAGGTTTTATGAAAATTACACAGGTTTGAAAAGATTTTATGTATAAAAACATACAAATATTTCCCTCTTTTTGGGGAAATATCAGTTCAAGAGGGTGTCATAGTATTGGTAATTTACTCTCTATGTTTTGTATTTGTGGAAAAAATGAAGCAAGCATCACGACAAATGATGTGTCCTTGTTTGACATTTTCTTTCACACTCATGTTGACATCTAAAATATTGATGTTATGCCCACATAAAACAATCTGACCCCTTCTGGATTTTTTCCATAAAGTCAGATTAAGTCTCACCAGTGTAATTTAAGGACACGCATGTCAACCCATGTTTTTTGTTGTGGATTTTACAAGTTTAGATGACCTTCATGTACTCAGCAAAAGATTATGGCTTTGACATGGGGTTGCTGATACAGCAGGGAATGTCCTTAAATCTAGTAAAAAGCAGCTAAGAAGAACATGTAATTAGATGTAGGGCTGATGTTGAATATAGAAAGACATATCCATTCTTTCCTAGATGAATTTGGGAAGAGATTGAGAGAAACAGGTATGCCTGGTTGTGGGAGGAAGCTAGTGCCAACCTTCATCCAAAAGTAAACAAGTTTGAGCGAATTAAAGTGTATTGTAACATGGCACTAAAGATAGCAGTGAAATGGAGAGACGAGATTGGTCTGAAGGCATCAGCTGATGAAACATGAGCGATGATTAATCCACCAGTAGAGCCCCCTCCTGTGCTACCAGAACTGGCCACAATGTCAAGTGCTAAGTGGGCAATATGAAGTCTTAGCTAGAGCCCCCTGGCTAGTGCATGTGGCTGACAAAGACCACACCTGCTACTGTGAGCATGCAATATAGTGGGATTCCATAGTGCTGTAGAGGGTGCTTCATAGTGCATTTTAGGGAATGTGTGTGTGAACGAGGGACGTTGATGCAGTATATATTCTGAAGTGTGGTGGTGTCACTGTTTCACGTAATCTGTACAAGGCATTGCTGGTGCAGGAGTGGGATAAGATGACCATGCACGTGAGAGACCGACAGGCTCCAGTACCCTACAAGACAGCAGCAGAGGTGGGTAAGGCGACTACTACTTCAGGTCAAACGCTAATAGTCCACATTTCAGTGTTCTCATCAACATACACACAAGTAATGGAAACACATGACTCCGTTCATATTTGTTAATCACACTTGTAAGTTGTACAACTGCCCCAGCAGGCACCGCTGTAATACAGCATCGACAGACACAAAATGTTCACCGACATGAAAAAAGTGTCATTAGCAATCAGCAAAGGGCACTGCAGTTTACTCTGTGAAAGCAGAACCTTGCATCCTGCGCCTGCTCTTAAACTTCTCCACACTATCTAAATTGTTGTCTGTGGTACAATGTGAATGTGCACGTTTGTGTACGGGAAGGCTCTGTAAATTTGCACAAAGTGGAGGGCAGTTCTCCCAAAGACTAATAAAGATCGGACGAATCATAGTGTGCTGCAAACTAACACAATATTTCCCCAGTACATGTTTTGCACTTGCCATGTTACAAGCGCATTAATCACCTCCAGCTTTGGGCTGTACTGGTGGATTAATGCCCGGTGGGTGGGTGGTTGGAAGCACTTGGCCTTCAGCCTCATGTACCAATCACCCCCCCCACCTGGGCATTAATCCACCGGTAGAGCCCCTCCTCTGACAGTGATTAATGCTTACTTATGAGAGACTATAATTTTTGAAGCATGGCAGAGCTCTGCTAATAGACTCTGAATGAGTAGTGGACAAGGCTGGCCAAGAGGCAATTTACAGTGTCAGAATGGTTCATCCGGATGGAGAAACAGTTCTTGCTCCACATCCTGAGTGGTACTATAGTTTAGTTTCAGGGGTTATACAGAATTTACATTTCTCATGGGATGTTATTAAATGGTTTTCTGATTATTTGAGGAATATGTCTCATGTTAACTCCATTGGAGGAGGGTCTTCCTTGCTTAAACCAATCCTATGTGGTGTACCACAGGGGTTGATTTTGGAGCCATTTATTTTTTTCACTCTACATGAATATGCTACCTAGAGTATGTTCCCAGACTTCTCTGATTATGTATGCAGATGATGCAGTTTTGTATGGGACTACTGCATGTCCCAAAAGCACTCTCGAGATGGTCCAGGCTGATTTTGATATTCTACAGAATTGGTTAATTTCAAACTGTATGATATTAAATTATAAAAAGACAAAATCAATGGTGTTTACGAATAATCAAAAATGTAAAGACTTGCCTTCAGTTATAGACTTTAATGGTAATGTTATAGAAATGATAGACAATTTTAGGTTTATGGGGTTGGTTTTAGATTCCAAGTTATCTTTTGAATTACATATTAACAGTGTTAGGAAGACTACACACCAAAGGCTGGGAGGCTTACACAGAGTCAAATCTTGTCTATCAAGTGAAGCTAGGCATCAATTGGTGCATAGTTTTCTATTAAGTATTTTGGACTATGGCCTTAATGTCTATTCTGCGACTAGTATTAAGCTGCTTGATAGACTTCGGGATACATATAATGCAATAAATCAATTTATGATACATGGCTCTGTTTGTACACACCATTGTCTTCTATATAGACAATCTAATTGTTTGTCTCTTGACAACAAAGTTTTATTAAAAATGGGCACTTTTATATCTCTAGTAGCTTCCAGGTTTGTCTGCAGCTGCATCCAGGCTCGTCAGCCCAGCAGAAGGAGAAGATTTCCCGTCCAGATTCAGCAAGGGGTGTGGAAGAACTTGATTTGAAGATTTTGCCTGTCCAGCAGAAAAAGATTCTTTACATTTTAATTTGACTGTTTTGTTAGCAAATGAGGATGTCCCAGAAACTTTGATTCATTAATAGACACTCCTGAACTGGACTGCAGTGCTAGCAGGCCTCATGCCTATCCAAGAACTGTGTTTCAGCAGACTTCAGCCTAGGAGAGACTCTATGTATAGTGCATTGGCACTCTGGACTTTCTCCTTAGTATATTGAACATTGTAGGGCTTCCCTTCCCAAAAACATTTTTGTAAATCCTTTTATTTTCTGTTTTTGTACTTTTATAGAAAAAAACCTTTCAAAGAATAACCTTTTTGTGATTGTAAAGTATCTGTGGGGGAGGTTTGGTCACTGTGTACTTTTGCAGGTTGTGTTTTGTTTGCAGAATGTGTTTTGCAATCTTTTCTTTTGCAGGTGTTCCTCAAAGAAGAAAAGAAGACATGAAGAGAATTTGTAGCACTCATTTGAGTTTTCCTTTTTAAAGTTGTTAGGTTTGGTGTAACTTTTTAGTACAATGCTAACCATTTTTCTGCTTTGCAGGTGCAGAGTTTTGTAGTTCTTAGATTTAGGAAACATAATGTCAAGTGCATGTTTCTAAAGTGGGCTACAGGTCTAAATAGTGTAAAGTGCTTTTTGGATATCTGCGCCTGGTAGGTAGCATAGGTCAGAGAGCTTTTCCCTAGAGGGCAGAGGGATAGACAGGCTAGAGGTCCTAACTTAAGTATGTGTCTTCAGTGCTGATCTATTAGGACATGTTTTAGGCAAAACATTGGAGCCACTGAAAATCCATGGCTAATCGTAGGGTAGGAGTGAAGTTTCTTCAGTGGGCCTCAATCCTTTGGTGTTACCTGCTTGTGCCTAGCACATAGTAAGGGAGGACTTAATCAACCCTCTCTGTAGGGAGCACAGAGATAGCAGGGCTTGGTCCTGGACTGTAACCTGGCTGTGGATAGCCAGTGTGCCTGGTTGCTGTGAGTGTAATCAACCAGTACCCTGGGGTTACTAGAATCCCATTAGTACTAGTTTTAGGCAGGTAAGAAAAGGCAGCTGTTGGGGAGCGTATTAGGGGCTTTCTACATAATGACATCATTGTTTACTCAGCTAGCCTGAGACAGGGATGATTATGTCATTTAGAACTCTCGCAGCAGCATAACCATTTTTGAGTCAGCTGCTCAGGAGAAGCATAGAATGCTCAAATTAGAGTGACAGAGTGGCAGGAGGCCTGCCAGTGGTGCTCTGAAAAGGTAGCCCTGATAATTTCTCATCCTAGTTTGGTAAAATCCTCCTTTTGTCATTGAAGTGGTAGAGACTGTTTGCCTTTGGGGCTGTTTAATTTCACTCCAGGGGGAGTGAGAGGGATTGTAATGTCTTGTGGAATCAAGGGGCAATACCTTAAAGGTCATGAAGTTTATAGCTGCCTTAAAGGAGGACCATGAGTAGAATCTGACACGCTACCAGAGAGGAAAGGGTGCCTTTCTTTTGTTCTTTAAATGACTTGGAGGAAGAAGCAACTAATCTGTGAGTACAGACTTTGCAACTGTCCTCTTAGGGATTTGTCTGAGGGGTGTGTGCCCTAGATAAAGCTAGATCACACCGGTCAGGACCTCTTTCACCATGAAATGTGCTGAATTTAAAGTTGAAGTTGGGAGTCTTTAGCAATTCAATGGGAATTGAGGACTCTTTTGGTGTAACCCTGAAGGAATGGCAGAGACTGTTTTGAGGCAAAGGGTGGTAGGAACACCATCTGGGGTCTCAGACAGGGCTAACTGGTTCATGGAATGTCACACTGACGTTATGTCTGTGAGCCAGTTAATCTGCACTGTTGCACTTTGCTAATTAAAGCACTTTAGTTTTGACCTGACTGGGTGGTGACCTTTTCTTTTGTTTCATGGATGGGCACTTGTGTTCTCTATGCAACGGCTATGCACCAGGTGGATTTTTAAGTGTGTGGCACAGACCACAGGTATACACTTTGGAAAAGGAAATATGTGGACATGGTTTAAGTGTGTGGAACAGCCCACAGAATACACTTTGGAAGAGAGATAGAAATGTTTTAGTGGAAAACAGTACTACCAAGCAAAGTGTTCTGCAAAAAAGATTGTACCTGTATTGCAATAACAAACTGTTGGGGGACCGCCCTCACTTTAAGTAACATCTGTGAATAAAGCCATACTGGAAAATCCCAGCTACTGCTTTGAACATTCAGCTTATTGCTTCTGTGTGAAAGTTATTGAGACCCCTCAGCACTTAGGTCTAGCATACACCTAACGTCCTCTCTTCTGAACCTGGTTTTTAATACAAAGGTTCATTTTTTGTATATACACCAACCCCCCTGTCCTCTAGATAATGAGCCTGGCATACACTCTAACGCTTGGGGTGGTACCATGTGAGTAGTTCTGCCAAAAGTAAATGGTGTGCCATATATGGGGCACTAGTTCTTATAATGAGGGATGCCAGTTAGCCAATGCTGGCACGGAGGTTAAACATAGTTATGTCAGTGACACCATGTTGCGCACGGCTGACTCCAAGGCAAACTGCGCATGTGCGAGTATCACACACGCACAGTACTGTAATTACTGCAGTATTAGTTATGGCTGACTCTGGTGCAATGAGAGCACCACATATTCTTTTCAATGCTCTTGCCACTCCTAAAAGCTCTGCACAGCCATATCAGCTCTGACTAGATCTTATTTTATAAAGGTGAGAATATTAGTGGACGTAATTGTAAGCTGCAGGACTTTAGCAATATTCAGTCTTGGTGTTTGCTCAGTAGAGTAGTTCTTAATTCAAAGAAAACAAAGACAACAAGCTATACAGGACCTCTTAAGGCTAACAATATTGTTTTTTCTTTAGCACATCTACAAGGTGAAGTAATTGAAAGGGTGTATGAATTTAGATATTTTGCCTTTCATCCAAAGTCGTGTTTCGAGACGTAACAACAAGCTTCATGAGAGGCTTGGCATGCTTCACAATGTCAAACACTTTTTGGGACAGGAGTCTAGATCTTTCTAGCAAACAGCTTTCTTTTTCATTGATTTATTTCCATTGTTAAAAACAGCTCTCTGATTTATTCCACAGCCTCTGATGGAGTTTTGTTAAAATTAAAGGTTACATATTACTGTATCATTAGGTTTGCAACAGATCTACCACAGCTGACACATTATTGTGAATTGCATAATTTTATGAAATGCTATCCTCTTGAATTTCGTTTTGCGTAAACTTCATCTGTCTTCTTGCATTTAGCCATATTTGGGCTGCTATTTGAAAGCATAGTTCAACTTTTTCCTAAATTTTCAAATTCATTTGGCTGTAGATCACAGAGTAAATTCACCTTCCAAAATGTTTGTTTTGTACAAGAATAGGTCATGACTCATTTAGTTTGAGAGCAGCCAAGTTTTATAACAATCTTCCACAAACAGTAACTTCTTGCAAAAGTATTTCAGTTTTTAAGAATGAGTTCAAAAAAACTCTTGACAATTGGTCTGAATGTGACTGTATTTGATGTACTGCTATACTAACGTGTATTATTCATATTGTTGTATTATGCATTTTGGATCTGATCTTTTAATGTAACTTTTCACATATGAAAATGGCCAGTTATGCTAATATGCCTATAAGTACAACATTAAAATTAAATGAAATGAAAGAATAGCTTTCAGAGGTGCTGCTGATATGGGCTGCACTGCTAAAGGAACCCCTGTGGGCTTAGGTCCCCATCCTGTGGCAGCTTAAATCTTAAATATCACACCTTCAGGGGCTGAGAACCAAAGGTCTGCGTGGCTAATGCTTTGGGACTGCTGGGAGACACTGCAGGAGACAAGCTGCATACAGAGAAGGCGCCCCTCCTGAGACAAGGGACTAAGACTCAAGATATGGACTTCAAGGGGAGCAGAGCTGTCTGCCCGAGGGCCAGTTCTAACTGAATAATGACTGCTGAATGGAATGATTCATACTGATGGAAACTACGACTGAAAGGTACTGAAATTTCAATATACAGTAAGGTTAGAAATGAAAGGTAAATCCCAACCTCAGCATGAAGGGCTGGAAGCTATAAACATACTAAGACTGAATTGGTAACAGCTGAATCAGACTGAGTAGATTAAAATAACAGAGCAGAAAAGGGGAGTGGCTGCCTTCTAGGATGCAAGCAAAAGTAATTTGAGAATTCCAGTGAGCTGAGACATTTGCAGTGGCTTGATATGAACAACAAAATAGGAAGCCTTAAATAGCACAAGCCAAACCAGCAGAGTGACATAGGCAAAACACAGTGTGGAAACTAGAAGGCATACCAAAACCAAAACAGAAAGAAACACAGGAGTTAAATGAGGACAGGAATATAGCAGGAGCAGCTAAGTGAGAAAATGAAGGAAGCACAAACTGCGGCCAGGAAAGGTAGAAAGACAAAATGCTGTCCTAGACAGTCACAGAAGACACAAACTGAACAGAAAGCCCACATGTACAAAGAGAAATGGGTAGACAAACACAGGAGGAAGTGGGGGGGAGAGTCTCAGCAGAGCCTCTGACTGCAGCAAAGAAACAGTGCTTCTGAATGAGACTGGAGGAAGCTGGCTTAAATTGCTTAGGAAGGGGGGTAATGCTGGTTGCTCCCACCTACTGAACTACAGACATAGCCTTTATGTTTCTCAGATTACAGAAGCTCAGAAAGTTACCTTGGGAGACAAAACAACAGAATCTGAGGTAGGCAAAACTGGGGACACAGATGATTACCCAATGGAATTGGTCCAGGTGATTAAAGAAAATGTCACACCACTGCTAGTAAAGATATACAAGGAGGCGAGAGAGAGAGAGAGAGAGACTGAGACAGAGAGATGGACAGGCATGCTGTCAGCCACTAGTTATGATGTCAATGATGTTGTGCTCCTGAAGAAAAGGAAAGGTGAGTGAGACCCAGGGCTCGATTTTCAAAGTGGCCAAACTGCCACGGTGGGCACCAGATATATGGTGCACTGGGCTTGTGGCAATCTATTGAGATTTTCAATCCCATGCAGCAGTCGCTGCAAGTTAGACCAACTTTTTGTGGTCTAGGTTGTGGCAATTATGATGACCTGTTTTATGGTGCTTGTGCCAAAGATTTGGCACAAACTGCTATAAATCAGGTAGACTGTCACAACTGCATCCGACCTACAAAAATTAGGTACAGCTGTGGCAAAGATTACTAATACAGCTGTGTCGAAGAAAGGGTTTGATACAGGTCTTGATGCAAGCTCTGCTCCCCCCTTTGAAAATTGAGCCCCCAGTGTTCCTCATTTCGACCTATATCTTTGTTAAATGTGGATGCCAAAATATTTGCCAACATTTTAATAACCTGATTAGTAACTACATCTCTCCAATTGGCTCTAGTAGATCAAACAAGGCTTATATATGTGAGACAGACCAAACAAGGCTTATACATGTGAGACAGACATATCATAATATCCAGAGACTGCTGAATGTGATGCACAAGACAGGGCCGCTCGACTCGAGTAATTTTTGTTTTGTCAATGGATGCTGAAATGACATTTGACAGGGTCAAGCAGCCCTATCTACTTGCCACGCTGCATAAATCTGGGTTGGGGGAGCAGTTCATTGGATTTACACAGCTATAATACATGCTCCTGCAGCAGCCATCTTTGTGAATGGTGCAGATCTGGGAAATTCTTGTTGCATAGAGGGACTAAGCAGGGATGGCCTCTCTCTCCACTTCTCTTCACCCTAGCAATTGAGCCAATCTCAGCAGCAATTAAAGTTTATCAAAAGACACATGGGATTACATCAGAGAGGTGTATCTGTTATAAAATATCTTTATGCGCAGACTACACTCTGCTGTATCGTGTTAATCTCAAGGAGTCCCTACTGGCCATTAAATTCACAATCAAAATAGTCTCATCTTTTTGGGGGTATAAAATTAATTTCTCTAAATCAGAGGTTCTCTGGGTGGGCAGGGGAGGGGAGAGACAGACTCTTAAGAATTCACCATATCAAGTGGTGGAGCATGATATGACATACCTAGGTATTAGGGTATTTTGGAGAATATCATGCTTATATGGGCTGAACTATAACCCCAATACCAAAAGCACCTTTAGATTTTGAAAGATGGGAGAAACTGCCAGTGTCCTGGAATGACAGAATAAATTTGGTTAAAATGAATATCCTGCCAAGGTTGCTGTATCCTATGCAGATGTTACCAGTGGGACTCACTGTGCAGGACAGGAAAAGTGTCAGCAAGTGTATGACTAAATTTATCTGGAGTGGAGGAAGGGTCACAGGTAGTCTGGTAAGATTGAGGGCAAATAAAAAGGGGGAAGTGCTTTCTGGACCTTGACTTACACAACAGAGTCTGCCAAAAGAGGTACATTACTGGCTGGATAAGGTAGTGTAATGAGGATACTTGGCAGGATTTAGAATAGGAGGGAGCTCTGTATTGTCCAGCAGTATACTTGAGTATAGGAGGTTTGCAAAGATACTGGGAGGTGAGAACCCCTAACTCATTGGCACTAACCACACTGGAAAGGTAGCACTGGATTCACAGAGAGGAAGGTAGGAGTGAAGCATTCTCTTTATTGCTATAGATAGCAGGAAAGTGACATTTCCTGCCAGGACTGGAGGACCAGACCTTCCAGATATGGGCTCAGGCGAGCATTAAAATGTGTGGGACCTTCTTATTAAGGAGAGGATCTGCTGCTTTACAGAACTGAAGAAACTGACATACATATCTGGCAACATTACTTTTGATACCCAGAGGTTTGAAACTACCTAGAGAAAGAAGCTAAAGCACCTCAGAGGGAATATGTACCAAGTGAGTTAAGAGGGTGGATCCTACACCAACAGATAACAACAAGGAGAACTATAACTCAGGTGTACCAGACTCCATTAGGAGGGAAACCATCTCTCTCCATGAATTGCAAGAGCCAGTGGATAGAGGATTTGGGGACACCAGTTGACGAGGAGACATGGGCAGAGATTTGGCAGGGACATGTGGGATTATTTCTGTGTAATAGGTTTAAAGAAATACAATATAATTTCCTGAATTGGTGGTTCTGCCTGGCAATCATAAACAAATTTCATAGGGGCATTTCTCCAATGTATGGTAGATGTCAAGAATCACTGAGCGTGACCCTGGGAACACTTTCGGGTAACAGGCTCCTACTAATACTTGGTCTGCGGTGAGCAGGGCGAGCACATATTGACGCATGCAAAGACACGCACATCTGTGCGTGTCATGCATGTCGAGTATACGAGTGTTAGAATACTGAACAGGAAGAAAAGGTAAACAATGAGTACTAGAAACTTATGGGCAGCCAGAAGGAGATAACTGAGTAAATAAGCTGTATTTAAAGCAGAAATATAAAATGTCTTTTTTATTAGCCTGTACTTGAAACCATTCTGTTTCTTCATTATTGGTATTTTCATCCTGTCTTATAAATTTTTTACCGTGTTTTTTGCCTTGATTCTTTTTATGGGTGGTTTGGGCTATATGTATTCCTTTGTCCAAGCCTCTTCATGTCCCTTATGGATAAGGATAAAAAGGTCAGTAAGGTGGAGGGAATGGGTGGAGGGAGCTCCATTGGGAGATAGTAATCATCAAATTATAAGATTTACATATAAAGCCCAATACAGACAAACAAAAGGAAAAACAATAGTTAAAAATGATCAGAAAGCTAACTATAATAAAATCAGGAAATATTTGTCAAAATGGGACTGGAAGAAGAAACTTAAGGGAAAGGATGTAAGTATTTGGAAAATTATTAAGAAACATCTGGAATATTGTACAAATGAGTGGATGCCCCATGATTAGTAAATACAACAACAATAAAAGACTCCCATCTTGGTAGAACAGGGATATTAAACAAAATATTTAGAAAAAAGAAACAAATATACACAAAGTGGAAAATGAACTCTGTTGGCATCTTGCATACAGAGCTAAAACAATGTAATAGACAACTAAAAACTACAATAAGGAGATCTGAAAGGAATACAGAACTAAACCTAATAAACAAAACTAAGGATTATAAAAAACAAGTCTTTAATTACATAGGGACACTATGGGGTAATCAAAGAGAAACAGGTTCTATAATTACACAAACTAAAACTATTTCAGATTAAAGGGAAATAGCGTCAGAATTAAACACATACATAATAAGTGTGTTTGAGCCAAAAGAAGTACTTGTAAAGACAAATAAAACTACAAAAAAAAAATGATGAATATATTCCCATTACTGAAAAGAAAATTACAGATATAATCAAGAGGTTAAAATCAAATAGCTCAGCAGGGCCAGATGGCATAACTCCTAAATTTCTACAGGAATTGATAAATGAATTGGTGGGACCACTGACGTATCTCTTTAACATATCATTACAAAGTGGGAAGACAATACCGGACTGGGGACAGGCATACATTACTCCTATATATAAGACAGGATCAAGGGTCAGATGTAAAGAACTACAGGCCCATAAGTCTGACCTCAGTAACAGGTAAAATACTAGAGAAATTCATCCAACATAGGATACTAGAACACCTGGAAAAAGAACAGTTAGTAGATATTTTGCAACACGGATTTACAAAAGCAGGGTCTTGTCTCAACTTGATAGCATTCTTTGAGCCAGTAAATGCAGCCCTAAACAAGGAAGTACCTGTTGATGTGACATACCTTGATTTCGTAAAAGCTTTTGGTAAGGTATCACATAAAAAATTAATAGAACAACTTTATCAAATCAACTTAGAGACTAATATAACAGAATGGATAACATCTTGGTTGAAAGACAGGAAGCAGCGAGTGATGAGGAAAGGGTATCAATCTGAATAGGGGGAAGTTACTATTGGGGCCCCCTGGGATCTGTCCTGGGGGCCTACATTGTTTAATATACTAGTTAAAACACTCAAAACATCAGATAATGCATGGATAAGTAAATACGAGGATGACTGTAAACTAGGGGGTCTGGTGCAGAATCATTAAGAAGGCCAAAAACTTCAAGACAACTTAGATAAACTTCTAGCATGGACAAAAACAAATAAAATGATGTTCAACATATCTAAATGTAAAATAATGCACTTTGGTGCCAAGAATCTGAATTTTGTACATTCATTAAATAGTCAAATATTACAAATGACTACAGAAGAAAGGGATTTAGGTATAGTTATAACCAATACATTAACAACAGATGTGCATACAAAGAAAATGGTTAAAAAATGTCAGACGATATTGGGCTGTATCTTGGCAAATATAAAGAGTCAAGATAAAGAGGTGATTCTCCCTCTTTACACAAGTCTGGTAAGACCACATATGGAATATTGCTCACAGTTCTCAGCAGCAACAGCTGTAGACAGTCAGAAAATGAAGGACGGTATGCAAAGGAGAATAACAAAAAAGTGAAAGGATCATCCCATGACATATGGGGATAGACTACAAAAACTTGGATTATATTCTGGTAAATATAGGCAATTACAAGGGGATCTATGTTTAGTCTTCAGAGCCACTAAAGATCACTCACTGATAGAAAATATCGGAATCAGGAAATGTTAAGAACAAAACAAGAAAACTAGATCACATTACTATAGGTTAAAAGGTGAAATAAATACGACCAAGAAATGTTGTGATTTTTTCACACAAAGAGTAATAAAAAGCTGGAATGAACTACCAAAACATATAAATGAGAGTGAAAAAATATAAAGTTTTAAATATAAACTTGATCAATACATGGGAGACAAAAAATTTATGTACCACCAATAAGTGTAAGAAGGTGGCGAGTTCATCGAGGACAAATTGTCTACAGAACTCGAAACTCACTATGAACCTATGCACATACTTACATAACTTCTGGTTGCGCCCCTTTTGGGAAGACATTGGAGAAGCAGTTCAAGAAGTTACTGGAATCCAACTAGATCAAATCCCTATTACAATGCTTATGGAAACGGAGAAGGAGGAGGACGGAACATATTCCCTACTCCCCAGGGTACTGAGAATACTCCTGGTCAAAGCTAAGAGTGTATCTTAAACACTTGACTCAGCCATGCTGATCCAGACAGAGCTCAATGGATCCATCTTCTGGAGGACAGTATGCCTATGAAACAACTAACATTGTTGTCAAGAGGATGAGGGAACACTTCTGATGCAGTGTGGGAGCAGGTCCTGACCTGGTTAGCAGAGCCTGTGAAAGGGGTCATATTTTAATATGGAACATCACTATGAGCTGGACAGGTAGACAGGATCTTAGGCTTAGAGACAAGAAGGTATGTTGACCTAAAGGAGAACCTTTCCACCAGCCGGAGTTGGAGAAAGGCAAAGTATTGATACAAAGCAGCCCAATGCATGTTATATAAATGCATAATTATATCGTATTTTGGAAAATAACATCTTGATGTCTCAATGTAATATAATTTGGAATCCTAAAACCTTAAACTCAAGATCACATGATAAACAAATTTTCATCAATAGAGCAAGATCTAATAGACATTTAAATTTTTATAATATACGAACTCCCTTAATTTGGAATAGCTTACCAAGGAATATAGTTGAAAAAACGTCATTTGATACATTTAAAATGGAGTTAGATAAATTTTTGCTTACAAATATTAGGAAATATATCAACATATAAGCCCACTATGAGTGGGAGACAATTAAATGGGCCACGGCCTACTTTGTCTACAATTACCAAGTTACCAAATATGTAAAATTCCAAGGGTATAAACCCAGATGGCTTTTGACCAATAATTTAGAGGACAGTTCCCCTACTGTGTAAAGTGCATTGCTTATACTGAGTAAAGGTAATAATATGAAAAAACACAGGTTGGAGCCTGGGGTTGGATCCCAAAACCTCAATACAATGTATGTTGTGATTGTATGTCAATTTATGGACTGTTAAGCCAACTTGAAATACCAATAAAGAAAGAAATTATTTAAAAAGATTGCAAGGAACATTATGAGAAAAAACAAGAGGAGGTGTAATCATGTGGGAAGTTAGACATATACATCTCTTCTGCCGCAGATGTATACTGTTGTAACAGTGACGCTTTGACAATGACACTGTTACAGTGAGCACCAACCCGTTGACACCCACAGTGTCGACTGGGTTGGAGCGATGACCGTGTCATTGACTCCAGAATTTGGCCACTCTCCCCCGACATCTGCCCCCCTGGAGTTGGAATATATAAGTCCGTGGTGTGGGGCGAGAGGCATAGCCCCCAGCATGAACACCGAACACGTGTCGGTGTGATCCCTGGTCAGGATCGGGGTCATGACCTGACAGTGTCAGGAATGTTGGCAACCATGTGTTGCTGTAGGGGAAGTCAGTGATATTCTTGTCACTACGGCATGGTGGAATCTGTCACAGATTAGGAAGGCTCTGTCTATTTACAAGTTTGTTGTTGATCCACTGTGTAAAACATGGGGAATGTGCTGTCTTACAATATTTAGGGATTTATATTACAGATCGAGGGAGTGCTCAATGTTATTTCAAAAAAAAAACTGTTCCAGAATGTGCCCATTTCCAGGGCATCTGTGCGTGAAACACTTTTCACAGAATAAGAGTGTCTCACGTGCAGGGCAAAGGAGTGCTCCGATTGGTCGGGAGCTCAACCTCTATCTATAATACAATATATAGGGATTCTAAACAGACAAGATGTAAATAAAATGGAAGCACAACCACAAGGGGAGGCATAGTTAGATACATGGCTCTCACATATCTTAAATTAAAGAGGGACGACCTTACCCCTCACTTTACTATGCTAAATTCCTATTCTACATGAAAAGTTTTATCTTACAGTATCCAGGAAGATTCTGAAGGAGAAATTCACTTGCATCTATGCTTAATTACTAGTAAACTTTGTGAACATGAAAGCATAATTCTTCACAGTGTTCAAGTATTTCCATATCATGATGTGTACCTTGTTTTCCCCTCTCAGTTTTCTGTCACCCAAATGTGAGGAAATGAGGGAACTATGAAAACGTATGCTTTGGTGTTCACAGTTTATTGTTTTCTAAGTAACAAGGATTGATGCAGAATGTGTGGGATAGCTTCTCCTGTAAGTAAGGCAGAAGGTTATGAGTCATAAAATGAGGAGCACCCTTCCCCATAAAGTTGGACAGATGAGCGGTGCAGTATGGTTTTCGGGGGAGGTTTCCCATGTTGGGTTGATTAAAAAATGTGTATCATGGTTAGATGAATTAGCCCTTTAGTAGTACAAATAAGGGGCATACCTCTCAACCTTTCATCACCTCAATTTGCAACACTGTCCTCAAAATATAGAGAAATTAGGCCCTGTGGCGGAATTGCACCATAACATATCTCTGTTGTTTTATTATTTAATATTCTCTATGTTACACAATTGCTCAAACCTGTGTGGTTTTCTGTGATTCCATTTGGCCTGAAATAATTCCTGTTTTTTTTGCATCTGAGTTTAAGAACAAAAACTTTACCAGCAGGACTGGTTCCCTTTGTGTTCAAGAAACTATGCCTAGGTAGGGAAATTTCAGATAATGAGGGAGTGATTATGTTAACAGCCCAGCAATTTGGGTTCTGAATACGTTTACTAGAAACAGAAGCAAGACAAATGGCATGGGCCCTGCTCCTTCTGCAAGGGATGTCTCCAGGGACAGGCCAGATGTTTTCCTAACCAGATTGGGGGTAGGGGTGGGGGAAACAATCTACTGTTAATATTTTTATAACAAACCCTAGGGAGCTGGCTGGTTCATGCAGCTGTGTGACAAAGGCCAGCCACTCACAGTGGGTAAATCCCAAGGCAGCCCTCTGAAATGGCTTTGAAAGCCAAGACCAAGGCTTGCGGAACTCAATCCTGTTGTGACACTTCATCTGATCAGATAGGACCCTAATTGTGAATTCTATCACCAAACAGGTAATAAGAACATTTTACTTTACTGGACTCTAACTTCACTAAACTGCACTGGTAATAAGGTAGAACTATATGTTAGATTTTAGGAAAGTTAGTGTAATGTTTTTGTAAATTGTCCAAGTTTTGTTTTTCTGTGTCTTGTAACCAAATCTTGGAATGCTTTTTTATGTTAAATTATACTATCTAATAGATGTCAGTTAAGCCTTTTTGGCATAATTTTCAAACACCACTGAAACTGTCTGTTATGTGTGTAAAATTGCGAGTGGTTTTGTTCAAGCAATACCACACCTTCTTGGTATTCTATGATGCCAGTGATCATCAATGGGTGATCTCCAAATGGGCGACACAATCATGGCACCTGTGTATGGGTCAATTGTAGGATCTGGGCAACTGAATAGGGGGGTGGGCGAAATAGTGACCAGATGTTGCTATATGTCTATGCGCACTGAGGGGGTCAAGCACGTCGAGCGTGGGCTGGGAGGGGATGGAGGAACTGTAGGGGGTGCCACTGTGGTGGGCTGCTGAGCTGTGTTGTGGCATTGGGGGTTGGTGCACAGCTGCGGCAGGTGTGGTACTGGGTTCGGGTCCAAGCGTGGGATCCTTTAGTTGCGCCCGGCCTGAATTTTTTTCTCTCTGACTTGCACCTCCCTGACCTGCAGTCCCCTGGAGTTGAGAATTCTTAAGTAGGGGGTGTGGTGGGCAAAGCTCCCCACGGGGGTGTATGGGGGCACACCCCTCCACATAAACAATAAAAATCTATGTCTCTGGCGCTATGTTGCTGTGCGCCGGGGAATCCATCACCGAAAACAACTTTCAGTGATGTGACTTCGCTGTAATGATGATCACCCACTGCCGACTGCCGCTGTCACATAAAACCCATCTGTTCTGATGCTTTAGGCCAAAACACTGCCAGGAAGGGACACGAGAAAGGGACTGTGAATGTAAGGGAGAAATCTGAACATGTTAAATTTGCCAGCAGACAAGGTCCCAAAGGTCTATCAAGTCTGCTCAGTTTTGCAGCTATCCCCCCTACTCAGCAGCTGCCCCTCCTTCCCTTTCCCATTCCTTAACCCTTCCCCTGTCCCAGCCCCTTCTGAAGCAGCTCACTGTCCTGCTGCATACCACTTCTGTTGGCAACACATTCCACCCAGGCACCACCCTAACTGTAAAAGAGTGTCTTCTCCTCTCCTTCCTGACCCTACCCCCCCTTCAACCTCATAGCGTGGCCTTGAGTAGCCCTCCCATTACCCACCTAGAAAAGCCCATCCTTCCCAGTCCTGTTTATGCCAGTCAAGTACTTGAAGGTTTCAATCATATCTCCCCTATCCCTCCTCTCCTCCAGCGTGTACATGTTCAATTCCCTCAGTCTGCTCTCATGGGGTAAATCCCCCAGACCCTGGATCATCTTTGCTCCTTGCGTTGCATCCCCTCCAGCATCTTAATGTTTTTCTTCAGGTATGGTTGCCAGTACTGCATGCAGTATTCCAGGTGCGGTCTTATCAGTGATCTAAAGAATGACAGAATAACCTCCTCCTTTCTTGAAATTGTACCCCTGGCAATACAACCCAGCATCTTATTGGCCTTTGTGGTTGCTTTCCTACATTGAGTTGTTCATTGAACCTGTAATTGTTACTCCTAGATCCTTTTCTTCCTCAGTTATGGCAAGCTGTACCCCAGCGAGTTACTGGTCAACCTTAACTGTTTTTTGCACTAGCCAGCTGGGCTAGTGGACCACAGATTGCACTAGCCCACAGAAGTTTGCAGTAGCCCGCAGTCAGTATGGTTAACAATGATTTATTAAATGAAAGGCAAATAAAACTGCATTTGTCCTGCCAACAGTCTAGACACCTACCAACTGATTTTGCACTGTGCCTTTAACTGCAATCCGCTCATGCACTATCTCAGCTTCAGTGACTAGAGAGTGATTCTGTCACTGAAGACTGAAATTAACTTTGTTCCCATAATTTTTTCTCACAGCGCCAAGTATTCAACCTCGGCTACATAGGTGATAAAGTTGTAGGCATATTTGTCATTCTGATATTCAGAACTGATATCTAGCCCTTTCATATCATCAAGGCTGCACATCCACAAAGTCTGTGAAAGGACGTCCTTTCTTAGAAATTGCATGGCACATGTGAAACCATTTATTGGACTGGTTAAGCATTGCTTTAGTCATGTTCTTCAGCATTCCCTCCACATTACTTGTCCCTGGAGCAGCAGTTCTGGCATCCTCCTTTTCCACTGCCCTAGAATGAGATTCACTGATATTATGGGATGAGACAGAGTCAAGCTAGAAGTTATTTGTACCAAAATGAAAATTATTGTTATTGTCCACCTTACCCAACTGTGTTTCATGTTTGATACACAAATAGCAGAACATCAGATCTTTTGCACTGTCATACCCCCAACCAGTCATATTGTTCTAGCCAACATTGCTAGAACTGACAGCTCCACTTTGTCTTTTCATACTCATGATCTTTTATTTGCTTGTCTTCGTCAACATGCTTTCTATTAATGTCAACTGGGTTACTGACTTCTTTAATATATTTCCACATTTTCAGACTTCTATTTAATAAAGTATGTTGTGAAACGTGTGTGTGTGTGTGTTTTTCTTCCCCTTTTCCTTCTTTTTCCCACTGTGGCCACAGATTCCAGAAATGTTTGATTGTCCCAGTTCTAGTAAAAAATGTTCACGATCAAAAAAGTAAAGATAAATTCAACAGAATCAACCCATACTGCTGTTTATTTCGTTTTATTCTTTGGCAACCAGGTAACTCCCATTGGGCACAAGACCCATTTAAAAGAGTGGTCTAGGAATGCAGGGAGGTTAAGTGTAGGTGGGAAGTATAGTGCAGTGGTTTAAGGCTCTGAGCTGTAAATTTGGAGACCTGAGTTTGAATCCCACAGCCCCTACTTGCATACTGTGTGACCCTGAGCAAGTCACTTAACTTCCCTGTGTTCCCAGGTTGCACCTGTAAACAAGCTTTCAGCTTAGTGTGTCTCACCTGGTTAAACAATTAGAAAAAAAAAGTGACTTGCTTAGGGTCAACACAGTATGCAGGTGGAGGCTGTGTGAATTTAAAACCAGATCTGCTGGATGTACAAAGCCCATTCACAACCTGTTGCTCTCTCTGATAAACGCTCTCCAGTTTTCCTTTCTATGACTGCCATATATTCTGATATGCTTTGACCATCTTTTTGATAACTGAACTATCAGTACTTGTGGTATTCTCAACACTACATTGTATTTTCTTTACCTTATCAGCTACTGCTGCTTTTTTTCAAATGTCTAAGACAGCACATTCCACAATTTCAGCCACGCCGTGTCATGCAATTTATTCCAATGGCCTGTAAAGGTGTAGCTAATATAATGGAATGTTTGGGTTGATAGTATAAAAGGAGCAACAGCTACTTAGGACTTAGGGGAGATATAATAAACACAGTGACAAAGACAATAAAAATGTGAAAACTAATTTGAGACAGTCGGTCTAAAACATATGAGAATATAGGAAAAACAAAAAGGAACCCATTACAGCATATAAAGGTGCAAAAATGGTTTCCTATCATGGCAGTAAATGACCATACTTAAAATTCAGAGTTGAAAAGATTAGGTTGATTTACTGCTAATGGCCTCAATGGCCATACTTTACACCTCCTATACAGACTTGTTTTACAAACAAAGGCCTGTGAGTAGTGACATCAGAATTATTTTGTAACCTGGACATGGATGCAACAGTGAATGATTTGATACAATCAGTTTTAATACTATCTGAGCACTCAAAATTGCCCCAAAATTGGACTACATTTAACAAAAACTGGATCACTAGGTAAGGACCCTGAAAACCAGATTATCCGGTCTACAGCTGGACAGATGGCAACCTTAGAACTGTGCTGCTCCTGGACACAGTTACAAATCTGCCTGCCTTATGTACTGAGCTAAACAAGGACAGGAAAAGGAGAAAGGATCTTTACCATTAAAAAATAAAAGCAGTAGTCAGTAAAAAATGAAAAAGTTTGTAAATACACTACACACAGACATCTATTTTTTTCATTTTACTAATGCTAAGGCAGCACATAGTAAAACCTCCAGAAAAGGACCTGGCTTTAAATTTAATAACAGTTATATTTATGCATTTATTTGCTTGTTTATTTATTTGATACCCAAGTTGAGAATGGAACTGCAGCTTTCCACAGGATAAATTGCACTTGCCCCACCAGGCAAGTAGCAGAGATTCTGCACTAGCCAGCAACAATCTGCACTAGTACCCAGGCTAGTGAATGAATGTTAAGGTCGACCCCTGCACCCAGCTGATAGCTCCTTTTTGCATTCTTTGCCCCCAAATGAATCATCTTGCACTTTTTGGAATTCAATCCCAGATGCCAGGTATCTGACCAGGTCTCCAATTTTGTCAGATCCTCTTGCAACCCCTGCCATCCTTGTTGGTCATCCACCACTGCTCCCATCTTGATGACATCAGCAAACAGACTAATCTTGCTATTGATACCCACTGAAACGTCAGCAGTGAATATCCCAAACAGCACTGGTCCCAGCACCGAGCCCTGTGGAACACTGCTGGTCACCTTCCATGGGGATGACAGCTCCCCACCCACCAACACCCTCCATTGCCTCCCACTCAGCCTGTTCCTTACCCATCCCACCAACTTGGCACCCACCTGTGTGCCTTCCAGTTTACTTCCTAGCCTCCCATGTGTCAGCAAGTTGAATGCCTTGCTAAAGTCAAGACAATGGACATCCACTGCATGGTGCCCCCATCCAACTGTCTAGTTACCCAATCATAGTATTCTAGCAGGAAGGTCTGATAGGATCTGCCAGTGACAAAGCCATGTTGTCTGCTGACCTGCATCCCATTGGCCCCCAGAAAAGCCACCCTCTCCATCAGGATTGTCTCCATTAGCTTCCCCACAATAGATGTGAGGCTCACAGGCCTATAGTTTCCCAGTTCATCCTGGGAGCCACTCTTATTAAGGGTCACCACATGAGCCATCCTCCAATCCTGCGGTACACACCCCACATTCAATGAAGCACTGAACAGGTCTGCCAAGGGGTCTGCTAGGGGGTGTGTCAGCCCAGTGCAAAATCACTATATGCTGTGCTGACAGAGCTCCATAGAAACTGATGGTAGAAGGTGTTTAATAAGTCTGTCTAGTCTGCACTTATCACTGCCTAACTCAAGACTGAGTCCCCTGGTGGTCACTTATCTCCAACTTCCTCCTTTTTTTCCATTCCCACAGTTGCCACCAACTAAACTCATGTGTGCATTCCCCCCAACTTATATATTTATTTGAAAATTGGTGACCAGGAAATGCACATTAAGCTGACACTCATTTCCAGGTGTAATTCAGGGAGAGCTGAACAGTGTGAGTACATACATACAAGCAAGCTGTCTTTAAAGGAACACTATCATCACTGTTTGTATCATATTATTTTTAGCTGAAATCCCACATTTGTTGATAGCTTGAAAAAAAAATCCCAGAATGCACCCATTTCCAGGGCAACTGCGCATGAGACACTCTTCACAGAATAACAGCATCTCAGCTGCAGGGGATTGCTTACTTCTCCAAAATTCATTCATTGATGTTGCTGCTTATATCCAACCTTGTTATTGTTTCAGATACTTGACCTACTCATATTGCATACTTCTGGAACATTAGGAACACCCCCAAACAGTGAAGCCACTCATGGTGCAGTAGTCTCCCCTCATCCTACAGCATCTTGAGGGTCTAGGCTTTGTTGTGGACATTCCCAAGTCTAGAAAAGATGCAGTGGGAGTTGATTATGGAGTGTAAACAAACATATTTTCGTGTGGTAACACCAGTATGGTGGGCAGTCTATTTTTTACTTTTAAAAAGAAACAAGGAATCATAAAATAAAAACTACCAGCCATATCAGCACATCCTACAGATGGAAAGCAATCATAAGACATGTTTTTTAAACTAAGGATGTGTGAGGCCTACGGGGCTTGACAGTGTTCCTTTAAAGTTCCATGCTGCTGCAGAGAACCACATGCAATATCTGAAGCCAGTTAATGACAGCTATAATAGGACAACAGCTCAATAGGACAATAAATTACATCTAAAGGAAGAACAGAAAAAAACAGAATACAATCCAAGCAAGTGAGTGCAACAAATAAGGAAGCTTACAAAAAGGGCAGTGAGCAAATGACGGTTACTCTGGGGGAGAAGAAAGCAGAGGAAACCTGGATCTGGTGCCAAATAAGTGAGGACACGAGCAAATGAGAGAAAAGTGGGACCTCATCAGAGGCTAATTGGCAAAATGGGGCAGGGAGAGAGTTCCAGGTTGTGACAGCTGAACTAAGAGGCTTGACCAGTAGACGTATAGAGCAGTGGGCACCATTAAAGGAAGGAGAGTTAGAAGAGTGGAGGAAATAAGAGGAGAATGCAGAGAGTGAAAGCAGGTCAGAGAGGTAGGAAAGGAAGGGACACAAACCAGTATTTATAAAGAAGGAAGGTACAGTGTGATAGGTATCTTGAACGCAATGATTTTGGACAGACAAAGGTCAAGCATCATCTCTATAAAAAAAAGTACTTCCTGACTTCTGTTAAACCTGCCCCATACCTGCTGCTTAAAGCCACCTCTAGTGTTTGTGATTGCACTTAAAAGAATAGCAATGCGCTGCTTTCCACTGTGTTTATCCCTTGATAACCTTGTAGGATTAACTTAGTACTAAAAAGTAGGGAACAAGCATGCCTACCAGGAGCTTTTGCCTTAAAGTGGCAAGGACCTTGCACCTACCTGCTGTCAGTGTCATTGGATCCAGACTGCTGAGACCAGAGCACCTTGGCATCTAACCACTTGAGAGCCTCCAGGAATAGTTTCAAGACAGCAGTACAGATCCTTCAGAAGGGATCTGGGAGCTCATTTACTGCAGATCATTTGCAATTAGAGGGACTGTGTGAGGGGACACACTGGGTGGGCAGAGGGACCCTGAGGAGCTTCTCCTCAAGGGGAGTTCATCGCAGCCTTGCAGCTCAGGAAGGTTCCCAGAAGAGAGGGTGTCACGTCGGGGGTCATTTGTGGTCTTGTGCCTGAGAGATGCTGCCAGCAAGCTTCTGAAGGAAAAAAACCTGCTGAGAGAGACAAGACTGTTGACTGTGATAGAAGCTACATTTACATTATACTTAAGGAGAGCCCAAGACTGGGATGGGTACCAGAACTGTTGCTGCATGGCAGAGGGTCTGGGGCATTGACCAGGCATTACCAGTGGGTAGGTGAAGTACATGCTACTGGGATATGCCCAGAATACTGCCCAGTGAGTATAGCAAGGGTAGTGAGGCATCCATCAATGAGGTTATGTCTTGGCTCCAGAGGGGAGACTGGCCTGGTATGGACCACGGATGCCCTCAGGATCAAGGGAACCCATGGACACCATACCAGCAAATCAAAATCCAAGATCAGTTATCCCCCTGAAAATAGTTATCTCTCCTGCAATAGATGTCTCATCATCACTTGCTGACCAGGCATTATAGTTCTTATGCAAGTACAGTAACTGTCAGAATGGTAGAACGTTAGCACAGTGAGTGTCAATGAATTTCACATAGTGAAACAAGCTCTGACCCAAAGTATTACCTCACCTACTGGTGTGTGGATATGAAATGTATAAAAAATAGAGGTGATCATGCAACTCCAAATGTGTGTGTGTGTGTGTGTGTGTGTGTGTGTGTGTGTGTGAGATACAACTTTTTTTAGTATTTATTTATTTCAAAAGTTTCACCAGCAAAGATGTACTGAGCTGGTAACAGCTTGTTTCCAGACAAGTCCTGGGAGGACAGGGAAAGGGGGACACTGAGGAAACTAAGAACAATAATACAATAATATGTAACTAGGCATCATAACTTGTGCAAAGAAAGGGATTGTGTGAAGTAAATACATAACAATTACAATTAGGGTTGCCTGGATTCTATATAATCAGTTCCTTTTGCATCTATCAGATTATTGAAAATTCTGATCCAGAATTCAAAGCCATTCTGATGCCCATTAAGGAATTTGAATCGGGTTTGGAGTCTAGAATAGCCTTTCTAATTCTGCATCAGACTCTTAGCTAAACCTCTGCCAACCAGATATGCATGAATAAATAAGGCCTTGCATTGTTATAAACATCCTCTTACCTTAAGTGACTGCTGCATAGAGTAGACAGCATGAGAACCTGTTGGTTGGTGGAGGTTGTGGGTACTTGAGATTCCTTTTCAAATTCCAGGCTGATGCCCACTGGTGTCAACTGCATGAACACACTGGCTGCCCCCAGCACAGATGCTAAACCCCCCCCCAGCTGCTGCTAGCCCAGTCCCTCTTAGCCAGCACCTTCCCAGACACCACCTCCATCACCACTGTTCCTTACCCGACAGTCCAAGAACTCCAACAACTGAGACTCCATCCCCAAATGGGTATGGAAAACAATGCTCTGCTAACCTGTGGCTGCTGTCTCCCTCCTCCAAGTACAGAAATTAAATTAATAGACATCCAGCAAAAAGTCAATGATGACCCTAGCCAATATGGTTTGGCTATAATTTTCCCAGTGTGACAGGGAAAATTAGGTGGCCAACTGGAACCAAACCCTAGGCTCCACTATGCCCTGGTGCTGTCACTGTGTGAGGGGGTGGGTGTGCTGCTTACCCAGGGTTTTAATTCCAGTCGGCCACTTCAGCTGGTCATGCTGGAAAGTGATGATGGCCTGGCCATTTGAAAAGGGCCTTTCAGGGGTCCTTGTTTTTAGTTTTTATAAATGAATTTATTTCTCTGACCTGGTGAATACTAAAGGGAGCATCATGCCTTGGTGGGAGACATTCAGAGTGATTTGGATGGAGTTGCAAAGAAAGAAATGGGAGTGGAGGGACCATGCAGGGCCTGGCAAAATCATGCAGGGGCTACACTTGGCTACATGAAATGAAGGAACAGGGGAACTGAACTGGAAGCCCTATCCTGGTCAAGGATGGGGCAGTCTTCTTGGACCTGAAGCTTGAACCACAGTGTCTAGACCTGCATCCTTCTGTGCTAATGCATCCCCCTCAACGCAGCCACTCGGTCAGTGAGGTAAGGGATGGAGGGAAACAATGGTGGGGGAAGGTGAGGTCTTTTGGGAGGCATTTAACTTGTGCTCTACCAGCCAGGGGAAGTTTACTAGTAGTCAGATTCAGAATCAGAATCAAATTCTGATATCTGAAACCACGTCCATCAGCATATTTAGGATTTCAGGTTTTCAACCATGAATCCCAAAAATTCCAAATCCTAGAAATGGAATGGAATGCAAAGATTCCAAATTTAACATCCAAATCCAAGCAACTCTAATTACAAATATAAGAATGTGCTGGGGGATGACAACATTTGTAAAGTGCAGTCGTAATACTGAGTTAAGGGTGGGAGCAAAAGTTGTCAATTGGGGTGAGGCAGAAGAAGAGATTGCACTAATGAAGGTGCAGGGCAAAGGGAAAGCAGAGGTAGGTGAGTGGTGGGCAGTTACTCAGGGACCTGTATCAGGGGCAACTGCAGGAGTGAGTAGTGAAGTCATGGAGGAGAGATGTGAGTAAGTGGTGAGAAGGGGCAGAGCGGATGGAAAGGGGGAGAGAACCCAAATATTTGGAGAACCAAAATCAGAAAGCCACTTGACCAGCAGTGGATTTCCTTGTGGGGAGTGTGAGAGACTGACAGCCAGAGTTGCACAGGGGAAGAAGAAGTAGGAGAAAGGGAGGAGGGAAGCAAGGTAAGTGGGGAGGGAACCAAACTAGCATTTAGAAATGAAGGAAGCACAATGAGTGAGGCATCTGGCCTCAAGGGAGGGGAAGGAGAGGGAGGAGTACAGACAGCAGTGGTGGTGGATATGGTGGGTGATGCCAGGCCAGGGCAGAGCTACAAAAGGAGTGAAACAGGGGATCCAGTCTGGCCAGGGCAGATTTGGGAGCAGCACTGTCTACTCTATCACCATAGTCAAAGATAGGGAGTATCATCTTCAAGACAACCTTTTGATGAGTAGGAAGTGAGATACACCCTTTGTTCCTCTAAAGCGCATCAGGTTTTGGGTACAGGTTCTCATGGATGGCATCAACGTGCATTGAAACATAGAAACATAGACTTTGACAGCAGATAAGGACCACTAGGCCCATCTAGTCTGCCCATTTCCCTACCTACAGGATAGGCCACAGATCCTAGTTAACCAACAGCCTATTTCTTCCTAACCCCCACAAGAATTGCCTTATGTCTGTCCCATGCATTCTTGAATTCTCCCACAGTTTTAGACCACACAACCTCCTCAGGAAGGCTGTTCCATGCATCCACTACCCTCTCTGTGAAATAATACTTCCTCACATTGCCCCTGAACCGCCCTCCTTCTATCTTTAAATTGTGTCCCCTTGTTCTTGCAAGTCTCTTTTTCTGAAAGATGCTACCCTCTTGGACTTTGTTGATTCCACTGAGGTACTTAAAAGTTTCTATCATGTCCCCCTCTCCCTTCTTTCCTCAAGGGTATACATATTAAGCTCCTTTAGTCTCTCCTCATACGGCTTCTCTTGCAGACCCTGCACCATTTTAGTTGCCCTCCTCTGGACTGCCTCTATCCTGTCTATGTCCTTGTGGAGATGGGGTCTCCAGAACTGGACACAGTACTCCAGATGGGGTCTCACCAACTGTCTGTACAGAGGGATAACAACTTCCTGTTTTCTGCTGATGCTGTCTCTCCCTATACATCCCAGTATACCCCCAGCCCTCCCTACTGCCTTCTCACATTGCTTGCTAACCTTAAGGTCATCTGATATGATTACCCCCAGGTCCCTTTCCTTTTTTGTTGTTGTTACTACCTCCTCACCCATTGTGTATTCTTCCCCTGGGTTCTTGTTTCCCAGGTGCATTATTTTGCACTTCTTTGCATTGAATCCTAGCTGCCATACTTCTGACCATTCCTCCAACCTTGCCAAGTCCCTTTTCATCCTTTCCACGCCTCCTTGTGTATCAACCCTGTTGCAGATTATTGTGTCATCTGCAAAAAGCCATACTTTTCCTTCCAGTCCCTCTGCAATGTCACTGATGAAGACATTAAAAAGGACTGGACCCAATACTGAACCCTGCGGTACCCCACTAGTAACCCCCCTTTCTTCAGAGTGGACTCCATTTACAATTACCTTCTGCGTCCTGTTGTCCAGCCAATGTTTTACCCAGGCTACCACCCTGGGTCCCACTCCCAGGCTGGTTAATTTGACTATTAATCTTTGTGTGGGACTGTGTCAAATGCCTTGCTAAAGTCTAGGTAGGCCATGTCCACAGCCCCTCCCTGATCTACTACTTTGGTCACCCAGTCAAAGAAATCTATTAGATTCATCTGACATGACCTTCCCGCTGTGAACCCATGCTGCCTTGGGTCCTGTGCTCCACTGGCCTCTAGATACTCGACTATTCTTTCCTTCAGAAGTGACTCCATCACTTTCTCTACCACAGAGGTCAGACTGACAGGTCTGTAGTTTCCTGCCTCTGTCTTGCTCCCACTTTTGTGAAGGGGAATCACATCCGCCTTCCTCCAGTCCTCGGGTACCACACCATCCTCCCATGATTTATTAAAAAGAGTCAAAAGCATTGAGATGGGAGATGCTAAGGCTTTTGGGAATAGAGGAGGTGGAGAAAGGAAGAAGAGAGGGATCAGGGTTAGTTTCTGTATCTTCTGATATGAGGAAAGCTAGATAATGAGCAGACAGATTGAGTGGGATTTGTGTCCCTTAGACCAGGGAGTACAGTAAGGTGGGTGTAATGGGGAAGGGACAGGAGGGGTTATTGGATAAACTCCAGGTTCAGGGAGGGGGAGGAGAGGAGACCATAGTGAAAAGGATGGGAGGAGGAGAGAGGGTGGGGGACAGACTGGTGGAAATGGGAGGGAGAGGCTGCATAGAGGGATGGGGGAAGGAGAGAGTTGGGAAAGGAGTATGAGGGGGAAGGAGAAGGCAAAGGGAGACAAGGTGCATAGTGGAAAGGATGTGAGATGCAATAACCAGCAATTAATTAGCATTATGCACTGGACAGGAAAAATCATAGAAACTGAATGGTTGGCAGCATTCCAGACCCATACTTATATTCCCTCATAACAGAATGGCTAAAAACAAGACCTCTGACCAGAAAACAATATCCCTGTGCCCTCTCAAAACCCTTATTCTAAACATTTAAAAGTTAGGGCAGTTACCTGATTAATGACTCCAGCATTGGACTATTTTATACACTAATGTACTTCCACAGTTTAAAAACAGTAAACAATCAATTGTTAGACCTGTTATTGTGCCTTTTTTTACTTTACTGTATGGGTCTAGTGCGTAGTCGCAATAACACACTCCAAGGTGTGCTTTATCTTAGGATACTGGCACTTCTTGGGTGTGTAAATCACTTGGCTTCACCTCGTGCCTCACAACACATTCTTTAATAAAGCACTCCCTGTTGTGTGTTATTGCTTAATGATAAAATGGTTTTCAAACATCACGAAACCTGATTGGCTGAGGGCCATCTTTATCTGTGCTGTTATCTCACCGCAAGAGCACTGGAGAAAGATCCAGCAGCCTCTTCACAATAAAATCAATACCAATCACACATCCATGACTGCCATCACAAACATGGCTGCCACCTTTACTCATTTAAAAGCTTCAAGTAGGCCCTGAAAATAAAACTGACTTACCTTACAAAAATTATAGTTAAGTGACATTTGCCTTCCTAATTCTCTTCTTATGCTCATGTACTGTACATACATTTAGGAATGAAGTGCCACAGTACTTACAGTTTCACTTTCTGGTGTTTCCTTCCTGATCATGAAAAATCCCCCTCCTATCCTCACCTGTGTACCACAGAAATCTGCTGTTTAAATAGCTATGGGTAAAACAGAAGCCCTGGTTCCATCTGAGGCATGCTGCTGTGTGAGTGAGTGAACATTCTGCCAGCAGAAATCAGCAGAGATGTGAATGCTTGTATTTCACTACAGTAAACATTTCATCTGTTGGGTGTAGGAAACATAGAAAAGAAACAAGGAGGGAGAACGGGAGGAAATACTATAAAGAAGGAGAAAAGGTGAGGAAACAGGTAAATGGAGTGAGTTTGGGATAATAGAGGGCTTAAGAGCTAATTTGAAAAAAATGTGTGTAGCTGTGAATTATATCCAAAACTGAGATGGCATGCCTAATGCTGATATATGCTGGGACTATTTTTTTGGGGTGGATGAGCATTTAAAATAAAATAATTAAAATGCTTAACATTTTATTTCCATGTATTTTTTCACCCCCACCCCCGGAAAAAATCTTGGACCCATTTTATTATCTCAATAAGACATTCCAAGGTGTGCTTTGTGTTAGGATAACAGCACTTCTCGTGTGGCTGATGGCACTCGGCGATGCCTCATGCCTCACAATACACCTGAGGTATGCTGTTATCCCACCACAAGGTACACCCTGTCATGTCTTATTGCTAAAGCAGCAATGGCAGGGAATAGCCAGAGAAAGCAGGCTAGCAAAGCTACAGGATTCAGCACAACAGGCTTAAGGCGGTATATAAACAAATTGTAGATTAAAACACCGTATAACAGGGTAAATCTGAGTTAAGATAACAGAAAAACCTAAGATCCTAACTATACCACTAGAATAATGCTAACTGATTAGCAAACACTGGTAAAAACAGCTGAGATGCAGATAACACAACATTTAAGTTAGTCGAATTGCAAATAAGGGTGCACTCAGAGAGGGTGTAGCTAGGATACCTAGAAATTTAGGCAATTTAAAGAGCAACTGACATGATCCTGACAGGCAACTCATAACATGGAGTTGCCTGCCTAAGAAACTATTTCAGCCATATTTTGACTTTCTTTTGCTACTTATGAAAAAAAAAGTTATTACCTCTGTAAAGCCAGGCTAGTAACTTCAATGTACAAGCGGAGTAGCCACCGAGTGCTGCAGCCCCACCCCAGAAAACAGCATTATTGTGACGTGAGGTAGGGAATGGGGCTGCAGGCGCTCTATGAAGAATGTGACAGGATCAGGGAGGGGGCTGCCTAAATATACCTAGATTATCTTTGCAGGCAGTTACGCAGGAATGGGACTAATATATAACATATATTATGGCCCCATACATGTATACCTGCCTGCAAAGATAATCTAGGTACATTCAGGGCCCCCCGATCCTATTACATTCTCCACAGAGTGCCTACAGCCCTGATCCCTACCTTGCATCATAATTATGCTGCCTTTAAGGGTGGGGCAGCAGCATTCACTGGCCGCTCAGCTCATACGTGGAAGTTACAAGCCGAGCTTTAGAGAGATAATGTTTTTTGTAAGTCACAAAAAAGTCAAAATATGGCTGAAATAGCTCCTACGGGAGGCAACTCCATGTTATGGGTTGCCTGCCTAGATCCAAACATCATGTCAGCTGCTCTTTAACAAAGCTGGTAGACTAAGCAGGCAGACTAGTAAAGCAGATACAGTCCAAGTGTGCCAATAACAGGTGTTGGGCTCACAAGAGCTCAATTGAGGGGCCCACGCATAATTCAATGGGCGGGGATTCCCTATATAAAAAATACCTACACCATCAGCCCCTCCTGTTTAGCATTCACAGTTTGAGCGCTGGGCCAGGCGTGTGGTTCTTTCCTTCACTGGTGCTTACCTGCTGCCTTGTTTGTTTGCCAGCGCTTTTCTTCTCACCGCTTGTGGCAACTCTTCAGCGCTTCTCCTGCCATATCTCCTCCTCGCCCTCCCCCTTCTCTGCCTCCGTGGATTTGGGTGTTGGTCACCTGGTTCACTCTCCTTCTCCTCTCCTTTTCCACGCCACCCAGCCCTTCCCAAAGTTCATCCGAGTTGCTTCCTGCCTGGTCCAGCTGTTGTTTGGTCCCGCCTGCTACTGGCTCCATCATTTGCTGTGCCACTTTCCTGGCGGTTTCTTGATTGTTTCGCTCTTCTGGATTCATTTCCTTGCCTTGCCTGCAGTTGTCCTGGACTTCATTTGGTCATTCCTCTGGGGATCCCTGCTGGTTTCCCTCATATATATATTCTGGCATTGGGCTGTGTTATTGCCATTCCCGTTTCCAGCTCTTAGCCTCCTGCCTGTACTTCAGCTCGTTGGTAGCCTCCATGGATCCTCCTGCTCCACCTGAAGGATCCCCCCCCATTCCTCAGAAGAAGTCTGCAAAGTCTAAACATTCTTCAGAAGACTGGACCGTTCCTCATCTCCTGGCTAAATTGAAGATTCTGGGGTCCCTGTTTCTGCTGGTGCTAAGAAGCAGGAACTGTATGATTTATGACTCGAGAATCAGGATCTCAATCCGTGTCCTATGCCAGCTTGTCCTGCTATCCCTGCTCCTGATGCCTTTGCTGAATTGAAGGATCTGATTTCTCATCTGGCTTCTTCTGTGTCTGATATTTCCAATCACCTGGATGTTATAGAACATCGCCAGGCTTCGGCTGCCCCTCAGCCTGCTCCAGCCCCAATGCCTCAACCATCTCCTTCCGTGCCTGCCATTGCTACCACCTCAGGTATTCTAGCTTCGAGTTCCTCTGTGCCTGCTGTCTCACCTGTTCATCTAGTTCCTGCACATTCCGCAAGGATATCATCGAAGGGAAAGATGTCAACCTTATCTCATTGCTTATTTCTTCCCATGATACCATTGAAAACAGAGTCATCTCTTGTGGTGATTTCTCCATTGTTCTTCGTTCTAAGGAACCTAGGCTTTCCAAAAAATTGACTATTCCTGAATTTGTTTTGGCCTTTAGTCTGTTCAGAGACATTTTGTGTTCTGCTTTTCCATCTCACAGGGAGGAGCTGGGTACCTACCTGTATCTAGTTGTTGACCTTGGCGTCCGCTGTTGTGGTACTCATTTTTTGATTACCATAAATCTTTTTCAGCTAAAGCTGCTGCTGCTCTTTCTCACCTGAATGTCCAACTTCACTGGGGCTCGCTTGACAATTAGTTGTTTTGCCACCACTTCGCTGGTCAGCAGGCTCTCACTTGCCAGATCTGCGGCTCCCTTTCCCATGCCGCTTCTTTCTGCCCTCTATCCATGCCAGATTCGTCTACATCCCATATTACCGCTTCAGGCTCCACTATTACCAGGACTATACGCAATCTGTTTTGGCCTTTAGTCTGTTCAGAGACATTTTGTGTTCTGCTTTTCCATCTCACAGGGAGGAGCTGGGTACCTACCTGTATCTAGTTGTTGACCTTGGCGTCCGCTATTGTGGTACTCATTTTTTGATTACCATAAATCTTTTTCAGCTAAAGCTGCTGCTGCTCTTTCTCACCTGAATGTCCGACTTCACTGGGGCTCGCTTGACAATTAGTTGTTTTGCCACCACTTCGCTGGTCAGCAGGCTCTCACTTGCCAGATCTGTGGCTCCCTTTCCCATGCCGCTTCTTTCTGCCCTCTATCCATGCCAGATTCGTCTACATCTCATATTACCACTTCAGGCTCCACTATTACCAGGACTATACGCAGTCCTATTGCTATGCCTCGAGTGTCCTACGATAAACATGGTCATCATATTACTTTCGTGGCTGGTAGGTCTGTCTGTAATAATTTCAACGATATGGGTTGCTCCCTTCATCTCTGCCGTCTGCTGCACATTTGCAGTCATTGTGGTGAAGCTCATGCAAAATCCATTTGCCCTAATTTAAGAAGCAGAACCTAACTATTGCATTATCCTTCTACTCCTGTTAACATCAGCGAACTGTCCCGTCTGCTTGCCACTCATTCATCTCGCTCATTAGTGCAGTTTCTCCTCTCCGGATTTATTTTTGGATTCCATACTGGCATCTGCTCTCTTCCTCAGGACTCCTACGAATCTCCTAATATACAAACAGCTTTCATTCAACCAGACTTGGTCTCCTCCCTTTTGCAGAAGGAGCTGGACAACGGATATATTATCAGACCATTTCTCCATCCGCCATTTTCTCTCATTTGTGTCAGCCCCATTGGCATTACTACTCGCAAATTCTGAAGGAAGCAGCGCCTTATTTTCGATTTATCTGCTCCACGTGCCACTTGCATTCCCAGTATCAACTCTTATCCCTTCTCAGGATTTTTCTTTGGCTATGCCAAGATTGACTATGCCATACTGACTATCAAACAAATGGGCAGAGGTGCATGGCTCTCTAAAGCTGACATTACCGATGCGTTTAAACTCCTTCCTATTCATCCGCCTCTTTGGCATCTCCATGGCATTAAATGGGAAGATTCCTATTACTTTGCTGTGCGGGTAGTTTTTGGTTGCAAGAGCAGTCCGAAACTGTTCACTATCTTTTCTTCTACGCTTTGCTGGTTGTTGTTGAATCACTGTCGGTAACCTCGGTGATCCACTTGCTTGATGATTTTCTTCTCATCGAACCTCCTTCTGCGCCTCCAGCTGCAGCCCTTTCTGCCTTACGCCGTTTATTTCATCAATTAGCTGTACCTGTCTCGGAAGAAAAGACTTCTGGTCCTGCCACTTCCCTGGAATTTTTGGCCATCATCCATTCTTGATTACGTTCGCATGGAAGCCAGACTCTCTCTATGGACAAGCTACGCAGAATCAAGACTCTGGTTCTATCATTCTCCAATTGCTCATCCTGCACAAAACACAAACTCTTGTCTCTGCTAGGTTATCTCTCCTTTGCTACATGTATAATTTCTCAAGGATGTACCTTCATAGCATATCTGCTCGATCTGCTTCCTTCAGCTTCAGCTCTCCACCATCACATTTCTATTACAGCTACTGCAAAATCCGACCTTGCCATGTGGTTCCTCTTCCTAAACCAATGGAATGGTCACTCTATGTTCTACAAAGACTTTTCTCAAGATTTTTCTCCTCGAGTATTCACGGATGCTTCCCCTACACACGGATTTGCTGCTATTTTCCATCAATCCTGGATCTCTTTTACATGGCCTTCCAAATTTCTATGATTGCCTGCAGCCATGACCTCTTGCCCTTTATTTGAGATATATCCTGTAGTTGCAGCAACTTTCACTTGGGGTAATCACAGGTCTTTGTCTACAGTGTTAATATATATATAGTAAATCAAACAACAGTAGATATTATTAACAAAGGCAGATCATCTTCTACAGTTATGCTATTCTTGAGGAGATTAACATGGCTTTCTCTGATTCATAATTTTTGCATTCAGTGTTTTCATATTCCTGGTCATCTCAATACAGCTGCTGACTACCTTTCCCGTTTTCAATTTCAGAAATTCCATATTCTCCTTCCTACTGCGGATCCTCTACCAACTCCAGCTCCTTGTTTCAAGAATCTAGTCATGCCATGATTAATTACCTTACTACAGCACAAAACCTCATGTGGTCAGCCTTATCGATCAGCACACAATCAGCTTACAAAACAGCCTGGAGAAAATACAATTCATTCTGCTCCATGACAGCCTCCTATGCATTTCCAATTTCTCTATCTACCATATTAGCTTTCACGACCTATTGTCATACAACCAGTAAATTATCTTACTCTACCATTCGCCAATACTTAGCTGGCATTCAATTTCACTTTTGCTTACAAGATCCAGCTTCTGTCTCCTTGACATCATATCCTGCAGTTAAGCTTCTTCTTACAGCAATCCAAAAACTCTCATTCAAAAGGATGCCTACTCATTTGCCCATCGATGATACCATCTTCAAACAGCTAATTAATCTACTGAAGTCCGAACCTCCTACTTCACACTCTACCATCCTACTTGCAGCTATCTGGCATTTTATGGATTTCTACCCGACAGAGAATTCACAGTTTCATCAATTTCTGCAACATCCTTTCTCAAGGTCAAACATCTTACCAAGTGAGCTGACTATTGTGCTCTCCATCTGCCTGCATCAAAATCAGACAGGCTACGAGAAGGCGTGGACATTCAATATTTTCCTACAAATACCGCTGGGTGCCCTGTCTACTTCTTGAACCAGCTGTGCAGTTTTCATAGTCAATCCAGTCCTGAATCTCCTCTACTAACCTCTAATAATAATGCACCTCTAACCACCAAAGAGTTTGTGGATTCAATTTGTTCACTACTTCAACACCTGGGACTTGATCCTTTCGCTTATTCTGGCCATTTAATTAGAATCGGTGCTGCTACCTCTGCCTCACGAAAGAAAGTTCCAGCCTATATCATTAAACATCTGGAAAATGGACATCATCTTGTTTTGAGACATACATTCCTAATCCCGAAGCAGAAATGCATTCGACTTTTCTTTCCATCTCCTCGTAGTATGCCTAGAAGGAAGGCAACTTGGTAGCCATGGTTCCTCAGAGGTTTTCTCCATTAAAGGGTGTTTTTCCTTTCCTGAGTGCTGCCAGGTATATTCTCTGTGATTTGGAGGAGGTGGATACTATTCTTTTTGGGCCTTCCAGCTATCAGCTCATACTCAAGAAGGGAATGAGTAAGGCCAAAACAAATCAATATATACAAGTGGCACCAAGCACAATTCATATCATTATTACCGCAGTGAATAAACAAGTGTGAAAAATCAGGCAGGTGCACACTTACAGGTCTGGAGAAGAACAGAGGGGAGGCTTATGGGTGGAAGTCCAGAGGGGGAGTGTGGCCAGCCTATGGCAGACTCACAGCTCACTTCAGGCAGACTCCTCTTCTAAACTGTCTTTTAGCTACTGCTCCTCAGCTCAAGGACCACAGCAAAGGATGGCTTGAACAATGAGATTAAATAGGATAACAAGACTCTGACCCCATATCAGAATGCGTCTCAAATGGCACATAAAATACAAAATCACACATGCCCCCACAATGCAAAGCATCATGGGCTGCATATGCAAATCACCACAGAATGTTGCAAACTGTGTGAGAGGCCTTTCGGCACCATGCAATTCTGCTTAAAGTTGGACCAGCATAACATTCTGTGGTGATTTGCACATGCAGCCCATGATGCTTTGCATTGTGGGGGCATGTGTGATTTTGTATTTTCTTGAAACTTGGCTTCCCAGCCATATGCCCTTGGGGTAACCCTTGCCTCAGTGTTTGCGCACAGAGGTTCTTTGTCTTTCAAATGGCACATGCTGCTTATAGAGGGAGCTCACTGGGGAAACACAAGATGTCTCAGAGCAAAATACCACTCTTTATGTGATTGTTTAATTAATCCTTCAGGGGCTAACACAAGCAAAATCAGCCCCCTGAACCACAAAGACATCCATTCACTGTTTATATCTGATCAGCTGTGCTGAAAATCAAGTAGGCAGTCCCTGCAGCTCAGCAAACCAGAGTCACACCAGATCTACTGTCGGCACTTGATCTCAAGTGGTATTTAAAAACTGCAGCTGTCCAACTGTTGTAACTCCATCCCAATCAAAACTGCTCTCCAAATGGAGGATGGGGGGGGGCAGTGAAAGAGCCAGGACCACAGCATACCAAAAGTTCAGCTTGCTTAAATTAGTTACAGGTGCTGCCACTCAGAAACACACTCCACAGGAACTTAACTGGTTCCCAACACTCCCTGCAACTCAGAAAACCAGAATCCCACCAGAGCTAAAGATATACATGTTGATAGGTGCAGAGGAACAAGCAATGGGGTGGTCATTTAGGATGACGGAGAAGAGAACAAGACTAAGAATGGACCCTCAGGGGATGTCTGAGCTGGTAAGGAGTGGAGGGAGATATGGATTCTCCAATCTGAACAACTTGAGACCATTATTTATTCATTTAGTGAGACCTGACCTCAAGGTAGGAGCAGGACCAACTCACTGAAGAGTCAGAAAGCCCTATTGCCTTGAGCTTGTCCAGGAGGAAGGGGTGGGCAACAGTGTCAAAAGCTTTGGCCAAGTCAACAAAAATGGTGGATGTAGCCAGACCTTGATCCATGCCACATAGTAAGGAGTCAGTAAGATGGAGGAGGGAGGTAGAGCTGGAGTGGGACATTCATAAGCTAGACTGGAAAGGAGTGAAGAAGGATCAAGCAATGGGGGGGGGATCTGGGTCTCCAAGGATCCTGACTTGCAGTTGAGGTCAGGATTGAACTTGCTTGTACAGTGCCAATAAGGAGAACAGCTGAAAATCATTGTTCCAGACTGTAATTGCTGACAATTTCATTAAAATGTCATCACTACTTAATTCACTGTTTCAGAACATTTATTCTTCCAGAGTGGAGGTCCAAGCCATACTCGCCCCACAGCTGGGGATCTGTGTAGTTTAGTGACTGTGGGTGTTGTTGTAGACAGGGCTGGCCTTAATGATAGGCAAGCTAGGTAGCTCCCAAGGGGCACCTTCTATGAGGGAGTGTCAAAGTGATAAATACTTGTTTTGTGGGTGTCTAAGACTCACCAAAAAGGCATGACCTGGGTGGGAGAGAGGTACCAATACCAAGTTCGCCTTGGGGGCACTTCAGGATCCAAGACCATCCTTGGTTAAAGGAGAGCCCTTCAACAAGCATACAGTCTTTACCCCTACACAGGGAGAGTTTCACTGAGCCATGCCCACATTAGCTAGTACCCACTGAAAGCCAGAGGCACAGTGAAAAGTGTTACATACATATTAAGGTGTGCCAGCATTTTACTGAAGAACCTTCCTTGCTGCCCCCAAATCATCTTAATATTCTAACAGGCATGACAGGACAAACCTTTCAACCTCCCTCCTAACAAATTAGGTACAAGGCTTGAAAAAAATCAGGAACTGAAATCAGCGATATATCTTTATGAATGTTAATATCAACTCAGGCAGCTTATAGAATGCGTAGCTTAGTGTAGAACAAATTTTCTGAAGGGAAAAGCCTGGAACTTTAAAACTGCCATGGATGCAAATTTCTTCACTGGAGCCATGTTTATTGATCAATCCAAGGCATTTGACACTGTTGATCACACATTGCTCCTTTCCAGATTACTTGCCTTGGGTCTCTCCCCTCATGCATCCTTTTGGTTTGTGAGCTATCTTTCTGGGAAACAGTAGCTTGTCAGTTTCAACAATGGTGTCTCACTCCTCACCCTAATAAATATAGGTGTCCCTCTGGGGTCCATACTTGGTTCCCTGCTCTTGACAGCTTTTTATAAATGACCTCCCTTCTGTTGTATCTTGCTGCTCCCCCATCACATATGCAGATGATATCATTCTGTATGCTAGCTCTCGTTCCTACTCCATGGTTCAACCACAACTACAGGAGGATTTCTCCATGGCCCAATCATGGCTCATTAGAAACATGTAAATCTTCAACTCCGCGAAGACCCATAAATGCTATTCAGATCACAAGTCAGGATTCGGCCCCACTCTGCATCCCTCTCCATCCTTTGTAGGGATGGGTTCCCTCTCTCCACGGTGACAGATTTCAGATACCTTGGGGTCACCCTGGACCCGGGCCTGGATTTCTATTTCCTACTGGCAAAGCTGTTAACTGCAGGCTTGGCCTAGTCCACTGTGCCAAACACTGCCTCATACATAGAAACATAGACTTTGACGGCAGATAAGGACCGCTAGGCCCATCTAGTCTGCCCATTTCCCTACCTACAGGATAGGCCGCAGATCCTAGTTAACCAACAGCCTATTTCTTCCTACCCCCTACAAGAATTGCCTTATGTCTGTCCCATGCATTCTTGAATTCTCCCACAGTTTTAGACCACACAACCTCCTCAGGAAGGCTGTTCCATGCATCCACTACCCTCTCTATGAAATAATACTCCCTCACATTGCCCCTGAACCACCCTCCTTCTATCTTTAAATTGTGTCCCCTTGTTCTTGCAAGTCTCTTTTTCTGAAAGATGCTATCCTCTTGGACTTTGTTGATTCCACTGAGGTACTTAAAAGTTTCTATCATGTCCCCCCTCTCCCTTCTTTCCTCAAGGGTATACATATTAAGCTCCTTTAGTCTCTCCTCATATGGCTTCTCTTGCAGACGCTGCACCATTTTAGTTGCCCTCCTCTGGACCGCCTCTATCCTGTCTATGTCCTTGCGGAGATGGGGTCTCCAGAACTGGACACAGTACTCCAGATGGGGTCTCACCAACTGTCTGTACAGAGGGATAACAACTTCCTGTTTTCTGCTGCTGATGCCTCTCCCTATATATCCCAGTATAACCCAGCCCTCCCTACTGCCTTCTCACATTGCTTGCTAACCTTAAGGTCATCTGATATGATTACCCCCAGGTCCCTTTCCTTTTTGTTGTTGTTACTACCTCTCACCCACTGTGTATCTTCCCTGGGTTCTTGTTTCCCAGGTGCATTATTTTGCACTTCTTTGCATTGAATCCTAGCTGCCATACTTCTGACCATTCCTCCAACCTTGCCAAGTCCCTTTTCATCCTTTTTCACGCCTCCTTGTGTATCAACCCTGTTGCAGATCTTTGTGTCATCTGCAAAAAGGCATACTTTTCCTTCCAGTCCCTCTGCAATGTCACTGATGAAGACATTAAAAAGGACTGGACCCAATACTGAACCCTGCGGTACCCCACTAGTAACCCCCCTTTCTTCAGAGTGGACTCCATTTACAATTACCTTCTGTGTCCTGTTGTCCAGCCAATGTTTTACCCAGGCTACCACCCTGGGTCCCACTCCCAGGCTGGTTAATTTGACTATTAATCTTTTGTGTGGGACTGTGTCAAATGCCTTGCTAAAGTCTAGGTAAGCATGTCCACAGCCCCTCCTGGTCTACTACTTTGGTCACCCAGTCAAAGAAATCTATTAGATTCATCTGACATGACCTTCCGCTGTGAACCCATGCTGCCTTGGGTCCTGTACTCCACTGGCCTCTAGGTACTCAACTATTCTTTCCTTCAGAAGTGACTCCATCACTTTCCCTACCACAGAGGTCAGACTGACAGGTCTGTAGTTTCCTGCCTCTGTCTTGGTCCCACTTTTGTGAAGGGGAATCACATCCGCCTTCCTCCAGTCCTCGGGTACCACACCATCTTCCCATGATTTATTAAAAAGAGTAGCCAGTGGTTTCACTAGTTCCTCCCTTAATTCTTTTAGAATTATGGGGTGAATTCCATCAGGACCCATTGCTTTGTCCACCTTCAGTTTTAGGAGTTCTTGCAGAACCCTTTCTTCTGTGAAATTACTGGGATCGACCCCCATATCAAGAGTGCTTCTGTTAATTGGATTAGGCACTTCCCCCTCCTCTTTTGTGAATACTGAGCAGAAATATTCGTTCAGTATTCCTGCTTTTTCACTGTCCCCCTCTGCCCAACCACCGTTCATTCTATTCAGCCTCACTATCCCTCCCTTTGTCTTTCTACGTTCACTGATGTACCTATAAAGGTTTATCCCCTTCTTAACTGAGTTGGCTATCTTTTCCTCAGTTTGAGCCTTTGCTATTCTGACTTCCCTCCTGCTTCCTTCTGCCTTAACTGGTACAGCTCTCTGTCCTGCTCCTTCTGTGTTTCCTTATACTTCCGGAATGCTATCTTTTTCTTCCTGACTTTCACAGCCACCTCTTTTGAGAACCATAGTGGCTTTTTCTTTCGTTTTGATTTGTTTATTTGCTTCACACAAAGGCTTGTTGCCTCTGTGATGGCAATTTTGATAATTCCCCATTGTTGCTCCACATCTCCTTCTAGCCTGTTTGCTAGTGCTTTTCTGAGGCACTCTCCCATCTTGCCAAAGTCAGCCCTCCTAAAGTCCAGTACCCTCACTTTTGTATGGCTTGACTCTGTAGCTGAGTTTAACATGAACCACACTGTTTGATGGTCACTTGTCCCCAGATGGCAACCCACTTCTAGATCTGAGATCCTCTCACTGCCCTCGTTTGAGAGTACGAGGTCTAAGATTGCTCCCTCATGAGTGGGTTCATACCTAAGGCCAGGCTTGCAGTTGCCCAGGGCATCTTCCTCCCCCACCTGCAATATGGCCAGATTATCTATTCCCATGCCTCAAAATTAATCCTTAACAAGTGGGAGATGTCCTATAATAGCATCTGTAATTTCCCCGTCCTCTCCAAACCTCAGGCACCATTGCTCTCTGCATATGTCTCCCTTGGTTGACTCTGTTCCCTTGAGGTCCATTCTTACTCCCCGGGCTGCTTCACTGATAAATTACTTAAGTCCAGCCCTGCCCATTCCCCTTCCTTCAGCACTGCTGCAAGTCTACTCCCTTAAGTCTGCAACCTGAGCTCTTCTACATGTCCCAAAATGTGCATCCAAGATGGGGGAACAGGTTTCCCTTGTTATCGTACTAAAATTCTGGAACTCCTATACCCCTGAAATTAGAAGTCTTCCCTTATATGAGTTTTGCTGAGTTTGCCAGTCTGTCGTTGTGCTATACAGATCACAAGTTGATTGTTCCTTGTTATAGTCCCTGAGACCTGGAATCCTGACCCTAGATTTTTACTTGCCATGTAAAATTATGTTTACCTCTACGTATGTTTTTTTTATAATCTATTTTGTTTTATTTAGCTGTATATATACTGTGTGTATATACATATATATATATATATGTATATATATATAAACACATCTGCATTTTAGTCTCTGCTTGTTACTTGATTTCATCATTTATCATTGCTAGCTGTCAGTGGTATATATTATGCATTCTTTTGTGTTATTATTCCCTGTTGTACTCTAGCAGTCCTACCTGACAATAGGCATTTACTTGACTAGTGTACATTATCAGGTAAAGAAAAATGAAATACATAAACCTTATTTTGTGCTTCAAATCCCTGTTCTACAGGGACCAAAACACCAACTTCAGGAGGGACAGGCTCCTTCACTTGCAACTGCCCTTAATCCCCCCTCCCCACTATCCTATCATTGTCCTATTGCACTCCACTCTTGGTAGTGGCAGACTCCCCATCAAGTCTGCACCTATAATGTATAAATTATGCAAATGTGTAAAGGGTTTGTTACTTACTGTAAATCATGTTACACAATTGCTCTCTATCTGGTTGCCTGCATATCTTGATCTTTTTGTTTTTTTTTAATTTTGTCCTCCTTAGCTCTGGCCCCTTAGACCACTCTCCAGTGAGACCTTTTGGAGTTGCCGTGTCATACTCAGCCTGAGGTCTTCCCTGGTCTGGTCATCTGCTTCCTGGGAACTCTCCTCAACTCCTCTGACTACCCCGCACCTCAGCTCTGATCTATAATCTAGTGGGGCAGCCGGGGGAGTAGAGGAGAGAGAGATAGAGACCAGCCAGGATGGACATAGCTGTAGGCATGGGGCAGTCCACTGGGCCCACCTTTGCCTATCTGGGTGCCAGGGTTTTCTCTTGCTCTGGTTGCTCCTAGGGGTGAGGATGTGCAATGATGACCTGCATACAACAGGCATGCTTACGTTCCCATGCGTAAGGCATTTGCTGACACCCTCATCCCTGTAACAGAATACCACAAGTTGCACTGCCTGTAGTCTCCAGTAGGAGCCACTGATACTGCAGCAAGTGCTACCCACCCACCCAAAGGAGTGGATAGCAGTCCTCCAGATGCTTAATCCTCTCTTGCCCCTGCCAATCCCCGATGACCCAGCTCATTCCCAAACCTGGGTCACCGGTGTGGCATGAGGTGTGGTGTCCAGCACCTCAACCCTCAGTGCCACTGGGCCGGCTGCATATGTTAATCTTGCTGTAATTTTTGTTGCTTGTTACCCCCCCCCAAAGATGCACCTGGAAATGAACAATTGCTGCGCAGAGTCCTTTCCTGGTAAAACTTCTCAAATAAATCAGAGACCACTGAATGAAAACAGGAACAGCTGAAAGATTTGTAATGTAAACAGGAGCATCTGAAAAGAGCTGCAGGGACCTTCAGCCTGAGCATGGAGTTCCTGTCCAATCATTAGCATCTCCTTACAAACTGATTGCCAATGCCACCACCTATGTTGAGGGCCAACCTGTGAAAGGTAAGTCAGAATAGAGGGGGGTACCCCACTCATTCACAGCATGGGGTCATAATGTTACAAGATATTATAGTGCAGCAGTATATTGCGCTGTATAGTGCCAACTTAATTACTGCACGTCTTGCGGGGGTGGAACCCCCGAATCCCCAACTTAAAAAAACAGCTCCGGGAGGGAGTGACACTTAAAATTGCTCAATGTTTTAAAAATAAATAAAAATCATGCATCTGGGACCGGAAATTGTAACCCGTTCCACAGACACATTGCCTCCCTTGCTGCCTGTGGCTCATCCTGTCAAACCACACTGGCCCCTCCTCCCAGCAGAGGTCTTATCCTCTGCCTGGAACAGTGAGAGTAAGAGGGTGCACTACCATGCATACACCCTTTCGTGGTTTTGCACCCTCTTGCTCTTCCTGAGCACGCTGTTTGTGTTGCCTGGTTTTGATGTGCACAGAAGAGTGTGCGAGATATTGATCCATAGGTGGATTTAAAGGGGGGGGGCTAAGGGTGCTATAGCTCCCCCATCATGAAGCTCCTCTATTAGTAACACACTGCTGCATTCTTAATCATGAAGGCTGCCCGAGCCTGTCCTCCAGCAGAGTTGGCCTTAGCTAGGTGCAAACTGTTCCCCTGCACCTTGGGGGCCCATGCTTTTTTTCTTGAGAAAAAAAATAAGAACATTTAAAAATGCCTAAATGTTGTTAGAGATGAAAATGTTTACCAGCAATTGAAAATGGAAGACAACTGGCTCTGTTGCTGTTACACAAGGTGGGGGCAGCTTTGCTGCAGTGGAAAAGATTAGGTTAAGTAAGTGCTAATGGTGCTCATGACCATACTTTACATCGCCCAGGCTGACTGCTTTATTTATTTATTTGCTTTTGTTAATCAGGTAAACACGCTAGACAACCAGGTGCCTATTTTCAGGTGCGACCCGGGAGAGTTACAGAGCATACAGGTAACAAGATACACGCTAAGTAAACAGAAATACAATGTAAGAGAAATTACAGTCAGCAGCCACAGGCTCTACAATGGTAAGAGGTACAGAACAAGCTCAAGTGAGGCTAGGCAGGTAGTCAGGTTATAGTATGCAACACTACACAGTACATGATAAATGCAAAGACAGGGAGAAAAACGAAAATGACAATATATAGTAAGTGCACAATAAAGGGGGGGGCAGCGAGAACTATACTGGTGGAGGGTACAGAGATAATTGTAGCAGCGCCTTACTCCTGGGGGGCTGGAGGGGTAAAGGGTAGGCATGGCCTAGGAGGAGCATAGGCAGGCCACAGAAGTCTTGAGAAAATGCCAGAGGGATGTTTTAAAGCAGTGGTGGGAGGGTGAGGCCAGCACAAATGCGGGAAAGGAGTTCCATAATTTAGACACGTGGACTGTGAGGGTGCGAGTCCTTGGAACACGTTGAGCCTGAGATGCACCAGATCTGAGATGATAGGTTGAGGGTGAGGGGATTAGGAGGAGGGCAAGAACAGAGGGGTTGGCACTCCGGATGATGTTGTCAACAAAGTTGCTTAGGATGAATGTGTGGTGTTTTTTTTGGGGGGAGCAACTCCAGACGTGAGTAAAGCTCACATTGATGCATTAGGCGGGGGGCAGAGAGAGCGAAGTGGCATATGTTGTTGTATGCAGTGTCCCATTTTGTGAGTTTAGCCTTGGAGACCGAGGCGAAGGCAATGAGCCCATAGCATAGTGTATGGAGGAGTATCCCCGTAGCTATGGTTAGCCGGACAGCAGAGGTGAGGCAGTCCTTTGCTCTGTAGGCAAGGCCAGGCTTGCCATTAGAGGCATTGCACACATTCCTGATGTGGGCAGTGAGATCGAGTTGGGGATCAAGGGTGACCCCTAGGTATTTGGCTGAGTCAGAGACTGGCAGTAAGTCGCCATTTGCCCCATGGATTTCTAGGGGAGCAGGGCAGGAAGAGGTGCATGCCCCAGACCCGAATAGCATGGTATGGGTCTTCTTTAAGTTGATGATAAGCTTTTGGTCCTTAAGTCAATTTTGGATATGCTCAAAGTCGGTGTTTAGCCGTGAGTTAATGGAGTTGATATCACGGGAACTGGCCAGGACTACAAGGTCGTCCGCATATAAGATTGGAACACCATGGGTAATTGCAGAGAGCAAATCCATTGATGTATAGAGAGAACAGTAGAGGACCCAGGACGGAACCCTGGAGGACCCCACAGTTAACTTGGGATAAGGCTGAATTGGTGCAGTTGTAGCAAGTGAACTGCTGTCTACCCACAAGGTAGTTTGAGAACATTTCGAGGGCACGGAGAGAGAGTCCGAGGGAGTGCAACCTGGTGTGGAGGAGGGAGTGATCCACTTGGTTGAAGGCCTTGGAGAGATCGATGAAGATGGCCCTCATCAAGAAACCTAGATCAGTAGCAGATCTGATCTCGGAGGTGACCACAGCAAGCACCGTCGATGTGCTGTGCCCTTTTCTAAAGCCATGTTGGGCTGGGGAGAGAACAGAGTATCCCTTGAGGTAGTGTAAAAGTTTGGAAGCGACAGCATTTTTGAGGAGCTTGCTGGTGGCTGACAGAATAGCAATAGGGCGATAGTTGCTAATGTCTTTGGGGTCACCTTGCTTGTGGACAGGGACCACCTTGGCTATCTTCCAGACCTCCGGGATGGTACCCCAGATGAGAGAGGAGTTAAAGATGTGCGCAACCGGTCTAGCAAGGAGGGAAGCTGTGTTGAATTGAGTGTGTGTGTGTGCAAGTTGTGATGTACCCCAAAAAATGCTGCTGCTAATAAAAAAAATGCATTTTTATATTTGTTTAAAAACTGTTTTTCAGTCTGCTTACTGACTTCTTGGGCCTATCATAAAAATGAGATGCCTCATACCATGGGGTTATCCCAGTAAAGGACATTTCAAAACAATAAAACATTTTATTTATTTAAAAATGTATTTTCTTCAGAATAAATTGTTCTATAGAATAAAATGTTTTACAAAAATAACAAGCAGACTTGAAATTATATTTTCAGAAACTAGATAAAGTGACTTTGTTCCCATATTTCTATAGTATTGTATTTATTTTTTTAAAGATGGGGGATAGGTTAATCTGTACTGCAATACAAACTGGGATGGGTTGGCTTCATGGAAATGTCATAATGTGCTTGAGTGAGTGATATTTGTGAATTTGTTTACTTGGATTGTCATTTAATTTGTCTGCAATTTGTCTTTTATCACCAAGTCTCTTTCAACTTTTCTCATTTTTATGTGTTTCAGATGTGCTGCTGCCCAGCTGCAGTTTTTTAACATTTTGTGTTTTTTTGGGGGGTGGGAGGGTATTTTGGGCAACATATTGTTACATGGACTCTGGGGACGGTGCCAGGGTGCAACTAACAAAGCATGAGGAGGGAGAAAATGAGTAGAAATTACATTAGACATACCCTTCAAAATGCACCAGAATGTTAAAAAATTTCTAGGGGCCCAGGCGTCCCACCAGACCCCAGGCCTATAATTTTTATTTTTCATCTGACTTGAGCTCCTCATCTATACCACTCCTGGATCCACCCCTGATTGATCTGATAGGCGTAGAGGCTCATGGCTGCAACTTAATTATTTTTTTTAATCACAACATTGTTTTACCAGCTCCGTGGATCTGGCATGGGCTACAACCTCCCCTCCCCCCCAAGGGTATACCCTCCGGCCCATCATTGATCCTGCTTGAGGGGGTCCTGGTATTTTCCTCCATTTCTTTTCTCCCCCAAGCCCACGCCTGTGCAATAGGCACAGCAGCTGTCTCCACCTCTGCAGAGGCAGCCAAGCACCCTGGGTGCGGATCGAACCCCTTCTTGCTTTGCTGATGGGTGCAGCACAATCCCTTCCTCCCCGAGGAAGGAGAGCAGTCCTCCAGACACTCAATCCTTACCTCCCCGGCTGACCCGAGTCTGTTTCCGAACCCGGGTCGACAGTGTGGCGTGAGGTGTGGCGTCTGGCACCTTAGCCCTGAACACCACCAGGCCGACCTGCTGCCTACTTATAAAGTTAGCATTGTCTTCAAATCAGGACTTTCCACAGCACATTGCAATGAGGTAAAGGACTCACATACTAGCCAAACATACAGAAATTGTGGCTGTTTATTCTCACTGAATACACCGGGGTTGCTGAAACAGAGTCCGTTGGACTGTGCTTCACATGGAGCTATACCTTGAATTTGGGGAGTTGTAATATGTACACTCCTTTTTGAGTATTACAGTGTCCGGTCCTACCTGATAATATGCATTTACTTGTCTAGGGTGCCTTACCCGGTAAACAAAAATGAAATCAATTCAAAAATAAATAAAAACAGAGGACTACAGTCACCGGTACTGTACCACATGGATGGTGTGCCCTTGATCTAACGGTCGGAGAGGGCAGTTAGGATCTCAGAAATCCTACCGTTAGGACGATGCCGTTCACAGCTGCTATGAATGCTACACACAAATTTCCCCTTGCTCCGCGAAGATTTACTGATGTTCCTTATAATGTTATCGCGATTTATGGATATGCAAACTACTAAAAATGTTACCTAACTCAACAGACACTGGCCTGTTCACGAAACAAAAACAAAGAAAAAAACACAACCACAGAACATAAGGTGCCCACTATTTTAAAACTTATTATGCTTTAAAATAAAAACGTGCTATGAGTTCTGGGCATGATGCGCGCCTCATTTCACAGACCCGCAGTACACATTGTAATGCCGAGAGAGGTTTAAAGGCGTGGCTTCAGAGGGCAGCCCGAAGGGGTGGCGCACACCCGTTTGGGGGGGCTCACCTGGCCCGCCCCTTCTACTTAAGGCGGCCTAGGGGCTGAGCCGCCCTCATTAACTAGCACAGCCAGTTGAAGAAGTGTCGCGGGTGTCAAGGCATTTGAAAGGATCTTTGCACTCGCGTTTGTGCACAGTCTGAGACTCCCGTTATCCGCAATCGCACTGGTTATTTGACGTTATGGCTTTTCGCTGCATTTGGCGCGCTGTGCTGCCCCTGTGTTCGCTGGCACTGTTCAGCCTCGGCTTGGTATCAGGATACCTGACAGGAGCCCCTGACGAGAGCTGCAAGGACCTCGAGCCGGAGCACGGCGTCCCTGCCCAAACCTCAGCCTCTCCTTTCAAACTGATTGCCAATGCCACCACCTATATCCCGGGCCGACCTGTGCATGGTAAGTCGGGGGGGCGAGGGGGCACTCATTCAACGCCACCTACTACTACTTACTACTTACTTACTGCTACTTACCAAGCTGGCATTCTCTTGAAATCAGGACTTTCCATAGCACTTTGCACTGACACAAAGCACTCCTATCCTAGCTAAACTAGAGAAGCGTTGCTTGTTGATTCATTTTTCTCACTGAATACCCCTCCTTTGCTGAAACAGAGTCCGTGAGACTGTACTTTTTATGGTGCTATACCTTGAATCTGGGGAGTCATAATATGTACAGCCTTTCTTGAGTATGGCAATTTTTAAAGTATAATTAGTTTAATTATGACCCCTATTCTAATTCATCCCTTTCCCTCCTCTCCTATCCCCATCCCATATCCACCCTTTTAGTTTTCCTCTCCTTGTTCTCACCTTCCCTTTTCTCCTGTTGACTTGCATCCTACTTTTATAACAGGCAAAAACTACTGAATTGATTAATAATATGGAAAATAAAAGTTTTATTGTGTAGACTTCAAACCAATAGTTACGCTCAACAACGTGTCATAATTTTGTATGTATTAGCAATTAAAGACACTATATATTTTTTCTTTTATGTCTGCTTTTTTTCTAGTAACCATTGCTATCAGTTTTAATATAATTGGATTATTATTTTGAGGTGTCACTTGAAATGAATGCCTTAAAAGGCGATCTTTGTGAAACTAGCGACACCTCAGATAAAGCCTCAGTTTTGGGGCACTATATAGGGGTGTTAGTCCACACTAATACATCTTGGAGTCATTATATTTTGCACTTTAAATTATAAATCAACCTTCTTCCCTGTATTGTGTGCACTCGATTTTTTTCAGTCTAACTCCTGGGATAGGTGGTCCCTTAGGGGACTGGAGTGTGGATCGTGGATTTAATTTACTGACCTAATAAAATGAAAAAATCGCAAGTTTCTATTTCTCCGTGTGCGTATATAATATCTGCACGCATACACTGTACATGTTATGACACTTCTTGTATCTCAGGAACTGGTAGTATCTTTGATCCCCTTATAATTTACATGTGTGCTTTTTGCTGTTATTAAAATGGGAGAACTTCTGCTGAGCAACAGTAAGCTGTCTAAGGGGAGAAAGCTTAATTATTCCCTTTGCAAAGAGCACCACAGGGCAAATTTTGAAAAACATAATATATCCCGGTGTTCACGCTTAACTTTTTGTTTGGCACTGATCCAGCTGAGAAAGCAGCACCCAATTTGCACTGGCCCTCTGAGATTTTCACTGGCCTGGGGCTAACCTGAGCCAACAGAGTTGCACAACCATCACATTGTCCCCTCCTACCCCCCCACACACACACTCTGGAGTAGTGAGTGCTAAGAAAAAACAGGTAGCTACATTTTCTGAGAAATGGTTACCGAGTCATGCACATGCAAGTGTGCATACAACTTCCAAGCAGCTGCTGAATAGGGAGAGACACAGCCTGGCTGTCATTCTGATTGCCTTCGGTTAAATCAATAATTCCTGTTAAAAAAAAAATCTAGTCTTTTCAGGCAGAAAGACACCAAGCACCTTACATCTGGCACCCTCCTATGTAAGGAAAGGTGTCACATTTCTCGCAGATTCCTCTAGGACAGTACCAATCTCATCTCTTGGTTGAAATGCAGAATACATATTTTACTTCCTTGCTAATACTTGACCTGGTTGGGACTTTCTATCAGAGGATATCTACCTTAAACAGTTGTATCTACTGGCCGGGGTCAGGAGTGGCTGTGAGCTACCACATAGTTAATTTTTCTACTATCCCACTGCCTAATGGAACTCCTGCTCAGATTAAAAGAGGCTAAAGCAATTCAGAGCACCCCCCCCCACACACACACACACACTGTAGTCAGTTGCTATAGGTTACTGTTTGCTAGAAACCCAGTTCCAGTACATTTTGTTGTTTGGGTTTATGTGTCATATTAGGCGACTCTCAAAGTCTCTGCCTTGGTCAGAATTAATTCTTTGGCGGGGGACTCATAGTGAACAAAGAAATTCTCTGTCAGCACCTTGGCCACAGTGGATGCCTTATGGTCTTTAGCAGGGAAGACTTGGGCATACCTGGTAAAATGACCTGTAACCACCAACACATTACTAATATTCCACTGATCGGGCTCCAGACTTAGAAAGTCAATACAAACTAACTCCATGGGTGTGCTGGTGGTGATGTTAACAAGGGGGGCAGCCCTCTGTGGCAAGATCTTTCTCTGTAGGCAGTGACTACAAGTTTGTACATGACGTTCAACATGTGCCTGCATTTTAGGCCAGTAGAATTGGGACCATACTGAGTCAAGAGTTCTGTCAATACCAAGGTGGCCCATATGCTTGTGTAGGGACCTCAGCACCAAGCCTCTGAAATCGGTGGGCAAGACCAACTGTTTGTCTACTTGACCCCCCCCATCAACTGCTTCTCTGCACAGCAACTGATTTATTAGTTTCAATTTAGGACCCTCTTTGTACAATAGTGCAGTTCTCAAATCAGAGGAGCTCAACTTGGATGCATCTTTTCCTGTGCAGAGGGCTTCAAGTGCTGATCGGATCATAGGATCTCAGGATTGAGCCCGCTGAATGCTGTCATTATCAAACTGAGGCAATGCACTGATATCTAGCACAGAGAAGTGACAGTACGTAGCAGGTATACAAGAGTCAAAGGGGCCCAGACAGTCTACCAAGCAGTCCACTGGGTCCATGGACATCTGTTCATCTTTGTCAAACTTTTGGCACAGGGCTCGAATATCTGGCTCAGACAACCTGACCCAATCACCTTTGGAATTAGGCCTCCAGGAAAGGGCATCAGCATCTATATGATTCAGGCCTCATCTGTATTCAACAGCAAAATCATAAACGGACAATGCAGAAAGCCACCAATGCCTGGTAGCATCCAATTTAGCAGAAGTCTGCACATAGGTCAGCGGATTATCTGTCTTCACCAATATCTTTGCTCCATACAAATAGTTATGAAATTGGTCAACAATGCCCCACTTCAATGCCAAGAACTCCAATTTATGTACAGGATATTTTTTTCCGATGGGGTCAGACTCCTACTGGCAAATGCCACTGGTCTAAGGCCATTTTCATGCTCCTGATACAACACAGCCCCCAAACCTGGTAGGCTAGCATCAGTGTGTAACACATAGGGTTTAGCAGGATTGGCATATGCAAACACAGGAGCATGGGGTGAGTTTGATATATGATTTAGTGGAAAGAGGTCTCACAGTTGGGTGTCCATCGAGGCCCAAAAAGTTCACCCTGGAGGAAGTACATTCTCTCTCTCTCTCTGCTTCAGTGGGAGCTGTTCTCTTGTAGTTTTTGTTCATGGGAGAGTAACCCTGAGTCAGATTCAACAATGGGTGAATCACTCTTGAACAGTCCTTTATGAACCGACGGTAATAACCACAAAAGCCTAGGAAGCGTTGTAATTCTTTTAAATTGTGGGGCTGGGGCCAAGTGGTCAAGGCCTGAACTTTGCTAGGATCAGTCTGTATCCCCTCAGTGGACACTATGTGCCCCACATACTTTACAGATGTCTGAAAGAACTGCCATTTGTCGATGGACAGCTTAAGGCCAAAGTCTTCCATTCGGTCCAACGCTTTAAAAAGTCTGCTCTCATGTTCGTCCAATGAACTTCTGAACACAATAACATCATCTAAGTATACCAGGCACTCCAACAAGTTCATGTACCCCACTGCAAGTTCCATCAGTCACTGAAAAGTGGCTGGAGCACCTGAGATCCCCTGAGGCATCCTCATAAACTCATAGAACCCAAGCGGACAGATGAAGGCTGTTTTCTCATGGTCTTCTGGGGCCATGGGGATCTGATAGTACCCACTGCGAAGATCCAACACCAAGAACCACTTGCTTCTGTTAAGACAGTCCAAAGCATCTTGAATATGGGGCATGGTGTATTGGTCAGGAATGGTCCGCCTGTTAAGGATCCTATAGTCTACACACATTCTTACTGTCCCATTCTTTTTCCTCACCACACACTATAGGCAAAGCATAAGATTCTGGATTCTTGTATCACATCAGCGCAAACATTTCCTGTAGGTGTCTTCTTACATCATCTATGTCTGCTGGTGCTAGATGCCAAGACCTCTCACGGAATGGCGTTCATTCTGCAGGCATATGTGATGTTCTACTCCTCAAACACATCCCACATCCCATTCCTTCAGTGAAAACACCTCATCTCTCTGGGCAAGTCTCTGGCTGATCCTAGTCTTCCATTCCGTTCGCAACTGGGAGTCACCAAAGTCAAACAAGTCAGGTGTCACTTGGTCAGTCACTCCAGAGGGCTTGTTACAAGGTAACACTGCAGTGTCTGCGCAGTGTACGGTAGCTAAAGTGCAGCCTCTATTCACCTGAATTTCTCGATCTGACACATTGTAAGCCTGGACCATGAGCAGGTAAGATACTGGGCTTAATCAGCAACCCTTCTGGCAGTTTTCCATTGCCTGGCGCATCCAGCATAAGTATCTTATTCTTGACATATTTCCGTAAGCAGACCTCCCCTTGTAGGATGCACTGGGTGTTGGGGCCCAAGACCATTGACTCAGGATCCTTCTTCCATACCACCCTGACTGGTTCATCTTGATCCATCTCTTCGGCATTCTGCCGCGACTCATGTGTTCTCTTTATCAATGCAGAAATCCTCAGTGCTCTACCAGTTCATTGCCCCTGCTTCTTGTAGCGCAGCTGCACCAATCTCCCAAACATATAAGCATTCATCACGATTAGTAGAAGGACCCCATCATACAGTCCAGTAGGGGGACACACCAAAGCTAAGGTCTCCACCTGCTCCGCCACTCCAGCCACTGAAGTAGGGAAAAACAACCAAATCCTAATATACCTGGCATAGGGGTAGTCCTTTTCACTCAACCCCCAAACATGCAGTCCTTCCAATTTCTGTAGGGGCACATCAGGCAAGTGCTTCCGATACCAGTCCTGAAACATTATAGTCACTTGGGAGCCACTGTCAAGCACAGCTCTGGTAGACACTCCATTTACCTTCACTGTTGTCTCCATGGAGGGGCCCACCATGTCGAACCATTCTGGTGGCACTAATGTTGGTGTTGATCTGGCATGGGCTTTAGTAGCGTAACATTTCTGCACAGCTCCCCCTGGTGGCGAGTTATTATTCAGTTGAATCTCAGCTAATAAACTGGGCAGTGACCCTCCTCAAATTCTGTGGCGAATGGCAGAAGAACTGGATGTGTCCATCCTCTCCACATTGACAGCAAAAAGTAGGCTTTTGGGGATCTTGTGGGGTTCGCGGGCCATCCCCGACTTGCGTACCACAGGGGTATTGGAGGGCTCATCTTTGGCTTGTGCTTTGGATCCTTGATCCTTGGGACTTCCACCAGGGGGAGGATTTGGTGTGGTCCACAGCAAGTCTCCCACTAAAGCTCTCAGCTCTCGCACTTCTTCCAGTAGGTTACACTCAGTTTGGGGCTCTGATGAAACAACATGCACTCCCACTTCCCCTTTGGCCTCTGGGGACGCCTGATACAGGTTCAGTTTCTCTGGCTGCTTCGGTCAACTCTTTAATCAACTGTCAGCTGCTGGGCCTCTTCTGAGTCACTCCTTTCAGGGGTCAGGCAGGTACCAACCATCCCAGCATAGGGCTCCAAGCCCTCTTCGTCCGTCTCGATTTTCATGAATTTCCTTCATAAGATGACAGTACTCAGGAGGGTTAGCCTTCCTATCTTGTAACTTTAGTTTCAATATCATTACACTAGAATGTTGTGCTGACTTTAGGATATGGTCCAGTCTGACCCAGTTCAGTCCCTTCACGGGCACCCCCACTTTTCTGTGGCCCGTCTGCAGAGCCCTCTCAATCCTGGTAATGAATGCAGACAATTTCTCATTTTTCCACTGCTTGGCTGACTTGAACTTCCACAACAAGTCATCCCCCGACTCAGTACTACCAAACATTCCTTCCAGTGCAGACAGATATTCAGCTGTTGTAGCCTCTGGACTAGTTGCTCACAAGAAATGGATGGCCTCCAGAGCAGGACCCCTCAAACTCTCCATCAGCCTCTTTCACCCCCTCTGAACATTGCCATTCTTGTACTAAAGGAGTGACACAGTCTATCCACGTTTCCAAGTCGTCATCCCCTGTGGGCATTTGGACTGTGCCTGTCCAATTGTATCGAGGGAATTACTACTAGGGGGAAGGGGCTACAGGAGAACTCTTTGGAGAAGCTGGGGAGGTGGCTAGGTAGTGCAGGGGTGTGTTCCTTAGAAAGGTCTAACACCTTTATGAACTCTTGGGCAGTTCATCCTTCAGACACTAATAATTTGAGCAACTTATCCATAAACCCTTCTATATGGGAAGACCCACCCGGAGAAGTAAGATCACTGTGCAGGTGAATGACCCTCCACCCCTTCTGGGTATCTTCAGACAGAATAACAGGGGGTACTGGATCTATTGGGGAGCTACAGGAGAGCAACACTATCGTAGTCTGTTCAAACAAATCTGCATCTCTCCCCTTCACCTCTACTTTGCCCAGACACTTAACATGCTCCGCAACGGCTACAGTATCAGCATTAGCAATCCCTAATGGGACATTCAGTAACAGGAGAGCCTGTTGGGGGTGTAAGCCCTCAGCTTCACTTCACCCCATCATTCGGTGCACTAACAGCTTATGAGGGGCAATTTTCAGCTTGGGCGTAGTGGAATCCTTCATTTTCTCCCCCAAACTAAACATATCCTGGTAACTTCTTCCCTTGGCCACTAGAGGATGCTAATCCTAGCGGTGCCTCCAGATGTAACCCCTAGGTGACGCTATCCCAAGGGCTACTACCCCTGCCTGCTTGGCTAATAGCAGGTTAAGGGGCTAGGTTCAGTGACTGGTGCCTCCACCTAAAGGTCAGGGTTGGTGTTAGTCTGACTAACCAGGCCATAGCCCTCTGGGACACTGTGACCCCCCCCTTGTCTCTTGCTAGTGGCCCACACAGTACACAATGGTTACCTTCCCAATACCCCTGATAGGCTTTACACATACAATTAGATTTAGCACTTACCCCCAGGACTGGTTCCTTCAGCTTGCTCTGAAGACCCCCTGTAAAATACTGTGATGCAAGACAGAAAGCAACTATGCAATAACTCGGGCATAAACTGACACCATAGTTGATGTAAACTGCAGGAAAAAGTAGATCTGATTTACTGTATTCAGGGGGCTACAACAAAGATGGGGGACAATCAGGTTAATTGGTTTACACACACTATAAATATCACAGTTGTGCATGCAGTCAGTGTCCCTATCAGTCACACTCTCTGGGTACTCAGGATGGAGAAAGGGGCTAGCCAGAACCGTTGCCCAGGGTAGGCCGGCATTACAGCTGGTAGGGGCCCTGTGAGGAAAAGAAATAACATGCACACCCACTGATTGTAATATGGAACCGGATGCCTCAGTTCATGAAAACAACGCAACAAAACAATCAGATGACACACTGGTGATTTAAAGGATATGTTGCAGGGGCTGCCCTGTTTGTTACTCACGATACCCAAAGCTGAACACAGGATGGACGATGGTCGAGGCTATCACTGGTTGTTCTGGATGGCCAGACAAAGCAGGGTAGGGAGACAAAGCCCTCGTGGCAGGGCCCAACGGCATAGGATAGCTCTTGGATTTGGTCAAATTCCAGCTAGGTACACCTCCAGCCCTCAGCACACATTCAACTTGTGGGGATACTAGATTGTGACTCCCATCCAGTTCACAACATGCTTGTATGTAAAGAAAGTTTACTGTACCAGGTATACAGCCCCTCACCCCATCGCAAAGTCACTGCTAAACCCGGGAGTGAAAATGTAGCTAAAATTCCTGACAGGCCGATCACACTTAGCAAAATCTTCAGTCTTCAGGTTAAACCTGGTCCCAATTCGGTAGATTCCCTCACAGCACACAGATTGGATTTAATCCATTTTACTACTTCTCATGTGGAAAACGACAAGCATGCCATGATTCAGGCCATACACGATTCTCCAGCGTGAATTACTACGCAGTACGACTGCTTGAATTAAGCGAGCTCCTACTCTCTCCACCTCCACCTCTAATCTGGCATGCAAGCAGACAGCTCATGGTATTTCCCCTTGATCCAAAAGGTCTGATTGGCTGGTCCAGCTGTCAATCACAGTAAGAGCTTCCCCTTTAGGTACAAAAGGCACCAACAGCTCAAAACTACAAATCCCAATGGGTAATCCATACAGTCCCACTTTGGCAGGCTCCATTTTAGAGTCCCAGAGTACTGATTGGTCCAATTCGGCAGTCCAGGACCAAAATGGTGGAGCTGACAGAACAGTCCTTGCTGCAAGAATGGCAGGTTAGCACAAACCACATTATTATTTTTACTCTAAACGACCAACAGCCAGTAATTACATCTTTCAGCAGGGCTCCCTCTGCACAAGTAGCGATGACAAAAAATAGAGCAAGTATCTAGCAGCTCAGGCGGGACTCGGGCATGGAAACACACGGTCCCTCCTTCTGATTAATTATGACTGAAAAAACAGGCAGCCCTTAAAAGGACAGTACACGGAGGCCACACAGGCACTCACTGACACTTTAGGTCACTAAAACGCAGGACACCCGCCTGGCAATGAGCATTTGGGCAAGCTCATGGAAGCCCTTTTGGGAACCCCCATTTGTAGGGGGTTACATACATGTGCATCAGCACTGGCGCAACCAGGAAAAGTCATGAGTTACACTGGCCTGCAATGATTTGCACTAGCTTACCCTGGTAAGGTCAATTACAGCCTGAAACCATTCTCTTTTACACTCACTGCATTACGTGTGAGTGTGTGTAATGGAATTACCTCACTCTCTCAAACAGCACTGAGCGTGAGACACAACTGCTGCAGCCAAATGGACCTACATTTTTGATCAGCTCCACTCCTGCCTGCTAACTGTGGTTCTCTTACTAGTAACTGAAATATTTTATGAACCTGATTGGCCACTGACCTATAGAGACAGTGGTGTTATTGGACAATAACATCACTGTATCTAGGGCAGGCGAAAAGCTGACCGCACTACATTAAATCATATCCCTCCAAGCTGGACAATGGCAAATCCCACATAGCTCTGCTGTACATGTACAAGCTTCCCTGATTCCTGCCTCCTACCAGGTCACAATAAAATCACCACTCCTACGCAAATCTGTCTATTTTTTAACCCCAACTTCCGGAAAAAATGCAATTTTTTTTATCAGACACAGTGCTACCTGCTAGTGTGTAAAACCACAACTTGTTCAGTACCTGCAACTGCTGCTCCATGTGGCTTGATGATTCACATAATGGACTGGAGAGAGGGATGTTTGTGGTCAGACGCCCGTTCCCCCAAAGATCATGAACCAGTTAAAAATACAATTTAAACTAAACCAAAGCCAACATTGTTAAATGTTTGTTCCTTCTCCTGCTTGGCACTGAGATGGTGTCAGTACATACACGTGTTGTAGAACCATGATGTACACTCACCGCAGGGTGCCGAACGGATTCTAGCCACCTAAAAACACTTACTGAATTTCAAAAGAAAAAGAGAGAATGTGAAACCCTGTACCCCTTAAGAACCATCCACTACTATGTGGAAGACAACTGTTGAAGGGCAGACGGAGACTCATGTGCTACCAAAAATGGGAGGAAGCTTGGGGACTTGGCAGACAAGATCATGTTTGCAACAGCTTCACCTCGTGGTGGAAGAAATATTCCAGACATTTTTTTCAAAAACTACACCTATACCCAGAACAATAAAAGAAATTATACACATAAATGTTTTTTTTTTTTTAAATTAACAAACGAGCCATTGTATAATAGCAATAAGGCACTCCAGGGATGTTTGTTATGAAAGCAATAAGACACGACAGGGTATGGGGTAGTTGATTGATAAGAGCATGCCCCCAGGTGCATTGTTAGGCATGAGGCGCTTGTGCCGATTGACTACAGCAACTGGGTAGTGCTTTTATCAATCAACAACCCACACCCTGAAATGTCTTATTGCTCTTATAAAATGGGTAATGGCTATTTCTATAACAAACAAAGCTCTTGACGCATTATTAAAGGTTTAATAATGGTATGTTATTTTATGTAAGTATGGTGAAAAATAGTCCCCAGACTTTGGCAGAGAGGTGGTAAAACTGAACAGCAACTCACTGAAAAATGCTAAACCAGTGAGTTGGAGGGACAGCAATGTATTATTTGAGCAGTTTGGGTCTGCCTCTTTAACTGTTTTCCCACTTTTTTTTGTTTGTAAAGTATTACTGTATTGCCTACTTTCTTCATCCTGTGTTTTTTTTTTCCCTATTTTTCCCTCATTCAAGACACAGAATGTTTACCATGGAATACAGGGATTCAAAATTCTGCTCAGTTCCGCTGGTAGAATGTTACTCTACCAACATACTGTACACCCAGACAACAAAGGCATGTTTTAGAGCCAGTGACTCAATTATCGCACTGTCAAGGCAAGCAGAAGAGATTTCCCTGATGAGCAGGTAAAGACAGAAGGGGATTGCTCACTGTTAGTAAAGAAATAGAGGATAATGGATGGGGAAGGGTTTGATATGAGAATTTAATGCACACCCGAGTTGTGGGATGCTACATAAACCCCAAGGGCGAAGCCGAGGGGTTTATCAAGCATTCGCATACAGGGTGTGCAGTAAATTCTCATATGAAACACCTCCCATCTTTTATTTTTATAATAACAGGCCAGCAATTTTTCTCCAGCAGTTTGTGAGACTGTTTGACCTCACCCACATACAGAATGTTGGCCAATGAGGCAGCAGCATAGTTTGACTGGCATGGCTCATGAATGTCATAACAACCAGCCGGTTGTTATGGAAAATATCAACCTGGTCAGTACATTGAGAGAAATTGCTGACCAGTTATTATACAGTTATAATCGTATGTTCGTATAATGAAAACTGTAAACAAAATTTAATGTTTCTAATTTATGTGTATTAGAGAGTGTGATGATCAGGGAAATAAGGTTTACTTTGTTTTATTTTATATTTATTGTAGTTTTATTTTTAGGACCCAGTTGAAGGTTTTTACAGTGTAAAGGTAGCAGCCATGTTTGTGATGGAAGATCTGTTCTGGTTGCAGAGGGACTGATGGAAGATATCAGTTGCTTAGTGATATTGCTACCCTTTCACCTATGGAGGTTATGGTATTAGGAAAGTAGTGCCACCTTTCAGTTTGTTGACAAGTAAGGACACGCCTTTTGACCAATCAGAGTGAAGGATTTCTTTTACCCATTTTATTATGTGTAATAATGTCACTCCTGGGATGGTGGAAGCACTCTGCTTCACTTTGTGCTTCAACCCAACCCAGGAGTGACGTTATTACACAGTAACACACATCCTGTCATGCCTTATTGCATAAATAAATAATGAGCAACAGTAAAAACGTGTTTTCTACATAGCCTCAGTGTGTTATACCATTATATAAACTAGGCTTGAGCTTTCCTGCTCTCTGATCGGTTAGAAACTGGCTTCAGCTGTTGTTTTTGACTGTACTACCAATGGCTGAATGGCCATTTCATATTCCATATCCATGGGCAGCCATTTGGAATGTATTCACATGTTAAACAACTCATTTATTTAAATCATCTCAAAACTTGTGTGGCTCCCACTTATTTTACAGTGGCTTGTCCACTAACTCATCGTCAGTTACTGAAGTTAGCTGTTTAAAGTTATCTGTTTGTTTTCAAGGCTTCACTCTCGGCAGACTCTCCACAACAGGCTAGAACCTGTTCCGTGACCAGTGTGGTAGTGGAGCTCACTCTACAGCATGTCCCCAGCTACAGTATCAGTGGTCAAGCAAGTTCCACTGTTCTAATACCTCACTGCCTGATCGCTCCCCAACATTGACAGTATTTTGTTTTGTTTTTATACATTCAAGCAGCATTATAAAATTGTACTGCAGCACATTTAAGTAATAAGACAAAGAACCTCTGTGTGCAAACACTGAGGCAAGGGTTACCCCAAAGGGCATTTGGCTGGGAAGCCAAGTTTCAAGAAAATACAAAATCACACATGCCCACACAATGCAAAGCATCATGGGCTGCATATGCAAATCACCACAGAATGTTATGCTGGTCCAACTTTAAGCAGAATTGCATGGTGCCGAAAGGCCTCTCACACAGTTTGCAAAGGGTGCTAACAGACGACATAGACACGTGTTTCGTCCTACCAGGACTTGCATTGTGTGGGCATGTGTGACTTTGTATTTTCGTGAAACTTGGCTTCCCAGCCAAATGCCCTTTGGGGTAACCCTTGCCTCAGTATTTGCGCACAGAGGTTCTTTGTCTTAAGTATTTTTTTTATTTTAATGGGTTCACCACAACATATCCAATACACACTGTCTTAAGGGTAGCTGGTCCATTCCACTGGGGTGTCAAACAGATGAGGCATACTGATGAGTCCTGGTAGGATGAAACACGTGTCTGTCTTCTGTTAGCACCCTTTGCAAACTGTGTGAGAGGCCTTTCGGCACCATGCAATTCTGCTTAAAGTTGGACCAGCATAACATTCTGTGGTGATTTGCATATGCAGCTCATGATGCTTTGCATTGTGTGGGCATGTGTGATTTTGTATTTTAAGTAAGTAATATTGCTTACCTCTCGACTTCTACCTAAACAAATCTGCCCCAAAGCATGACGTCCTGCACACATTTAACTAATTTTGCCAAGCTGTTAGTACAGCATACTTGCATTTTTTTCTAAGCCCATTTTCTGTAAGTAGTAAGGCACTCTGGGGCATTGGATGTACTAGGTTTACCCCACAGTCAGGGGGCTGAAGGCACTTGGCATCATCTTGTGCCTTACTATGTCCCTGACCATGGGGTAAACCCAGTACAACCAATACCCCATCGTGCCTTATTGCATAAATACACCACTTGACCTACAATTTGTTTTGTTTGTTTTTTCAGTTTTAAGTTTTTATTGAGAAATCCAAGACAATAGTTTCAGGTTGTTATTGCAATTGGAAAGGCTTTGCCTGGAGTTCAGTGACCAAACAGCCAGCCACTCTCACTTCCTGAGCTACTGTATATAAGCAGTTCCTCTCAGTCTCATTGTGAAGCATTTTTTCTTTGCAGCCGAAGGCTCTGTCAGTCTATCCTCTGAGTTGGTTGGGCCTACCTGGCTGGCTGGGGCCTGCGTCCCCCCACCTTGCTGCTCCTGCTTGCCTCTGCTGGGCTTCTGTGTTTGTTTTCCTGCTTCTGGTTTGTATCTTACCTTCAGCTGTGTGTGCTTCTGTTTTATTCCCTGTTTTCTGTGTTCGTGTGTCTTTGGTTTTGCCTTTTGGGGAGGCTTTGTTTCTTAGCTTCTAGCACACTGCTACTCTGAGCTCATACTACTTGTTTCATTTACTTACAACTGCAGCTACTGCTACTGTTTACTCCAATACTATTGTACCCAGTGCTTGTGTTTTTTTACACTGGTGTTCATCACTCTAAAACTACAGCAATGCAACTGCAATCATTATCTGTGTGCTTCAGCTCAACCATAGCTGCTCCATGTTGCATATTCAATTATTTTCACTTGACGCAGGTTTACTCTGACCCTAGCTATGCTGCTCATTCATGCTGTTATTCTACTTGCAGTTTAATTGTACTGACTGGTTACACCTGCTGTCAGAGCATTGTCTCAATGTTTTATTGCAGTTTTACAGCTCTGTGTACTCCATACAGCGGTTGCTTCTATATTTATTCAACCTGTTCTACTCTAAGGTCAGCCAAAAAGTTCCCACTGAGGCTGTTAGCCTAGCTTTAATATCTGCATGTGGTTCTTGGCCTTCCATCACTTCCTTGTTTTGTTCTTCAGTGGAGACTGGGAGGTGTTTGGGAAGTCGTGGCCCCATGTGGCTACTTAATTCTGTCCTAAATCCTGCCTTTGCCACTGAAAATCCTCAGAGTATTTGTCACCTTGATTTAGCTTTTAAATGTCTGGCTGGCTTGCCCCACTGTTCAGTGCTGTTTCATTGCTACTACATTATACAGACCTAAGTGCAGGTCTACTTATTACTACTGTTTAGTGACCTACATACAGGTCTACACTTGCTTATGTACTCATTGCTTATGCCACTCATTGCTTCATGCCTACTGCCATCCCTCAGCTTCAGCTTCTGGGATTCTGCTGCACTCCATTCCTCAATCAACCTGCAAGGTCTCAGCACTCACTGCTCATTATAACCACTGCACATCAGTGCTCAATCAGCTTGCCAGCTTCAGCTCTATTTCTGGGGCATGCCAGCCATTCTTTATTGGAGCAGGGTTCCTGCAGCCGATGGTCTCACTCTGCATTTAGTCCGCATCATTAAGCGTGTCCAACTTTGGGCGGGATCGTTCTCAGCTGGCCCATAGCTGGGAATGTCCTCACCCCAGGCTCTGCTTTAGCTGCCTGCTATGTGACAGCAGCTCCTGGTGTAGAATTTAAGACTAGTGGTGAAGGGTGGTTGCTATGATCTCCTTTGGCTCTCGTGTTCCACTATAATGGTTGTCCATTGGCTTTAGTGGATTCCCTAGCAAGGCACCTTCACTGCATTCGCCCTATGACTGCCTCTGGTTCATCTGATTTGGTTTTAGGGTGGATAGGCCAGATGAGTGCCTCAGCAGTCGTTGTTCTCCTCCTTCAACTTGGTTGCACGTATTGTTGCAGAGATTTCTTGAAACCCTCCACAGTGGTCCTGCCAGATGGTTCAAGTGAGAGCCTTCCTCCAAATTTGAATATTTTCCACATTCTCTTAATTGGGTTTTCCAAACAGTAGCTGCAGGGCTGTCACTAAAAAAAAGAAAAAAATCCCAAGCCAGGGAGGAAGGCGACCTAGGCCTTGGATCCCCAGAGATTTCCTCCTCATAGGGTTTTTTCTCTCTTCCATTACCTCTGATCATAACTGTTAGCTAGCATAGTAGTGTCCCCTAGTTTCTTTAGGTAGGTTCTGCTGTTGGATGGAGGTGGATGGTGTCCCTGCCATTCCCTCTCGCCTTAGAGGATCCCCTCATTCTCAATGCAAACCTGTTTCATGCTACACAATCCTGAGCATCTCATTATGTTATCAAGCTGTCTATGCTTCTCTACTACTACATTAGTTACTGCTCTTACGGCACAGTTACTGCTTGCTCATATGCTTTGTGTTACCTCATTCTTTTGGGATGCTTGTTCTACATTTCTTTTGGGGATTCCTAAGGTACCTTTAGCCATGGGAATTGTCCCGTGGCACCTTTAGGGGTGGAACCCTCTCCAAGGGTTCCTTGCCTTTTGTACCTCTACCGGATGGTAATTCCTCTGGAATAGAGTGTGAATGGCCAAAACCAAACTCACAGTTGCACAAGTATAACACCATACTGGCTGTGAATTGGAAAGGCTTTACCTGGAGTTTGGTGGCCAAGCAGCTGGTCACTTCCACTTTCTGAGCTATACAAGCAGTTCCTCTCAGCCTCATTGTGAAGCATTTTTGCCTTTGCTCCACCATCCTCTCCTCGTCCTCCAGCAGCAGCACTTCTCTCCTTAGGGTGATTCCTAAGGTACCTTTAACCATGGGACTCATCCCATGGCACCTCTTTTTTATTTTTTTTATTTTGTTGTTTAACCAGGAGTAGCACACCTAGCTGAAAGCTTTTTTACAGGAGTGACCTGGGAGCACAGGGAAGTTAAGTGACTTGCTCAGGGTCACACAGTATGCAAGTGGAAGCCGTGGGATTCAAACCCAGGTTTGGTCTGCTGGATGTCGCCAGATTTGCAGCTCAGAACCTTAAACCACTGCGCTATACTGCCTTTAGGGATGGAACCCTCTCTGAGGGTTCCTTGCCTTTTGTACCCCTACAGGGTGGTAATTCCTCTGGAACTGAGAGTGCGAATGGCCAAAACCAAACTACCAGAGTTGCACAAGCATAACACCATACTGGCTGCATAGGACAGTGAACTATAATGAAAAACCCAGCACAGGTTGTTATTGCAACTGTAACAAATCCATTAATGAAGAAAAACATAAAAGATATGTGTGCACAGATTATAAATGGGCATGGGAGTCCTCATTGGTCTGTGACATATACCACTGATAAGCTGAATATGGGCTATATCTTTCTTGTACATCATAATGACTGCAAAATGGAAAATACACTGTATCTAGTAAAGTACATTAAATCTAGTGGACACATGAAGACTATTAGTAGGGTTGTGAGTTCTTCAAGTTGTAAAATATGGGGACCAGGTGCTACAGTATACATTTATATTCCCTAGGGCCATATTGAATAGCCTTTCCACTGTGGTCAGTTGCCTCACTTTTTAAAGCCATTCACCCAAAGAGGGGGCTCCATATTTGCAGGATTAGTTGTTTAGAAGCAACGCTTACTGCAACAACCCATCTGGTGAGGAGATGAGACCTGGTGATAGTAGAGGGTGCAAGACTGAAGGGGTCTTGCTGGATCTCCATCTTCACAGGCATTAGTTGTTTAACAGTAGTGCTTACTGTAACAACCCATCAGATGAGGAGGTGAGACCTAGAGATAGCAGAGGGGTGTAAGACCTAAAAGAAGAAGAGGTGCACCCAGCTGAAGTTTTAAACTGCAAAATTTTTATAATAATGGCAGATCTCCACCCAATATCCAAGCCGCTTAGGACAGGACCATAGTATGTAGAGGAGCGAACCACCTGGGACTCCACATCTCCAGCAGTTGCCTTGAGGAAGGAGATCCAGAACACTAAGGGCCCAGGGGGTCAGTACCAATGGTGGTCAATCCTTAGCTGGATCAGCTGTGCTGTTTCTTGACAGGAAAGTAGTACAAACAGGAGGCCCATTTAGATACAGTAAAATCCCACTGGAATACAACTTGCTTTTTTCCTTTGGTGGAGATTGTAGTGTCAAAGGAAGCATCCCTCGGACATCTGTAAAAGTGCCCCACTTTCCCCGCGGTACCTTAAGCCACTTATGGATGATTTAGTTGAGGTGGATGTATACTGAGGATTTATTGTTTTGGAGTTTCAAGTTTAACAAGCTCCTAATCTGCAAGTATCTCTAGAAATCCTAGTTAGGTAGGCTATATGGCTGGACAAGGATTCATGAGTGCAGATCATTTTTTACCAGGGAAGGATAATGTCTTAAACTTGGTCGATACCATTTTGTTCTCATAGAGGTCATTTAAGAAGTCTGTGACCTATTTAAAACATGTCTTTGTCCCAGAGGGGCACCAGAGGTAATGGAGCTGGGTCAATTTGTAACACAGAGACCACTTTTACCAGTATTTTGCAGCAACCTTTAATGTTGGGTTGAAGAGCCCTTATTCTTTCTAGGGTGGTATGTGTAGATGGCCACATGAGGATTGGTGACACCAAGTAATCCTCTAGAGAATGCCACTGTGGGATGTGGGCAGGAGAGTTGTCAAACTATCTCAGTATTTGGGCCATTATGAAGGCCAAGTGTTAGTGCTGAAGGTAAAGGAAACCCCCACTTTCCCCAAGACCAATGCTGTCAAAGTTTAGTTCTACCTAAATGAGTTGGATGGCCCTCCCAGAGGAAACTTACAATACATTTGTCAAATTTTGCAAACCAGCTATCTGAAATAGTGATAAAGAGATGGACCAGACAATGTAGAGTTATAGGGGCTACACCATTTTTGTCGTGGCTACTTTCCCAGTCAGTGATATATGAAATGCATGCCATCTGCCCATTTACGCTCATATTTATTGTAGAAGTGGGGTTAGGTTTGCATGACACAGATCCTTAAGGAGGGAGTGATCAATATATCAAGGTATGTGATGCCTAATTTAGCCTATTGCCGGCCTTGAAAACCTGCTTTAGTGCATTTGGGATTAAGTGGATAGAGTTCTGACTTATCATGGTTTACTGTAAAACCCCAAACCAGTAATAAGCTGTGAAGGAGCTGTTTGAGCAGGAAAATTGTCTTGGTAGCATCTGCAAGGAGGACCAGTACGTCATCTGCATAGAGCAGAACTGAGTGTTCTTGGTCTTTCGCTGATATTCTGGCTAAGGTAGAGTGGAACCTGATGGATGCGGTCAGGGATTCAATAGCTGTCAGGAAAATAAGGGGAAGAGGGTGCAGCCTTGCTGAGTGCCCCTTTGGAGCATGAATGGTTTGGATAGACCACCAGTAAGGACCTTGACTGATGGAATAGCATATAAAGTATCTACCATAGCTAGAAAAAGGGGCCTAAATGGCATATCTATCATGATGGCCAGCAAGTATCCACATCCTATGGAGTCAAAGGCTTGTTCAAAGTCTACTGAGAGAGCTGCAGCTGGGGTGGTAATACATTGTGCCATATGATTTAAATTTAGGAGGGTGTGAAGGTGCTCGGAACTTAATGTGCCCTTGATGACCCCCACCTGAGTTAGGTGAATGACGTGAGGCAGTAGGGATTTTAGCCTATGAGCTAGGACCTTTGCAAAGACCTTCGCATCCAAATTAATTAGGAATATCAGCCTGCAGCTGCCAAAGAGATGTAGGTCTTAGCCCTTTTTGGAGTGATGGTGATGATTTCTTCTCTGAGGGATGGGGGTAGGGATGTCAAGGAAAGAGCTTCCCAAAAAAAACTCTGGTAAGAAGCAGGGTGTTTTCTTCTGTCAAGAACTGGCAGGGATCAATCTGTAACCCCGCCACATCAGGGGATTTGCGCTTGTTCATTTACATAATAGCTTCATAGATTTCTTTTTCTGAGGAGTATTCCAGACTAGTTTTTTTTTTCCTCAGACAGTTATAAAGCTGGATGGGGGTGGAGGAATTGGTCTATACTAACTTGAGAGGGAGGAAGGAGAGGGGAAGACGTAAATAGTGGTCAAAAATTCCCTCATGATTCTGCAAATATCTTGCCTAGTATGAAGTCAGCCATGGGGGTCTTTAAGACTCAATATGTGATGTTCTGCCTACAGTTTCCTTAATCTGCATGGCAGCACTTTTGCATGCCCCCCCCCAATCAGTACTTACGTTTGTCCCATTGGAAAGCAAGTTCTGCCTTCCTGGTGTACACTAGTGTTCATTCAATAGGATGCGTAGGCTGATCATTGGAGCTGGGCTACAGCAGTGGGGGGGGGCCCTTGTACACTGCCTCTGCTAGATACAGTTGGCATTCTAGGCTTTTGGCCTCTGCTTCCATCTTCCTACATCTAAATGCCACAAATCCAATCATACAACCTTTAAGGTACACTTTGTAAGTCTCCCAAAGCGTTCTGTCAACTACTGCCCCAATGTCATTATGAGATGGGGAGAAGAGGGTATGTTTCCTTTGCCTAAAGAAGAAAGGCGGGATAAGAGAGTAGTAAGTGGTCCATTTGCCAGGATGAGGATCTTGGTAGTGTGACCTCCATACTGTAGTTGGTTACTGTGGTGTCAATCTCGTGGTTTTTGTGGCATCACACAGCATGGATGTGTAACAGAACAAAAAAAAACCTTGGTGCATACTTTTAACCAACCATGATTCTCTACATAATAACTGCGAAGCATTTTCCCCTATAGGGAAATCCGATTATAATTCTCTGTTATAACCAGCTGGTTATAACCGTGAACACATGTCAAGTTCCCCTGGCTCCACATATGCACACATTGCCTCCCTCATGCACATACTTTGATCAACTCACAGTAAAGGGACTTGTAAGTGTTTTTCACAAGCTTCTTTATAAATATAGTTGCTGTTCAGTTCCTTAATTTCTAGTTTTGAAGCAATCACACAAAAGGGGGGGGGGAATAAAAGTGAAACTGAGCTTCAGGCTAACCGTACTACCATAACCATTGTTTTCTGTACTGTAATTGCTGAGCAGTGTTTTCAAGTCGAGAAAACAATATCCAGCAATTATATAAAACAAAACATGGGTTAGTGTGTAAAAACTCAAATTTTACACACATCCTCGGTGCTGGATGCTTGTATAAGCTCCTCAGGCTTCACTCTTTGGGAGTATGTAGCATCCAACACCTTGAGTGTGCGTAAAATTCTAGTTATGATTTTATTCGTCCCCACAGGTACATCTGTATGAGGGTATGATCTTCGCCTGCTTCTGTTGCTTGTGATAATCTTCTGCAGACGTGGCAGTTGGAGTTTTTTTTTTTTTTTTTATGGAAATCGGTAGTATCCATGGGTTCAAATTTCTAAGTTATTCCTGTAATGGAAATTAAATACTTCTCTAGTCCCACAATTTGGAAGTCAGTATCACAAGAGACAAGCTTTGGTTATTATTTTTGCTATTTTCATTTTTTTGGCTGAGTCATCTAATTTCTTTCCTTCATTGGGAATCAAATACTGCTTCCCTTTAATTTGTACGTTTTTACAGTATTTTTGTAAGTCCGAGTCAGATACGTCCTACATATTGTATTGTTAAACTGGAGCCCTTACTCCAGTAAGTTTGGAAAGGAAGCACCAAGGAAGGTCGACAGTGAAAATGCTGACCTCCCACACAGCGATGGCACAATACCGACTCGGGTAGTGTGCTGCCCATTCTAAGTGTTTTCGCTGTGTTTCCCCCATCTCCATGCGGGGGTTTCTGTCCCCATGCCCCCCAGACTTTAGGGTTACCAACTCAAGGTCAGAGTTAGTCTGGAGAGGAGGCAGAACACTGGGGTAAAGCAAAACACGAAAAAAGGACCATTACAGTGATTGTCACCGTAATGGTCCTTTTTCGTGTTTCGCTGTCAGGGTGTCGACCTGAAGGGGTGCACCAGTTTGGGAAGCACTGAAGATCTAGGGAGGGGAAGTACAGGAACTGCATGCAATTTAACTGTATTGAGTTTATTTTTAAACCTTTTCACAGGGATGTCCTTAGCCCTTTGAGAAATAAAATACCTGATGTTTCATTATTTTGTGTGTATATTTTTTTCTTCATCATTATATTGTTGTGAAACTTATGAGAGCTAAAGAGGTACTTGTGTGTTTTTAAAAATGTGTTTTTAAAAAAGGTAATTCCATAAATATATAACTTTTTTATACTTATGTGATTTTAATGCATATAGTTGCTGCATAAAATTTGAACAATGTGTTGTTGAGTGAGGGGATATATATATGTATAATATATATATATATATATATATATATATATATATATATATATAATATATATATGTATATATATATATATATATATGTATATATGTATAGTATGTATATGTATATATATATATATATATATATAAATCACACATGCCCCACAATGCAAAGCATCATGGGCTACATATGCAAATCACCACAGAATGTTATGCTGGTCCAACTTTAAGCAGAATTGCATGGTGCGAAAGGCCCTCTCACACAGTTTACAAAGGGTGCTAACAGAAGACATAACCGTGTTTAGGTCCTACCAGGACTCATCAGTATGCCTCGCCTGTTTGACACCCCAGTGGAATGGACCAGCTACCCTAGAGGCAGTGTCCTTGGATATATTGTGGTGAACCCATTAAAATAAAAAACATTTAAAAGACAAAAGAACCTCTGTGCTAAACACTGAGGCAAGGGTTACCCAAAGGGCATTTGGCTGGAAGCCAAGTTTCAAGAAAATACAAAATCACACATGCCCCCACAATGCAAAGCATCATAGGCTACATATGCAAATCACCACAGAATGTTATGCTGGTCCAACTTTAAGCAGAATTGCATGGTGCGAAAGGCCCTCTCACACAGTTTGCAAAGGGTGCTAACAGAAGACATAGACACGTGTTTCGTCCTACCAGGACTCATCAGTATGCCTCGTCTGTTTGACACCCCAGTGGAATGGACCAGCTACCCTAGAGGCAGTGTGCCTTGGATATATTGTGGTGAACCCATTAAAATAAAAAAACATTTAAAAGACAAAGAACCTCTGTGCGCAAACACTGAGGCATATATATGACATGGGGAGAGAGAGACAGTGGGAGGAGAGAGAGAGAGGAAAGAGAGAGGAAGGAGGGAGGGAGAGAGAGGGGAGAGAGAGAGAGAGAGAGAGAGAGAGAGAGAGAGAGACAGCATGTGTGTATGTTTAGTGCCTCAATTTTGTTTTGATGCTCCAGTTACTTTTTGTAAGCAATACAAGACAGTGTATGTAACTGTGGGCCAATAATTGCGTGCCTTCGGTATGTTGTCTGGCTCAGGATGCAGTGAAGTGCCTTTAAATACACCTGTGAAGTGAGATTATTTACATAATTAAATTTCCCTGGAGTATCTTATTGCACTTATAATATGGCTTATAAATATAAAAGAAGAGAAATACATTTAAAAACTTCAGCTTAAAATGAGAGGGTTTTTTGTTACTGTGAGGAAGTCCAGCTGCTTATATTTATGGTGAGGTAATTACATTTCTTCTTGTCTGTCTTAGCCATTGCATAGTTAAGCAGCTGATATCCATTACTGACACTGCTGTTAAGGTGTCATTCTTTGGATGCAACATTAATCTAAGGTCCCTTCTGCCTATCTCTGGTAGCTGTCTAGGTTGATGTTAAAGGAAAACTACACCCAAAACTTGAAAAAATACATGTTGTGTAGAGTGTTTTTATTTGTATGTGAAGTTCTAGTGTTTCCTTCCCTCTGACTGGTATTAGGAGTTTTTCCTAAATTAGCCTGCTAGCTTTAGGGTAGTTTTACGACCCCTGGAGATGTCCATACCAAATAGCTTTATTGCATTTCTTTGTCCTACAATGCATCTTGTTACATGTGATGGTGATGTAGCAGAGCCCATAAATCCAGCAGAAAGCATTGCATTACAATCAGTTCACAACAATAGAGATGGCTATATTTTAAAATCTGTAGAATTCAGCTTGGTGACCACCCTCATCCTAAAGGCTTTACTGTCCTGAAAAACTTTGCTGCTGGTAATTTTTGTGCAGTTTGTAAAGCTTCCAAGATGTTTAGTTTGTTTTGGCATGTTTGTGCTGAATATTGAGTCTCTCTTACATCACAGTCACATGAGACAAGATGCACTGTGGGAACAAGAAATGCAATTACACTATCAGGTATGAAGAACCCCAGGGGTCGTAAAACTAGCATAAAGCTAGCAGGCTAATTTGAGAAAAACTCCTAATACCAGTCAGAGGGAAGGAAACACTAGGACTTCACATACAAATTAAAACACTCTGCACAACATATATTTTTTTCAAGTTTTGGGTGTACTTTTCCTTTAAAGAGCCCATGGCACTTATACAAGTAGGATATTTTCTTCTGGCGTCTGATTAAAATTTCTCCTGTCAGTAAAGTAAATTCATGTAACCCACCCCCAGAATGCAGCTGAAGATGAGGTATCTCCACTCAATGTGCCTTTTGAGGCAAAAAATTACAAACTGTACATGACGAAGGCATGTGTGTGGCCCCCAAAGCTTTGGTACTGTACAGTACTATCATTGTACAAAACATGTGTGTCCATAAAGGTATCCAGTGACTCCAGTTTTACAAAGACTAACCTGGCTATAAATACTTTTCCCTACTAAATACGTAGATAACATTATAAAATGGCAAGAAAAAATCTAAGTCTAATTGACTGACAGATATCACCTGACTGTGCATTAAATCTCAGAAAATGCATGGTCAGGTCACAAATCTCACTCCCTCCCCCCAAAAAAGGCCTACATAGAGCCATTTTATAAGTGTAATAAGTCCCTCCAGGGTGTGCATCATAGGATCTTAATGCATTTCTCAGGGGCGTAAGGACACTTAGCCTTCAGACTCATCTCTTTCCACACCGCTGGGACATGCATTAAAATCCTAAAATGTACATCCCGTCATGGCTTATTACTTACTTATAAAATGGGTACAGAAAATCCTGTATCCTGATTGGCTGCCAGTCATGACTAACCACAACCAATGGCAAAAACAAGTTCTGACAAACAGGACATATCACCAAAGTAAACCAATGGGCAAACTTAGAAAAAATTTCAAACAGTACTAGCCACAGTCTTAGTAATATAAATATTTTTTCCATTTTGTAAACATCAATCCAGTGAAACGGACTTCGGCCTGGTATCCTATCAGGCAAGACAAAAAAAGTGGGGTGGTACCAGCTCAAATGCAAAAATGTAAGCTATTAAGAGAGAGAATAAGGCTATGCACTTACCCCAGCATGGTTTAAACAAATAAACTGTACTTCTGTTAACAAGTAGTGATCACCAACAGCAGGTCTTGTGTATGCCCTTCAGTGCCCGTAAACTGAGCAGTCTTGGAAAGTTGTGCCAAGATGATAGCAAGTGAGAGACAGAAACACTTGGGATTACAAATGGAAGGGAAATTATCCTAAAGAAAAATTCTAATGGTCAACTATCAGCAACAACAAGCATGTATAGCCATCAAGCGGTCACCATGGTGACTGCTTAAACCTCGAAGTTTTGGCTGACATGGCTACCTCGAGATGGCAACAGCCACTTTGTTGACAGTAGTGGACCATACATTGCTTTTATAGTGTATGTTCCACATAAACAGCAAAAACGAGTTGATTATATTTAAACTTGAGCTGCATGGTCCTTACTTTTGCTGTTTTTTTTTTTTTTTTTTTTGCCACCACCACTCTTTTCCGGGTCTAGCTTTCACCGCCGTGGCTGGTCCAAGAAGAGTGAAGGTTCACATACACTCATGCGTGAATGCATTCCATGTTGTTGCACCATCGATGTGACATACTCAAGATGGTACAACAACATCGTGATGTAGGGTTGCCACCTGTCAGGTTGTTTACCTGGTGATCAGATTTTCGGGGTCCCTATCAAGTAATCCAGTTTTGCTCTGTGTTAGTCAGATTTTTGAGCCATTTTGAGTGCTGAAATACTTTTGAAACAGAATTTGTCATATAATTCGTTGTTTCAGCTGCATGTCCAGCTTACAAACAAGTTCTGACGTCAATAAAGCCCTTTGTTTATGAGAGCAGTCAGCCAGGGGGGTTTAAATATGTCCTTTAACACCATTAGCACTTATTTATCCTAATCTTTTCCACTGCTTCTTAAAGTGGCAAAGCTGGGCAAAAAACTTGCCCCACCTTTTGTAACCGTAACAGAGCCAGTTGTCTTCCACTTTCGTTTACTGGTAAACATTTTCATCTCTAACAGAATTTAGGCATTTTTAAATGTTTTGTTTTTTATTTCTCAAGAAAAAGTATGATCACTTCTTTGACTTTGAAATAGTACTGTGGACATGAAAAGGAAATGGAGTCAGAAAAAGATATAAAGTACAGATTATAGGAAACAATTTGTTTATGCAAGCAATAACACACAACGAGGTGTGATTTATCGCCTGATAAGAGCATGCTTAGGGGTGTGTAGCAAGGCACTTGCACCAAGTGCCTTATGCCATGGGTGTGCTCTTATCATGCAATAAACCACACCTCTGAGTGTGTTATTGCGCTTGTAAAATGGGCCCTGCAAAGTAATTATTGTAAGAAAAAAAGAATAAAAAAGTGTAATATATATTAGAGGCAAAAAAACTCCATTTGTTGCATTAGTTAGGGTTATTCCACACCGACAAAGCGAGAATTCGGTGTTAGGGTTGAAAGCCCCCTTGGCCCCCCACCCATACCCCCAACTGGCATCAGGGTGCGCATTACGGTTGTCGCATAACTCTCACCCCATCACATGTGTAAAGAAGCAGAGGTGTAGGAGAATGGGGTGAGAGTTAGGACTGACAACCCTACGCGCACCCAACTGCCGGTGGGTGTGGGCATGGGGAAGGGGGCTCAACCTAACACCAAACTTCCTCACTTTTGTCAGTGTGGAACAACCCTAACTAATGCATTAAACTGAGTTTTTTGCCTCTAATTTCCCTTCTTTTTGAGAATGATAATGAGAAATAGTGAATAATGTGGCAGTGGGAGGGCAGGGCCCTTTAGGCCCTGTGCTCCCACCACATAATGTCTTGTCACATAGTGACATTGTGCCCGCAAATGCAAATAGTAATGTGCATGGTGACACAAAGCAAAACATAAAAACAGTAGTGTAGGCAGAAATGTTAAAAACAACGCAAAAGCAAGCGCAAATGAAAATGCAAAGGGTAACGCACATGGTGGCATAGACGTGAAAAAGTGAAATGGAAATGGAACCGAAAGCGAAAACAGTCACAGTAATGTAAGCGCACGGGCTGGTTTTCCCCAAAAGCTGCATAAAAAGAGACAGTGAGTACAAAAAATGTATGCATAATAATGGTTCTCTGAGCAGAAAAGGGGTTGAGGGGTTGGAATACTAAATTGCTTATATCTCAGGAACCGTACGACGTAGAAAAAAATTTAAGTCATATGCTTTATGACTTTCCAGGCTAGTTTTGTGCTTGGTCTCCATTTGGGGGCTAAGCATTTTTCTGATGAAAAGTCCGTATCTCGCACCGTTTCCGAGATACGGGCACTGCAAGGCACGGCGAACGTCGTAATGTTATCCTATGGGAAAAAAAGAGAAGTTCAGAGTGCCATAAACTTTAGCTTCCCATAATATTTTTTCACCAAACCACAAAAAGGCACATCTGTAGGGTGTTGCCTTTCTTCTTTCTAAATTACAGCCAAAAAGACCAAACTGTTATTTTTTAGCAGGGAGCCAAATGATTCCTGTAATGCGTCAGACGCCGTAGTGTTATCCTATGGGAAAGTGTCAACTTTGGAGTGCCGTAAGTTTGCCGCCATGTAATATTTTTTCAACATAACACTGAAAGGCACATCTGTGAGATGTCAGCTGTGTTCTCTCAAAATCTCAGGCCAAAACACCAAACCACTCTTTTGTAGCAGGGTGCCAAAGAATTGCTGTCATTTTCCCACAGCCTCAAAGTACTGTCGAAATTTGCGAAAGCTTTTGCAGATTCATTCGACAGTGTCACAAGTGCGACAGTACTTTGCGAAAGTACTTTTTCCAGAAATTTGAAAAACAATTTCTGGGGTGTTTTACCCCAAAATAAAGACTTGACTAGCATCCTCATGGTCCAACTAGGTGAACAGAAAAAGAATTAGGTTGCTAGAGGGTCCCAATTTTAAATGGCAAGCATTTTTCTGATCACCAACTGAAAACAAAATGTCAGATTTGGGACAGTAAAAGGACCATTTGTGAAAGTAAAAACTGCATTTGCGACACTGTCAAACTTTTTTAACACTTCGCATTGACTTATAATGAGAACTTGTTTTTTGAATAACTTTTGAACCATTTTAATATTTTTTCACAATCTTCAAAAGGCACATCGGGGACCCCAGCTGCACATTCCCTGAAGATTTCTGACCACTCACACAAACCGTACGACCTGTACGCCTGACAGTAGAATTCCAGAAAAACGTAAATGCGTGTGCAGATCATGCTCAACTCCGCAGCTGTATATGCGACTGGTATGGAACGTGGCAGATCCCAAGGCATACGGATCTTGATCATGTATTCCAAATTTCAGGCAAATCCGTCAAACGGTTGCAAAGTTATTAAGGTGCAAAAGTTTGGGTTTAACATGTAAATGGCTCCTCAACCCTAACTATAGTGGCACTACTGTGCCACTATTATAGAAATAAAGATAGAAACATAGAAACATAGAATTTGATGGCAGATAAGGACCGCTTTGCCCACCCAGTCTGCCCATTTCCTTACCTAGTGGATAAGCTGCAGATCCTAGTTAACCAGCAGCCTACTTCTTCCTATCCCTACCCCTACCCCCTAGAATTGCATTATAGATAGATACAGAGATAGAGATATACATATACATAGAGATACAGTAGATAGAGATAGAGATAGATTGATATAGCTAAATAAACAGATAGATAGATATAGCTAGAGATGGAGACAGATGGGTAGAGAGAGAGAGAGAGAGAAAGAGAGAGAGAGGTAGAGATGGGTAGAGAGGTAGAGATGGGTAGAGAGGTAGAGATGGGTAGAGAGGTAGAGATGGGTAGAGAGGTAGAGATGGGTAGAGAGAGGTAGAGATGGGTAGAGAGAAGTAGAGATGGGTAGAGAGAGGTAGAGATGGGTAGAGAGAGGTAGAGATGGGTAGAGAGAGTAGAGATGGGTAGAGAGGTAGAGATGGGTGAGAGAGATAGAGAGAGGGGTAGAGATGGGTGAGAGAGGTGAGAGGTAGAGATGGGTGGAGAGAAGAGGTAGAGAGAGGTGAGAGAGGTAGAGATGGGGAGAGAGAGGTAGAGATGGGGAGAGAGAGGTAGAGATGGGGAGAGAGAGGTAGAGATGGGGATGATGGATAGGGATGGATGGATAGAGGTGTGCATGTGTGTATATATAATGGTAGCACGATAGTGCTACCATAGTTAGGGTTGAGGAGCCATTTCTATGTTAAACCCCAAAACTTTGCACCTTAATAACTTCGCAACTGTTTGACAGATTTGGCTTAAATTTGGATTACACAATCAAGAACCACAGGCCTTGGCATCTGCCAAGTTTTGTACCAGTCGAATACACGGGTACGGAGTTATTAAGCGTGATTTGCGCACACGTCTACGCTTTTTCTGGAATTCTATGGTCGCGCGTACAGGTCGCACAGTTGACGCGACTGGCCCAAAATCTTCAGGAAATGTGTGGCCGGGGTCCTTGATGTGCCTTTTGAAGATTTGGTGAAAAAATATTAAACGGTTCAAAAGTTATTCAAAAAACAATTTCCCATTATAAGTCAATGGGAAAAGTTAAAAAAAAAGTTCGACAGTGTCGCAAATGCATTTTTACTTTCGCAAATGGGCCTGTTACTTTCGAAAATCCACCATTTTGTTTTCAGTTGGTGATCAGAAAATGGTTGGCATTTAAATTTGGGACCCTCAGCAACCTAATTCTTTTTGTATTCACCTAGTCGGGCCCTGAGGATGCTTGCCATGTCTTTATTTTGTGGTAAAACACCCCAGCAATGTTTTTCAAATTTCTGGAAAAAGTACTTTCGCAAATAAAGCTTTCACAAATTGCGACAGTAATTTTCTAGTCTGTGGGAAAATGACAGCAATTCTTTGGCACTGCACTGCAAAAGAACGGTTGGGAGTTTGGGGCTGAAATTTGGAGGAAACGCAGCCGACATCTCACAGATATGCCTTTCAGTATTGTATTGAAAAAATATTACATGGCAGCAAAGTTACAGCACTCCAAAGTTGACAGTTTTTCCCATAGGATAACATTATGGCGCCCGACGCATTACAGGAAACCTTTGGCACCCTGCTGCAAAATAACGGTTTGGTCTTCCTTCCTGAAATTTGGAGGGAAGACAGCCAACATCCCACAGATGTGCCTTTCAGTGAGTTGGTGAAAAACTATTACAGGGAGGCAAAGTTATGGCACTCCAAACTTCTCTTTTTTTCCCGTAGGATAACATTACGGTGTTCGCCGCGCCTTTCAGGGCCCGTATCTCGGAAATGGTGTGAGATACGGACTTTTCATCAAAAAAATGCTTAGCCCCCACACAAAACTAGTCAGGACAGTCATAAATCACATGACTTTAAAATTTCTTTTTCTACGTTGTATGGTTCCTGAGATATAATCTATTTAGTATTCCAAGTCCTCATTTTCTGCTCAGATACCCATTATTATGCGTACATTCTTTGTACTCACTGTCTTTCTCTATACAGTTTTTGGGGAAAACCAGCCTGTGCGCTTACATTACTGATACCGTTGCCCTTTCCGCTTGCGATTCCATACTCATTTCACTTACCTTTGACGTCTACGCCACCTTGTGCGTTATCCTTTGCATTTTCATTTGCGCTTGCGTTTCTGTTATTTTTTGCCATTTGTCTACAGTACTGTTTCTCTTTCTGTTTCACTTTGCGTCACCATGCCGATTGACATTTCCGTTTGCAGGCACCATGTTACTATGTGACAACACATCACATGGCAGACTGTTCCCGTCTACGCCACCGTGTGCGTTACCCTTTCTGTTCTCATTTGAGCTTGCGTTTCATTCCCCGCGCTCCCGCCGCTGCATTACATTCACTATTTCTTGTTATCATTCCCAAAAAGAAGGGAAATTAGAGGCAAAAAACTTCATTTAATGCATTAGTTAGGGTTGTTCCACAGTGACAAAAGTGAGAATTCGTGTTGGGTTAGAACCCCTTGGACCCCTGCCCACCCCAACTGGCATTGGGGTGCGCATTGGGTGTTAGTCTATCTCTCACCCATTCTCCCATACTTCCGCTGCTTACACATGTGATGGGGTGAGAGTTAGGGCTGACGACCTCAATGCGCACCCCAGTGCCGGTTGTGGGTGTCCAAGGGGGGTTTTCAACCCTAACACAGACTTTCCTCACTTTTGTCACTGTGGAACAACCCTAATTAATGCATTAAATGGAGTTTTTTGCTTCTATATATAATTATATAAAATGTTGCAATTGGTGAAATGGTGAAAAATAGTTCCTTTTGGTAAGTGTTTCAGGTTTCCTACTCCCACCAGAAATGGCAGAGATAGACAATTGTATTTCGTAATAATGTCTCTTTGTTTAACTTTATACTGTATTTTGTGGTTTTAGGAAGACTGGAACCAGGAAATGTTATAAATAACAGGGAACTGGCACAGCCTTTTTTGACGGGGCATTTCCCTCACACACACACACACACACACTGTGCACTGCAAGCACCTACACATTTTATTTCCCTTTGGCTTTTTTATTTATTTTTTATTTCTGGTGTTTTAACAGAGTGACAGCATTCAGTATTATTCTGTCACTTTCGCTGTCTTTTTCAGCAGCAAGCATGACCCTGATGAGCCGCTGTATGGAGTGCATCCAGTTTTTCGTTTGTGCTAAGAAATGGCCGTTGAACTGGTGCTTTTAATAGCAACAGTGCTTGTGTGCTGTGCTTTGCCAAATATCAGTGAAGTGGGTCTGTGCAGTGACTTGAAACCTTTTGTCGTGGTAGCGGTGTGACAGCTGGGACTCGAGTTTTGAGAAGGTGCTCGTCAGGGTAGGGGCTCAGACCACAAGGAGGAAGTAATGGAAACTTGGAAAGGCATTAAAATTTGGAACAGAGGACATTCCGTTTCAGCGGTCGGTGGACAAGTCACTTTTGTATTTTTGAGGTCATCCCTTGACTGGCACAGAGATGCTGTGTGTTGTATGTGTAGCTGTCAGCACGGACTACTGATTTCCCGCTGCTGCTTGCTGAGCTGTGCTAGGCTGTGTTTTTGTTTCTGCTTGTCACAGCTCAGTGATTTGTTGTTGTAAAGGGGCAGAGTGGCAGATGTTGGTGCCAGTTGGCTACAATATCATGAATTAAGGACATGGCTAGGAAGCTCAAACAGCCAATCGGGATGCTTGATTTGTTTACCCCATTTTATAATATGTATTATTATATAACATGAATGCCATTGTGTGCTATTTATAGTATTTCCCTTGTCTCCCCCCCCCAATCATATCTGTAAATGAGATTTCTTTTGTCTCTGTGTGTTTGGTAAACCAATGTCAATAAATAGAAACATAGACTTTGACGGCAGATAAGAACCACTTGGTCCACCCAGTTTGCCCATTTCCCTGCCTACTGGATAAGCTGCAGATCCTAGTTAACCAGCAGCCTACTTCTTTCTACCCCCAACCCCTAGAATTGCCTTATGACTGTCCCATGCATGCTTGAATTGGAATGCTTGATCATACTTAAACTGCCACCCAGTCAGCATCTGTTTGCAATAAAAATGATACCCAGTCACCAAACACTAAATGACTTATCTAAAAAAAGTCCTATTTACCACTGAACAGGTCCGCTAGCTTATCTTGAAAAGAACTCCAGAGGCCCACAGACACAGGAGTATGGTTTTCCAACTTCGCTCTGTGGCCATTGATACAGGGCTACTTTGTGTGATAGGGTATGCCATCAACACAGTGCTGCTGTGTACCTGCAGAGAAGAGAATTTGATAATTTTAGTACAGGGGAGAGGAAAATAAACACAGTACATGCACACAGATGAATTGCCAGTTTTGTTTAAAAAAAGTTTTAATAAACAGGCTTCAGTGGGGACATCTGAATACAGACAACAACAAAGTAAAAAAGATGACTTTTAAAATGATCTAATGTCAATGCAGGCCCCTGCCCCACACTTTCATAAAAGGCTATGTTGGCATCCCCTAGTGGCACCCGGCTGTGGACAGACTACAGGAGTCAAACACTGCACTCACTGTGTGACCTTGGGCAAATCACTTAACCTCTTAGTGCTTTAGTGTGTACAGCTGCAGAAATGGGTAGAAACAGGACCTCACTGGAAATGAAATGTTGCATCTCAACTGGGCTAGCCAGGTAAATCAATTGTAAAATAGCAATAATAATAATTTTCAAAGCATTTTGTTGTTTTTGTTGTTATAAATGGGTGATTGCATTTAATAAAATTGTCTAGAAGCACGATCCAGGGTGTTAAAAAAAAAAAAAAAAAAAACACACACAAAACTAAACATATCCCATGAATGTAAATCATGGGACATACATTATATGAAAATTACACTTAGGCCATTTAGGCTGATTCTGCTTTAGGCAAATGTGTACAGTGCCAAAAGGCCTCTCATACAATCTGCAATACTAAAAACAGCAGACACAGATACAGTATGTGTTTCATTCTTGATTGGACTATTCAGTGCACCACATCTATAGCTCCAAAGAATTGAAGGGGGAACCAGCCATTTGATGGTTATAGTGGTTTGGGTCATCGTGAGCCCAAAATAGGAAAGCAATCTAAAAGACAAAAACCTCAGTGTAAAAGCAGTGAAACAATGGTTACTTTGAAAAGGCATCAGCAGTTAATACCCAGTTTCAAAGAAATACAAAATTACACATAACCCAGTAAAGCAAAGCTCATGAGAAGTATATGCAAATCACCACGGAAGGATTTAGGATGGTTCTGCTTTAAGCAGGAATAGTGCTTGGTGCCAAAAGGCCTCTTACACTCCAGGGTGCTGGTTGTGCTGGGATAACCACACCTCCAGGAGCTGAAAGCACTCGGCCATCCCTGTTCCTGCAGTTATCCTAGTACAACCAAAACTTTGTTGTGTCTCATTACTTAGAGTACATAATGCACAAGAGTGTGTGGTATAATGTGGGATATCATCATGCCTCGTGTGTTGAGGCATGAAGCATAGCTGGGGGGCTGCTCAAGCACTTAAAAGTGATTATATCCCATAATCTACAAAACCTTGGAATGTATTATTATGAAGGGGATCCATTAGGATTTGAAAAATCAAAGAAACAATTGGTGTTCCATATAGCTTTTTTTTTTTTATAGAGTTTTAAATTATTTTGGAAGTTTTACATAAAAAAAATTCCTTTTGAATAATTGTTTTAGCATTTCTACAATAATTCAACCATATTTACCTATCTATGGCTGAATCCATATGTGTTTAGAACTTTTCTCAGATATGACCACTCCACTGATTCAGATGCACATTGCATGTCAAGTGAACTTGCTGTGGTTTCCATTGACATTATACCACCCCGGAAGTGTCCCTAAGGCCTCTAAAGTTGCCTGAGCCCTGCCTACTTGGAGTGAAACCCACCTGGTTCCTATTTACCAGCTTTCATTTGATGCATTTCAGCCTAGCTGCTGTTATTGTCATCAGGATTTTAACATCAGCAGTGAGGAGGGATACAGGTGGATGCCCACTGCATGTGACATTGCGCTTCCCTTCCTTATGGATCAGGTTAATCAACGCCTCATGCATGGCCATTATTGGCAGATTCTGTTTCTAGTGCTTCCATGTACACCCCCAGTAACCTGTGTGCCAGTCTATCAGAAAAAGTCCTATATAGCTCCTGAAGCAGTTCGTCACTCCCGGTGCCTTGGCTGACGGCAGGAGTTTTATTACCATTGCATTTGCAATCTCTTCTGCTGTGAGCAGACCAGTATACTTCTAACCTCTTGTATTACTTTTGGTAGTATAATCTTGTCCAGGAAGTCATCCTTGTTGTTGTCAACATAAGGTCTCTGTTTTCTATAGCTCTTGGTAAATGCAGACAAAGACATTTATGGGTTTGGGATAGGTCACTACTCCCCCTTGCCATTCCAAATTGTGGCTATGTTCCTTTCTGCCTGTTGTTGTTGTTGTTGTTGTTGTTGTTGTTGTTGTTGTTGTTGTTAATGGTAGGCCAGCAGGTGCCCTCATTTTCTCTCCCCCATCCTAGTATCTCTTATTAGTTCTGTTGTACATTCAACTTTGTAGTTAATAATTTGGTTAAATATCATATTTTAGTGACTAACTCTAAGATATCGTGATGTCTTTGTGTACTGCCCTTCTATTTCATTCTTTCTCTGTTCGTGAGCTCCACTTATCTTCATTTTTTACAGACCACAGAATAACCAAGGATTTGGACCCTCTGGTATACTTCGTATTTGCTCTATATTGCTGCCTGGCTCATTAGTCCTTGTAACAGTATCCAACATACTCGTAACTTGGCAACTCAGGTCTTTACTGTTCCCAGATGCTGCACCACCTTAGGTCAGAGGTTTTTTGCTTACAGAGTCCCCCCCCCCCACAGACATATCTGCTGAGTCAAAACTCTGCCTTTTCAAACACAAACTCCAACATCTATTAGCAAACAGTATAAGTAACTGCCACCCTTAGCAGCCTTCTGCTTATTTTATCATTGTACTTGTACATTTCAGCACTTTTAACTCTTGGCACTTCCTTTCAATACTACCCTTGAGCCTTTTCCCCTCCACCCTTCATCCCTGCTTCTTTTCGCTCACACATTTTCAATTTCTTCCCTTGCTCCTCCTCACCTTCCCTCTTCCACCCTCCACCTATTCTCTTATCTCATGCTGCCTCTTTTGTAACTACTTCCCCTCTTTCTCCCTATGTTTCTCTCTTACCTCTCTCCTCTTCTCTTCCTCTTCCTCCTCTCTCTCTCTCTCTCTCTTTCTCTCTTTCTCTCTTGGGTTTTCAACAAGGCCTGCTAGGCTGCCCCCTCTCCTGACTAAACACCACCTCTTCTTCTTATACTATTTGTCTTCCTCCCCTCACTTCACCAGCACTCCTCCCATTTCCCTCCTACCACCTCCCCATCATCTCATCTCTCTATCCCCATTACCTCCTTTGCAACTCCACTCCTTCTCTCTCCACCTCCTGTGCAACTCGCCTCCTTCTCCCTTTTGTTTCTCCCATCCCCACCTTATACCCCATTACTTTCTCTCCTAGATTTTGACAAGGCCTCCCAATCTGCCCTCTCTTCTATCCCACTCTAATGTTATATTGAGCAACATTCAGTGCTAGTTTGATTGCTTTCGCTGTTTTAATTTTCTTTAAGTATATTATTGATATCTGCTGTTTACTTACCTATTGTTTACCTTGTTTTGTTTTTGTACTACTGACATGGAACCTTTGTAAATGACTCAATAAATAAATAGTGGGGAGTCACTGAGTTCAAAAAAGGCATCTGTGTCCACCTCTAACCAGGTTTTATATACCAGATCCTGTAGGAGTGCAGGGTTTAGTTTCCATCTGAAGACTCCTGGATCCAACTACAGCTTCGCTATCACTGGGACACAGTAAAAAGGCAGTGCTAAATAAATATAACAATGGTATGCAACATATAACTAGAAGAAAAACACAATCCCTCGTGTGTCCCAATGCCACTGAAGAGCACCTCCCTCAGACATATATACCATTGTTAGAGCCCCCTCACCCCAATTAAGGGGCCCTTCAAACCTCCTCTCTATTAGAGAAAGTCATCCATGGCTGCCAAACATCTCTGAACTTGTCCCCTGAGAGGCAAAACATGACCATGAGCTGTTCCATATCAAAAATAGCATCCACTCTCCTCCTCCACTCCTTCACTGATGGAATGTTTGATGTGAGCCAATGGGAGATGAGTGCTTTCCAAGTTGCTATTGCCATGCATTGAAACGCCTCTGTCCTTTTGCAAGGTTGGATTTGATCTTTTCTTGCCTCAAGTAAATAATGTTGAAAAGAATCCAGCAACTGCCCCCCAAATTCTTGATAGCTCCTCCTAACTGCTGACCAAAAATCCTGAATCTTAGGGCAGGACCAGAAAAGATGACAGTGCATACCCCTGCCTCCACAAGCTGTCCAACACCGGTCAGTAGCTGATGTACCCAAATATTTGGTAACAGTGGGGACATAGAAGAAATGCACCAAAATCCACCATCTGAATTCATTCCTGCCTTCTGAGGTGGAAACCTTCCATTACTCCCCCTCTCAACCAGTGGGCACATTGGCTATCAGGGATAAGTATCCCTGCATCTTGCTGCCACCTATCTCTGATTCAGAGTGTGTGGGCATCTTTTTCCCTTAAAAGGAGTTTATAGACTAGATAAATATACTTAGACCTTTCTTGTAGGACCATGGACCAATAAAGGTACTCTTTCCTCTTGGTTTTGGCCCACCACACCAAGTGCCTTCTATTACCCTCTAACAGGTAACTCTGGACCTGCAGGAATCTATAAAAATCTTTTATCCAAGGAATATTTTTCTTGAGTTTGAAAGGAGACACAGTGGTCCAACTCAGTTAATTGCTCAAAGCGGACAAAGGGTCTTAACTTGTATGTTCAAACTATCGACCTATCAGCTTGACTAGCATCTTAAGTAAGGTCTTAGAATCCATTATCAAGGATTATATTGAAAGACACATACAGGATGATAGACACTTAGGTATAAAATGTGGGTTCACAAAAGGGACGTCATGTTTAACAAATGTGCTCTCTTGTTTTGAACCAGTGAGTGCGGCCCTAGATAAAAATCTACCGGTGGATATATTATACATAGATTTCAAAAAGGCCTTTGATAGTGTGTCTCACCAGGAACTGATAATCACAATAAGAGAAATGGGGCTGGATGGATGTTTTTTATGCGTTGGATTACAGCTTGGTTGAGAGAAAGAAAAAGGCGAGTTTGTGTTAAGGGGTATATGTCTGGCTGGGTCCCTGTATCCACTGGGGGTGCCATAGGGATCAGTTCTGGGTCCAATCATATTTAACATCCATATAGCTTCCCTCAACTATAATTCTAAGGCATGGCTAGCAAAATTTGCCGACTACATAAAACTGGGAGCAGTAGTTTTAAATGACAATGATGCAAAATAATTTCAAGAAAACATTGACAAATTGGCAAAAATGGATGAAAAAAAGAGATTAAGATTTAATATGGCAAAATGTAAGATCATGCATCTGGGTAAGAAATCACAGCTATGGATACAGTATAAATGGGCTTAGTGCGTCAACTACAAAAACAGAGAAAGATTTGGGAATCTGTGTACAATAATTACAAAAAGAGCCTATGGTATCCTGGCTTCAATAAGGAGGAATATAAAAAGTAGAGATAAAGAAGTGCTGGTCCCACTCTATGTGACACTGGTTTGCCCACATATGGAATATGCAGGTAGTTTTTGGATGCCTAAGTTGAAGGGAGATGTTAAGAAGATACAGGGGGTCCAGAGGCAAGTGAAAAAGATGATAAAAGGAATGAGGGACCTATCCTATGAAGAAAGACTACAAGACCTAGATCTCTTCTTATTGCAATATAGGAGATGTGTGCTTGGTGTACAGGGCCTGCAGGGAACCAGAGCTTTAAGAATGTATAGGACTCTTAAAAAAAAAAAAAAAAAAATCTGATGCAACTACAAATTGGGGTCACCAGTGCCAATTACAGCAAAAACCAAAGAGGTGGCTAGTTTTCCCAATGTATGGTGGCACAGTGGAATGCATTGCCTGAATTTCTGAATTCCTGTGGCACAGTGAACCATTTTAAATCAGCACTGGACAAATATAGTAAAGGACATTTGTTATCAGCTTAAAGTATACAGTAGATTGAGCAGGTCAAAAATGGCCATATGGCTATAGTACCTGGCAACATCTTATGAATCTTATGAAAAGGCCTCCCAATTCCAAGTCCGAAAACTGGGTCCCTTCTCCAAGGCTCGAAATCCATGTCACCAATAATCTGAGTAAGTGGGCTGATGTCATTTGGATATGGGAGCTGGCTTGAATCTTTAGCAGAATCTTAAGGGAATGCCTGATTCAAATATTTAAACCTTGTGCAGGAGGCTGGGAGAGAGCTTGTCAGTTAGCAGCACATGTAAGGGTGTTGGGAGGGACCCAATTCTTTCTATACTGAATCACCAAGAGTATTCCAGCTGTTTCACCCAGGTGTTTAAGGGGGTGGCTTGAGCAGCGAGGTAATGCGGTATGGTCTGAGATCTGGGAGTCCCAAGCTCCTTCCTTGCATGGCAGAGACAGAATATCATGTACCACCCTGGCCTTTTTACCCGTCCATATAAATTTATGGAGAAGGCCATCCAGCTGCTGCCAAAAGGCCCAAGGCAGGGGAATTGGCATGGTCTGAAACAAAAATAACAAATGGGGGGGAAAATATTAATTTTAATCAAATGAGTGTGCCAAGGATAAGGGTAGTAACTGCTATTGCTTTATGTGATCTGACATCTCCAAAAAGAGTTTCATAATCCAGCCCAAATAATTCACCTATCGTTGGAATAATTTGAACACCCTGATACCAAAAGGTATTGTTTTTGACCCAGGCGTAGGGGAAAGATGCCCGGAAAGAGGGTGGGATGGCACTGCTTAGACTAATTGCCTCTGACTTAGCAGACCTGAAACTCTCCCATATTCCTGTAGTATCCTCTAGAGTGCTGGGATTGAGATGCCAGGATCATTATGGAAAGACAAGGTGTCTTCAGCATAAAGGGAAAGTCTGTGGTGTTCACTAGTAATTTCAATGCCTATAGTCTCTCTTGCCTCCCAGAACCCGACCGCCAGAATCTGAATACAAAATGCAAAAAGCAAAGGTGATGGAGGGCATTCCCCAGGCCAACAGGAATCTTATTGAGTTGACCCCATTGACTTTTTACCCTTGCCTCTCCTACAATGCCACACTAGTAGCCTGGAAGGCTGCACCAAACCCCATCTCCTGGAGCACCATTTTCAGAAACTCCCACGTCACCCTATCGAATGTCTTCTCAGCATCCATTGAGATGACAAGTTGTAGGTTGGTAGAGGATGCCTGGAATGTAATGATGATTAAAAATCTCCTAATGTTGTCCTAGAGAACCTGTTCCTTAATTAAGCCAGTTTGGTCCTGGCCTACCAGGCCTTGAACACACTCCAGTAGTCTATCCACAAAAATCAGTGAAGACTTCCATATCCACCATAACAGGGAAATAGGGTGGTATGAACTACAAAGTTCTGGGTTTTTACCTGGTTTGGGTAAAACTGTAATTTGGGCTTGTCTCCATGTTTCGAGAGCCAATTGCCCATCCAAAATGGTGTTACACACCCACTATTGTAGAGGTGCAAGCTGCAGGGCAAATTTTTTATAAAAGTCGGTGGGTAAGCCATCCACTCCTGGTGCCTTGCAATTTTTTAACTTTTTAATCTTATTCTCAGTTTCCTGTAGTGTGATTGGGGCATCCAGGGTGTCCCAGTCTGACTCGGATAGCATTTTGAGGGTAACTGTATACACACAATGGTGCAGGGCATCCTGCTCCTCTCGGTTCTGGGAGTCCACATATAAGTGGGTGTAGTAATTCACAGTGACCTGGGAGATGTCGATGGGTATGTATAAATGTTCTCCCCACCTGAACCCATGGTACAGCCTTATTTAATTCCTGCTTATGCAATTGCCACATAAGTAATTTTCTTGCCCGGGTCCAAGCCTCCTAGTACATCTGCTTAGTATACTGAAGGTTCCTTTCAATTTTGGTCTGTAGCAACTTAGTTAACTGGTTTCAGTACTCCGACAGCTGTTTGTTGAAAATGAGGTCAAGGGTGAGTTTGTGTTCTGCTTCAGCATCAAAAATATTTTGCTTCAGTTTTAATCTCTTACTGTTTTGCTCCCTCTTCCTCTGGTATGCTTGAGAAATGAATGGCCCCATCACAATGGTTTTCAGACCATCCCACCAGGTGACAGTTGAATCTCCTCCTCTGGTTTAGCTGGAGGTACTGAGTGATAGAGGAACTGATTTGTTCATAGAAATCCAGGTCATTTAAATGAGACGTTAAGCCTCCACAATGGGTTTTCATAAATTTGCTCCACTACTAGATCAGTTCCTGCCAGGGCATGGTCTGAGGCTGTGATATGGTGGATCATACTGTCCTGCACCATAAAAAGCCAGTGCTGGAGGACAGGAAACAAATCAATCTGGGAATACTGGGAATGGGGGTGAGAATAAAATGTGTAATCTCTCTCCCCTTCCTGGAAGTGGCGCCACACATCTTGCAGTCCCACCTCCTGCACAAGGTGCCTAAACATCCTGCTGTCCCCTTGTAGATCTGCCCCGTTCCTTCCACTCTTATCAAAGTTTGGCTGGAGCACACAATTAAAATCTCCCTTAATCCTGGTCTGTGTCCCATAGTCAACAGATGGACAGAGCAAGTGCCTTTTTAAAAATGCCATCTTCCTTCTATCTTTAGGTGCATAAATGTTGTGGTTTTTTTTTTTTTTTAAACTGGAACCCCTCTTCTCTTCCAGGCCAGCCTTTGTATGTGCAGTCATGGCCTTGCACTCCTTCTGTAATGCCATATGTGTCTTGTTTTGCAGTAATCAAAACAAAGGATGCACTAGAATCATTAGCAACACTTTATTGCAGCATATTTCAACTACATGCAAAAGCAATTTAATGGTTCAGTGTTTGTCTCTCGAGCAGGCTGTCTCCTCGTTATCTGATCTGATACTTAGTCACAGACCATGTAACTCTTTTCCTGTAAATGAGAACTACATGCAGTTACAATTTGTCTTAAACCTTATCAACACATCCCGTTTTCTAAAAAAAAAAAAAAAATCAAGATTAGCAAAGAGCCTTCTAAATACATTTTAGCCAAGCTGTTTTTTTCATGAGATACATGTACTATCATTGTATCTTAAATAATTCAATAAGTCTCTTGGGCTTAAGAAACAGGCCCTGTTATATATTTTAACATGATTCTGTTTGACTTTGTTTATCAGCCCACAACATCCCGACCTGCCCCATTGTGCAGGGCTCTTATGACTGAGTTTCATTAGACATTTACTCACCAGTCATCAGTTCAGTATTGTGTTGTGATATATCAGGAAAGTTAGAAAACGTCTTACCTAGTGAACTAGTATCTTTCCTGTTCAGGGTCCTCACTCATAGGCATTTCACTTTCATCGTACTGTTTTTCTGACAAGCTCCTGGGTCCCTCTGTCTGTGTAGGTACTGTCACTAGTGGTGCAGGAAAGTGTCCTGATCTTGTTGGCACTGGCATCAAATGTCTCCTGTTTTGTCTTATCAGTTATCCACTTTCAGAAAGTACCAAATAGGATCTTGTAGTCACAAGTCTTTGAACTATTGCCAGCTCTCCCCAGCAACCATCACTTCTCACCCTGTTTCTCCAGGCTGCAATGGCTGATACTTTGCTGTTTTGTCATAGTTAACCCATTGTTTCTTATATTGCATTGTCTTTCTTCAGTATACTTTTATTGTCAGTGTAACATTCAAGTTTTATCTGAGGTAATCGGGTACAATCGGGTGGAACAGAGCAGGAATTGTTGACCTTTAATGACATGTTAAATCATTTTGATAATAATTTAAAGTTTACATTAAATTATAATAAATCAGCTATACCCTTTATAGACCTGTTGATTAAGACCACAGAATCAAGGTTCAGCACTTCACTGTTCAGAAAAAGCACAGATAGGAATACATTATTACATAATAAAAGTTATCATGAGCCTAGGTTAAAAAAGGTTAAAAAATAGTATTCCCTATGCACAATTGGTAAGGGTAAAACGTAATTGTAAAGAGACTTATGAATATTTAGCACAAAAGGAAGATATGTTGGATAGGTTTCATAATAGTGGGTACCCTATAAAAGTTCTCAAACAAGCCAGTAATAAAATAGTGTCACTCGAACATCTTTTTAGTTAAAAAAAACAACCACAAAAACAGGAAAGAATTGTGTTTTCTTACTAAATATAACCACAAAATGACAGAGATTAGAAAGATAATTAATAAACATTGGCATTTAGTTTCCATTGACAATCCAAGGATTAGGTCTTTACAACAGAGACCGATCATAGTAGCAAAAAAAGTACGTAATTTAAGAGACAGTTTAGTACATTCACAATTTAAGTACCAGGAAACTAATAAAACTCAGTTACTACTCAGACCCCTACAACCTGGGATGACCAAATGTGGTAAATGTTCAGTTTGTAATAACACCAGTAAAAAGCCTTCTTTAAACATCCACATTTCAATGAAGAATTTTTCATTAAACATCATATTGATTGTAATACAGAAGGAGTCATTTATGTTCTACAATGCCCATGTGACAGATTATATGTGGGACAAACAAAAAGGGCTCTCAAAGTTCGGATATTGGAACATAAAAGTGACATCAGAAATAAAGATAAGTCACCAGTGGCCCTACATTTTAATGAGGCCGGACATACTGCTGCATCCTTGAGGCTCTGGGGTCTGGAAGTAGTGAAACAACCTCTAAGAGGAGGTAATTACATCAAACTGCTTGACAAAATTGAAATAAGGTAGATTTTCAGTTTAAGAACCCTGGACCAGTCCATTGGCATGAATATAGATTGTAATTGGCAGGCCTGTCTTTAAAAATTTCTCAAGTGGGTATGCACTGTGTTGTGTTTTCCTGATATGTGCTATTATGGTTTAGAATTGTTATATGTATGTAGTTAAAATACAGATAATGCAAGTTTACAATTACATTGCTAAATCCTTATGTGCTTTGTACTGAGTCCTAATTAGGACCAAACATTGGGGTGAATCACTACATTTATAAAATGAGTATGAATTAATGATGTAGCCAATATTAACAATTGTGGTAGTGGGCGTTATTTATTTAATATGTCCATAATAAAAAGTTTGGACTAACATGTTGAAAAGTTTATTGCACATGTAGTTCTCCAGTTTCTTTGTTTGTATTGTTTTTAGACAGTTTTATACCATAGAAACATAGAATTTGATGGCAGATAAGGACCGCTTGGCCCACCCAGTCTGCTCATTTCCCTGCCTACTGGATAAGCTGCAGATCCTAGTTAACCAGCAGCCTACGTCTTATACCAGCTTACCATATAGTATTATTTTAGTCATCAGAAAGCTGTTTATGTATTTGTAAACCCAAGTGAAATACTTTGCCACTTTCTTGCCTGTTATAGTGTTTGCCTTTTCTTTTTTCCCTGTTATAAACAATAGATGTCTTGACGCTTAAGCAGTCAGTCCTGTCCATTCACGAGCAGCCTGAAGCAACCGCGTGCATTCCCAATGGTAAGGGAATGTGTGTTTTGTTGCTATGCAACACTCTCGCTCCTCGTGAGAGTTTCAGGATGCAACACGTCACTCCCACGGGAAATTCAGGCTGCTCAAGAGGGATTGCAGCCTAGGGTAATGCTACAACACCACAGAATTCTAGTAAGCACATGCCATTATGCTTCACATAAGTTTTTTTTTTTTTTAAAGTTTCGGTCTAAGCTTGAGAAGTCAATGCGAAGTAAAAAGTTTTGATTCTCTCACTGAGTAATTTCTAAGGAGGTAAGCCACAATTTGCATTGCAGCAACGAGTAGTTTTTTTTTTTATTTTGGAAGTTAAGTTTGGTATCTAAATAGTATTGGTTATACAGATTTCTTGGTCTTTTCAGAACTGCCAATGGCACAGAGAGTGTAGTGTTGCACACGTTTGTTTCCCAAGGTATGTGGGTTATGGGGGTGTTAAAGTTTTATAACTTTTGTTATTTATAATGACATGACTGCTGCTTTTAGCGTCTTTAAAGCTACATTTTGTCTTGTTTTCCACATTCCTTTTAGGAAGAAGTTAAAAGGAGTATATTCTCTTGAAGTTGAAAGCACTAAGGCTTATAGAAATATATTTGTCGGGTAGATTTATGGAGTTGAATTAAATATCATTAAGTATTATTTAAAGTAAAAGTTTAAATACAAATTAAATGTTCATTTGTTTTTTGAATAGATTTCAATGAACCCCGTGAACAAGCTCATAGGAGCGAAATGTAGGGGTAAAACAAATTGGAATAAAAGAAATCATTATATGGAACAGCAGACTCCAGTTGTCTCGTTTACATTGGATACTGAAGCACCCTTCAGGAGTCTATGAATAATGTTCACCATTACCCAGATATTGCTGTGTGTGTTTTTTTTCTTTTTTACAAATCTAATATCCCCTGAGCAATTTAGCCAGGAATTTGTCAGTCTAATGGTGTTGCTCTTTAATTCAATAATGCAGTATATGGGTCTGTGTTTTCCTCTCTAGCCTTTTTTAGTAGAGTATTTATGATTATGATTCTACATTCTCCCAACCCATTCCCTTGTGGTCATGTAGGACTAGAGGTGTTATGACTGAAACCATAGGACTTTTGCAAAGGCTTTAAATTCTGCTCTTGCAAACTGAGGTCCATTATCAGTCCTTACAATCTATGGCTAGTCCAGATCTTGCAAAGATTACTTTAAGCTGTTGTATCACTTGACTTGCTGTGGGTGCCTTAAGCTTCACCACTTCTGGGTAACAGGAGAATGCATCAATCATTGCCGCCATGTACTCTCTGCCTTTTAATGTAAACAAGTCTACCCCAACTTCTTCCCAAATGTTGCCATTTTTCTGAGTCTGAAATTACAGGTTCTCTCTGCAGTGTAGGCCTGTATTTCTGACATATAGAATTTTCCAAAACTGTATTTTCCACATCCTTAGTGATCCCTGGCCGGTACACTATCTGTCTGGCTCTGCAGCTACATCTTTCAATACCCTAATGTCCTTCATGAATTTATGTAACATTTCCTTTCTTAGGGTACTAGGCACAATAGTTCTATCACCTTTAAGTAATACTCCATCTACCAAAGATAATTCAGCCTGAAGTGGCACATACCTATATAAAATATACTGTCCTTTCCATCCATTTTGCATTGTTAACACTACTGTTTGCAATGTTTCATCGGCCGCTGTTGAAGTCTGCAATGCTTTCCAGATCTGTGCTGAGACAGCGCCAATGTTTTTTTTTATTCTGTTTTATGTGAATATTCACTTCTGTTTCCGTGCTTTGATTTTTGGTCCTGTGAGTCTGATCCCATGTTCTTGACAAAGCATCAGCCACAATCAAATGGTTTCCTGGTGTTCATTCTATCTTGTAATCATACTTCTGTAGTTTGATTAAAAGTCTTTGAATCCATGGTGGTACCTGCCGTAATTCTCTTTTTGAAATAATCAATTGGTTTGTGATCTGCTTTCCTCACAAAGAGGTTTCTCTTTCACAAAGGGGTTTCCATAAATGTCATTATGAAATGCATCACATCCAAAGGCTATGGCCAACATCTCCTTTTCTGTTTGAGCATATTTGTATTCTGTTTTTGTAAAGGCTTTGGATGGATATGCAATGGGCCTCCAGCTGCTATTTCTTAGTTGTAACAATACTGCTCCTACTCCATTCTCTGAGACATCAATGGAAACTTTTGTCTGACAAGTATTGTTAAAACATTGCAAAGTAGGTGCTGTAGTAAAAGTCTATTTCTTTGAATTCTAGCTCGTGTAAAGTTGCCCAAGACCATTTTCACTTAATTAGCAATTTTCTCAGATTGCATGTCTTGTCAGTCAGATTGTTAATGAACTTCCCCAGATAATTCACCATCCCCGAGAACCGTTGTAAATCTTTCTTAGTCTTGAGCTGTGGAATCTTGTTTGCAGTTTGCACTTTGGCTGGGTCAGATTTTACTCCCTCCTCTGAAAAGATTTCTCCTAGGTAGAGAATTTCAGTCTTTCTTATCTGACATTTTCTCTATTTAATTTGTGGCCAGTTTCCCTGGCAACTTGTAGCACTTTTTATGGCTGCAGTAGGTGGAGCCTGCAGATGTTTTGCATGTACAAAAGGAGTGATGTCATGTTTTCTGTCCATGGAACTGACTGAAGGTGTAAATGGTCTCCTCCACCTTACCCTCCTCTGAGAAATGTTTTCCACCCTCAAATAAATATGCTTTCATGTTAGTCAATGGTTGCAGGGTACTATTTTCTTTCTTAAATGGGTGGTACAAGAACTGGAACCTGAGTAGTGAGAGGCAGCATTGTTTTTTGGAAGGAGTAAGATCCACCCCACCTCCACCCGAGAAGCTCCTAAAGCTCCACCCCCACCTTTTTTATTCATGTGGGAGGGGCATGAGGTAGATCTCTCATGTTGAAACAAGACTCACTAGTTTGGGATCTGGACTAAGGAACAGAACAAGTCTGTGGAGTCCCTGCATTTTGTTAAGGACTTGGAGAACAGAAGATACTTAATGCCTTCAAACTGACTTAAACCCTTGGAACAAATGATTATCAGAGCCACCTGGTGTCTCAAAAGGAAAGGGTAAGAAGTGCCTGAAACTACAGCTTCCAGTTTGAAAGAACCACATGTATTTCTTAAACATTTATATACTAAAAACAAAGTTCAGCTTTTGGGATTAACAATATTTGTTTACCATATTCAATATATATATAGTTTGTCTTTAGTAGTTTCAAAACTTTGAGAGCATTGGTGTTAGAAATGCGTTTAGAAATACATGTTTTAATTCTTTACAGTTAATCATGCAGGTTCATGTGAGAGCACATGTTTTGGTAAGAGAGTTCAAATTATTTTAATCATGGGCACAGTACTTGATAAACACAGCTTTTGAAGTATATTTTTTATTTCTTTTAAGTTTGAGAAGTGGAGTTGCCTTGCATATGTTAAAAAATACCAGCTGCAATTAACAACTACTTCTAGAAACAAAAGGTGTTTTTTTTTTTTGTTTTGTTTTTTTTTTTACTTACTTTTTTCCCTGGCTCAGTTTATACCAATGAGAAGAAAGACTGGAACAACTATCAGAGCTGCCATCCCCCTGGACATGCCATTTATCACTCATTTAAAATAACACAAATGTAGTTTCACATTTTTACCATGAGGGATGCAAGAAGATGAACCAAATACGTTCATTGACACCTGTGAATGAATGGGGGAGGGATAATTTTTTCTAACATTCCTGGTGAGTTTATACTCCTTGGAACCTGTTTTTCAGGGTTTTTTATTGCATCTTGTCCCAGGCAATCTTCCCAGAATGCAGTTTGCTCTATTGTTTAATATCTCCAGTGGAGGCCAGTGTCTTGTTACATTTTTTGTTTCAAATTAACCACAGACATGACAGCCAAAGGAGACACAGTTTGAGTCTTAGGGTGTGTACAGCATAATTAATAAGTTTTCATATACATTATATTTTCATTCATGTTATTGCCAGACATACTGCAGCTAGCTTGTCTTGAGGAAGGGTGAACATGGTCAGGACCCCTTAGCAATTGAGATGTATATGCAGCAAATAAATCCAGATGTGTTAACTGCCTGCTGAATAAGGAAGGGTTGCAGAAACCCAGGGAATGATTCTTGGGGGGTGGGGTTGATGGTCATCAAAATGGAAAGGGATTTTGGGGTAATCATATTGGATGACCTAAAGGTGGCTAAACAATGTACCAAAACTGTGAGGAGAGCCAGTGAAGCTGTGGTACATTAGTGAGAGGTATTACCTGCAGAAGGAGGTGGTGATGCCACTGTGTATATCACTGAGGCCTCATTTGGAATATGGTATCCAGTTCTGGAAGTCGCATTTCCGTCATGCAACTTTAAATCATAAATGGGTTCAATAGTTCTATTTTAGATTTGTATCCATTTCCCCCTGCTTCTCCAACTGGTTATGCATAATCTTTCCATTCATGTTATTGCTAGACATACTGCAGCTAGCTTGTCTTGAGGAAGGGTGAACATGGTCAGGACCCCTTAGCAGCTGAGATACATATGCAGCAAATAAATCCAGACGTGCTAACTGCCTGCTGAATAAGGAAGGGTTGCAGGAACCCAGGAAATGATTACGGGGGGGGGGGGCTGATGGTCATCAAAATGGAAAGGGATTTGTGGGTGATCATATTGGATGACCTAAAGGTGGCTACAAAATGCACCAAAGCTGTGAGGAGCACCAGTGGAATGCTGTGGTGCATAGAGAGAGGTATTACCAGCAGAAGGAAGGAGATAGTGATGTCACTGTGTAGATCACTGGTGAGGTCTAATTTGGAATATGGTATCCAGTTCTAGAAGCTGCATTTCTGTCATGCAACTTTAAATCACAAATGGGTTCAGTGGTTCTATTTTAGATTTCTGTCCCTTCCCCTACTACTCCCATTGACTAGCCTTATGGAACACAGCCAGAACATATCTTGGCTAGCATAATGGGCACCTACACAAGCTGCTTCTCAGTCTACAGCACTGTCTTTTTAAAATGCTAACTTCTTATTGAAAATATGGCATACTTTTCCCATCCATGTTATTGTTAGACATACTGTAACTATCTTGGCTTGAGGAAGGGTGAACATGGTCAGGACCCCTTAGCAATTGAGATGCATATGCAGCAAATAAGTCCAGATGTGCTAACTTACCCTATAACTGTTAAGTGTCAGTTTGCATTTTCGTCTTGAAATTGTTACTTATACATTTATGTTTATTTTAAAATATTTAATATTCTGACCATGTGGTTATGTCATGGACAAAAACAGATCTCCAGCTTAACCCCCCACGTGCTCCAACTTGCATAGAAAATAATGCTCATAGACAAATCTAATCATTTTGTTGCTGTGTTCTGGCGTGTGTGTGTGTGTGTGTGTGTGTGTGTGTGTGTGTGTGACTGAAGCAAAAAATGTACAGCTGTCATTTTTTACATCCTTTTCAAAAAGTCGTTTTGCATGCTGTGCAAAATCTCCTTTCGACTAATGAACTAATAGCATCACTGTTCATGTGGTGGGGTCACAAAAAGCACATGCTGAAAACGTGGAGCGAAAATACCAAGAAACACCCAGGGCATTAGGGTTTCTGATCATAACATCCTGCACTGTAGGGACTGACAGGCATCAGGGGTGTGATTTGAGATTGTCAGCAGTAATGCTCATGCCATTCCACCCCCCATCCCCACCCTGTAGCCAGTGACGGGTATCAAGGTGTGCCTTTGAATCTTCAGCCCCAAAGTGCACTCCATTCTCTTATACTGCACCCATTTCAGTGTATTTCCTTGTGGAATGGGGTGAGTGTAAAATTTGAAAACCCCAAGGCACACCTCGACTCTCTTGTCTGTGTCTGCAGGGTAGGGTGAGGTGAAATGGCATGAGCGTTATGGGCGATGACCCAAAGGCACACCCCAATGCCTGTCCATGTCTGCGGGGTGAGGGTAGGGTTGGTGTCACTTCAGTACTTCACTGCCATTCCTATTCTGCCTGTCTGTATGTGTGTGTCTCTCTTTGTCTATGTAATTATCTATCTTTCTATTGTATGTATCGCCATTTCTAAAACAAACCTGCATATCACATTTGCCTGCACTCTGAGAACGTACTTATGAAACTGCATATTTGTACGCCACTTCTGCATAGACCTCATACTTTCCCAATATTCCCATTCTCACAAGCATAACTACTTTGCCCTTATTAAAAGTGACCCCCTTTGAAAGTTAATATCACATTTTCTGTAACAGTCCATCATTACACCTGACTTCCTGACACCAAGACATTGCTTAAATATAACTTGCCTCACCTCATGGACAAGAAACCCATTTCTCTTATATAAAAAAAAAAACGTGTAAATAAACCCAAGGCTGAACATATGCCAGCCATTACTTTTTCATGTACTGCCACCTTCTGTACCATCATGGGGATTTGCATGTTTCCTTTGACGCTTTGCATTATTGGGATATGTGCAATTGTATTTTCTTTAAAATTTGGCTGTCTGGCCAATATCCAGGATAACACATACGTCAGTGACATTTGCTCTGGGGTTCTTTTGTAAGTTTCCTATTCCTTGCATTAAAATGTATATCTCCATATATTTTCCTAATAATGTGTATGCCTTCCTTAGAACAGAAACTAAAACAGATCTTACTACTTACAAATCATTGTGTTGTTTCTCTGTACCTCCTTAACAATTCCACACAACTACACTAACTTCATTATGCAGCCGTGGTGGAATTGACCAGAATTTGTTTCAACCTGGTGTCATATTCCTTTGCTATGGAGCCCAAAATCAGTATGCCATCAGTGTAAATTTTAACTCCTTCAGTGCCATCTAACAGTTGCTGTATTGTTCTGTGAAAGATTTCTGGTGCTGAGCAGATGCCAAATGGTAATCTTTTAAAGCAGTGTCTCCCACATGGATTTGTTAAAAGTACATAAGTGTGCGCTGTCTGGTGTTAGAGGTACTTGCCAGAATCCTGAGGAGGCATCCAATATTGAAAAATACTTGGCCCCTGCTATTTCATCCAGAATGTCATGACTAGTGGGAATATGGAACTGTTCTCTTTATGCGTGCATTCAACTGTTTTGAGTCCAAACACAAATGTAGTGATCCGTCTTTTTAATTAGTGATCACCAAGGAGTGAACCCACAGTGTCGGCTCCTCGACCCTTTTCATGACATCCATATCTATTTTATTTATCTAGCTTTTGTTAACCAGAGAAGTACACTAGACAAGACAATTGCCTATTCTCGGGTACAGCCTGGGAGAGTACAGGACATATGACATGGTGCAACAAGATGCACTTTAGGCTATTACACAGTCGGGGGAAACAGAAGCAACACATAGTCAGCAGGTTCAATGGTCATAACAGATTCTAAAACGGAACACCAAGCTGCGAGCAGCGCATTACATACAGGTCATTATACAGTATGAGTCCATTATATACAAAATATATACAATATACGTCCCCAGCAAGGAGAGGCACCATCGGAGCAATACCCAATACCTAGGGTGTATAAATTGAGTGCAGGACAGAATCCATGCAGACAGGCAGAACATTAGGAGGAAATGTTCAGTGCAGAGGGCTAAGTAAAATTATGGGCAGGCTTGGGATATCCACACACTGAGAGCTTTAGGTGTCTCCACAGGAAGGTTTGGAGGCCAGCTTGGGAGGGGGAGGAGCGAACCTGGGCAGGAAGGAAGTTCCATAATCTGGGGCACATGAGGCAAAGTCTCTGTCCCCCATTTAAGTGTGTGTAGCCGGGATCCTTAAACTAGCAGGGCCCAGGGATCTGAGGGAGTATGAGGGGGAGAATGCTGGAATGAGGAGCTCCACTAACCCAGTTGGGGTGCCAGTTCCAAGGACCTTGCCCGTGAAGCAGCCCAGGACAAAACATAAGTAGTTAGATGGGGAGAGCCAGTTAAGCTTACTATGCAGGTCACAATGGTGGATGAGTCTAGGGGCAACAAGTGCAAAGCAGCAAATGTTGTATGCTATGGTCCATCTGGTGAGGTGGACTGTGGATGTATGAGCAATCAGGAGAAGCCCATAGCAGAAGGAGGGGAGAAACCTACCTCTAGCCAATGCAGGGTGAGCAGTGGGAGTAAGATTGCTCCCACGATAGGCCAGACTCAGCTTGCAGTTAACAGTTCTGTAGACACTAAATGATATGGAGTCTAAGGTCAAGTGTAACTCCAAAGTATTTGATGGCGTTGATGATGTGGAACAGGGCTTCATCAAGACCAGTGATATACAAAGAGGAAGTGGAGGCCTTAATCTTGGCCAGGGACCCAAAGAGCATGGCCTGAGTTTTATTGAGGTGGAGGACCAGCTTGTGGGACATTATCCAAGATTGCACACCCCTAAAGTCCTCGCTCAACTGGTGGTTTATTATGCCAATGTCCCAGAAGTGGGTCAGGATGACCAGGTCATCTGCATATAGAATGGACCTGGAGTAGGAAGAGGTAGCAGGTAGGTCATTCACAAAAATGGAAAAGAGCAGGGGCCCGAGGACTGAGCCTTGAGGAACACCTGAGGACACAGCTGTGGTTTCCGAGAGCACCTTGCTGTATTTGATCAGCTGCTGTCTGCCCTGCAAGTAGTTGGAGAGCCAGCAGAGTACAGGGGGTGACAAGCCAAGAAACATAAGCTGAGAGCAGAGCACAGCATGGTCAACTAAATTAAAGGCTCTTGACAGGTCAATGAAAATGGCATCAGAGAGTTTACCCTAGTCCATAGCAGTTCTGATCCCAGATGCAACGGTGACAAGGGCCGAGGATGTTCTGTGCCCTTTACAAAAGCCATGCTGCTCAGGAGACAGAAGCTCATGAGCCTGGATGTACTCCATGAGTTGCCCCACCACAACTTTCTCAAGGAGGTTTACTGATTGCGGACAATATGGCTATCTGGTGGTAGTTGTCCAGAAGCTTAGGGTTGCCCTGTTTGAGAATGGGGACAATCCTGGACACCTTCTGTATCAGGGATGACCCTAGAGGCTAGGGATAAGTTGAAGATATGGGCCACTGGGGAGGCAATGTGTGAGGCCCCAAGGTGGAGGAGCCTAGGTTCCATGCCATCATGGCCAGCAATGGAAAAAGGGGAGAGACCAGAGAGCAATCTCTGTATCTCATGTGACATCACAGCCTTAAAATAGAATAATGGTCTGGAGGGGGGAGCCAGTTGTGAGGCAGAGTCCTGGTCACAGCTATCACTTCCATAGGAGGAGAAGAAGGAGGTGAAGGCAGATAGGTTTGAGAAGTGTTTGTTAAATGCATTAGTGATAGTAAGTGGATTGTTAAAACTAGTACTATTGATGAGCATATCAGTGGCCTCCCCATTGAAGGAACCACTCATTATTTTATTTTTTTTTGTTTCTACAGAAAGTCTTAGGGTGTTTCACCAAATTCAGCAGCACCACTTTGCAGAATTCACTTTTTGCAGCCCTTATCACTTTCTTACACTCATTCCAGAGCCTCCTGTACTGCTGAAATATGGCCTGGTCCAATGTGACCTTGAAACTGACCCAGCACTTATCCCTAACCCTCATGAGGGTGAGGAGGCTCCTGTGCAACCACTTGGTAGCAGACACACTTACCCTCTGCCTAATGAGAGGGGCATGCTTATCCTGCAGCTCCTCAAATGCCCTGAGATAATGACTAACTGCTGAGGCTGGGTCCTGGGTATTCCAAACCTCAGATCAGTCAGTAAGTCGAAGGTCATCATGGAAGGACCTTAGGTCGAACTAGGAGAAGTCCCAAATTTGGATGACTTTATGTGGAATTTTCAGAGGGGACTTTTCATGCACAGGACATAGGGGAGTGCTCAGAGATGAAGTCTGGGAGAGTTCCAGAAGAGCTAATCCTCTCTGGCCTGTTGGACAGGACCCAGTCAAGAAGGGAGCCCGAGCTACCAGTGAAGGACCACCTAGTGGGATCCTTGATGAGTTGTGACGAGAGATGAGCCAGCAGTGGCTTGCACATCTTTGCATTACCACCAAGCCAGTTCAGGTTAAGATCATACAGTATCAACAATTCATTGTTCTCAGCCAATGACCCAACCATGTCAAGGAGGGAGGACAGCCCTGTTATGCCCCCCATGGGGGGGTTGTAGGTACAGACAATATGGAGCTTTTTTGTATTCCCGAGCAACAGAACTGTGTGCATCAGTTCACAGGGCGACAGTGCAGACTGTTGCCCATTCTGAACCATAAGATTAAGATGGATTCAAGATTCCAGGACTAGAGGGCATGGGATGAAGATGGAGGGAGGACGATTCAGAGGAATAATTTCTTCACAGCACAGGTGGTGGACAAGTGGAACACCCTGCCAGAGGACGTGGTGGGGGCTGAAACAATCACGGGATTTAAGAATGCATGGGATAGACAAAGGAATTCTAGAGGTCAGGGGTAAGGGGCAACAGACTTTTAGGAAAACATAAACTGAACTTACAAGCTCAAATGGGCAGACTGGGTGGGCCATAGGCCCTTATCTGCTGACACTGTCTATGTATCTATGTGACTCCTGTAATAGACCAGGATACCGCTTTTTCCTTGGGTGGTCCTGCCTGACAAGGTTGAAGCCAGGAAGTGCACATGCTGAGTTGGGGTTTGCCAGCTTCAGCCAGGTTTCTGTTAAACCCAGGATGTCTGGCTTGTGGCGAGTAACCCATGCAAGGAGATCAGCCAGGTTGGGCAGGAGGCTATGGATATTAAGGTGGGTTATCTTCAGCCCTTTGCCTTTTGACCAGCCCACAGATAGAAGGGAGAGTCGCTGGGGGCCATTGAGCTCAGTATCCCCTGAAAGGGCTAGAGTCATCAGAAAAAGCCATAGGAGATGCCTCAGAGGGGGAGGGCACCCCTGCCATGTGGCTTATGGCCAGAACACTTGCCTATGCTGATAGGATACCAAAAACTCTTATGGTCAAGACAGCAGATAGGCCAGGAGGGCTGCTGGTCACAGGCAATTTGATTAGAGAAGGTGAAACCAATCAGGCGCTGGAAGAAGGGATTTCAAATTTGGTGCCTAAACGCCTTTTGGTGGTGGAGGCAGAGAATACCGTAGATGTGCCCGAGAGCTGCAGAACAGTTCAAAATTACCCCCGAAATCTCCAACCGACTTGCCACCCTGCCTCTTAAAAAGCTCAAACAAGTAAGCAGGTAGGATTTTAAACTCCTGCAGTAATTGTCTCAGTCCAGCAAGGTAGCAGCAAAACTTCTGCTCAAATGCAGGGGAATTATCTTCCAGGTTACAGGTAGCAGAGAACAAAGTTTCAGGTCCAGAGAAATGTGAGGGAGGTCCACCTGGCCACTAACTGTAAGCCGGCATCTCAACTCTGCCACAGTCAGGATGTGCAGTAGGCGGGGGCAGCCTTTTACAGAGGGGTAACCCTCGCCTCCCCTGTGGTTTAGTCAAACGAAGGAATTCGGAGCCATGGGGCTCACTTAACTGCCAGGGCAATGTCATCACAATCCAGAAGGGGTTCAATCTGGTGCTGGAAGAAGGTGTTTCAAATCTGGCGCCCAAACTCCTTCGGGTCATGAAAGCAAGGAATACCGTAGATGTGCCCCAGAGCTGCAGAACAGTTAAAAATTACCCATGAAATCTCCAACCAACTTGCCGCCCTGCCTCTTACAAAGTCCCAAAAATATTTCAATTCCTTTTTCAGCCTATCTCTCAGTGCCACAGGTACTCTTTGTGCAGCATGAATTACTGGGATTGCATTCTCAACCACTGATGTGGTGTGTTATGGCAACTTGTCCAGTTCCTTGAAAACATCTGAACAAAAAGAAAGGCTTCACCGCACTAACGTGTACCAGTTGTTGCTGCAATACAGAGCCGAGGCAGCAAAACCTCAATAATGATAGTCCAAAGGTAGTTGCTAAGAAATCTACAGGGATTTATATAGTCGATACAGTGGTCACTTACTGAATTGGGGTGCACAAGAGGTCACAACATGCAGGAGTTCAGGTAGCTGCTCTCTAGTGCCCCTCGACCACACAAGTCTTCACATGGGAGACTTATGTAATCGAGGCAATAGGCAGCCACTAAACTCATGAGTAATTATAACCTCTTGTGCACTTTGAAAATTCAGTAAATTTATTTTGTATCAGCAAATAACAGTGCAATGTGGTTTCTTGGGCATTACTACCTCTTTGATTTTACTCTTAAAAAATCACGTATTCAGACATTATCATTGAGATACATGTCATTTTCTATTGCAAATAATTTTTCTATCAGACTCTACTTCTAACTGGTGTCTAGACCCAGAATTGGCTTCTTGTCACCTGTAACAATTATAAAATTGTGTTTACTGACCTTGCCTTTGTGCTGTAGATTCAGGGCACAGTCTACTTTTTCTTTGGGGGGGTATGGTTAGTCCCTTATATACCTTTAAAACAGTAGTATTCTTATCTGAGGTTTGTTTGATATCCTACACCAGAGTCTAGCTGGGAGTACATTTATTTCAGCACTAGTGTCAATCACGTAGTGAACCTTCATGCCATTAGTACCTTTTTGAATCATCCATTAATTTTTCTGTGAGATGCTTTGTTTATCTAGAGTCCTCCAAAAAGAGTTCATTTTCACCACCTGACTCTTCTGTTTCAGTGACTGCACACACTGCATTTCTCTGTCTGCAACATCTTGTAAAGTGATTTAAGTTTTTCACAGGGTCTGCACTGTTGGCCATAGGCAGGACAATTTCTGTATGCATGTTTTTACCACAGCTGTGGAAGAGTTTACTTGCACCCTTTTTTGTATGGTTGCAGCTCTTCCTGTCTCTTTGTCATATGTCTTGCTTTGTGAAACTCATAGGGGACCTTTGGGCTCGTGTCTTCATGGTTTGCATGCAGTAACCTCAGAGCTCTCCTTCGTGTCTTGCTGTGGTAATGACTTGCATTTACATGCCAGTATGCTCAGCAGCCTGACAAATCTGGATGGCTTTTTCCATGGTTAGTTCACAATCTTTTAGTAGATGCTCTTGGATTTTTCCATCAGAACAACCCATAACAATTTGGTCTCATATCAAGGAATGGCAAAGAGTGCCAAAATTACAGGGTTGTGCCTTTAGTTTCAAATCAGTAACAAATTCCTCTATTGTTTCTTGCTCCTTTTGCAGTTAGGATCGAAATACGTATCTTTAATAGGTCTCATTTTTTTTTCTGGGCACACAGTATGCTGCAAACTGCTGCATTACAGTTTCAAAGTCTTGCCTGTTCTCTGCAGACAATTGAAAAGTATTATATATATATATCTAAGGTTTCTGAGCCTGCTACAGTCGGTAACAAGGCTACTTTTTGTGGGCTCTATCTTTTGTCTGCCCCAGTTGCTCACAAATAGAGGTTAAAATGTTGTTTGAAATGCTTCCATGTTTCTTTGAAATTGTCCACAAATTGGATCTCTGGTGGTGGTCTTAGTTGCTCCATTTCGGCAGACTCCTGCATCAATAAGACCAGCTAGGGAAAGCATTCATTTAAACCCATATCACTAAGTCTAGGACTGTTCCTTTCCCACAATAGTTCTCCTTCTTTGTGGCGGCTTCTTTATTTTCCTGAAAATCCCAAAAACCACTCCTGGTCCCATGTCTTGTTTTGCAGTAATCAAAACAAAGGGTTCGTTAGAATCTTTAGTAACACTTTATTGCAGCATGTTTCAACTACGTGCAAAAGCTATCTAATGGTTCAGTGTTTGTCTCTCAAGCAGGCTGTCTCCTTGTTATCTGATCTGATACTTAAAGTCATAGACCGTGTAACTTTCTCCTGTAAATGAGAACTATGTGCAGTTACAATTTATGTTTCTACTTGAACCTTATCAACACACTATGTTCTACTGCCCTCTTTACCTTTGGCATCCTTTCACTTATCATACACATATTTATTTCTCCCTTAACTTCCTCTGCAATGTAGGCCTCTGCCCTGCACTTTGCCCTTGCTGCCCACATCAGGGAGGCAGTATAGTGCAGTGGTTTAAGGCCCTGAACTGCAAATCTGGAGACCTGGGTTTGAATCCCACAGCCCCCACTTGCATATGGTGTGAACCTGAGCAAGTCATTTAACTTCCCTGTGCTCCCAGGTCACACCTGTAAACAAGCTTTCAGCTTAGTGTGCTATTTCTGGTTAAACAATTGGAAGATACATCTAGGCATTTAGCACAGACATCTAGTTGGTGCTAACATTTATTAGTCAACATGTTTAACTGATCTAGTAAACATGTAGCCAAAAAGTTTACTTAGTGTGTTTGTAGTATGATCATCAGCATACACTGTAGGAATGGAAGAATGAAGCAAACCTAAAAAAAACCATCATGACTTTCTCTTTCTGATGAGTATGATTCTTTCATACTGATTGTCCTTCATACATCTCTCTAATTTGACCTTGAAGGAGTTGTGTGTCCCCACCTCAACTACAATCTGTGGTAGACTATTCCAGGTACTGACTACTCAGTGTGTGAAGAAGTGTGTCTGTTGTTTCATTCCCTTCATTAGTTTGCTGTGTCTCTAGTTAGTTATCTCATTCACATAACTGGACTGCTATACCACACCATTTCATATATTTTAAATGGGAACAGTACACACAAAGCACCTCACACCCAAGTGTGGGGTTGGTCCCAATTTGTAAATTGTGTGCAAAACCTTTTTTATTCACTTATTGTTTACTGCAGTGTAATAGACTATCAGGCTTATTTTGCTGAGTCCTAAGCTGACATTTTCTATAACTACAAATCCCAGGATCCTCTGTAGCAGACACCAGAAGAGGGCAGCAGCAGTGGGTGAGTCAATAGCTTGCAGTGCATTTTAGAGATTTTGTAAGTTCAGATCAGATCAGATGTTTGCCGGTCCTTCTGTTCTCCCAGGGCTAGGAACAGTCCCATGTGACTGTACTTAGCCCCAGGAGGGCAGCAAACTAGCAAAAACAATAACTCAGAGCTTATAAAAACTCTAACATGCACTGCAGGCTATTAAATATCCCTCTGCTGTAGCCCTCCTCTGATGTCAGCTGCAGGGGATTCTGGGATTCACAGTTACAGAAAATGTTAACATAGAATTCAGCAAAATAAGCCTGATATAATCTATTATACTGCAGTAAACAGTAAGTAAAAAATGTTTCTAAACACAAAGTGCAAATTGGGACAAGCCCAACACTTGGGTGCAGGGCTCATAGTGGTGACTGTTCCCCTTTAATTTGGGTATCCCTGATTCTTCTCTTTTCCAGATTAAACAATGGAATTGAGTCATTCTCTCCTGGGAAATTAGACTGTGAAAGAGAAGGCTAAGGGGATCCAATGCCCTGGATAAACTTTAGATCTCCCTGCTGGTGTTGTGGTCCCATCAAAATACAAATTACAGACAAATGGGTTAAGATTTACCCATGTTACAGCAGGCACACTCCTAGTAAGAGGAGACTTGAAGTATCTTGAGTCCTGTTATAGTGTACCATAGTTTGAGACAGGAATGGGGGGTCTATAAGGTTTGTAACTAAATTTACTACATTTCCATAGTGTATATTTCTGTTGTGTGGGGAGAGGAAGCGGTGGGGTGAGAAAGTGATCTGATTTTAGTTAAACACTTTTGTGAAATGAGACACTGAGAAGTGAAGCATGGAATGCAAGGCATAATAAGGATAGGTTACACTTGTATTGTAAGTAGGTGTGAGTTAGCAAAACATTATAAGATAGCTTTAGGTGCAGAAACATCTAGCTTTTATTGCACTTTGCCCAGTTACCTGGTTTGGACTAGTTCAGGTCAGCTGACATGGTAAAGTACATTAAAAAAAGTCCAAACATTCCGACTCAAAGATGCCTCAGCCTGGTGAAACTAGCACCAGGAAAAAAAAAGGGCTGAGCACTCAGACAGTTGCGTAAAGGATGTATTTATATAAAGTGACCATTTAAACACTCACCTGACCTGAATTATGCTCCTGACCATGGATACTGGTCACACTGCTACGTATCAAAGCTGATGCTTCCTCCTTGGGGGGAGATATGTCCTGTACAGTCTTCTCGCTCTTATGGCTGTACTGATTCACATAATTAAGTATATGGACTAATATTTTAACGGCTGACAAAGATATAAAACAGTCTAAACCAAAAACACTTTTGTCCTGTGTGGACACACAATCTACATGAGTCCACTGTTTCAGAAGACTGGCAAAATATTTAGTAACATTCATTCATGTATGGTATCAACGTTTTGGAGAACTAGCAGCAAAGAGTGGAAAGAAAAAGTCATGTAACTCCTCTCCAGGAGCTTACTAGCATACCCCCTGTATGTGTGATCATATGGATAGCATTATGCCTTGCTGTGCCTCAGCCCTCAACACTTGCTATTGATACTAGGCTGTGTAGCCAGTTTGAGTACTGAGGTGCTGACACCAGTAGTGTGATAGTCACTGAAAATTATGTTTTACATTTTGAGCAAGCACTTGATCATTATGGCATCTTACTCTGTGTAGTGATTTGCCATTTCAAAGTCTGCATTATTAAATTGATATTGCCCCTGTCTACCTGTCAACAGCACAGAGCATCAGTGATCAAGATTCAATCAATTGGAGTAAGTTGCTTTGCCCAAGAGTTCCTTTCACACATGCAAACCTGTTTGCATGTTAGCTGCTGGATCCTGGGAAATATGCTTGATTTACATGCAACAGCTTGCTGTTCAGGGTTTGCACAGTGCTGCAGTTTTGGGGAAGGGTACAGTTTTAGGCCAGAAAAATACACTAAAGGGTGAATCCCAACCAGTGCACCAACTGGACCACCAGGTTAACAGTATTTGTAAAAATGTTTTGATAATGAAGGGACTTGAGCCCTATGAGGACAGACCGGGGGGGCATGATGGAGACCTATAAGTACCTGATGCAGGTGAATAAGGTACAGGAGGGGAGTGTTTTCCAGAAAAGAAGGTGCACAAGAACAAGGAGGCATGAAATGAAGCTGGAAGGGGGAAATTTAGGAGCTATGTGAGGAAGTACTTTAGTGAAAGAGTGGTGAAACCTGGAACAGTCTTCCAGCAGAGGAGGTGGGAGTGAAAATTGGTGGGATTAAAGCATGCACAGGATAGGCACAAAGGAATCTTGGGTGGAAGCAGGGAAGGGGAGGTAGCCAGAGATTAGGTAGGGTCTGCAGTGACAGTATGGGCAGGGGCAAAATGGGCAAACCGAGTGGGCCAAGCAGTCCATCTGCTGACAAATTCTATGTTAAAGCAGTAGCCCAATAAGAGTCTAATTGTTTTTGATCCCTTTCACATAAAGAATACATTTCACTCACTTTGTGACTTTCTGATCACATTTGTGACTACTGTATCTTGAAAAAACAATGTTTGGGACACAATCACACGAAGGTGGCTTACCTCAGAGATACCAGCTACAGTAGAAGTCATGGCTAGGCTATCGCAACTTGCCACATTTGACAGACTTTCCCACCTTGCCAACAATACTTTACACACTAATTTCCTCACCTGGAACCCCATGTATAGATATTTGCAACAATTTAGCAATAACCCATCCAGAGGGTGAAATCCTCCACCAAGACAAGGCATAGGTTAAGCTTCATATTTGTGGACCTCTGTCTCCCAAAAGCAGCTATCAATGTGGAGAGGTTAAAGGTGCATACAGTCCTGGAACAGCTCAAACAATTCGCTATCAGGTAATTAGAACCAAATGTTTAGGTTTAGGTTTTGTGGTTCACCCAGATGATTAAAGGATCCTGGCTTGTGGGGCCTATAAAATAACCAGTTGTGATCTGCCATTCATGTAAAGTTTGATGGTATATAGCCGTGAAATAACCATTCATCACTAAGCAGTAGCAAGCGAAGACAGTTTATGATGGCTACTTAGGTATTAGCAGAAATACAGAGATGTTCTATAGCCTGTCATTTCTCAATACCAGTAGGCTGATGTATTGCCTGTACTAACCATTACCAGTGACACAGCATGTAATGCAAAAGTGTCAAGCTTATAAGACTGCTGCAGCCATCCTTCTAGTTAAGGCACTTTAACTGAATACCTTGATGTAATCCAAGTACTTACAGTACAAGCAAGTCATATAAAACGTACTGGGTGGATTTTTGATTTTCATGTTTGTATCGTGTGTTTTCAAAATAGATTAACATTTTGAACTTTAAATGAACTTTAATCTTGTTAAAGATGGCAGCTAACCTTTAACCATTAACTGACTTTTAAACCTTTGCTGTTCAGTTCTTTCTGTGCTTGAGCACACAGCCTCTATTGGGAGTGAGCACAAGTTGAATTGAACTTCATGAGTCAAAAGTCAGTTGTCTTTCTTTCACTTAATTTAACCCTTGTGCTGCGGACTGATGTATCAGTCCAGAGTTCCTATACGTTCTAATTCTGTCAGCAGCCTAAGGGCTAAGTTTTAAACTTGATTTTTTGTTTTGTTTTTTGTTTTGTAATTATGGAAAAGTACATCAAAGTGTGCTATATAACAGTACAAGGGATCGAACTGAATAAAAAACAAAACAAAAGAAAAACAAATTGGACTTCTTTCGTTGAGCTGCTGATTTAATCCTTGCTGTACATGTCCTAAATTCAGTGTTGGAATTACAGGAGCCTTGACAGGGCTCAGCCCCCCCTAGCTCTGAAGAGAGCCCCGGTAGCTCAGATATCACTGCCATTGACTTATAATGGGAAGGACATCTCAGTTTAAAGATAGCACCCTTATGGGCCTCCCAGTTCCCAATGCTCATGAAGTGTAATTTCAGCACTGCCTAAATTCCTAAATATTCTAAATCTGCTGGTAGCCTAAGGCTTTAAATGAAAACAAACCACAAAAATCAATCATCCAGAACTTTAGTGAGAATACTGGGACCCATGGATTTTAATTGTCTGTTTTCAAATTAATCTTTTTTATTTGGTCACAGAAATGGGTCTGAAAATAATTCAATTAGTGAAATCTTAATAAACTGACTGAAAACTTCTCCTCCGTCACATGAAAATAGTTATTTAGGTATTGCAAAAAAAGGCCGCTGCTTAGCTGGTTGCACCCAGATTCCAGTTAACATGCAGCAGTAGGCTTACAGTATTTTTCAGTATCTGGCCTCCTGTGTTTTCATGAAAACCCGGCTACAAAACTAAAACTGAGAAAAGCTGCACTGTTGACTTTAAAAAAAAAAAAAAATATTGTTTGTCAACCTCCGCTCTTTACAAAGATCTTGATGTAAGTGCTGCATGGTCTTAGATCTCTTAGTACTGCTACCACAGAGCAGGAGAAGTTGTATTATTATTATTATTTATTTATTTATTTATTTAAGCAGCAAGTACTCAAAATGAAATGCTAAATGGGTGAGGTTGCTCTCTAAGCATTATATTTGATAGGGTAGAATCATAAATGTATGTACACAATGCATACTAAATCCAGAATATTAAATGTATGCATGCATATACCATATGTAAAATAATTGTATTTGGGGGGTATGGCCAGCAGGCCCAGAGACCCCCAAACTAGGAGATAAGTGAACCCCCCCTCACACACCGGCAGTAGTAGTCAGGAGGGTGGGCATGGAGGGGAGGGGGGAGAAGTTAAGTACAGTGGATGAACAGGAGAGTATAGGAGAAGGGCAGGTCAGGAAAAGTGCAAAAGGAAGGCTGGGAAGCACTGAGTCAAGGTGGTAGGTGGTGTCGCTCAGTGCTCGTAGTTTTAGTAACAAGATGGCAGACATAATGGAGGGGAAGGTAGGCACAGCAGCAATTACCAAGACCTGGGCTACACCACACCATGACTGGGACCTCTCAATCCTGGGTTACAAGTTATATAGAAAACAGGGTGATAGACAAAGGGGAAGGTGGCTGCTTATATCAGGGAATACATAACATGCACAAGGGAGGATACAGAAAAGGGGGGAGGGTGGTGGAAACACTATGGATTTGGCTCCAGAGCAGTAGAGTGAGAAAGGTGAGGTTGGGGGTGGTCTACAGACTGCCCAACCAGGAGGAGGAAAGGGTCAGGGAGTTGAGTTCACAATTGCTGGAAGCTGCAAGAAAGAGGGAAGTGGTAGTGGTGTGGGGACTTTAATTTGCCCAAGGTGAACAGGGGTATACCGGCCACGTCCTGTACCAAGAGTCAAGTGACCTTGGATACAATACAGAGTGGGGTTCTGACTCTGGGCATCACTGAGCCCACCAGAGAGGGGGTAATCCTTGATCTAGTGCTCTCAAATAGGGAGCACATACAAGAGATAACGGCCAAGGAACCCCAGAGAGGAAGCAAACACACGATTCAAGTTGGATATGGACAGGGAATGTATCCCTGCCAAGGCCAAAATCCTGGATTTCAGGACAGTGGACTTCAGGAGGATGGGAGATGTGCTAAGGATGCACATAGAGAGACTTAGAGTGGATATGAAGGTGGACCAAAAATGGACCATCATCGAAGAGGCAATACTAGCTGCCACCACAGTGTGTGTATTAGGCTTAGGGGGAAGAAATTGGGGGCCAAATCACCCATCTGGTTCAGCTCTGAGGTTGCCAGGGCCATGAGGAACAAAAAGGTGACTTACATGAGATACAAGAGGACTGCGAATGAGGCGGATAAGGGAAAATTAGTTGAAATTGGTCAAAGTGGCAGGCAAGGTAAAGCAGCAAGCTAAGGCACAAAAGGAACTCCAAATAGCTGAAAGGATTGGGTGGGGGAGAGAAAGGCCTTCTTTGCTACATAGCAGAAAAGGAAAAGAGGGATGGGATAGTTAGGCTAAGGAAAGGGGATGAATGGGTTGAGGAAGAAGGGAGAAAGGCGGAGGTATTGAACAATTACTTCTACTCTGTCTTCACTAGGGAAAAAGACTGGTTAGTGCCATCTGGGGGAGAAGGTGAGGGGGGTAAGGGAGCACATGCATAGTGATGGAACAGGATAGAGTGAGGTAGGGGCTGCTGGCACTGAAGGTAGACAGTTCCCCAGGACCAGATGGCATACACCCAAGGGTGCTAAGGGAGCTGGCAGAGGAGCTTGTGTGACTTGTGAGGCCACTGGCAAGCCTCTTCAATAGTTCCCTGAATTTAGGCATGGTGCTGCAAGACTGGAGAATGGCACATGTGATGTCTCTTCACAAGACTGGACCGAGGGATGACCTGTGTAACTATGGACTAGTCAGTCTGACCTCAATCATGTGCAAACTCATGGAGACCATGCTTAAGGAGAGGTGGGTAAGGTACATGGAAGAGAATGATCTCCAGGATGAGAAGCAGCATGGATCTTTGGGAAGAAGATCATGCCAAATGAAATTGATTGACTTCTTTGACTGGGTCACCATGGCAGTGGATATGGGCCAAGTGGTGGACATCCTTTACCTGGACTTCGGCAAGGCCTCTGACTCAGTACCCCACAAGAGGCTGATCAAGAAACAGGTGGATCTCTGGGTTGGGGAGAAAATGACCAAGTGGGTAGAAAGCTGGCGGAGGGACAGGACCTGGAGGGTAGTGGTGGAGGAGAGTTATCCAGCACCAGGAAATCACCAGCAGGGTCCTGCAGAGCTCGGTGCTGGGGCCAGTGTTGTTCGATGTCTTCATCAATGAAATTAGGGAAGGTATTAAGGGCTAAATAAGCTTGTTCACAGATGACACCAAACTCTGTTGGAGGGTGGACACAGTGGAAGGGATATAGAACCTACTGGAAGATCTCAGAAAACTTGAGAGATGATTAGGGATATACCAACTTGGCTTCAGTGCCAAGAAATGCAAAGTTATGCATGTTGGAGCCAGGCACCCAAGGATCGAGTACTGCCTGGGGTTGCAACAGCACAGCAAAACAAAAGGATTTGGGAGTGATAGTGTAACTAGTGATCTATGGAACTCCTTGCAGTGCAAAAAAGGCAGAAGCAAATGCAAACAGGATGTTGGGGTGTATAGCCAGGGGAATCAGTAGTAGGCGGAAGGAAGCTTTGATGCCGTTATGTAGGTCGCTGGTGAGCCCGCATCTAGAGTATGGAGTATGATACTGGTGTTCATACCTTAAGATGGACATCAGCCTGATGGAGAAGGTCCAGAGGATGACCAAGATGACCACAGGTCAGCAGGTGAAGTCTTGTGATAAGAGGCTGGGAGCCCTGACAGTGTACTCCTGGAGGAGAGAGGGGACATGATAGAGACCTTCAAATACTTGAAGGGGATAAACTAAGTGGATTGGGAATGTCTTTTCAAGCTAATAGCCAAAACATGAGGGGGCACAGTTTAAGGCTGGTGGGGGGAGGTTTAGGAGGGATGCTAGAAAGCATTTCTTTACAGAGAGGGTGGTGGTCAACTAGAATATGCTGCTGGAGGTTGTGGTCTCAGAAGACAGTGGGCAGCTTTTCAAAAGACCTGGGACAGGTATAAAGGAAAACCATGGGACTGGGCAGCAGATAGAGAGGGAGGGGAGACTGGAAAATGGGAGCAGGGTCAGTGGCGTAAACTAGGGACCCAGCAATACGAGGAGACTTGATAGACCAAATGGTGGTCTTGTGCTGGCTCTTTCATATGTTTGTTTGTATACTAATGCAGAACATTACATGTATATACTATATGTAAAATACTAAAAGCATAGATATATCTACAGTGGCACCCCCCAGGATGAAACCTAATTCTGCAGCATTTTGCAGCACTCTGCAGAATGCTGCAGCAGACCTTCTGAATCAAGCAATGTAATTTCAATGGCAGTTTGTCCCTTTTTCATTCAGGAAAATGTGATACTTACAGGATGAAGTGAATGCCACAGTTTCCTGCTTGACAAAAGGGACTAATTGCCATTGAAATTACATTGCTTTATTCAGTAGGTCTGCTGCAGCATACTGCAGAGTGCTTTAAAAGTGGGTTTCATTGTGGGATGCCTGTGTGTGTGTGTGTGTGTGTGTGTGTGTGTGTGTACATACACACACCCTAATATAGGATACTAAATATATGCACATGCATACTAAATGCAGAATACTAAATGTATGTACATGCATACTAAATGCAGAATACTGAATGCATGCATGTACATGCATACTAATACAGAATATTAAATGTATGTACATGCATACTAAATGGAAAATACTGAATGCATGCATATGAATGGCAAATGTATGCAAGGGAGTAACCAGCCATAGCTTCAAGGCCTAGGCCTTCATTTGGATTTAAGAAGTTTGAACAAATTTGCCTTACTTAGCTGACCATGAAAACCACATTTTATTTGCTCGGCATGAACCAATGATTTAGCCTTGAATTCTAGAAATCTTATTGACTTTCCTGGTATGCACATTACAGGACTGTTGCCTGACTTGCTGGCTTACATTTATATGGACACCTGAGTGTGTATTACCCCTGTTAGAGGGTCTTCTTGCATGTTCTTAGCACGAGACAAAGGTTCTGATACCCTAAAGATACAAGAGTACAGGTGTAAAACACACTATAGTTTCCTTATCAGTGTATCATAAATCTTTAAATTACGTTTGACAACGTAATTAAACATGTTTAAAAAACATTTCATAAAAAAAATAAAGAAATTAATGGCCCTGTTTCAAAACTGGAACATTCCACTTTAAATGCTACCCACGAGTCCATTTAAGACCGTACATGTAGGCAAGTCCTCAGTACTTATTGGTTGAATCAGCGCTTATGATTTTATAACTGAGAAAAGGAGCTGGGAAACAGCAAGGTGGGGGCAGTTGCCAAGCAGCAAGGTGGAGGCAGTTTATAGTCCTTGTAAGTAAGTAATTATATAAATCAAGAGAGGGTGCACTGTTGTGAGATGATTACATGCATACTGTGCCTGTTGGCATTGGTGCTGCTAATCTCCTGGACGTCTGCTTATTTCACAACAGTTACAGCTATACACCTTGAACTACCTAGTTGCTAAAGCATGATGAAACTACTGTAGGTTTTGAAAAAATAATTGTTGGATCAACTTTTGGGTGTGTAATGTATAGGTATCAATGTCATGGCATTACAAGGCCAGCTGAAAAGTAGCATTTGCAAACTGGATTTTCTAATTAAAATTATGAGCTTTAAAAAGGGAGTCCGGTCAACATTTCTAGCATCAGTAAATCCAGAATTTTGGATCAGTGTATCCCCAGTATCGTGCCAAAAATGAGATCTCCATGTTACTTTGTTTAGAATGTATGCAGCCTTATGGCCAGTTCTGCTGAGCTTGAGGCTTGGATGTTTCACTATTCCCCTGACATCCTAGGGTTAACAGACCTGGCTAAAGCCTACAATCCCTGACTCCCTGTGTGCCATAACAAGATACAGGCTCCTTAGGATTGATCACCCCTCCTCAAAGAGAGGAGGTGGAGTTGCTTTATACCTTAAAGGGCACCTAAAATTCACTCCACAAATTATCAAGGCCCAATGCACCTGTGAAGCCCTCCACATCACACTGTTTTTTGGGAACACACAAAAAATACATCTGATATGTGTCTACAGTACCCCAAAAAGCGGGTTAAATGGGCTGACATTATACAATATCTGGCCTCCCTGAAGATTAAAAATGAATTTCTCCTACTGGGGGATTTCAATCTTGATTGGCATGGGAAAAAATCTGGTATGTTTTAGTCTGTACATGGGAAGTTACACCTAACTCAACTTATTACTTGCCCTACTATGGTATCACTAGGAGTAATCACCAGTCCCTGATTGACTGGATTCTTACAAACAGAAAAGAACAGGCCCTTATTGCTGACACTCTGCCAGACTCCATCAGTGACCACTCACCAGTTTTATGCATATGGAGTGCCTGTAACCAGAAAATGCCCACCAAAGAGATACTAGTCAGGGAATTTTCTAAACTGAACCATAGAGGCCTAAATGCTGACTTACACCAGACAGACTGGTCCCGCCTATATATCGACAATGCCCTCACCTTCTTTGTCTCAACTTTTCAGGCATGTTCTTCTCATAAGGTGTAGGGTCAAAGGAGCAGTGACAAGATGGTTACACTGCTACCTGCTTGTACAGCTGAAATCCAGGGACAAAATCTGGGCTAGATTTAAAACAACTAACTCTGTCTCCAATTGGGTCGAATACAGGCGGCAAAAGAATGACACTATAAAAGCAGTACATACTGCTGAAAGTAACGATTGCAAGCTGCTCCTCCAGACATCTTCTAGGGACCCATGTAATGTTTGGAGCCACATAAAGTTTTTCATGGGGCAGGACACAAATCCTGCCATAACTGACATGACACTGAATGGTATAAACTATAATAACGTTGAAACCATTGCAAATGCATTCAGCTCACATTTCACTGGCCTCTCCAAGTACTCTATGCAGACTGGTATGGCTTCTGAATCCTGCACTCCTGAAGAATTAAGACCCCCTTCCCTTAAACTTAGAACTCAGCACAAAGGCTGAGGTATTACACCTCTTGAAAACTATCCCAGCATGCGGTAGTGCAGGGCATGACTGTCTCATACGTAGGTAACTCAAAATTCGGGAACCCCACTTGGCTGGTCCAGTCACAAGGCTATTTAACCTGTCCAGTGGGGTGGTACCTAAGCTCTGGAAGGTTGCCAGAGTGGTGCTTATTCACAAAAAGGAGACACCAAATGTATAGACAGTTACCACCCTATTGCTATCATGTCTGTGCTTGACAAGCTCCTGGAGAAACTCATGACCTCCCAAGTAACAGAACACCTCCAATTGCACAATCTATTACCCCTTGCACAGCATGGTTTTAGGAAAGTCCACAGTACATCCACTGGCCTCGTCCATTTAACAAACGATGTTAAAATGGCTATAGATAACAGGTTGCTCACTGGAGCGGTCTTCATTGACTTAACCAAGGTGTTCGACCTTGTGGGCCACACCCTTCTATCCAAACTGTCTGCCCTGAGTTTCTCATCTCTTCTTGGTTTGTGAGCTACCTTAATGAGCGGCAGCAGTTTGTTGAAATTAATCAAGTCAAATCCAACCTATCCGCCATTAACAATGGGGTCCCTCAAGGATCCATGCTTGTTTCTCTGCTTTTCACTGTATTTATCAATCTTCCCACTATTGCTGCCTCCTGCTCTACTCTACTCTGTGCTGATGACATGGTCACTAGTGCTGTAGACATACTGAATGTCAATGCAAGGCTAAATGTAGATTTTGGATGTATTTGGACCTGGTTAACTCACAACAGACTCCTTAGGAACACAAAAAAAAAAACAACCACACGCTATGCTTTTTGGTTCCGCACCCAGAACCAGGGCCTGTCCTCTGCCCTTACCATCTTCTGCTCTGATGTCTTCCCTCTAGTTGTACTGTAGTTGACTCCTTCAGATACCTTGGAGTCTCTAGACCCTACCCTTGATTTTTAACCTGCACCTATCTACAACCTACAAGACAGTTAATACGAAGCTAGGTCTTGCATATAAAATCAGGCATGCTCTAACCTCTGCTGCTAAACTGGCCATAGCCCAGGGTGTCTTATGACCTAGTCTCTCTCATAGGCTGGTACCCTACCTGGAGGCAAACAAAGTAGTCTTAAACAAATGGAACATCTGCTACAACATTTGTTGCTTTGAGCTTTCTGTGCTCAGGCTGACCCATCACTGTGCCCTGTACTCGAGTCTGAGTTGGCTCTCCTCATCATCTTTCCACCATTTCACTGCTGGTTGTACCATTATAATATCAGAACAGATACACCCACTACACTAGCCGACATGCTAAAGAGAACTACACAGGCTTACCCCATATGGTCTACAGATAGGTCTCTTCTATTTGTCCCAAAATCTACTTTCTAGATGGGGGAACATGCCTTCTCAGCATTTGTCCCCAAGCTCTGGAGCTCTTTTTCCATGTCTCTAAGATTCTCAGATGCACCTAGCTTTTAAAAATGGACTTTGCAAGTTTCTCCTATGTAATGATAAATGCTTGTGCAAATAATCTATTTTGTTGTAGTCATCTCACGCCTAATCTATTAACTGCCAGACAATTATTGTACTCCTTAAGTTGAACTTTTTCTGTTATTACATTGTGCTGAATATTGACCTTGTTACTCCTGTACTTTGGTGGTGATGTATATTTTTCCCTAAAGTATTTATTTTTTTGTCTTTATAACTTGCTGTCTATTTATTGTCTGCACCTCTCCTGGGTCATGCCTGAAAATAGGCAATGTTTTGTCTAGTGCACCTAACCGGTAAACAAAAACTAACTAAATAAGCTGCAAGGCATTTTGAAACCCTAATTTTACTGCCTGTACAAAAAAGCCAGTTTCAGTGAAGAGTTACTGATGACATCATAACCAGAACTCACAGCCTAGTCCTCCCTACAAGCTACCTTCTAGGACTTTTACAGGACTTATTTCTCCTGTGCTACATAAAAAAAGAAAGCTGCCACTGGGTGGGTGCAGGGCATGCATTTCCATAATGTGCAGATGCAAGGTACTTAAGAATGTGGTGGGGTGGAATGCAGCAGCAAACATGGCTTTAGAACACCAAAGTTGTGCGCAACATTTAGAATACTGCAGAGATTTCAGAATGTCACCAGGTTGCAGTTGTGGAATTCGGCAATATGACAATCTCAGAAAGTAGCTAAGGGACACAGTTTTGGAATGTGGCAGGGACACTGACATCATGAATGTAGCAGTGTCATAAAGTTTTAGTGGTAGTTTTGACATGAGGGAGACACATAGTTGTGGAATATGGCAGGGATATGCACTTATGAAATGTGCTATGGTTGCATAATTTTGGCAGGTGGTGGGGATGATTTTCTGTGATGGCAAAAGGCAATTTTTCCAATGAGGCATGGACAGAGAATTTCAAAACTGTGTAGGGACGCAATATTAGAATATGCTAATTGCATGAAATTTCAGAATGTGGCAAGGATGCACATTTTTGGAGTGTGGTGTGATGCATAATTTTGGAGCATAGCAGGGAAAAGCATTTTTTGGAATGTGAGGGGTATGCACAATTTTGGAAAGTGGCAGAGATGTACAATTTTAGAATGTGACTTGGACATGCACCTTTGGAATACAGTTTTTGGAATACAGTAGCGATGCGTGATTTTAAAATGTGTCTTGGACATGCAGTTGTAGAATGTGACAGTGACACTCATTTTCAGAAAGTGGTGGGGATGCACAATTTTGGAATATGGAGGGGATCAGATTTTCAGATTATGACACACTGGCACTTTGGGAATGTGGCAGCGATGCACAATTTTGGAATGTGGGGAGAAGGTACACATACAGAATGTATCTGGGACACACAATTTTAGAATGTGGTGGGGGCATGCAGTTTTGGAATATTGCTGGGAAGTGTTATTTCAGAGTGTAGTGGAAACATAATTTTGGAATGCGGTAAGGATGAGCATTTTTGAAATTGATGGGGATGCACAATTTTGGAATGTAGTGGTGCAACAATTTCAGAATGTGACAGAACTGAACAGTCTTAGAATGTGGCTGGGACGTACAATTTCAGCACATGGAAGTGACATGCAGTTTCGGAATGTGGCGGTGACATGCAAATGTGGAATGTGGTGGGTAAACAGTTTTGGGAATGTGGCAGGAATGTGCAATTTTCAAATGTCACATGGGCATACAATTCCAGAATGTGGCAGTGACACTCATTTTAAGAATGTGGTGGTGATGCACATTTTCAGAATGTGATGCAGACAAGAAATTTTGGAGTGTCAGTGATACAATTTCAGAATATGGCAGGAAGGTACAATTTCAAAATGTGTCTGAAACAGTTTTAGAATGTGGTAGAGATGCCCAGTTTTAGAAAGTGACTGGGAAACATAATTTCAGAATGTGGTGAAAATGCATAATTTTAGAATGTGGCAAGCACGTGCACTATTGGAATGTGGTAGGAACGCACAATGTCATAATGTGTCAGGGATGCACAATGTCAGAATGTGGTTGAGGTGTGATGCATAATTTTAAGATGTGTTAGGTGTCTGTAATTCTAAAATGTATCATGGGTAAGCAATTTCAGAGTCAAATGGTGTGTCCAGTAACATTTCACCGGTGTGCATCACTAGTATATTCCAAAATTGCTAGTCCCTGCCAAATTCCTAGATATTTTTTCCCATGTTGTATTTGCAGAGTATCAACACCACATTTCGAGATTGCATATCCCTGCCACATTTCAGGATTGTATGCCCCCCATAACATTCTGAAATTGTACACCACCTTGGCATTCCATAGCTTTGTCCTGTGCTGTATTCCAAAGTCACCTACCGTACCATGCAGCTGAACATTCTCAAAATGCAGGCACTGCACCCAACCCAGCTAAAAAAAAACAAAAAAAAACACAATTTCAGTTTTATAAATTGTGGAGAAATAAGGTCCTATAAGGTTGCTGACAGGAAGGACTTTGATGTGAGTTGTGGTTTGGACATCATCAGTAGCTTTTCACTGAAACTGGCTTGTTTGAACAGGGAGTGAAATCAGGGTTACAAAATGGCTCATAAATTGACAGCTGAGGGATGGCCAGAGCTCAATGGGTGGGGCAACAAACCACTCCCCCAACCAGGCCTCAAAAGGCCCTCTCCCGGGCCAGTCCTCATTCATTTTCTTTGCTGCAGCCAGAGGCACCACTCCTCATACCTCTTCTCCTGTTCTCTTGCTTATTCTTCATTTACCGAGTTTTAGCAGTGCCTCTGGCTGCCGGCTTCGCTCCATTTTTCCCTGGTGTTCATCCTACTGATTGCTGCCTCGCTCCCTCCTGCTGCCACTGGCATGCGGCCCTCTCTCAATCCTCCCCCCCGAGTGCCTCAACCCAAGTCAGCAACTGTACTGTTTCTGTCTCTGGTCTGGTATGTTGAGTTGCTCCTTTTTTGCCAGTTCTACCTCCCCTGTACCTTGTCTGCCTCTTCTCTCACGCATTTTACCCCCTTGGGCTGTCCCTCATTCTGGGCATCATTCCTCTTGGAGCCGCCACTCGCTCCTTGCCTCCTCTTCTGGGTGCATCATCATCCTGCTTCACCTGCCATTGACTACTGTACCCGTGCGACTTTCCGGCTCCTGGCTGTGGGTCTAGTGTGTCTGTCTCCGATTCACCCAGCAGGGTTTTTGTGCTCCTGGAACTAGCAGTCTGACTGTTGTGTTGCTAAGCAACTTCCTGTTAGTCTCTGGATGGTGGAGGAGTAATTGGCTGTTTCCAGACCTTTCCCACTGCTGGTGAGTTGCTTTCCTGCTTGGCTGCAGGGGTTCAGGAGTGGCCGGGTATTGTCTTTCATAGTAGTGTGCTGTTTGTGCTGCTCCCTGTCCGGCTTGAGCTCTGGGGGCATGTTTGTTTCCTTGGGACCACTTTGTGCTGAGCAACGGATAAATCTGTTTCCCCTGTCTGTCGTGAAACTCTCGTTCCTCATGGTACATAGCTGTCTCTGCCCTCATCTCAGCATCACATCTTCACTGCCACGACCTAGGGAGCACTTGCTGTAGGGGTCCTGTTTGGCTTCCATCAGGTTTCTCTTCTATATTGCTGTTTCGAGTATTTTGATATTCTGTCAACCCCTTAATTGGTTGACTATGGTACTGACTGCCCGAATTCCGGTGGGATTTCGGTCTGGCCTACATCTCTTATATTTTTAGCTGTTGTCCTCATCCACCTTGCAGGCCCTGTATGTCATTGTCCATGCTGTGGCTTTCTGGTTCATTTGTTTTAACTATTGGCACATTCTTCATGCATTATCCATTCTCACTCATCCGCCCTACCCAGCTATTGCTGCTGGCATTGATTCACTTATTTACCTCGTTGTTTTACTCTGCTTCACTTTATTTTAGTGTTTGCTTAGCATTCTGGTGTTCCGGTGCCTACTTCGTGGTGTAGTTTTGCACCGCAGCATATCATGTGCATGGCCCTTCATTGCTGCTAATGACCGGCATGTGTTTGTTTTACTTCTCAGTGTTTTTAATTAATCACTTTCTTTGTTTATCTTCCTATTTCTTAACTCACCTTGTCTCCTTAACTTGCCTTGTCAGCCCACCTCCTGCACTGGCATTACCTCATTTATTTTTATGTTGGCAGTATTTTGTTGTTTGGTGTCAACCCCCGCTGGCTATGGGCTTTGCCCAGCTGTTCTCTTTTCGACCTTTGATACTACTGCCATGTCATTGAGAGGTTTGGTCAGTCGGAACCCTACAGAGTCCTTCCCTCAGAGGTCTTTTGCCCTTTGCCACTCATTGCTCTTGGTTACACCATGCTGCGCTTTTTACATTTCATCCTGACTGTGCTTCCCCATGGTTGGCGCTCGCCCTCCTTCTCCTCATGTTCCCTCAGTCCTCCATTCCACTCCTTCTCTGACCTCAGCTTTCTTTTGGGAGCTTCCTTATCCTGCTGTCCCACTATGCAGTACCATCACCTAATATTCCCTCCTGCACATCGCCTTGCCTACTCATCTACTCCTCCAACCTCATTCTAATCAAATCTATTCAGATGTCCTTTTGGTACTACCTACCTCATCGTTGACTGCTGGCTTCATCCAGCTGCTCTCGCTCCTACCTTCATGCAATTCTATCCATTCCTAATTTAGCCCTCAATGGACCCGGTTGACATACACTCCCATAGTTACCAATCACGGGTAGCTTCCTCATGACATGAGTCTGGTTCTCCTTTGTTCAGTCTGACCTCAGGGTCTACTCATTCACATCGATTAATCAAGCATACCTCTCATTGGGGCTTATGCTACCTCATCAAACTGCTCTCCATTCAGAGACATGCCTTCTGTGTCCATTGCTCCTTGGCTCAGGGCTAGCCTGTAACTGATGGTCTCACTGTACAACCATGAAGTCTTCATCTAGGCGTGCAAAGCTCGAAGCGGGGTCCTTCTCCCTGGCCCATAGTGAGAGTGTCTTTGCTCCGGGTGGACCTTCAGTCATCCCTCATCTCGGTGACGCCTCTTGATGTAGAATTTATGACTTCCAGCTGCGAGGGGTGGGTCTCTCATCATCAGAGCCCCTTTGGCTACCCGACCAGGTTCGGAGGCACCCTCTGCACTATTCTCCATCAAGACCGCCTCTGGTTCACCTGGTCTGTTTTGTAGGCTCGAACACACCAGTTGAGTGCATCAGCAGTCATCTCTCTCTTCTCTATTGCTTTTGGGCACCTAATTACATAGACATTGCTTGCAACCCTCAACAGCTGTTCATTTACAAGGACAGAATGAGAGCTTCCCGTAAATTGGAATATTTTCCTCCTCTCTCAGTCTCTATTCTAAATTGCAGTAGCTGAGCTGTCACTAATCAAAATGTCCTTCAGCCTGGAGGGAAGGTGATCTAGGCCTTGAATCCCCAGAGGTTTCCTCCTCAAAGGGATTTTTTCCTCTCTTTCGTGCCAATGGTCATAATATTAGATAGGGTTGAAGTTTCCTTGTGTTCCGCAGTTTAGTTCTGCTGTTGGATGGAGTCAGATGGTGGCCTTGGCTGTTCCCTCTCTCCTTAGGAAGTCCGACCTTCTGCATCTTGTCTGCTTTCATCTCTTTCATTGTCCTCGTCATATCTCATTCTTCTCCTGTTCTTCTCATCTATGTCTATCACCTTTACTTCTGGTTTCGATATATTCTGATTTCTCTCCTCTTCAATGCTAGACACCCTTTTGGGTATTCTTTTTGGACTTCTTCCTAAGCTACCTTTAGCCAAGGGAATTATTCCTGCGGCACCTATGGGGGGGACCTCCTCTAGGGTTCCTTGCATCCCACCCCTACAGGGTGGTATATCCCATGGAGAGAGAGGCAAACAACCACAATGTATCAGTCATACAAGTATACATCTTATCCAGTTGCAGAAGCCCATTGAAATTGATGGCTGAGGGCTGGCCAGAGTTCAATGGACAGAGTAACAAACCAGTCCTCCAACCAGGCCTTAAAAGGGCCTCCACTGGGCCAGTCCTCATTAGTTTTCTTCATTGCCCCACCATCCACCCTCCTCCTCCTCCAGAGGCTCATCTCTCTTTCCTGTGGGCTTCTTCCTAAGCTACCTTTAGCCAAGTGAATTATTCCCGCGGCACCTATGGGGGGACCTTCCTCTAGGATTCCTTGTGTCGTACCCCTACAGGATGATATATCCCATGGATAGAGAAGTGAACAGCCACAATGTATCAGTCACACAAGCATACATCTCATCCAGTTGCGCAAGCCCATTGAACTTTTAAACAAAGCAACTCCGAGATCTAATTTTTGGTGCGAGGCTTATTGGCAAATTGCTGATTTTTAATTTAGTGAAGTGGCACTTCTGGCTGGATCCCTCTTTAAGAGCTATACAGACTTCAACATTCTTGAACTTTAGCTGTAGTCAGTTGCTACTTTTGATTTCTGAACTACTATTGTTTTCTTCAGCCAGTTAAAATATCGTCTGCATGATATTATCTGGTGTGGTTTGTATATCAGCACTTTGCCTGGAGGATGATGAATCCCCTTTCATACCTAATCAGCATTTTTCCCTCACTGATTGTGACAACATAACTAACTAAAGTGACTAGGAGTCAGCACATTCTTTAACACTCATCATATACTGCGTGTATGGGCTGTTGTAATGTCCAGTTAGTTACACTGCAGCATTGAAGAGGTCTAAATGGAAATTCCTCAGTTACATACGATCTCCATATTTAGCATGGAGCGACATCACTGCTGCCATACTGGTGGACAGTAATACTTTCCTCTTCTTTTTTTTTTAAATTCTTTATTCCCAACCCCCATATCTGGAGATGTTGCAGCAGCACTCTTACTCCAGTTGTGGAAGGGGGTGAGTGACTGTCTTCGTAGCTGTGCCACTCTGTTATTTGCCTGCAGGGGGGCATGAATACTCTGTCTCCCTCTCCCTTTCCCTTCCTTCCTTCCAGAAACTGTAGCTAGGTGTCTCACCCCCACCACAGTCCCGTGCCCTATCTGACTCAGTGTAGGATTACAGGGCTTGCGTGCAAGCCCACATCTCTTAGGTGGTAGGTAAGTCCTGTTCCTTTGAGAATGACCTAGTTATGCTGTCCACCAGTAATGACAGACATGTTGTCCTGCCGCTCTTCAGCACTAATGTAACTGCATTTTAAGAATAGTATTAGAGAACAGTAGTCGTTACACTAGGTCAGCCACCAAGTAAAGTGGTATCTTCATAGGCCTATCCAGGGGGAGTTAATGGCTGCTCAGGATCCCCCCCCCACCTTACCCTTTTATGTTTCAAAAAGGTTGTGAAACCAGGTATTCACTTATAGTTCTGACAGAGGCTTCTAGCTGGAAGGAAGTGCAACCCTGGAGGAAAGCAGGCAAGTGCCAAAGCCTCTCACTCTCTCCCCAGTTCATGGTGTTTGCTGGCAGCCGTCACTGATCTGCTGAGCCAGCTCTGACCCACCAGACTAATCAACAGCCTTGCCCACTTTCTATGTGGCTGAACCCAACCTGCACCCCTGCTTGAGTCAGTCACTGTTTGCTGAGCTGAATGCTGCTAATCGCTATCATCCTCGGCTGTCCACAGTTGAGTGCTGCCAGTGCAGTCTGGGTGTCAAAATCAGAAGGCCGTAGGTTCCAGCCCCACACCAGGTACATAGAGTAATAATAAATGACCCTGTAGTATAGTGTGGGTGGGGGGAAGGGGGCTGCGCTGTTGAGGTGCCATCCTTTAGAAGAGATATTTAACTGAGGTCCCGTCTGCCCATCTCTGGTCTCTAATTAGGTGGAAGCAAGAGATCCTGTGGTGCTTCAGTGAAGAGTAGGGGGATTTTATTTAAAAATATAAGCATATAACAGCCCCAAACACATCACTTGGCTATTCTATGGCCCTTTGGGGTCTACACTGTACTCTCCTCCCAAGGGGGCCGGCCTAGGTTCACTAATGGGTTTGCTACACTAGATTGGAATGGTGTGGTGCCGCCAACTGAGGCAATGGTATGGGGTACTTGGCGGATAAAAGCAATGTTTCCACCCCCAGGGAATAAGTATTGGTTCCCTCCCTCACACAGTGACTTTTCCCCAAATAATAATAATACATACCAAGCAATAAACAGTGAACCAGTATCATAAAACAAACTAACATCTGATTTATTCTGGGGATGGGGTAATATAGAGTAAACAGCATAAACAAACAACTTTGTACTCCACACAGTTCCAGTACCTCCCCGCAGGTGCAACTGGCTTTCCTCCCAAACCAGCCATTCTGATGTTCAGTCTGTTGCAGTGGGTACCTCACAGAGTTGCCGACGCCAACCAATGGATGCAGGGTAGGCGCACTGAAGACTTTGGGATACAAAGGAAATAACAGTTTTGAAAATAACTTGCAGAACATTGTAAGGGGCCCCAATAATAATTCGCTCAAGTGCAACAGTGTCTGTTCCAGTTTTCTGCCTAGGTTTATCCTGTAGATTGCCAAGTCCTGCCCAGGACTTCACCACTTTACGATAACTATCTAGCTAACTAAAATGCAGAAAGACTCTTCAAAGCCACAGCCTAGAGGTACTTACAGTATGAAGGCTTCTGGGGGTCTTGGGCAACACAGTTAAATAGTAATATTGTGGCATTGGCAGGCAGGCTTCAGGTATATCACATCAGCTGGTTATGGATATGCAGCAAACTGGACCTTCACCTGTCAAGCCTTTCCTCGGCTTCACCCCTGGGGCCTTTCATCATTTTTACCTGACGAGCATCTTGCCATTTTCACCTCTTCTCATCAGTCCAGGGTGTCTGGGCAGGCTGAGAGTCACCCTGGACATCCACAGGGTACACAGCTCTTCTGGAGCAGAGACCAGCTGGGCACTAGCACAGTCTCTGATTTCAGACCAGCCTGCTTTGTTCAGTCTCTGCAGGCAAAACAGTTTCAATTCTCTTACTGGCTGCACTTTACAAACAGGCTGACTTTAATAACACAGTCCCAGTTCGCTTTCCCAGAAATCCAAAGTAGCCTCACGGCTCATTTCCCAGGTTACTCACTAACTTGGAGGCACTCTGCCTGATTGCCTTGGTGGGCTAGGGCCCTTTGGCACCTAAAACATGCCTTGGGGCTTAGGCAGCCCCACACAGACTCAACTCTCCCTTGATTCTCCTGGGGAATCCCCCATTTCAGACCAGCCACATTTTTTATAGAAGTACAGACCTCCCCTTCTGGTTGTCTGGCTCCTTTCTCGGGCTCGACTGGCACCCTCTCACCCATTCCCAGCATCTCCTACAACATGAACCTTGTTGGGGCCCACCATGTTTACTTCTGGCTGTCTGACTTTTGCAGCCCATAATATTTATAAATAGCCCATTCAGGGCCTGATACATGTCCAGGCCCTGCTTAGCCTGAGGGGCTGGAAAACCCCTTGTTTAACTGTAGGGAGCCCCAATTGCTTGTCGGGGCTCCATATACAAAAGGCACCCTTCCTACATCCAAGGGAGCTGTGGTTTCTTTAAGATTTTTGGTTGCGCATGCACAGATGGTGCGTGGTGGACATTATTTGTTTACATTCCTCTTGTCCTCTTTACGGCTACTCCCTGGACCAGCCAAAGCTCTCCTAAGCACCTGGAGGTGTAGTGAGCCTATGGACCTTGGCCCCTTCTCCCAATGGGGCTGAGGAGGAGAAAATCTTGGTGGGTGCAGCTGCATTAACTACAGTGTGAGCCTTGGCCTGAATCCTGCCAGGGGCTTCTGAACTCAGCCCTCTGGTCCTGATTCCAGCCATCCTGGCGACCAGAGGGAGAACAAGGACACAGTAGGACTGTGGCCCCAATAAGGAAAGCATCAAATTAGGGGGTGCTTACAAGCAGAATACAACAGTCATGAGAAACGGAAGAAAAAAGATGCATACCAATGTCACAAATCACAAAGTATAACTAAAGGAAATAAAAAAAAAAAATCAGGAGATGAATTTCAGTTATCAAAACAACTTCCTCCTAAAACAAAATATAGGTGTATTATTGCACTGTCATTGTCTCCTACTCCTGTAACACTGCTCAATCTCAGTATGGGACATAAAGAAGAAAATAAAGAGCCGCCCATTGCAAATGAACAAGAGACACCTAAAACGAGAAGAAAAACTCCACTGCCAGTTAAAAGCATGAATGAATCCAGGAAATACTTTTCCAAAAGGTGTTAACATTTATTTAAATGAGGTGAGATTCACTCTATGCCAAAGATCGCTAAGAGCTTTCTCTGCCTGTGACAGTACAGACATGTACGTACACTCAGTTTGTTGAACACCAACAACCATCTTGCCTGCCATAAATAGAACTTGATAGACAGTCACTGTGCCTGAATGATGTTGCTTACAGTGTGAAGGATACTCACCCAAGACTGTTTTCATATGTGAGTCTCTCCATCCGTGGAAGAGCCCACACAGAAGCCAAAAAGGACCAGAGGGATTTTGTAAATTCACTTTCATGCTCCAGCATTTCAGCGTGATCTGTACAGTCGGGTCCTGGGTGAAATCCCTCTGTGGTACTTTTTTGTTTATTGTTGCCCTTAATACCCAGCTTTCCATGACAGGACAGCCATAGTATGATGCATGTTCTCCTGGAAACCCTGGGGTCCATCAGGTGTGCAATAACCAGCTTAGTTTTTCCAGAACAAAATCTGAAAACTAGTTCTTGAGGTTGTCTTTGTGACAAAATGTCCTGGAATACGTGATATCTGGATAAAGTTAAAATGTGTTGCTTAGTGAGCTTCCATTGCCTAAGTGATTTCAAATGAGGGATAATGTAGCTCAGAAAAGGAACGGTTTTATAAATTGTAGGAACAGTATCAGACTACACGTATAAAAGGGGATGAAAACTACACCACAGCCAATCATGCCAGGGATAGGAACGAATGGAGAAAAATGCTTTAATAAGGTTATGACAGAAAATGGAGTGGAAAAAAATCCCAACTGGTTTACCATATTAAGACCACCCTTAGATATGGGCAAATAAGTTACCTCCCATTTTAGAGGGTTGAGGCAGCTATCCCATAATAGCTGGAAAAATATACTAAAAATCCTAGTGTAACCCCTAGGTGGCACTATCCCAAGGGCTGCTACCCCTGCCTGTGTGGCTAGTTGCAGGTTAAGGGGTCTGGGTACTGAAATAGGGCCTCCACCCAGAGGTCAGGGTTGTTAGTGGTCAAGCTAACCTGGACACAGCCCTCTGGGACACTGTAACCCACCACTTTCCCTTCTAGTGGCCTGAACAATATACAATAATCACTTTCACAATGACCCTTATTCACCAGGCAATTACCCACACTGTTTGCACTTACCACCAGGGCTGGTTCTTCTAGCTCGACCCTGGGGACCCCCTGTAAAACAAGGCTATGCACAGCAAATAACAAAAGTACAGTATTCTTGGCACAAACTGGAACCACAGTCAGGTTAAATGCAAAAAGAGTTGGATCTGATTTATTCAGGGGACTTGAACAAGGTGGGGGCATAATCAGGTTGATTTAGCCTTTAAGCCAATCAGACAGTTATGCATGCACTTCAGAGTCCCTACACAGTCGCACACTCTGGGTTCCCAGGTAGGAAAATGGTAGGCTAGCCAGGAACGTTGCCTGGGGTAGGCAGACGTCGCAGCTGGTTGGGGCCCTGTGATGGAAGAAAGCAACATGTACAACACACACTATTTGTAATCCAGAGCCAGAGGGCTCAATTCGTGACAGAAAAGATGACAAAGCAATCAGATGATAACACTTTAGATTTAGCTGTTTTTGCAGTGAGCTATCCTGATGTTTACTCACGATACCCAATACAGGACACAGACGGAATGAAATTGAGACAGCAGGTTGTTGAACTGGAGTGCCAGGAGAATCAGGGCCCACACAACACTGAGGCATTGTTCCTGTTCAAAGCATGAGCAGGGGGCTGATCCTCAGGCAGGTCTCATCTATGGCTTTCTCTGTGCAGTTGGTAGTCTGGCTGGGCCAGTGTGACAAAGCCCAGGCCTAATGGAGATGAATACAGATTGTCTGTGGGAGCTGGATGCAGCCTCCAGCAAGCAGAACACAGTTCAGCACACAGTGGAGAACCAAATCACAACCCACTAACAATACACAGTGCATTTACATGTAAGAATTGCTACTGTACCAGGCAGATTGCTATCCGGTGGCAATTACACAGTCTGCACAAACAGGGAGTTCAGAGGTGGCTAGAAATCCTCACAGGCTGATCGCATTCAGCAAATCTTCGGTCTTCTTCAGGTTTGAAGCCTGGTCACAGTTCAGTGGCATTAAATCATTCTCACAACTCTGATTCAGTCCGCATAAACTCTCTTTTCCCTCTCAGTGGCAGCAGGCAGACAGGCAGGCCAAAAACTCGGCCCTTCCATGGTTCTCCCACGCAAAACTGCACAGAACGGCTGTTTGACTGTTTTGAGCAGTTACTCCTTCACTTACCAGCTCAGATCTGAACTGAAACTACAAGCAGTCTGGGATGTGCCCCAGGATCCAAAAGGTTCAGTTGGCTGATTCCTCTGTCAGACATAACAAGGGCTCCCCCTCCAGATTCATTTAGGCACCAAAAACCCCAAACTACAATTCCTACAGAATTTTGCTCTCACAAAGCCCCTAGGGACAGGCTCAATTTTAGAGTCCCCAGAGGCATTGACTGGCCCATTTCAGCAGTCCAGTACCAAGACAGTGGAGATAAACAGAACTGTCCATGCTGCAAAGAAGGCAGGTTAGACAAACTACAATATCTTTACCACTCTGATAGATATTCAGCAAACAAGTACATCTTCTAACAGAGCTCCCTCTACACAAGTAACGAAGGCAGAACGGAGCAATTATCTGACAGCCCGGGTTGGACTCAAGGATAAAACTCAGCCCACCTCCCAGATTAATTAACTGCAATCTATGCAGCTCTTAAAGAGACCGTACACAGGGGCTATACAGGCCCTCTCTGGAAATGCATTAAAACTGCTAAAATGCAGGACACCAGGCTGGCAGTGAGCATGTATGTAGGCTCAAGGAAGACTTTTCGGGAATCCCCATTTGTAGGGGGGTTACACCAGTGTGAAACTGTTCTTGTGGTGGAAAAATAAAACTTAGATATGTCAACAGAGGAACCAAGAATTGTTTTATTAACTGTGTCCTTTTCAACTTGGAAAAGTTCCAAGATTTCCATGTGTTGACTTTCTGTATGCACAGATCTAGTTTTTCAGTCCAATTTAAGCTTGGTAGGTCTCCCATGCCAAATTTAACTCCAAGAATTTTAACTGGAGTATCTGTTAAAGGAATATCCCCAACTGTTACAACATCTGAAGATGTATTACCAATTCAGTGTCCAGAACTTTTGGATAGATTAATCTGAGAGCCTGAAACCATTAAAAAGGAGTCTCGGGCCTCCGTTGCAGCATTCCCTGACTCCGTGTTAGAAACAGAGACACAGCCAGGTCATCACCAAAGGTAGCTGCCATCAGTTGGCTGCCTCAAGAAAGAGTTATTTATTGATTATTGCAAAAGTTTTTGCCAGGAAAGTCATACCGAGCTGGTATCTGCTCATTCCCAGATATGCTTGGGGGGAAGGGGAAGAGAGGAGAAGCAAATGGATACAAAGTACAGTGTATAAAATGACACAATAATATAGAAATCAGTGTATCAAAATATACAGTTTCAAGAACACTTAAAGAATAAAATGTCAAACAGTAAATTAGCATACAGCAAATTGTGGAACATGCTAAAGAACATTAAACAGTAAGCAACACAACAAAATGATGACCAGTGAGAAATAACAGATACTGGGGGAGCGGCCGAGCGGGGGCAGAGCTGGTGTCGGTGTTGGGTGTGTTGCAGGTGAATAGGAGGCCACACCAATATCGGAAGTAACTGCAGGAGTGAATAGAGAACTCATGGAGGAGAGCTTTAAGAGCAGGAAAGGAAGGAGCGGAGTGAACGGAAGGGGCCAGAGAACCCCAAAGAGTAGGGAAACAGAATGAGAAGGCAGCTTTTGCCAGCAGATTTCATTTAAGGGAGAGCAAGAAAGTGAAAGAAAACATTACAAAAGGAATTAGAGGAAGAAGAGGGGAAGAGAGGACAGAAGAAAGATGCAAGGAAGAAACCAATATTTGGAGATGAAGGAAACAGAGTGGGTAAGTATCTGGCATCAAGAGAGGAGAGGGAGAGGGAAGAACTCGGAGTACAATGATGTGTACATAACAGTTTGTCAAGGGCAAAGTGACAGAAGGAGTGAGAGAGATGGTCCAGTCTAGCTAAAGCGGACTTTGGTGCAACACTATAAACAATGTCTCCATAGTCGAAAAAGAGAATCGTCTTAGTGAAGATTTCTCTGTGTACAGGAATCTGACTATTCTGTTACCAGTTATAATATGTTTAAGTAGGGGATCTAAGGAGAAAATATATAACAAAGTGCTAAAGAGGCAACCCTGTCTAATCCCGACTGTAACCAAAACAGTAGACCCCTGAAACCCATTAACAAAAGGCATAACCCCACCTGGTTATACAGAGGCTCGATCCAAGCAATAAACTACATGGGTATACTGTATGTATTTAGCACTGAGAAAAAGATAAGAATGGGGTATTTTACTAAAAGTCTTAGTTTAAGCTAAAGTAAGCAAAATACCCTCTCTTTTGAGAACCCAGTTTCATAATACATGCATCTTGTATACACATATTGACTGTTCTGAGGTTTGAGAAGATCTGTACTGGCTCAGTAAGATGTTCTGCAACCTTGACCAATCTTTTGCATGGGAGTTTTGGTTATTGGATGCCACTTATGTATGTAACCCCTAGATGGCGCTATCCCAGGGGCTACTACCCCTGCCTGATTTGTCACTAACAGGTTGAGGGGCCTGGATCCAATGACGGGTGCCTCCACCCAGAGGTCAGGGTTTGCAATAGTTAAACTAACTTGGTCACAGCCCTCTGGGACACTGCAACCCCCCTTTCTTCCCACTAGTGGCACACACAATATATCAGAATTACCTTCACAGTATACACTTACCCCCAGGTCTGGTTCCGGCACTGGGACCTCCTGTGAAATGAGAGATACAGTGCAACAATCACAGTACAGTACTTTAACATAGACAAATACCTCAGGCAGTATAACTTTGCTGAAACAAGCAGCTCTGATTTATTTGGGGGATATAACAAGGACAGGGAAATCAGGTTAATTGGCTTATCACTCGAATAATCTACCTGTGGCTCTGTGCAGGCCTATCCCTATCAGGTTACTGTCCCTGGGTACCCAAGCCCTAGTGGCTAGTCCAAACCGTGGGCAGCTGGTAGGGGCCCTTCACACAGAGAAAAGGAGAATTAAACAGTCAGCAGTACAGTAATTCCATTTGGATTTAATGTGGCAATTCAACAGGGAGCGACCCTGAATTAGTACTCACGACCTCCAAATAAGATAGGGTCCTTCAATGTCAGCAGGGCTCACTTGAGGTACACAAACCTCTTCACACATCCATATAAAAGAAAGCACTATACCAGGCAGGCTGCATCTGTATCCCGATCGCAATTACTGCACAATACCCGGGAGAACACACAGCAGATTCAGTTCCTGACAGACAGAGTGCAATTTTCAGCAATTCCTCCAGTCTTCTACAGGGTGAGCCTGGTTTCTACTCTTCAGAGATCCTTTGATTCTTTTCACAGGACGGATTCAGTCCTAACAAACTGTTACACAAGCTGCAGACCGAACTCTGGGCCTTACACGCTTTTTTGACTAAAACTGCACACTGAAAAAGCACAGGCTCCTTCCTTCTTCACTGCCAAAGCTCAACTGAAACTCCAACCGACAAAACCGGCACTTCCTTTGAGTTCCTCCCAGTTCTTGACTGGATTGGCTGTCACTCACAATGACTGCTGCTGTTGGTCCAAAAGGCACTGAAGTCTAAACTACATCTCCCAGAGTCACTGCCCATACAATCCTCTTGTGGCTGGCTCAGATTATGAGTCCAAGTTCTGATTCGTCCAAGGCACCATTTTAGAGCTAGCTTACCCCACACTGATTGGTCCAGTTCAGCAGTTCAAAACTAGAATGGGGAACTAGCAGACACAGTTCTGACTGCAAAGAAAGCAGGTTAGACAAACTGTATTTCATTATTACTCTAAATAATTTCTGGCAAACAGTTACATCTTTCAGATAGTTCCCTTTGCACTCCTAGTGACTGCAAAATGGAGTGAATTGGCAGCAGCTTGAGTGGTACTCAATCAAAGAAACACACAGTCCCCATACAACTAATTATGTCTGCAAGCAGACAGCTCTTAAAGAGACAGTACCAGAGGTTCTAAAAACACTCACTGATAAATGGCTTAACGCATAAACACCATTCAGGCTTGGAGCATTCAAGCAAGCTCCTGGAAGTCTTTTGGAACCCCCATTTGCAGGGGGTTACACCCTTCCTGGCCTGGGAAACTTGGCGTCCGCCAAGCAAGTACACCCATAAGTTTTAACTGCAACCATATACATTTGCATTAGGCTCACATGTAATCATCAGTCAATATATCATTTTACCAAGAACACATTTCTGAAACATTGCAGTACGTCACTCTTTACACAGTATTACACACACATTGTACCATAACTCAAGTTATTACCTCTTGTACATGAAACCTGAAGAGAGGGGCCTTCTCATGGTCAGTTACCTTGGGGCTGGATGGGGCAAGGGCACCTTACATAGAGGGCAACACAAGTAACTTGGAGTTAGCACTGATGCTCAGTTTGGGCAATGAGCTCGGGACACATACACTCCTTTATGGACAACATTGAGAGGCAAGTCCACAGGCCTCCCAAGTGAATCATAACTGAGGTGCACCACAGGCTTTACAGCTCAACCAGTCTTTCTAGGGGAACTGTTATAGTCTCTGTACTCTGAGCCTCATTTTCAGCATTGTCCTCACTTGTGGGAGTCTCCATGGGGTAGAGAGGCTAGAACTTGGGGCACTTTCAGCTCCAGGAGTTACAGTTTCTGATTCCACAACATTTGGCTCGCATGGAGAGCTTTCGGACACTGGCAGTGGACTGTCAGGGCACTCAAAATACTCTTCTTGTTCGGGTGTATCACCAGTCTGCCCCAATCTATCATTTTCCTCCCCTGAAAGCTCAAACAGTTCAACCATGCACAGTGATTCCATTTCATCTGATCTGATGCTTTGCACTTCACTTTCTGGGAGCATTGGCTCCAGGGATGAAGCTGGGGGCTTAGACAGTCCAGAAGGCCCAGCTTCGTCTCCAGTATTGACTAGGGGATTGCCCCGAAACAATTGACTCAGTTCAGTAAGAAGGATAGTATTCAAAGTCACTCTCACTTTCTTCCGATATGGACTGACAGTCATGCTCAACTGGGACTTGTGGAGGGAACACTTTAACTTTGCTTCTGTAGGTGCAGACTTTCTTGATCTTTTCTTAGCAGCAGCTCTAGTCACTGGTCCAGAGGGGGCTCTTCTAGGGCTCAGACTCAATTAAGATTTGTCCAATGGGCAGTAAATGATTTCTATGCATTGTTTTACATCTTTTGAATTATTCTCAGGCCTTACTTTGTACACTGGCAGATCATCTAGTTTGCCCACTACAATGTGAGGAGATGGTGCCATCTGTCAGCAATCTTGTGCTTGCCATGCAGTCCCAGATTTCTTAGCAATACCCGATCTCCTCCTGGAGTTCCTGTGCTTTCACCTTTTATCATACCTTTTTGTTGGCCAGATTTCTTTTGGCAGCCATGGTTTGAGCCAGTTGGTACGCATGAGTTAGCTGGGCCTTTAACTTTGCACATACTGTAAATAGTTGTCAGCTTGAACCCCATCAGGAGAGACCCAAACACACATCTACTGGTAGTCGAGCTTCTTCCAAACATCAGGCGGTGGGGAGAATCCAGTGGCATCACTTTTGGTGCAGTTATAAGCATGTACCAGGGTGCTAATTTGTTGGCTCCATCTAGGCTTGTCCTTTGGGTGCAGGGTGCCTAGCATATCTAGCAAAGTCGGTTGAAGCGTTCAGGCTGTGGGTCCCCTGGGGGTGGTAAGGAGTGGTTCTGGACTTTCGCACTCCCCACAGAGAAAGCATCTCTTTGATCAGGCGACTCTCAAAGTCTCTCCCTTGATCAGAATGGATTCTTTGTGGAGCCCCATAGTGAACAAAAAGTTTTCTACAAGTACTTTGGCCACAGTGGATGCTTTCTGGTCTTTGGTGGGAAAGCTTGGGCATATCTCGTGAAATGGTCAGTGACCACCAGCACATTACTGATATTTCTTTGATCTGACTCCAAACTCAGAAAATCAATACAGACCAGCTCCATGGGTGCACTGGTGGTGATGTTAACAAGGGGCAGCCCTCTGGGCAAAGCTTTCCTCTGTAAGCAGCGACTACAAGTTCAATGTGTTGCTCCACATCAGCTCCCATCTTAGGCCAATAGAATCTGGATCTCACCAAGTCAAGTGTTCTGTCTATACCAAGGTGCCCCATGTGGTTGTGCAAGGACCTCAGTACTGAGTCTCGAAGGCAGTGGGCAGCACTAGTTGTTGTTTGTCTACTTGTCCCCTCTGTCTACTGTTTCTCTGTATAACAGTTTATTGATCAGTTTCAACTTAGGACCTTCTTTGTATAACAGTGCAGTTCTCAAATCAGTGGGCGTAATTTGGACACATCTTTTCCTGCATAGAGGGCTTCTAAAGCTGCTTTGATCATGGGATCGCGGATTGAGCCCCGAATACTGTCATTGTCCAGCTGAGGCAGTGCACCAATGTCTATTGCAGAAAAGTGGCAATAAGCAGCAGGTATGCAATTCTCAGAGGCTCCCAAGCAATCCACCGTGCAGTCCACTGCGTCCGTGGACATTTGTTCCTCCCTGTCAAACTTCCGGCAGAGTGCCCGAATGTCAGGTTTTGCCAATCGGACCCAATCATTCTGGGGAACAGGCCTCCGGGAGAGAGCATCAGCGTCTATGTGGTTCAGACCTGCTCAGTATTCGAGAGCATAGTCATATGTAGATAATGCAGAAAGCCACCTATGGCCAGTGGCATCCAACTTAGCTGAGGTCTGCACATAGGTCAAAGGATTATGTCACGTTTTACTAGTATTTTAGCCCCATACAAGTACTCATGGAATTGGTCAACAATAGCCCACTTCAAAGCTAGGAACTCTAACTTATGTACAGGATAGTTCTTTTCGGATGGGGTCAGGCTTCTACTGGCAAAGGCCACTGGTCTCAGGCCATTCTCGTGCTCTTGGTACAACACAGCCCCCAACCCTTGCAAGTTAGCATCAGTGTGCAGGACGTAAGGTTTTCTTGGATCGGCATAGGCCAGCACTGGAGCATGGGTAAGTTGATATATGATCTCATGAAAAGCAGTCTCACAATCAGGAGTCCAGCGGGCCCCAAATACTTCACTCGGATGAAAATACACTCTTTCAGTCTTGAGGGACGCTGACTTTTGGTATTTTTTGTGGGTTGGGGGATACCCTTGAGTAAGGTTAAGTAAAGGCGGATCACTCTTGAATAGTCCTTGATGAAGCGCCGATAATAACCACAGAATCCCAGGAATCTTTGCAGTTCTTTTAGATTTTGGGCTGTGGCCAGGTGGTCAAGGCCTCAACTTTACCTGGTGGTCTCTATTCCTTGGTGGATACTATGTGTCCCACATACTTTACTGATGTTTGAAAGAATTGACACTTATCAATGGACAGTTTAAGGCCAAAGTCCTCCAGTCGGTCCAATACCTTAAATAATCTGCTCTCATGTTCCTCCAGTGAGCTGCCAAACACAATAACATCATCTAGGTATACCAGGCACTCTAGTAAGTTCATGTCCCCACTGCACGCTCCATCAATCGTTGAAAGTGGCTGGGGCACCTGAAATCCCTTGAGGCATCCTCATGAATTCATAGAAATAGCCGGACAGATAAAGGCCGTCTTCTCCACGGTCCTCTGGGGCCATCGGGATCTGGTAGTACCCACTGCGGAGATCCAGCACAGAGAACCACTTGCTCCCGTTTAGGCAGTCCAAAGCATCCTGAATGCGGGGCATTGTGTACTGATCAGGGATAGTCCGCCGGTTTAAGGTGCGATAATCCACACACATCCTTACTGTTCCATTCTTTTTCCTCACTACCATAATGGAGGAAGCATAAGGGCTTCTGGATTCTTGTATTACACCAGCAGCTAACATCTCTTGCAGATGCCGTCTCACATCATCTATGTCAGCAGGTGCCAGGCGTCGAGACCTCTCACGAAATGGTCTTTCGTCATGCAGCCGGATATTGTGCTCAGCTCCTTCGCATCCTACATCCCATTCCTTTAAAGAAAACACCTGGTCTCTGGGCAAGCTTCTACTGATCCTCACTTTCCATTCAGCTGGCAGCGGGGAGTCGCCAATCAAACAAGTCAGGGCGTTACTCTGTCATTCTTCCTTGAACTCTTGCTGCTGGGTAGCACTGCAGTGTCTGCACAATGCACATTAGCCAGGATGCAACCTCTGTTTACTCGAATGTCTCTTTCAGACACATTATGAACTTGGACCATTACCCTTCTGGCATAAGCATGGGCTCTAGCGGGCAAAATACTAGGCTTGACCAGCAGTCCCTCTGGCAATTTTCCATCACCTGGTGCATCCAACATTAATATTTTATTCTTAACATCCTTTCTGATACGGACCTCTCCTGTAAGGTACACTGGGCATTTGGCGCCAGGATCAGAGACTCAGGATCCTTCTTCCATACAATTCCGACCGGTTCCTCTGGTTCTGTTTTCAGCATCTCTCTGTGCCTCATAGGCCTTCTTAATTAAAGCCAGAACTCTTAAAGCTCTACTAGTTCTTGACCCTGTTTTCATAACACAACTGTGCCAGCCTTCCGAACATATGAGCATTTGTTCCAATCAACAAAGGGACACCATCATACAGTCCAGTGGGGACACACTAAGGCTAGGGTCTCTACTTGTTCGGCCACTCCAGCCACGGAGGTGGGGAAAGACAGCCAAATTGGATATACCGGAATAGGGTAGGCTTCTCACTTAACCCCCATACATGCAGTCCTTCTAATGGTTGTAGAGGCGTCTGACAAATGCTTCTGATACCAATCCTGGAACATAATTGTCACTTGGGAGCCACTGTCTAATACAGCTCTTGTAGACCTCCATTCACCTTTACAGTGGTCTCCATGGAGGGACCCACTATTCTGGACCAGTCTGGAGAGGCGGTCGTGGGGGTCTGGGCAACTGACCTTGCCACAAAAGGACGTGAATTAGCATTTTGGTGCCCTCACTGGGATCATGTCGTGCACCTCTTAACCACTGATTTGTTCTCCGAAGCTCTCCTTGTAGCCTATATGCAACTTTGTCAGTGTCTTTTGGGACTGGCATTCCCTTTTCATGTGCCCATCTTTCCCACAATTATAGCAAAACATACTTTCTGGAGTTTGAGCTGGCCGAGGCCACACTGGGAGCCAGGGCGGGGTATTACTAACTGGAAACCTGGGTGCCATCTCTGTCTGCTGCGTGATAAGCATTTGGAGACATCTCGTCAGTTTCTCCACTTCCATGGTCAAGGAATTGAGTTTGGAGCTGTTATCAGCAGGAGATACATGGGTGGGTACCCCACCCCCATAGCAGATGCAGTGGATATAGGTCAGGGCCCGTACTTGCAGGCGTGGCCTTCATAAAGGACTGTTTTGAATTCCCAGATCTCTCTCAACAGTTCGCCCCATTGTGGCATATCTTTTCCTTGTCAGAGCACTCATTGACTGTCAACCTCTGCCCTGAACTTCACTTGATGGGTCACCCCAGTCACTCGGTCGAGCCACAGCTGTTGGTGCAGGTACCTCCGAGGTCGCCTTTTCTCAACTCCTCGAATTTCTCTCATTAACTCATCATAGGAGGGTGGGGATTCCAGTCGATTTGCCAGGCAACTGAAGCAACAGCAGTTCTGAGAAGGGGCAGACTTAAGGATTCTGTCCAGTCTGGTTCGTCCAGTTCAATCGCTGGCAAACTACCTTTCTGGAGGCATTCTTGCAACAATTTTTCCAGCCAGAGACATACACAGACAACAACTCCCTTGGTACTGTTGTGCATTTCTTACTCTCCACCATAGGTCCTCATCAGAATCTGGGCTCCCATACATTCTCCAAGGCCTCAAGATAGGCCTGTGCAGTCGCTTCAGGGTTACTGGCCCGTTTAGTACGGATGGTAGCCAGGGCAGGACCTGGAGGCTCTCACTAACCCTCTTTCGCTTGCCTTCCGAGCATTGCCATTCTAGCACTTGGGGGCAACATAGTCTATCCAGGTCTCCCAGTCATCCTCCCTTGGGGGTGGGAGGTGCCAGAGAAGATCCTCAACCTTCGGTAAGAGTCGTGACTAATGGCAGGTGCAGAAATAGGGTCTGCATTGGTTCAGCCACCATTACGGGCACTGGAGCAGGAGAGGGTGTTGGGGAGAACACCCCAGGTGGCAAGAATAGTTTCTTCAAGTCCTCCACAGTTTTCCCTCTCCCAGCAACCATTCAGCAAATTTTTCCTCAAAGTTTCAGATAGTGGTGGGGGCTGATTCCCCTGGTCTTTACTGTCCTTAGTTATCACTCTCCAAGCAGTGAGGGCTCCCTCTGGGGTAATGGTCTGTGGCACTTTGGAGCTATCTATGGGATCCTTAAACTCTACTAGGGCCAGGAAAGTGTGGGTGAGCAGATTAGCATGCCGACCCACCACCACAGGGTTTTGTAAACCTTCCACCTTGAAAGTACTCCTGCACAGTGTCCGTGTGATACCCAGGGGATGTCCAGGATAAGCATAGCATTTTGGGGTCGATCTCCTCCCCAGTACACCACTCCACCAGCCGGTGCACAGCCACTCTGTCGGGTACCCATTTTTTCTTAACATTGGTTCGTAAATATGGCCACTAGAGGACACACAATCCCAGCGGTGAGCCTCCAAGATGTAACCCCTAGATGGCGCTATCCCAGGGGCTACTACCCCTGCCTGATTTGCCACTAACAGGTTGAGGGGCCTGGATCCAATGACAGGTGCCTCCACCCAGAGGTCAGGGTTTGCAATAGTTAAACTAACTTGGTCACAGCCCTCTGGGACACTGCAACCCCCCTTTCTTCCCACTAGTGGCCCACACAATATATCAGAATTACCTTCACAGTATACACTTACCCCCAGGTCTGGTTCCGGCACTGGGACCTCCTGTGAAATGAGATACAGTGCAACAATCACAGTACAGTACTTTAACATAGACAAATACCTCAGGCAGTATAACTTTGCTGAAACAAGCAGCTCTGATTTATTTAGGGGGATATAACAAGGACAGGGGGAAATCAGGTTAATTAGCTTATCACTCGAATAATCTACCTATGGCTCTGTGCACAGGCCTATCCCTATCAGTTACTGTCCCTGGGTACCCAAGCCCTAGTGGCTAGTCCAAACCGTGGCAGCTGGTAGGGGCCCTTTCACACAGAGAAAGGAGAGAATTAAACAGTCAGCAGTACAGTAATTCCATTTGGATTTAATGTGGCAATTCAACAGGAGCGACCCTGAATTAGTACTCATGACCTCCAAATAAGATAGGGTCCTTCAATGTCAGCAGGGCTCACTTGAGGTACACAAACCTCTTCACACATCCATATAAAAGAAAGCACTATACCAGGCAGGCTGCATCTGTATCCGATCGCAATTACTGCACAATACCGGGAGAACACACAGCAGATTCAGTTCCTGACAGACAGGTGCAATTTTCAGCAATTCCTCCAGTCTTCTACAGGGTGAGCCTGGTTTCTACTCTTCAGAGATCCTTTGATTCTTTTCACAGGACGGATTCAGTCCTAACAAGCTGTTACACAAGCTGCAGACCGGAACTCTGGGCCTTAACACGCTTTTTTTGACTAAACTGCACACTGAAAAAGCACAGGCTCCTTCCTTCTTCACTGCCAAAGCTCAACTGAAACTCCAACCCGACAAAACCGGGCACTTCCTTTAGTTCCTCCCAGTTCTTGACTGGATTGGCTGTCACTCACAATAGACTGCTGCTGTTGGTCCAAAAAGGCACTGAAGTCTAAACTACATCTCCCAGAGTCACTGCCCATACAATCCTCTTGTGGCTGGCTCAGATTATGAGTCCAAGTTCTGATTCGCCCAAGGCACCATTTTAGAGCTAGCTTACCCACACTGATTGGTCCAGTTCAGCAGTTCAAAACTAGAATGGGGAACTAGCAGACACAGTTCTGACTGCAAAGAAGCAGGTTAGACAAACTGTAATTTCATTATTACTCTAAATAATTTCTGGCAAACAGTTACATCTTTCAGATAGTTCCCTTTGCACTCCTAGTGACTGCAAAAATGGAGTGAATTGGCAGCAGCTAGAGTGGTACTCAATCAAAGAAACACACAGTCCCCCATACAAACTAATTATGTCTGCAAGCAGACAGCTCTTAAAGAGACAATACCAGAGGTTCTAAAAACACTCACTGATAAATGGCTTAAACGCCAAACACCATTCAGGCTTGGAGCATTCAAGCAAGCTCCTGGAAGTCTTTTGGGAACCCCCATTTGCAGGGGGGTTACATGTAAGTTGAAGTTATCCACCATTTTATAAAGAGAAATTTGCAATGCTGCATTGAATGTGGGAGAAACATGGAAACATACAAATTTGTTGGCAGAAAAGGACCCAATGGCCCATCCAGTCTGCCTGAATTCCCGCTTCTAAGAAGACTGACAGGAGAAGTGATCCTGGAATTAAGAGTGAACTGAAATGCAAGGAGAAGAAACTCCAAGGCTTTATAAAATGAATTGCATAGTACAGCTATATGACAGGATGCCCTATTCCTCACAGACACCCCCACCTGGGCTAATTCGTTGGCTTGTAACAGAACCAATAGTTCCAGAAAGTGCAGGCAGAGGCTAGGAAGAAATTCAGGTACTTATGCATATTTCTTTCTGGAATGTTTTCCTTCCTAAAGGTATTTTCTACAGAAGTGTCCAGTACCTGTATTATTTCTGGAATATCTTGTACTATAGTATCAGAGTCTGATTTCAGGGAAGTAAAATCTGTATGTGAAACTCTTTACAGGCTGAAAATGAGAGGATTGCTACAAAATATTTTCTTAGAGGATACTTGGTTGTACTGCTATTTCATTTGGGATTTTACAGCTTGTACCTGTGGCACGAATTTACCAGCAGTGGTGGTAGCTAAAGACATTATTCTATATCAATGTTGCCTTAAAGATACGAAATGTAGGTACTCCAACCTCACTTTCTATCTACCAGAATCCTGAAGAAGTAGTTAAAAAAAACTATTTTTGTGCCCTCCCACTTGGTTAATGGATTCTCATAGCAACAAAGCAATGTTTAGGGGTAGCTGATAGCTGTTTTACTTGGGCCTGTAGTTCAGGAAGTTCCTGTGAAGATCCATCTTGTTTTGATGGTCCTAGGGTTCTAGGCAGGGGTACAAACTTGGGGGGGGCTAATGCCCCTCAGTCAAAATCTTAACAAAGCTAGGGGGTCCAGGGGCATGCCCCCCCCCGGAAAAGTTTGAAACGTCTGCCTTCCTGCATTTTAATGGTGACAAATATGTTTGAGAAGTCTGGTTATCATGACATCTATTTATTTTTATTTATTAAAGTTTAGGAATTACAAACCTTTCAGTCAGGGACTCATTTACAAAGGCTCTGCATCATATTTAATGGTACATGTGGAACAATTTGATTACTGGTTCACTGAGGACAGGCTACAGGACCCCAGAGCAAATAAGAGAACAGAGCAGCCAGACACCATTATCCTAGGAGATCAAAGCCTCTCTGAGATCTCTGTCTAAAATGTTTGCAGCCATGTTGCTATGGTATACAGTACCTGTACTCCCACATGAACATTACAATAAAAGAAAAAAAAAATGAGCTCGCATTGATCCAGCAAGACAAATTCCAATGATTGGCACACATTTGTAACACCATCACAGCTAAACTATCTGTGTATCATTAAATTTGTTTTAGCCACATTTCTATAGGCCTTAACTTCTGCAATCTCAACTGCATTTCCATTCACCACTGTCTTTCACTCTGCCCCCCTACTCTAGCCCAGACCCACACAAATAGTAAAAGCTGATTTCCACAAAGCTGTGTTTTTGTTTTTTTTGTTTGGCCCTTTTTCAGAGCAGTTTAGATGATTTGGATTTGCCACATCACCATCTCTGAGCTCTGATCTCCTTGCCCCCCCCCCCCCGTATTCTCTCGTGGATCTCACTCTTCTGTGACTCAGTACTTGGTGTTTGCTCTGTACTGCAGGCCCCATGTATGAACAAGAAACTTTGGACAATCCTGACCCGATCCATTGATTAATACCCTACCCATGACATAAATGGTTAAAACAATAAACAGTTGCCCCCAGAGTAAGACTGCATACCTTTGTTTTGCCCAGCACTGATGAACATCCTTCTTGCTTCCCCTGTGCCCCAACTCTCCCCTCTAATCTGCAAGCAAAAGTCAGTCATCTACACACTCCAGCACTGGTTGTTTGTGATTGTGATAGCGAACAACCTCACTGGTGCCAATATCGCCAAATTTTTGTCCCCTCCCCTCCGAATCTCCCATATCAAGGCAGATGCTGGCACTGCCCCAGGTGCTCCTGCCCACACGTCAGACACCTTGGAGTTGCACTGATTATCAGCATGGGGTGCAAGGAGCAAGCCCTCCACGCTGCTCTGTGCTCATGGGTATAAACCCACTTCCCTTCCTTCAGTGCTGCTGACAAGCCTGCATGACTGTCTGAGTCTGACAGTTGAGTCTTGTTCTAGAACTTCTGTTTACATAATATTTTGTTGTCTTGTTGTCCCCAGGCCCCCACCCAAGTCACAGTACCTGTCTGCCAGCCAGACTGTGCCACTAAAATTCCCCATATGAGCTGAGCTCTCTCCTCGTCTCCGAGTCCCGACTCTCCAACCAATCCTCTCCTCTCGCTCTCTCTGTCTCCCCCTCTCTTCCTGGGCCAGAATCACTTTGGTGGGGTCTGATCGACTGTTTTTCGCAATCATCCAGAATGGATTCTGGTCACTCAGCTGCTGCACGCCTGTACTCACTCACTGCCATAGTCCTCCAGGCACTTCTAATCTGTTCTCTCTGTCCTCCTCCCAGCCCTGTCTGTGGTGCTGCGCATTCAATACAATTAATTATGAAAAAACAAAATGCATTGGGGCTCGTGCTGCTGCCACGCTCACTACTGGCTGGCTTACTTAGTCTTGACCTTTTGTTTTTTTTCTCCATTGGACTTTATCACTAGTAAACCCAGTCCCAGTCGGTAGCACCGAAAGTCCAACAGAGAAAAAATGAAAGTGTGCTCCAAGTGGTGGTGCTGTGAAGCATGTGACAAACACAATCAATAAACAAAATCTCTGGCTAAGTCACTGCAGCAGAAACAAGTAGATGCGGCTGCAGAATTTAAACAGAAACAGTATTTATTTTTTCACTGAAAATGATTGGGGAGGCTTTAACTTAGGTTGGGGGGCTGTAACCTCCCCAAAATCAACGTAGTGATGCAACTGGTTCTAGGAGCAAAGGATAGATTACAACCTAATAACAGATGGTTGAAAAATTCAGTAGGTAAGGTATTAGCAGAGCTGACAAATTTGGTGAAGAAAGAAATAATCCTAGAAGACAGAGGTTGTCTGAAGTATGTAGCACCCCCTGTAGATTTATGTGACCTGCAAACATCTATCAAGCCAGCAGTTTGAATTTGGTTTAGTAGCTTGGTTTCACAAGATATTTTCTTAAGACCATATGCTCCAGTAACATCCAGTTTGCAGTTAAAGTCCCCCCGCAACCAACAAATTGCGTGAATTATACCAATAGGGTTGCACTTTTCTAATCCTTGTGATCTTAACTTGGGGACCATAAATATTAATCATCCTTAAAGGGGTAGCTGGCTGCACACTGTATGTTTAGAAGTGCTCTACCCGGAATAATGTCTATTAATCTTTCCTTTAAATAAGATGCCCATGCTGTCTGCTTTGTCCACCCTGAAGAACCAGAGAGGTGGCCCTCACCACCAGTCCTTTTACACATGATCAGTTTCTAAGAGTGGAAAGTTTGATTTCCTGCAACAAAAAAATTTCAAAATATAAATTGGACAAAAGGGAAAAAATAGCTTTTCTTCTCACAGAACTTTTAATACTCCAGGTGTTCAATGAGGCTATCTTAAAGTTACTCAGGGCAAAGTGGTGATCTCATTCCACCTTCTCAGGTTATTCCCTTTGAAGAAGTCTTAGCTTTCTGTTTCTTTGGTCTTCTGGGTAATGCTATTGCTTCTTCTGTTTCAGAAGTGGGGGAGGGGGGGATTGGGATAAGGAAAACACTGTGGAGGAAGGGTCTGAATTAAGATCCCCAGTGGTTAAATCTCCCCCGTTTTTCTTTTTACTGAGAATCTCAGATTTATTAGACAAAGCAGGGTTGTAATTCCTAGACCTTCAATAAAGTAAATAAATACTGATCTAAGACTTGCTTGGTTTTGCTTGCCCTTCTTTGGGTTACCATTTGCAAGCCATTTTTTTTTGGGGGGGCATCTGCTCGTGCCCTTAATCAGTACCTTTTCCATGATCCATTGGAGCAGATTGTGTAGCAGACTTAGAGGGTTGGGCAGCTGGGACTACTAAGATAACTGAGAGTCCAGAGTTTGGTATAGCATCTGGAATAACAGCCTGAGGTCTTGGTTCTGGCCTTTGTTGCCTCATTTCTTTCCTCCTTGTAGCCTCAGTATGGTGTACAGGGGAGCATTCAGAACTGGATTAGGCTGCTGGGGAGATTCCTGTTACTCAACCCTAGGTGATAGGGTCAGAATTATATCTTGCCTGGGGTCAGTTGTAGTGTTTAGTGGGTGGCTTGCTGAGCATTTCTAATCGGATGTTCTTAGTCAAAGCCATCATTCCTATTAAGGGCCATCCGGGGAACTGGCAGTATATGTCCCTTCCTGTCACAAAGATTACACTTGTAAAGATTCCTACTGGCTACTCCTATGTGGGCAAACTGGCCATACACTCCACACAGGCCACAGCACAGGTGGTCACGTGCACTGCTGAGGTGTGAATGGGCCCCTCACTTATACCACATCTTCAGCTGGCCTGCATAGGAACAAACCCCTCTGTCTCTTCCCAAACAGAAGCTATTTGGTAGATGTGACTCCAGACTGTTAGCTACAGCTTCACCCAGAATTTCCAAGCCCCAGTCCATGTTTTTTCTGTGCTCATTATTTGGACTGGGAGACCCTGCACATCTCAACATTGTTCCAATTTACCCCCTCATTCCGTGTGTGTGTGTAAAAAAAAAAAAAAAAAAAAAAAAAAACGTAGAATGTATCCTCTACAGGCACATGAATAAGCACATAAATTTCTGAGGCACAAGGTTCCAGTGACTCTTAACAATGTCCATGCCACAAAAATCCTGTCTGAGTGCTCGAGGAGACCACCTTTATACTTTAGTCACACCACATTTGTCCTAGGTGGTGGTTCAATTGTTTTATAAAAAGTTCAGCAAACTGGGCTGTCAAGGTAGAAGGGCCTGGTCTAGAATCTGCATGGTGTTCACCTGAGGAGGAATCTGTAATGTGCCTAGCCCTTTATCAGAATTCTCCCATGACCTTTGTGTATTTTGCTTACTGTTTGCTTCTGCAGGTTGCTTTGCTTGAACCCCAGACTTATTCAGAATGCTGTTATTAGATGTGTTTTTTTTTTTTTTTTGTGAAAGGGTAGTAAAATTTGGTTGTGGTTGAATGTGAGACCCCAGGTCATCCTATGAAGTAGCTTGAGGGTTTGTACAGCAAGAGTCTGCACTTTCGAACTTGGGTTAGTCAGAGGGAGGCAACTCTTAACCCTATTTGTGTGTATGCTGCTGTGAATTATAGCATTAGAGGCATTTTCACTCAACTACTTTTCAGGAGCAGGGGGATGTTGCTTCATTCAGCCTTCAAACATCAGCAGAAAGTGTCTGATTTTTAGGATCAGTGTCATTGTTAACAGAAGAATCTACCACCCCCTTCACAGATGGTAATTCTGTAGTCTTGGGGACCAGGACTGACTCTGAGTCAATCAACTGGATTTCCCACAGTGTGCATAGTGACCAGGTCCCTAACATCTGTGTTAATACTCTATGGCTGAATCGCAATATTATTTACTGCTACAGGTACAGATTGAGAAATAATAGCCACTATACAGTACCTGTAGGAGTATATTCTGTGCACTGAGCTGTAGCACTTGTGGCTGATTATATACAGACTGCCATTTGCTTGCTGCATGCCATTTCTTCACTGTCCAGTATTGTTCTAGCAGCAGTTACCATACTTTGAGTTTGGCATTGTGGAGGACGGTATTACAAAGGTCAACTGCAGCGACAACTGTGCAGAAAGCGATCTTGCAGGAGCTGCAGTGGCAATTTCTTGATCTGGAGCAGCTGAAATCATAGCATGACTCTTCACTCCAGTATCCTGGATTTACAGGGCTAACCAGGTCCCAATTCGGGTTGAGAATCCACTCACCCCTTGCAGTCTTAACCCAGCCTACGTTTAGGAGCACTGTTTCGGCTGACCAAGGAGATGGACTTGGGTGTGGTGATTTACGGTGAAAAACCTTTGACATTTAGTAATGGGCTGTTTTTGGTGGTTGTTCAGTTATTTGATTTCCAGTCTGACGTGGGGAATCACTTTGATTCCATGGGCTCAGCTAGTTTGGGCCTTCTTTCAGCTGGTGTCCATCTCTTTGATCTCGAGTCTGCAGCTTTTTGTCAGAAACTGCTGCTTTTACTGCTGCAAATGTTACTGTTGCATTGGTAGTTATACCTGTAATGGAGTAAGTTCTTGATGCTGCCAAATGTTTGAGTTTTTTTTCCTTTGATGGTACCTGTCTTGATCCTCTGCCATTGTTTTCATCAGCAACTGCCTGCATCCTAACCTTTCCATCTCCAACTGTTCCTCAGCTTCCAAAATGTCTAAAATACCAATTAAAGGTGATGTTTAATCAACTTCCATATCTCTTGCCACATAAATATTGGATGTCTCCTCCTTGGAAGTACAGGCTGGAAGGGAGCATGACTTTACAGCCTGCAACAGCACTCTATCCTCCTCCTCCTCCACTCCACCGCACCAGGATCCTCCATCTTAGCTGAAAGACCAATAACGCCCCCTGCCAAGAGTATGGTAATGGTTATTAACATAAAAGAAAGCCAATGGGATAAAACAAGAACAAGCATGTACATAAATAATGCACCATTACATAATCCAACTCAAACTTTAAACAAACTAAAGCCAAAAAGAAAAAAAAGTCAAAACCAAAATGAGAGAGTAACAGTTGCACCCCGTACAAATATCAATGGGTTGAGCATGGGTACCACAACACTAATCCTATGTTATTTATGTATATACACCAGGGGGAATTCCATGCCATGGTGTGGTCAAATGGGCAAAAGAAAAAGTAAAGAAATCTTTCTGATATACTTGATGTAGTATTTTATGTTACATATTTGAAATACGAAGCAAAAGCCTTGGCTTTCGTTCAGTGCATTTATTCACTGCGTGCTCCTCAGCTACTCACATACAGAGAGAAAAACAACATACGTTCTGGCATAAAGCAACAGGTGCGTACTACCACTATCAACGTGCTGCAATATTAACTAAGCCCACTAGGTGGTTCTGCTGACTTGATATGATTTCAACACTGTGTTCCCTCCTTTACCTTAGATCAAAAATGGCATGTTTTCTTTTGTTTAACTGATTATTTTCAAGCCCAAAGTATTACTAATAATTCAAATACTGTCACTGTAAAATGCTGCTAAGTTTCATTTTGCTATTTCTAGATTTGTCTAGAGTTCTTAATAATAGTAATGATGATAATAATGCAGAACGGCTACTAATGTAACTGAGCGCTAATAAAAAAAATGTGTTTTTGTAAATCATATGTACTTCCATTTATAGCCTTAAAGGTGGGTAATCTTAAAGGTATGGAGGTGGATTTCTATTACATCTGGTTTGGTACCTCTGGGATGGTGCTTTGGTGGTTGGTAATACAAGCTCTGCATCATCCTCTTCTTTCAGGTTTGAGGCAGCGTCATTGGGAGGGTAACGTTTCTTGAAGAATTAAGTTTCTGGTCACTGAGTGTCCATCTCCTGCAACTGTGATCACTGAACCTTCACTTGTGTGACTGTGTAAGGCTTGGTGTTGTATGAGGTAGAGAGCTTGTTGGTCTTCTTCTGCCAGTACAGCACAGTGTTGTCGGGTGCAGTGAAAGTAAGTATTGCATGGTGATGTCTGTCTGAGTAGGCTTTCATTTTGGCCTTGGAAGCATGATCCTTGTGCCATAGATCACTATCAGATACTGCATTTCTTTCAGTCACAGCAGTGGGACTCTCTCATTTTGCAGTTTAACAGTAATTCTGCAGGGGATTTGTCTGTGGTGCTATGTGGTGTGGAATGGCGGTCCCTGAGAAACTTGCATAGTACCTTGCATTCCAATGACTTTCAGGAATTTTCCTATTGTCCTCATAAATCTCTTTGTAGCAGCATCGGCTTGTGGCCAGAGAGGGGTAATTTTCTTGTGCTGAAATCCCATATACTGTATGTTGCAAATTTTCAAAACTGGTCATTGTTGAATGGTGACCCATTGTCTGTCTTCACAATTTGGGGAATGCCAATCAAAAAACATTATCTAGCATCAGTATGACAGCATCTCCACTAACCGTGCAGAGGAGAGCTACGAAGATGATACACGGGCTACACGGAGAACTGTATTAATTGAGATTAAACCATCTTAGGATGTACTCAATGGAGAGGAGAAAGGGACAGGGGAGATACAATAGAGACATTTTAAATACCTCAAAGGGATCAACTCAGTACAAACACAGGATCTCTTCAGAGAACACGAATACACGGACAAGTGGCACAACATGCGCCTGAAGGGAAATAGTTTCAAAACAAACAGCTGGAAGTTTTTGTTCATTGAAAGGGTGGTGGAGCCCCGGAACAGTCTGCCCCCAGAGTTTGTGCCAGTGAAGACAGTAGTGGAGTTCAACCTAGCGTGGGATAGGCACTGTAGAAATCTAAGGCAGTAAAGAAATTTGGAGGAGGGTAGCTTTCATGGGCAGACTAGCTGGATCACAAGGTCCCCTTCTGCTGGCACTTTCTTATTCTCCGGTGGGTACAGGGCCATTGACATCTGCACAGACATTCTGCCATGCTGCTTCTGGTAGTTCAGACATTTGCAATGGCTCAGATTGCATGACAGGTGTTTGGGTCTGACATGCTAAGCAGTTTCTGACCATGGCTTCAGCCCTCTGGTTTAACTAACTCAGTTAAGAAGGAGATAAAACCCTTTATAGGTACATTAGGGAGTGAAGAAAGACCAAGGGAGGGATAGTGAGGTTTAATAAAGGGGGGGGGCGCAGAGGGTGACAATGAAAAGGCAGGGATACTGAATGAATACTTCTGTTTAGTATTCACAAAAGAGAAGGGGGAGATACCTAAACCAAACAGAAGCACTCTGGACAGGGGGATCAATACCAGTCCATTTACAGAAGAAAGTGTTCTGAATGAACTCCTAAAACTGAAGGTGGACAAAGCAATGGGACCTGATGGGATTCATCCCCGCATTCTAAAAGAACTAAGGGGAGAACTAATGACACCACACTGACTACCCTTTTTAACAAACTATGGGAGGATGGTGTGGTAGAGGACTGGAAGACAGATGTGATTCCCCTTCACAAAATTGGGAGCAAGGCAGAGGCAGGAAACTGCAGACCTGTTAGTTTGACCTGAGTAGTAGGGAAAATGATGGAATCATTCCTGAAAGAAAGAATTGTTGAGAACCTAGAGGCCAGTGGGGCACATGACCCAAGGCAGCATGGGTTCACAGCAGAAAGTTCATGTCAGACAAATCAAATAGATTTCTTTGACTGGGTGACCGAAGTAGTAGATCAGGGAGGGGCTGTGGACATGATCTACCTAGACTTTAGCAAGGCATTTGACACAGTCCCACACAAAAGACTGATAAACAAGTTAGCCAGCCTGGGAATGGGTGCCAGGGTGGTAGCCTGGGTAAACAATTGGCTGGACAGCAGGACAAAGAGGGTAATAGTAAACGGAGTTCACTCCGACAAAAGGGGGAAGTTACTAGCGAGGTACCACAGGGTTCAGTACTGGGACGGGTCCTCTTTAATGTCTTTATAGATGACATTGTGGAGGGAGTAGAAGGAAAAGTGTGCCTCTTTGCAGAAAACACAAAGATCTGCAACAGGGTTTATGCACAAGAGGTGGAAAGGATGAGAAGGGACTTGGCAAGGTTGGAGGAATGGTCTTACATATGACAACTTAGATTCAGTGCAAAGTAATGCACCTGGAAAAAAAAAACGGGAAAAATACACAATAGGGGGAGGAACTGACAACAACTAAAATGGAAAGGAGCCTGGGGGTAAGTCATCTCAGATGACCTAAAGGTAGGCAAGCAATGTGAGAAGGCAGTAAGGAGGGCGGGGGGATACTGGGATGTATTGGTAGAGGCATCACCAGTAGAAAACAGGAAGTTGTTTTCCTTCTGTACAGACAGTTAGTTGGACCCCATCTGGAGTACTGAGTGCAGTTCTGGAGACCTCATCTTTGCAAGGACATAGACAGGATGGAGGCAACTAAAATGGTGCAGGTCTGCACTACAAGCCATACAAAGAGAGACGGAAGGAGCTTAATATGTATACTCTCGAGGAAAGGGGGGGTATAATAGAAACTTTCAAGTACCTCAAGGGAATCAACAAAGTCCAAGAGGGTAGCATCTTTCAGAAAGACATGTGTAAGAACAAGGGGGCACAATTTGAAGATGGGGGAGGATGGCTCAGGGCAATGTGAGGAAGCATTTTTTTCATAGAGAAGGTGGTGGACACATGGAACGGCCTTTCCGAGGAGGTCATGGAGTCAAAAACAGTGGGGGAATTCAAGAATGCATGGGACAGACATAAAGTAACTCTAGTGGGGGGGGTAGGAGGAAGTAGGCTGTTGGTTAACTAGGATCTGCAGCTTATCCAATAGGTAGGGAAATGAGCAGACTGGGTGGGCCAAGCGGTCCTTATCTGCCATCAGTCTATATTTCTGCATTTATATGTTTGGGAACATACTTGCAAAGGAGTCTGTATCTTTACTATTCCTTGTTGTCCTTCATGGGCCAGTGATAGTACTTTGTGTCAGCGTGTAAAAGGTAATATGATTCTGGACCCTCATAGGATTGTCATTGCTTGGTGACACATTGAGTTCATTGAAAACTCGTTGATACAGCTTCAGTTCATCTGAGTAGGGTGTATTGCAGTTAATGGTATGCCATTTCCCATTTTGTATTAGTGTTTTGACTCTTGGAGTACTGGACCCTTCAGCATCTCTTGTTATATTCTTCCAGTGTCATTACTTCGGGTGTGGTGTATTGCGCCAGGAAGTGAACATATTCTTCTGCCACTTTTGCTGCTTTTGAGCTTTCAGGTGTCTGCTGGGACTGGATGTCATAACATGTAGTCGGCAGGATTATCTTTTCCCTTTCTGTACTGGAGCTTGAAGTTGTAAAGTTGTAGCCATAGTCTCTATTGTTCGATATGTGCTGATGGTTTGGACCTCAGGTTATTCTGTATCAGATGTAAAGTTTTCTGGTCAGTAAAATGTATGAATGGATTGCCACAGATGTAAAGGTGAAAATGTTCACAACTCCGTACTATAGCTAGAGCTTCATGTTCCCTCTGGGAATAACACCTTTCACCATTGCTGAGAGACCTGCAAGCGTATGCTATTGTGCGGTGCTACTCCTAGAGGTACACCCCTGCCTACTACCTACAAGGCAGGCTGAGATTTGGGTTCTCAGACTTACATTAGGTTCCAAAATGTGCAATGCCTCCACTCGGAGGTTAACTTTAACGTGGGCTAGCTGTTACCTGGTACAACCCGCTGATATGTCATACCACCCACAATTACCTTTTGCCAACCCCAGCACATGACCCATTATCATTTCCCCACATTTCAAACATTTTGGAATTAGACTTTGTCTAATAATATGCTCACAAAAACCAATAGCAAAAACAATAACAATATTTATTTGTAGGACATAGAAGTTAGGATGGGGAAACAGAAGGAGTAGAGGTTATGCTGTGATTCTTATTTACAAACATGCACATGACTGGTTTGATTGGATTGTGCTGGTGAACCTCTGGCTGGATGACTACCATCTAAGTAGAAAGGAGTTACATTTCACCAACCAGAATGATATACAGAGCCCTGGCTGTCTAATCTGCTGACTAATCAGATGTTACACCTTTATTTCCCCACCACTGGTACCGGTTCCCAGACACACGTGAAACCCCTCAATCTCACACTATACTCTGGGTATCCAGATACCAAAGTCCTGAAAAGTTGCAGTCCTGGTGGATGTTGCAGTTAATGGAGTTGGCTGGCTTTAATTCAAAGAGGAAAGGATTATCTTGAAAGACAGTTTAACAAACAACACCACCTTGGCTTTAGAAGAAGTGCAGGGGGTTGCCCTGCTTTTGGCAATGGAGTAGGGATTGCCCTGCATTTAGCAGAAGAGCAGGGATTGCCTTGCTTGTTGCACACTGAATAATTCAGAAGGAAGTAACCAACTGGGTTACCTTAGTTAGATGTTGAATTTGCAATCCTGAATATTCAGCATAATTATATGGTGGTCACATCCAGTACATTTATAACCCAATACATCATTAAGAAGGGTGGAACACTGTCATTTCCAGATATCATAAGCCAAACTTAATAAACTTCGAGATCTCCATCTCTTAATGTGGCAATGTGGCTATGGCTGGCAGCTTCACAGGATATCTTGACCGAATAAGCAATGCAAGTACACTTCTGCACATTCACAAGTCCATCTGGGGCTCTCACTGGGTACCCCCAGGAACAGACACGGTTACTTTATTTTTATTTATTGAATTTTTCAGAATTACAAACTTTGAGTTAATGACTTCTTTACAAAGGCTCCACATCAGAGGTACAACAATGTCAGAAGATACAAATATACAGATGTAAAGTATAAAAATATATTACAAGGACTGCACAAAAAAGAAAAGGTACAAGAATGCAAAAATACATGATAAAGGAACGCTGAAACAGAAATGCAAAAGGCAAGGTGCAGTGGCAGCCATGAACATCATACAGTAGATATGGTATAGAGGAGTGCCCATCACTAAGGGAGAGACCAGCAAGGGAATATTATGGATAGGGTAAGCATAGGCGCAGTCCAGGAAGACCTTGTTGTAATTGTGGTGAGGAGGTAGGACTAAGGGAGTGAAGGGGACAAGATGAGAGGTAGTCAGGCGATCTTGTCATTGGCTGGGTTGAGCACTGGTGGGATGAGTGAGCAACCACAGTAAATGGGAGATGTGGGAGCTAGGCACAGTCGCAACGTCCCCTTGCCAGGAGATGTTGCCGAAGTGAGAGTTCACAAACCATTCTACTACAGGGGTCCACCCCCGCTGGGTTAAAGTTATGCGCAGCAGTAGGGTGCCGACCCAATGGACAGTCACAAATCAGTCACTTTGGTGAGATGGACCAGATTCACTAAGTTTGCTTTTTTCCTTGAACAGTTACAGGGGCACGATGGCCCAGATTGATGAAACTTTCTTTCTGATCACTTGCACAGTTAATAGGGCATGATGGCCCATATTTCTTAGCTTGCTTTCTCTCTTGCACTAGGGGGTACAAGAGTACTTACACTCAGGTTCCTCATGGACAATCACTGCTAAAGAATGCTCCTGATCTTCAGTTCTCTCACAACTGAGGTCTTTCAGTACTCTTACAGCTGCTTTATGTCAGCTGGTTTCGGTCCACATCTTCCCCTGATGTGGAAGGGAGGGGAGGGCTAGCACCTGGAGGACATTCTGGCAACCTCCAGGGTAGTAGTTTAACAAACTACATTACTTAACTTTTAGTGAAATAAAGAAGGCAAACCCTTTCCATCTTGGAGAGGATTAACTGTATCCCCAGACTTGGCTGAATGGCTGGGGTCCTGAGCCCCCACCCCTGTAGAGGGGCTCCTGCTCGAATCTCACTCTATCTCCCTCTTGAATCTGCCATCTGGAATCTAGCAAAATGATGGAAAACACTGTCTCTTATAGAGCTCTTCTGAAGCTCCTGATTGGCTGAAGTTTTTGGTTGCAAGGCCTCCGATTGGCTGGAGGACCTGTCAATAACAAAAATAAATAATGCATGAACCTCACTCCATGCACTGTCAGTCTGCTGTTTTGGCACATATAATTAGGTCCCTGTAAGTCCCCATGAGCACTTGGCATTTACCTGTGAACTTTGGTGAATGTCCCACAAGTCCTGGCTTTGTTATCCTGGCTTTCTGATTGGTTGTGGCTGCTTTTGCATTGGCTGCTGAAATAAACAATCCCTTAGCAGATAGGTACAGTCCTGAATCAAAGTTCTGGTGCAGCCAGAATAAAATAACCATTTGCCCCAGTGCCCCACGGTCCATTAGCCCCATTGGTGTACTTGCTGTTGCTGCACAGAGAAAGGAATTTGCTCAGTCCATTTTCCTGTTGCTGCTGCCAATGTTTTGGCTCCCCTGCAGCAGCAGACAAGCTGTCATTTCTCCAAGTCCCCAATTTGGTCTGGTACAGCCAGGACAAAGCATTCGTTTATTTAAACATTTCCCCCGCAAGCATTTTCTCCCTAACATACACCTCAGTTTCACTACTATTTTTAAACGTTTTCCTTTTCTTTCATTGGCTGCAGCCAAGGACCGCTGCCCGGAGAGCACACAGGCCCTCATAATTATTTAAAGGCGATCGGGACTCCAGCTCATTAATATTCATGACCCCCCCCACCGAACCTCCTCATGGATCTCTCTCTAAATCTCCTTAACAGCGGGCACTCAGGGCCCTGTCTGTGGTCACCGGGTACCACTTAGCTGATGAGGATCCCAGGACTGACTGAACACTCTCTGGTTTGACCACAGTCTCGAGTGATCAGACTTCAAAGGTGCCGCTCACACCTGCATGATTCCCCCTGCCCCGAGAGCATGCATTGTAGCAGGAGATCGCGGTTGGACTTCTGAAGACCCACAGGTCTGGATTTTACAGGGGGCTGTAACCGGGGCACCAGAAAAAGGCAAACAGGACCAAGGGGGACTGAAAAAAAATGCAAGCTGAATCAGGAGGTGCCCAGGAAGAGAGGAGGAACAAGGGCTGCATGGTGGCAGGTAAGCCCCCATTTGGCAAGGGGGTTACACTATGATAAATTGCTTTGAATTGTCTTTTTATAGGAGGATGGCACCTAGTCCTACAGGGCTAGCATCAACAATTATCTGTCTCTCTGTCTGGATTGAAATATGCCATTGTTGTTTCACTTGTAAGGCTTTCTTTGAGTGTCCTAAGTGGATTTTTTTCTTGTTCCTCGCCCCAACGCCCTTTGGTGTCCTTTCTTGTTAGCTCTCTCAGTGGTGCTATTACTGTTGCAAAGTTTGGAACAAAATGAGAGCAATAAGTGACCTTTCCAAGAAGGCTTCGAATTTCACTAGTGACTTTGGGACTGCTGGCCCACTGGATGGCTTCTGATTTCTTGGGATCAGCTGATACTCCACTGGCTGAGAACATAAAGCCGTAGAATTCTAGTCTGGTCTTACTGATCTCACATTTAGGACAACTGAGTGTGAGGCCACTTTTCTTTAGTCTCTGGAAAACCGCTGTGAGGTTTCTATCATGTTCTTCTTGATTGGTCCCGTATACCATGATATCATCACTTAAATTGTTTATGCCAGCGATGCCTTGCAAAGGTTTGATGTATAGCATTCCGAAATACTTCTGCAGCTGATGATATCCCAAAGTTTATTTGCTTGTACTTTCTGAGCCCCATGTGGGTAGAGAAGGTAGTGATATACCTGCTGTCTGGATGCAGCTCCATTTAATGGTATCCGGCTTTAAGGTCTAACGTTGAAAACACTGTAGCTCCATTTAACTCATGGATCACATCATCCATGATTAGGGTGATGTGGTGCTCATGTAGGATGGCTATGTTGGCCTGCTGCATGTCGACACAGATCCTCACTTTGTTGGGGTCTTTAGGTTTCAGGGATGTCACTATCGGTGACACCCAGGGTGTCGGTCCAGTCACCTCCTCAATTATATCTTCCGTCTCAAGGAGTTTGAGTTCTGCTTTAACCTTCTTTTATATGTAGAAAGGAACTCTGTGGTATGGTTCACTGATAGGTTTCACTTCCGGATTGACGTGAAGGTGCGCTTAGAAATTTTAAAGCTTCCCAGTTCCCTGAAAGAGGTCAGGATAGCGGTCCACATCTGCCACAGTGTATGTTTCTGTTAGAGGAGGTATTGCATTAACAATTTTGATCAGCCCCAATTCTGAAGCTGTTTGGTAGTTTAAAAGTGCACTGCCATTTCCTTGGACAACAGAAAATGTTCCTTGTGTGATTTTATGTTTCGACTCTATGGAACTGGTAAATTTTCCTAGGACTGTACGTGCTTCTTTAGAGCCATAGGAGTATATATTTGTGTTTGGCTGGAGTTTCAGGCGTACCTTCAGTGCACTGCACACTGTTTCACGTACGATGCTCACTGCAGCCCCAGAATCGATCAGTGCAGGCATCTTGGTATCATGGATTTGCTCCCGCACCTGTGGTTGCTTAGTATGCTTGTGGCTGTTGACTACAAACACAGGTCTCATCACTGCTAGCTGAGTCTGGTTTAGCTTCTTGTGCTTGTGGTGTGATTTGATTGATTCTGCGCTCTGGGTTGTATCTTTTATTTTTGTTACAGGTAGTCCAGTGATGTCCTGCTTGCTACAACTTAGAGCATCATTTTCTTGCAAAGTGGTTTGGCTTGCCACATGCTCTGCAATCTTTGCCTTTTGCTGGACACTCCCTGACATGGATACGAACCACTACAGTTTCTGCATTGAGTGTTTGTAGCTTCCTTTTTTTGGTGTGCTAGTGGGAACAGGCTTGGAATCTTGTCTACAGCTGATTTTATTAACAGTGGTAGCTTCACTGGTCATGCCTTTCTCAATGCCTGAAGATTGCATGTCAGAAGTTTCAAGTTCTCTGCCATACTCTAGGAGTTTGGTTAAAGACAGTTTTGGCTCTCTTAATGCTCTGAAGTGCGGTCTAGAAGAAGTACATTTTTGAACTATCTGTGCTTTTGGTTCTTTCTCTACACCATCAAACTTGCAGTTCTTGGCTAACATGCGTAGTCTGGTCTGATATGCATCTAGATTTTCAATAGGTTGCTGTGAGGCTTTCCAAAATGCACATTTCGTACTGAACATTCTTTTTTTTTTTTTTTATTTTGTTCTTTTTTATTCACCCCAGCCACCGGAACCCTATCGGGCTACACAGCGTTCTGCCGTTTCTACTACCCACTATGATCCCACCCCCTTAAGGGCATTACTTTCTCCTCGGCAAACCCTCTCCAGCCAGGGTCCATGAGGAGATCAAGGGGGCAGGGCATAGATCTGGTATTGGGCATGTGGCAGCAGGCACTGCAAGTTATTGTCTATCCGGGCTGGAGGGCATTTCATGAGTTATGCCCCAGATGTGGGACGTGAAATCCTGTCTAGCCCACGACTTGGATGCTCCCACCCATGTCCAGAAGGCAGCTGCCTGACATCTTTCCCTGCTTGTGAGCCCCTGTGCATCACAGTGCCACTGGTCTTCACCAGGGGGTGCGCTGCTATACCAGGCTACCCTGGGATCTCTCCCCAAGAGAGAAGAGCAATCCTCCAGATGCTCAGTTTTCTCTCTCTCTCTCTCTCTCTCTCTCTCTGTCCCCCCCCCCTGTGGTCCAGGCTCAATCCTGAACCCTGGTCACTGGCGTGGCATGAGGTGTGGCATCCAGCCCCTCAACTCTCAGCACCACCAGGCTAATACTGCACATTCTTTTGGGGACAAAAATAGTTGGTGAACTTTTGCTTAATATCTGTGCATTTGTCTGCTCTTGCTGACAACGTGTTGTATATGTCATGCAGTCTTTCCCTACAAAATGTAAAAAGAGCTTTTAGTCTCACATCTCCAGTGATGTTAATTGCAGTAGTGAAGTTTTCAAATCTTTGGGCCTAATTAATCCACTGCGGTCCTACGGAGCTAGGTTCAGCATCTGCATCAAATGCAGGAAAGCTAATTAGAGTGGCTGGGCAGCACCATTACCCAACTTTCAGAAGTATTCACAACTAGTTTCAGTTCTTTCTCTCCCTTCTTGCGTAGTTTGAAAGTCTGGTCCAGATTCAGTTTGCTCCATCTTGGTTCTGAAGCCTCATTGCCAGTGTGGTATTTTATCTTACTTATTTGAAGTAAGAAGCCAATGCCTCTGCTTTCGTTCAGCACCTTGATTCACTGAGCACTCTTCAGCTGCTCACGTGCAGAGAGCCATTTAGAAACTTTTACTTTTGTAATTCGGTTCAAAGCATCTTTAGCTGTTTGTTGTATTGATTCAGTGATAAATTTTGTTTAACATTGATTTAAAAAGCTAGTGTAAAGATCAGATTGGTGTTGTTTTTAACGCTGCTGGCATACATGGTTGCTGTATTTTATTGTCTGTGGTATCTTGCTGGCAAAAGTAACTCATTTACTGGCTTCAATATGTAGATATTGTAACTGTTATCGGTTTCAAATCTCGGTCACCGTTTGGACTCCATCACTACCCTAGTGACATGGTGCAAGGTACCACATCAATCCTCTGTAATTGTGCCATCTGTGGAGTAGTCTGGCATGAGCATAAAACTGTCACTGACCTTCAGTACAGTGATGCATTGATTTGGTGCCATACTTGAATTGTGTGTTGCCGGTAGTCTTATTGTAAACCTTGGTGTTATCTACAGTATGTTTGTTTTGGAGGGCAACCTGTCTAAATTCATCAGTGAAACACTGTTTCTGTTAGCGCTACCAGTTGTGTAGTTTTTAAAGTCTCGGTCAAGTGCTGTTACAAGTCAGGCTGTCAGAGATGTGTATTGAGGGATTTTTCTGTGTAGCGGTTATTTGTTTCAACTCAGTTCTATACAGTTTTTTTGTATTTACCTTCTTGCTGCATATCTGAGACAGGTGAATAAAATGCCTATAGAAATACAAGATTATGACATGAAGTGCTTAAAACGACCCAACTTCACTTATGACATGCAACAGTATCAGAATCGGTAACAAACACTGCTTTGCTGTCATCCCTGCACTTATTCAGAAATCTTGTCACTGGGTTTTTGGCTGATTTTACAACATAAAAGAACACTGTCATTTGATGATGATGGGGTAGGGGTGGCGTGGGGACCACCCCGACAAACTTTGATACAAGGACAACTCAAATTGTGGCACAAAGAACTTAGTTACATTGATCAGCTAAGAGTCAATAAGGGGTAGTCTGTTCTGTCGCACATAATTGTTCCTGACAAGTACATTTTCTCATATTTGCCTGTGACAGACTGAGAAAATAAAGGGATACTGGCATGATCCAGCATACTCCACTCCAAATGTGTAAGTCGGACATTGTCAGTTGACAGTGGACACATTCTACATACAACACATATGCCACTTCAAAAAAACACTTCAACCGTGGTGACACTGACACCATCTTGCTAACTCTGTGTAGCTCATACAAAGAAAAAACGCACAACCAATGGTTAAAATTCAGCCACCACACTGTGGCTTACAACACAACTTAATCTTTAAATTATTTTCCATTTGGCATTTACAGCATTTGAGAAACATTGCTGGTAATCTCACCTCAACGATACTGTGTACTGTATTTTTAAACTTCAGTTCATGGATGATTGACGGCTTTCCTCTTACCATGTCACAGCCACCAGCATGCGGCTGCCAGCATCTATCTGTTCAATGGGAATGACATACGGATCGGGACTTTCACTGACTAAAAAGCGATGTTTAACAGGTAACTTTTCAAAAAATGACCAGAATGTTGTAGCACTGTAACTACTCCACTTCACACATTATAAAGAACCTAGTGCAGTACACTAGCTCTTTAACTTCATACCCTGATCTTCTAAGGTTTTAAGATGTTATGTATGCATTCAAAAGTCTTTTAGATGTTGGTTAACCATATTTATATTAAATTTCTTTGGATAAATGCTTTTTTTTTTTCTTCAATACCATCTAATATTGATCCTGGGGGCTGTGAGCACATCTTTATCCAAACATTTATCAGTCTTGTCTGTACTATGTATTTAATACTTACCTGTCCTGTCCGAGTCCTAACCAAGGGATATGGTGTCCTTTGGGTAACTTTGACAGTTGTCTATATAATAAATTTAACATGGAATCCAATCGATTCAAATATGTGAGTGGCCATTTAATATGAAACTCTGTTTCCTATAGTGCTGCCAGTTCTTTTGCCCATTTAATCATATCATTGGTTATACCACGGATCTCATCTGTGAGGTGAACTCCTTTGTCATATAGTATCAGCTGCTTTGCTGAAGTCCAGGTGTGTGACGGTGCCGTCTTTCGGATGAGATGTTAAATCGAGGTCCCATCTGCCTGGATTGGTGGTAGTTCAGGTGGATGTTAAAGATCCCATGGCACTTATCGAAAAGAGTAGGGGAATTTCCCCAGTGTCCTGGCCAAATTTCTCTTTCACTAACAATACCACCAACAGCTTAATCTGGTTCAAGGTCATTGGCTTTCATCTGTATCCCCCTCCCCCGGGTTGTGACTGAAAATAGGCAGGATTTGTCTAGTACACTTACCCAGTTAACAAAAACTAAATAAATTAAATAAATGACATCTACAGGCTTTCTCACATCTAGTGGTTTGGTGACATTGTCAAAAAATGCAATGAGGGTTTTTTGGCAGTTTCCCCTTACAGTGTCTGTTCTGGGCCATGGTGTCCAAATTGTTTTGCAAGTGTTTGACAATTCTGTTTCTTGTAATTCTTTCAAGCAAACTCTCTGGCACTGATTTCAGATGGAACAGCTTATAATTCAGTGGTTTCATTCTGGAATCTTTCTTGAATATTGGTACCATGTGTGTCACTCTCCAGTCATCAGGCATATATAGTGTTTGATTCATTGAATAAACCTGTCAATGGTATGAATGGTTCCTTCACTAGAGCCTTTAGGATTTGTGGGTGCATTTTATTACCTTGTTTAAATTTACCCTCTTTAGAATGTCCCCTATGTGTCCTGTAGTGTGTTTGTTTGTTTTTTTTGCTCCCATTGAATAACTTTTCACTATTAACACTCCATCCCATTACCCCATCAACCGTTTTCCCCATGAATACTGTCAAATCCCGATTCCAACATTCTGCCATCTGTTCATCCTGATTTATTGTGTCACTGTTCTCTTGATCCCGTAGACCAACATTTATTTTTGTTTTCCTCCTTTTTGTGTACCTAGCTGAAGATTGTTTTTATCATATAATCTGGCATTCTGAGCACTGTGTTCCTCTGCCACTTGTTTTTCCCCTCTAAGTCTGCATTTCATTATTGAAATGTCATTCTGCATTTCCATGTTGATAGATGCTATTTAATAAGACCCACTGTTTCCTCATACTCATGTGAACTTTTAGCCCATTTCATCATACCACTGGTTATACCTGTGAGGCTTGGCCAGCTGGTTATGATTGTTCTTTGATATTTTATAATATAAAAATGTAGTATGTGATTGTCTCCATAGGACAGCTGGGCTATGGGTGCTTCCCCCCCCCCCCAAGGTTTCAGTTAAGATGACAGGATATATATTAAACAGCAGATCTCTGTAATGTGATTAACTTCCAAGATACTGCATTTTATGACCTGTTGCTGCTTTGAAATGGAAATGAAATGGGACTTGGAGTCTGCCAGAGGATGGAGATCAAGAACTTTTATGACGTCTTGGAGGAAACACGTGTTATCCCATTATGATATTGAAAACCTGTAAAACCCATTTGATGTCCTTAAAGCAGGCAACCACACAAGATTAAAGACAGTCATAATTAGGTTTATGGTTTATGGTTATCTACATTGTTGACTTTTCATCTTAACACTGTGGTGAGTGCGTTTGAGTGTGTGTGTGTGTGTATACTGATGTATGTATGTATGTGTGTGTTTTGTGTGTGTTGTGTTTTTGTGTGTTGTGGGTATGGTGTGTATGTGTGTTTTGTTTGTTACGTGGTGTGGTGTGGTGTGTGTGGAATGTGTTTGCTATATTTGTTGTGTGTTGTGGTTGTGTGGGGTGTGCAGGTGTGTGTGTGTGTGTGGAGTGTGGTGTGGTATATGTACACACATATGTGGGTGGAGCGTGGCATGGGCAGTTGTTATGTGGCTAGAACACTTAGTTTTCACATATAGTGTGCATTTATTTCCTTCTATTAGTTGTCAGTGGGTGGATTTCACACTGTCACATTTTTAACTGCTCATATTAAGATGCATATCTCATTTACTTTGGGGTTCATTAAAGGTGTAATTCCTTTGGGTTTTCATTTAGATTGCTTAGACTGATTCTGTACATTTTTGTTATACACAGACTCTGTGTTGAAATCTGCATTTGTCAGGCTTATGGTCTCGATTTTCTTGGGGTCCTTGACAAGTATTTTTATTTATTTATTTATTTTGCACTTACACTTACAAATGATACTTTCATGCATCATGTTTATATGTGTAGGTTAATTTGAGGTTTGCTTTCAACTTGCAGTTATACCTAATTTCAGGATTTGTCTTTCATTATCTGTCCTTTAATATACCAGGACAATTGGAATGTAAGTTGTGAGCTCATCTTACATGTTGATGAGAATGCTACTCCAAGGTTTTTTTATCACTAGAATGCTTTCTTGGCATACTGAGACATTTAAAATTTATGTGACAAGAACTCTCTGGCTGTAGAGAATTCTTGATAACCTTTGCCCTTCTGAGGCTCCTCAGTTAAAGGCATACTGGTGTTAATTAGCTTCTCTGACGTAATCTTCTATTATGTTTTAAATGTATATGTTAAACCAATGAGAATTATTTCTGCTTTTTCTATATAATCTGGTGTTAATAGTATGGGATATTTGAAAAAACTGCCACAAAGCTTCTGAAGAAGGACCTGGTTGGTTCGAAAGCTAAAGCACTTTGTTTTTTTCTGTAACATCCATGTTGGTCCAATAAAAGGTGTCAAATCATTTGTTTCTGGATCAGTCATAATTAGGGAAATTCATTTTTGCTGATGTCACCTTATTTGATATACCTCCTGATGAGACAACCTGTTTGTATATTTTTTATATTTTAGATGACACAAAAGAGGGGTGGAGACACAATGTAACTGTATTCTGTGTTTCAACTTAGTCACATTTCTTTTTGGACTCTGTAGAAACAAGATCTCAGATCTAACTAAAGGCACTTGTAGTGGTATACATTAGATAGAAAAAGTCTAACTGTATGTTGGCAGGAGTTTGTCTGGAGTTTTCTTTTCTTTGCTTTTCTTTTAAGTGATTGTATGCTTTGTGATATAGTGTTCTGTGTTTACATTTTACATATTTTTATCCACTTTTAAGTAAACCTCTTATTTTAAAGAGACTGCCTGGTGTGTCTTCCAAGTTCTTCCTTTTTGCATGTTATGTATGGAGGGTTGACTGACAGCTGTTCATAAGCTTAATGGTGTTACCAAACTGGAGAATGGTAAGAATATACCTAAGGTCTTTTATAGAGTTTTAAGGGTTCATTTTGTTCACCTGGTTAGGTGTCCTTAGGTGAAAGATCTGGCATCCTTGAAGAGCCGATTTTATCAGTCTGTACATTTGGGTACATTAGCATGAGGCTCACAGTCTGAATCCCTCCAAAACTTGAGACTAAACATGATCGGACCCACAAACAGACAGGAGGGTTACCCTGTTCGATACCTGCTCACAATACTGCGCTCGGAGGTTGGCACTGTGGGAGCAGAGGGCCTGACCTGCTGAGTGGGTTTGTGACAATACCTATGTTCTCTAATTTATGAGCTAGCCTCCTGTGTTGTACAGTATTAGATGCTTTACCGAAGTCCTTGTTTGTTTTTCAATCGTTTCTTGTAAGCTACTCTTCCTGTATATGTCTTTTTTTAATGGTGGCCCACTCTTGTGCGACACCCCAACAGTGAAACCAGAAAACAGGTCATTATAGTGATAGTCGCAGTAATGGTCTGTTTTTACCGATGCAACTTCTCCCAGTGTTCTGCCTCCTCCCTGGAACAATTCCGACCTGGAGTTGATTAAAATTAAATGCAGGGGTGCAGAGGGCAGAGCCTTCCACAAAAAACACTGTCCTTTGGGATGGCACAATACTGGTCTGTATTGTGCCATCGCTGTGTGGGACATCTGGAAATTTTGTGTTGAGCACAAGTGGTGCTTTCTGTTTTAATCTCCCTGTGTGCTTGAAGCACCCAATTTCACCCAGGTCCTGCTGCTAAGGATTTGATCCAGGATTGCTAGATCCCTAGTAATTCTATTAACGCACTGTATCCGATAACAGTCCTCCACATAATCCAGAAGTTACCTACTGATTTGGACTTACTCAGATATGAACTGGGAGAAGGGAACAGGTATTTGAAGTTGCTCATCAGACTCAGACTTCTTTTGAGTGTTGCTTTCTTGAAGTTTAAAGTTCTGGTTCTTTTTCTTATTAGGTCATCGATAGCATAGGACAATTTTAACTGTATCCTCTTTAGCTAGAGTGCTTCAAGATAAATAAATCTCCAGTTCAATGTCATATAATTCAGTCACTTGCAACTGAAATCTGACATGGTCTAAAGCCTGCCTCATACTTTTTAACCTGGTCTGTCCTTTCTGTATAGTTGTATCTGTAAATCACCATTCCTCGTGTACCATTATCACAATCACCCGCCATGCCTTTGTTATTTTGCTCTGGAGATCCATTTCTCCAGTTGACCCAATTTGTTCCTTAGATTGCATACCTAAGTATACATGGAGTCACACTTGCTGTCCACTTTCTTTTTCCTCCTCTTATCAGTCTGTACTGTTACATAGTTAATCTCATTGGTTCAGCAGTGTCTGAGGCTTAGTAGGTACGTGATCACCTCTGGGGCTGGAAGATTGGAAGGTTGTTGGTTCTAGTCCAAATTAGGAGCATTAGTTACTAAAGGAATAATGCATGACAGGGTGTGTGTCATGCTGGAATAACGTCACGCCTGGGCTGATTAGGCATGAGGCTGCAGGTTGAGTGCGATTAATTGCCCCCGAAGTGATGTTTTCCCAGCACGACACACACCCTGGAGTGCATTATTCCTATTATACAATGCTCTCTTATATATTAAAAAAAAAAAAGTACAACAAAATTAATTGAAATATATTTTTAGGTATTCTTAAGCAATTTTTTACTGGGTAAGTGTACAAAGAGGAAAAATCATCCTGATATGTTGCTGCCTTCTATATGTTTCTGCTGTTTGTTTTTTTCCTCAGTGGGCTGGTTTTGTGTTCCCCTGCCCCCTCCAAGTCTAGCGCCCCTCCATGCGAACAGATGCACTCACACAGAAGTCTTTACTTGGAGAGGTGCTTAACAGATCATCTCCTGTTGCTGTCTAGGGGAATGAGTGAAGATTGCTTAGGAGTGAGTCATTAGCAGCACTGAAGCAGACTATCCCACTGAGAAGACCCGCTCCTGCTCTGTCATTTCACTTTTTGCTTTTGGTCTGAGTCAGGTTTTCCAGTACAGCTAACTTTTGTCTGTACTGGGAGAAGAAAGGTAGGCAAAACATGTATTTCTTTTATTTGGGGAGAAGAGTGTGATGTGAGCAGTAAGGAGCAAGCATGTGCTGGTGACAGTGAAACTGTTGGGCGCTCAGTCTCTTCCACTCTTTTTCCCTGCAGGTCTGAATTAGCAGATGTTTTGTTTTGTGTTGTGGTTATCCCTAAAGAAAATGGGATACCACAACAGTGTGGTCTGCAAGCTGTATTTTTTATTTACTGATGCACAGGGTGTGTTGGGGGCAGGTGTGAGGGATCGGGAGCAGAGTGACAAAGCAGGGACTGCTGAAGCTGCTTGTAGGCAGCAGAGGGATTTATTTTTTTACACTTTACATGTGGTCATTATTACTGCCCTGGGACTAGAGCCATGACATTATGCCAGGATAACATCATGGCTCCAGTCCCAGAGTGACCAATGAGAACACTAGTTTCTTTCTTGCCATTGTATAATATCCCACACTCTCACTGCAGTGCTGCACTAGGAGGATGCCGCACTGTTAAGGTGCCACCCTTCATATGAGATGTTAAACCAAAGTCCCTTCTACCCATCTCTGGTGGTTGCCCAGGTGACATATCATAAGAGTGGGATTTTCCCAGCATCCTAACCAATACCTGCCCTGTCAAGTAATGTTTATTGTTCAGATTATTGTTTTTGCAAAACCATTTGCTCAACTTATTTATTTTAAAAGGATTTATGTAGAAAGACATACTGAGTGGCTTAAGATTGAGGTGGAAAAACTTAATATTAACAACATTACAAAAACTGAAGTCATATACAGCAATACTGTAAATCCAAGGAGCATAATCATAGAAATTAAAGGCATATTAGTACAACAGATACATGTAGTAGATAAAATTGAGTTTTTAAGGCAGAGGGAAACTACTCATACAGGTATAGTCCGGAGATGAGGGGAGCAAAATGGCCAGGTCAATAATAGAGGGAGGGAAGGAAGTCAAGAGGTAGAGGGTCATTGACAGCTGCAGGTGGGAGTACAAATGTAATAAAGAAGAGACTGAAAGGAGAAAGCAGAGGAGGCAGAGTGAATTGACAAGGGAAGGGAGGATCAAAATTTAGGAAAGTGATATGAGAAAACAGTTTGACCATCAGTAAATTTCCTAGAGGAAATAGAGAGGGAATGAGAAATATTACTGCAGAGGCAAGAGGAAGAAGGGGGAGAGGATATTAGGGATGTAAGGTATGAGGGAAGGGAATCAAACCAGAATTTGCATATAAAGGAGGCACAGTGGGAAAGGTGCCTAGTAACAAGTGAGGGGAGTGAAAGGACAAAGTGGAGTGAGTAGTGGTGGGTATTAGGGGGAAAATCTAAGGCAAAACAAAAAGAGTGAGAGGGAGTCCAGTCTGCCAAGGGAAGATTTGGGAGCACCACCATAATCTGTCACCGTAGTCAAAAATAAAGAGAATCCTCTTTAAAACAATCTCTCAGTGGCCAGGAAATGGTATACTTGCTTTGTTCCTGTACAATACACCAAGCTTGGAATGCGGTTTACAGTGTATGGCATCAATATGCACCCAGAAATCAAGATATTGGTCCAGCTGGACCCTGAAGTTCTTAAAGGAGGAAACCTCCTTAATCATAGCACCATCAAGGGGAGCAAACTAAGGGAGGGAGGCAAGTCTGGTGAGCCCCTATCAGGTGCCAAAAGTCATGGAAACTATTTTTTGATGTTGGGGGACAGTTGGTTAGACTGAAACCCAGCATTGAATTTTGTCAAATTCCAGATGCAGTTGTGAGGTAAGGTCACTGGGAGAGGAGCCAGATGCATGAAGTACTGTATCATCAGCATACATATGACTGGAACAGACAGAGGGGAGGTAATTCAAGAATATGGAAAAGAGAATAACATCCATGACAGACCCTTAAGGGATGTAGGATCAAATGGGGAGTGGTGACGAAATGGAGTTTCCTATCTGAATAGCTTGAGACCTTCCCATGAAGGTAAAAATGAAACCAAATGACTGCAGAGTCAGAGGCCCACTGGTTTAGGCTTGTCCAGAAGGAAGGGATGTGCCACAGTGTCAAAGGCTTTAGTAAGATCAGCAAATATGGTGGAGATGATCAGTCCTCTTTCCATACATGAGAGGATAGAGTCAGTGAGCAGGAGAAGAGAATTGGAAGTAGAGTGAGATTTCCTAAAACCAGACTGGAGAGGGGTGATGGAGGAGGAGTCAAGGAAGGAAAAGCTGAGAAAAAATGTGTTCCTGCAACTTAGCCAGGTGGGAAGGGGATAGATAGGATGGAAGTTACCAGGAGAAGAAGGATCCCCACCTTTATGGAGAGGTATGACAGTAGCCTCCTTCAGAGACAGTTTAAGAGGCAAAGAGAGGATGAGTAGGGTAATGGGAGGAGTGATGGCAAGAGCCAAGAGAAGCAGAAGCTTAGGATCAAGGTCATCAGGGCTCCCTCCATTGTGAGGATCAGGGGCAAGCAGGGCCTTAAGGGAAGTAGGGGAGTGATAGAAAAGAAGGAAAGAGAGAGGGAGGGGGTGCAGAGTGAGGGGGGGAAGGGAGGGGAAAGGAATGAGAGACGGAGAACATGGGTGGTAGGAGTTAAAGGAAGAGGCAACAGCAGGAGGGTCAGAGATAAATGAGTCACTAACCTTGAAAATGGGGGAGAGAAACTGGGTTGGAGCAGACAAAAGGGAATGGGATAGCCTTCCAGAACTTGGAGGGATGATTAATGTTGTTCTGGAGTGTGTATGCAAAATACTCAGATGTTGCAAGTTTGATGGCTTTGGTGCAGGTGTTGTGAAGGAGCCAATAGTTGGCCAAAGCAGCTGGGGAGCCAGTGATCTTAAAGGATCACCAGGCAAGGTCTCTGGTGCAGAGGCAAGCTAACACCTTGGCTGTTATCTGGGAAGATGAGAGCCCCGTACTCTGGTTTTCCTCAAGGATGCATGACAATCCCAGACCACTATAAATATATTTTTTGTCAATATATTGTCGCTGTAGTAATGTTTTACTAATATTTAAACCATCCCAAATACATCTCCAAAAACAGAAAACCAAATCACAGAATACTGTATACATAAAAACAAAAATGTTGTTAAATCACTCTGTGATATGCCAGAACCACATGATGCTGCATCCCCGACTCCTAACCTGGCTTGCGAAAATTTAACAGGATCTGCAAAGATATTGTTCCACTAATTTTCTTTGTGGCTGAACACAGTACTGTAATTTCTTGCCCAGGCCACTGTGGTAGTCGGCAAAGCTGACTGTGGACACCCTGCTTCTCCTTGAGTTCAGTGGTTGGTGTTCACCGTCTCAGCAGTCAGACTGAAACCAAACAAACCATTCCTTAGCTTGTATCTCCAAACACGGAGAGAAGAAAACAGAATATGGAAAGCAGGAGGGCATATACAGTATTCATTAAAGTGAGACTGTTTTCTGTTTATATAGATAGCATCAGAATGCTGTACATCTCAGCAGTTGGCAGTTTGTGCAGCCATAGATTACGAAACAATTTACATCACAAGGATTTAAGAATACATGAGATATACATAAGTGGAAAGGAAAGGGGAAATTGTTTAACTAGGAAAGGCACACTAAGCTAAAGCTTGTTTCCAGGTGCGACCTGGGAGCACAAGGAAGTTAAGTGACTGGCTCAGGGTCCCACAGTATGAAAGAGGGGGCTGTGGGATTTAAACCCTAGTCTCCAGATTTGCAGCTCAGAGTTCTAAACCACTGCACTATACTGCCTCCTGTATCCTGGATCTGGATCCTGGTAGTCAGGGGGAAAGTGATAACCTAGTTCCTGGGAAGCTTGAAGAAGCACAATACTAGTGTTCATGGATAGACTAGGTGGGCCAAATGCCCTTATCTGCTGACAGCATCTATGTATCTGTGCAATTCTGGCTAGAGAGGGGGTAGATGTAGGAAGAGTTCAGGGAGCTGGGGAGGAATCTTGGGCAAGTAACACACTCTGTGACCTTCTCAGAGGTGCTACCTGTCCACAGCAAGAGGGATGGGAGGGACATCCACATCCTTGCATTCAAAAAATGGCTGAAGAAATGGTGTGGAGAGGCAGGGTATGGCTTCACTGGTGACTGGAACCTCACCTGGAGGGATGAAGGACTATATTCTCCAGATGGCCTGCATCTATCCAGGGAAGGTCAAAGGTATCCTCTCTGAAAAGTTTAAGTGCATCCTTTGTAATCATTTACACTTGCCAAGGAGGGGAGCCATAGACAGTCAAGGGGATTATCATAGCACCCCCCCCCCCACAGGACATAACTGAAAGTAATAAGGACCCAATAACTAGCATAATATCTAATCATAAAACTACCATGGTTACAATGGGGGAAGAGAACAGGAGGTGCATCACTAAAGCGGTACAGGGCAAAGACCAATAGACAAGGAATGTTAAGGGGGTACACAGAGTGGAAGGTCATGTGCACAAATGCCCGAAGTCTGGGAAACAAAATCCCAGACCAAACTGCATTGATGGCAGACACAAACCAGGACATTGTGGCAATTACAGAGACCTGGTACGCACGGAACCATGACTGGGATGCAGCCATACCACGGTATACACTTTTTAGAAAGGATAGGGAGGGGAAGAGGGGAGATGGGTTATGTATGTGAAGGAAGGGATTGAAGCTATGCAGGCTCAGGGATCCATGGAAGAAGCAGAAGCACTGTGGGTCACTCTGGAGTCGGGGAACAAAACCATCCATGCTGGAGTAGATTACAGACCTCCTGCGTGGGGGAGAATACTGGGGCTGGTTGCACAGAACTAGGGATACTGTTAAGTCTAAATATGTGGTCCTAAGACTTAAAAGTAGTCTAGCATAAGTCCTTGGTGTGAGACTGTTGCACAAACGAAAACATGGCCTGATTTACGTAAGACTGGTCTAAGCCCAATGTTGCCTAGCAACAGACTAGACAGTAAAATGGACTTACACTGATACTTCTCTCTGTAAAAATCAAGATGGCTGCTATATGCAAGTGTAATTTCTCCTGCTCCAGACTGTGAGTTGAATTTGTGTTATTAGCAGTCATATGTATTTGTTGCTGTTGTTGTTAGCACACAACTTTTTACAACTTTGTAAATATTTTCACAGTGATAATAGTTGTGCTTGTTCTAAAACGTCCCTGATTGTAAACGCTACATTTTCACCTTTTTGCTAAAAAAAAAAGTTTTAAATATGTTTTATAGCACAATGGCGAACCTCTTGTTTCACAGGGAATTAAGTGTTCTGAGTTACACATGGGGGGGTCCATAAACTAACTGCCCTAATAATGGGCTGCATGTGAACTGCATCTCATAGGATGTGCTTCTTGCATTAGCAGAGGGAGGCTACCAGCTTCTATTTATTTTTTATTTATTTTCATAAGAATCAGAAATACCTTGGAGTCATAGACTCTTTTACAAAGGTTCCATGTCACATATAGTAAATCAGATTACACAACAGTTTGTACAGACAGAGCTACAGAAACAAATAAAGTGATTGTTACATAGTAAAAATATGTACAACAGGAATGCAAGGTTAAACATTCAGGATCTATTTCAGTTCGAGACAAATTAAAAAATAGACTGGGAGAGTAACGTCCCAAAGTTAGTGGTCTAGGACCAGTGTGTAGAGGCAAGCCATTGTCAGTAATAGAGGGCCGGGCACCGATTTACATACAGTCAGTCACTTGAGGACAGAAGATGGGTCCTAAGGAGCGTTTTGAAGTGACCAATGCTTTGGTCAAGACACAAGGAAGGGGGTAGGTTATTCATCCACAAAGGTGCCCTGTAGCGAATAATCTTTGGAACTGAGTTGTGCGACAGGAAGGGATGGAGAAACGATGGGTATCTGAGCTACGGGTGTGCTTAGCTTTAGAGTCCAAGGTGATTAAGGAGGTGAGTAAAGCAGGGGAGAGGGCAAGGGTGATCTTTTTAGCTAAGATACAGGTGTGGAATTTTATTCGATTTTCAAGGTTAAGCCAATTTGTGTCCTTATATAGCACACAGGTATGGGTGAGTCTGTCACACCCTAAAATGAGGCGACAGGCTTTGTTTAGCACAAGTCTAAGACTATCTAGGGCCGAGGATCTTACCCAACCAAAAGTCAAAAAGCCATAGTCAAGTAGGGAGAGTACCGAGGAGGAGATAGTAAGTTTGAGGGCCTCAAGGGTAAGGCAGTGTTTATAATGGTGCAAGAGACCAAGCCTAATATTTAGGGCCTTGGACAACTGATGTATATGCTCATGAAAGGTGAGGCCAGTGTTGAGAGTGATGCCCAGGTATTTAAAGGTATGCACAAATTCCAAGGGGGTCAAGGCCGATGATGGCAATTGAGGAAAAAGCCCTATCCTAGAATTCTGTGGGTGTGCAAAGAGCATGGCTTTGGTTTTTTTATAGTTAATAATAAGGCGTTTTGAGGTGAACCAGCTTTCAACAGCGTTGAAGGAGGACTGGAAGGAGTGGTGGAGTTGAGAGAGGTCTGAGCTGGAGGAGAAGATGACAGCATCATCTGCATAGAGTAATAAGTTGGAGGTGCAGGATGCGGGGAAGGAGTTTAGGAAGAGGCTGAAATGGAGAGGACCCAAAATGGACCCTTGAGGGACCCCAGAGAGGCCCGGTGATTTGGAGGATAGTGTATTGCCAATTTTAACTTGAAGGGTCCAGTTGGTAAGATAGTCTGCAAACCAACCCACAGCATCCTGTGAGAGACCCAGGTTGATCAAGGCGGTTTGGAGTAGTGAATGGTGGACGGTGTCAAAGGCCTTAGTGAGGTCAATGAAGACCACACCTGTGATGTAGCCTTTATCCAACGCAGAATGGATGTGTGGTGTTGGCTCAAGCAAGGCCGTAGTAGTGCTGTGCCCTTTGCAGAAACCATGTTGTTGTTTGCAGAGTAGGTCATATTTATTGAGGTGATCAGAGAGCTGATCCGAAGCTATCCTCTCCAATGTCTTGGACGGGGGGGGAGGATGGAAATAGGGTGATAATTATTAGCAGAGGAGGGATCACCCCCTTTAAATATGGGCGTGATAGAGGCAGATTTCCAAGAGGTAGGGAATTTACCTAGTGAGAGGGAAAGGTTTAGAATGTGGGTGAGGGGAGTAAGGACTTCCTTAAGGGAGAGCCAAAGCATTCTGAGGTCCAGGGGGTCGGCATTGGAGGAGGGATGACTAAGGGCAGCGGTGAAGTATGGTTCTGCAGCCTTAGGAGAAATACGGCGGAAGTAAAAGGGGGGGCACTGAGGTGCGGTGCAGGTATGCTAGGAGATGGTGAGTCCTAGAAATTCAGGGGTAGAACATGGCTAAGGATGGAGAAGGCATCTCTGAAAACTGCAGCAATGTGAGTAGGGTCAGAGGTCAAGGACCCATTTGACATGACTTGGGAGGGGACCAGGTTGGGGACCTTACCACAAATTTCCTTAATGTTGTTCCAAAACTTGTGGCTGGAGCCCCAGGATGAGGTTAAGGCTTGCCTGAGATAAGCATTTAAAATAATACCAAAAGTACTTACTTAAATGGGGAAAAAAAGTGTTGCTCAGAAATCAGTTTCTCAGCTCTGTCTACACAAAGGAAACTCACACATATGAGGGAGGGGGTTAACTCTTGAGTTTACCGACATTACTTCTCTGTGGAATAATATGCACAATTGCTGTCTTGCGTGTCCGGTATCTGATTTCCAGTGTGTCATTCCTTATTACTAGAAGGTTTAAAGCATAGTAGTAGCATGCAGATACCCCATAAATTGATTTGTTAACTGTCGGGACTGTGTTGTGGAGCAGAACGCTTGCTTCCCTGCCTATCAACAAAAACTAAAAGCAGTGCGGGAAAGCAGTCACGTTCCAGTGTATGCCGTTCATCTTCATCGTATTCTTTAAGTAAATAAATTCTTGCCCCAGCTAAGTAAAATACAAAGCAAAAATGTCATTCGGTAGCCTATGACATAAAAAAGCCAAGTTAAAATGGACTGCTTCACCCTGCACAGCTATCGTGCTACTTGCTTAAAACAATTTGACTGCTGTCTGATTGCTCAGATAAACGCAGTTAATGACAACCAGTCTGTTTGTTCCTTAAAGGACCCTCCCTTTGTGCTTCAGAGATGAAGACACTTGCTCACTCTGTTCTGGGCTTCTAACAACAATGTGATGGAAACTTTACACACTTTGTTGTGTGTGACTAGATAATTGTTTATGACTGTTGCAAACCTCAAGGATGCAGGAAGTGTTGTATTGCAAAAAAATTAAAAATAAAGACCTCCAGGATTTTGGATGGAGGAACTGTGAGTTTGTTTACTGCTGTATGTGGGCCACAGTTCCCTGTCAGTCTGTCTCTTCAACTACTGCTCGCTTTAGTGATGCAACAGTGGACAGCATAACTCAGTTAAAGAATATGCTGGCTATACGTAGACAGAGTCCATGGAAGCCAGACCAGATATTTACTGCATAATTCAAAAGAGAAAATGGTAGCCAGTCCATGGTACCATGGTATAGCTTACCACTCGCAATGTTGGTGACCCTGATTCCTGCCCAGAGTCTGGGTTATTGGGTAATTGGCTAGAGGAAAGGGAAACGTGCGTTTGATGGACTGCTTTCCTCTGAGGTGGAATGGGAGTGGTGCCAAGTATTTGCCTGTGCCCTGGCAGTAACTGGTGATCAGACAATGGGGGACCACAATGCAGAAGGTGGAGGTTGGGCAGATGTCCAATATGCTGCACAACACCACCATTAACATTAGTACACCCTGCTCCTCTACACCATGTGTGAATAGAGGGAAAATTGAAAATAACCTTGACTGTTGGCCCACTTACTGCTAACAGTGGCAATTATCCAGGTTTGGTAACAACCCTAGGTTGTCAGAGGGCCAACCATGGAAGGTGTGTTGAGTGTCCCATAGGATGCTGTCATCCAGAGAGGGAAGGGGATCACAAATTCTGCGCACCCCCACCTGGGTAATCATGGGTGGCAGTGCAGGTAAGGTGCAGCATCTGGGTTAGGAGACAGCCGATTGGTTGGATGAAGGTACATTCCTTGTGTGACCATGTCCATCTAAGCCAGTGTCACTTGGGGGGAGGATCTTGGTGAGGGGGAAAAGGGAAAAATGCAGGCAAGCACTATGACAGCTCCCTGAAGCCTGCAGACTCTGTACCCCACCAGCCCAGGCTCACCCCTGGGGTCCCAACTGTAACATTTTTGACTGACCTGGCTCAGTCTGAGGACCGCCACCATGGGGAAGGAATACCAAAGGATACCACTCCAAGAGGCAGGTAAGTAGGAGATAGCTAGGTTGACAGTTTGGAGCTGCACAGGGCTCTCAGAAGGGACAAATCAGGCTTGGGGAGGGGGGTAAAGAGAAGGTAGAAAAGAAAGAAAATCACCCTGGCTCGGGGGGGGGGTTGTCATCATCCCTGCCCACAGTGCAACAAGGACTACCAAGGGAAAGGACCACAATCACTCAGGTCAACTGACACGGCATAGCCCCAGTATCGGTCGCTCTCACCTTGAATAGTGTCTTGAAGGGACCTGATCTGTCACAGCCAGTGCCACACTGCTGATAGGCACTATAAACATTGCCAGGAGCCAGGTTGGCACCAGATCGTAACAACAAGGTGTCCACTGAGGAAGACTGAGATTACAGCATTGGCACCACTACCATCAAGGATGAGGACCGGATGTCAAGACAGATACCCCCTCCCCCCCACCAGTACCCGGCCATGACAATATTGTCCACTGGGTAAGACTTAGCATATAGCATCAGTCCCACCACTGGGGATGGGAGACCAGACATCTCAGATGATGCCATCTTGTTCACCAGCATGAAAACAGTGCCAGAAGCTTGGATGGCACCAGGCCATGACACTCGGGTGCACACTGGCTAAGACCAAGTGTATATCTTTGGCCTCAACACCGGGTACATGTGGTGTGCAAGATAAGCAGAGACCGGGAGATTTGCAGCTTGCTACCCAGAAGATGCTAGCTGTTGACCAGACCCCCCCCCCAGGGCCTCCAACGCCTTGGCAGGGCAAGGTCGAAGAGGACCCTGTGCTTCATTGGCAGCAAAGATGCTAAGAGACCCAGGGAAAAGGCCCAGAGACTGTACCTCACTACTTGCACAAACAATATTGGGGATTTGGGCCCAGGGACTCCTCCCCCACAAACTAGACCTATGGAAAAGATTCTTAATTTGTTTTAATACATTGTCCACTGGTCACTATGGAAACTAGCTCACTAGTTCACCAAGGATATTATATAAATCTCCCTGGGATTATTCTAGTCACTGGACTGCCAGTGATAAATGATTTAAATAATTCCAGGCCATTAACCCCCCCAAAAAAACTCCCTAACCCACCTAGGATACAACTTCTACTCATTAGCAACTAGGCCATCTAGGTGGCATCGGCATTTTTTCTGAGACTCTCCACTAGCGACATTTTCTCTTCTCTATTCTTATCTGTTTACTAATTTTATTTCTTTCTCTTTTTCTCTAGCTTCTTACTTTTCCATAACAGTAACTTTTTATCTAAAGCTCCCCTTTTTTATTACAATATGGTTCTATACCCCCTTTATATCTCTCTTCTCTTGCTATCGTGTTTTCACCATATTAACCTGTTTTGGTTCTCTTCATTTTAACAGGTCTGATAGGATGCTGACTACTTCCCTGTCAGATAAGTTTTACTTTATGTTTAACCTGTCCTGTCTTTCCTATTTACTCCCTAAGAACTACAGATCCTTTTTGATGCCTTTCCTGTATTTTATAGGTCTGACGGACGTCATTCCTTCACGATTCCTGCATCAGGCTCCCTAGTACCAAGTTAAGAGACCCTCTGTATATTAAACAGAGTAAAAGCTGTCCAACAGCTAGGTGTGCTGTGTGTGCTCAGAAAAATAACAGAACAGTACCTAAATTCAAGCACTACCCTCCTTCATAAAACACACAGTGAGTAATGAAAATTCAAATCAAAATGTTTTATTAATAATAGTACCAGGAACTTTTACCAATAGATCGGTAGGCTGGTGTGAATAAAACTTATTCATTAAAATATTTATTGACTCCCTATGTGTTTTATGATGGAGGGTATTGCTCGAGTATGAGGAGCGACCTTCTGCATATTACCTGCACTTGTTGGGTTAACTGTAGCAGTTCGACTGCACTTGTTAGAGAGAAGGAGGGAGTAAGTGTGTGTGTGTAAGGTTAAACATATCACAGTACCTTTCTTTAATAACACTTTTTGCCTTGGTGGTCATCACAGGTGGGCTCTCAGTCCTGTCCCTGCCTTACCTGTTGAGCTTCCATCTCCAATGAATGTCCTCCCTCCAAAAATAATAAACAGGGTCATTTCCAACACTGTATAATGTATAATGTTGGAAACTACCCCTACAGATCATTCCATCTGTTACACAGGCTGAGTTCTATCCACGATTGTACACAATACTGTTGTGGTAAATTATGCCACACTTAACCAAACAGGGCTGGACAAGTGTAGCACCTTAGTAGATTACTGATGCAGGATCACTTCGTTTTCTAGAAGAGCCAGCTAATGTCAGAAGAGTGAAACACAGAAACATAAAATTTGATGGCAGATAAGGACCGCTTGGCCCACCCAGTCTGCCCATTTCCCTACCTAATGGATAAGCTGCAGATCCTAGTTAACCAGCAGTCGACTTCCTCCTACCCCACCCCCTAGAATTGCCTTATGACTGTCCCATGCATGCTTGAATTCCACCACTGTTTTTGACTCCATGACCTCCTCCAGAAGGCCGTTCCATGCATCCACAACCCTCCCTGTGGAAAAAAATACTTCCTTACATTACCTCTAAGCCACCCCCCCATCTTCAAATTGTGCCCCCTTGTTTTTCCATACCTCCTTTTTTGAAAGATGCTACCCTCTTGAACTTTGTTGATTCCCTTGAGATACTTGATAGAAAATTTCATGTCCCCCCTCTCCCTCCTTTCCTCGAGGCTATACATATTAAGCTCCTTAAGTCTCTCTTCATATGTCTTTCAGTGCAGACCCAGCACCATTTTAGTTGCCCTCCTCTGGACAGCTTCCATCCTGTGTCTTTGCAGAGACTGGGTCTCCAGAACTGCATACAGTACTCCAGATGGGGTCTCACCAGCGGTCTGTACAGAGGGATAACAACTCCCTGTTTTCTACTGGTGATGCCTCTCCCTATGCATCCCAGTATCCCCCAGCACTCTTTACTGCCCTCTCACATTGCTTGCCCACCTTTAGGTCATCTGATATGACTATCCCCAGGTCCTTTTCCATTTTTGTTGTTAGCATCTCACCCCCAATTGTGTACTCTTCCTCTGGGGTTTTGTTTCCCAGGCGTGTTACCTTGCACTTCTTAGCATTGAATCTAAGCTGCCATACATTTGACCATTCCTCTAACCTTGCCAAGTCCCTTCTCATCCTTTCCATCCCACCTTGTGCATCAGCTCTGTTGCAGATCTTTGTGTCAGCTGCAGAGACATACCTTTCCTTCCAGTCCCTTTGCAATGTCACTTATAAAGACATTGAAGAGGACCGGTCCTAATACTGAACCCTGTGGTACCCCAGTAACGTCCCTTTCTTCAAAGTGGACTCCATTTACTATTACTCTCTGTCCTATTCTCCAGTCAATTCTTTACCCAGGCTATCCTCTTTGGGCCCAAACCCAGGCTGGTTAACTTGTATATTAATCTTTTTTGTGGGACTGTGTCAAATGCCTTGCTAAAGTCTAGGTAGGCCATGTCCACTGTCCCTTCCTGATCTACTACTTTGGTCACCCAGTCAAAGAAATCTATTAGATTTGTCTGGCATGACCTTCCCGCTGTGAATCCATGCTGCCTTGGGTCTTGTGCCTCTCTGACCTCTAGATACTCAAATTCTTTCCTTCAGAAGTGATTCCATCATTTTCCCTATCACTGAAGTTAAACTAGTTTCCTGCTTCTGCCCTGCTCCCACCTTCGTGAAGGGCAATCACATTTGCACCTGCGGATATTCTTCTCACACTCCACCTCCCTGCCTGCCAAAACAATACTGAGTCCAGGAACCCCCCATGCCACCACCACCATCACTAGACCCCAGGGAAAAGGCTCTTATTTTGTTTTAGAAAATGAGTAAATGAAAACTCGATTCCTTATTGGCTGAAACAGCCTGGTACCCGGACAGTTATTTCTTAATGACGCCTGGTGAAAAATAAGTGTCAATTCAGGGTGCCCCATTACTTGTGCAGGTCTTGGGCAACTCAATTTGCAAACTTGCCAGTTGCTATGATGTTTTTTGTCTTGCTTAGCGAGATTCACCAGTCGGCATTGCTCCATACCCCTAACAAATCCTCGCGCACAGCTTTCTGAACTCGGCCCTCACTTCTACTCACAACGTGACACTAACTCACTTTCTTCTTGGTCACAGGTGTGAAAATATTTTTTCTTGGCTACCAGCTTGCCTGACTTCATTTGGTATGTAACTCCCAAGCCCCGACATTTTGCCTGTGTCTGTCCCACTCACGACAAGTCCACTGACTGTCACAGTAAAAAAAACTGAAATCAAAAGCAAAGCAAAAAAAAATAAACATAATCCACTTTTGTTTCTTATCACAGACAAGTTTCTCCCACTTCAACTGGGGGGCAAGAGCGGGTGTGCACCAAGATAACCATGACAACCACCTTAAAAGCTTAAATTTCAGAGGCTGCACAAGGACAAGAGTCCCCACGGTAACAACCCCACAAAAAGTCATGCAAATACAAGCAGAGGGACTATTTTATTATACATTAAATCAAACATTTAAGAATTTAAACATCTAAACATAAAATTATTTTTTTTAAACATTAAATACAGTGGCCCATTTTCTAAGTGTAATAATACACTCCAGGGTGGTTGTTATGGGATATTACTGACCTTCCACAAGCAATAAGGCCCTCAGCCTCATTATGCCCCTGAGCAGTCCATTATATCCCAATAATGCCCACCCTGTCAGGTATTATTACTTACTTAATACATTGGATAATTACCACCAAGGAAACTAGCCTACTAGTCCACCAGTGGTATTATATAAATCATTGATCTCCCTTGGACAACTCTAGCCCTCAGGCCAAAACCATGGCAAAATGCACACCCCCTACTAAGGACTCTTTATCCTTGGGGTTTCAGCCTCATGCTCCTCCTCGGAAGCCTTTGCTGACACTTAAGGAGCCTACTCCCAGCCAAATGATACTGCTTGGACATGTGACAGAAGCCACTGTGACTTTTCCAATTCCACGCTTGTACATGAGGATTCCCCAATTGATCCTCTGAGTCCAATGGGACCAGTACATGAATGAACTGGAGCAGCTGGTGGCAGTATCCATTCCAGTGCACCAGACTTTGGCTTGGTGGTTGGACCCCTCCAGTCTTTCCACAGGGGTCCACTTTTGACAGGAGTCTCCTTAACAGGTCCTGACTATGTATTCATCCAGCCTGTGCTGGGGTGTACATGGGACAGACCATCGGACCCAGAGAACTTGGGACACTCGATCTTTCTCCTCCACAGCTTACCCCCTGTGACCTGCTCACTCCGTGAACATAGGTCGCTGGCATGGCAGGAAGTAAGGTAGGATGCCTCAGCCCTCCACACCACCGGGCCAGCCTAGTGGAATATATTTTTTTTAGTTGCCATTACCTCTAATTGAAGGATTTCTGGGCTTCAGGCACTGGTGTGTAAAGGGCCTTATCTAGGGTTTCACAAGGACAGGGAATCCTTGTGGACAAATCCTATGTTTTGCCCATAGTAATGTCTGAGTTTACACTGAATTAGGACATTCATTTACCTGTTTACTACCCAGAGTATTCCAGTTGAGGGGAGGCTCTACTTCATACTCTGGATGTCCACCGGGTACTTCATTATTACTTGGATCATATCTGTGCTGTCCAAAGGTCTGAACAGCTTGATTGTTTCTTTCTTTTTTTTTTTTTTTATTTAGTTGTTTAACCAGGTATAGCACACAAGCTGAAAGCTTTTTTACAGGAGCGACCTGGAAGCACAAGGAGGTTAAGTGACTTGCTCAGGGTAAACTCTTTCACCTCGAGGACTGAAGGGGCTCCAGTTTTTAAGCAGATTTTGTCCAAATGGCTAGTTAACTGCATTGTTTATTGTTACTGAAGGTATGACAAGCCTGTGTCTGACTAATCAAAGGCCATTCTTCCAGGGGTATGGCTTGCCTTTGCATCTATTCATGTATTTGTTGCTTCTTAAATCCCAAACCTTTGCACCTGGTGCTTTGCCGCTTTAGTTGGTTTTTGGATTAGGTGGGTAGTGATAGGCAGGGCCAGTCAGTGAGTTAGTAGTAGGAGTTATTTATTTTTTTTATTTTCAGGGAGGGCATTCTCATAGTCCACAGATCAAAATCCTATCTTTTTGGAGTTGTTGCAAGTTGTGGGCATCAGCTGGTTGATGAGGTGTGGTTCCCAGACCAGGAGACTTTAATGCATGGATAGACGATGAATCTTCACATTTCGGTTATGACCTCCTCCAGTTAATGCAATCTCTGGACCTCTCACAAGCAGTTTCTGCTACCCACCAGCTTGGCCACACACTTGATCTGGTGTCCCAGCAGGGTCTTGAGGTTCATAACCTTAAGACTGATTAGGTCATCTGGTGTGATCATTACACCATGGAGTTCACATTTGGGCCCCCCCTGAGAGTCCCTCCCCTGTGGAAATGGTGAGCTATCATCCCTTTAGGGGCTTGGACTAGGCAGGACTCTTGACGGAAGCTGATTTTTGTAAGGTTGCCGCGGTATGTGTGATTGGCATCAAGGAGGTGGTCACTACTTATAACAGGGTGGTTTATGATGCTCTCAATGCCATTGCAGCAGTCCGTTTGTGACCCAGATCTTCACACATGAGATCCCCTTGGTTTGATGGGGATCTCGATGTTGAAGATCAGGGGTTGGAGATTTGGGCATCGCTGGTGGAAGACCCGGCTGTAGGCTGACAAGCTGGCCCTGAATGCCCACTATGGTGAGTACCAAGGGGCAATCTCCCGTAAGAAGGCAGAATTCCTATCCAGGGAGATTGCTGCAGGGAGGAACAGACCTTCTCAACTGTTTTGAACTGTAGACTGGTTTTTACACCCAGCCTTTCTGCAGCTGAAAAAAGCGCTTTCAACCACTTTATGTAAAGAGTTTGCTCTGTTCTTCTCCAACAGAGTTCTTGCCATCTGATTGGGGATTCTGCCAGTTAGGCTTTTGCCTAGCAGTGGTTGGGCTGGGGGGAATAGAGGCTCTCCACCTATCTGGGAAGAGTTTAGGCCAGTTGAGATGTCCGGAGTGACTAAGGTGATCGTAAAGCAGAAGCACACGTTTTGTGAACTGGCCCCAGCCCCGACATGGTTCTTTGGAGGCAGTATAGCGCAAGGGGTTAAAGCTCTGAGCTGCAGATCTGGAGACCTGGGCTTGAATCGCACAGCTGCCTAGGTGCATACTGTGTGATAATGAACAAGTCACTTAACTTCCTTGTGCTTCCAGATTGCATCTGGAAACAAGCTTCAGCTTGCTACTCCTGGTTCAACAATGTTCCCTTTCCCCTTTAATGGAATGTGTTGAGGTTGTTGGCCCAGTGTTTGCCAAGATTGTCAGGTGCTCGATGGTGGAAGGAGTTCTCCCAGTTGCCTTAAAAAAGGCACTGGTTAGGCCCCTCCTGAAGAAATTTTCTCTTGACCCTGATGTCCTGACGAATTACTGTCCTATCTCCAGTCTGCCTTTTTTGAGCAAGGTTGCTGAGAAGTTGGTGACTCAACAGCTCGAGGATCACCTGCTGTCCTGTGACATTTATGAGCCATTTCAGTCAGGTTTTTGAGCCAGACGTAGCATGGAAACATCTCTAGTGAAGGTGCATAATCTGCTCGGGGCTAGAGATAGAGGAGACAGGTCAATTCTTGTACTCCTCAATTTCTCCTCAGCTTTTGACACTGTGGATCACATTGTGTTATTGGATCAGTTCTAAAAGTTTTGTGGACTCACCGGCACTGTCATCAGGTGGTTTGAGTCTTATCTCTCAGACAGGGTACAGCGGGTGGTGATGGGGAATTTCACCTCCTCCCCAATACTTCTATCTTGTGGAGTGCCACAGGACTCGATCCTGTCACAGATGTTGTTCACAGTGTATATGTTGCTCCTGGGTCTGATCATTCTACAATACAGTGTGGAGTTTCACTGCTCTGTGGATGATACCCAACTGCATTTGTCATTTGCTCCTGGAACATCAAGAGCTGTGGATGTGCTCAACAGCTGCCTGGCTAAAATCAATGACTGGATGGCTTCCAGCTGGCTAAGACTCAACTCTGCTAAGTCGGAGGTGCTGGCAATTGAGCCAGGTTGAGAGCATAATGGACTGCTGTCTGGGGCAGCTTCCGGTCTTGTGCTGGGATCTGCTGCATTGACAGTTTCCACGAGGGTGTGGAATCTGGGCGTTACCCGTGACAACAGGCTGGCTTTTGAAGATCAGGTGCTGTCTGTTGTCAGTAGTGTTTTCTTACTACAGAACATTGCCAGGATTAAGCCTCTTGTTCTGCCTGAGGACCTGCTGACACTGGTGAATGCCTTTGTCTCCTCCAGACTCAACTACTGTAATGCTCTTTACTTCAGGGTCACAGGAGGGAACCTTTGCAGACTGTAACTAGTGTAGAATGTGGTGGCTCGGTTACTGACTGACCTTTCCAGGCTTAGTCATGAGACCCCTGTCCTGTGCACTCTGCACTGGCTGCCAGTCAGGTGGAGGGTCCTTTTCAAGGTGGGCGTCTCATCTATAAGGCCCTGAATGGACTGGACCCTGGCTATCTGTCCAAGCTCCTAACACCTGTGACCTCTGCCTGCTTCCTCCATGCCTCTTCGATGGGCCTCCTAGCTGTTCCCAGGGTATGGCTCAAGACTTCTGGGGATCGTGCTTTCAGAATCTCTGGGCCATCCCTGTGGAACACTTTACCATTTGCAATCCGGGAGGCCCCTTCAGTGGAGGCTTTTAAGCGGAGGCTAAAGGCACACCTTTGACCTGACATTTAATGAATCCTGAATTTTATTATGTATATTGTCAGTCAAATTATGTGGCTATAAAAAAAGAACTGGCTTTGGGTGGGAAGGTGGAGGAGTGGGAAGGAGGGCAATTAGTAAAAAATCTGTAGTTCTGGACTTTCTTGTTCTTCAACCAGTTCTTTTCTGCCAAAAACAGTCGGAAGCTGTAATAGGAGACATCTGCTTTTGTACACCTAAGCTGCTAAGCCACACCCCGAATTAGATTCACTCTCTGCTCTCAGTAAAATAAGCTGATACTGACCCCTTCCTCAGAAAAAACGCACTTTTTTTTTTTACTTAAATGAGACCCCCTTCTTCTAATAAAGTATCTGTTTGCCTAATCCAAACGGGTACTACTCCTGCTGAGGAAGAAGTGATTAATTAGTAAAAAATATGTAGTTCTGGGCTTCTGTTTCTTGCTTTGCAACCAGTTCTCTTCTCAGATAATACAGTTATGTAAGAACTTGGAGCATGTCTGGCTTGTACTCTTGGGGATGGGGGACTCCCAGCTTAGGCCCCACAATGGAAGGAATCTAGGGGAATCCAAGTCCCCGGGAAGAGGGGTGGTGGCAGCCAATCATGGGAAGCAGGGACAGTGCTCATCAGCCACCCATCTGAGTGGAGGACAAAATCCTTTATGGCAAAAAAAAAAAAGAATATCAAATATTTTTTCATGGTACAGTACAGATAGGCTATGGGAAATAGCGTCCCTAAAGCAGGAAATCAATGTACTCAGGAATATATAATTTTTAATTTGCAATATTCAGAATGGTTTCCTACAATAAAGTCCCACAATTAACTATGACAGGATAAGCCTACTAACAACAAATAAGCCTGGCACATAGGAGGCTTAAATTAAAGTTTCTAAATAAGACCAATAGAGTGCAAGTCAATTGTAGTGCAACAGACTTAACATTTTTAAGTCGGCCTTGCCTTTGTAAGACCAAAAACAAGTCCTAAAGACAGACTTGACTCTTTTGTGCAACTGGCCCCAGATCTAATATTGGCAGAGGCCATCCATAAAATGGCAGCCAAAGGGGAGTACTACTAATGGGTGACTTCAACATGACAGATGCAGATTGGAATACCCAGACTGCAAGTACAGCAAGGAGCCGGATCCTCATGTCTGCCATATATGGGGCAAACATAAGGCAGCTTGTGGTTGAGCCCACCTGGGAGGGAGCTGCACTGGACTTAGTGCTGACAAATGGGGAAAGAACCATGGATGTTGTGGTGGGCAGTCCCCTTGGTAACAGTGACCACAGAACTGTGTGGTTTAGAGTCAACACATTGGCAGAAGAAAGCCATGCAAAGATTAAGGTCCTAGATTTCTGGAAGGCCAACTTCATGGAGATGGGGGAACAGCTCAAAATTGCCCAGGCAGTAAAAGATATGGGGGGAAGGGTAGAAGAATGGTGGCTTAGGTGCAAGAGTTCCATAGCAAGAGTGACAAGTCAATGTGACAGACTGCTTAGCAAAAGAAAGAAGTGGCTGCTGTGGTTCTCTAAGTCGGTAGACAAGAAAGTGCGAGAAAAAAGTAAGGCTTTCAGGGAATGCAAAGGGACACAGAAAGAAGACTGAGTGAAATATCTGGAGAAGCAGAGAGAAGCTGGGAAAACTGTCGGAAGCCCTAAGGCAAGAACACAGGAAAGAACAGCGCAGGCTATTAAGAAGGGAGACAAGACCTTCTTCCATTATTAGCGAGAGGAAGAAGACCGGAAATGGTATTGTTAGGCTAAAGAAGGAAAAGGGTTGGTGGCTGGAGGATGACCTTGAAAGAGCTGAGATACTGAATAAGTATTTTTGCTCAGTATATTTACCAAGGAAGAAGCAGGGGAGGGGCCAAGATGCATGAGGAAAGATTTATGGGGGGAGAGGTGGACACTAGCCCATTTACAGTGGATAGAGTCTTGAAAGAACTAGGGAAAGTAAAGGCAGACAAGGCAGTGGGGCCAGAAGGGATTCACCCTAGAGTTTTGAAGGAACTTGGGGAAGTCCTAGCAGGTCCTCTGGCATTCTCTTGAAACAATCACTAGAGATGGGGAGGTACCTGGGGACTTGAGGGGGCAGAGTTGGTCTCCCTGCACAAGAGTGGAAGTAGGGAGGAGGCAGGTAATTACAGACCTGTAAGCTTGACCTCAGTGGTGGGGAAGCTGATGTAGTCCCTGCTTAAGGAGAGGGTAATGAAGTTCCTGGAGTCAAGCAGTGCAAGAGACCCAAGGTAGCATGGATTTACTGAGGGAAGGTGCTGTCAGATTAATCTTATCGATTTCTTTGACTGGCTGACCAGGGTAGTGGATCAGGGAGGGGCTGTGGATGTGACCTACCTGGATTTCAGCAAAGTCATCGACACCGTTCCACATAGAAGGTTGCTTAACAAATTGGGAAATCCGAATGTGGGCTCTAAAGTGGTAAAATGGGTTGGAAACTGGCTAAAAGGCAGGACCAGAGGGTGATAGTAAATGACATAAAAATCAGAGTTATACCATCGCCACATCGAAACCCCAACAGTGAAGACCACCACAGCAACAGGATTTGGCCAAAATCTGCCTGTCACTGTGATGGACTCTGCATGGCCAGGGGACTGTCTTGCAGGGTGTTTCGCTCCCCCCCCAGTCCAACTCTGACTTGGAGTTGGAATCCTAGAGATTGAGGTTCAGGGGGCACATCCCCCAGATGGAAACAGGAGGCATCCCTGACAGTGCATTGCTGACACTCAGCAATGCAGCTGTTGCTGTCTGGGATGTCTCCATAGCCACTATTGCTGCGGCATGGTAGAACCAAAATCAGAAGAGGGGGAGGTGACCAGTGGGGTGCCACAGGGATCGGTGCTGGGTCCAGTCCTATTCAATGTCTTCATAAGTGACATTGCAGAGGGACTGGAGGGGAAAGTATGCCTGTTCGCAGATGACACCAAGATCTGCAACAGAGTCGACACATAGAAGGGGCTAGATAAAATGAGAAATGACCTAAGACTACTTGAGGAATGGTTAATGGTTTGGCAGTTGGGTTTCAGTGCTAAGAAGTGCAAGATAATGCACCTGGGACACAGGAACGCAAGAGAGGAATACAGGATAGGGGGGCTGGTTCTAGCCACCACAAGTCAGAGACAGATCTAGGGATTATCACAACTGATGATCTGAAGTTGTCCAAACAATGTGAAAAAGCAGTGGGGAAAGCAAACAGAATGCTGGGGTGCTTACGAAGGGGCATAACCAGTAGGAGGAGCAAAGTGGTGATGCTACTGTACAGATCACTGGTGAGGCCTCATCTGGAATACTGTGTCCATTTCTGGAGACTGCATCTCAGGAAGGACATAGACAGAATGGAAGCAGTCCAGAGAAGAGCAACACAAATGATGCATGCACTGCACCAGAAGCCTTATGAGGAAAGACTCAAGGAACTTAACATCGATTCACTGGAAGAGAGAAGGGAGAGAGGGGATATGACAGAGACTTTCAAACACCTTAGAGGAATAAACAGGGTACAGGAGTGAGAAGCATATTTCAGAGAAGAAAGTGCACAAGGACATAACATGTGGCTGGAGGGAGGGAGGCTTGGGGGAACGCTAGGAAGTATTTTTTTCACAGAGAGGGTGGCAGATCCATGGAACAGCCTACCAGTGGAGGTAGTGGAAACAGAAACAGTATGGGGATTCAAAAGTGCATGGGATGAGCATAAAGGACCCCTGGTGTACAGCAGAGTGACGGAAAGGCAGTCCAGATAAGAGTAGGGATTGCCAAACCAAGTAGGAAAATGGGCAGACTAGGTGGACCGGTTGGTCCTTATCTGCCATCATATTCTATGTTTCTATGTAATTCAGATTCTTGAATAACTTATACTTTACCCTAGTTCAGATGTACAAAATGGTATTCATCCAGAATGACCTGTGTATTACATGTAAAAGAGAAAAACGAGATCTCATTCATAGCTTTTGGGGCTGTGAGAAAATAAATTATGGGATGACATTTTTTTTTTTCTTTCTTTCAAGAAAGCTCTTCAGTTTATAGCAATTGGAACCTGGAAACCTGTTTAATTGGCTTCTTCAATTAAAACCAGGTAAACATTTTTTATAGCACTGATTTCTATGGCTACTAAAAAATCAATTCTGAAGTTATGGCTAGAAAATAGCCCCACCCTGTGATGAATGGGAAATGGAGTTTATAGAGCCCTTTTGAATGGAAATGTCTTCACATGGGGTATTATATGGATTAACTAGCTTTTTCTCAAGCAGGTGTGTTAGCTACGAGTGGTTGTTTACACCCAGACTGGAAAGATCACAACTGATGGCATAAATTGGAACGCTTCTTTTGTAACCACCTCAATTAACCTAAGTAACCAGATAAGCTATAATTCTTTTGCAATTATTTTTTAAATTCAAAGTTTATTAAAGATTTTCCAAACCAAGCAAGATTCACACCAGTGAAATTGAACATAGCATATTATTTTGCAGTTCTTACTACACACTCCTTTTGTTTCATTTGTTTATTGGTCTTTTTTTTCTTTTGTCTTTCTTTTCTTTCTGTATATCATGGTTATCCTCTCACTTTTTTAAGTTAGGGTTATTTTAAGGTCACTGGAACATACAGTACACTTATAGCTAGGTAAGCAAGGAACAGATTATTTCAACAAAAGTTGCCTCAGAGGTAGTGCTGCTTTGGAGGCAGGCGTTACAAATGGGGTTGTCACCCAGGCAGGGCTTTAACCTCTACAGCTAAAGAGATGAGCTGCATATCTGTGCCAGCTCAGTGGTGTAATGGAAGGGTCTGCAGCCTGATTAAACAAAAGACTGTGGCTCCAGTTTTCAAAACATCTGGAATGTCAGAGTGCTTGCGTCAAGTAGAAACTGGCACAGGGAGCTCTTTGTGCCGCATCTTGCACCATTCCTAATTTTGTAACACCTGTCTGTGCCACTTAGGGGATCATCTGTGCCAACTGGGCTTATGCTGTCCTTCCACTGGTCACACTGGTATGCTATGGTGGAAGGGGGCTTGCACCAGGGCAGCACTGCAGCATCCCCATGGTGGGATTTTGGAAGATCCCTCAAAGGGCGCATGGTCCTCTGCTGTTAGATCAACCCTGAGCTGGTCTAACATGCCATGCACCACCCTTGGAACCATTGCTGTGTGGGGAGTGACCCTGTGCCCCCACTGATGATGGTGTCCTCACAGCCTCTGACACCTGCTAGACCACCACTGGAGAGGCCGGTGGTCCATGGCAGGTAGTCTCCTTGGAGCCCCCCCGGGTAGCACCCACGCATCTTCCCCCATGTACCTGCACTGTGCAGTGGTGGCTGTGCCTTGGCCCAGTCGGGGCTATTGCCTCCCCCTTTCCCCATCCCACCCCATCCTTTCCCTCTGTTTGCTGTATCCCATCCACTGTGACCGGTGAGCCACCAGGGTGACTGGCTGGCAGGTTATCACTGGCCACTACTGCTGCAAGTTCTGCAGCTTCTGGCATTCCCTTCCCATGCACCATTTACTGGGCACACAGGCTGGCTTGTGACAAACTTGGGGACTTTGATGATGGGACTCCTCTTCTTCCAAAATCTGCCACAGGGTTTGTGGTGCACCTGAGTTTGCTGCAGATGATGATTTGGCACACAGTGAGCCAGTCTAGTACAGCTTTGAAAATGGGTACCTGCGAGTTAAAATCCAGACAAGATCCCCTCAGTTTTCTTGTCAAAATTCCACTAGAGTGTGATCCATGGTGGCATGGAGTTAGAATAGTAAATATACAGGGAAAGTATCTTAAAAGTCAGAAAGAATAAGTGCTGTCCCCAGGGCAGGGCAGCCCTAGAGGCAACTTTCTTTGAAAGAGTGGTCCCTTGCTGCTAGGCAATGAGGATTATGAAGAAAGTATGCTGGGGATGGATTTCTTTGTGTTCTGAAATGTTTAGTCAACAGATTGACTATTTTATGTAATAGAAAGCAAAAATGGTCAGCGAAGCCTATTCAGAGATTGGTGTTCTTATTATCGGCGGTGGTGAGTGCCCAAGTTTTGCTGTGCTAAGTATTTTATGTACTGTAACTTTTGAGATTGACTAAGTTGCTGATTTCACAATACCATGAAGTGAATGCCCGGGTGCCACTCTCAAATCCTACGCCTAAGTATCTCATCCACCCCTCATTCCTAACAACAAAAGCCTAGGACCTATAAGCCTAGTTCTCTTAATCCGAGATGGTCCTGCCTATTCTTTACATTTTATCTATTCTGGCCTCCCTCTTGGCTGCCTACTCTTTCACCCCAGTTTCTAACCTATTCCTTAATACCTTATTTTTTATCATTTAGGTATGAACTCTTACTTAGTGGAGACTATATGGGATTGTTGTCTCTTCTCATTCCAGTAAAGCTTATCTTTATGTACCTTTGCATGTTAATATGTTGACCGGTATGTATAGGCCCATATTGACCGGCACCTTCGCAATGTTTTTTTTTTTTCCTTTTGCACCGCTGTCCAATGTAATTGTAATCTTATGAAGTGTACTGTATTGTATTAATGCCCAGGACCACCTTGATAATGAGCTTGCTCAATGTGTTCATGCCTGGTTAAATAAAGTGATTGATTGAATGTGTGTGTTTGAAGGGAAAACTCAGGAAGCTTAATGACTTGAGGCTCCTATAGCTCATGTGGTTAAGAGCATGCTACAGATTGGCAAGGTCCCTGGATTAGAGTCCCAGTAGGGGATCACACTTTTCCTTTCATTTCTACAATTGAATTTTTGTGTATTTTAATAGTCATTGTACAGATGTGACAGCCAGGATGAAGCACAGAAATGCTGCAGTTTATTGCAGGGCCATTGCAAGTCAATGGTAATTAAGCCCTTTTGTCATGGGCACTGGGTCTATACAGTGCCAACAATAGCGTCGGCATGGTGCGTACAGTAAAAATGGTGTAAATTTCTTTTGTGAGAATGGAGCCCCTCTGAACCCCCATCTTTAGGATTCTCACTCTGAGGGGGAGTGGATCCCAGGGAAAGTAAAAATTTGTGGGGCTATTACAGACCCATGTGTTAAAAAAAAAAAAAAAAAAAATTATGTCCCGAGGAATGCTAAAAGGTTGGAGACCAGGATTAGAACCCTGGTCTCCACTAGTGCTGGTTGAGCTGTTCAATATCCCCATCCCTCCATGTCATGGGAGCAGCTCAGCCAGCCTCCTGGCTCCTGGTGCTCTTATCTTTCAGCACCCCGAACAGCGACCAGGGGAGTGCTTACAGCAAGTGCTGTAAAATCCCCCTCGCTGTCCATGTGAGTGCTTACAAGACTAGCACTGTATAGTGCTGTGCTATTCTGGTAGCGCTCACTTGACAGGGGTACCTTTGTCATGCAGGATTTTGTGACATGTCATTTCTGCAAATTACTGCACTTCATCATGACTTGACTCCACTGATTGTCTCTGTTTATTTGCTGGAATAGGATTGTGTTTGAGGTTGAAATTTAATAAAAACATCAATAACAAAAGATAAACAAGAGCACAGTAACATAATGAAGACTATGAATTGTACTACATGGTGGGTGAGAAACAACAAATATTTGGTAAATGCTAGCATAAATACAGTTATAAGGGTACACCATCACCAAAAAATATAAAAACAAATTTGTTACTAATGGAGACGGCACTGAGTTCACAAATAAAGCTAAATTTATGGGTACAGTGATATCAGTAGACTTGAGCTGGTACTCCCAGGTCAGTTATATAGTATTTAAAGAAAATAAAGATATTTATTTTTGAAGAATGAGGGCGGGGGAGGCTAAGTTATTGAAAGAGAATCTGAAGTTTATAAGAGCCTAATTAGCCTAAGTGTACACTACAGCTGCCCAGTCTGGAATTCAGGCCTCGGTAAAGTTGACAGCAAGGTCCCTAAAATGTTGCAGAAGATGGTCTGCCATATGTTGAATGATGCATTAAATTACAAACAAGGCTAGTTTTGAAATTGCCTACCCTGGGTAAATGATGAGAATCCATTATTCAACATTGTCTTGATAAAGCCCACAAACTTCATAAATTGATCTGTCTAAACTCAGTTATCTAGACTCCTGAAAAAATGGAAAATCTGTAGAGACAAAATATGCAGATTTAAAACTTTTTTTATCCATTGGGCAAGTAAAACATTTGGATAATTAGTTATCAATGTACTTTTGCTATGACAACATGGGATTCCATGTTAACGTATTTGACCGGATTTTCAAAGGATGCCAAGCCCTGCATCACACCCATTTTTTGGGTGCAGCTGTGCCAAACACCTTTGCCACAACTGCATCCAATTTTTGTAGGTCGGGCGCAGTTGTGACACTTCACCCAATTTATGGCAGCTTGCGCCAGATATTTGGCACAAGCCCTGTAAAAAGGATACCCGGGATTTCTGCAAGCTAGACCAGAAAAAGTTGGTGTAACTTGTGGCAGTTGTTGCACAGGATGGAAAATCCCAATCGGCAGTCGGGAGAATGCCACAAGCGTCGTGTGCCATATGTTCAGTGCATTTGGAGCTTGCAGCATTCAGGTCTGTTGGAAAATCTGACCCATTATTTTTTATGTATCTTATAAAAGTTTCTAATAAAAGTAAGGGTTGTGGGAATTTATGGATCTTTCTCAGTAGACTGTCTGTTATCTCCAAATTAAATAATGCAATAAAATTCCATATGGCCATAGGGTCATTATGTTAATTCTTTTCCCCTTGGCCCCATGTATCCTTTTAAGAGTTGGGTATTATGGTACAATATATTTTCTATGAGAATGTGAATTTTGCTTGGTATTTGATTGCTGTTTCTATACAAAAAAAAAGTCTCCATGCACGTTAAGTAAGTTCCTTTTCATTTTATTTTTAACCAATATGCACAGTACTCATTGATCAGATTCATTTACAGTGTGGCCCTAGGGCAATGAGATAGAGTTACAGGAAAAGAACAATACAACAATAATTGACAAAAACAAGAGGGCTTGATTCTCAAAGGGGGCTTTGATCGATGCAAGCTGTAGCAAACAGCAGCTTGCGCCAAAGCCCAGTGTGCCAGGGACCCTGCACCAGATTCTGGTACAACTAGGGTCCCTGCACCCAAGTCCCCACACTTGTGACAACCTCCTCTCTGCGACAAACACAGGGTGCACAAGAGGTATTTGCAGCAGGCTCCTGGAGCATAGACAAGCGGTCCCCCCATCTCTGATCCCTGTTGTCCCTGTTATGAAATATAAAATCCCAAGCCAATACATAAGACAAAACCCCCAAGGAACACATAAGGGTATGTGGAGGGATGCACACAGAGGGGATAAATGTGAATAGAAGAATAGAGGGAAGGGAAGGAAGGTCAGATACTAGGCGAAGGGTGGTATCTCTGAATGCACGGAGTCTTGGAAACAAGATGGAAGACCTGCAGGCACTATTAGCAGACAGGAGAGTGGACATAGCTGCAGTAACTGAGACATGGGCAACATCATACCATGACTGGGACCTTGTGATCCCTGGATATAAACTATACAGGAGGGACAGGGCAGTTGGGAAGTGGGGAGGGGTGGCAGTTTATATCAGGGAGGGAATAATTTGCATGAGGGAGGAGTCAGAGGAAGGGGAGGTGGAGGCATTATGGGTTCAGTTAAGGTCCAATAGAGGGAGAAAGGTGAGGTTAGGAGTGGTTTTTAGTCCACCCCATCAGGATGAGTAGAGGGACAAGGAATTGAGCTCACAAATATCGGAAGCTGCGGGGAAAGGAGAGATGGTAATTGTGGGAGACTTCAACCTGCCCAAGGTGGACTGGAACATACCATCCATGACATGTGCTAGGAGTCGGGTGGTCATGGAAGGACTGCAGAGTGGGTTTCTGACTCGGGGCATCACTGAACCAACAACAGCTGAGGCAATTTTTGATCTGGTATTCACAAATGGGGAGCATGTACAGGAAATAATGGTCAGACAGCCACTAGGAGGACGGGACCATTGCAAAGTGTGGTTCCAATTGGATATGGGTAGGGAAAGCATCCTCACTAAGACCAAAATCTTGGATATCAGGAGGACGGACTCCAGGAAAATGGGTGAAGTGCTAAAGAGTCATCTGGTGGGCATCAGATCAGATATTAGGGTGGACCAAAGGTGGTCTAGCATTAAGAAAGGAATACTGGTTGCTACAGATGAGTGCATTAGGATCAGGGGTAAGAACACAAAGGGACAAAGTGCCCAGCTGGTTCAGTTCTGGGGTTGCCCAGGCAGTAAGGGAAAAGAGGTTGGCCTATAGAAAATTCAGGAAGACCAAGAGAGAGGTGGATAGGGAAAATTACCTAAGGTTGGCTAGTGAGGCAAGTAAGAAAGACAGGCAAGCAAAGGCACTGAAGGAGCTGCAGATAGCTGAAGGAATTAAGAATGGGAGAAGGCTTTCTTTTGCTATGTAAGTGAGAAAAGGGACAAGAAGGAAGGGATTGTTAGGCTTAAGAAAGGGGGTAGAGTGGGTGGAGGATAATGAGGGAAAAGCAGAGATACTAAATGAATACTTCTGTTTCTGTCTTCACTAGGAAGAAGGATGGACCAGTGCCTTCAGGAGGGAAAGGAGGAGTGGGGGGAAGGGAACACAGATGTCATGTTAGAGGAGAATAGAGTGAGGGAGAGGCTGCTGTCATTGAAGGTGGACAACTGACCAAGCCCATACGGAGTGCATCCAAGGGTACTAATGGAACTGGCTGAGGAGCTGGGAGGGCCGCTGGCAGACCAATTTAATAGCTCACTAGAGACTGGCATAGTACCGCAGGCCTGGAGAACAGCACATGCAGTGCCACTCCACAAAAGTGATCCCAAGGATGACCCAGGGAATTACAGGCCAATTAGTCTGACCTCCAATGTGAGCAAGCTCATGGAGACCATAATAAAGGAAAGGTTAGTGGAATATCTAGAAGAGCATGGTCTCCAGGATGTGAGGCAGCATGGGTTCATGGGGGGGGGGATTGTGTCAAACAAATCTGAATGACTTCTTTGACTGCGCCACTAAGACAGTAGACAGGGGCCAAGCGGTAGACATCCTCTATCTTGATTTCAGCAAGGCCTTTGACTCTGTGCCCCACAAAAGGTTGATCAGGAAGTTGGTGGATCTTGGGGGTCGGGGGGAAAAGGTGGCCAGATGGTGGAAAACTGGCTGAAGGACAACACCCAGAGGGTGGTTGTTTAGGGAGAGTTATCTGGCACAAGACAGGTAACCAGTGGAGTCCAGCAGGGCTCAGTGCTGGGCGGGTATTGTTGAATGTCTTCGTCAATGACATTGGAGTTGGCATTAATGGCAAAATGTGCCTATTCTCGGATGACACCAAGCTGTGTGGGAGAGTGGACACAGCTCAAGGGATACAGGACCTACGGGAAGATCTGGAAAAGCTAGGCAGGTGGTCCAGGATATGGCAGCTTGGCTTCAATTTCAAGAAATGCAAAGTTATGCATATTGGAGCCAAGAATCCTAGGACAGAATATTACCTGGGTAGAGTCTGAGTATCTGCATCAGAGGAGAAAGACCTAGGAGTGATTATCACTAGTGACCTGAAGCACTCCACGCAGTGCAAGAAAGCAGCAGCAAAGGCAAACAAGATGCTGGGATGAAAATCTAGGGGGATCGGTAGTAGGAGAGAGGAAGTTATACTGCCTTGTACAGGTCACTGATAAGGCTGCATCTAGAATATGGAGTCCAGTACTGATGTCCACACCTCAAAAAGGAAATTAACCTGCTGGAGAAGGTGCAGAGGAGGCAAAAAGATGATAGCTGGTCAGCAGGATAAGGCATACGAGGGAGGCTGAGGCGCTGAACATGTACTCCCTGGGGAGAGAGAGAGAGAGGAGAGAGAGGGGGAGGGAGAGAAGGAGGGAGAGGGAGACGGAATGATTGGGATCTTAAAGTACTTGAAAGGAATAAATAAGATTGATAAGGAGAGTCTCTAAGCTGAGTGACAACCATAACATAAGGGGGCACAGTCTTAAACTGGAGGGTGGGAAGTTTAAGAGGGAGGTCAGGAAGTACTTCTTCACAGAGAGGGTGGTGGACACTTGGAATGTGCTACTAGAAGAGATTTTCTCATTGAAGACAGTGGGAAGCTTTAAGAGAAGCTGGGACTGGTATTGGGGGAGGGTAAGAGTCATGGGTAAGGAGGATGGGAGGAGTGGGGAGAGGGGGCAGGGACAGTAGCTCAAGCTGTGGACCCTGCAACATGAGCAGACTTGATAGGCCAAATGGCCTTCTGCTGCTGGCTTCTTTGTATGTAAGCCCAATTCATTTGTGATCCAGTATTCCGTCCCTCTAGTCCACGATGTCCCAATAATATGTATGTTAATAGTAATATATTTAATCCAGCTGCCAAATCCCCAATGTCCTGATAACCCGTATGTAAATAGTGATATATTAATCCAGCTGCTTTATCCCCGATGTCCCAATGTGGCATCTGTCACATGCCTTCTAGCACCATGTTACAACCCATTCTTGGGCGCACCGGTGGCATAAGCCCTATTTGGGGCAGGCAGACTGCAGCTGATGCAGGCTGCTTTTGAGAATAGCTCCAATGGTAGTTTCTGGTGTAAGGTACCACTTGCACCATATATGTTTGGTGCAGGCACCTTGCGCCATTTCCAGGGCTTTGAGAATCGAGCCCAGAGCACTAAAAGAGAAACAAAAGATATCTCAAACAATGCTTTTAAAGTACTTTTTGATGTAAATGTTGTGACAGAAGGACTTCTCAAAGGCTCTGCTGGGCTTATTTTCCTTTTTATTAACATCCTTGAATCTATGCTTAAGCCTGGTGTGATTGACAGATTATTATATCGGCTTTATGTTGACAATTTCATTTTGTATGTGAGCAGTTGATCCCTTCTCTCTCTCTCTCTCTCTCTCGAAAATTCTGTCAATGCTTTAGACTGGCTTTTTAGTAGTGTAATATAGTAATTTCTTTGGGCTAACAAACTTGTATTTAACTCGGCTGTATCTAAATTAATGTTTTTTGGACCAAAGGTGTATACTGTAATAATACTACTATTTTTGAGATAATAACTTTTATTAGCACTAACCTTTGCACAATTAGTTATAGATACCTTGGTCTATGAAATAATGAATTTTAATATGCAGCCTATACAGTTTACTTGGTGGTGCAGGCAACAGATTATTACAGCTGATGGTCAAGAAACATTGCTGAAAGGTTTCCATTGCTGGTCAGTAAATTTAGCAGTTGCTGTTACCATGTGCAGTGGGGGGGGGGTGAGGGGGGTGGCAGGTATGTAGGAAGTTTGAGGACCTTATGGTAGAGGTTGTTCACCTTACAGCTGAGAGTTTAGTGCTGAAGGAGACCTCTTATACAAAACTTAAGGGAGGTGTTGCTGTTCCTTTGCCTCAGAGGGCTACAAGGGGTCACTCTGGCGATTGACTTTCGTCAGAAGAGAAAAGAGGCTGGTTGGTTTGGCAAGCTATTGGTCCAGGGAGTGCACACACAAAACCGCTTCAGCAGTCTGGTGCTGGAGGCATGAGATGACAGCCTCAGCTTCACAGGAGCAGTCGGCACTTCCAGGGAGGAGGCTTCATCCATGAGTGATGAGTCAGGTGGGAAGGGAGCAGTCAAGTGCAGGATGGTCATGAAGGAAGTGATTGTAACTAGGAAGTCTTTAGTCAGAGAGACTGGATGGATAGTCAGTGGCTCAACACTTTGGGAAAGACCCATCATATGCCTCCCTGAGGAGATATATGTGAAGGTACTTTCTTGGCTAAAGAGTTTGACAAGGGTTGGGGTTGTCAGATGCTGTAATTCACCTTCAGACCAATAATCTGTCCTACTGCAGTGTAGCTCAGGTTAAGCAAAGCTTCAAAGAGCTAGGTAGCAGGCTAAGAGAAGTTGTAGATATGACTGACTTCTTGAAAGCACTGTCAGTGCCATGCACAGGTAAGAGTAAAAAGGCCAGGATTCTGGAGTTCAATGTGTGGCTAAAGAGCTGGCATGGAGAGAAGGGGTTCAGGTTTGTAGGGCACTGGGGTTCCTTCTGGTATTATGGCAGGCTGTTTGCAAGGGACTGTCTGCATCTGAGTGGAAAGGGGGCAGCAGTGCACTGGGGCAGAAGTTTCATGTTTTCATTAGAAGGAGTTTAAACTACAGTACATGAGGGGGAGGACTGTAATTGGGCACCGTCATCAGAATGGGATCACTGTGGGAGCCTAGTTGCCCCCCCCAAAAAAAAACAGGATGGTAGGGACTACTAGGGGAATGGGGAGAAAATAATGAAGGACAAGGAATACAGCAGAGTGGGTAAAAGGAAGGAATCCTATAAAAGATGAGGGAGGAAAAATGGAAGCGTTTGTATGCAAACACCAGAAGTATGGGTAGCAGGATGGATGAAGTATAGGTGGTGATGACTGCAGAGGAACTAGACATAGTAGCCTTTTCCAAAACTTAGGCTCATCCGAACAACTACTGGGGCCTAAATGTTCCAGGATGCAAGCTTTTCAGGAGTGACAAGGAAAACAGGAATGGGAGGATGGGGTGACAGTTTGTGTGAGGAAAGACATTAGGGTGTTGGAAGATACAGTAATCAAGAAGGGAGCAGGGGCAGAGTCTTTGCAGATACAGATGATGGAATGGGCAAGGAAGGAGATGGTAGGGGTAGTATATTGGCTACCAGATGAAATGGATGAAGCCCTAGAGAAAGAAATAAGAAAAACAGTAGGAACAGAAGAAATGGTGATAATGGGTGAATTTAACCTTACAGACATAGATGGGGTGCCAGTAGCTAGGAGTAAGAACATATTTTTAGAAGCCACTCAGAACTGCTTCCTATTGTACTGAGTGAGTGAGGTCACAAGAGGGAGGTTGTACTAGACCTAGTGATGTTCTACCAAGACATTATTGAGGACATTAAAGTGGAGATGCAACTGGCCAGAGTGACTGACTTAGGCTGGTGATGCAACAAGTGGCCATTAAGATGCAGGTGCTGGACTTAAAGACAGTGGATTTTAGGAAATGGGGGAGAACATGGGGAGACACTTATGGACTTCCAGAAGATCAATGGGGTTGAGGGGAAGTAGCATTCAAGGAGTCTATTACAAAGGCCACTAAAGACTGTGTCAGGACCATAAGAAGTTCATAAATATACGAAACACATATGGTTATTATGGCAGGTAAGGCAAGATATTAAGAACAAAAAGGGGATGTTTTGGACACACAGAAAGGAAAAGAGGGAGGCAACTAGAGAAAGGTACAGAATAAGGAAAAAGGGGGTACAGTACAAGTAAAAGTACTGTACATCAGGGAGGCAAAGGCAGAATAGGGCATGAGGTCAAAATCCTGCAAACAAAAACAGCACAACAAACTGTGCAGCAAGCAAAATGGCATCTACTCAAATAAGGTCGATTAAAAACACAAATGGATACAAAATGCCACTCACACCACAGGAAGCAAAGGGAAAAAAACAAATGTTTTTGTTTCTCCGAGGGGCTCCGTGCCCCCTGATGTGGGAAGCTTCGCCACCAATACCTCAGGAGGAAAATTTGTTTGAGAGCAAAAAAAAAAAAGGCTAACTGCATTGGAAAGTAAAAATCACGATTTAACCTTCCATCTGGTTTTCTTCAACTGACTGTTATTGGGGCTTCCCTTTAGGTCACTGCTAATAGGAGTTTCCTTTAGCTGACTTTTAGTGGAGGTTCCCTTTAGCTGAGTACTAGTGGGAGTTTCCTTAAACTGACTGCTCATAGAGGTTTATATTAACTGACTGCTAAGTGGGCTTCCTTTAGCCGATGCTCATGGGGGCTCCTGTTAACTGAGTGCTAATGGGGTTTTCCCTTAGCTGACTGCTAATGGAGTTTTCTTTGGCAGTAAGTGTCTTCTTAGAGCTGCTCCTTTACTCAGGATCTTTCTTTCAATTTACAGCAAGGACTTTGGTTGAAAGTGCTCAACAGTTGGAACATACATAACAAATGCTAAGTTAATGCAATGTTTAGTTACAAGTAAGTCATAAATGCTAGTATTTCATAAGAATGAAGTAAATTGGGTTTTAAATTTACTTCATGGTTTTGAATTGAAGGGGGGGAGAGAATAACTTTCATCTGTCAACTGTTCTTTCTATTTTTTTTAATCAGTCTGTTCATTGACTGACGCTCCTGTGATCTGATGGAGTGTGACACCATGGCATGTAGCTCCAGGATGAAAAACAGCAAGCCTATACTGCACATGTCCACTTAAAATTAGTAAGCAATAGTAATACTGTGATATTTGTATGTCCCCAGTGCAAATTATAACAACAGCAGCAGATTTTAAAGGATTTCTACTGTTGGCCAAGGATTCCAATTCAGTGATACAAGGTAGTTGGATGAATCTCCCGGTAGAGACAAAAGCTATAACGGTAAGAACTGCAGTGTTATTAATCATCCTTTCATTCTGTTTTGCCATCTATTTTAAACATGTTTGTAACACTAGGTTCTGGGTGGGGGGCTGTAGTGAGAAAAAACAAGTCAGGGTTTTTGTCCTGACAGGTTTGGGCATTTATCCCGCTGTTGTAGGTCTCACACAGTAAGGGACAGGTAGAAAGAGATGCAGTTTAGGCAAGCGCTATCAATATACATATTGATCTGTTAATGTCCTGACTCTGTGGACTTTAATCTGGTTGCACAATGAAAACATTTAATTACATCTTCCCCCTAGTTCAGGGATCCTCATCATCACACCGCTCCAACACTACAAGATCTGAAGCAACACGTATTCACAGGGGAGGTCATGTCAAACAAATCTAATTGATTTATTTGACTGGGGTGACTAAGGAATTAGATCAGGGTGGAGTGGTGGACATGGACTACCTTGGTTTCACTAAGGCTTTCAACAATATTCCACATTAGAGACTAGTAAACAAGTTGAGTAGCTTAGCAGGGTATCACATGAATATGGCAAAGTTATTAGAGCGACATAAGGGCGACGGCAGAACAGCAAATGCTAAAACGGTGATGTACAATTAATGGGGACCATGAAATAAAGGCAATTTAAATAGTATGGTACTCTTCACTGTCAGTGAGCGCCTCGGAATGGTATATTTAGAGATGGGGGGGTTGCGTGAATAACATCTCCACTTTCAGGTTTAGTTTGGCTGCCTCATGGGGCATATTGTGGCAGAAAGCAATTAAATAGTCGTTATTTCTGATGGTCACCATAATTTGATGGTCCCGTTTGTGTATTTGTGCTTCTGGGTTCGCCATTTTTACTGTCGCCTTATTTAACTTATCGTTATCACATGGAACCACTTAGAAGTGGGTCCAAAGGTGGTAAACTGGGTAAGAAATTGGTTAAGGGATAGGTAACAGATGGTGGTGGTAAATGGATTTCACTCTGAAGGAGGGAGGGTAACCAGCAGGTGCTACAGGGATCAGTGTTAAGACCTGCCCTATTTAATGTCTTTCTAGGTGACATTGCAGAGTTACTGAAAGGGAAGGTCTGCCTCTTTGTGGATGACACTAAAATATGCAACAGGGTGGACACTTCAGGGAGGGGGGGGCTTGGAAAGGATTAGCAGAGACCCGAGAAAATTAGAGGTGTAGTCAAGGGTATGGCAGCTGGATTTCAATGAAAACAAAAGTTCTAAATAATGTACTTTGGGCACAGAAACTGGTATGCCACCACGACAGCGACACCCACACAGTGAAACCCCCGACAGTGGTTGTATTTGCAGAGATGGGGATTACACTGCAATGGACTTTGCAGAGATGGGAGGCATATATCTAACTGCACTCTCTGTGCAACGTGGAGTTAGATATCTAAAATAGGGGTATGCAGGGGGCACAGCCCCCCACATGGGGGGTGCATTCCCTCCCACATTGCCATGATTGAGTGTGGCCATCAGTGTTGGAGTGTTGCCAGTTATTGTGGGGACACGTCGGTGTTGGGGTGTCAATGGGTTTTTGCCGGTGTTGGGGACTTTGCTGTGCAGGCTGTCACGCTGGTGTCATGGATCCACAGAAACCCAGGGACAAAGCACAAAATAAGTGGAGTGGTATTAGTGACCAACAAGCAGGAAAGAGACTTGGGGTAACCATATCGGATGATCTAAAAGTGGTGAGAAAATGTGACGAGGCACTTGGGAGGGCAAGTGGGCAGTGCTGTGCAGAATTTTCACATTCCAGTGGAACAAAATTTTGTGGCATTTTTTGAAATTCAGCTGAAATTCTACCAAATTTTGCCAGAAATGGGTTGGTGGAATTCCACAGGAGAAAATGATCGCAGAATGATTTCTGCAGGAAAAATACTAGGATCTCAGTATTTTCTAGGGAAATAGTTGCGGAAAAATGCTTTTCCGCTGAATATTATTGTGTGGATCACAGTTGGTGAAATTCCACAGAAGAGCCAGCAAAATTCTGGTGGAAATTCTGCTGGTGAAATGGCCATTCCTCACTAATTTTCCTAGCGGAATTCAGCATTCCGCACTGCACTACTAGTGGGATGCTGAGGTGCATAGGAAGGGGCATCACCTGCAGAAAGAGGGGAGGTAGTGTTGCCTCTGTCTAAATCACTAGTAAGACCCCACCTTGAGTACTCTGTCCAGTTCTGGAACCCACATATCTGGAAGGACATAAACAGAGTAGAGGCAATCCAGAAGAGGGCAACTAAAATGGTAAAGGGTCTGCACCAAAAGCCCTATGATGAGAAACTAAAGGACCTCAATATGTACTCCCTGGAAGAGAGGAAGGAGATGGGGGATATGATGGAGACTTTTTTAAATACCTATGGGGGCAAATAAGGTACAGGAGGGAAGTACTTTTCAGAAAAAAGGGAGCTCAATAACCAGGGGACATGCAATGAAGCTGAAGGTGGGTAGATTCAATACAGTTGTGAGAAAGTACTTCACTGAAAGAGTGGTGGATGCCTGGAACAGCCTTCCACCAGAGGTGATGGAGTTGAAGGGCTCTACGATGCCGGTTCGACAACCAAGTTGTCAGTCGCCATCACAGCAATGGATTTATGTCATCAGCACCACAACAGGTTGACCTTAATCAATTCAACCCAGCCGCTTTTTTCATCGGGGACTTTGCTAAGCCTCCATGCAGGGGGCTCTGCCCCCCACCCCTGATCTCTAGGATTCTAACTCTGAATCAGAATTGGACCAGTAGAGTGTGCATCTCGGGCGATCTATTACAGTGAAAATGTTGATGTTGTTGGCATTGATGTTTTTGCTGTAATAGTGTCAGTGTCCTGGGTGCATACCAGTTGAAGACAGTGGTGGGGTTCAAGAACACATGGAACAGGCATAAGGGCATCTTAGTGGAAATGAAGGGGGGAGGGAGAAAGAGCTAGAGACTGACTAGGGTCTGCACTGATACTGTAGGTAGGGAAAAATGGGCTGACTGGATGGGCCAAGGGGTCCTTATCTGCTATCCAGTTCTATGTTTCTATGCTTATGTTTCAAAATGACAAGCTTTACTGCATATACCCTGGGTATCAACAGACATGGGTTAAAAAATCTTCTGTTATGCTGCACCTAAACTTTGGAATCTGTTACCAGAGAACTTCAAAGAATCACCTTTTTAAAGACTAATCTTAGAATACACTTGCTGTGGCTAGCCTGGTGGTGCAGATGGCTGAGGCACTGGATGTCTTTTACCTTGTGTCACACTGGTGATCTGGGTTCAGGAACAGACTTGGGTCATTGGGGAGCCGGCATGGGGGGGGTGAGAGCAGGAATGAGCAGCTGTAGGGCAGCTCTCCTCTCTTGAGGTGGTCATCACCCCCCCATCATTCTGCTGCCATCGGGTGGAGGTCCAGTGGCTAGCATAGGCTGGAGGGGGTGACAAGTTGTGGGAGGGTGTCTTGGGCCATGGCGAGTGCATGCCTCCACATGCGCTCACCCGGCCAAGAATGGATACGGGTGAAAACGGGGAGAAAGAAACATAAAAATGTATATAGAGAAAAAACAGAATACACTTGCTGCAAACCACCTCTTGTACCAGTAACTGAATCTATATAAAATGGCAATCTGTTGAATGCTATGTACTGCATATTTACTGAACCACAGGTTGAGCCTAAAATTAGCTTTTTGTCTATTGCTCCTACCCAGTTATCAAAACCTAAATAAACAAACATGGGAGAATATATCATATAGATAAAAATAAAGTAACAGTATAGATACTCTGCAAACAAATACAAGTTAGTGCACCTGGAAAACATTAGACCGACATGGTTAATAACAATGGTACCATGGTACATAATGATAACTTGTATGATAAACAAAGTGCAGAATAACTAAAGTGGGTAAACATCAGTGGTCTTGGATAAGCAGAATAGTGGGTTTCCAGTTAGGGGTTTGTAAGGTAGGTGATCATCAGCACTCTTGAATAAGCAGAATGTTAGGGGTCTAGAGAAAGGTATGTAACCCATCAGCCCCTAAAACTTGTACTGGGTAGCTAGAGAGGAACTAGAAGCAGGAAGAAAAACAGGAGTGAGTAAGGTGAGCTGTCAGAACCTCTTTGAGTGGTAAGAGGAGGAGATACTGAACTAAGAGGTAGATTATTCTAGAGAAAGGAAAGGTGAAAGGAGAAGGCAGTTTGCCCTGGAGTAGTTTTGTGGTGAGGGTCCATGAAAGAGTGAGAGTTAGCAAATCAGAGTAGGCAGGTAGGTTATGGAGGGCAGGGGGAGAGAAAGAGAACAGATATGGAGGGAGAGAGGAGACCCATAATATGGAGAAAAAAGTAGAGCAGTAAGAGAGAGGTGACGGGATAAGTGGAGGAAGGGAGAGAGAGAGATTAGTGTAGAGTAAGCAATGGTTAGCTAGGGGAGGAGAATTCATAGTAAAATAAGCATCTGGCAGATATTAGAACATAGGGTATATTTAGGTAATAAATGGGATGATGGCACCAAAATAATGAAGGTGATAGCCAGCAGTGAAGAAGACAGTCTGGAAAGGGACTTAAGTTCACTGGAAGAGTAACATGTGGCAAATTGAATTCAATGTGGATAAGTACCAGGTACTTCAATGAGGACAAAATAGTTCCTGCTACGGTACTGTTTCAGTGGTAAACGACCAGCAACAATAGACAATACCTGTTGTAGCCATCACTGTAGATGGGAAGTTGAAGCTGTATCAGCAGTGTGCAGTGGCAGTGGGTAAACCATACGGAAAAGAGCACAAATTGCCATCAGGGTGATGCAATGCTACCCTGTTATAGGGCACTGATCAGGTTACACTTGGAGTACTGGGTGCAGTTGTGATCACCACAGTACAAAACAGATATTGCAATAGCTGAAAGTGCAGCAGAGAGCAACTGAAATGTTTTAAGAAATGGAGATGTTATGCTATGAATCAGGAACTCCTAGATAGACCTAAGTATGTTCCCCTGGAAAAACAAAGTGAGGTATGATTTCAAAGCTTTCAAATTTTAAAGTGATTGGTGGATCAGAAGAAGCCTTTTCAGCTTGTTTAGGACAGAAAAACTAGAGGCATATGCTATGTTTAAGGAACCCGTGGGCCAACTGGGACAACTTCTGAAAAATGTAACATGTAAGAGCTGAAAAGAACTACACAGCAGAGGTGATTCATTTCAAACTTTCAGGGCTTGTGTAAGTGAATAAGCAGAAGGGCTTTGGATTAAGGTATTTTGTGTTCTGTTTCTGTTTACTATTCTTTAATTCTTGCAAGCAAAGAAAGGGGACTGCTGTAGTTAGCAGACCATTTGGCAGTATATTGTTGCTGGGCCAGGACAGTTACAACCTGTGCAGCAGGTGTGTGTTTGGAGGAGGGGCTGAAGAAGGCTTACAGGAGGTGAAGAGTTTAAAAGGGGATCTTGGCTGTGGGTTCAGTTAAGAAGAGCTGAATAGAACCACACAGCAGAAATTATTTTATTTTTTTGCTCATTTCAAACTAGCAGGGTTTATGTGAATGAATCTCTGTTTGAAATTGTATTTTGTGGGGTATAATTTCTGCTAAATTGCTGTGCAGGTTGCTTGCTGAATGGAAGGAAAGCATTCACCGGGCTGGTGGGTCAGAGCTGTAGTAACTGATTGTTTCTGAGGGCACAGGCTTGGAAGAATCACTTGGCCTCAAGGTTTCCAGATGTTTTCATCACTAGTGATCTTCCTCTACATAATGGTGACGTCCATAAATATTTACTGGTATAAATTACTGTTTAATAGTAGCAACAGGTATGTAATATGACATTGAATGCTTCCCATTCTTTGTAAGTGTCCAACAGCCTCCATTTTCAGATTGTTGAAACCTTGTTTGTTCCAGATAGCTGCATTAGCATTCAGAATGTAATATCACATTGCCCACAGTCCTTACAACATGTCTGTTTGATGATTTTCTGTAGCAACAAATGTGTGGAATGCCTCCATTTAACTTCAGTTAGCTTATAAACCTTCTTAGGAGTGCTAGAGCAGCATTTTGTAAATGGTATGTATGAGCACAGGGACAAAGTTCTAAATGCTAATGTAGCTCCCAGGAACAAATTAGATTCTAACAATTTGAAGATAAAGCAACACAGGATACTTACAGGGGACCACTATTGGTGGTAAGAAGAAACCAAAACCAAAAGTTATTTCCCCACAGATACAGAAATGGAGATGGCTGCTGACAAGAACATGCATACAATTTACAGTTTGTGAGAATGAAGTTCTCATTAAAAAATTAAATGAATCAGTTGTTTGCTGAGATAAAAGTCGAGGATGGATGTGCTAGTGGAATCTTTTAAAAGCTTTACTTTTCCAGAAGAGGGTTTCAGCTTGGAGCTTAATAAAAATCAAACTAATCTGGATTGCTTGTTTTATGTTTGGTGTGTTTGTTCTTGACTAATCATTTTCTAATCTGTTTCAATAGTGCACAAACAAAGATGGTGCAGTAACTCACACCACTAACAGCAACAAACCCAATGGAACTAGTTTTACATGGATTCCTCCAAAGTCTGGATGCCCTGCTAAACTTACATTTCAGTAAGTCTGCTGTTTTCAATCATTTTGCATGTTTAAAAGAACAATTCTACACTTGAGTATGTACATTCATACACAACTTTTCAGCTATTACAGTTGACTATTACTGCATATGTTTTGTTTTTCAGTTGTCCTTTCCAGAGCTAAAAAAGTGCATCTTTTAGTTTATCTCAAAGTATTTGCCCATCCCAACTGGCCTCATTGTTTATGGTACAATAGTGCTCACCATGACAACACAGTGTGATGTTGTAAATAGCAATTGTGTAATTAGGGTCAATGAAATGTTTTGGAAAGACCATGTGAAATATGCACTGCACTTTTTAAAATATGTTGTACAACAGATGAAAGTGGAAAAAAAAAACTAGAAAACACTAAAGTTTAACAACTGTAAATCTAATAGTTTCAAGCTCTTAGTAGCTAGATTCACTTTAATATATGACTTGTTTTGGAACACAGCTATGTTTCAATTGTGCTTACACAACTGGATGAGATGTATACTTGTGTAACTTCGATACATCGCAGCTATTTTCCTCTCTAGCCATGGGATATACCACCCTGTAGGGGTACGGCACAAGGAACCCTAGAAGAGGGCCCCCCATAGGTTCTGTGGGAATGATTTCCTTTAGCTAAAGGTAGCTTGGGAAGAAGCCCACGGGTAAAAGAGATGAGCCACTGGAGGAGGAGGAGGGGTGGATGGTGGGACAATGAAGAGACGAATCCTGGAACAGTCCAGGAGGAGTGGTCTTTTAAGGCCTGATGGGGGAGTGATGTAGTTGCTCTGAGCATTAAACCTCAGGCTTAAAGCCTTCCCATTCAATTGTGCTTATGCAACTGAATGAGACATATGCTTGTGTAACTTCAATACACTGTAGCTATTCACCTCTCTATCCGTGGGATATACCACCCTGTATGGTTACGGCACAAGGAACCCTTGAGGAGGATTCCCCCCATAGGTGCCATGGGAATCATTTCATTTGGCTAAAGGGAGCTTAGGAAGAAGCCCAAAAAGAATACCCAAAATAATGTCGAGCATCAAAGAGGTAAGGAATCGGAAGACATCTAGACCAGAAAGAAAGGTAATGTACATAGACAGGAAAGATAGGAGAATAATGATAAAAGGAGAGGACAAAGAACAAAAGGAAATCTCATGAGATTCAGAAGAGCAGACTTCCTAGGGGAGAGAGAACAGCTGGGGCCACCATCCGACTCCATCCAACAGTGGAACCTAACTAAGGAACCTATGAAAGCACTAATCCTTACTAATATAACCATTGACATGGAGGAGAGGGAAAAACACCCTTTGAGGAGAAAACCTCTGGGGATCCAAGGCCTAGATCACCTTCCCTCCAGGCTGAAGGATGTTTTGATTAGGGATGGCACCGATGCAGCAATTTAAGTAGAGATCGAGGAAGGAGGGAAAAGTCCAAATATTTAGAGGAAACTCTCACTCTATCCTTCTAAAGGGACAGCTGTTGAGGGATGTGAGTGATGTCCACAACTAGACACTCCAAAGCAAGAGGAAGTATGGTTATGGAAAGAAGCCTTGAAGGCCTGAACGGTTGAAGGCGAGACATGAAATGAATGATGTACGATGATGGAGATGAAGTCTGCCAGTCCATAGCAAAGGGTCAGTAGACATGATGGCATGTCTCCAAGTGGAGAGCAGGTAAAGTTGCAGTAGCAAGGACCAGAGAAGGTATGCGTGAGTATTCGGTGCGAAGGATTAGACCTAGACAGGGATCAGATGAGCAAGGGACATCCAGATGTGGGCATGAGAAGAATGATGGTGATAATAACTGCAGGAGTGCAGCAGTTCAGTGAGGTAGCATTGGACCTAATGATAGGTATGCTTGATTAAGCAATGTAAATGAGTAGAACCTGAGGGCAGACTGAGTGAAGGAGAACCGGACTCAGGCACAGCATAGGCGATGAGGTATTATAGGACCCAATAAGAGGGATGCTTGATTAATAAATGGAGTTCAGATTGAGTGAAACAGAACCAAACTCCGGCAACTGGACACCATACAGACTAAAATAAGAGGACGATATAATAAGGAAGGTGATGGTATAATAGGGAAAACCCCCAAAGAAAGTAAAGGTCAAAGGAGGACCAGAATGGAGGGCCGGGGAATGCAGGAGCTGAGCACAAGCTGGAAAGAAAATGAATCGGAGGAAAACAGCAATAGAAAATAAACGAACCAAGGCCAGCAGCATGTTGCTGGGCAGGGCAGACAAGTGCAATAAGATAACGAAGGGAAAAAGTGCCAGTGGGTGAAACACCAAAGGAATCCAAAAGCTGCAGAATGGACGAGAAATGGATATGGAGCCAGTCCCAACAGCTGACAAAAAACAGTACCAGCTCCAAAATAAAGTAAGGAGGGTTGGAGAAATACCTAAAAAAAAAAAAAAATTGTTATGGGCACAGCCATAACCATGGCCAGCTGGCAGCAGTAGCAAACTAGACCAGCACAATCAGAACAGCTGGAGGAAAGAGTCCCAGGTCGGGTGAGGCATGGATGGGAAACACAAGAAAAGATTCCAAAATGCAACAGGAAATGGAGGGAAGAAAGGGCTCAAGATCATGCCATGGAACTGCCTGAGGAGTACTGGAGGAGTGACTAAACTTGAGGGCTGGCTGTAGAGGGCACGGGAGGCAGACAAAGTGAATGAGGAACCCAGGTGAGGAAGACTGTCTGTGGCGGGTCTCAGAACAGCTGGAAAATCTATCAATGTCATTCCCAGCCAGAGAGGAGAGGTGCAGTCGGGGATACTGGCAAAGTCACCAAGCGAGGATGATGAGGAGCAGTGAAGGAATCCTGCTGCAAGCACAAGAGAGAGGTGGACTGGGTGAAATGGCGGACCCAGGAGTGAGAGGTGGGTAGAGTGAAGAATGGGCCATTGAAGAAGGCCTTGAGGAAGCCAGAGGTGGAAGGAAGAAAGAAGTGAGGTGACTAGATAGGAGGTGAGAAAACTATACTGTGAGGTGGATGGAGTGAGCAACAGGTCGTGACTGTTACCAGAAGAAGTACAGAGAGGGGGCGGGGAGTTATGGCATAACTGTGCAAAAATGAAAATTGAAGTTTAAGTGTTGCAGCATGGCTGAGAAGAGGAGCGCTGAGACAGGGAGGGATGAAAACAAAGACTGAACAGTGTGACACTCGGACAGCTGGTTCTGATTAATCTATGATTTTTGTAATATAAAAATGTATTATTGAATGTTTCTCATGAGAAATGCTGACAGCCTGCGGAATGACACCCCCTTCCAGGTTTTGGTTGCAAGGTGTTACCTGGAAGGCCAAGAGATAATTACAGGCTAGAAGAGACTTAAAATTTAGGATCTCCTGTATATGTGACTAATTGCAGCTTGCCAACTGCCAAGATAGAACATAAACTTTTCTGACATTCAGAGGAAACACAGTTAATATTCACATGGTGATACAAAGCATGTAGCACCTCTGTGAGCTCTGGCAGAGACATAAGTCCTTTGATGTCCTGAAAAGAGGAAGCTGCTCATAAGATCAAAGAAAGTCATATGAGAAAATGAGGTGTGCTGAGGTCACAGAATGTAATACTTTAATAAGACATCCTGTTTTGCATAGATATATTTTTATATTCCCGACAGGGAGGAACTAGGTGACCTCACGCAAAGAGGTTGGCAAAGCCAGTTTTTAAACAGTATTCTATTTTCCATTTAGACACAATGTTTGGACTCTGAAAAAGAAACATCTACAGCACTGTGAGATAAGATTACCTTAAAACAGACAAGTCTAAGTGTATTAGTGGTAGGAATCTGAGCTTTTTAAAACCTTATTCTTTTAAGTGATTTGTATGCTTTGTGATATATGGTTCTGTGTTTTACATTTTCCATTCTTATCTATTTTTAAGTAAACATCTCATTTTTAAATAGACTATTTGTGTCTTCCAAGTCCTTCTGATTTTGCCTGTGATGCATGGATGGTTAAGAGTGTGACAACACTGTGCATGAACTTATATGGTAATACCAAACTGAGAAAAGGTAAGAGAGATCTGAGGTCTTTATTAAAGTTTTTAAGGGTCCATTTTGTACATCTGGTTAGGTGCCCATAGGCAAAAGATATCTGTCCCCCCCCCCGAAGAGAAGAATTATCTGAGACTGTACATTGGGTACGCTGACAAGAGGTTCACAGTTTGAATCCATCCAGAACTGAGACCAAAGGTTGATTTGAACCCACAAAACAGACAGGAGGGTTACCCTGTTTCTGTTTCCTGTTCACAAGACTGTGCTCGGAGGATGGCACTGTGGGAGCAGAGGGTCTGACCTGCTGAGTGGGTTTGTGACAGACTGGTTGGCAGTGGTACAAATAAATTTTGGTATTACAAGTTTTTATTGTTCAGTGTGTCAGCCTGAGATCATCGGCTCACTTGCAAAGAAAGAAAAAGGCAGTGATTTATTTAAAAAAAAAAAGACAGAACTATATCACTTGGTGTACAGTCAAGTTCCTACCCATTTTATATTTTTCTAAAGTGCAAGTCAGAGTAGCCATAATTAGGGAAGAAGATGGCTTCCAACTACAACAGACACACTGTAAACTACTTAAAGCAGTTGTGCAGGGACAGAGGAGTTCCATTCGAGGTGAAAGCCAGCAAACAACCTCATGGATGCCCTGATGGTAGCAGATACCCAGATCATCAAGTCACAGACAGTGACTGGAAAGGACCAAACCTTAAGTGTGGCATGGCTAGCTGCCAGTGCAGTGTCCAGATCCAATGAGGAGGGCAACAGGGCCACTGTCAGTGAAGGGCCACAGCAGCAGGGGAGGGTCACCAATATCCTGGATCCAAAAGAACTCAGGCTACAAACTGAGTTGCGCAGACTGGAGCTGGAGTTCCAGAAGGAGAGGGACCATGAACAGCAGGAGGTGGACCGTAAGGCAGAGCAAGAACACAGAGTCAGACCATGAGAAGCGTGAGTGCCAGCGAGCTGCAGAGGAGAAGAGGGAGCAAGAACACTAAGAGGCAGAGCAAGAATTCTGAGAGGCAGAGTGGGAACAGCAGGAGGCTGACCGTGAGGAGCATGACTGCCAGAGGCAACATGAACTGGAGAAGATACGACTCCAACCACCAGCACCAGAGCAGGTAAGTGGCTTGAGTTTAACTGAAACTGCAGAACTGTGTTACAAATTGAATTCCAAATTGATAGCCGAATTTAAAAAGGGGGAGGACATGGATGCCTTTTTGAATTCTTTTGAAAAAATTTGTATTCAGGCTAAAATTCCTAGAGTCCTGGAGCTTCCAGCTATCCCCACTACTTACTGGGAAAGTTCGGGATGCATTGGGTCAAACAGACAATGAGTGCAGTGATGATTACAGCAAACTTAAAGCTGCACTGCTAACAAAAAATTGAATTAACTGCTGAATCATACAGAGCTAAATTCCGTAAGCTCAGGAGAAGCTCTGACATGAGCTACGAGGAGCTAGCCACAAAACAGCATCAGTTTTTAAAACATTGGTGGTAAGGAACTGAGGCAATCTCTGTTAATAAAATTGAAAATGTGATTTTTGTTAGAACAGTTTTAGTGGGCATGCCCAGCAGAGCTGAAAACCTGGCTGGAGGTCCGAGATCCCAAAATAGCGCAAGAGGCTGCTGAACTCTTGGACTGCTATGCCAAGAGCAGACCTGCTCTAAGAGCGAATGGGGTGGGCGTGACAGCTCAGAAAGGGAAAAGCGTGCATTCAAAGCAGCTAAAACCTTCACTGCCTCCACAGAAACCAGTTAGCCCCAAGTTTCAGAGAAGATTTCTCTGAAAAGAAAAGTGAATGTTGGCTATGTAAAGAAACTGGGCATATTGCTAGACAGTGTCGCAAAAGAATGAGCAATAATGTGCAGAATGGTACTAGAAAAGAAGTGGGTTGTTTGTGTGTCCCTGGAAGCATGCCTATGAACATGTGGGAACACATGCACCCAGTCTTGGTGAATGGTGTACAGATGCAAGGGTTAAGGGACACAGGGTAATCCCTGACATTGGTAAAAGGGGATCTAGTAAAACCTGGTCAGCTTATGCCCAATAAATACGCCACTGTACAAGGGTTCACTGGTGAAGAGAAAACATTGCCACTGGCCAGTGTTCTCCTGGACTGGGCTGAAACAGGGGCTACTGTGCAACAGGTGGCTGTAGCCCAAACCTTAGCAATGGATGTGATGCTGGGCAACAATCTCAAACAAAGGATGGTGTGTTCAGTTACCCATAGTCAAGCGGCAAGAGAAAAGTGTAGTTCCCTGAAGCCTACAGAAGCCATTGTGGAAACCACTGAAAGGGCTGGTTCCCCAGCCTGTCTCTCCAGATGGGGAAACTAATGAAAAGGGGTGGAAATTTCCCCATTAGCAAGTAGCCACACAGCTACAGAGGGTTACTCCAAAGAGGGAAGGGTGACCCATTGTCAGAGGATTGGGATTGACAGTGATCCTGAGTGCCCTGGTGCTAGTGCTAGGGACCCTAGTTTAGCAACTGAAGGGGACCTGTTCCATGCCTTGGGAATGTGTGAGGAGTTTTCAGCTGCTCAGAGAAGTGACCCTAGTCTAGGGAAGCTGAGGGCTTGGACAGACTCTGACAGTGCGCAGGGAGGTGACGGCAGACATCAGGTTTATTGGGAAAATGGACTTATGTATACTCAGGCTGTTCAGACAGAAGGAGGGGTGCTAGGCAGGCAGCTTGTCATTCCCCAAGGGTATTGTGAGCAGGCTGAAGACTGCACATGATATTCCCTTGTCTGGTCACCTGAGAATCGCATGCACTATGCAGGTGTTAACCCTAATATTAACATAGTTAGTATTCACATGGTGATACAAAGCATGTCGCACCTCTGTGAGATCTGGCAGAGAGACATAACAAGTCCTTTGATATCCTGGAAAGGGGAAGCTGCTCATAAGATCAAAGAAAGTCGTATGAGGAAATGATTTGTGCTGAGGTCATAGAATTTAATCCTTTGATAAGACTTCCTGTTTTGCATAGATATATTTTTTATATTCTGACAGGGAGGAGCTAGATGACCTCATGCAAAGAGTTTGGCAAAGCCAGTTTTAAACAGTATTTTGTTTTCCATTTAGACACAAAATGTTTGGACTCTGAAAAAGAAACATCTACAGCACTGTGAGATAAGAATACCTTAGAACAGACAAGTCTAAGTGTATTAGTGGTAGGAATCTGCACTTATTAAAACCTTATTCTTTTAAGTGATTTGTATATTTTGTGATATATGGTTCTGTTATACATTTTACATTCTTATCTATTTTTAAGTAAACTTCTCATTTTTAAATAGACTATTCATGTCTTCCAAGTCGTTCTGTTTTTGCCTGTGATGCATGGATGATTAAGAGTATGACAACTCTGTGCATGAGCTTATATGATAATACCAAACTGGGAAAAGGTAAGGGTTATCTGAGGTCTTTATTAGAGTTTTTAAGGGTTCATTTTGCACACCTAGTTAGGTTCCCATAGATGAAAGATATCTGGCCCCCCCAAAGAGAATTATCTGAGACTGTACATTGGGTATGCTAACAAGAGGTTCATAGTTTGAATCCATCCAGAACTGATACCAAAGGTCGATTCGAACCCGCAAAACAGACAGGAGGGTTACCCTGTTTCTGTTTCCTGTTCACAAGACTGTGCTCGGAGGTTGGCACTGTGGGAGCAGAGGGCCTGACCTGAGTGGGTTTGTGACAAGCAGCAGGCCTTGATGAGTGAGGTTGGGGCAAGTGAGGTATAGGAGTGGGGCAACTGGACCGAGGAACGGGAGTCGAGAATGGCAGGAGAGGCCAGAGGGAAGGGTGCAGAGGTTGAGCTAGGTGCTCTCTGGGGAAATTAGGGAAGCAGCAAGCAGAGAGCTGGAACACTGCCAAGAGAGGAGCTGAATGCTGGTGAAAAAAAATATGCCAGCAAAGAGAGAAACCAAGGGCAAGTGGTGCAAGGAGCTAGAAGAGCATGCAAGGCAGAGAGAGAGAGATCCAGTGGCTGGAGGCATCACAAAACAAGTCAATGTCCAAGCAAGAGGAGCAAGGATGAGCAGCGCCTCTGGCTACAATGAAGAGACTAATCCTGGAACAGTCCAGGAGGAGTGGCCTTTTAAGGACTGATGGGGAGTGACGTAGTTGCTCCATCCATTGAACCTCAGTCTTAAAGACTTCCCAATATTAGTGATCCATCTATACTCCCTAGCAGTGTGTTTTGATGTTTTAAGACAGATTCTCTTTAATACATTGCATATTTTGGACCACAGCATTGTGGATTAGTGGTCTATCTATACTACCATGGTGAGTTTTGATGCATATAGCTTTGTTGCTGTAGTTATCCTTTTGATGAAGTGAAGACATGCTAAACTGTTGGCCCTGATGCATCCAAACCTGACAGCCATCAAATACAGCCACCATAACTAGCTATTGGCTACACTCCTATTTTTTTTTCATTAAAAAATGCATTACAGCATAATGGTATAATACCACATTAGGTGAGTTGACTATAACTACAGTCGATGGCTGCAATGCACTAATGGGTGGGTAATACATGTCCGAGGTAGGTTAACAGCCTGTGGAGCTCTACACCCATGGACAGGTGTACAACGGCAGCATTCATGACTGCTGGCCACCTGTCCGTAATCCCACCCACCTGACGTGCAGGACTCCACAGTACAGCCGGGGGTGGGTTCTGGTGGTTGCCCGGAACTGGGTTCTGCACTGGATCCCTTGCATGGTGGGGCATACATTGGCAGTGTGTCCTGCAGATGTCTGATGGCCGTTGGCTGTGGGGGTGATAGGTGGGTATGCTGCTGGTTCATCCATGACAAGGCTTTGTAGTGGTGCTTCTAGAGAGGGACTGTACCTCTACAGATGCCCAAGGGGCTGGTGTCAGAGTGGGGTGGCAGTATAGCTGGGGGGGCACCTTACATGTGCCAATGCCCCTACACTCCTGGGTCACTGTGTGGGGGAGCACCTCATAAGTGCCGCACACCTATATGCTGGGCCAGGTGGTGCCTGGCAGACATTAGGGGGCAAGGCTGCCGTGGTTCCAGGTGTTGGTGGCCATCCCACTGATGGGTGCAGGGGGTGCATAGCAGGCTTATGGCAGAGTTCTCCCTGTCATAGCCTGTGCACCCATCCACACCCCCATGGCCTGCACTTCATCCCTTGGTGCATGGCACGTAGTGCTGGCTCATCCTTCAGCCACCCCCAACATGTTGCTTTTCATGCGGCCAGGGGATCAGGTGCATATCTGCTGCATGCCCCCCCTTAAAGCATCTCATATGGGGGGCCTGTAGGGTGTGGTGTGGTTGCGAACCCCAGATATGCGCACGTTGCCACTCTGCTCATTAGTGCATAGGGGCCAGTAGCTAACAGTATTATTTATTTACCCTGGACAGCCCAGCTTAGATGTAACCTCTTGTTTCCAGTGCAGTTCTGCTTTTACCCTTTTCCATACCCGGGTGGACAGGAGCATTGAGAGGTTGACTAACTTGTTTGTCATACATGGAGTGTTTAGCTCTTACAGGGTTTGAACTTGCTATCTTCAAATCCTCAAGCCAGTGCTCTACCCAGCAGACCACATTGCCCATAGAATTATAGTGGAAACTCCAATATATTGAATATTCTTAGTAGTTTTGACTCTTATGCCCTCCCCAATTAAGAAAGTGAATTAAAGCAGTCTGATGTTTTTTTTGTGCTGGTATAAATGTTTGCATTTAAGAAGCCTGTTATTTTTCTGTTATTTTTGAATGTTCTTACTGTGAGAGAAAAACAAGTAGATAAATTTTGATTTGTTTCTTAGACTGAAAAACAGGGTTATTACTGAAATACTGTATCTCGGTTGAGGCTGCAGACCAATAAGGCAATGCACAAAGCATGCTACAGATCCAGCACCATTCTCTACAGGTTGGTTACTTTATGTAGGGCCATAGGGCTCTGTAGGAAGCAACCTACAAGTTCTGCACTGTGCCTAATGGATCTGCTGCTTTGCATATGAGCTGCAAGACCCTGCAGGAAGCAAGCTGCATGTCTGGCAACTTGCCCATCTAGATTGCTGCTTTATGTAGGGCCTGTAGGCCCCCTGTGTGAAGCAACCAACATGTGTGGCACTCTGCCTAATGGGTCTGTTGTTTTGGGCCCAGCGTGGTGAAAGTTAGAGGTCCTGCGTGGTGTCCAGTGACATTGTTACTTCACCTAAGGCCCACAGGGCACTGCACAAAACAAGCTACGGGTGTCGCCCTTTGACCAGTGCATTGGACCTCGAATGTAGGGGAAGAGGAATGGGGTTGAGTTTAGTGCTGAAAACCCTAACACAGCATTTACATACTTTTGTGGCTATATAACCTTAAAAGATGCATTAGCATACATTTTTTTCAATAAATTTCCTTCTTTTTTGAAAACAATATATAACAACTGTCACATGTAGCTTTCCTTGTGCAGGGACCTGTGGATCATGCACAATGCAACATACCCACTGGGGAGGGGCACAGGTCTGCAGATATCTTTGCACAGGGCCCTGATGGCCCAATAGAAAGAATCAATTCAGACCCATTGATCGCAGGGCCAGACCTGTAGCCTGCTTCACACAGGACTTTGTGAACCCTACATAAAGCAGCTGACCCACTGGAGATGACACCAGACCTATAGACTACTAAGAGACTTGCAGAGCATATTCAAAGCAGCAAACCCATAGGTGATGGTGCCAGATCTGTAGCAGGTGAAGATATGTGCTGCCAGTTAAGTTTTTCTTTTGTACAGTATGGCGTTTGTACTGTAGCTGCTTGACTTGAGAGATGGTTTGAGAGAGCATGATGGAAGTAGTTTGAAAACTCCAGCAGCTGTAAGTCCAGATTGTCTTTTAGGCCATCTCCCTCCATAGAGGCATAATTTAGGAACTTTAAGTTATTGGCATCAGGACCACTTGGAAACATTTTCCTACTTAGGGCTATATAATATATATTATAATATTGTGTGTGTGTGTGCGTGTGTGTATGTATGTATGTATGTATGTATATGTATGTATGTGTATGTGTGTGTATATGTATGTGTGTGTATATGTATGTGTGTGTATATGTATGTGTGTGTGTGTGTGTGTGTGTGTGTGTATGTGTATGTGTGTGTGTGTGTGTGTGTGTGTGTGTGTGTGTGTGTGTGTGTGTGTGTGTGTGTGTGTGTATATGTGTGTGTGTGTGTGTGTGTGTGTGTGTGTATATATGTAGAACAGTAGTGCTACCATAGTTAGGTTGAGGAGCCATTTCTATGTTAAACCCCAAAACTTTGCACTTAATAACTTTGCAAACCATTTGACAGATTTGGCTGAAATTTGGAATACATGATCAAGAACCACAGGCCTTGGGATCTGCCAAGTTTCGTAGTGGTTGGATATACGACTGCGGAGTTATTAAGCATGATCTGTACGCGCGTTTACGCTTTTTCTGGAATTCTACGGTCGCGCCTACAGGTCGTATGGCTTGCGTGGCCAGTCCGAAATCTTCAGGGAACGTGCAGCCGGGGTCCCCGATTTGCCTTTCAAAGATTTCTTGAAAAAATATTAAACGGTTCAAAAGTTATTCAAAAAACAGTTTCCCATTATAAGTCAATGGGAAAAGTTAACAAAAAGTTCAACACTTTCGCAAATGCATTTTTATTTTCGCAAATGGGCCTGTTACTTTCATAAATTGGCCATTTTTTTTCAGTTGGTGATCAGAAAATGGTTGGCATTTAAATATGGGACCCTCTAGCAACCTAATTCTTTTGTATTCACCTAGTCTGACCCTGAGGATGCTTGCCATGTCTTTATTTTGTGGTAAAACACCCCAGAAATGTTTTCAAATTTCTGGAAAAAGTACTTTCGCAAATTACTTTCATGCTCATGAAAGTGTCGAACTTTTTTGCGAAAGCTTTCGAAAATTGCGACAGTAGTTTTCCATCTGTGGGACAGTGACAGCGATTCTTTGGCACTGTCCTGCAAAAGAACCGTTGGGAGGTTTGGGCTGAAATTTGGGCTGAAAATCTCACAGATGTGCCTTTCAGTGTTGTATTGAAAAAATATTACACGGCGGCAAAGTTACGGCACTCCAAAGTTGAAATTTTTTCCCATAGGATAACATTACGGCGCCCGGCCTGTTACAGAAATCCTCTGGCACCCTGCTGCAAAATAATGGTTTGGTCTTTTTCCTGAAATTTGGAGGAAGACAGCCAACAGCCCACAGATGTGCCTTTCAGTAGCTTGGTGAAAAAATATCACATGGCGGCAAAATTAGGGCACTCAAAGTTTTTTTTCCCATAGGATAACATTACGGCGTTACATCGCCTACTCAGGCCCGTATCTCAAAGCAACGAGATACAGACTTTCATTGAAAACTTCTTAGCCCCTAACAGGGCTAAGATCCAAATTAACCAGGACAGTTGTAAATAATATGACTTTTAAATTTTTTTCTCGTCGTACAGTTCCTGAGATATAACGTATTTAGTATTCCAAGTTCTCATTTCTGCGATATTCATTTATTACATACATTATTTGTACTCACTGTCTTTCTCTATACGCAGGTTTGGGAAAACCAGCCTCATGCGCTTACATTACTATTTACTGTTGCCCCTTTCCGCTTGCAGTTCCATACCCATTTCACTTACCGTTGGCGTCTGCACCACCATGTGCGTTATCCTTTGCGTTTTCATTTGCTTGCGTCTGTTATTTTGCCATTTGTGTTTACAGTACTGTTTCTCTTTCTGTTTTACTTTACATCACCATGCCCATTGACATTTCTGTTTGCAGGCACCATGTTACTATGTGACAACACATCACGTGGCAGACCGTTTCCGTCTACGCCACCATGTGCGTTACCCTTTCTGTTCTCATTCGCGCTTGTGTTACCATGTGTGCCACTGTTAGCATTTCTGTTTGCGTTGCTGTCCCTGTTAGTATGCCACAAGACATCATGTGGCGGGAGCACAGGGCCCTCCCGCCGCTGCATTACATTCACTATTTCTCGTTATCATTCCCAAAAAGAAGGGAAATTAGAGGCAAAAAACTCTGTTTAATGCATTAATTAGGGTTGTTCCACAGCGACAAAGTGAGGAAATTCGCTGTTGGGTTGAAAACCCCCTTGGACCTACCCCCAACCAGCATTGGGGTGTGCATTGGGATCGTGGGTCCTAACTCTCACCCACTCTCCTATACTTCTGCTGCTTTACTCATGTCATGGGGTGAGAGTTGGGGCTGACAATCCCAATGCACCCCATCTCCATACATCTTAAGGTCATCCTTTGCGTTTTCATTTGCGCTTACCAATTCTGTTACTTTTTTGCCATTTGTGTCAACTGTACTGTTTCTCTTTCTGTTTCACTTTGCATCACCATGCCCATTGACATTTCCATTTACAGGCACCATGTTGCTATGTGACAAGACATCACGTGGCACACCATTCCCGTCTACGCCACCGTGTTCGTTACCCTTTCTGTTCTCATTCACGGTTGCGTTACCTTGTGCGCCACTGTTAGTGCTTCTGTTTGCGTTGTTCTTCCTGTTACTATGCCACAAGACATCATGTGGCAGGAGCGCAGGGCCCTATGTGCATTATCCTTTGCGTTTTCATTTGCGCTTGCGTTTGTTACTTTTTTGCCATTTGTGTGTACCGTACTGTTTCTGTTTCTGTTTCACTTTGCGTCACCATGCCCATTAACATTTCCATTTACAGGCACCATGTTACTATGTGACAAGACATCACGTAGTACACGCTTCCGCTTCACGCCACCATGTGCTACCTTTCTGTTCTCATTCGCGCTTGTGTTACCATGTGTGCCACTGTTAGCATTTCTGTTTGCGTTGCTGCTCCTGTTACTATGCCACAAGACATCATGTGGTGGGAGCGCGGGGCCCCACAGCATTACAGTCACTATTTCTCATTATCATTCTCAAAAAGAAGGGAAATTAGAGGCAAAAAACTCCATTTAATGCATTAGTTAGGGTTGTTCCATAGCGACAAAAGTGAGGAAATTCGCTGTTAGGGTTGGAAACCCTAACTCAAGTCACCCCAGCACCACACACACATTCAAGTATGGGGAGGACCAAGTCAACACAACCAATGACAGACATCCAGCAGCAGGTGACAGAAATAAACAATTGTCTAAATGTACTACGAGACATCCCCACCCACCTGACCAGGTACTGCATGCTCAGTGGAGATTAACAGCAAAATTGAGGCCATGTACACATCCCTGATTGCAGCTGCACATAACGTACCACACTAAGTAGTTGCATGGCCTTACCTACCGATGCCCCGCACCACACCACAACTGGTACTGTGCCATTATTCAATATAAATGCTGAAGGTGCATGATGACAGTTGTAGAAAGGTTTTAACACTAGTGAGTATACATTAATTGAGAAGCACATAAATTAACTACAAGACACTAGCATGCTCAAGATAAAAGTAGTGATACATTTAGTAGGCGATTTACATAGTAGTACATTTACTGCAATGGTTTACTCAACATAGAGAGCTGATGTAAGCGTATGGAAAAGCATTGCCTGTTCAGCGCTGTGAAATTCGTACTGCCAGTATCACATGCATTCTTACTGATGAAGGTGTACTGCTGATGTACATACATAGACCTTCAGTGTGTTTCAATACTAAAGATGCAGTAAGTATTCTTTGTAAGAAACATTGTAATTGCATGGATCAGGCCAAGCAACTTCTAAATATCATAGCACTACTGAGCCAACAATGATGTACCTGTATCGGAGATGTATATAGGATAGATTTTTCTGTAGGCACTTACTGAGTATGTTGTACCTGATAAAGACAATCTCATTGCATCTGTGTTGACTAACGTATTCAAATAGTGATACATTTACTATTGTTGCAATGAGTGATCTATGCCACTTATGGACACAGTGTGATTTTTTTTTTTTTTTTTTTTAACAGTTGTTTCATACTCAGGCTGTATGCCTACTGTTTGGGTTTGCCACACTTCTATCACTGATGCTATCAAAGTGATAACTATGTTAATTGTTGTACAACAGGAATCAAGTAGGTATGGTGTAGATATAAACAGAATGTCTTTTAGTATTGATTTAACTCACAATGGGGTAAGTGTACTAGGACAGCAGGGGTTGTTATCCTCTATCACTGACTCTGTCAGTTATAATCACACTAGGGTTTCAATGACTGTAATGATAAAGTTACACTGTTCATCTTCATGAGTTCATATTCACAGCCATTCTCCAATAACTAGACAGTGTATGGTGTAACTGGGTGGGACACTGTTGCAAAGCTGCTGCAGTGCCTAGCAGAGGGAGAGTATCTACTCATAAAGACAATTAAGCAATAAGGCTTGACCAACAGTTATGTTAAATGGTCTGTTAATCACCCTGTAGGGGTTTAATGTTGAATGAGGCATAGCCGAGTGCCACATGTCGCTAGACAGTGATAAACTGATATTAACATAATACCTGGGAGTGGCTTATTGCTATCATAATAACTGTTTTTTAAACAACATTAAACCATGTTCATCATATGATTAGGCTCTACATGTATGTTAATAAAAACTAAACATAAGGCTGTTACAATGTTTACAGTCAATTAGAAAGCTGCATTTCTCAAACCCTTGTTATAAACAGAGATATTATACTGGTACAACTCCTTGGTTTTGCTGAACTCTATTGCTCAGGTGGCCCACCACAAGTGGTGTGGTCTGGTGTGGGACATTGGTAGGTAAGGCCATGCAACTACTAAGTATGGTACGTTGTGTGCAGCTGCAATCAGGGATGTGTACGTTTGGTGTACATGGCCTCAGTTTTGCTGTTGATCTCCACTGAGCATGCAGTACCTGGTCAGGTGGGTGGGGATGTCTCATAGTACATTTAGACAATTGTTTATTATTTCTGTCACCTGCTGCTGGATGTCTGTCATTGGTTGTGTTGACTTGGTCCTCCCCCATACTTGAATGTGTGTGTGTGGTGCTGGGGGGGGTGAATTCGGAGTTAGGGTTTTCAACCCTAACAGTGAATTTCCTCACTTTTGTCGCTGTGGAACAACCCTAACTAATGCATTAAACGGAGTTTTGGGCTATATATATATATATATATATATATATGGAGAGATGTAGATGTAGAGATATATACACACTTTGCAAAAACACTTTGTTAGTGCACCAGTTAGGGTAACTTAATACCATGAAAGTAGGGAAATGTGGCATTAGGATTTTCAACCCTAACTCCCATGCCCCACACCCAAAGCAGCAGCAAAAGGAAAAAAATATTAGGGTTTTGGGTCTCCGGAGTCTTGGCGAATCAAGCCCTAATGCTCACTCCATTCCCTGAGCATACATCACACATGACCTCCTTTCTTTACCTGCAGGGCCTTGTGTGAAGAAAACTACAACAAACTGTGCTGGCAACACGTAGTGACAGATATTGTACATCTCTTCCTCTGAAGAGTGTCCCTGTATGAAGGACGGCCTTGGACCTGTACCTTGTGCTTTGGACTGGAGGCTACAGGCTGTTGGGAGGGGTGAGCATTACAGTTGACAATCCCAAGAAAGACCCCACCACCACTGATTCACTAAGACTCTTGAGACCCAAAACCCTAATATTTTTTCCTTTGTTCTGCTTGGGAAGGGTTGGGAGTTAGGGTTAGAAACCATAACATCACATTTCCATACTTTTGTGGCATTAAGTTACCCTAACTGGTGCATTAACAAAGTTTTTTTTTTTGCAAAGAATTCCCTTTCTTTTTTAACTAGTGGAATTGTATCCTCATTCACGTAGGTCCTGATGTGCAGGGCCCTTTGGGCCTTGCACTATTGGAAGACTCTGTCTAACTACAGAAGTGAAGCGTGTGGCACATTCACTCTTTATACATTCACTTTCCACACAATTAGTACACATTCACTTTTCACACGTTCACTTCTTACACATTCAGTGCAATATCATTTTTCATGCATTTATTCTTTCCACATTTTCTCTTCACTCATAGAAACATAGAGACATAGAAACATAGAATTTGATGGCAGATAAGGACCGCTTGGCCCACCCAGTCTGCTCATTTTCCTACCTAATGGATAAGCTGCAGATCCTAGCTAACCAGCAGCCTACTTCTTTCTGCCCCACCCCCTAGAATTGCCTTATGACTGTCCCATGCATGCTTGAATTCCACCACTGTTTGACTCCACAACCTCCTCCGGAAGGCCATTCCACGCATCTACAACCCTCTCTGTGAAAAAATACTTCCTTAAATTACATCTGAACCGCCCCCTCTATCTTCAAATTGTGCCCCTTTGGTCTTGCACACCTCTTTTTTTTTTTTGAAAGATGCTACCCTCTTGGACTTTGTTGATTCCCTTGAGGTGCTTGAAAGTTTCTCTCATGTCCCCCGCCCCCTTTCCTCGAGGCTTACATATTAAGCTCCTTAAGTCTCTCTTCATGTGTCTTCCAGTGCAGATCCTGCACCATTTTAGTTGCCCTCCTCTGGACAGCTTCCATTCTGTCTGTCTTTGCAGAGATTGGGTCTCCAGAACTGCATGCAGTACTCCAGATGGGGTCTGACAAGCTGCCTGTACAGAAGTTTAATTTCCTGTTTTCTACTGGTGATGCCTCTCCTTATGCATCCCAGTATCCCCCCAGCCTTCCTTGCTGCCCTCTCACTTTTCTTGCCCACCTTTAGGTCATCTGATATGACTACCCCAGGTCCCTTTCCATTTTTGTTGTTAGTATCTCACCCCGAGTTGTGTACTCTTCCCCTGGGTTTTTGTTTCACCAGTGCATTACCTTGCACTTCTTAGCATTGAATCAAAGCTGCCATACATTTGACCATTCCTCTAACCTTGCCAAGTCCCTTCTCATCCTTTCCACCCCACCTTGTATCAGCTCTGTTGCAGATCTTTGTGTCATCTGCAAAGAGACATACTTTTCCTTCCAGTCCCTCTGCAATGTCGCTTATAAAGACATTGAAGAGGACTGGTCCTAATATTGAACCCTGCGGTACCCCACTAGTAACCCCCCTTTCTTCAGAGTGGACTCTGTGTCCTATTCTCCAGCCAATTCTTTACCCAGGCTGTCATCTTGGGACCCACTCCCAGGCTGGCTAACTTGTATATTAATCTTTTGTGTGGGACTGGCAAATGTTTTGCTAAAGTCTAGGTAGGCCATGTCCACAGCCCCTCCCTGATCTACTACTTTGGTCACCCAGTCAAAGAAGTCTATCAGATTTGTCTGGCATGACCATCCCACTGTGAATCCATGCTGCCTTGGGTCCTGTGTCCCTCTAGCCTCTAGATACTCGACAATTCTTTCCTTCAGGAAGTGATTCCATCATTTTCCCTACCACTGAGGTTAAACTAACAGGTCTGTAGTTTCCTGCTTCTGCCTTGCTCTCACTTTTGTGAAGGAGAATCACATCTGCCCTCCTCCAGTCCTCGGGTACCACCCCATCCTCTCATGATTTTTAAAGAGGGTAGTCAGTGGTGTCACTAGTTCTACCCTTAGTTCTTTTAGAATTCTGGGATGAATCCCATCAGGCCCCATTGCTTTGTCCACCTTCAGTTTTAAGAGTTCTTTCAGAACCCTTTCTTCTTTAAATGTGCTGGTATCAACTTCTGTATCCAGAGTGTTTCTACTGTTTGTTTAGGTACCTCCCCTCTTCCTTTGTAAATACTGAGCAAAAATATTTGTTTAGTATCTCTGCCTTTTCAGTCACCCTCTGCCCACCCTCCCTCCCTTTATTAAGCCTCACTATCCCTCCCTTTGTCTTCCTTGCTCCTGATGTACCTATAAAAGGTTTTATCCCCTTCTTAACTGAGTTGGCTATCTTTTCCTTGGTTTGGGCCTTTGCTGTTCTGACTGCCTTCCCAGCTTCCTTTTGTTTTAACTGATACAGTTCTCTGTCCTGCTCCTGCTGTGATTCCTTGTACTTCCTGAATGCTTTCTTTTTCTCCTGAACCTTCACTGCCACTTCCTTTGAGAACCACAGTGGTTTCTTACATCGTTTAGTTTTGTTTATTTGCTTCACACAAAGGCTTGTTACCTCTGTGATGGCAGTTTTTATTATTCCCCATTGTTCTTCCTTCCTGCCCATTTGCTAGTGCATTCCTTAGGCATTCACCCATTTTGGCAAAGTCAGCCCTCCTAAAGTCCAGTACTTTTGCTTTTGTGTGGCTTAACTCTATTGCTGTGTTTATTGTGAAACATACTGTTCGATGGTCGCTAGTCCCCAGATGCGTACCCACTTCTACATCTGTGATCCTCTCCATCTCCATTTGAGAGAACCAGGTCTAAGATTGCTCCCTCTTGAGTGGGCTCCAATACCAGTTATCTAAGGCATGCCCCCTGTAGGGCATCTAGAATAACCCGACTCTTCAAAGTGGCTGCTGCAACTGCACTCCAGTTAACATCTGGCATATTCAGATCACCCATCAGTAATATCTCCCCTTTTTCTACCATTCTAAGTATACTTTCTATCATTTCCTTGCCCATTTCCTCCCCGTCAGAAGGGGATCTGTATACAACCCCTATGCGGATTGTGGTTTCATTGCCAGTCTCCAAATTTACCCACAGTGCTTCTTCTTCTCCTCCCTGTTTTCCCTTTTGTTCTGTTGCTTTGATTCCTTCCCTTATGTAAAGAGCTACTCCTCCTCCTCTTTTACCCTCCCTGTTCCTCCAGTAGATAGTGTATCCTGGTATGTTTATGTCCCAGTCATGGTTTTATGTGAACCATGTTTCTGTGACTGCCATAATATCCAGATGTTCCTCCTCCATCAAGGCCACTGATTCAGGAAGCTTGTTACTCAGATTACAGGCATTGGTACTCATTGCTCATTCACTCTTTTTAAATTTTTTACCCCAGATTTTCAAGATAGTCATTTTATGACTGCCCTTATAAACATGACAAGTATCATTTATTGCATATAGGCCGAAATGTCATTTCACACCACAAGTGTGAAAAAACATCTTATCCAGGATTTAAGAAATGACACGTCACATTTATGTGGTGGATGTGTTGAAAATCTGGAGTCAAAATTTTGAAAATTAGTGAACTTATAAGTGAATGTTAAAATACTGCAACATTCTGTCAACCTGGGTATTTTACCATTTTTATACACCAGATTTCCAGCATAACCTTCTTATTATCCCACCTTATGAATATGGTAGGTGAAAATGTTCAAATCCCCGCTAACATGTCATTCTGCGCCACCGAATGTTATTCTGCACCACATGTGCGTAAACACATTTTTGACAGGATTTGAAAAATGTCAGCTGTTACATTCATAAGTTGGTGTGAAAAAAATGTTGACCATTTTGGATCAGAATATTTAAAACTAGCAAAGTTGCAAGTGAGTGTGTGTGTGTGTGGGTGTGTGTGTGGGTGTGTAAAAAAAAAAAAAAAAAAAAATCAATGTTCCTGCATAACTTTGCCATTTTTAAATATTTTGACCCAGAATTTTCAACATAGCCTTCTGACTCCACCTCCTGTGCAGGGGCAATGAAAATGTTTAAATCCCACCCAACAGTTGATTTTGCAAAGTGACCGCAAAATCGCCTTTCAGGCCTGATTTTCATAATTCCATTGCCATTGGTCATGGTTATGGTCATAGAAGGAGCTGCAGATAGCTGAAGGAATTAACAAGGGTAGAAGGCCTTCCTTTGCTATGTAAGTTAGAAACGGGACAAGAAGGATGGGATCATTAGGCTTAAGAAAGGGGAGACATGGGTGGAGGATAATGGTGGAAAACAGAGATACTAAATGAATATTTCTCTTCTGTCTTCACCAGGGAGAAGGATGGGCCAGTGCCTTCAGGGTGGAGGGGAACACAGATGTAGCGATAGAGGAGGATAGATCAACAGGCCTGAACAGAGTACGTCCAAGGGTACTAAGGGAACTACTGGCTGAGGAGCTGGCTGGGCCACTGGCAGACCTGTTTAATAGTTCTCTAGAGTCAGGCATGGTACCACAGGACTGGAGAACATTGCAAGTGGTACCCCTTCACAAAAGCAGTTTCAGGGATGACCAAGGGAATTACAGACCAGTCACTCTGACCTTAGTTGTGTACAAGCTAATGGAGACTATACTTAAGGAAATGTTATGGCAGAAGTGGTAGAATATCTATAGAAGCATGGATACCTCTCAACTGTCCCTGATTTTGCTTCAAATTTTTGCTCTTTCCCTCCTAAACTTTGTGTTTCTGTGGCTAAACATTGGGAATTTTAAGCACAAAATAATGTCAAGCATTAAAGTTACAGATCTGTTTTTCTTTAGAAAATGCATTTTGCACTAAGCCCCATATTCTACTAGCTTTCTGGGTGGATATCTCTAATTCTAAAGATGTGTCCCTGATTTTGGTCCGTTGTCCCTGATTATTTTAAAGGGAAATAGTGGAAAAGGCACAGCTTTACCCAGGCACTACAAAAATGCCTGATTAGTGCTTTCATAGAGTAATTTGTTTAAAAAAATGTTACTGTAATTGATTTTTTAGTGATTTAAACAGTGGCCTTCAACTTTCACTTTCTATTGCTGGCAGCCACCATTTCATGAGTAGCAGAGAGCTTCCTGAGCTCACTGTATGCTAATATGACCTGCCAACCAATAGCAGAGGTCAAACGGGCATATTAGCATATAGTGAGCTCAGGAGGCTCACTGCTGCTCATGAAATGGCTGCTACCAGCAACAGGAAGTGGAAGTTGTGAGTAGCTGTTCTAAATCATTAGATAAGGTTGTTACTGTCTGAAAGCACTAATTGAGTGTTTCTGCAGTGTTTAAGGAAAGCTTTAACTTTTCCATTGTTTCCCTTTAAGCCTTGTCCCTGATTTATGAAGCAGGAGGTTGAGAAGTATGGTGAGCATGGTCTTCAGGATGCAAAGCAGCATGGGTTCATGGGGGGGGGAAATCATGCCAAATGAATTTGATTTCTTTGACTGGCTAACTAAGACAGCAGACAGGGGCCAAGCAGTAGGCATCTTCTATCTGGATTTCAGCAAGGCCTTTGACTTTGTGTCACACAAAAGGTTGATCAGGAAATTGGTGGATCTCAGGGTAGGGGATATGATGTCCAGATGGGTAGAAAACTGGCTGAAAGCCAGAACCCAGAGGGTGATTGTGGGGGAAGGAGAATGAGAGTTATGTGGCACCAGTGGGGTCCTGCAGGGCTTGGTGCTGGGGCCGGTGTTGTTCACTGACTTTATCTGTGACATTGGGGATGGCATTAAGGGCAACATGTGCCTGTTCACAGATGACACCAAGCTCTGTGGGAGAGTAGACACAGCTGAAGGGATACAAGGCCTATAAGATGATCTAGGAAAGCTGGGGAGGTGGTCTGGGATCTGACAGCTTGGCTTCAATGCCAAGAAATGCAAAGTTATACACGTTGGAGCCAAGAATACCAGGACAGAATACTATCTGAGTGGAGCCCAATTATCTGCATCAGAGGAGGAGAAGGACCTGGGAGTGCTGATCACTAGTGACCTGAAGCACTCCACATCTTGCAAGAAAGCAGCAGCAAGGGCAAACAAGATGCTGGGATGCATAGCTAGGAGGACCAGTAGTAGGAGATAGGTTATACTGCCCATGTTCAGGTCACTGGTGAGGCCACATCTAGAGTATGAAGTTCAGTACTGGTGACCACACCTCAAAAATGACATTAACCTTTTGGAGAAGGTCCAGAGGAGGGCTACAAAGATTATTGTGGGTCAGCAGGGTAAGGCATACAGAGAGAGGTTGAAGGAACTGAAAATGCACTCCCTAGAGGAACGGGGAGAGAGAGAGGGAGAGGGGACATTATTGGGACCATGAAGTACCTGAAAGGGATAAAGTGGATAGGGAGGGTCTCTTTAAGCTGAGTGGCAATCATAACATAAGGAGGCACAGTCTTAAGCTGAAGGGGGGGTTATGAGGGTTGTCAGGAAGCATTTCTTTACAGAGAGGTGGTGGACACTTGGAATGCACTGCCGACGGAGGTGGTCGCATTGAAGATAGTGGGCAGCTTCAAGAGATACAGGGGTAGGCATAGGGAGGAGTGGAGGGGCAAGGACAATAGCTCAAGCTATGGACCCTACAATTTGAGCAGAATAGACAAAATAGCCTTCTTCTACTGGCTTCTTCATATGTACGTATGCTCATATGAGTTTCTCATATTGCAACTGGCGGTTCCAGCAGCCAGACATGTCTTTCATAGGAGAATGGATCTTTGCCTTGGGACCTGTTCAGGTGAGTGAGGATGTGGGGGTGTGGGGTGGTGGGCGCTGAGTAGGAAGTCTGGGTAGGATCCGCATGGGACCAATTTCTTTTTTACAAGTTTAAGAAAAAGAAAATTATCATCATCATCATCATCATCATCATCATCATCATCATAGATTAGAAACCTAGTCAATTGATGTTGGCATTTTACAACTCACCACATTATCATTGGTAGACTGTGACCTGTTTGTTTCTCATAATCAAATACATTTTTGAACTGATCCATGGTATTACTATGGACAATTGATTCTGGCAGAGTATTCCACTGTGATAATAATCTCTGAGTAAACCATCTTTGTAGTTCGCTCTTAGTAGTTCTGTAGTTTTCACCCCATAGTTGTAGTTCATGTGACCTAGTTGTTATTCCAACATTATTTTTACATAATCCTGTTTCCCATAATGCCTCATTCTGAAAGGCTTTGTATATATAACAGATCACCTCTCCATTTTCTATATTGCAAAGAATAAAGCCCCAACTTTCTTAATCTTTCTTTGTATGTCTTGTCTTTTAAATTTTCCATTCTTTTTGTCAGTCCTTTGAACTCTTTCCATCATTTTAATGTTAACAATATTTTATGGTGCACTAAGTGGAGCACAATGCTCCAGATGAGGTCTAACAAAAGAGGTATATAATGAGATGATTACTTTTGCTTTCCTGCTTCAAACTTGTTTGAATATACATCCCAAAATGTTGTTACTTTTTTAACCGTTTCTCTTGTATGTGTGTCAAGAGTTAATGAATCTGTGATAAAAACACCCAAGTCTTTTTCGTTAATTGTTACTATAATCCAGTTCAGTGTGTAATCAGCCATGATGTTATTGGTTTCTAAATGCATAATCTTACATTTATCATTGTTAAATTTGAGTCCATGGTTCACTGCCCATAATTCAAACTGTTTTAAGTCTCTCTGAAATGGTTCTACTGCTTCCCTGTTATTAACGACAGCTCTGATCTTAGTGTCATCAGCATACTTGCATGACCATGACCCTGCTGATGTTTGCATGGAGGTAACAAAAATATTGAATCATGTTGGTCACAGTAGAAATCCCTGGGGCAGCCCACTAGTCACCATGTCCTTACCAGAAAAGATCCAGAAGCAAATGATTTGATACCTTTTAATGGACCAACATAGATGTAACAACAAGAACAAAGTGCTCTAGCTTTCGGACCAACCAGTCCTTCTTCAGAAGCTCATGGCAGTTGTTTAGAAAATACAATACTTATAACAGCTAGATAATGCAGAGAAAAACAGAAAAAAATCCCCATTGGTTTAAAATACTCATTTAAAAAAAAAAAAAACAGAAGATGATGTCAGAGAAGTTAAACAGTACAATACTGCCCTCAGTCCGAAGTGAACCTGGGTTAAGATGCTTGGTGCAACAAACATAAAGAATCCTACTACACATAAATTTAATTGACATAAGATAACACTGCTGAAGCAGATAACTCCCAAATCAAGCCATGAGTGTCACAGTCAGTATAAGGATGTGATTACTGAAAGGGCAACCCCACCCAGCTTAAAGACAAACTAAGATAGTTATAGGGCTCATGAAATTACAATGTATGCATTAAAGACAAGAATACCAGTAAAGTTGTCTAAAAACATCAGTGCACACTGTGTGATGTGTAAAACCTAGCTAGACATGTCACCCAGCTGTATTCTCAAGCTAAATAAAAGGCCCAAGAAATTACAAAAACCTCAGGACTATATAAATGATAATATAAATATAAATTGATAATATTAGTGTTAAACAAAAACTCTAGTAGAGGAACCTCAAAATTCAGACCATGCATCCTGATATGTACTGATGTCAATATATACTGAGAATGTAGCAACTACATGTACCACAAGTGTCTAGGGAATCTGAAAAGAGAATAAAAAGTAATTTATCTCCTCCTGCTCATACAAACAGTACAACCTAACCCACCCCACATCACAATAGTGTGGGTGGGGAGATACATAGCTTAAACGAGATGTTGTCTCTCTCTCCCCCTCCTTTTCTTCTCTCTCTCTCTGCCACACACACACACACACACACACACACACACACACACACACACACTCAATCTCTCTCCTAGTGTAGAACCTATATTAACTCTCAATCACTGCACTTGTTCTCAAAGGAATACAACTTGTAATGAAATTACAAAAAATATATATAACAGTATAAGATAACACTCCTGTATGTACACTAGCAGGCTGGGTAAACTGAATATGGTGCAATGGAATCAATCCCCCACACAGGCAAAGATAAAAAAGTAAGGAGAAATTTGTTGTGTGTGAAATGAAAATAGTAACACATTATACCTCCATATAGCTAAATGAGACTTACCTCCAAGTACATCCCATCTGCTACCATATTGAGATGTAAAATAAGTTTAATCTCAAAAGCTCGTCTCTGTTGTGTGTTTTTGAGATTTCCTTTTAAGACCATTACTATATATATATATATAATATAATTTTTGTAACTCTGTACATATTGGGATGTGTGATCTCATTTGCTTGGGGGTCCTGCACATATCTTTTTACATTAGGCTAATATTGTAGTAATTTACTCAGAATTTCATTACAAGTTGTATTCCTTTGGGGAACAATTACAGTGACTGAAGTTAATATAGGTTCACTAGGAGAGAGATTGAGAGTGTGTGTGTGTGTGTGTGTGTGTGTGTGTGTGTGTGTGTGTGTGTGTGTCTGTGGGGGACAGAGAGAGAGAGAGAAAAGGAGGGGAGAGAGAGAGAGATAACATCTTGCTTAGTTATATTCTCACCCACATTATTGTGATGTGGGTGGGTTAGGTTGTATTGTTTGTATGAGCAGGAGGAGATAAATTACTTTTTATCTCTTTTCAGATTCCTAGACACTTGTGGTACATGTAGTTGCTACATTCTCAGTATATATTGACATCAGTACATATCAGGATGCATGGTCTGAATTCTTTGAGGTTCCTCTACTAGAGTTTTTTGTTTAACACTAATATTATCAATTTATATTTATATTATCATTTATATAGTCCTGAGGTTTTTGTAATTTCTTGGGCCTTTTATTTAGCTTGAGAATACAGCTGGGTGACATGTCTAGCTAGGTTTTACACATCACACAGTGTGCACTGATGTTTTAGATAACTTTACTGGTATTCTTGTTCCTTAATGCACACATTGTAATTTCATGAGCCCTATAACTATCTTAGTTTGTCTTTAAGCTGGTGGGGTTGCCTTTCAGTAATCACATCCTTATACTGACTGTGACACCTATGGCTTGATTTGGGAGTTATCTGCTTCAGCAGTGTTATCTTATGTCAATTAAATTTATGTGTAGTAGGATTCTTTATGTTTGTTGCACCAAGCACATCTTAACCTAAGGTTCATTCGGACTGAGGGCAGTATTGTACTGTTTAACTTCTCTGACATCATCTTGTTTTTTTTTTTTTTTAAATGAGTATTTTAAACCAATGGGGATTTTTTTCTGTTTTTCTCTGCATTATCTAGCTGTTATAAGTATTGTATTTTCTAAACAACTGCCATGAGCTTCTGAAGAAGGACTGGTTGGTCCGAAAGCTAGAGCACTTTGTTCTTGTTGTTACATCTATGTTGGTCCATTAAAAGGTATCAAATCATTTGCTTCTGGATCTATTCTTGCAAGGACCAATACGGCAACTACTAAATCAAGATTTCTTACCAGAAAAGTAACCCTGGATACATATCCTCTGATATCTGTTGTTCAACCATGAAAGCACCCACTGTATAATTTTTGGGTGAATTTTCAGTCTAATACATTGATCTAGGAGTTCTTTATGTAGGACTGAGTCAAAAGCTTTGGAATAATCAAGATACATTACGTCAACAGGTAACCCTTTATTAAGGGCACAGCTAACTGGTTCAAAAAATTGCATAAGGTTAGTCAGGCAGAATCTTTCGGAACAGAAATCATGTTGTGTGACATCGGCTAATCCCATATTTATCATATCCTTTTCAATAACATCTCCTATAAAACCTTCCATTAATTTGCCAATGACAGCCATCAGGTACATTTGTCTAATTTCTGACATCTAGTTTGTCTATTTTTTTTTAAAATTGAAGTCACATTGGCCTCTCTCCACTCCTGAATTGTTTTCCCTTCTCAGTGAGATGTTGAACAACATGGTAAGGGGTCACGCTAGTAAATCAGCTAATTCTTTAAGGGATCTTGGATGTATTCCATCTGGTCCTGCTGATTTATTCACCTTGAGCTGTTAATTTTTTCATAAACTTCCTTTTCTGGTATTGTTTTTATTTCAGTTTCATGGCACATACTTACATCAATGGGACTAGTACAGTTTTCCTTCAGTTTGAAGACTGAAAATATTCATGAAACTTATTAGCCATTGTTTGTTCATCCATTATAATGAACTCGCTCTCTCTTAGTTCTCCAATTGTTTTCTGTCCCCCCCTTAAACTTCAGATATAATTAAAAACTGTTTTTGTCATCAAGTGTAGACTTTGCCATTTTTAGTTCCATTTCAGCTTCTGATTTTTTGATAATTGTTTTGCAATTATTAGTTATTATATCTAGTCCTCCTTTTAGATGTAGGATTCTTTTTGTATTTCATATATGCATTTCTTTTTTGTTTGATACTCATTAATGCTTTTAGAGAACCATTTGGGTATCCTCCCTGACAGAGTATATTTCTTAATCACCAGGATATACGTATCAATGCAAAATTGAATTTTAGTGTTTATCTACTTCCATAGACTCTAAGGTCTTTCATTCCAAGGCCATTTGCCAATTATATGATATCAGACATGATCTCATATCCTCATATTTTGCCTTATTATAACATTTTAGATATATCTCTGTATGTTTTACTGTTCCATTTTACAGTTTTAACCATATTATGGTTGCAGTCCCCAAGAGGTTCAGTAACAGCAGTAGTACTCAGTACATCTTCTAAATTAGTTAAAATTAGATCTAGTATGTTACCCCCTCTAGTGGGTATCTGTACTTTTTATTCTAAATTATTTTGTACAGTAATGTTGATTATCCTATTCTCCTATGGTGAGGTCCCTGTAAGGTTATCACAATTAATTTTTGGGGAAGTTAACTTTGCCCAGTAATTTATTTATTTTTATTTATTTAGCTTTTGTTGACCGGGTAAGTGCACTAGACAAATCCTGCCTATTTTCAGGCACAACCCGGGGGAGGGGGATACAGATGAATGCCAACTGACCTTGAACCAGATTAAGCTGTTGGTGGTATTTTTAGTGAATGAGGGAAATTTGGCCAGGACACCGGGGAAATTCCCCTACTCTTTTCGATAAGTGCCATGGGATCTTTAACATCCATCTGAACTACCACCAATCCAGGCAGATGGGACCTCGGTTTAACGTCTCATCCGAATATATAATTGGCTTCTATGTCTGCTTATTCAGTTATATCTAGAAATTTCATACTTTCTTCCATATTTCTATTTGGGGCTGAAAACATACAGCAATTGTCAGTTTCTTGTTGTTTTATATATAGCTGAACCCACAGACTCTCCTCACATTCTATGTTCTGGTTAATCACAATTTCATTGACTCTTATATTATCAGATACATGGAGGGCTAATCCTCCACCATGCCTGACAATTTTTTCCTACTGAAATAATTGGCACTCTTGTATCTCCATACCCCAATCATCTTCATTAAACCATGTCTTGGTAACTGCACAAATTTTGATATTGTCGACAAACAATATGTGCTTTAATTCGTCAATTTTGTTATGTAAGCCTCTTGCATTTATTAGCAACGTATCAATACTATCTGCATTGTCATTTAACTTTCTGTTGGTCTTAAATTCTATATTGGTTACGTTGAAAGTCTCATTTATTTTTATGTTAGTATATTTATCTGCCCCTGACCCTCTAGTTTAGATATTCACTGATATGTTTGTCAGAGATGTTTCCTAGAAGTTGGCTACCCTTTCTGTTTAAATGTAAACCATCTCAACAGTAGAGATCTCAATTTCTACAAAAAGTTTCCCATGTTCATAAACCCTTAAAACCCTGGAATAAACACTATTGTCTAAGTCAGTTAATTTTAACAGTGTTCTAATTAAACCACACTTTTGCTCTGGGGACTGGCAGACTTTCTGGTAAAATCGCATCACACCCCATTTCCTTAAGATATGTATGTACTTCCTTTAAATTGTTAAATATTTCCTCTTCTGTTGTGTTCTTTAAATCATTAGTTCCTGCATGCATTAAGACCACGTTTCCCATAGTTTTTGTTTTTCTTCACAATGTTTGGTGGTAGTGAACAAATGTCTTACACACCTACCCCGGGAGTGAAATATAGTATAGGGAATACATAATGGATTGCAGTGGAATAACACATTTATCTCCATTAGTGAGCGGTAAGACCCATAGCTCATGAGTGGTGAAGCTACAAGTTAGTCCTAAAGGTCTTGCCACTCATGTGTGGAAATAAATGTGTTCTTCTACTGCAACCTGTTATGTATTTGATATACTGTATACCACACCATTTGTAATGTTTTTACTGGTGTTTTACATTGTTTTAGCTAAGAACTGCCTTTCTTTCCATTGTAAGTAGTCTATCTGGCCCATTGTTCTCTCTATTCTATTTCCAGATTCTAAGTGGAAATAACATGTTCTAAGTGAAATAAATGGTGTTCTAAGTGAAAATAAATACTTAACCCAAAATAGCATGATTTGTTTACCCAATTTATTCACCACTGGTGTGGTATATAGAGCATAATGGATGGGGAAAGGTCTGATATGATAATTTAATGCACACCCGAGTTGTGGGATGCTACATAAACCCCGAGGGTGAAGCCCGAGGGGTTTATCAAAGCATCCCACAATGAGGGTGTGCTTTAAATTCTCATATGAAAAACCCTCCCCATCTTTTATTTTTTATAATAACAGACCAGAAATATTTCTCCAGCAGTTTGTGAGACTGTTTGGCCCCGCCCACATACAGAATGTTGGTCAATGAGGCAGCAGCATAGTTTGACCGGCATGGCTCATGAATGTCATAACAACCAGCTGGTTGTTATGGAAAATATCAACCTGGTCAGTACATTAAGAGAAATTGTTGACCAGTTATTATATACTTGTAAGCTGTTCTTTTTTATTAAGTGTAGTAAACGACTTAGTGTACTTGACTATAGAGTCTCCAATAATATAGCCTGAGCATACTTTTGTTCTAGTTGTTTCATTTGACATGTTTATCCTATCAGTTATCTATCATGTTTGCATCACAGTGTTGGCCAGTTACTGTGGTCTTTTCTCGAGGTCCCTTGATATCTTTGTCTGTCACTATATGAATGAGTTACTGAGATTCTTTATCTATAGTCTCTGAGATTTTTCAGAGGTGTAAATTGATTTTCTGTTGAGATTGAAAACTCCATTGCTCATTTACCTTTTTTAACTGGTTTGGGGCTTTCCTTACTGCATCTTTCTTCTTCTTCCTCATTATCTCTAATCCTTTTACATGTACCCTCAGAATTGTTTTTTAAAATTCTATCATTGGTTCTTCCTAGATTTTTTTTTTTCTGGTTGATTTGAAGACAACGTTTTTAAGCACTTTATTTGCAGTTCTAATTGTATTTTAATTCTCAGTTCCTTTAACTCTATATATTGTTTGCAAGTAAATTGTGTCAATTCAGTAATCTCCTGCATACTAAATTTACCACAAATGTTGCATTTTATACCATTTTCTCCACTGGCTAGGGTCACATGAGCATAGTCCATATTTTTAGCACCTAACCAGAAGTAAAACAACTATTTTACAACTTAACTGTTATTTGTGTGGTGCCCTAGAGCTTTGTTGGGCATTCAGATATCCTGAACAGCAGTTTATTGATAAATTCCACTTACTGGTATTATTAGGAGCTAAAATATTGTTTTTCTTGTCCTGTATTAAGTCTGGCCCTATTCCCTGCTTTGCTCAGCTGATGCAGCTTGTATCTCTCTGCATCACCTCTGCTCACTCGAGGCACAGCTTTATGGAATGCCCAGCACTAACATCACCATTGCTGTGGTGACGCTGCTCCTGGACCAATAAAAATGGGCAGACTTTGATATTAACACTGCCGTTATTTATTTAGTTTTTATGTTGCTTGCACACATGTGCAAGAAACATAGTGCCATCATCGGAGATTTCGGAGGTGTGTCACCTCCTCCTCCAATTCAGTCAGTGAGCTGGCAGGCACGGCCCCTGTAAGTCAATGCATTTTGGAGCTGTCTATGACATGCTACAAAATGCAGTGGCATACAGTTGAAAGGGGGAGCTATGCTTCAATGAGCACCAATAAGCAGCGTAGCTCCCCCATTACGCAGGCGCAAGCGCCCGCGATGTACTGTAGCCGACGGGTGCCCAATCCCCACCGGGCTGAGCTGCGCCATCCCTCCCTCAGTAGTTGGTGCCACGCTGGGAGCCCACCCCAGCGTGGCAATCAGTCCTGGCCAGCAGGGTGCCCAATCCTCCATCGCTTGAATGGCCCCCCTGTCCTTGTGTCTTACACTGGGAGCCACCCCAGTGTGGCAAAAGCGATCTGCACTCTTTTTTTTTTAAACCTGTAAAACAAAAGCGGTCCCAGCGCCTCCCGACCCCACAACCCGCACTCCACCCACTGTGCACCCAGCCTCCCCACACACCCCCACCCCATACTTACCTCCGGATTCCGCACGCGATCTTCGGTGGACCGGGAACACGTCTGCACTCTTCAAAGCCAACCGCAAACTGAGGAAATGCCGTAAGCTGTATAATGGGCTAGATGGGGGGTCAACTTTATGCATACCTCAGGCATTTTTGAGATTTTGCCAAATTTTCAACATGGGGTTTTAGGACCCTTCTCATGAATGATGTCACTGTCATGGCGTTATTCAGGCCCAAAGGTGGTTTCGGCGCAGTGACTGCAAAATCACCCTTTGGCCTGAATACTGACATGACAGTGACATCACTCATGAAGGTCCCAAAAACCCCTGTTGAAAATTTGGTCAAAAATTCCAAAAATGACTGTTTTCTGACATTGCGGTTCCTCATGAGGCTCGTGAGTTCGCGAAATTTCAATATTTTCACTCCAGATTTTCAACATTGCCATTTTACCACACCTTATGAGCAGTACAGCTGTCATTTTTCACATCTCACCCAAAATGTAATACTACCATGTAGCGCGACAATGGCGCAGTCGGTGTGCAAACCTTCAGTATGGGACACATTAAGAAAATCAGTGTCACTGTTCATGAGCAGAGATCTTAAAATGGCAATGTTGAAAATTTGGTGAAAGAATTCCTAAACATGACTATTTTACGAGTGTGCGTTGCACAGTTCCCACGCACGCTCGTAGGTTTGTGAATTTTCAATATTTCCACTCCAGATTTTCAACATTGCCATTTTACCACACTTCCTTATGAGCAGTACAGCTATCATTTTTCACATCCTGCCCAAAATGTGTTTCCGCCCATGTAGCGCACAATGGCGAACATCAAACCCTCTCTCTCTTTCGGCACCCACCCCTCCCCTCAGAAACATAAATGTGACACTGAGGATGCCCAGTCCTCCAGTGTTGTGATCAGCCCCTGGAAACATAACTGCCACTGGGAGTGCTCAGTTCCACAGTGCCACTATTGGGGATCCAGTCCTTTTTCTTTTTTCCGCCTGTTTAAAAAAAAAAAAAAAAAAAAAGTCCACTGATGTCTTTGCAGCTGTTCCTTACCCTCCCCTACCCGACCCTCCCACACAGTGCCCACCACCCTGCACCCCAAGTCCTTATTTACCCATCAGGGGTCAAATGCCGTAATCCTTTCTGGATCACAGACATGTCTTCACTCTTCAAAGCCAGACCGCAAACTAAAGACATAGGTATGCAGCTCAATGTATTGAAATGGAGTTTTGAACATAGTGCCATAGCGTGCCTTCTTTGGAACCCCACCTCGTGACCAGTGTAACTGTCATTAGGCAGATCTGTCCCACAGGGACCACAAAATCACCTTTCGGCCAGGAGTTGAAAATGTTCTCTGCCCTTTTCCATGAGGTGGGATCATAAGACTATATTGAAAATTTGGTGTAAAAAATATTGAAAAACAGCATGCAGACTCATAACTTTGGTAATTTTTAATATTTGTACCACAAATTTATAACATCATCATATCTTTACAGCACCTCATGAATGTGGTGGCCATCATTTTTCAAATCCTGTCCAAACTTTTTTTTTTTAACATCCCAAAAGGTGATTTTGTGGTCCCTGCATGAAATCACCTTTAAGCCAGGAGTTTAACATTTTGTCTGTCTGTCTTCATGAGACAGGGTCATTATAAGGCTATGTTGAATATCTGGTGTAAAAATATTACAAAATAACATGCATATATAAATGCAGGCTTGTAACTTTGGTAATTTACAATATTTTTTACCCAAAATTCCCCAGCTGCAGCCTTATCAACTCTTGACAGATTTTGTTTTAAAAAGAGATTATTATTTTACATTTTAAGGTTTGTGACTTTAAAATGAGGAAAAAAATGGTGGCCAACAAAATTTCTGTCAGCATAAGAGGTAAATCCTGAAAATAAGCAGTCCTGATTGGCTTTTCTTTACTGTTTGCAAGGTAAATAATGAAAGAAAGCAAATATGGTAGTTTACCATTTGCATCATGTCATTATCTCTAAAATTGTTATAACTCTCCAACCATATATTATTTTTTCATGAAACCTTCCATAGGCACACCCTTGGCACGGACCCCTTTAACCCTGAAAATTTCATGAAAAAAATTCCACACCATCTAGGCTGTAGGTGAGAGCAGAAAATACCCAGTGTTAAGTACTGGGAAACCAAACGGGTTTTGTATTTTTTTGTTTTGTTTTCCATTTTTTGGCACTTTATATCTCAAAAATCAAACAAAATGCCATCACAAAACATTTCACATCTTGAGACTCTGGCAGCCTGATTGCACATGCCAAATTTTGGGCTATTTTGTCAAACAATGCCAGTTATTAAGGTGCAAAAGTTGAGGTTTAACATTAGACGGCCTACTCAACCCTAACTGTAGGGGTGCCACTACACCTCAATAATATATAGAGTAAATAATTGGTAAGGGTTGTAAACAAGGATATATACCGATCAAGGGGCTAATTAGGGCTAGAAGGGGCAAGTAGATTTATTGCTCTAAATAGCCCCTGAGATGGGTATATTTCTGAGTATGCCACTCTTACTCATTGTTTGTTGAATGTAATACATTAGGATGGTTATTATACTAAGATCACATTTCTGCAATTACTTCTGGGTAATGTTACTCCGATAGTATCCTATCAATTAGGATAGCACCAGATACCAGTCTTTTTGCTGGATAGTGCATCCAGTTGGATAGTAGTGCTATCCTGCCATGGAACTGACTGTCCTAGATCCAGGTTGGATCCCTCGGATCCATGGTCAGATCTCTGGATCCGATGCTGAATCTGATCATGTATCCCTGGATCTGATGTCATCCCTGAATTTGATGTCAGATAGTGCAGGATCCGACCTCTGACTTAGTCAGATCCTAGGTCGAATACTGCCATTATCCAATGGATCACAATCTGATCCACAAAGGCGCTATCCCAGCATCACTACTTTCAGGTTTGCCATTTTTGTTTTTTTGGCCAAAGATGTTTTCTGTAGTGCAGGATCTTTCTATATAAGAAAGTTTGGGCTATCCCATCCATTAAATGCAGTCAGGAATGTCATGCGGTTGTGGTTGAGAGTGGCATGCAGTTTCTGTCAGGATGAGTGGTTTGCATTTGTGGTCGGTAAAGGCATGTTTTTTGTATGATTTTTGAAAGTGATGTCTGTGATCAACCGCAGAATTTGAGGGAGCTCGGTGGCAACAACATGGATGGCATGGGATCTTAGGAGAGAGACAGCAGCAGCTTTGAGGGACATAGCAGTTTGGTGAGAAATGGGGGGGGGAGTATAAATTGGTTCATTTATGTGTTAATTAGTTGTAATTAGTGTGATCCCATAGGGTCGTATGTAGTATATAATTTTAATTAGTGTAGGTATATAGCTGTAATTGTTTGATTAGTGCAGGTTAATACTTTTAATTGGTAGATTAGTCACATGTATTCAGGGAAGTGATGGCCTTTCCTATGGGAAAAGTTTCCATCCATGTAGTGTATATAGATATATAATTTTGTTTTTATTTTACTTTCTAAACGTTATTGCATGCTTTCATTGCTACCTCAAAGAAGTCTTCTCTTCCTCACTTCTGTCAGTGTGGCACAAAAATATTTACAGACGACACTCAAGTGCTTCGAATGACATAAAAAACTGCACCACATGTCAAGGCTTCAATTAGGCCATGAGGAGATGTCACTGAAGGGCTTTGGAGCTTCCTGCAAAAAATGAAGAATTTTAAGCAACAGTCATCAGTGTTATCCCAGTGTTCCCAACTTACTTCAGCCTGGGTAAAACATTAGCTGAACCACAGGACACAGAAGGTAATTGTAAATGGAGTCCACTCTGAAGAAAGAGGGATTACTAGTGGGGTACCGCAGGGTTCAGACCTTTTTAATGTCTTTATAAGTGACATTGCAGAGGGACTGTAAGGAAAAGTATGCCTTTTTGCAGATGACACAAAGATCTGCAACAGGGTTGATACACAAGGAGGCGTGGAAAGGATGAGAAGGGACTTGGCAAGGTTGGAGGAATGGACAGAAGTATGGCAGCTTGGATTCAATGCAAAGAAGTGCAAAGTAATGCACCTGGGGAAACAAAAACCCAGGGGAAGATTACACAATGGGGAGGGAGGTAGTAGCAACAACAAAAATGGAAAGGGACCTGGGGGTAATCATATCAGATGATCTTAAGGTTGGCAGGCAATGTGAGAAGGCAGTAGGGAGGGCTGGGGGGATACTGGGATGTATAGGGACAGGCAACACGAGCAGAAAACAAGAAGTTGTTATCCTCCTGTAGAGACAGTTGGTGAGACCCCATCTGGAGTACTGTGTCCAGTTCTGGAGACCCCATCTCTGCAAGGACATAGACAGAATGGAGACAGTTCAGAGGAGGGCAACTAAAATGGTGTAGGGTCTGCAAGAGAAGCCATACGAGGAGAGGCTAAAGGAGTTTAATATGTATACCCTTGAGGAAAGGAGGGAGAGGGGGGACATGATAACATTTGTAAGTATCTCAGTGGAATCAACAAGGTCCAAGAGGGTAGCATCTTTCAGAAAAAGAGATGTGCAAGAACAAGGGGACACAATTTGAAGATGGGGGGGGATGTCTCAGGGGCAATGTGAGGAAGTATTTTTTCACAGAGAGGGTGGTGGACACACGAAACAGCCTTCCTGAGGAGGTTGTGGGGTGTAAAACTGTGGGAGAATTCAATGATGCATGGGACAGACATAAGACAATTTTTGTGGGGGGTAGGAAAAAATAGGCTGTTGGTTAAATAGGATCTGCAGCTTATCCACTAGGTAGGGAAATGGGCAGACTAGGTGGGCCAAGCAATCCTTATCTGCAGACAGTCTGTCTATGTTTCTATATTGCTGGGAAACCCCATAGATCTTCTTATCAGGCAGTCATGCTATCACCGTAAAAACACCATTTGTGAAAGGAGAAGTCAAAGGTCCCTTTGTATCTCCTTCCTGGTCCAGGTCACCAGTGAATCCCCATTAAGGTAAATCTCAGGCCACATCCTTGGCCAACATTGCAGACTCTGTCATTGTTCAGGCACCAAGGTTGGTTGCAAGATCTGCCTGTCCTGCTTTTGGAGATGTGCATTCCATTCCTGATGCTTCGTCGATGAGCTCTGTCTCATCCACACTTTCTTCATCAACTCCACTGGTTGGCACTGTCCTTGGGGAACACGACAACTCGCTCCTGACAATTCTACCCACGTCAATTCACTCCCAACAATTCACCCCAGTGCTAATTCACTCCTCCGACACTCACTTCCCTATGACAATTCGCTCCCAAAATCAATGTATACAGAGGGATACGAGGAGGGTATTTTTCATTCAGCATGCAGCCCCCCCCCCAGTTCTTCTAATTACTGTATAAACAGTCAACTCCCTCTCTCTCTCCATCTCATCAGAGCAGCTTTTATTTTTTAAAACACAGCAGCTTCACTTTGAGCAGCCACAGTATTTAGCTGGAATATGCAGCAATTCTGCCCTTACCCATGTGTTCTATGTCTATAGGGACGCATCACGAAAAATTCTTTCTGGGCAGTAACAGTTCACATTATTTACTCTTTTGGGCTTTGGCATACTGCAAGAGACATCCCACCTGCAAAGCTGCATTCTTTCGGCATTGGCCCAACCTGCTGATTCCTGATCCATTATTTGGGGCTCAACAGAAGCAAATCCATCTCATCGGAGCAGCTTCTATTTTTTAAAACACAGCAGCTTCCCTTTGAGCAGCCCAACAGTGCGTTAGAGAGACAGAGTGAGAGAGGAAAAGAGTGTGAGAGCGAGGAGCGAACACACCCCCCCCCCAGTTCTTCAAATCTTAAACAGTCAGGGAGAGAGAGAGAGACAGAGTGTGAGAACGAGGAGTCAACATGCCCCCCCCAAGTTCTTAGTCTACTTCCTCGCTTCCTTTGTACTTTATTTTTTGAGTATTAGTTACAAGGTGAACAGTGATTTGAGACCAACATGGGGCAAGCAGTTATGTCTATTGGCAAAATACTTTTATAAAAGTGAGAGAGCATACAGAAAGTTACCAAGAATATATGCTGTGAAAATGATGTAGACAGGCATCGACAAATTTTTCATTCAGCAGAACAGTATTTTAAAACTTAGAGGGAGCGAGTTGGTATAACAAGAATTGTCGTAGGAGCGGGATGACGGCAGAGTGTATTGTTGGGAGCGAGTAGTTGCGATACGAGTTGTCGGGAGTGAATTGTCATGTACCCCTGTCCATGCTAGCACTATGGTTTTAACTGCTCTCTGAATTTTTTGTGACGTTTGCATTCCCTGTCATCAATGATTTTTATGTCGGTGTCTCAGCTGTTCTTGTTGCTGCCATCAACGGCTGTTGGTTCTTCTGGAACTGCTGTTCCTGGCACAGTGCTGCTGTTTCTTCCTCCAGGTTGGGAAGGTCAGGGTGATCGGCAATAGTCTGACTACTAATGGCGGCTAGTAGCCAGTGCCCCAAACACCATGTGTGCATGTGGGCTTGGAGCTTGGCGGATGTTGGCATGCATGTGCATGGGAGCATGCATGGTGGGCTTCTGACACCACTGTACAACCAAGCTTCAGGGGTAAACTCCAAAGGAAAATCCCTTCGCAGTAGGCAGCAGCATGATGACGGGACCCTAGACCTGAACATAAAAATGACCCGAAGGCCTAAGTCTCGGACAGAGATCATAGGGTGATATGTTCTCCCCCTACAAGGATCCCCTCTGTGAGGGGCAAGTCATGGTCCTCTTGGGCCATGCAACTGGAAGGAAAGTTCCAAGGTGGAGGGTGCTTCCAGATACCTCGGTTGATATGGGGTACTTCCTCACACTGACAGAACTGCAGAAAAAGTGTTTTTTTTTTTGTTTTTTTTTAAATACATGTAGCCTGAGGTGGTGAGTCTGCAGCTATGTGCTGATTCAGTTGCTATACAAGTATACTTTCAGTGATCAGCGGGATGGAACTGAACTTACCCCCTTACAAGGAGTCTGTGGGAGGCTGGAGGTATCAGAAATGTTCACTTTCATTTATGAAGGAACGCTTTTTAAGTACAGGGGTGAACTGGCATCTGATTGCCACCACTCTGCAGTGTGTACTTATTGGTGGCATGCACAACTACCTTAGGACTTGCGGGCTTCCCTTGACAGCATGACGGGATACACACTCTCCACTGGGCATGTGGGTAATTGTGAGGTGGACTCCCAATGATTTGGGAACAATAATGCTATACATTTTGTGTTGCCACCTAGCTCCAGACGCGTGAGTGGCAAAACCCAGGCCAAAATAAGGGTTACTATTGTATGTGTAGTCATAGCCGAGGTATCATGCTGTAGTTGTAAATACTCATCACTAAAGGGGGGGACTCTAACTGTGACTAGGTACAGAGTTGCTTTAACACCTACAAGGACACTGAAATAACACGAAGACTATGTTTAAATCTGTACTTTTTATGTGCCTGCTCGTTTAAGAAGAGCCTCTACCATCCTTGGAAATAGTAGAATAATACAATACTGCCATGTTTAACTGTTATACAGTAGTTTAATGTTAGTCTTTCCCATTCATTCACCTAAGAAATCTGTAAACTTTTGACGGGGAAGATTTCTGAGTGGTTCTAAGCTCAGCAGGGTCAGTAGGGTGAGATAAACCAATGCAGTGATCACTCTGTATCTACCAATGTTGTTATAGCTGCTAGTGGTGGGGTAGGGAGAGTTAAAATGTTTAAAGGGTGTGTTTGATGTTTTAAGTGATGCGTGCCAGGGCTGGAGTGGGCAGCTTGTAAAAGGGGGGGGGGATACACACACAAGGGATTGCTCACTGTATCAAAATAGTTACCTTTTTCTGTTTGTATTTTTTTAAATTCACTTTGTACGGTTAAAAGTGTAAGTAATAATTGGAACTCCATGGGGATGCCAAATGACCTACTGCAGTATCTCAGGAGATGGGAAGACACTTATTAAGAGGCGATACATGGATCACACCAGAAGCACTAGACTATGGCTAGTAAAATGTGCTTTACCTCATGGAACAGAAAAGGAGCCAAGAACGTGGTTATAAGAAAGAGGGCATTAACTAGGGCATCCAAATTGTACACTGCTATCTTGATGTTACAAGAGACCCATATGACAGAGAGGGCTATTTACAATTGCCAGATGTTAGGGAGGCACCTGGGTGGGGGCTTGTTCCAATGCAAAGGTCAGAGGGACTGTTATTTGACTTCACCTGCAGGTCCCAGGAGTAATCACGTCATCCAAAGTAAATACATGGGGAGGTCTGTGCTTGCACAAATAGAAATGCACAATGGAACTTGCTTTTCAGTTGGTTCCATTTATGGGCCCAATATGCAGGATGGCGCTTTCTTCAACAGACGGGCAGTGGATATGGCAACCTTTGTGGGGCTTGGTATGTAGGTGGGGTTATAACTGTGAAGGGCACGGTGCTCGACAGATCAAACCCAGCACCCATAACAGTATCTGTGAATGCTAAAGCTCTGGGCAATCTGGTAAACATATTTGGCTTAGTGGACATTTGGAGACATCAAAACTCTGTAGCTAGAGGTTTTACTCTCACTTGCATGTGTTATATGCACAAACAGATAGACTGTTAGCATCAGCTACCACAGTGCCGTATGTCACTCATGCTGGTATGAGTTCATCTTGATATCTGATCATTGCCCAGTCACCTTGGTGGTCAGCACAGATGGACAGGAGCCTCCCCCAGGACATGGAAACTGGACCCAGTCCTGTTCATCAGTCCCAAGTTTAAACCCTTAGTTTCCAAAGCCATCACTAATTTTCTAGTTGACAATAATGAGGGGGACACATCCCACTCTACTTAATGAGAGGCCTTAAAAGCCTTTCTCAGGGGCTAGAGTATTTCCTTTGTGAGTTTTCCAGCAAAAAAAATCACTTAAAATGTTGGAGCTGTAAACCAGAGTTACCCAAGTGGAGGAAGACCACATACATGGCGTGCCCCTCCCAGAAGCTATACTTTAGGCTCCAGAAAGCTAAATGAGAGCATAATTTCACCACAGTAACCCTGGAATAAAAAAATGTTGCTAACTAGAGTAGGGCAATATTTTGATGGAGACGGGGTGAGAAGCTCTTTGCATGGCAACTAAGGATCAGGGAGGGTGGCCCGTATGATAGCCCACATAAGCCAGGCAGGCTGTAATCTGGACACCAGTAGGATTTCAGCTGAGGCCTCATTTAGTAGTTTCTGTAAATACCTATCTACGTCAGTGGTGAGCCCCACCACAGAGCAATATGAAAGGTTATTTAACAAAGCACCCATCACTCCCATTGGCACCCAGATATGCAGCCTGCTAGACAGACCCCTGGAAACTAAGCAGGTAGTAGTGGTGGATAGAACACTCTGGGGAGGCAAGGTCCCAGGCTCAGATGGGCTACCAATCAAATTTCTTTAAAACCCTTGAAAAGGCTGGATGGCTGACACATCAGTAGTGCTACCGCTCATGACGCTGACAATCAGGGTTCAGGAACAAGCATGGGTAATCAGAGGGCCAACTGGGGGAAGGAGAATCGAGCATCCCACAGGACTGTCTCCTTCCTCAGGGAGAGAGGGGACCACTGCTGCTATGCGACTACCACTTGGGTGACCATGGGTGGCGGTGCAGACAGCAAGTGCAATTCTGGGGCTGGGGATCAAGGATTGGCTAGATAGACTTGCATGCTCTGTGTGATATCATCAGTCTGCCAGCATCCCCATAACAGAAAGGAGAGAAATAACAGCTGACCTATGACAGCAGCAGGAGACCAGCAGACACTGCACCCCGCTGATTTAAGCACACTCCAGGAGCACTAAATAGATATTTATATATGGAATTGGTCTGGCCTCAAAGTCCCCCACCATGGGGAGAGGACACCACAGGGCTACACTTCTAGAGCAGCATAAGCTATAAGAGATGGCGGGAGAGACAGGGTAGGGGATGCCCAGATGCCCTGAGACAGACCAACACCAGTTGATGTGGGAGGGGAAAAAAGCAGAAAGTAAAAAAAACAAAAAAAACTTTTAAAGGGAACTGGAAACTCATCTGTTTATTATGGTGATAGAGAGCCTGGGATGTGAATGTCTGCCCCCCCCCCAACATGCAGTTGGCCACGATCACAGTGCTGCCTAAACTGGGTAAGGATCCTGCTCTCCGCTCCTCATATCTAATATCCTTGCCCCATTCATTACAAAATAGTTGCAAAAGATCTCCCCTGTAGACTGGAGGTAGTGCTCCCTAACATAGCTCATCGGGATCAGTCTGGTTTTATAAGGGGCAGACAAGGGAAAATAATGTCAGACACACTGGATGCTGAAAAGGCTTTTGACCGTGTGGAGTGAGGATACATATTCGACCCTGGCCAGGTACGCTTTTGGAACTCAGTTTTGTAAGTGTGTGGGGGCCTTTTTCTGGAAACTGAAAGCACAGATATATTTATTTATTTAGCTTTTGTTGACTAGGTAGGTACACTAGACATGTTATATGCCTATTTTCAGGTACGACCCAGGAGAGTACAATGAAAATACAGGTTCAAACAGGGTACATGACAACAAGAGGGGCAATATACAGAGTAACAGAAGAGAAGGGTGAACATAGTGTACAGTAAGCAGTAATAGGTAAAAAAAATAATATATATATATATACACACACACAGAATAAATAGGCTAAGTCATTCAATGGCAATAACAGTAATTACATTGTATGAGTGATCCTTTTACCAGAGCCACAGAAACTGACAATTCCTGAGCAGATAGACAAGCACATCACATGCTTTCCAGAGATGAAGGACAGTAGGTAGCATCATTAGAGCCACCAGGAGGGATCCAAGGGTTGGGTGAGTCCAATTTAGAGACCTGGTTAAGGTGGCTTGGGACACCCACACACAGAGGCCAGTTTCAAGTGCTCCCACAGGGAATTCCAGAGGCTCAAGTGGGAGGGGGAGGAACAAACGTGGTCAGGAAGGGAGTTCCATATCCTCTGAGCACATGTAGCAAAGTCCCTATCCCCCATTAGGGTATGAGTATAAGGAACTTTGAGCACCCCAGGACCATGAGACCTGAGGGAGTAGGAGGAGGATTCAGCAGGCTTGAGAAGCTGCGCCAGCCCCGGAGGGGTGCTGGTTCTAAACACCTTTCCTACGAAGCAGCCCAACCCATAGTTTAGGTGACTGGCCAGGGAAAGCCAGCCCAGTTTGTTGTATAATTTACAATGATGGGTGAGGCTTGGGGCTGCCAGAACAAAGCGACAGATGATGTTGTACATTGTGTTGCACCAAGTGATGTGGACTTTGGAGGTGCTAGCGAATAGGAGAAGGCCATAGCTAAGCGAAGGGAGCAGCACACGTCAGGCCAACGCTAAGCGAGCGGCAGATGTCAGATTTTTCTTTGCCCTGTAGGCAAGACCCAGTTTACAGTTTACAGCTCTGCAAACATTTAGGATGTGACACTCCAGGTCGAGTTGGGGGTCAAGTGTCACCTCAAGGTATTTTATAGAAACTGTGGTTAGGAGGGTAGCACCGTCCACACCACTAACACACAGAGGGACAGGGGAGGTTTTGATCGTGACTAATGACCCAAAAAGCATGGCCTGAGTTTTCTTTAGGTTGAGGACCAGCTTGTGAGATGTTACCCAGGACTGAATATTCTTAAAGTCCTCACTCAGCTGAAGGTTAAGAACCCCAATGTACTGGGAATGTGCAAGGACGACTAGATCAGTAGTAGGGAGGTTGTTAACAAATACAGAAAAGAGAAGGGGCCCAAGAACCGATCCCTGTGGGACTCCAGAGGTCACCAGAGTGGGGTCAGAGAGGACCTTGTTGAATTTGGCCTGTTGTAGTCTGCCCTAGAGGTAGTTTCTAAGCCAAGTCAAGGCAGTAGGGGACAGGCCAAGGGACCACATCTGTGAGCAAAGTAATGCATGGTCCACAAGGTCAAAGGCCTTGGATAGGTCAATGAAAATGGCCCCAGAGAGTTTGCCCTGGTCCACGGCCACCCTGATGCTAGTTGAGACAGCGACAAGGGCCGTGAACATGCCATACCCTTTTTGATAGCCGTGCTGCGCAGCGGACAGCAACTTATGAGCCTGAATGTACTCTGTGAGCTGTTCGGCCACAACTTTCTCTAGGAGTTTGCTAATAGTCGAAAGGATGACAATTGGATGGTAGTTGTCCAGGCTTCAGGATGGGAACAATCCTCACCACTTTCCAAATATTGGGAATAACATCAGTGGCAAGGGTCAGGTTGAAGATATGTGCCACTGGGAAGGCAATGTGGGGAGCACCCAGATTCAGAAGCTTGGGCTCCATGCTATGGCCAGCACTGGAGTGTGGGAAGAGACCAGAGAGAAGTCTCTGCATCTCCTTGACAGACACAGTCCTGAGATAGAATAATGGGTGAGAGGAGTGTACCTTCTGAGGAACGGAGGCTGAGGGCCCACTGATAATTCTCTACAGCAGGGAAAAGGGAGGTAAGCGCGGACAAGTCTGAAAAGTGGGAATTAAAAGCATTTGCAATCGTAAGTGGGTTATTACAACTTCACCCACCAATGATCACATCAGATACCCCAGAGTTGGAGATGCTGCTGACTAAGTTTTTTATGTTTCTCCAGAACCTTCATGGGTCCCTAGCAGAGCTAAGCAGGGCGGATTTACAGTATTCACTACTTCCGCCCTGTTGGCTTTTTGCACTCATTTCTGAACTTCCTACACTGTTGGAAGATGGACTGATCCAAAATACCTTTGAAGTGACACAACACTTGTCTCTTGCACGTATGAGGGCTAAGAGACTGCCGTGCAACCATTTTGTGGCAGACCCCCTTACTCTCCGCCTAATAAGGGGGGCATGCTTGTCCTGCAGGGCACCAAAAACAGTGAGAAACTGGGAGACCACGGTAGAGGGGTCAAGGGCACTAAGCACCCCTGACCAGTCAGTGATCCTCAGATCCTCATGAAATGACCCCAGATCAAACCTAGAAAAATTTCATAACATGAAAAATTTTGTGGGGAATTTTTGGTAAGGGGACTTTCCACACACAAAACACCAGGGTGTGGTCTGAGATGGAGTCCGGTAGGGTTCCAGCGGAGCTGATCCTCTCGGGACGATTTGATAGGACCCAGTTCTGTAGTGAACTTGTTCCACCATTTGCAGACCATCTAGTGGGCTCCTAGATAAGCTGAGTCAGGGCAAGACTTACCAGCAGAAGTTCAAACTGCTAGGAATTACCTCCATTCCATTTTAAGTTCACATCTCCTGGGATCAAAAGTTCATTATCCCCAAGATAAGGACCAATGGTATCTAGGAGGTGGGTAAGCCCAGGCAGACCACCCTTGGGGGATTGTATGTGCATGCAACATGAAGCTTCTTTGTTTCCAAGTAACAACACAGTGTGCAGCAGCTCACGTGAAAACAGGGAGGACTGCTGATGAGTTACCACAGACACTCTAAGATGACTCTTATAGTAAATTAGAATACCCCCCCCCCCGCTTTTTTCCCTGCCGATCTTGTCTAATAAGCTCATAGCCAGAAAGTGCACAGGCTGAGTCAGGTATTGAGGGTTTCAGCCAGGTCTTTGTAATGCCAAGTATGTCAGGCTTACAGTGCACGGCCCAGGCAGAAAGTTTGTCAAGGTGGGGCAGTAGACTTCGAATGTTAAGGTGAGCAATTTGTAACCTCTTGCTCAACTTCCAATACATAGATACATAGACAGTGTTGGGCAGATAAGGGCCTATGGCCCACCCAGTCTGCCCATTTGAGCCTGTAAGTTCAATTTGTTTTCCTAGAAGTCTGTTGCCCCTTAGCCCTGACCTCCAGAATTCCTTTATGTCTATCCCATGCATTCTTAAGTCCCGTGATTGTTTCAGCCCCCACCACTTCCTCTGGCAGGGTGTTCCACTTGTCCACCACCCGTTCTGTGAAGAAATTCTTTCTCATGTTTCCTCTGAATCGTCCTCCCTCCAACTTCATCCCATGCCCTCTAGTCCTGGAACATCTTTTTCGCTTAAAAAATAGTGTTTTCCTGCACCCTGTTCCTCCCTGTAAGATACTTGTATGTCTCTATCATATCCGCTCTCTCCCTCCTCTCCTCCAGGGAGTACATGTTCAGTTCCTTCAACCTGTCTTCATAGGACTTGTGATGCAATCCATGCACCATCTTTGTTGCCCTCCTCTGAACCTTCTCTACCCTGTCTATGTCCTTACGTAGGTATGGTCTCCAGAACTGTACACTGTACTCCAGGTGGGGCCTCACTAGTGTCTTGTATAGCGGAATTATGACCTCCCTTTTCCTGCTGGTGATGCCCCTGCCTATACATCCCAGCATCCTATTTGCTTTACCTGCTGCCTTGTCACACTGTTTCTACCTTGAGGTCATCAGAGATGACAACTCCAAGATCCCTTTCCTGCTTGGTGCATGCTATATCCTCACCCCCAACTGATTTATTGTGCCAGGGTTTTTGTGCCCCATATGCATTATCTTGCACTTCTTTGCATTTAATTTCAACTGCCAAACCCCTGACTATTCTTCAAGTTTCTGCAGGTCACTTCATTCTGTCTACACCCTCTGGTGTGTCTACTCTGTTACAGAGCTTTGTGTCATCAGCGAACAGTGAAATTCTGCTTTCTAGGTCCTGCGCAATGTCACTGATGAAGATGTTGAATAGGACCAGTCCCAGCACTGATCCCTGTGGTACCCCACTGGTCACTCTTCCCTCTGTGGAGTGACAGCCATTTACCACCACCGTCTGTGTCCTGCCACCCAGCCAGATACCTACCCACCACACTACTGTCCTGCCCACACCCATATTCCCCAGTTTGTGTAATAGTCTTCTATGTGGCACAGTGTCAAAGGCCTTGCTGAAGTCCAGATAGGCCATGTCCACTGCCCTACCCTGATCCACCTCCCTAGTCACCCAGTCAAAAAATTCAACGAGGTTGGTCTGACATGACCTCCCCCTGGTGAAACCATGCTGCCTTGGGTCCTGTAGTCCATTGACAACCAGATGTTCCACCAATCTCTCCTTCAGTAGTGCTTCCATGATCTTCCCACACCGAGGGTGAGGCTGACTGGTCTGTAGTTCCCCTTCCTCTTTGTTCCCACTTTTGTATAAGGGGACTACATCTGCTGTCCTCCAGTCTTTGGGTACCTCCCCTGTGTCCAGTGATCGGCTAAACAGGATAGCCAGAAGTTCAGCCACCACCTCTCTTAGTTCTTTAAGGACCCTGAGGTGCACCCCATCTGGCCCCATTGCTTTATCAACTCTTATTACTTCCAGTTCCTTCAGGACCCTTTCTCGTGTAAAGGGACTTGTGTCCATTTCTGCACCATTCTCACCCCTTGTACTGCCTTCAGACCCATTACCCTCCTCCTCTTCAGTAAAGACTGAGCAGAAATACCTGTTCAATATGTCAGCTTTACTGTTGTCATCCTCCACGCAGCCCCCATCCTCCCCCTTCAGTCTCGCTATCCCTCCCTTTGTCTTTCTTTTTTCACTTATGTACCTGTAAAAGGTTTTGTCCCCTCTACCCACTGATTTTGCAATGTGTTCTTCTGTCTGAGCTTTGGCTTCCCTTACTGACCTCCCTGCCTCCCTTTGCTTCTCCTGGTACTTCTCCCTATCCCCTTCTGCCTGTGTCTTTTTGTATTGCCTGAATGCAATCTTTTTGGCTTTCACTTTCTTTGCTACCTCTTTGGAAAACCATAATGGTCTCCTCTTCCTTTTCCTCTATAAACTCTAAACTCTATAACACACAGGGAGTGAAGAGGTCTGATAGGTAGGACCTGGGTTTAGCTCTATCACCAGCAAGGGCTAGTATCACCAGGAAGAGCCAGAGGAGATACCTTATGGGGGGAGGGATACCTCTGACCAAGTGCCTATGGGCTGGTCGTTTTCTCACCATGGCAGTACACAGAAGACATCTGAGGTCAAGGCTGTAGGTAGGACAGGGGGCTGTCTATCATGAGCTAGGAGGTTAGAGAAGGTGAAATCAAACACCTCATGGGGGACAGTCATACCCCAGTGGTGCCCAGACAACCTAAGAGTCAATGACCATTAGGGAGAGAAAAAGGCCAGAGAGGAGACCAAAGGAGAGGACAGCATGAGGTGAGGAGGGCATGGCACCTTCTCTAGTAGGCCTAGGAGTCCCCATTTCAGATTTGAGCTCAGCAGTGGCCAGTGGTTCTAACACCAGAATTTAACCTTACAGTACAAGAGGAACGCATCAGGGGTGTTCCCTTTTGTGCTTGCTGCTATATAGTTTATCACTTGAACCACTGGCAACAGCAGTAAGGGCAAGCCCGGAATACAGTGCCTAGTGGATGGTGGGTGCAGGGTGGGAGGGATTTGCATGAACAGAAAATATCCTTGTTAGCCGATGATGTTTTGCTGTACATGTGTAACCCAAACAGGGGACTGGAAACAGTAAAAATGCTGTTAGAGGAATATGGCACCCTAGCAGGGCATAAGATTAACTGGGGCAAGAGAGAGCTTCTCACTGTAGGAAAACGGAACACTTCCAGACTAAACTCTAACCCTCTAGGAGTACTAGTTGTTACAGTCATACAGTACTTGGGAATCTACATATCAAGTTCGACACAGGCTCTATACAAGCTGAATTATAAACCTGTGCTCAGTAAGATCAGAGTTGAATGTAACAGTTGGAGTGCTTTGTTGCTTACATTGTTGGTAAGAACAAATGTGATTAAATTGTGCACCCTCCTGAAATGCCTTTGCCTACTTCAAATGCTCCCTGTTAAACTGCCCCCAGTATTTTTAAGCGATTAGATGCCATAGTTCACCAGTTCCTCTTGAAGAGGGAAACCTGCACAAATATGGAAGGATATACTGCTGCTCTCTTCCAAAGGAGACAGAACAGCATTACCCAATTTTAAACTCTATTGTTGGGCTGCCCAATTGGCATTTGTAGTGGACCGATCTGCTGCCCCCCCCCCAATCTGGCTGAGAATGGAGGAGTCAGACATGAGGACCTCACTTGTGGAGGGACAGCAGTCTCCCTCACTGAGGGCAGATTGGCAAGGGCAACTAGTAACATCTTCACAGAGGCTACTCTGAGGGCTTGGCAGGGATTCAGTCATTTTATACAACAAAAGGCAGTGGCATCCAGGGAGGCCCAGCTAACAGAGAGTCTTAAAGGTTCCCCTGGTTACAATGTCTTCAGACCTCCTGAGATAGTGGAAAGTGGGAATAAGAACCATGGGAGAACTTTGGGGGACCTGCATTAAAAGGACCATATACATATTACATATTATAAATCCATTCATGGTAGTCATGTGGACCCCCGGCAGGCAGTGCCCTACCATCCCACTCCCCATCCCGGAGCCAGCAACCAGCACAGCCCTCCTCTCTCCACCATGGTTGGTCGCCAACTGAGCTGTCAATGAACGTGTACTGTATACAGTACACACTTATTGACATTGACTGACAGCTCAGAGTGAGCTGTCATTCAATACAGTATGCGCTCATTGACAGCTCAGTCATCAGCCAGCCATGGTAGAGATAGCAGACCTGTGCTGGCTTGGGGATGGCATGGAGGAGCAGGGTGGTGGGGTACTGCCTGTTGGGGTGGGGGTCCACTAGACCACCTGGGATGGTTGCCAAGCAACTGTACATCCGTGGTCCAGAATGGATCGCAGTCAGGGTTTACAAACAGGCTCTCAAATACTACATCACAATCATAACAACAACTTTTTTTAAGTCTTATTAAGAATAAAATTCCCATATATTTATAAACATTTCTTTGTACTTATTTCAAAAGGTTTCTAAATCCATATTTTTGTTTGTGTATTTTTTTATACCCTTGGCTCCCATTGCCACAATATCATAAGCCAGCATCACGTCAGGTTTTTTTCCTACTTGCTCAATCTTATCCTGCTATTTCAGAGCACCCACATATGGGAATTGTACTCTTACTGGGCTCTATGCTCGAATGGAAAGGATGCCTATGCGCCGTGTATCTGATGCATGTAGGCAACCATATGTGTGAATGTTGCACAGTGAGGGTCCTGTGGAACCCCAGTGACCTACACCAAGGGCACGCAAGGCACGTATGTGCTCGCTGCCCAAGCCACCCAAGGAGCACCATGCTGGGGGCATGCCTGCACTATACAACATTCACAGTGCCGCATAGTGCCAGGCTCAGGGGACATCAGGTATGCCTGCCGAGACCAGATGTAGCCCAGTATGCATTCCCATGTTCTCCAGCCACCGGGTGTGGTAGCACCACAAAATGGACCTCCATGCTGCCTCAGCCCACTATACTGCAGGGGAGGGCTGGGGCAGTGGGGTGGATGCCTGCCTGTTGGTCTGTCAACAATACCACTATACGCAGCTCTTCTCCTACACCCCACGCCTTCTGCAAGGGTACAAAGGATCCACTCAGGGACCTGGTATGGGCATCTGAATGGTTGACCACCCGGGTCCATGGCTCCAACCCTGACCACCCTCGCTACCATGTGCGCCGTGGGTGCATGGCCACAGACAGGTGCCCCACAGGTGCCAGTGGTAGTGCATACTACTTATCCTGCACCTGTCCAGGGCCATGTAGGTACATGGGCAGAGTACACACCTTAGGCACATATTACCCACCCTTTAGAGCATAGGGTTCAATAAGATTTGGAAACAAAAAACGTTGTTATGATCATGATGTGGTATTTGAAAGCCAGGTAAAGTGGGTAATATAGATTAAAATAATAAGGACATTGGCTAAAACATATGGGAAGAAACTAGTTTACAATATATTTAGAGCCCCAGCAGTAAGTGAGATGTTACCAAGAAAGTGAAGTACTGATTGATTGTATTTGACTGTTTTATTGAACCCTATCCCATTTTGATCCCACCCCCAACACCCCTTTCCCTCTCCCTAACAACCACCAGTAGTAAGATAGAAACTGAGTGATCCCTGGGTCTCCGTTATGTATTTGGAACCCACTAATATATGTACTGGATTGTGAGTAGCTGTACTAAATTTTCACATGAACAATAACTGACAACAAAATACAGGGGTCCTCACCTTTAAACAGTGTTAGAGAGCCCATCTGTAAACCCCGACAGTGATTCATTCTGGACCATGGATGTACAGCTGCTTGGCAACAGTTCTCACTTTTGGCGAGATCACACGGAGGTGGCCTACGTCACTCTGCAGGCTTTACAAACAGGCTCCAGAGGAGAAGACAGAACCTGGCATTTCATGCTATAAAGATGTCATTGGTATCTAGAGCAGTAGACAGCAGAATTTGGGAAATACAGGTAAAAACTTTTTCTAGTCAGATTGAAATGTTCTAATTGGGAGCTCTTATGGGTCCGGAACAGAAAAACATGAAAGAATATGGAATGACTTGGTCAACTTTTGTTTGCTCATGTTATAGATATATTGAAAAGAAAGAGTAAGTGAAGCAAGATAAAGACAAAATAGCATGAAAATCACAGGTACCTGTCTTCTTGGGTATGGGATGTCGGGCACTAGCAGAGGTTAAAACAAGAACACATTTTATTGGTGTTTGGTGGCACTTTAAATAATGAAATAATTTAGTTTAAAAGTCTTAAAAGAAGCCTTAGTTAAATATTGTATTATTTGATTACTTTTTAGGTAGCTCTAGCAGGAAATTTTTACAGCAGACAATAAATGTGTATTAAGGATATGAAAAGTTCTAACTGCAATGTGGGGAATATAAATGTTGTTGATAAATGAAATTTAGGAATTTTTTATGAAGTGCTAATTAGAGAAAAATGACTAATAATGGATTTATGTTAACATATAACCCTGTGAAAAAGCTCACAAAAAGAGCAAAACGTAGGGGGTAATAAATCAAGATTGGAAATGATTCCTGTGTGAAGGTTGTTATTGTGAATGGACAGACAGACCCCAACTTTTGTTTCAAAGGCTATGACGGCACCTTGTAGAGCCAGAAGAACCTATGTGAGCACCATTACCCACATATAAACTCAGCCCCAGACTGTAGGGCATTGTATATTGCTAAGCATATCTTGAAGCTGATGGGCCACTGAATGGCAGACAATGCATACGTCACAGCACCTAAGTGATGAGCTCCATACAAGATGTTCCCGCCACCAACTATGCTGCAGCATTCTAGACCAACTGCAGACAATGCATCAGACTTTCAGGACACCCTAAGTAAAGAGTGTTGCAGTAGTTCAATCTTAATACAACAAAGACATGGACAATCGTCATCAGGTCACCTGACATAAGATATGTTTTGATTCAGGGAGGTATGGAGGAGTGGCTATCTATGTCTCCTCATCTATCCAATTCACCACCATTCTTTCTGCCTCTGTCCCAAAAGCATATGAGGTGCTTATCTTACAGCTATCCCTCCCTTTCTCCATCCCTATATTTGTGGCAGGTACCTATTGTCACCCAGGCCTCCCCTCCTCTGTTGTGACAGACCTCATCAGTTCCATAGTATCCCACACCTCCTTGGGTGAAGTTTATATTATGGGTGACTTCAACTTAAACTGGTTATCCCCCACCATGAACAAAGTACAAAATGAAATCGATGCCCATAACTTTGGAAGCAGTATAGCACAGCAGTTTAAGGCTCTGAGCTGCAAACCTGGAGACCTGGGTTTGAATCCTACAGCCCCCACTTGCATACTGTGTGACCCTGAGCAAGTTACTTAACTTCCTTGTGCTCCCAGGATATATCTGTAAACAAGCTTTCAGCTTAGTGCGTCTCTCCTGGTTAAAAAAAGAAAAAAACTTACCACAGCTCATCCTTGATCCAATTCGGATGAACTATAAAATGAGTAACCACTTCTTAATCGACTAGACCCTCACCTCTCACCCACATAGTGTAGGTCATTAATTCTGGTGTATTATCAGATGCCCTAAGTGACCACCTTATGACCTTTCTGGTATGTAAAATTCACAGACTCAAGGTCCCTTATATAACCTTAATGACTCGCTCATATAAATCTCTGAACCGCTCCCCACCTCCATGACCTAGCTCATACAAACTGGGCCCCTCTAGCCTCAGCGAACTGGATAGACAAAGCCGCAGACTATTTTAACAGTAAATTTCTCAAAATTTGGAATCAGCACACCCCACTTCAACACGTCAGAGTTCATGGGAGCCACCTTCCATGGATCTCACCAGAACTCCTAGCTTGTCAAAGAGTGCGGGACCAAACCTGGAAGCTACATAAAGCCTATAATCCCTAAAGACTATGACACACACTGTTCTCTTCACAAGTGCACAAAAGCCACTTGTTTGGCTAAAGCAGACTACTTTATTTATTGAATTTTCTTGACCCGGTAGGCCCACTGAGACTAGAATTCACTTTTTCAGGGGTGACCGGGGGGGGGTGGATACAGATGGTAACCAACTGAAATTGAACCAGATTAAGCTGTTGGTGGTATTTCTAGTAAATGGGGGAAATTTGGTCAGGACACCGGGGAAATTCCCCTACTCTGACGTGGGGCAGAAGTGTTGGCTGTCTGCCAAGATGGCCACTTCATGCTGCACCTCAGAGTGCACGAATGTGCAGGAGGCAGGGAGCGGGTCTCCTCTCCTACCTCGACTTGTCTAGAGACCAAAGATTCACAGGGGATATCGTTTTCTCTTATGGTTGTGGAATCATTTCTACATAGTTCTGATTTGGTGGATGATGTCTCGAATGCACCTGTAGTGGATCTGTCTTGTATGGTAATGTTGGAACAAGCTTCCCGATTGATTCAGGAGGAGAACGCCATACAAATGGTACTTTCTAGTAGTAGAGAGCAATTGCCTTTGATTTCTGGTTCAGAGAACTCTGTATCTGACACTGATATTGGGAGCGTACCTTTGCAGTCAGGAATGCACAGCGAAGCTGTGCAGTGAGTAGCTGCCACACCCGGTTCTTCAGTTCATGCTATCACAGGGTTATCTGCTGAGTCACTGGAGACTTCAACGCCGGTGATTGAATCAAGGTTGCCTCTGCAGGAGAAAGTACAATGGAAAACGCTGGGAGTGCAATCATCTTGAAGAGGATCTACATGGTGCCCTGGTGATGCACTTCAAGCTGCAGGGTAGATACCTGTAAAAGACTGTTCTTGGAGACCTGATCTATTGGATCCTGCTGTTGCACTGTATGAGGAGGTAGAAATTACGACTACAGGTACAATCTCCAAAAAAAGCTGTACTTCACAATGTGGAACAAAGTCACAATAAGGATTCTGTGCAGGCTCAGATAGACTCTTGTACTGTTCCTACTGCAATAATTCAAACATCAAAAGGTTTAGAAACTACATTAGGTTCTCCTGTAGCAGATGTTAGCCCAGAAACACTTAAGGGTTCACAAATGCCAAATACTTCCAGTTTTGAACAGATTAGAAATGAGGAGACTTTATCAGCAGGGCTTGATGTGCAAAACTTGCAAGATCCTAATAAAAGGAAACTTTTCAAACCTCTGCTTTGAATGTCAGATTTATTTAAAAATAAAGGAGAACCTGCACCTTGTAGAAATGCTGTTAGGTTGCTGTATAAAGGAGGTCTAGAGACCCCGCCAGATAGGGTGTATGTAGGCTGCAACTTACTAAACAATACTATGAAATTTTATGCTTCTGAGATTTGCTCTCATACATAGATAAATATAACTATGATATAAGCTTTAAGACTGTGGAAGCTTTGGACAGATTCTGGGTGAAATATAATGAAATGAAGAATTCTCCTGTTTGGACCCCCTTTTTTGGCTATACCTATTACGAAACCAGCAGTTACAACTATTACGATTATTTTCAAAAAATGAAAGTATAAATGTATCTGATATCTTATACTGGCTTAAAAAACTATGTGGTCCTGAAACAACCTGTCCCTGTAATTGATTCAGAGCAAATTTGGACAGGAAGATGGAGAGTAAAATGTAAACTGTTTATGCTGAATACAGGTATTGCACATCTTCCTGGTTGTTTTTTTTCTGGGGAAAGACAGAGTGTCCCTCTTTTACCCTGGTTAACTGAAGTCTTGTCATCGCTGTGGTTCTCTGTTACACCTCAGCAATGCTTGCGATACCCAAAAATGTACTCATTACTTGGAACTAGGTCATCTTGCTGTGTCATGTATAAATACGTTCCATTGCAATTTATGTGAGGAGAAAGGTCACTCCTATGTTAAGTGTCCCTGGGCCTCTCATAATGGGGAAGATATATCCACACAACGCCTTAATTATTCAGGCACAAAAAAAAGGTGGTGCTGTAGCCTCAGCACATAGGATGCAAGAACTTCAGAAGCAGAAAGAGATTGACAAAGAAAAGGATATTGTGGTTATACCAAACCCAGATACCACAGAACAGGACAAGGGTAAAACACAGCTACCTTTTGAAGAAAATCAACAGCAAGGTACTGAACTTACAGCTCAGGGTCACTCTAATCTATCTCAGAACAGCAGAACGTTGGATACTACAGAATTGGAAATGGAGAAAGTGGACAATACTGATTTGTTTTCATTGCAAACTGATACAAGTCCTTCTTTTATTCTAGAATCTATGCCCTCCTACCGGTTAATGCTGAAACTCCATTCAAAACTGTAACCTATAAAAATAGGCCACGAGCTGAGACTGACAGTACAGCCAGATCTAGAGGAAAGGGACAAACAATTTCTCAGGGCATACCCAAATGGACCTCAATGAATCGGTATAAAGCTTTGGCCACTGACGACTCTGAGGATGTGGATTCAGATTCCTCCTCTGTTTCTTCCTTTACCAAGGATTAACCTTCAGGGGTGCATGATATTAGTTCCACAGATACTGTAAGGAAAAAATGGTCAACAAGATCCCAATCTTAAAAGCTCTGCTTGAGTTGAGTAGCACCCTTTGTTTTACTTATGACATCCCTTAGTATTTTAACTTTAAATGTTAATAGTATAAAAAATACTAAAGGAAGGTTGACTGTTTTGACAGCTCTCTTACATCAGAGGGTGGATATTATATGTTTACAAGATACTAGACTTAAACCCCTATATGAGATTGCTCAAGCCACTAAATTATGGACTCAGGGAGTTTCTTTCTGGTCACAAGGACTAGATACATGTGATGGATTGGGGATTTTGTTTTGTAATCCTGATTTAAAAGTTACTAAATTGATAGAGATAGAATTAGGTTGTGCTTTACTTCTAGATATTCAGTATGGGCATATCGGAATGAGAGTGATAAATACATGTGCACCTCAGGGTAAGACAAATCAGATTGATTTAAAAAAATTCAACCTTATTTACACACAGCTAGGTTTCTTATTTGGGGGGATACTTTAATTGCGGTATAGCAAGGGAAGATAGGGGGTTTCTAACTAACAAAATTTATTGTGATAATAATGTCTTGACAGGGATTCTTTCTACTTCTAATTTACAGGATTCATACAGGGTTATACAGAAGAAAGGGTGATGTACTTACATTAGAGGGTCTCACTCTACTAGAATTGACTTTATATTTACTTCAGATTTGTTAGAGACCATCCAAGGGTAGGTATGGAATATGGCTTTTTCTGATCATAGGCAGTTGAAATAATGATTAATTGGGGTAGTAGACCACCTTGTGGGAAATCTCCTTGGAGATTAAATGCAGAACTATTGGAGGTAAACTATATAAATAAAAAAATGGGAACAATTATGGGTGGCAAGAAAATCAGTTCTGTGTCTATATGACACTAATGCTGAATGGTGGGAAGATAACAAAATGAATTGTAGAACTTTTTTTTCAGAAAATAGCTGGGAAGAACAATACACATCTTTACTTAAATTATTTAAACCTCAGAAAACAACTTCATCCTTTAATTTCTAAAACAGAAACTCTGAGAAAGATTATACAAAACAAATTTCATTTATAAAGAAAGAAATGTACAAACTCTAATATAACAGAGCAAAAACTTTACAGCAAGAGTAGAGATTTGGTACTGCAGGAAACAAAGAAACTTTTGACCCATACAAAGATAATAAAAAGAGAGTAGGAAACAAAAAAATGGTACAATTACAAGATAATTTGGTGACTCTACATAGCACTAAGTTAGGCATTTTGAATATGGTTCAGCAATATATCTATGATACTTTGGGAACACCCCCTGAAGTGAAGGATGAGGAAGAGTATTTATCACAGATTCAATTTCCAAAATTAACAGAGCAACAAAAACAAGCATTGATAGTACCAGTTTCACAACTGGAGGTGCGGTTAGTAATTTCCTCTTTGGCAAAAGGTACTCCCCCAGGAGTTGATGGCTTAACTCCAGAATTTTACAAACATTTTTTGAATCAATTATTACTAGAATTAACTCAATTGTTTAATGAATTATTAGAGCAGATATCGGATAATCTACCCCTGAGTTAATTTTCTTTATAAAAAAGGGGATAAGGATTTATTAAAGAACTGGAGACCCATTTGTATCATGAAAACAGATTTTAAAATCTTGGGGAAAATTCTGGCTAAACAGCTAGGCCAGGTTTCTGGTACTTTAATTTCTGTGGCCCAAACTTGTTCGATAGAAACGTGGTATTACAGATAATCTGATTAGTCAGAGAACTTTTTCAAAAAAACTCAAACAGATACAGTGGAAGGGTTTTTGTTAAGCTTGGATCAGCAAAAAGCTTTTGATTCGGCAGCTCATAGTTATTTGTTTAAAACTTTTAATTTTTTTTGGTTTACCAATGTTTGTAAAATGGATTGAAGGGTTATATAGGTCAGCACATGTTATTCTGCAAGTAAATGGGTGGACAGAACAAAGAATACAAATTAATCGGAGTATGACAGGGGTGTCCCCTGAGTCTCTTGCTCTGTGTGTACTGTATTGATCCACTATTATGTGCAATACAGATGAATAAAAAGATGGAGGGTGTTAGGTTAACTGTAGATACGCTCCAATATCTGTAATAGCATATGCGGATGATATAATTTTGGTTATTAAAAAAATACTAAAGAAAAAGAAATTGTACATCAGTTGGAAAAATATTCAGAGGCCTCAGGATCTCCTATTAATACAGATAACAGTAAAGGTCTACAAATGGGGAGGAGTTGAACTATCTCAAACTTCATATGCGGGTATAAATTTAACATAGGATCCTATTACTATTTTAGGGATACTGTTTTGTTCAGGGGATCTATCTCTTTTGAAATGGGAAAGGAAAATGGATATGGCTGAAAATTTGTCTAAATCCTGGGCAAATCGGCAAATCTCAAAATGGAAAAGAATATTATTGATACAAACGTTAATACCTATATTTTTGTATATTAGTGTTATAGTTCCAACCCCAATACAATTAGAAACTAGACTATATAGTATTTTTTTGGAGCTTTTTGGGGGAGTCGTTTGAACCCAATTAAGAGGGATGTTACATATAGACCAATTAAAGAAGGCGGGATAGGGATGGTTAATCCCATTGCATTCTAGTATAGCTTATTTTTACATGCAAATATAATAAGTTGGCAGGGTCAGAAGAATAAGGTATGGCAGGAGAGTATATGTGAATGGGTAGAAATTTGTATGAATGCATGGCAGCAAGGGAAGAGTAGATTACTCTCTAGAGTGAATATAATACCATTTTACGTGACACCACTTTTTCAGAAATTAATTAAATGGAAGGTGCCATGTAATCAGGTCATGGTGGCTCCAAAACAAAGAATATATGAGATACTCATACAAGCAATTTGTCAAGAAACTGTGGTTCTACCACACTGTCCAGCAGCAGACAAGAATATTGTCATTTCACAGCTAACAAATAAAAGAATACCCAGTTCTGCATGGGATTTACTTTGGTTGACCATTCATGGAAAATTGAATGTAAAAAAACAATAAACATAAATCCAGAGAAGACAGATTTTGTCCAAGAAACTTGTGCCAATGTGTATTAGAAACACAAGAGCATCTTTTTTTTGGAATGTATGTATGTAAGACTGTTATGGGATGAAGTAATTAGTCTTTGGAAACTACCATGGCTTATATCATTAACATATGTGGAACTAAATTTTTCAATATATTCTTCATGTTGGGCCTCATGTTCATCGGACACTCTACAAGTCATTTTTGCTATTCTTAAGTATTTTATCTGGCAATCCAGATGCAAATGGGTACTACAGCAAATTCATGTACTGACAGATGTATTTTGGAAAAATGTTCACATTTATTTAAGACAGGTTATGAAACGGATGGAAAAAAGTATTCAAAAAAGAAGCTGAATTCACTATGGTTTGCTTGCATCAATTTACTATGAAAAAAACATTTTTTTTTAAGTGGACGTGGTTTTTCAAAAGGAAACAAAATCTACACGTGTAATATGAATGGAGAAAGAAGATAAGTTCTGGTATAGAATATGTTCTAGAACTCTTTGACAGTTACAGTACTGAATAGATAGTTCTTGAATTATGATTTCCCTCAAATTCCCCTACTCTTTTACAAGAAGTGTCATGGGATCTTTAACTTCCACCTGAACAACCACCAGAACAGGCAGACGGGACCTCGGTTTAACATCTCATCTGAAAGATGGCATCTCAGGAGTGCAGCACCCCTCTCATGCTGCACTACAGTGTCAGTATTGGGATATTAACCCAAGTGCTTGGTGTGGGGATAGAACCCACAGCCTACTGATCGCCCAGCCTCAGAGGTGAGTGTGCAACCTACTGAGCCACTGACACTGACTAGCTCAGCCTTTCAATGCAGTATAAACGTTCCCTCTAAATTCTGGAAAGTCATCCACTCACTCATCCCCCCCCCAAGCTTCCCTTCCTTCTCCTCAAGATAAACACCCTTATTACTGATCACCTCAGTGTTGCTACTGAATTTAATTCATACTTCACCTCTTGTGCCTCTGCTCTCCTATTCTCCATACCGTCTACTAGGACAGGTGCCCCCTCCACCTCACCACGCACACACTGCCCCAGTCTACTTGTTTCTCTTTCACTAAAACTGCCCCTTCTGACACCTTGGATGCTATGCACACCTTAAACCCATCCAAAGGCAGTTTGCCTGATGGCTTGGACCCCAAGCTGCTATATCTCTTCATCTATGGCTATCACTGCCCCCACTATCTTCAACCACTCATTTGAAATGGCAACCATCCCACCTGTTTGGAAACATGCCATTGTTCTTCCCCTACATAAGGGCAGTGGTCGTTCCTCACGGGGGGAACTACCATCCTATATCCCTCCTTTCCACCCTTGCCAAACTGCAAGAACACTTGGTTCTTGCCCAACTCTCTTCTTATCTCTCCAAGTCCAACTTTTTCACTCCCTTCCAATCTGGTTTTCAGAAAAAACACTCCACCGCTACCTCCCTGATTAGGCTTACTGAAACCTTCCTCTCCGGGATGTACAGTGGTCAAATCACATCTGCCATTTTTTTTTTCGACCCATCCAAGGCTTTTGACACGGTTTGCCACTCCCTACTACTAAACTCCCTTTCCTCAGCAGGTCTGACTGACTCAGTCACTAACTGGTTCAGAGCCTACCTTGTAGGTCGGACACAATCAATCAGAATTGCTGACTCCACATCTTCCCCTCTCTATTTAACACTGGTGTCCCTCAAAGGTCCATGTAGGGCCTTTTACTTTTCTCCATATTTATTAACGACCTACCATCCATCTGTACATCACGTTAATACATATGTACACAGATGACATGGTCCACTACACCTCTGGACAGTTCCCCACTGATGTTGCAAACAGACTTCATCAGGATTTCAACAATATTCAGCACTGGTTTTGCTCTCGTCAAATTTTTCTAAATGCCAAGAAGACGGTCTCCATGACCTTCAGCACTAGGTAGTCTCTTGGCTCCCCTCCCTGTCCTCCTTCCATACCCTTGATGGGACAGTCCTTGAGGACAACTCCTCATTCAGATATCTGGGTGTTTGGCTTGACCACCATCTCACCTTCTCTGGTTATATGGATGCCATCTTGAAAAAGCTGCGCCCCAAGCTCAGCACTCTACAGGAACTGGAACTGCCTCCCTCTCTCGGCTAGGTGTGAACTTGTCCAGAAGATGATCCTTCCTATTTTCAGTTACTGTGATGTAGTCTACAGTGCCACTCCCAAGACCTCTTTAGCCAAATTGGATACTCTCCAACTCCTTCTTTCACTTCACTCTGGACTCTCCTCCTCTCACCCACCACTGTCAACTCTACCACTCCCTGGCATTTTCCTCACTAGAAAATAGATGCCTCCATCATTGTGCTAAATTTGTCTCTAAATTCTGGTTTGGATCACTCCCATCCTAACTCACATTCTCTCTATTAGTCCTCCCTCTGCCCACTCACTTTGATCTTACAACTTCCATTCCTTGGTTGTCCCTCAGTGGTCTACCACTGTAGACCAGGCTGCTTTCTTGTATCGCTTCTCAAAACTGTGGAATTCATCTCCTCACCAGATTCATCACTCCTCCTCTCCTTCTCTATAACTTCAGCCCTACATAATTTCCTCTCCATGAACTGTACCTGCAATTAACCTACCTAGTATCCCTGACTTGCTTCCTAGCCTCTATCAATATACTAAGTAACTATTCTGAATTTCAGCTCCCTTCCAGCCCCACTACTTTCTTTCCTTGCTGAGATCCCTACCCGACCATTCCTTTAGGTTATCTATAACTATCGATATAACTATAACTTTAGGTTCTTATCAATCTACTATATATATATATATATATATATATAACCTTGATTCCTATTCATCTGCTTCCCTCCCAGCATTGCTACCTTTCCACCTCTCCTGTAACTCCCTATCCACCCCTTTCTTTCAGGTTAAATGGTACCATCACCATGAATTTAAGGTGTTATCCTAATGTATTGCACTTGACCTGTCCATTTGGGACCTCTGTATACAATAGTACTCTTTGCTGCACTTAATATGTTCTTTCTGTTATTTGCTCTTCACGGCTGTCAATATTGTTGTAATAATGTTTGCTGTTGTATGCATGTATGTATTTCCCACTACCCATTCCCCAGGACACTCCGTGAGATTAGCAAATTGTTGTTTAGTGTGCCTTTCCTGGTGAAATGTTTCAATAAATAAATAAATGTTTTGCACATGGATAAAGTCACTGTGGACTATAGCCAACAGCTGATATTCCAGCATCCATTTACAGCACATAACCCCCAGATTTTTAACCATATCCCAGCTTAATATTGTGGTGACATTTAATGACAGCAATGTGGCATCTCCACTTGTCATTGCTGACCCACTGAGGCCTGACTTGACAGTCATCAGCTCCGACTTCCTTGGATTGATGCTCAGGCAGTTGAAGGCCATCAAGTCAAGACACTGACCTAGCACAGAATATTCATGTCTCCCATCAGGTACATGAAAGTTGAGTATTATCAGAATATCAATCAGAATTAGGATGTGCATGACGAACAACATGGGTGCAAGGACTAAGCCTTGAGGTACACACATTGTACACAGTGATTCCAGAGATAGAATTACCTACAGCCACCTGCTGTGCCCTTCCTGTGAGGTAGAACTCCCAACCAGCATAAAACTGTACCAGTGTGTTCCACACAGTGCCTCAGGCAATTCAACAGCATACCAAGGTCCACTGTGTCAGATGCAGATTAGGGATCCAGAAGGACCAAGATGGAACAGCACCCTCTGTCCTTTACTGTGTGGAGATCATGGAACACCATGAGAAGAGCAGTTTCAGTGGTGTGGCATGGTCTAAGTCTTGACTGGAGGGGCACCTGTATGTACAGTTTTTCCAGGTGAGCCTCAAGCTGTGCCACCACTACCTTCTTGATAATCTATCCCAAAAAGGAAGGTGTAAGACCAGTCCATAGTTCTCAAGACCATTGGGGTCTAAATATGGTTTCTCTAGGAGGGGTCTCGGCACTACCCTTTTCAAAGCATCTGAGAAGATCTCTCCCTTTAAAGAACACCTCACCATTTCAATGATCAGACCTAGGGATTCCTGGCAGCCAACAAGCAGCCAGGTAGGCAACATACAGTAGGTGGGGAACAGCCCCAAAATCACCTGGAGCACCTCCTCCTTCTCCAAAACTGGAGAAACTTCCCACAGGATTGCAGATTATATGAACCCATTGATGGCAGTGTACTGATGGCCCATAGCAGGAAACTCGAGATCCCAGTCCACATAGAAGACACCTTGTCAAGGAAGAATCTGAGAAACTATTCACTTCTGTGGAAAATGCTCTTTAGAACCGCAGGCAGCCAGCTGGGATTAATTCACCTGTCTAGGGTGCAAAAGTGCTGAGCTGGATGATTCTTCTCAGCAGCAATTCCCCTTGATGTGAACTGTGTCCTTTTCAGGGTGATTTTCCCATTGATGCTCATTATAGTGAGCCTTCAGTGACAACGTATCCTTGTCTGATCATCATCATTGCCAAGAATGCTCCAACTTTCATCCCATAGTGTTCAACTGCCTCAGCTCATCACTGTACCAAGGATAGCTGTGACAGAATGTCAGGGGATGTTCTGCAGCTTCCTCAGAGGGCTCTTGTATCTGTGTCCTCCAGTCTGTAGGTCAGTGTTGACCCTCAACTTGGTTTTGGAGTATCTTACATTGACTCTTAACTTTCTACCACTTGCGGTATTCATTTCCTTTCTTGGAAAATGTTATTTTTTCTGTTGGTGATTACTTCTGCCTGGATGGTTTCTGAGCTTGGTTGTGGATCCTATGTGACTTGTTTTTCACCAGGATTGGGTTTCATTGTATACCCATCCTAAGTTCTTTCCTAAGCTGGTTTCTGAGTTCAGATGCACCAGACCATCAACCTTACGGTGTTTCTTTTTCTTCTGAGCATGCACAAAACACATGTTCTAGACTTCAAGAGGGCAGATTTCACTTGTATGGGGGTAAAACTAGAAGAGTGCTTGGCAATACTTAGGTGAGATATGGGAGTGGATGAGATATGATCCCTGACTAGACACAGGGCCCAGGCAGTCACTGCAACCTCTCTAAAGCAGAAGGGAGAAATGCATAAACACAAGAAACCATTCTGGTTTAAGGCAGGAGCTGGAAGTGCAGTGAGAGGAAAAAGGACTTCCTACAAAAATATTGGAGGACCCATGGGAAGAGGGCAGGGTCAATGGGCTCAAAGCTGTCAAAGTGGATAATCACCTTATCAGTTGACATGTACCCAATGGTGCTGCGAGAGATGGTAGCCATTCTTGCAGCCCTACTGGCTGACCTGTTCAACTGCTCTCTGGATACAGGAGTGGTGTCATGAGTGGAAGACCACTGATGTAGTACCTCCACACAAGATTGGAACAAGGGAAGAATCGGGGATCGATAGACCAGTTAGCTTGACATCAATTATTGGCAAGTTGATGGAAACCATTCTCAATCAGTTGGTTAAGTTCCTTGAGGCAAACAGTCTGGATGACAGGCAGCACAGATTTATATCAGGGAGGTGATGCCAAACAAATTTGATTAGCTTCTTTTACTTCATTTCAAATACTGTGGACAGGGGCCAGCAGCTGACATATAGTACTGGGACTTCAGCATGGCATTTGATTTGGTCTCCCATAAGAGGTTGCTCAAAAAGCTGAAGGACCTGGGGGCAGGTGAAACATTGACCAGGTGAGTGGCATACTGGATGGAGAGGAGAACCAAAGTGAGAATGTATTAGAGGACACAACATGCGCCTGGTAGGAGGTAAATTCAAAACAAATGTTAGGAAGTACTTTGTCACAGAGAGGGTGGAGGGCCCTTGGAACAGCCTGCCACAGGATGTAGTGACAGCTAAGACTCGGTGAATTCAAACAGGCATGGGATAGACAATATAGTCACCTTAGCAAGCCAAATTGATAGTGGGGGGGGGTAGAAAACCCAGGCAGACTACATGGACCACACGGTCTCCTTCTGCCAGCAAATTCTTATGTTCTTAAGAGACAAAGTGGTTAACAGGCTCTAGTGTGCATCAAAGAAGTAAATGAACCCCTGGACTGGTTCAAAATATAAAAATCACTTTATTAGCATAAAAACAAATTTCCAGCTCACACCACTAGTACAAACCACCCATGTTTCACCCACCTGACTGTAGGTGAAACATTGGTGGTTTGTACTGGTGGGGTGAGCTGGACATTTTTTTATGCTAATAAGAGATTTTTGTATTTTGTATTGTGACCCAAACTATGGGTTTACTTACTACTTTGGTGCACACTAGAGCCTGTTAGCCACTTTGGGCCAGATATTCAAAACTTTGCACTGGACGCAAACCATTTGCACAGATTTAGCACGGCATTAGGGCGGGTTTGCTATATTCAATAGGCCAAATAGCATGCACAAACTGCATTAGAACTGGGCAAAATCAAAATGTATGCAAGGAGCAAACTGAGGGGATGTGTACATGAATACAGGCGCAATGCTATATTCAGTGACTAGCACGTGGTTTTGCGCGACTTAGTGCAACACTTAGCGTGGTGCAAATTGGCACCCAGGAAAAGGTAGTCTTAACCCTGGGCAATCAGCTTTGCATGACATTTTGGCTTTGCACGGTGTTTGTGTGGCTTTTGCATTGCCTTGCACGACCCTAACAAATACATATGACACAGAGGAAACATGCTGCTCACTGATGGCATCACAATGGTGCCATCATCTGCCACCAATCCCAGCCATGCCAGGCAGTAAGTGGTGACTCGGCCACCAGTGGACACCATGGCAGTGTCGCAATGCAGCAGACACCAACAGATGCCAGCACACACATCCAGCACTGTGGGTATGGAGGATGTTAAGGGGAGGATGTGGTGTACAGGTGGCCAGGCTGCACCATAGACCAGGTGTGGCCACAAGGCTGGGACACATCTCTCAGTGCACGTGGGCCAGTATTGGGAATGCCCTAACACCAGTGTGCCTGTTTGATCATACGTGCCCCCCACCAACATACCGCACAGCTGTACAGATGCCACAGCACACACAACCAGCCACGTATACATCACTGTGAGCATCCCATGCCAGAGGTGCAGAATCTGTGGGTCGCACAACAGCGTAACAGTAATGTCCACTGTCAGTAAACACCTGCAAGTTGGGCCTGTCACTATGTACAGTGCAGTGGTCATCACTGCCATACACACCATATGCATTGCTGTGTCCCTCACACTACTGGCCCCCTTGCTACTGTAGTGTCTGCTGTGCACTGTAGCATGACCTACAGTGTGACAGTTGCATGCAGCACCACCACCACCACCTGTGCCTATGCTGTGCTGTTCCCTGGGGTACAATATGCTATGCTGTACTGTATACATGTTGCCTGCAGCTATTATCATGCACTGCCAGACTGACCTACAAGTGGATCTGTGGGACCCTGCAGTAACACTGGGCAAACTGCCTGCAAATCAGGGCATAATGAGATGCTAATCTGGATGTTTTCCCAGAGACTACCTAAGTAGGCTCATTTGCATGTCACTTTTGAATATGGCAAAGTTTAGCACTGGGAAAATGGCTTAGCTCCATGCTAAACCCATGCAAACATGTTAGCGCTGTGCTAACGGTTCGGGGAATATTTTACAGTTTCGCACACTGTACTTTCACATGCACTGCTGCCTGCAGTCCTACTGGGTCCACGTATTTGCTGGCACACACACTGGCCATATAGTTCACCTCTACCTACCTTCACGTCGCTGTGCACTGTGTTGCTGTTGTGGTTTGCACTTCCTGGTTGCTATATTCAGAGCTGTCTTATTCCAGAGCTAAGTTTGCCCTGCACTCCCAGCCCAGTTTGCCCGGCTTCATATGCATGCTATATTCAGAAGCTATTTGCCCCAGGCTATTCCTTTTGAATATAGCAGGCTTTTGAGTCTGTGCTAAGTTTGCCCGTCGGGCACTGCTAATTTAGCCCCCGGGCAATGTTTTGACTATCTGGCCCCATATATCCTCTCATTGTTGCTTTAAGAGCATCCCATAGATCTATTGCTAATTCCTTGCCAGTATAGTTATGGCCCCAGTATTCTTTAATTCTTTCTTTAATTTGTGTAACGGAAGTCGTGTTTTTGAGTAATTCATTATTGAACGTCCATGATTTGGTATAAGCTCTATCTTTATTTTCAGTTTGAACATCCACCTGTACCATTGCATGATCTGATATTATTATTATTATTATTATTATTATTATTATTATTATTATTGTTATTATTGAGTTTATGATAATATTACTGATCACATATATTAAGGATTTTGAAGAAAATAGCCAATTCTTGTGAATTCTTTTTGTCATGATGTGTGTATTCTTTTTGTGTACTGTGCTGACTATGCCAACTGTCAACCAAATCATGGGCATTCAAAGCATGTTGCAGAATTTTTGAAATTGCTGTATTAGCAGCTGTGATTTTACCAGTTTTACCTATTTTTGGCCAATGAAGAATGTTCATATCTCCTCCAGTTATTATTGGTACCGAGTCTAATTTAATAATCTCTTCAGTAATTTTTGCCAGAAAGTCTTGAAATTGAATAAAGGGAGCATATGCTGAACCAATTATTTGTTTATTATTTGTTGAAGTTTTGCCAAAATTATGTACCCCTCTATGTCCGAAAGGAGTCAATTAATTGAAATTTGATGCTCTTTTTAATAAGTATTACAACGCCACAGCATTTTTCAGTACCTTCTGAATATAGAATGTGGAGCAGCCATTTTCTTAAGTTTTTGTATTTCTTTACTTTTCAGATGAACTTCTTGTAAAAAAAAAAAAAAAGATATAGAGATATAGATATCTCTCAACCGTCTTCTTTTTAACATAATTAAGTATTTTCTCTCTTTTGATTGAGTAAGTAATACCATTTGCATTCCAGGTGGCGAATCTTATCTTATTTATACTATCCATAATAGACTTTTTAATGTTTTCATTATATCTGTAACTCTTATTGTACATAACATTTTCTTTATACCTCTGTTTTGGTATTCAATTGTGTAATAACAGTGTGAGTTAACCCTTTACTTTTGATTTTGTTCCCCCCCATATTCTGTTTTCTTTTTATGCAGAGGCCCAGATATTCAAAAGGGTTGCGCAGGCGCAACAGTGTTGTGCCGTGCGCAACCCACTGATGTGCCCTGGTGCGATATTCAAACAGGAATTGCACCTGGCACAAATCCTGATGCGCCAGAGTGCATCAGTAATGTATGCAGGTGCAGGTAGGGGGAGGCATGCCCATGCATACTTTGCACATCCCGATATTCAGCCGGGATGTGCTGAGCCACTCATGTGCAACCCTACTTGTGCTGCACAAAGTTGATCCAAAAAGAAAGAATGTGACGTACCCACAGATAGCTGCCGTATTGCAGGTCAACCCGACAGCTGCCACCTGTGGATAGCCACCCGAGGCTCCGGCTGCACCTCCCGTGGTGGCACCCCCATGCCCGATCCACAGTATTGGTATGAAAAAATAGAATCCTATATCCTGGTGGTCAGTGGACCACTGTCAGCCGATAAGGCGGGCTTAAGTAAACCAATAATGATTCCTTTTCCTGCTGTCAGCCCGATCGCGGGCTTAAGTAAAATAAAGATCAATTTTTCCTGATGGTCAGTGGACCACTGTCAGCCAATCGTGGGCTTAAGTAAAATTATAAGATTCCTATATCCTGGTGGTCCAGGACACCCCTCCCCACCCACTCACTGATTCCCCCCCCCCCGTCAGCAGTGGGTGACAGCACCCCACCCGCCTGCTGCCCCACTGCCTGCCGACTGACACCGTTGGCTGAGCCAGTGGGCATGGAGCCCTACCGACGGTGTCAGTCGACAGGCGGCGGGGCGGCAGGTGGGTGGGGTGCTGCCACCTGCCGCTCACGGGGGGGAGCGGGTGGTGGGGATCAGTGGACATGTGGGTCCGATGGACCACCAGGGATATAGGAATCTTTATAATTTTACTTAAGCCCACAATCGGGTTGACAGTGGTCCACTGCATTACCAGGGAAAAAGGAATCATTATTATTTTACTTAACCCCGCGATCAGGCTGACAGCAGGGAAAAAGGAATCATTATTATTATTTTACTTAAGCCCGCGATCGGGCTGACAGCGGTTCACTGGACCACCAGGGATATTTGATACTTTATTATTTTTCAAATTCCTGCGATCGGGCTATGAGGCACATTGCCACTCTGCAGGGGGCGTTGATCCCTGACGGCTGCTGCCTGGCAGGGTGCCAGGCGCAAGTCGCCGGGGATCAGCGCACCTGCATGCAAATGGGGCCATAATGACATGCAAATGGCCCCATTTGTGCCTTGCATACATTATGGCCCGATTTGCATGTGCACTTTTGAATATTGCGGTTGTTGCACCTAGCATAATGGAACTTGCACTAGCGCATCCCCCTGCTCCACTCTGGCCACTTGCACTGGTGCAGTGCCACTGTGCCATGCGCACTGCGGATGGCCAGGGTGCGATATTCAATGATGCTGAGCCATGGCGCAGCTCAGTTGAATATCGCCCAGTCAATGCCCCTGCGCAGCTAAGTTGCGCTGCGCCTAGGCTTGCACCACAGCCTGGCGCAGTTTGAATATCTGGGCCCGAGAGTTTTATTTGCTACCTATGAGTCGGTAGCTACTAGTTACCTACGCTTTTGAAGAACTGCTTCCCCCAACCCTTGCCACTGCTTTAACTTTACTTCATTCTGCTGCCTGTTTATTCTTCCTCCGCCCCCTTTTCTTGGTGTTACAAAATATTGTGTAATAAAAGTCTATTAATGTTAAGTTAGTTAAACTTTAGTCTTCTTTTCTTTTGTCTTCTTTAAAAATCTGTTGTTCTTGTTTGACCTAAGGAGAGAGAGAGAGAGAGAGAGCAGAAAAAAAAATCCACAGGCACCCAAGCTTATAGTTCTGAAAATACCAATAAGACCATTGCATTAGCTTAAATCGTCAATTTTAAAAATATTTTTAAGCTTTGTTCACTTCTCCCACAGTTTCAGAAACATATTTAATACCTTCCAGCATAACTCTCATTTTGGCTAGATCTGTTATTGTGGCCTTGATCCCTTTTGACCAAAGTGTTCTCCTTAAAGTGTCACATTTTTTCCTTTCGAATATTAAATCCAGTGGCAAGTCATTGAATTGGATATCGTGGCTCCATTCATCAGTAGTCTCTTTTTTTTTGTACACTTTTGCCATTAACACATCCTTATTTTCAGATTTAAAAACATTTGCAATTATCAGTCTGGTAGGCCTCTGTGTGCCTGAGTCTAGCCTGAAAGTTCTGTGGACCCTATCAAATTCAGCTTTAATGTCTTCTACATTTGTCTCCATGTATTCCACCATGATTTTTTTAAGTATATTGCTGAGTGGTTGGTCTTTCTCCCAGTTTTCAAGTACACCCAACACTCTGTTTCTTCTGGATCTGGCCTCAAAATCAGTCAATTTCATTTTAAAATCATTGTTTTGTTTGACGATGTCCTTTATTTGTCTCTGTTGTGGTATGCTTGCCTCTTCTAATATTCCTATATGTTTCTGTGCTTCCAACAGGTCTTTTTTAAATTGATTCTCATTTATCAAGAGATTTACCATGTTTGAAAACGTTAGCATCTTCTGAGTTTTCTTTATTAGCCTTTTCCATCTTAGTGGTTAACTTTAACTGTAGCATTATAGTTTGAGCCCGAGTGGGGGGGAAGGTCTCTTCCTAAACATTATCATCTACATGTCCCAGTTCTGCTGACTCTTCTGAGTCTGATAAACTTTTGTTTACTGAAGTGTCTCTCCACTGGGTTTTGCTTTGTTCTTGACTCGCGACTGTAGGATCCAAATTTACATTCTCCTTAGTTTGGATAGGGATGGTTTTCACCCCTTTCCCCCCATATCTACGTCTAGACTTTGTTCGGAGGACCCTTTATTTTGTGTACCTTTAAGCAGCTCTCTTTCTTTGTCTTCATTTATCCCCATAGTTGTTTCAGGGTTTTCAGATATTACTGGTATGGCAACATTTAAAATTCCTTGAACAACAGCTTGGTCACATATCTGTTGTTGCTGCTTCTCAATGGAGATTGCAGGTGATTTTTCTTGGAGTTTGTGAGCCTCCGTTCCTTTTGGTGTAGATGGACAATTCTCATTTTCTTTTGAAGTGGCTGAGTGGCTGTCGCTTTGAAGTTCATATTGGTCATTGTCCATATTTTCAAACACAGAACTTTGCGACTCCAATTCTGAAGCCGTAGACTGCATTTGATCTTCTTTTTCTTTTTCAGTAGTAAGCACGACTTCATCTTGCTTTAAGACTGAATTGGGTAGTTATTTCGAATTTTGGTGTTTTTTTTGTTCTTTGTGTTCTTGTTTTTCCAAAATACTGGAGCTGGTAATGGTTAATTTGAAGTCTGAGGAAAAACGTTATCTGTTTCTTTTCCAGTTTCCGTCTACTTCTCGGGCATCAGCTGGCATTCTTGAGCATTAACTAACTGACATTTTGAGGTCACGCCTGTTGCACGCAATCTGGTTTGCATCTCCAATTGTTTCAAGGACCTACCGATTTATATATTTAGGTTTATTCACTTTTACTGGTTTGGGTTGTTCTTTCTTTTTGGGCATCATGATACCAGTAAGTCAAAAAGAGCTTCCCATCTCCGTTTTTAAAAAAGGGAGTTCCTTAATGCATTTCACTTAGGTTAACAATATATTTAATTTTGTGTTCATGTGGAAATCTTCCTTACTTGTTGTTGTTACTTTTTAGTTATTTCTGTTAGCTTCCATATCGTTTCCAAAGCTCTAAAATTCAGATTCCATTAGTAACAGCGAGCAGCAGCTTGGTACTCAACTGCATGCCGGGGGAGGGAAGGATGCATTCTGCAGTTTCTGCTTGGAATCATATCATTACGTCATCTGGTCATCACTTCCTCTCTCATACTTGATTTTCTCAGTGTGCAGTCTGGCTTTGAAAAGTGAAGACATGTCTGTGGTCCACAGAGGATTATGGCTTTGGACCGCCAGTGGGTAACTACTTAATCTGGTTCAAGGTCAGTTGTCATTCATCTGTATCCCCCTTCCCTGGGTCGTGCCTGAAAATAGGCAGGATTTGTCTAGTGCACTTACCCGGTCAACTAAAACTAAATAAATAAATAAACTGAGGGCTTGGAGGGTGTTGGGTGGTGGGTGATGAGTGAGAGTGTCAGGTGGGGGGGACTAATGGCACAACACAACATGGGGACAGCGACACTGGGGGATTGGGCACCCCCAGTGTCTGTTATGTTTGTGGGGGAAGGGTGCTGAGAGGGAAGATCAAGTGGGTGGAACAGTTACAGGGGAAGCAGCAACAGACATTGATGGATGGTTAATGAAGCCAGAGCTTAAAGTGATAGAAATTGGGGTATTTAAACTCAAGACGCAATAGCGGGCATGCCCGAATGCATATGCATTGGCGCATGCCCAATATCACGGCTTGACTTCAATACCCCAATTTCTATCACTTTAAGTCCTCATTTCATGTCAGCTTGCACTTTACTGAGTTCAACTTTCTCATACTTTAAAAAAATCTGTTTAGCTAAACTCGGCTGTGCTGAGCCATGAATGAGTCTTCTGGCATTTCAGTGCTATTTAGAGATGTGACCGCGCATTAGCAGTGGCACAGTAGACCCACGTGGACCATAGGCGTTTTGCTTACCAGGTGGTAACACTGGGATTGGGCACCCCCTGTGTCAATGTTATGTTTTTTGGGGGGTGGGTGGTGGGGATAGTAACAGGGGTACCAGCAACAGACACTAATGGATGGTTTTCTGTGTTACAACTGGCATCTACAACAGCATGGGGCTCTTCCTTGATGTTTGAAATTCTTCAGCAGGCTGATCATGATCGATCAGCTCTGCTTACAGAGCAGCATAGATCAAAGGAAAAAAATGACCCATGATTAGGTTGACTTTTTCTTTTCAAGTAGAGGATGTCTCCTCCCAGCAAGCCAAAACTGTGTCATGATCAACCTGACTGTTGATTGATGTGGCACTGACATGCTCATTGAAGACTGCTCTGCATTGGTCAGACAGTGTCACACCTCTCAAAACCTAACTCTCATAACAAAATGTTTGCTGTGCACACATGTGCATGGCAAACATAAAAAGCACAAGTGCTACAGCGCAAGAAGTTCAAGTTAAGTTCCACTGCACTGGCATTTGTCTTGGCACTTGGAACTGGCTGCCTGGCAGTATAGTCTAGAGGTTGTAGTAATGTGCTGTGAATGAGCTTGGTGGTACAAGCAGACAGACCTGGGCTTGATTCACACAACCTCCACTTGCATACTGTGTGACTCTGAGCAAGTCACTGACCTAACCACCCCAGTGCTCCTGGGTTGTCCCTGAAAACAGGCACTTGTGTCTAGTAGGCCTTACCCAGTTACCAAACTATAGAACACACAGACTGTGTGTGGGAAGGGGTCCGGGGGTACCACATGCCAGTCCCAGACATTAGCTGTCAGACTCTAAACAAAAGAGTGGTCATGAATCCAAAACCAAAACCAGAGGTGATATGGCAGAACCAAAACCTCCTCAGTTTTGCACATCTCTACTTTAAAAAAAAAAAAACTTGTTTATTAGCAGTTCAGAGTACAGTGCAGCATTACAAGCTAACATTAATTCACATGTACATTCAAGGTCTTCGGGTCTATAAAGCACGCAGGCCTTCCAGGCACCAGTCAGCAAGAACACCTTTTGTTAGATTGCTTATACAGCTCTCCCATGCATTTTAACCATTTTACAAGCTCCCTGTGAGAGTCTGATTTCAGTTCTCATAACATTTTGCATTCCATAGCTGCATTCCCACACCTTCTTCACTTTTATCACGGTTCAACTTACCCTTGCTCCAACAATGAAGGGTGTGTGGAGGTCAGCAACATAGGGAACAGGTTTGTTCCCAGGGCCTTTTCTAGAGACTCTTAGATTACGTTATAGATGTCTTGTCTGTACAATACATTGTATAGCATTTTCTCTATTTTCATGCTGTCTACATAGAAACATAGACTTTTATAGCAGATAAAGGCTGCTTGGCCCACCTAATCTACCCATTTCCCTACCTATTGGGTAAGTTGCAGAGCCTAGTTAACCAACAGCCTACTCCTTCCTACCCCCCCAACTAGAATTGCCTTATGTCTGTCCCATGCATTCTTGAATTCCCCCACTGTTTTTGACCCCACGACCTCCTCAGGAAGGCCGTTCCACGCGTCCAGCACCCTCTTTGTGAAAAAATACATTGCCCCTGAGCTGTCCCCCCTCTATCTTCAAATTGTCTCCTTGTTCTTGCACATCTCTTTCTAAAAGATGCTACCCTCTTGGACTATGTTGATTCCCTTGAGGTGTTTGAAAGTTTCTGTCATGTCCCCCTCTCTCCTTTCCTCAAGCGTATACATATTAAGCTCCTTTAGTCTCTCTTCATATGGCTTCTGTTGCAGACCCTGCACCATTTTAGTTGCCTTCCTCTGGACTGCCTCCATCCTATCTATGTCCTTGCAGAGATGGGTCTCCAGAACTGCACTCAGTACTCCAGATGGGGTCTCACCAACTGTCTGTACAGAGGGATAACATATTCCGATTTTCTACTGGAGATGCCTCTCCCTATACATCCCAGTATCCCCCAAGCCATCCTTACTGCCTTCTCACATTGCTTGCTTATCTTTAGGTCATCTGATATGATTACCCCCAGGTCCCTTTCCATTTATGTTGTTAATAACCCCCCTCCCCCATTGTGTACTCTTCCCCTGGGTTTTTGTTTCCCAGGTGCATTACTTTGCACTTCTTTGCATTGACTCTAAGATGCCATATAGTTGCGACCATTCCTCCAACCTTGCAAAGTTCCTTCTCATTCTTTCCACCCCCCTTCCGTGTATCAACCCTGTTGCAGATCATTGTGTCATCTGCAAATAGGCATACTTTTCCTTCTAGTCCCTCCCACAATGTCACTTACAAAAACCTTGAAAAGGACTGGACCCAGTACTGAGCCCTGTGGTACCCTGATAGTAACCCTCTTTCTTTGGAGTGGACTCCGTTTACTAGTACCCTCTGTGTCCTGTTGTCCAGTCGATTTTATACCCAGGCTGCCACCATAGGAGCCACTCCCAGGCTGGCTAATTTGTTTATTAATCTTTTGTGTGGAACTGTGTCGAATGCCTTGCTAAAGTCTAGGTAGGCCATGTCCACAGCCCCTCCTTGGTCTACGACTTTGGTCACCCAGTCACAGAAATCTATTAGATTTGTCTGACATGACCTTCCAGCTGCGAATCCATTCTGCCTTGGGTCCTGTGCCCCGCTGGCCTCTAGGTACTCAACAATTCTTTCTTTCAGAAGTGAATCCATCATTTTCCCTACCACTGAGGTCAAGTTAACAGGTCTGTAGTTTCCTGCCTCACTTTACTCCCACTTTTGTGAAGGGGAATCACATCCACTCTCCTCTAGTTCTTAGGTACCACACCATCATCCCATGATTTGTTAAAAAGGGTAGTCAGTGGTGTCACTAGTTCTCCCCTTAGTTCTTTTAGAATTCTGGGGTGAAACCCATCAGGCCCCATTGCTTTGTCCACCTTCAGTTTTAGGAGTACTTTCAGAACCCTTTCTTCTGTCAAAGGACTGGTATCGACCCCCCCCCCCATCCAGAGTGCTTTTACTGATTGGATTAGGTTCCTCCCCTCCTCTCCTTTTGTGAATACTGAGCAGAAGTATTCATTCAGTATCCCTGCTTTTCCCTCTGCCCACTCACCCTCCCCTTTATTAAGCCTCACTATCCCTCCCTTGGTCTTTCTTCACTCCCTAATGTACCTATGAAAGGTTTTATCCCCCTTCTTAACCAAGCTGACTATCTTTTCCTCGGTTTGGGCCTTTACTATTCTGACTGTCTTCCCTGCTTCCTTCTGCTTTAACTGGTACAGTTCTCTGTCCTGCTCCTTCTGTGTTTCCTTATACTTCCTGAGTGCTATTGTTTTCTCCTTAACCTTCCCCGCCACCTCTTTTGAGAACCATGGTGTTTTTTTCTTTTGTTTCGATTTGTTTATTTGCCTCACACCAAGGCTTGTTGCCTCTGTGATGGCAGTTTTGATGTTTCCTCATTGTTCCTCCACCCCTCCTTCTTGGCTGTTTGCCAGTGCTTTTCTGAAGCACTCTCACATTTTGACAGTCAGCCCTCCTAAAGTCCAGTACCCTCACTTTTATATGGCTTGACTTTGCGGCTGTGTTTATCATGAACCTCACTGGTCACTTGTTCCCAGATGGCTACCCACTTCTAGATCTGAAATTCCCTCTCTGTCCCGATTTGAGAGAACCAGGTCTGAGACTGCTCCCTCCTGAGTGGGTTCCAACACTAGCTGTCTGAGGCATGCCCCCTGTAGGGCATTGAGAATGACCCTGCTCTTGGATGTGGCTGCAGCAAAGGTGCTCCAGTTAACATCTAGCATATTCAGGTCCCACATCAACAATATCTCCACTTTTTCTGCCATCCTAAGGATGCCTTCTCTCATTTCCTTGTCCATTTTCTTCCCCTGAGACGGGGTCTGTATACAGCCCCCATGCAGACTGTGGTGCCATTTCCAGTCTCCACGGTGACCCACAGTGCCTCCTGTCCTCCCTGTTTACCCTTTAGTTCTGTTGCTTTGATCCCTTCCCTTGCATAGAGAGCTACTCTTCATCCTCTTCTACCCTCCCTGTCCCTCCTATAGATTGTGTACACTGATATGTTGACATCCCAGTCATGGCTCTCTGTGTACCATGATATCCAGGCATTCCTCTTCCATCAAGGCCACCAGTTCAGGGAGCTTGTTACCTAGACTACAGGCATTTTTACTCTTTGCCCTCCATTTTTTAATGGCCTTGCCCCTTTTAGCCCCATTCCTGTCCTTAGTGCCTTTGTCTTTTTCTCCGTTTATCCCTGCCCTTCTCCCTATCGACTTCTCTATCTTGGTGTTTACCTCACTAACTACCATGATTCTTGGGGGGGGCTAGGATTTCCCTGCTCCTTTTCAGTGCATCCCCCCCCCCATGACTAGTTTAAATGCTTGCCAATGAAGTATTTAAACCTATCACCCTAGGAGTCTGGTTCCCCTCCTGGACAGATGCAGACCATCATGCCAGTATAGACCTGTATCCCTCCAGGTGGACCCCCAGTCCCCATTGAAGCCAAAACCCAGAGCTCTGCACCAGTTTTTCAACCATTAATTGAATCCCATGCTGCGGAGCACCCTAACCTCACCCATACCATAGACAAGCAGCACCTCCGAGAAGATTACCATGAATGCTACTTGTCTAAGGCCCCTCTCCAACTCCACAAACTCCTCCTGCACTGCTCTGATCCCTTTTCCAGTCAGGTCATTTGCCTTTAGGTGGACAGTGGTGTCCAGCTCCCTCCCCTGTGCAACTGATCCGACGATTCTGAGGATTCGCTCCCTGTCCCTCCTAGCCATGGCACCACGCAGGCACCTTACCTCCCTCTCCCCCCCCAGTTCTACCCCCTAATAACTGAGTCCCCCACCAGGAGTTGTTTCCTTCTCCTGTGGGGTCCCATGCCACCCTCCTGTGGGTCTCCTTTGTGGAGGTTCCCAGCATCCTCCTTGGTCTCCACTACAGTGCCTCCATAGAGGAACTACACTCTGCCAGAATGGCGTACGAATTGTGGAGAGGTACAACTGGAGGGATGTGCATCCGTTCCACCACCCTCACCCTCCCTGAGCCCACTGTGGTCCAACCGCTCCTCTTTCTTGGTAACCTCTGAGGCAGCGGCGGTGGCCCTGGTGGTCTCTGGGTGGGAGAGGAGGTCCTCTAAATCCTGGCCAACTCAGCCTGGAGACAAGCAACCTCCTCCCTCAGCCCAGAGAGATGCCTGTAGATGAGACAACACCGCATCGTTCAGAATGTCTCCTGGAAGACTGCCGCTCCACAGCCAGTGCACTGCACCACTCCCATCATGTCTTATTTGTGGCCCTCAACTGTTTTGCATGCTTACTCTTTCCTCTCTCTGTTTTTTTTTCTTCCCTACTTTCCTACTGCCTCCATACCCTTACTGCTCCTGCTTTACCTGTTCTGGAACAGGAAGTTCCTGTATTCCTCAGTAGTCTCCTTCTTACTTGCTCAGCGTCAGACCACCAGAGCTGGGGGTGGGGGTGGGGATGGAGAGCTACTCTTTTCCTTCTAGGATGGTGAGTCTTTTGTGCCTCTGTGATCACTCCCTTCCTGCTCCCAAATGGGAAGTTCCTGTTGTCAGTCAAATCCTGTGCCTATAAAAGTGGAACTAGCTAAGAGAGGGAGGGCTATATAGTCCAAGTAGAAGAGCAGTAAAGTTCCTCCTCCTCCTCCTCCACCTCCACCACCACCACCACCACCACCACCATTTTAAATCCAAACATCTGGCTTCCTGCTGCCTAGGCAACTCCCTCTAATTCAAAGTTGCCTTCTTCACTTACCTAACTGCACAGATAACAGTTCCCTTCACCCAAGTCAGACAAACCCACAAACTCTTGTTTTTTGTTTGTTTTTAGCCTAAATTGAAGGTCCCAGCAGTAAAGTTTTAGTTCTTAAGTCCCAGTAGAGTAGTAAAGTTCTAACAGCACCTCCTTCCTCTTGCTGTTCTCTTGGTGAGAGTTACAACACTTTGCCATTGATGGTGGGGAGTCGGCCAACTTCTCCTGGGCTACAACTCGTTTCCCTACTGCCAGTCCTAGGAGCCACAAGGGGAGTTTATAATCGTATTTTTGGGCATTCACAGGTGTGCAGCCTAGCAGTACTGATTCTACAGTTGCAGAGATGACGAGTTTCCAATATGTTTGTCAATGAGTTGTCCACCCCAGACTAAAAAGGTGACACCCTGGGGCACTCTCAATTGAAGTGTATAAAAGTGCCCTCAGTTACTTTACATTTTAGAAATCCGTCTGAGCCAGATGTGTCAGTTTTGTTCGCTAGGGCTGGCGTGAAATAGACCTTGTGTGGGAAGTTGTATTGGATTTGCCTATTTTTTTTGTTTGCTTTGTGCAGCTGGCTAGAGTTTTCATGGCCTCTTTCCACAGATCCCTTGAGATCTGTCCGCTCCCCCTCTCCCCCAATTCATGTGCTCACCTTTGTTTCAGTAATCCCATAGAGTAGTCCTCCACATTGTTAGGGTAGCATAAAATTGTTGGCATGGACAACTGTCTCCCCTTTGGCAGTACACAATCTCCTCTAGAGGAGAGCATTGTGGGTGATTTTTGGCCCTCATATTGGTTTAGATTCTATTTTGTTCCTGTAAATATGGGTAAAATCATGTGATTTGAGCCCAAAACACCTTAATGGTTGTTGGAATGACACAAGTACTTCCCCTTCATAAAAATTCTCTATTAATTTCAGCCCCTTGTTACCCTAGCCCCCAAACAGTTTTTCTGTTTGCCATAGGATGTTGGTGTCCACCCCAACCTGCTTGGATGTCTACTTTTGGTGAGATCTGTCTATTGTGTTCTATCTCGCTCTGTACGCACAGCCAATCCCGCACTAATACTCTGGTATAGGGGTTGCCCACTAATTTTGCAATTCCTGTTCTGAGGATGGGTGCTAGAATGTGGGATAATAGTCGGCCTGGCAGAGGTTCCTCCTCTATACTCACCCAGACTGGTTTGGTACCACCTACCTCTTTTATGCCTTTAAAGAATACCAACTGGGCAGCCAGGTAGTACTGCCTTAGGTTTGGTAGACCAAGCTCCCCTCCACCTGAAGTCTCTGGAGGGTGTCCTGCCTAATACATGCTCTCCCCTCTTTCCACAAAACAGGAGGTAATATAACCTTTCACCTTGGTAAATAACTTTATGGGTACATACAGCGGAGTTCCTGAAACATACAAAAATTTCAGGAAGCTGCACATTTTGATGATTTTTATCCTCCCAGTGAGGGTTAGAGGAAGAGTTATCCAGCATTCACAGTTTTCTTTAACTGAGTGGGATATGGGTTTATAATTGAGGGACCAAAGCTGTGATAAGTTTCTGGGCACTATAACTCCAAGGTGTTTAAGGTGGGTACTGAGCCTCAGTAAAATTCCAGAGACCGATAGTGGGGGACCCTTGTCCCTACCCAGGAGGAGCCATTCGCACTTAGTCCAATTAACTCTGTGGCCAGACATAGGCCAATAAACTACAAAGATGTTTGTTAGGGCATGTACTGAAGTGCTTTGTCTGGCTGGGTCAGGTATAGCAAACCATCATTAGCAAATAATGAAATAATGTGGTGGCTTCCTCACAGTGTCAGCCCCCCATCTCCCTGCTAGATTTGATTGTCACTGCCAGTGGTTCTATGGCTATTACCTCCAGTAAGGAGGATAGGGGCACCCCTGTCTTGTATGCTTAGTTAAAATGAAAGGCCCAGACACTAGGCCGTTGGTAAGTATCTGTACCATTGGAGACCTACATAGAACAGTCACTAATGAATGGATCTGTGGACCCAAACCTGATTTAGCTGAAGTGGCAAAGATGAAGGGCCACCTGACCTGATCAAAGGCCTTCTCCGCATCCAGCGCTAAAAGAGCAGGCTGAGCAGCACCCCCACCTGGACTGTGACCACATAATGTTGAGTGATCATCTTATGATGTTTTTGGCATGTCTGCCCTTCAGGAAGCCTCCCTGGTCTTCATGAATTATGGAGGGCAGGATCCCTTTCAGTCTCCCCACCAGCACCTTGGCCACCACCTTGTAGTATGTGGTAAGCAGAGAGAAAGGACGGTAAGATCCACACAAAGTGGGATCCTTTCCAGGCTGGGGCAGATGGTAATGGTGGCGAGGTACTGGCTGGAAAGCAATGAGCCTGCTTCTAATGCCTCCACTACCATTGCCCTCATGGGATCACCCAGTCTTTCCCAAAAGGCTTTATAAAAATCTCCTGGGATTCCACCCAGCCCAGGGGCTTTACCAGCTGGAGGGATTTGACTGCACTTTCCACTTATCGTATCTGCTTGAATTACCGCCGGTGTCTTGAATTACAGCCTGCTCAAATAAATGCCTAGGCCGAAACTACTCTGAAATAAATAACCGCTGGTGTTTAATTAAGGGTCGGTGTTCAAATGAGAGCCAGGTGTGACTGAGTGCCAGGCAATTATCACTGCCATTGCTGAAAGCATTAGACAATTATCACTGCAATTAATGAAAGCGGTGTGAGACTGTTAACAGTCGCGAGGTGCAATTAACAGATAATGAGGTATTGGGTGTTAAGCAGTTCCCCGGGCCACTCTCATTCATAAAATAACTGCTGGTATTTTTGGCCTCTACGCCTGTTCAGCACACTGCAGACATGAACAATCCTGGTCTGAAGCGACAGAGAGAGCACTCACCTGAGCTGGATTTGGAGCCAAACACAAAGAAACGATGGCTCCACAGCTACAGTGTTACTTTTAAACTGCAGGCCATTGATTTTGTCAGCAGTGGCGGCAGTAAGGAGAGTGCCGCTCGAATCTTTGGTGTGGATGCTTAACAAATCCATGAGTGGTGTAAGCAAGCAGACCAGCTTCAGGCAATGGCTTCACAAGGTCTCAGGAAACTGGAAGGCAGTGGATAGCGGCCAGTTTCAGAAACGCTGGAAGTGGAGCTATATTCCTGGATCGAATCCATCAGAGCCCAGTGCTTGAGGATGACCAGAAAGGCTGTCAAACAGGTTGTTAAAATCTTTGGCAAAACCAGTGTTGGCATAGACAAGCAATTTATTGCCAGTGATGGGTGGATGAGAAACTTTTTCCGCAGACACGGAATTACATAGCGGTGCAAAACTACTGTTGGGCAAAACATACCCAACTCAGTTGCCTCAAAGCTCACCACCTTCCTGCTGTTTGTTAGAAGCCTATGACTAAAAAGGGGCTTCTCCTTGGCACAAATAGGGCGGGTGGATGAAACACCAATTTGGCTTGATATGGCTGCAGATTACACAGTGGACTTCATCGGTAACAAATCTGTCCCGCTTGAAAGTACAGGACATGAAAAGTCCAGAGTTACCATAGTAATGTCAGTGAAAGCTAATGGCACCAAGCTACCTCCTTTTATTGTATTTAAGGGGAAATGCCATGACAAGGAATTTGACACTGTACAAGGTGTTTGCGTTTATAGCGAAAATGGTTGGATGAATGACCTGAATCACATATGGCTAAATCAAGTGTAGGGCTCTCTTGCTTTTTCACATAGGCTACTGGTATGGGATGCCTATAGATGCCATATACAAGAAACTTCTAAGTGGGTCTTAAAAAACTAAAAACGGATATGGCTGCAATCCCTGGTGGCTGCACTGGTCTTGTGCAGGCAGCCGATGTCTTCTGGAATCTTCCCTTTAAAACATACTACCTTGAGCTTTATGAAGAGTGGATGTCAGAGGGGAACAAGCAGTACACTTGAGGTAGGAACCAGAAGCCCCCCACCAAAGTGCAGCTTGCAAAGTGGGTCAAACAAGCCTGGGACAGTATCCCCACTGAACTGATAGTAAAATCATTCATAGTGTGCAGTGTCTCTAATTCCCTTGACGGCTCCCAGGACAATAACATTAATGTCCTGAAACCAGATAGGATACTACATGACCAAAGGGATGTGGTACTAAACAAGTTATGTGAACTCTCAAAGGGCGGTAACTTTGATGGTAATACTACAGAGCCAGAACCTGATGATGCAGAAGAGACAGTTGAAAATGAACTTGCTGTCAATGCCAGTGATGATGAATAAAGAGCAATTTCCGAACCTGACCCCCCAACAATGAGATACCAAAATAACATTTTTATTTGCAAAATGAAGATGCTTTACTGCTTCTGTTACACCTCAAATTTAATAACCGCCAGTGTCTGAATATGAGCCTGTTTGAATAAGCGCCTGTCCAAATACAGGTCTGATGCGAGCAAATAAGGTAAGTTAGGGATATGTCCACCTCCCATTTTTCTTTGTCTTCTGCAGACACTGTTTGTAGGGGTAGGGCATCCAAAAAAATAATGGGGCACTCTGGCGGAGTATAGTTTTTTGCAAAATTGTGAAAAGGCCTCTCTATAGCAGATTGGTTTACTATTGACTCTTCACCCTCCAATTGCAAATGTAATATAGCTTTTTTGGCATCCTGTCTTTTTAACTGCCAGGTCAACCACTTCCCCCCTCATCGCCCTCAAATTATTTTTGGTCTTACATACTAACATACTATTTGCCAGCAGATTAGGCCTTACGGTCTATCGAGTCTGCTCGAACCTAGATCCTTAGTTGGGTGCCGAGACCCTCCCATCCCTTGTGCTCCAGAAACTCCTATCATCCATCCCCAACCCCCCCGGGACAGGCCATCATCTGATACATCCACTTTCTGTGTCTGTCCCACCCTCTCTTGAAGCCCTGCACTGTGGCTCTCTGAACCAGCTCACCAGGCAGTGCATTCCAAGGGTCCACCACCCTCTCAGTGAAAAACCTCCTCCTCTTTTCCCCCCTCACCCTTCCACCTTCCAACTTCAAACCATGCCCTCTGGTGATACCTCCCTGCTTTAGTCTAAAGAACCCCTTCATGTTTACCCTATTTATTCCCTTGAGGTACTTGAAGACCTCAATCATGTCCCCCCGTCTCTCCTCTCCTCCAATGAAAACAGGCAGAGCTCCTCAAGTCTGTCCTCATAAGTCAAATCCCCTAGCCCTCGTATCATCTTTGTTGCCCTCCTCTGTACCCTCTCCAGGAGCTGTATGTCCCTCTTCAAGTGTGGTCTCCAGTACTGTACACAGTACTCAAGGTGTGGTCTAACCAGTCCATTGTACAGCGGCAGAATCACTTCCTTGCTCCTAGAGGTGATCCCCTTACGATGCATCCCAACATCCTGTTTGCCTTGCTAGCTGCTCTTCTGCACTGCTCAGAGTTATTCATACATGTATCCACCATGACCCCTAGGTCCTTTTCCCCTATTGAGGCCTCCAGCGCCTCCCCTCCCAGGGTGTACCTGTGTTTAGGGTTTCCCCGGCCAAGATGCAACATCTTGCACTTGGTGATATTGAAATTTAATTTCCATGTGTGAGCCAGCTTTCCAGGGTGTCCAGGTCCTTGCAGGGCCAACCTCCCTCTTCTCCCTCAACTACTGCTCCCATCTTGGAGTCATCTCTGAAGAGACTCATTTCACCCTATACCCTCCCTGATGTCCGATATGTAGCCATTAAACAGGATCGGACCCAGGACGAAACCCTGTGGTACCCACACCTACCTCTCTGGGGTTAGAGCTCCCACAGACCACTACTCTCTGAGTGCGTCCAGCTAGCCAGTTTTCAATCCATCTGACCATCAAGGGCCTACTCCTAACCCCATCAGTTTCTCCACCAGACCATTGTGGGGACAGAGTCAAACGCCTTGCTGAAGTCCAAGAATAATACATCCACAGGCTTACCCTGTCCAGTTCTGATGTTACCCATTCATAGAACTCCACAAGGTTGGTTTGACATGATCTACCTGGCACAAACCCATGTTGCCGACTATCTAGACCTCCCACCTCCTCCAAGTACACCCCCAATCGTTTCTTTAGTATACTCTCCATTAATTTTCCCACCACCGAGGTCAAACTGATGGGTCTATAGTTCCCCGGTACTTCCCTCGACCCCCCTTTATGGATTGGTACCACATGTGCCTCTCGCCAATCCCTAGGTACCCTGCCTGTCTCAAGTGACCTGCTGAAAAGCTCCGTCTTGTGTTAGGAGCAGGTTCCTTTCCACCTGTCCCGTGATTATCCGATAAAGCTAGCCTTTCAGCCTTCTTAACTCAGCAAATGCACCAGGTTTTGGGGATTGCATATGTTGCCTGTCCAGCTTCTCCACTTTAGCAGTAAGCTCATCCTCCCTGGTCTTTTCTTTCTTTCTTTCTTTCTTTCTTTTGAAGGAGGTAAATAATATCTGGCCCCCTCCCCCCCCCACACCGACATAGGCTTTCATGGCCTACCATATTGTGGCTTCTGCTGGGTTACCACTCTTTTGATTTAAATAAAACTCCAATATAGCTTCTCTAGCCGAACCCTAAAGTAATGGTCTACTAAGAGATGATGGTCAAAACACCATCAAGGGCTCTCCTAGGAGTTATCCCCCCCCCCAGGCTTACCAACAAGGGGGCATGATCTGAGAGGAGTATATGGCTATATGAGGCCCTTTCTACTGACTGCAACAAAGTGGAGGACATCAGTATGAGGTGTAGTCTAGATTTTATAGGCATGTGAGCAGAAGAAGTCATTGTCATTGGGGTGAAGAACTCTCCATATGGCCAACAATGCACATTCCCATGCCATTTGTCTCAGGGTTTTTGAACATCTGGGGAGAGAGCACGTGGGAGGTGTGGATCTGTCCATTATTTGGTCCCACTGGGTGCTGATGTTCCCTGCTGGGTATGAGCAGGGTTTGGAAATCTGCCAGAGTAACTGCCAGCTGATGGAAAAAAAACCTAGCAGTCAATGTCTGGCCCATAGATCGAGGCGATAATGTAGCTGTCTTGTTGCACTTGTGCTGCTACTATAGTGTATCTTTTCTGTGGGTCTACAGATTGGTTTTAGATACTCAGTGAACGACTCTATTAAAACATGTTGCTGTACCTCTGGCTTTGGTGGTTAAGATCAAAGGGGATAAGAGGGCGTGTGAGGAGGAGGACCATATAAAGGCATCTATCCTAAATAGATACTTCTGCTCAGTATTTACTGAAGAGAAGGTAGGGCAGGGCCCACAGCTCAGCACCATGGACATGGGGGGGGGGAAAGTGTGCACTAGTCCCTTCACAAAAGAAAGGGTCCTACAAGAGCTCGATAAGCTCAGGGTGGACAAGGCAATGGGACCTGATGGCATACATCCCAGGGTACTGAAGGAGCTAAGGGTAGAACTAGAAAACTAGCAGAGCCATTATCAGAACTGTTTGGTGAGTCTCTGAGCACAGGAGAGGCCCCAGAACACTGGAAAAGGACTCATGTGATCCTGCTCCACAAGAGTGGTAGCAGGGAGGAGGCAGGAACTACAAACCAGTCAGTCTTACCTCAGTAGTTGGCAAGATTATGGAGACACTCCTTAAGGAAAGGATAGTGCAACACCTGGAATCCATAGCAGCACAGGATCCAAGACAGCATGGGTTTACAAAAAGAATGTCCTGTCAAACTAATCTCAGATTTCTTTGACTGGGTAACCAGAGTGGTGGACCAAGGGGGAGCAGTTGATGTCGCCTACCTTGACTTCATCAAAGCTTTCGATACTATTCAACATAGAAGATTGATTAATAAGCTGGATAGGCTCGGTGTGGGTCAGAAGTTGGTCAACTGTGTGGCAAACTGGTTGATGGGCAGAAAACAGAGAGTGGTGGTAAACGGTATACAGTCAGAAGAGATGCAAGTCACAAGTGGGGTACCTCAGGGATCAGTCCTGGGGTCAGTCCTCTTCGATATCTTCAGCAGTGACATTGCAGATGGACTGGAAGGTAAGGTTAGTCTGTTTGCAGATGACACCAAGATCTGCAACAGAGTAGATGATCCAGATGGGGTAGGCAGAATGAGAAGAGATCTGGATAAACTAGCAAAATGGTCAGAAGAGTGGCAGCTGGGGTTTAATGCAAAGAAGTGCACGATCATGTACATAGGGAAGAGAAACCCTGAAGCCACCTATAGGCTGGGAGGGGAGTTGCTGGCAGTCACAAGGGAAGAAAGAGACTTGGGCATCATCACCGATGACCTGAAATCATCCAAGCAGACCACTAAAGCAGTAGGTAAGGCTAGAGGGATGGTGGAGTGTATTAGTGGGGGTATCACAAGTTGGAAGAGGGAGGTAATAATCCCTCTTTACAAGACACTGGTTAGGCCCCATCTGGAGTACTGCGTGCAGTACTGGAGGCCACACCTTCACAAGGACATTAACCAAATTGAGGCAGTCCAGAGAAGGGCAACCAAAATAGTGCAGTGACTGCATCAGAAAACAAATGAGGACAGATTAACGGAGCTCAATATGTATACCCTAGAGCAAAAGAGGGAGAGAGGTGATATGATTGAAACATTCAAACACCTTAAGGGCATTAACAAGGTGAAAGAGTCTAACATGTTTCAATATAAGAAAAATAGCGGACAAGAGGACACAGCATGAAATTAGATGGAGGCTGATTAAGAATTAATGTGAGGAAGTTTTTTCACAGAAAGGGTGGTGGATGCATGGAACGGCCTACCTCAGGAACTGGTGGATATGAATACAGTGCAGGGCTTCAAACAGGCATGGGATAGGCATAAGGGCGCAATACAGATGAGTGTGAATAGATAGGACATTGACAGAGCAAAGGCCAATGGCACATTCATAAGGTAGAAAAAGAAATGGGCAGACTGGATGGGCCTTGCGGTCCTTATCTGTCATCAACTTCTATGTTAAACATGATCATATCAGCATTCCCACCATCCCTGAGCTGTTTTTTCAGTCTTATCTCTGGTCATGTGCATTTCCTGTAATAATGTCACATCCCCCTTTGGTTTCTTTATGGTTGTCCATACTTTTTTCCCCTTGTCATCACTGTTTTTAGCCCATTGATGTCCCAGGTAACAAAGTTCAGCGTGTCCTGTATTATGACCTATTTAATTTAAATGCATCTCTTGCTGTGTCCACCAGGTCCACCTCCCTACTCTAGCCCCTCCACCCGACCTTTCCAAGAACCTTGCATAGTGAACCACATTTTTCTTTTTTAATCTACAGCAATTAACCCACAAAACACCAAATGTGGACCCTTTTGAAACAATATAACCAAAACTTTTTCTTTGGGCCCTTTTTCTCTCCCCCTTTCTCCCACAACTAAGCAGCAGGCTCAAAATCCTCTCCGCATCCATGGAGCTCCCAGAGCCCATGTTGTCCCTGCTGTTTTCATGGTGGAGCTGGTTGGCTCATCCTATTTCACGTGAAAAACATACTGTACAGTTAAAACAGTAACAGGTTCCTGCAAAGAAAACCAAAAACTGTAGAAATTAAAACTTGCAGGCATCTCTGTGTACAACAGAATTAGTAAAGTGCTAATAGATCTTCCACAAAATGCATTCAAAGGTACTACTGGTAAAGGGTTTAATTTTTAATGTTATCACGAGGTCCAGAAATATATTCTTAGAAAGCAGGGAAAACCCCCATCAGGTTAAAAACTTGGGATAGATTTGATGTTCTCAGTCTGATGGAAAAGACAAGTCTCTATCTGCTGCTCTCATTTGGGATAGGTGGAACAATGTCCCGTTTCCCGCCTTTGGTATGAGCATGGAGAACTGTACTGTTCAGTTACAAATTAGTATCATAGCGGTAGTCTTTATAAGACCCTGGGTTCTACTCTGTCTCTTATGCAAATAACACTTAAGTTAGCTGGGGCTAGGCTGTCTCTAATTCTGGTTGGGATAGGGATATCTCCTAGTGTCTTTGCAGGCAGGGCTGGGTGGTCTAATCACTGCAGAAATGTCCAAGTGTTGAGTTTCAACCCCCCGCCTCCCTAATGCCAGCATGGCACCATTTTGTACCTGGGATTTCGTCACCATCTAGGCATAGGGAGACATCACAATAGGCTTTTTGTTTAACTACTGGATGCACACTATATTTTAATGTATGAGCTGCTTGCAACAACCAGACTTGCAGTCAGTATGTTAACAATACTTAGTACACTCGCATTTATTCCTTGACTGAGCCCTGCCTTAGGAGATTGCTACTAGAGCTCCTTACCTCCTCCTGCCCCCTATTCAGTTTGTCACTGTATACCCGTTCTCTACCTCAGGAGCTAGGTCCCATCTTCCTAGGGCCAGAGCAACCCTGCGCTGCTGCCTGCTCTTGATCCAAAAATGCAGAAGTGACCACTAGACTGGAGAAGGTCTTCAGAGGCTTACCTTGTGGAATGATGATCAGTTGTGATGGTACGTGTGGGAGAACTGCCACTGCTCAGAGTGCAGCCACCATTTGACATCGTTAAACTCCTGCCTTTCTACTTGCAGCCATCATCTGTAATCTGAGAATATGCAGACTGCTGAATTTGCCACTTCTAGCTATCTCTGCTTGGATGCTGCTTGGAGAACTCACTGACAGTCCTGATAGCTCAGGAACTGAATAAGAAAGTAGTGGGGTTTTCGTTAGCTTAAGGCTGCCTCTTACGACCTGGTGCATGATGGGCTTGCTGGAAATCAAATTACATGTCTGTTGCCTCGCCCAGCACTTCAGGAAGTCAATTTGTCAAACATTTGAGAGAATCTTTCCCCTCAACTTCCCCCCCTTCCCCGTAAGCTGACAGCACATACATTATTCCACCATTCACAGATCCCATGGTCATCCACCGCCTACTTAAGCTCTGCCATCCAGCATTGTTAAGTTTGTTATTGATATCTGTGAGACACTCTTCCTCATCAGTATTTTGGCCCTCCAGCTCATCAGTGCATTTTGTATGGCTATCTGCTGACTCTCCTTAGTCACTTACAGTCCTCTTGATGTGGGAGAACTGGCCCACCAGATTTTCAAAATCAGCCTTCATATCATTTCTCAAGTCAAACAGAAGAGCCAAGAGGAATTTTAGCATTGGGATTGCGGCCTATGGATCTATGTTGGTCATTGAGGCCTGTTGCATGTTAGGGCCCACTCTTGTGTTTGTGCATCTGGGAGTGTCAGAAGGCCTGTCTGATGTCTGGCATCTTTCATTGGTTTAAAGGTGAGCTGTGGCTACCTTTTACCCAATGTTGTGCTCTGTGCCATCTAGATTGCTTGCGCCTTTCAATCAGGGCTGTTTTTGTAGAGATCTATGCAGGATTGCCATGACTGAGAGAAGATGAACCTCGTAGCTGCTCTAAAACACAGCCATGTTGCTCTCGTGCTAGGTCATGCCCCCTAAATGTCTATACCTACCGTTACCAAATTTGCAGGATCAAGAGATTTGACATTTGAGGCTACTCTTTCCAGGGACAGCCATGTTTATTAAGATGCACAAATCATGGTTTAACATTATGTTACCTGCCTAACCCTAGTACCAGTATAATTCATTGCAAAAAACTTCTACATGCCTAAACATCAGTTAGGACTGAATAGGGCTGAAGCACAAAACCACAAAAGTAGGGAACTGTGAAGTCAGGGTAAAATGTCCTAGAATGTTGGTGAATGGGTGGTTTAGTGTTTCTCAGGGTTTGAACAATTGCATGACACAACGTTAGAATTACCAGGATACACCCCACAGCAACAAGTCGACAGCGACCGACACTACAGCGACAATAGTGCCGGATTGCTGTAGTGTCAGCGCTGGATCCTGGCACTGTTTTTCCTCCACCATCCCAATCAGCTCCAACTCAGAGTTGATTACTTTAATTGAGGGGTGCTGGGGGCACAGCTCATACTTAGGGGTTTGGGTAAGCCCTCCCTGAAGAAAACATAGGAAGCAGTGACCTTTTATGCCGATCGCAAATGCGGTCGACATTAAAGGTGTCGCTGTAACGGCAGTCGACAAAATGTTTGTCGAGCTGCTGTCATAGATCTAGAATTACCCTAGCTTCCCACTATTTACTCACACACCAATGATTTAAGAGAGGGCATCAAAGTTATGCAAGGCAAGGCAGCTTTTTATTTCTTCAGCATCATATACAAATGGCTCAGGGTGGTTAAGAGGGAGAAACAAAAGTATGGTATGTAATAACTTATGAGACAGTATAAATAAAATAAGAAACAACACAATTAAGCCATGGTTGCATTGACCATACCCCAAGGCACACCACCCCACACATTTAACAACAGTTAGGGGGCTTGCTTTCCCTTAGCTTTGCATTAGCTCAATTTTGTGGTTTTGAGCTTCACCCCTAACTGATGCTCAACGTGTGTTTGTTTTGTAATGGATTTCCTTTCTTTTTAAAGAATATTTAATGACAGATGCACTGTATTGACAGCATGAACACACATAGGGACACAGTAATGGTAGGATGGAAGTAGGCTTGTTACCTGTTAAGACTGCTTCCTTCCTCTCAGTGGTAGTACCTGTTGACTCCCATAAATATATATGTAATTTCTGGTCTGTCTTGAAAGATTGTTGCCAGACTTTGGTTTTGGTAAAGTATTGATCTATCCTGTCCGCTGTATGTGCAACTTCCCACAGGGCTCAGTTCTCTCCCCGCTGTTGTTCCCAGCATGCATGCTTCTGTTGGGGGGGATGTGATCCAAACTTATGCTTTGAGTTTTCACTGCTACACAGATGACACACAGCTTTACTTTTTGTTTAGACCTGTCAGAGAAATCCAGTGCTGTTAGTGGAAAGTACTATCTCGGAGATCAGGGACTGGACGAGTGCCAGCTTGCTAGGACTTCACCCCAGCAAAATTGAGTTCTATTTGTCCCAAACCGCTTGAGGTCTGAAGCTAAGAAACATCTTCAGCCCCCCATCACCAGTGGGTCTAATCTTCAGATAAGGGAGGAGGTTTGCAATTTAGGAGTGATCTTAAGTGACCTGGCTATGACATCTCAAGTGTCAGCAGTCATTCAAAGGGGTTTTCATCACCTAAACATCATTGCCAGGTTGTGCCTCTTCCTAGATCAGATCAATCTGTGCACACTAGTGCAAGCTTTTGTTATGTCTCAGATTGACATGCTGCAATCTGATCTATTATGGCCTCCTAGCTATCAAGTCTTCCTGATTTATTTATTTATTCTTTGGTAACCGGGTAAGTGCACTGGTCCTGGGGACCGTTTTCAGGCTCAACCCAGGCCAGCTAGTGGCAGTTGACATATACAGGTAATAATCACAATACATGTTCAATACAGGTAGTGGTACATACAATAGTGTTACAGGTTGTAATCACAGTACTGTACAGTAGGTGAGAGGTAGATACAGTAGGTAATACAGTAGTGGTCACTGTGATGACGCTGACGGGTAGAAATTGCAAAGTACATTTATGTATACAAGCACAATTTAATTAGCATATAGGTAAACAAAGTTGGAGAGGAGATATACGCGGTAAAAAGATGCCAACATTTTAGGGAGATACAAAGGAAGACAGGAAGAGAGAAATTGCTGAGGACGCATTGTGGCAGGATGTGTGCTAGCGAGAGGGGCAGTTACAGTTATATTTGTCCAGAAGCCAGGATTTGAGGTTGCTTGAAAATGTGGTGGGAATCTGATACTCTAAGAGGGGTGGGCAATCCGTTCCACAGGGAGGGGGCCACGCTAGACAGGGCTCTCCCACCTGTACTGGTGAGGGTTTTGGGCACCTGGAGGGTGGGCACTGTAGAGGAGCATAGGTTCCTGGTGGGGGTTCTGAAGTTGAAAAGGGTGGTGAGGGGAGAGACTGTGCCAGTTCTGGTGGCGGTATCCACAAGGCAACCAAGGATGTAGTCAAAACACCCCTGCAAGGGGTGCCATCCAAGGGAGCGGTAGAGGTCACAGTGGTGAGCAGTGTAAGAAGCAGACAAGGCAAATCGACAAGCATTGTTGTATGCTACTGTGAGCCTAGCTTGAAGTGTGGTTGAGATTCTAGAGTATAGGGAGAGCAGTCATCAGAGTGGGAGTAGGTTGCCAGTGACTATGGCAAGGTGGGCCTCATTGGTCAGGTAGGGCTTAAGGTGGTAAGCAACACCCAGTTTCTGGTTTACACTCCTGACTACATTGTCTATGTGGTCACTGTAAGTGAGAGAGGGGTCAAGCAACACACCTAGGTACTTGAAGGTAGGGCCATTCTCAAGGGCAGGGTCATCAGGAGGGTAAATGAGAAGGTTGTCGTTTGCATGTACAGTCTTGGCTAGATAAGGTTTTGAACCAAACAGATTATTCAGCGGCTCATGGTTGTATCCATATATGTCCCCCTAGAGAACTAACCACTGGCATTAATGTAATCATCACTACATAACTAGCCTACACCAAAACTCTGAAGTGGTAATGCTAGGACATTTTAATGTAAACTGGCTGGCTCCTAAGGTAGCCCCTTGTAAGAACACCATCTCTGCCATCAATATATCACAAATGGTCGAGTCCCCTACCAGAGTTAACTATCGAACTGATACCAGTACACTACTGGACTGGGTTCTAACAAATCACCTGGAAAGAATATCTAGCACAACTGTTTTCCCGGACACCATAGGCGATCACTCCCCAGTACTTTGCCACTGGTCTAATAAAGCCCCAAAACCCCCTGCAAAGACCATTATAGAGCGAGTCAAGAGAAAAGGGCAGCTTGAACCATTGAAGTATCACCTTAAACAGCTTGACTGGTCACCCATTGACTCTACCCAGAATGTGGATCAAGCACTAGAACATTTTATCACTTTGTTCAACTCAGCCTGTGACATCCATGCCCCTATAAGAAAATGGAAGGTCAAGGGTATAAATAACTCTTGGATTGCCCCAAGCCTTCTTGCCCAAATGGCCACCAGGGACAATCTACAGCACAGTGCGCAAGCCACTGGTAAACAGGCCAACACCCAGCAATATAAAAAGGTCAGGAATGCCTGAACTTGGGCAATCTGTCTTGCCAAAATCAGTCATTTCAAGGGTGAACTAGCCAACTCATGGGGGGACAGCCAAAAGTTCTGGAAAAACATAAAAGAACTGATGGGGAAAACCACCAAAGCCTCACCCTCCATGTTAGACATAAACAGGACAATCACCCAGGACCTGAAGGTCATAGATGACACTTTCAATAGTGTATTCTCTGACCTCAGAAGCATACTCCCACCTGACTTCTTTGATGTTAACAGTAACAAAATCATGGAAGGCAACAACAACCCCTTCCCAGGTCCCCGCCTTTCTATTTCAAATTAATCATTAAGACTGAAGCCAGGAAATACCTACAACAACTGCTAGGTAAATCACGATACAGTAGCAATTCCCTCAAAGTATTAACTCCTCTGACCAAAATACTGAACATATCCTTATGCCATGCTCAGTCCCCACAGAAATGGAAAGCCTTTGTGATATTGCCAGTTTGCAAAAGTGGGGAACAGACCATGTACACAAATTATTGCTCCATATTAATCTCACCCCCCCCTTCCAAAGCACTCAAGGGTATTATATCTGATCAACTAGTTGACTGCCTTGTGAAATGTCCACAGCAGCATGGCTTTCACAAGGCACACAGTACCACAACAGCATTGCTACAGTACACTGGCTATATCCACAGAGCTCTTGACTGTAGTCAGCTGGTGGGGGCGACTTTTATATCGGTATGCTTTCCTGACAGTGACACCAACACAGCGACCCACCAACCCGTTGACAGAATCGACAGGTTGACAATAGGTCACTGTGTTGGTGCACCAAACACAAGGGCACATTGTCTCCTGGTCCTGCACCCCTGCCCCGAATCAACTCCGACTGGAGTTGATAATTCTAAAGACAGGGGACAGAGCCCCCCGCATAGGGGTTTGGGGGCAAAGCCCCCCAATTAAAAAAAAAAAAACAAAACAAAAAAAAAAACACGGACCGAGAGACATACAGGAATTATGTCAACCGCAACTTGTGGTTGACATAATTCCTGTCGGGGAGAGGCCGGTCTACAAACGTGTGGCAGAACTAGCATAGTAGAGCCACCTATATCGACCTCACGAAAGCCATTGACATGGTCAACCACACCATACTGCTTAACAAACTCTCCACTACTGGGCTTTTGGTCGATGCAGTAGGGTGGTTCAGAAGTTATCTAGGGAGCAGGTCACAACAGGTCAAGATAAATGGAGTCCTATTGGACAGCTGGCAAGTGCTCTCAGGAATCCCTCAAGGTTTGATTCTTGGCCCCTTACTCTTCAACCTCTTTCTAAACCACCTCCCCATGAAAGAATTCTTCTCTACTTGGACAATGCCGTTATTTTCACCAGCAACCCTGACCCACATTGTCTCAAGACCCAGCTCCAGCAAGACTTCTCAAATGTTGAGGCCTGGTTCTCAGAACACAAATTACTCATGAAATACAAAAAGATAAAAGTAATGATGATCACAAACACATGGAACACACATAAGTCACACCAACTGACTATCGTGAATAACTTCAACACCCCACTTGAATTGGTGCACACCTTTGAATATATTGGGGTGACCCTCGACAGCATCCTATCATATGCTAGCCACGTGGACCTAGTCACAAAGATGGTAAATACTAGACGTGGCCTCCTCTACAGGCACAGGCACTGCATGACCGACGAGGCACTCCGACTTGCAATAAATAGTGCCATTCTCTCCGTTACAGATTATGGATTAACAGTGTACAGTGCTGCATCTGACTGTACACTAAAAAGGATAAGCACAGTGCTAAACAAAGCCTGCAGACTAATTACTGGAGCCCACAGACTCACCAAACGTGTGACTTGTACTCTATGACAAACTGGCTGAACCTGGAGGGCAGAGTGAAATATCAGACCTGTCCTCTAACCAAGAAAACCTACCTTGGCCTAACCCCTTCAGCCATCCAGGACCTCCTCAACCCAACTACGAACCCACACCAGACTCGTATTACAACCAGACAGTCTTACCAGGGCCATTTCTGTTGCACAACACAAGGACAAGGGTCCTTTGCGTACTGCGCCCCTAACTGCCTAAATGCCCTTCTTTGTGATATCCAGAATTAACTTAAACTGGGTCCTTTCAAGAGTAAGCTGCACCATTACCTCACTGCACTTAGTAGCTGTGACTGTTAGCCCTAAGCAGGGATCCACCTGTTGTGTTAGCAAGCTCTGCCTATCCCCATTCACTTAGCGTCCGTAACTACCTCCGTCTTATCTTCTCCCATTGCCCATGGATCCCCTCACCCCCGACTGCCCTCCCACCACTAGCCCACTTGCCATATTCCCTCTTTCCCCTACCCCCACGATAAGATACATTTTTGACCACCCTAAAATGTCTACTATGTTTACTAAACTTCTTTGTCTGCCCATCTGAATTCTCATGTCACCCATATTGGAATTGTTCAAGTTTACACCGGCCAAAGTGTTAAAGGCTGTCATATTGTATAATGGTCCAGTCAGTTAATTGCAGAATTGTATGTCTACTGTGCATCTCTGATGCAGAGCTTTTGTAAATGAGCTCCCAGCTCAAAGGTATTGAATCCTGGAATTTAATAAATAAATAAAACATGACACCACTGGATTATTATCAGCAACACCCACATGTGAGCATATTATTCCAGCTCTGTAGAAGTTACACTGGCAGCTGGTGAAACGACAATCTGAATTTAAAATTCTTTCACTGGTTTACAAGGCCATAAATGGACTGGTCCCCTGGTACATAGACTAACATCTTGTAACTCACCAGGAAGATCTTCAAGGCAACAGAATCCCTCTCTGATTCACAGGGACTTTTAATAGTACCTCCTTCTAGGTTAAAATCAGCCTGGGACTGAGCTTCTCTGCTGCTGCTGAGATCTGTCCATTCTGCTCCCTTGGTAGGGGGTTTTAAATCAAAACTGAAGACCTGTCTTTTTAGATTGGTTTTTTCTTGTAACTGATTGATCAATTGATCTGTGCCATCAGCATTTTAGATTATTGAGACTGAGCAAATCTAATGTTGTTAATAATTGTTATTTGGACATGTGTCATTGGTATTTCTTTTCTGTGTTTTTATATTGTAAAGTGCTTTGAGCCCTGGAAATGCATGACCTGGACATAACTGCAGTCACAGAGACCTGGTGGTCTGACAACCACAGTTGGGAGGTGGAAATACCAGGGTATGAACTCTACAGGAGGAATCGGACAGGAAGAAGAGGAGGGGGGGGTTACCTTGAATGTAAAGGAGGGATTCGAGCAATGGCAAGTGGGGGAAGGGATGGACCAGTGAAGACACTATGGGTCACTTTAAGCAGAATGGGGGGGTGAGGCAGTGAAGGTAGGGTGGTCTATAGACCACCAAATCAAGGAGAGGAAATGGATAGAGAGTTCATTAGCGAAATACAGGAGATGGCCAGGAAAGGGAATATAGTGGTGTCGCGGATCTGAATCTACCAGATTTGAATTGGGAAATTCCAGCAGCATCCACAGAAAAGTAGGGAGCTGCTGGTAGCTATGCAGGATTTGTTCATGCACCAGCTGGTCACAGAACCTACTAGGGGGAAGAACATACTAGATTTGGTAATGACAAACTGGGAAGGGGTAGAGGGGGTGGAGGTTGGGGAAAATTTGGAGGACAGTGACCACAGGACAGTAAGCTTTAAAATTCGGAAAGGGACAATCAAGAGCATTTCTGCCACTAAGGTGCTAGACTTTAGGAAGATAGATTTTAGGAGGATGATAGAAATTGTGAGGAAGGAAGTAGAAGGGAAGGAGAATGTGGATGATGTGGAGGAGCTGTAGGCGAATTAAGGGAGGAATATTGAAGGAGACAGAACTATGCGTTAGGATAGTGAGCAAAAAAAGAAGTGGAGGAAACCACTTTGGTTCATAAAGGAAGTGGGGGGTAGCAGAGAGAAAAGGAGGGCATTCAGGGCATATAAAGCCTCTCAAAGAGACGGACAGGGAGGTATGTAAGGCAAAACAGAGGGGAAACCAGAAAAATAATCAGAAGGGCGAAGGTGGATATGGAGGAGAACATAGCGAGGGAGGCGAAAAGGGGGGGGATAAGAAGTCTTTTAGATATGTGAGTGACAGAAGGAAGGGAAAAATGGGGATTATTAGACTCAAAGGGGAAGGGGTAATAGCAGAAGGGGACATGGAAAAGGCTAATGTTCTGAATGATTACTTCGCATCAGTCTTCAAGGTGGAGGAGGGGATAGGGTTAGATTTGGAAGTCAGAGGAAAGGAGGGCAGGGAAATGGACTTGGGTTCATTCATTGAGGATAGGATATTGGAAGAACTGGGGAAACTGCAAGAGGATAAGGTGATGGGCCCGGACAGGATTCACCAGAGAGTGCTCAAAGAGCTGAGGTAGGTGTTGGCGGCATTGCTCACAAGGTTGTTTAATCTGTCACTTGACAAGGAAAAGGTTCCTGGGGACTGGAAAAGGGCTGAGGTGGTGCCATTGCATAAATGGGGAGGAAGGAAGGAACCGGGAAATTACTGCCCATTTAGTCGTACCTCCATGGTTGGTAAGCTAATGGAGACCCTTATAAAGGAAAGGCGGATTAAATATCTGGAGGCAGGGGGCCTCCTGGATGGCAACCAGCATGGATTCACAGGTGGTAGGTCCTGCCAGACCAACCTGATTGAATTTTTTGACAGGGTTACAGAGATATGGGACCAGGGAGGGGCAGTGGAGGTGGCCTACCTGGACTTCAGGAAGGTCTTTGACACCATCCCCCACAGGAGACTTCTAGGCAAAGTAGGTAGTTTGAAAGTGGGGAGCAAGCTCACAAATTTGGTTGAGCATTGGTTAGAGGGAAGGACACAGAGGGTTGTGGTTAATGGGGTGCACTCAAAGGAGAAAAGGGTGATGAGTGGGGTTCCCCAGGGTTCAGTGCTGGGACCCATACTCTTCAACATTTATATTGGGGACATTATGGAGGGTCTGCATGGGAAGGTGAGTCTGTTTGCAGACTACATGAAAATATGTAATATGGTGCATACGTCGTGGTGTGTGGAAAGTATGAGAGAGGATCTGGCAGTGTTGGAGGAGTGGTCAGAAAGATGGCAGCTACAATGTAATGCAAAGAAATAGCACCAGCAAAAAAAACGCACCACTCAGCCGTATTCAAAAGTGTATAAAAATACTTTATTAAAGTAAAAGGGGGTTTTGTGTCTTGTGGCTATGACCGGCCTTTTGGCGTCTTTTACTTTAATAAAGTATACTTTTGAATATGGCTGAGTGGTGCGTTTTTTTGCTGGTGCTATACTTGATTTAATTCTCGCACACTCGTGGACTGTGGAGCTGTATTGCTTGATCAGTGAATGCAAAGAAATGCAGAATTATGCATATAGGGCATAGAAACCTGAAGGCAAAGTACTGGCTTGGGGAGGGTGGAATTTGAGACAACAGAACAGGAAAGGGACATGGGTATCACTATTTTGGACAGCCTGAAGGTTCGGAGTAGTGCAACAATGCAGCGGGGAAGGCACCCAGAATGTTGGCATGCATAGCGAGGGGCTTTACAAACAGGAGAAGGGAGGTGATCATGCTGCTATACAAGACCATGGTCAGACCACACCTGGAATATGGGGTACACTTCTGGAGGCCATACTTACAAGGGGACAAGGATAGGCTGCAGAGGGTCCAGAGAAGGGCTACCAGAATGGTGAGCAGGCTACAGGAGAAGACATATGAGGAGAGACTGGGTGAGCTGGGCCTGTACACACTGGAGGAGAGGAGGGAGGAGGGAGGGGGCGACATGGTAGAGACATTCAAGTACTTGAAAGGCATAAATAGGGTGGGGATTGAAAATATCTTCAGTTTGAGTGAGAACAAATCCACTAGGGGGCATGCATTAAAACCCAAGGGCAGCAGATGTAAAGGTGACATCAGGGGGAAATTATTTACTGAGAGAGTGGTGGGGTCATAAACAGACTGCCAGAATGGGTGGTGGGGGTTGATACAGTGGGCACATTTTAAAAAGCCTGGGTTACATACACAGGCCTAACCAACAGGGGCAGACAGAAAATGGAGGGCGGAGGTCTTCCTTGGGGGGGGCTCGAGCAGACTGGATGGACAATGGGGTCTTTTTCTGCTGACAAATTTCTATATAAATAAAACTCAATTAGGGGTTTGAAGGCCTGAATATTATTTGTCGAATATCAAAAATAGCAGGGCTGCTGAATATTTGGGAGTCCTTCCCAAATCGTCGACTGTTCGCACTCAGGAAATAATATTCATCTCCAGCTGAAATAAAAGAAAGAACGAGAAGATCCCCCTCCCCAGTCCAAACCCAGTAAATCATGCCATCCTCCTCCCCCATCATCCACAATTTTTTGTATTATCCCACTATGGGCAACTGACACAATCCATCCACCTCCACGGCGGGTGGCAATCTTCCTGAGTCAAAAGAGTTTATTTGTGCAAAAAAAAAAAAAACCACTGATGTCCACCATCCCCAACCCCAGCAGCACCCTGATCCTACACTCCTCCCTTCAGCACCCAATTTTTAAGTCTAGAGATGACCAGCACAGCTGCCTCAGCCTTCCACCACAGCCATCACCTTCAGCATCAATGAAAGTGCTCACACACTTGCTCAGTGTAATAATCAAACCAGCTGATGGTTTTCCTGTTACACTGGGCAGCGTGTGAGCGTTGTCATTCATGCTACTCTCATAGAAGCAAAATGTTGCTAATCTGTGGACATATTCATCATTGTTAGAATTGTAAACAAATCTATCACACCAGGCTCTGTCAAACAGTTTGGCAAAATCTGGTGCAAAGGTAGTGTCCATAGGACATCCTTTAATTTGTGCAAAGCATGATTTGTTATACAGAAAGAAATTCCTTTGTAACACAAATTCAGCCACTTTGATGATTATTGGAGTTGGAGGGAGCAAATTACTTGATCACCTGTTCAAAAAATGACTCATAGCTGCTATACCTGTACTCTGTAGTATGCCTGTATAGTGTGCTTATATGTCAATTGTTACGAGTACAATTTTGTCACTTACTTCCAGATTTTGAAGGCAATTTATTTGCTGTTGTGATTTTATTGAGGTACAGTAAGCAGGGAGGAGTTTTACCAACTGTTTAATGGGAAGAATTGTCGGATTGGGATGGGACTCATCTGGGCCGTTGATACAGCGGATCACCAGGAAAATCAATGGGGGGGCCTTGGGTAACCCACTCATATCAGTATTCCACTTCAATTTGATAAATGAGCTCAGTGGTTGCATTTCACAATTCCGTGTGGTGCCCCAAATACCCCATTTAATTAGAAAATACATGACAGTTGCAAAGATTTTCAGAGTTTAGAAGAAACATAGAAACATAGAATTTGATGGCAGATAAGGACCACTTGGCCCACCTAGTCTGCCCATTTCCCTACCTAATGGATAAACTGCAGATCCTAGTTAACCAACAGCCTACTTCCTCCTATCCCCCACTAGAATTGCCTTATGTTTGTCCCATGCATTCTTGAATTCCCCCACTGTTTTTGACTCCACAACCTGCTTAGGAAAGCTGTTCCATGCATCCACAACCCTCTCTGTGAAAAAAATACTTCCTCGCATTACCTCTGAGTCGACCCCCTTCTATCTTCAGATTGTGCCCCTTTGTTCTTGCACATCTCTTTTTCTGAAAGATGCTACCCTCTTGGACTTTGTTGATTCCCTTGAGGCACTTGAAAGTTTCTATCATGTTCCCCCCTCTCCCTCCTTTCCTCAAGGATATACATATTAAGCTCCTTTAGTCTCTCTTTGTACATCTTCTGGTGCAGACCCTGCACCATTTTGGTTGCCCTTCTCTGGACAACCTCAATCCTGTCTATGTCCTTACAGAGATGGGGTCTCCAGCATGGGTGTAGGCAGGCATACTCCAAGCACTCCATGGTGTGCAATTTTATTTAAGGGGGGTAGCAAATAGGCTCTGAACTGCTTCCTTTTTCCATGAAAACTAAAGAAGAAAATACTGAACCTTTCTGTAATTTTATTTATAGGAATCAAAACTAGAAGGACTGGTCACTAATACTCTCTTTGCATCCCAAGGACAATACAACTTTATAAGCTCTGGGCTGGTATGTGGGTGTCTTGTCGGAACAACGCATGGCATTTGTATTTACCCATGCATGGCAGCAACCATTGTCATGAGAGACAAAAATTGTATTTATTGTGCCAAATGAGGCAACAAACATGGTCTTGGTGTACATTTCTATATTGTCTGGCTACATCCCAGAGGGGGGTGGTAGCAATGAGTCCCCTTGGTGTGCAGATCTGAAATCCCTGGCTACACCCAACTGCATGTAGTACTCCAGACGGGGTCTCACCAACTGTCTGTACAGAGGGATAACAACTTCCTGTTTTCTACTGGTAATGCCTCTCCCTGTGCATCCCAGTATCTCCCCACCCCTCCCTACTACCTTCTCACACTGCTTGCCCACCTTTAGGTCATCTGCTATAACTACCTCCAGGTCCCTTTCCATTTCTGTTGTTGTTAGTATTTCACCCTCCATTGTGTACTCTTCCCCTGGGTTTTTTGTTTCCCAGGTACATTACTTTGCACTTCTTTGCATTGAATTTAAGCTGCCATACATTTGACCAGTCCTCCAACCTTGCCAAGTCCCCTCTCATCCTTTCCATCCCACTTGTGTATCAACCCTGTTGCAGATCTTTGTGTCGTCTGCAAAGAGGCATACTTTTCCTTCCAGTTACTCTGCAATGTCACTTATAAAGATTTTAAAGAGGACCGGTTCCACTACTGAACCCTGCAATACCCCGCTAGTAACCCCCCTTTTTTCAGACTGGACTCAGTTTACTATTACCCTCTGCATCCTGTTGTCCAGCCAATTTTCACCCAGGCTATCACCTTGGGACCCACTCCAAGGCTGGCTAACTTGTACATTAATCTTTTGTGTGGTACTGTGTCAAATGCCTTGCTAAAGTCTAGGTAGGCCATGTCCACAGCCCCTCCCAAGTCTACTACTTTGGTCACCCAGTCAAAGAAATCTATTAGATTTGTCTAACATGACCTTCCCACTGTGAATCCATGCTGCCTTGGGTCCTGTGCCCTGCTGGACTCTAGGTACTCAACAGTTCTTTCCTTCAGAAGTGATTCCATCATTTTCCCTACCACCGAGGTCAAACTAATTGATCTGTAGTTTCCTGCCTCTGCCCTGCTCCCACTTTTGTGAAGTGGAATCACATCTGCCCTCCACCAGTCCTCAGGTACTAACCCATCCTCCCATGATTTGTTAAAGAGGGTAGTCAGTGGTGTCACTAGTTCTACCCTTAGTTCTTTTAAAATTCTGAGGTAAATCCCGTCAGGCCCCATTGCTTTGCCCACCTTTAGTTTTAAGAGTTCTTTCAGAACCCTTTCTTCTGGGAATGGACTGGTATCGACCCTCCTCTCCAGAGTGTTTTTCTTGTTTGGTTTAGGTACCGCCCCCTCTTCTTCTTTTGTGAATTCTGAGCAGAAATATTCATTCAGTATCCCTGCTTTTTCACTGTCACCCTCTGTCCACATTCCCTTCCCTTTATTAAGCCTCGGTATCCCTCCTTTGATCTTTCTTCGCTCCCTAATGTACTTATAAAAGGTTTTATCCTCCTTAACAGAGCTGGCTATCTTTTCTTCAGTTTGGGTCTTTGCTATTCTGACTGCCTTCCCTGCCTCCTTCTGCTTTAACTGATATAGTTAAGGCAGGTGGCTGGTATACAACAGAGGGTGTCCCACCTTAAAATTCTCCAGGTATCCTGGTGGATTAGTCTGACTCAAAGTCCACAAACTAGGAAACTGGTTCTACCAGGGTGCCAATGCTGGAAACAAATGGTCTGGAGGTGAATTTTATGAAGCTTTAGTAGGAAACAAATTACTATCACTTTTGGGTATTTCACACTGAGAAAATAAAGTAGGGGGCCACTTAAACAGGAAGGGCTGGTGGAAAAGAAATCATTACATTTAAGAGAGTGTCTCTCCTAAATGAAGTTGGGTGTTTTGCATATTTTGAGAACTGTCAGCAATTACAGAAGCCAAACCGTTTGTGTTTTTTTCTTGATGCTTATTTAATGCAGTCGTGCAGTAGTGCAGAAGTGCTTGGTGCAAAACTTTTTTTTGCTGCTTGTACTTTGTGTTTGTTTGTGGTTGTGTTTATTCATTTACTGTGCATATTCATTTTTATTCATTTTTATTAAAGCACTGTGTACACCTTCGGGTCATCCTCCATCAGAAGTGTGGCAGTCTCTGTAAGGAAGGAGAATGAGGTCTGTGCTTTGGTTTCCGCATTTAGAGGGGGAGCAGCACTTACAAAGCCAGGCACTGTAGATGTAGAGGGAGCAGCAGTGGATGTAGATGTAGACATAGAGGGAGCAGCAGTTGATGACAGTTGGAAAAAGTCAGTGACTGATCTCTGTCGTCCTTTGTTTATAGCGTGTTGCTGCATTGAACATTCACATGCAAACAACTGCTGCCAAGTGTCATTCTGACACTGTAACTGACACCATTGCTTGCCTGCCCGCAGACCAGACAACGCCTCCAATATTGTAACCGGTGTATCCTCTTGTGAGTCAACTGTATCCTCGCTTTCAGTTTCATCCATAGCTCGTAGCACAGATCAAACCAGCTCTATATCAGTTAGTTCCCCAACAGTCAGTTCCTGTAAGTCCATATCTACGAATTCCTCAAAAGCTGCTGTGTCCATTCTTAAAGGGATCATCACATCTTCAAGGCCTGAGATGGCATTGCTGTTGTTTGCTGGTACATTTGATCCACTTGCCACTGCCACATCACTGAAAGCAGTTTTTGATAGTTGCTTGCTTCACTGCTCCCTATGCTCTGTGAAGTATATAAATGGCATTGAGAAGGTTGACTTTATGGGCTATTTAGGCAGCATGAGCACTTGCCCCTTCATCAATTGTCTCTAAAATCTTGCTGCTACATCGGAGCGGTAGTGGCCCTTGAGATTTTTTATAACCCCCATATCCATGGGCTGCACAATGCTCATGGTGTTAGGGGGAAGAAAACAAGTTTTATAAACTTCAAATTGCATTGCATGTCATGTGGGTGAGCAGAGCAGTTAGCGATGAAAAGCAGAATTTTTCTTCTGCTTCTTTTCAGCTCTGTATCCCAGGTGAAAAGCCAGTCCAGAAAAGTGCCATTAGTCATCTAGGCATTGCTGAATTCTGTGTATGTAACAGACAGAAGTTTGAGAGCTTTAGGGAAGCAACGAGGATGTTTGCTTTTCCATATGACAAGCAGTTTTTCTTTTCAGTGCCAGTTTGATTTGCACAGCAAAGGACAGAGCTTCTATCCTTTGCCCCGATGAGTTCTGTTTGTTTATGAGCATGGCCATGGTCAGGGTACCCTCTATAAAAGAGACAAGTTTCACCAACATTAAAAACATCTACTGGTCGGTACCCTGACAGGATTCCAGGCAAGATATCACTTAGCCAGGTCTGTGCAGCATTACAGTCTGCATCTTGTTTTTCTCCATGTTCTTGTTTTAACATGATTTGGTGCTTCAGCTTCCATTGAGAAAGCCAGTTGTCAGTCACTTCAAAAGTTGAGTGAGACATTTGTTCTGCTAACTCAGGAGCCTTAGTTTTTGGCATGGGACCAGAGACTCATGCACCCTTGTCCACAGCCTGAGAAAACCAAAGAAGGACAGCATCTTCCACCTCAGTATTCTTACACTCCCTCTTTCTCTTTTGATTGGGGTTTGAGTTAGCTTTCCACTCCCCAAGGATTGCTTCTCTGTTCTTACTTATACGACCAGCCTGATTTTTTGAAATGTTAAATTCAGCAGCCACAGAGGACAGGAACGCAGTAGGATTGTTTACAGCTTCTAACACTTTCTCACGGTCAGCTAAGGTTAGCTCATTGGTTGAAACATTTCTCCTAGCTCTCAACTCACAGCTCACATCAACAACAAAAGACAAAGGGAGCATTTGAACAGATACTCAAACTGTGTATTTAAACGCTTTGCAGCTGATTACAGACAAATACTTTGTCTGTAAAGGTCAAAGTAGTTGTCAATACCAACTATAAATGTGCCATCAGGTGCCTCTATAAAGCAGATTTTCCCAATACGACAGTGCGAGCTAAGCGATGTGAGAATCATGGGAAAATCGGTTTATGTACTGGTGTCTCGCTTAAATGCGTCCTATTTAAATAGCTTATACTGTACCATTATTCTCAAGTGAATGTTTCAAGAACAAATCGGTTTGTGTTTTAGGGTATTTAGTGTTTTTCTATTTTTGCAATTATCTGAATTTTTCAGTTAATTTCTGCATGATAGCGCTCCCTGCCCCATACCATGATTGCCCCCCTTTTACAATCAGACTTGTGTTATTCTTAAGTTCTTTAATAGCAAATCTCTCCTTGTAAGATATAGAGGCTGTTCTCTGTTTGCATCTATTCACTTTATATTCCGTAATTATGGAACTCTCTTCATTTTCAACCAATTCTGTGTGGCTTTAGATCACAGGGCTTACTTGGTTGGCTGGGCAAAATTTAGATTTCGTTCTAAATGGGGTTGCTTCCCACATACTACTCAAGGGATCTGGTGCTGTTGCATTTACCTCCACATGTCTCAGCTCTGGTCTCAGTTTCATTTGTCATAATGCTCTAATGTAGACTTTATCTTATAGAAGTCACATTTGTATCCCCCACCCATTGGTTTGTGGTGGGATTCAAAAAATGATTTTAACAGAATTCTCCTAAAAAACATTTAACCAAGTCCACTTTGAGATTAAACATATTAACCAGTTGTTTCAGAACAAAAGAAAGGCCTTTGCTCAAAGACAAATTTTGTGTTGCAGTCAGCGACGCTCCAGAAACATTATTCACTGGTATCTGTTGTTCATGGTTGATTTGTATGCCGCTGTTTCTTACTCATTGTTATTTATTTATTTTTTTTCTTATTGCACCTCCTCTCCTTGCCCTCTTCCTTGGTTGCTCCCAAGCCACTATGACCTTCTCTGGGTTCCTCTACAAAATGGGTCTGTTGCCCTTTAGGGTTACCTGTAAATCCAAAAGTATTTTTTGACAGTTCCGAGGACCAAGTTGCATTCGCCAATGAACCTGGGATTCTATTAAATCGCTTTGTAACATAGGTTATATTGGAACCTGGCTCTTTTCCCCCTCAAACTGCCAGTTATGCAGTTAGCCATCCTGATAACTGCTGTCATACCCTTTTAATGTTTCTTAGCTTTATAATTGTTTTTTTTTTTTTTCAACTTCCTAAGAGACCGTTCAAGTTTCAGTTTATTTGTATCAACTGCAGATTGCTGTAGCCCAGAGTAGGTCAGAATCTCAACTCCTTAATCTCTTTTTGTATTTTTTTTGCAATTGGAATTTGACTTTTTTATGACCACAAAAATATAATCAGTACTTGCACCCAGTCATTCAATAATTTCCCATCCTCCAAACCACATGCTAGTGACTTTTGGATACTATGGCCTCTTGGTTTCTTTTGTTCGTTCCAATACTGTGACAATGAAATGGCATTATTTTAAAACAAATCTCTTTCTTTTAAAAATATATCCAAATCTTTGGTATGAGCTAAGCTTGTGAGATCTTTTCCTCTGAAAAAGGTTTTCATATAAATCACTTGTGAATGCAGTTGCTTCTTTTGATTCAGCATTTTTTAAATTTAAGTCCCTATCTCCAAAGGTACCACATGTCTTCTGAAAAAATATTTTTTCTACTTTGGTGGTAAGTGCAGAGCTGCTCTTTTGATGTTGGGGTACCACTGTTTATTTATTGGCCCCTTAAAGGAGAACTGCTGTGAACTGGTATTTCATTTTTCCTGGTAGAAGTTCATTTTAAGCACTGTTTCAAATTCTGTTATTCTTTCATCTATACAGGCCTTTTGGTAACCTCAGTGGATGTTTCTGCTTTATAGTCTGGTGGTAAGTGCCATTTTAGAACTGTATGGTGCAGTTTATGTCACTCTTAACCACAGAGTTCTATAGTAGAGCATGGATGGATTGTGCCAACAATAGAAGAGCAGAATAGGGACATAAACTACATCATACAATTCTAAAATGGTTCTTACCAGTTACATGTAAAGCAGAAACACCCACTATATTAACTACAAAGCTTGTATAGGTAGAGCAATAACAGAATCTGAACAAGTGTTTAAAAAACAGCTACTATTGGGGGGAAATGACTTTTAGATTCAGTGTAGTTCTCCTTTAAACCCTGATCCTTAATTGGGGGGGTCCATCTTTCCAGGTTAATTCAGTTGTCCCCCACCCCTCTAAAACATGCCTATTCCATTAACAATTTGCTGAGCTTATTGTTGGGGGCACAACAATCTGTATCATTGCTCCATCCCTCCACTCCCAGTTGCATGCTCCATTCAGTCACAGTCATCTTACTGTACGTTGTTAATATAACTGATGCTCTCTGGAGAGGGGTGCAAATGAATTAGCTTGGATACATGGACTACTGGTGTCCTCCAAAAGCAAGGATCAGGTTTGGGGGCAACAATAAACAGAGGTACTTTAGGGGAGTGCGGGGGTCAGGCTAGGCAGGGAGAGTTAAATTTAAAAGAAAAAAAAAATTGTCTGTTCTGCTTCTCTTTATTGTTGTCCCCTTTATTTTATCATAATAAGGCTCAATTATATACCTTTGTCAAACAATTAGTCTCATCCCAAATTCTCTGATTTGTGAATTAAAGTGATTGTGTGTACAGGAACACTTTTCGAGAACACTATTTGGTGCCTCGGATCCCCTGTAACAAAGCTCTGTATACTTTATTGTTGGTTTGTCATGGCAAACTCACAAATGCCAATTGCATGCCTCCTTGGGTTGGTTTTCTCTAACCACCAGGAAGTACCATTGGCATATTTATGCGTATAAAGTCTCGAGCGGTGATGCTCCATATTACATTGTTTTTTTTTATACTTTACTTGTATTCAGAATTACATTTAGCAACAGTAGATTTGTTCAGACATTCCATATGTTATAACTCAAAAAGTCAATTTTCTAATTCTGAATGTCTCTACACTTATTTTATCAGCACACAACAGATATGGGGAAATGGGAATTATAACAAACGGGGAAACCAACAAAGGAATACCAAATATTTCTACAGTATTTAACATTAGATAAATACATTAGCTTCATAATGTTTTTTCTATATTTTTTAGGGTTCAAACTTCTGAAAAATTATTTCCGTGGTGGAGTATCAATATTTGCTATTGTAGATTACATTGTTATTTGCATCATATCTTTGGACCTTTTTCTTTTACCTCCTCACATCATTCGTGTATATTCTTTTACTACCCAGTTTACATTTTTCCTTTCCCTCCCCTCTCAATCAAGACCCTTATATACTCCTTTTTCCCTTGTCTATATTTTATTACCCATCTGGACCACCTCTCTGTGAACTTGAGTATTCTATCTTGTAACTGATAGGTTAATCGTTCCATGTCTTGAATTTCCCTTACAACAGCCTCCCATTCTTCAGTCAAGGGGGTTCCTTCAGTAACCATTTCCATATTATTACCTTCCCCAGTGCTGCTACACATATGTTGCATAGATAGTGTGTACTACTGTCCCTCACTCCTTTAGGGGGCACCCCCCACACTAGGTGGCTTATCTTTAAGCAATAAGGCATGACCAAGGGTTATGTTAATGGTCTGTTAATCACCTTCTAGGGGTGTACTGTGGCACGAGGTGTAGCCGAGTGCCACATGCCCCTAGACGGTGATTAACTGACCATTAACATAATCCCTGGGAGTGCCTTATTGCTATTATAATAAAAAATGTTTTAAAACAGTGTTAAACTGTGTTCAACATATGGCTAAACTCTACATGTATGTTAATAAAAGATTAACATAAGGCTGTTAGAATGTTTGCAGCCAATCAGAAGGCTCCATTTCTCAGACCATTTTTATAATTAGTGTTTCCTCTATTTGGAATATATCCTTTAGTTTGTGTTTTATGTTATTGAGGAATTCTTCTAACTTGGGGCATGCATAAAATATGTGTGTATGGGTTGCTATTGTCTCACCGCATTGCCTCCAGCAATTAGGTGTCTTGATTTTGTCCCATTTAGCTTATTTTTGTGGAGTCAGGAAGTAGCGAACCCTTACCCTCCAGACAAATTCTTGCCACTTAGGGGCAGAAGTAATTTTAAAAGTCCCTTTCCAGATTTTCAGCCAGTCCCTCTCCTTTAATTTGCAATTTGCCTCTGTTTCCCACCTTGTTATTAGGTAGCTAACATTGTTTGCTTTATGCCCTTGTAATGCGTTCTAGATATCTGAAACTAAACCTTTTGCTGTAGTTTTATTTAGTAACTCTCCTAATGTGGGTGTTTTAGGCTGTGGTGTCTGGTCTGTCATCCCTTCTCTGATCTGTTGTTGTATATAATTGTTTACTTGTAAATATGAGTTTATCGGAGGCCTGCCACCCAAATGCCCTCTGGCATTCCTGAAATGTATAGATGTTGTTTTCTTTAAGTATCTGGGTTGGGTATCTCAGGCCCCGATGATATTGTTTCTTGAACCAAGGGTCCATCTCTCCTGGTTGGAAGTCTATATTTTTCCAAAATCTCCTGCGTCTCCAAACCTCTCTTTATTTTTGGGTATGTTATAAACATTTCCCATGCTCTCAAGGTGACTTCCATTCCAGGGAACAAATCTATTTCCTCAGATCTTTGTCTATGAGCCAGAAATAGGCTATCGAATAGCTCTGTTCTCTCGGACTGTGTTATTTCCATCTCCCTCCAGTATGCCTCTGTTTGATTTATACCCCATAAAAAGGCCCATTAAACCTGGGAGGCAAGCCAGTATTCTAATAGGTTGGGTATAGCCCAAAGCCCCCCAACTGTTTTTTGGTCCTAGCATTGATCTGCAAATTCTGGGTTTTCTTCCTGCCCAAATGAATTTGCTGATTATTTTTTGCATGTTAGCCAACCATTGTGTAGGGGGATCAACTGTGACACCTTGGAATATGAATAGAAAGTGGGGTAGGAGGTTTATCTTAACGGCTTGTATTCTTGCATACATCGGTAGTGATAGTAGGGTCCACCTCTCCACGTCCACCTTCATGTGCCTACCTATAGGTATGTAATTATCCAAAAAAAGTGAGTCTCTTGTATTCCTAAGGGAGACTCCCAAGTACTTTATCACAGGCATCTTCCACCTCATGGGGTGTCTGTCCTGTAGATTTTCGGGGGGGGGGGGAAAACTGAGTCTTAGCATCTCTGTTTTTGTGGAATTCTGAGTGTACCCTGATAACTTAGTGTACCCCTGGATCAGCTGCATTAGTCTCTTCAGGGACTTTTCCAGGCCTGTCAGATAGATCAACACATCATCAGTATATAGAGCTAACTTATGTTCTTGTTTGGCTACTATGACTCCTTTTATCTCCTGATCCTGATGGATCCATTGAGCCAGGGGCTCTATATACATCAGGAATAGGAGTGGTGACAATGGGCACCCTTATCTGGTGCCCCTACCAAACTCAAACTCCCTGGATAATTGCCCACTAGTTCTAACAAATGCCTTTGGGTTGGTGTATAATTTCTGTATCGCACCAATGAACTCCTCCAAAAAGCCAAACCCGGCAAGGACACCATATAAAAACCTCCAATCTACCTGGTAAAATGCTTTTTCTGCATCCAGGCTTAATACTAGGACTGGGTCTTTAGTTTTGTTTTAGTGATCTATAATATTCAAGGTATGGAGTATGTTATCTACTGCTTGTCCTCCTACCACAAACCCTGTCTGATCCGGGGCTACTATCATGGGCAGTATATGTTCCATTCTTTTGGCCATTATGGAGACAAACACTTTATAATCCACATTTAATATGACTATGGGGTGATATGATGCACATTGGGTAGGGTCCTTGCAGGGCTTGGGGTTCACCGAGATCACTGCATACGACCAGGATGACGGGATACTGCCCCCTTCCCTCATTACCCCCATATACACTCTTTGTAAGACTGACACTAACTTAGCCTTAAATTTCTTATAAAATTCAGATGGAAGCCCATCCGACCCTGGGCATTTCCCAGTCTTACTGTTACTGATTACCATTTCAATTTCTTGTGTTCGAATGGGGCTGTTTAGTTCCAAATTATAGTATGTTCTGGTGTTCATTGTGGCAATTTCAAGTTTCCTAGGAAAGCCTTAATTTGTTCTGGGGTGCAGCCTTCTTTAGTGTTATATAGTTTTTCATAATAAGTCTAAAGGCCTCTACAATTTCCTTTCTTGTATGTTTCCACTGGTTTGTGCTTGGGTTGGTAATCTTTGCTATATGCCCCTTAGCTCTCCTGGCTCTTAAACGGCAGGCCAACAATTTTAGTGCTCTCAGGCCCCCTTCATAGTACCTCTGTTTGAGAAATACAAGTTTCTGTTCCACTTTCCAATCTAGCAATTTGTTTAGTTCCTCCTTCAAAGCTTCTAATTCTTTCCCCCTTTGTCTATCTAATTTGTTTTGTTGCACCATTTCCAATTCTGTGATTTTCCTTTCCAATTCTTGTTGTTTTTGTAATCTCTGTTTTTTCCTAGCACTACTTATAGCTATTAACTTCCCCCTTATCATAGCTTTTACTGTGTCCCATAATACCCCTACCCCTCTTCTGGGGTGTCATTATCCTGTAAGGCTTGTTCTGTTAACTTAGGGATTTCATCCAGGACCCCTTTATCCTGGAGAAGCAGGAGGTTTAACCTCCAAAAATTATGTTTGTACTGGGGATTAGCTGTGATCTCCATGGTTATTGGCGTATGGTCCAAAATCACTCTTGCCCCCACAGTACACCATTTCTACTCTGCCAGGTACTCCTTATTTATGAAAAAATGGTCTATCCTGGAATATATCTGGTGTGTATGGGAAAAAGAAGTGTACCCTGGTGTGGATCCTTTTATGTGTCTCCAGGCCTCGTATAGGTCAAGTTTCTCTGTTAGCATCTTCACCTGTTTTGCTACACTTCGTTCCTTTCTGGGAATTCTAGAGGTGGTATCTTTATATGGATCCTAAGTTAAATTCCTATCCCCTCAATATGATCACTCCCTCTGCCATTTCCATGACTTTAACTAATAAATTCTTAAAAAAAGGAAATGGGAATCCTGGTGGAGCATAGATGGATGCTAGAGTCATAGACTTCCCGTCCAGCTGTCCCTTAAGGATCACGTATCTGCCCTCTTTATCTATGATTTTCTCCCTTAGTTCAAATGGGACCCCTCTTGGAAATAAAATGACTGAGCCCCTCCTCCTCCCCCCTTAAGTGAGGAAGTATATACCTCCTCAAACCCACATTGCTTCAGCTTCTGGTATTCTAGTTCTGATAAGTGGGTTTCCTGCAGCAGCACAAAGGTTGCCTTAGATTGTCTCGCTAACGTTAAGACTTTTTTCCTTTTAACTGGGTTAGTCAGTCCATTTAATATTATACAAGAGGATCTTTAGTTCTGGACTACCCATTATTTTTTATATAAAAGTTCCCTTCTATGTTCCCTGTTCCTTCTGGGATGGGTGTCTTATGTTTCTTACTCGATCTCTGCTCCACCTCTACCTTACCTTTATTTGGATATTCCTTATCAAACCAAGAAACACTTAACATTTCTAACTTAGTGCCAACTGGAAATGAAACAGGTAACAGACAATACAAAATATTTAACATTAACCTTCCAAGGTAGAGGGAGTTAATTCTAACTCCCCTTGCTTTGAGCCAGGGCTTCCCTCTCCACCTAGCACCTCACATGAAAGCTGCAGTGGGTACAGATTCCCCTCCTAGTGGGGCCACTGCCATTACCATCCCATCAGAGTTAGCCATTTGAGCAGGAGGGTTAGAACAGTTTGCCACAGCTCACGTAGCAGCCCAACCAGTGACATCATTTCTTTGTCCCAGTCGCTCCCCTAGCCCCCCTCGGAGACATTATTTCCCCAGCCACTTTCAGTTCATGGGCCATTCTGTTCTATTGGATCCCATTTACTGCTTTTCACCCTTTTTAACACCCATAATTTTGTCCCTCTCATCTGTATCAGACGAAGACCTATATAGTCAATACATTTGATTGATCCCATAGAGAGAAAAAACAAAAGGGATGTAAGAAAAGATCCCTATCACTTATCCCTCTCATATTGTTTGAAGAACCAAGGGCTGTACTGCATTCTCAAAAAAAAAATAGGCAGAATTCCCTGCATTTCAATCTCCTCCCCTCCCTCTTCTCCCAGGGTGGGTGTTGGGCCACTTGCCTTTGTTAGGCAAGGAGACGAAAGTAAAGTAATGACATTTTAAAGTCTAAATTACTTGCAGCTATCTCAAGTGCCTGCAGGATTTTCTGTTCTCCATTTGGCCGAGTGCATTTTGCTGAGGTTACTCCTGATATCTGCCAGTGTCCATGGAGTGGAAGCCCGCTCAGCCACTCTAGTGTTCTTCTTGGCAACCGTCTGCCACTCTTCTGCCATTCCTCTTGCTCTCTGGGGCCTCTGCACTTGAGGACATGGCTGTACCGCAATTTCGTGCTGCCAGAGTGCCTCTGCTGCTGCCTCTGCTGTCTGGTATAGCCATGGTCCATCGTCCCAAAAGATCCTCATTCGGGAGGGGAAAGGGGTCTGAAATTTTATCTTTTTAGTCCACAGAGCCTTGATCACCTCGAGGCATTTCATCCTTTCTTTTTGTATTTCTGGAGGGGTAATCGTGGTCAAAAAATAAACGTGCCCCATTGTAACAGACCTCTCCCTTTTGCCAGGCCATTCTAAGTAAGTCCTCCTTAGTTCTGTAGCTTGATATTTTCATTACTATTGTACATGGTGTTCCTGCTGAATCTTGTGGTTTTGGCACAAGGGCTCTGTGGGCCCATTCTATTTGAAATTTGAAAGTGTGTGGCACCCAAGAACATCAGTAAGAAGATCTTGCACAAAGTCACACATATTACTGACCTCTGCCCCTTCTGGTAGTCCCGACACTCTCAAGTTTTCTCTTCATGATCTGGCTTTAAGGTCAAGGCATTTATCTTGTAGTGCCTCTGCCCATTCTAACATTGTGCTTATGGCAGTTCGCATATGTGAGGCCTCATTCTCTAGGGCAGCAGTACGAGTTTCATTCTCATCCATCTGTCGTTCTGAGTGAAACAAGCATGAACTTTCTCAAAATCTGCCCAGTTCTCTGTTCTGAATATCCTTATTTCTTGTAAAAGTGTTTCAAATCTGTTCCATGTTAGTTGTTGTTCTTCTAGGTCTATATCCTCCGCATTGCTTCTTTGGGTGACTGGTGACAAACTCCAACTGCCCTCCAAACTCAAAGCACGAAGTCTGGATCCATCCTCTCTGATTTTCCTTGTTTCTGCTTGTGAACGTGTCCATCTAGGTTCACCTTTTACTCCCAATGCCATTTTAGTACTTTCATGTTTTAAAAATATCAATTAGTGAACTATTTCCTCCTGGGAGGGAAAGAGCCCTTGACTGACTCAAGTCGCTAATCGGGCTGTGACATCACCGGAAGTCCCCATCTTATACTGTCGATTTTAATTCAGTTAAATATATATATAAAGTATACATCTTTTCTATTGTATTTGCTTGTTTGTTCCTACCTCTTCTCCCCCGGACATACTTGGAAGTGAGCCTTGGCTCAGTGTGCTTTTCCTGGTTACCAGTTTTTGAAATAACAAAATAAATAAATAAAATAACACCAGAGCCAGACACAGTCTGCAATCAAGTGACACTTTTCCTGGTTTATTACCTAAATGTAAAAAAGCTGAATCTTTAATACTCGGTTCCCAGTTTCTTAAGCTTGGTGGGGAATTCAGGAGAATATTAACATAAATTTCTGACCTTTTCAATTTCAGTTTTGAACTTCAGAGCCCATTACCCTGCTGTAGCAGTAGTACTTATGTGGCAAAATTAATACATTTTAATATTGTCCTATAAGGGTTTAGTTTAGTTTAGTTTATTTGTTCGACTTGAAGTAATTACGAAAGAGCACAAAACATTTAACAGTCTATAACATACATAAATAAAATGTTGCTCCTCCTTAAAACATTTTTCCTGAGGTTTCATCCGATAATAGATGACCCTGAAATCAAACTGTAAAAATTATAATAATAAATCCTACAGCAATTATGGCACTCCTCAAAATTAATTGCTGACTATTCCATGTGTTATTAAAAAACAGATCTCAACTGAGCAGAGTTATATTTCCCCTATAGTCAGGAGTCCATTAATTTTAGGCGAACATTCAAGGCTCTCTTAACTCTGCAATCCGTGAGTCAGCATGTACGGTCAATTATAAATAAATCCATAAGTCAGCATGTACAGCCAACAATTATAAATACTTAAATTCTGGCACATAAAGTGCACACCTCAGTGATACAATCGCCCACCTTTCATGGGTTCTTGTTTGCTCTCCATACTGAAGGGCCAGCATAAAAATTGAACTATTCTTTATAATTCAGCTACTCTAAGCTGGCAACATAATTCAAAAATTAGTCCAGTACCAAAAGTCAGCTTAGCTTCAGAATATGAAGCATACAAAATAATTCTATTTGCACTTAAAAATGCATTAAATCTAGAAAATGGAGACTATATGGCTCCCACTTAACTCTGGAGTCTAGCCATTTATTTAGTAGGAGATGTAAAAATGAAAAGATGCCTAAAAAAAGTTCTGCCAGTACACTTTCCCGAAAGATCTAAGCAACATTTGTTGGCAGGATTTCTATCTAGCCCTCACCTTTAACGAGGCATTTAACATTTTTCACAGCCTCTTACTGGGGCTAATAGACAAACACGCCCCACTAAGACTGATCAAATAAAAAAATAAAACTCCTGGCTGGTTCTCTCCCATCCTGAAGAAAGCTCGGCCGATTGGTTAGCATTCCGTACCACTAGGAATGCTTGTACCAAGCTAATTAGGTCAGAAAAAGCTAGGTACTTCCAAAAAGAACTAGAAGACAATAGAAACAACTCTGCCAAATTTTGGAACATCCTCAAAGAAGTCGAAGGTCAGTCCACTGCAACACCCCTTCCAAACAAAATTGTGTCTGATGGTACTGATGGTACCACCTATACGAACAAAGCTGATATACTAGAGAAGGTTAATGATCACTTTGCCACTGCAGGGCTTCCCTTTGACACCTCACCTATCAGCAAACTTAGCCCGGCAAGAGACTACACAGTTGGCTTCACTGATAACCACAACAATAACCAACTGCATTCTGCCCCCTTCAGCTTCCTCACAATTCTGTTCAAGAAAACAGAGGACCTCCTCCTTTCTCTGGATACAAAAAAAGAGTGCGGGTGCTGATAATATTGAACCTTACTTCCTAAAACTTGGCCATACCTATCTGACTGCCCCCATTACACACATATTCAACACCTCTCTGATTCAAGGTAAGCTACCTGTCTCATGGAAAACTGGCCACATCCTACCATTATTCAAGACTGGGGATCTGAGTGATCTGAACAATTACCAGCCTATTTCTATACTATCCGTCTTCTCTAAATTACTTTGAAAAAATTGTCAACATCCAACTTAGAGAACATTTGGATTCACAAAAGTTGCTAAACCCGGCTCAGTCCAGCTTCAGAGCCAAATACAGTACAGTATCGGCTCTTGCCAAAGTAACTACAGACTGGCAAATGGCCTTGGACTCTAAGAAGCATGTATTTGCCCTCTTCCTTGATCTAAGTAAGGCCTTCGATACTGTGGATCATACCATCATGCTTACGGCACTGAGCATCATCAGACTTGATAGTTCTGCCATTAAATGGTTCACCAGCTACCTAAGCAATAGGTTACAACAAGTCAAAGCCATAGGAGATCTGTCCCCACAAAAATCTTTGTTATGAGGAGTCCCACAGGCTCCATCCTGGGCCTATCCTCTTTGCAATATACATCAATAATCTGGACTGCATGGCTGAGCACAGCCAATGTGCACTTATTCGCAGATGATACTGTACTCTATACCACAAATTCATCATGGTTATTTGTGCGATACTACAGAAAGACTTACGTCACCCTCAATACAAACTTATCACTCATAAGCTCCTCCTCAACGCCAAAAAGACTAAAGCAATAATTCTCTCACCAAAGTCTACTTCCGGATGTCCACATATCACACAGATCCGAACACTCTTAGATGAACCCCTTGAAGCAGTTGATACCTTTAAATACCTAGGGTTCTGGCTGGATAACAAGCTCAACTTTCTGTGCCACTTAAATGAAACCTTGAAGAAATTAAGACAGTGATTAGGTTTATTCTATCACATTAAACACTTACTTACATTAGAAGTCAGAATGAGACTAGTACAAACTACATTCCTACCTATACTGGACTACACTGACTTCCTTTACAGTCATTGCCCATCAACGATGCTAAACAAACTGGACACCCTTTACCACCGGGCTTTAAGATTTATCCTAAATCTACCCCGTGGTACACATCACTGTCATCTATACCAGGTTTCAGGATGGACCTCACTCTCAACTAGGAGAAAAAGGAATGCTCTCCTGTTTTTTTTTTTTAGAGCATTATCTGATAACCTCCCTGCATACATCTCGAACCTCTTCAAATGGGCTAAAGGTTCCTATGGCCTGAGATGCTTCTCCATAATCCGCTTCCAGATTCCTAGAGTGAAAACTACCCTTGGCTCAGCAGCAATCAACTTCTCACTTCCATCACTTTGGAACACTATGCAAGACTCATTAAAATTATCCTCACTTCCAAGCATTTTCACATTCAAAGCTCTATTAATGGATTATCTGAAGGAATCATGCAACTGTTTCAGATGCCTATGACCCCTAAGCCCCAGGTGCCACTCTCAAATCCTACACCTAAGCATCTCATCCACCCCACATTCCTAACAACAGAAACCTAGGACCTACAAGCCTAGTTCCCTTAATCCGAGATAGCCCTGCCTATTCTCTACCTTTTACCTATTCTGGCCTCCCTCTTGGCTGCCTACTCTTTCACCCCAGTTTCTACCCTATTCCTTAATACCTCCTTATTTTTTATCATTTAGGTATGAGCTCTTACTTAGCGGAGACTATATGGAATTGTTGTCTCTTCTCATTTCAGTAAAGCTTATCATTATGTACCTTTGCATGTTAATTATGTTGACCGGCATGTATAGGCCCATGTTGACCGGCACCATCACAATCTTTTTTTTTTTGCACCGCTGTCCACCGTAATTGTAATCTTATGAAGTGTACTGTATTGTATTTTAGTGCCCAGGACCACCTTGAAAATGAGCTTGCTCAATGGTGTTTATGCCTGGTTAAATAAAGTGATTGATTGATGTAAGATATAAGGCTCCAGTTACTCTAAAGAGTCCATCCATTTAAAAATAGGGTTAACCAGCTGTTCTCCAAGGCTCAGCCTATATATAAAGATTTGAAAGCCATAGATATACTTTGTCATTTATATAAGTTTATCTATCTAGGCATTTTTATAGGAAAAACAATGTCCGATGACAGCAGTGTCTCTTTTTCAAAAGTCCAAACTGCTGTGGCAAAATGATTCCTGGAAGGCAATCACTCCAAAGTGAAAAGCTGATATACTGTTGGTGCAGCAAAATACTGCAGCGCTCCTAAGTAAGGAGTCCTACTGTTTTAAAATACTTACGGAGACCCTCTCGTGTCCAGGTATCCATACTCATGTGAGTAACTGAAGTAACCAGGAAAGACAAAAGACAAAGCGTCCAAAGCACCATTTTGCTTACCATCCAGAACAAAAAGTTCAAAATAAAAGTTTTACCTCCACCAGCACTTAAGTAGCATTCTTATATGGTTTATGGGATGGTTTGTTTAACTCCTGGTTTATATCTCAGAATAAGAGAGCCATTCACATTTGTACACAATTATAATCAATAGCTGCACCTTGTTCTCCATCTTTTCAGCCTTCCCTTGAGAAATTGCTTTTCCTGAACATCAGTTAGGCTTTTCAGGCCTTTTCATAAAAAGTTTCATGCTTCTCAGCACAAACAGTGCTCTCCAGCTCTCTAGCTTTCCGTGGCAGCTTAATCCTTGGGATCATCAGTCCACTCCACTATTCCAACAAACCACCGTGCCCATTTCTTATCACTTCAGCACATGTCATGAACCTCACTGACTCCTTTTTCTTTTACAAGTCCCACTCTGTCAACATTTTGTGTAACGCAAAAGCACCTGGCATGCTCACACCAATACACCGCCAAGTAACAGACAGAGTGGCAGCAGTGGGACAAGCCAAACAGAAGCAAACGGTACATTTCATGCATGAGTTGAATGAAACTCACAAATAACTAAGTTCAGAGTTTCCAAACGAAGTTAGAAACATTGCTTTCCAAAAGAGGGCTTTGGGGAGCCTAGGAGTGCAGCAGCGTTGTGGCCATCTTGCCGCCCCTCCCCTGGCAGGTTGTCCTGTAAGGGAGGGAAGGGATCGTAACTCTGGTCAAACTGTGGGCCAGTCAATCCCTTTCACTTCCTGGTCTGCTGACCATGCCCCCACTTTCAGACATTTTGTAACACCTTACCAGGGAGAGAGCAGGGGGCGTGCCCCATTAAATCCTACGGGGGGAGATTTTCAAAACATTACTATGCATCTTTAAGCTACCTTTGATACAAATGAAAGTCACTGCTCAACTAACAGGGGCCCTGTTAGTTGAGCAGTGGCTTTCATTTGTATCTAAGGTACCGTAGCTTAAAGATGCATAGTAACGTTTTGAAACTCTCCCCCATAGGATTCAATGGGGAGCTCCCTCACACTCTCCTTGGTAAGATGTCACACAATGTCTGAGTGCGGGGGCACGGCTAGTGGATGGGGAAATGGAATGGACTGGCTGGCCAGCAGTTCAGGCAGCGTTAAAGTCCCTTCCCTCCCTTACAGGACAGTTTTAAAATACATAATTTTGCTACAGAGGAACTATCGCTGTGGCAGGTTAATGGGCTATGAAGTCCAATACACACTGACAAATTTCCTTTAATTTCAAGACTCTAAATGTTAGTGGGTGAGAGAGAGCTTAATCAAGAGGGACTCATTCCTCTAAAACTGTACTAAGATGTAGAAAATGTCAGCTGTAGTCTGCTGTCCTTTTGAATGTTACTTGATAAAATTGCATTTGTGTAGGGACAGAGAGGTTGGGGCGACAGGATAGTGAAACAGGCTCAAAAGAAAGCTCTAAAATTGCAGAAACACTGGTAGAGCACACTAACTGACTCAAAAAGCAGGGACACTGAGTTAGTGAAACAAGGCAAAGCTGGGTGGCAGCTGGTGCTGGAGCCAGAGACCAAGTATTTGGACTCAGATGGAGCCCCTTACCTCAAAAAATCCATGACAGCATGTTCATAGGATGCTGGTCTGAGAAGAAGGAAAAAAGGGATTTAATACTGAAGACACCCTTAGTGTGGCCTTTGAAATTGTGCAAGAGCTACAAGTGGCTCAAGGCTGAGCTGCAGCAGATATTAAATAAAGGCTTTTGAAGATCAGCAGTGTAGTTGCAGTCTCTGCACCAGCCATACCGGTCCTTAAAGAAAAAAAACTGATAAACAGGAACCTGAAACTCTGCAACTGAAAATGGATGCTGGGACAGTAAGCACACTTGCTTCAGTTAGTAAACACAATATGACAAATTTAAGTGCAAAGGCTGAGTGACAGAGACAGAGAAATGTGAAGCTGGTTGGCATTTCAAGAGATGTAGTAATGGGACCTCCCCTAAAGAATGAGTGTACTGCCTATAGTTGATATTAAAGGAGATAGGAAATTATTTTTATGTTAATTGCCTTTCCATCTTCCTTTCCATGCCAGCTATGTATTCTGATATATGTTGACCAATTTTTGATAGATAAATGATCTAGTTTTGGGGTGCCTTCAGATCTACATAGAGTTTCACTCCCCTCACCAGCTGGTGCTCTTTCTTTTCATAGTTCGAAGACATTCCATAACATCAGTAACACCATTCCATGCTATTCATCTGAATGACCTGGAATGGTGTAATTGATCTCATAGAGCATTCTGGCAGTATGAAAAAAGAGAGCAGCAACTGCTGAGGAGAGAGGGATTCAGGGTAGTTACAAAGGCAACAAAATTATGTTATAATGTAAGGAAGAGGGTTATTAAGGATGAAATTCAGTGAATTCCTATCCTTGTTATGCTATCATTGTGATGTCAAGAGGTTGTTATACCATCTTGAGTATGTCACAATGATAGCATAAAATCAGCATCTTTGTGCCTGCGAGTCTCTCTTCATGCATTTCGATGAACTGCAACGGCAGTGAGAGCTGGCCCTGTAGGAGAGTGGCACGAGGCAAAAAAATGGAAAAGTAAGGACAAATTTTGTTTAACTGGTGCCCATACACTGTAAAGGATAATATACAGGCACAAGTTAACAACAATGCAGAATTCCCTTCTCAATGTTGTCATGACAATTGTAAACCTCTCGAGCTTCGCTCTTGAGGTTTACTAGGTTGTCATGACATACTCTCAAAGGGAACACAGAATTGTTATTAACTGGTGCCCATCCATTATTGGTTTGATAAAAATTTATTTCTATACAGGATACAAATTGTTAGGGTTTCATCCCCATTTAAAACAATGTCCTGTGGTGTAAGCAATTTTATATAACATAATACACAATACATACAGACATACAATACGTTAAAAATGTATCTATAACATTGGCAAATTGTATTCAAATATTTACCCAACTGTTTTTTAAAAGTATGCATGTTACAAATTAATTGTAACTCATATGGAAGTTTGTTCCAATAAAAAGCCAAACTATTTTGCAAAATAAAATCACCAGATCTGTTGTGTGTTCTTATCCGGGGTATCCTTTGAGATGTCAGTCTCAGTCTTACTGACTGAGCACTTAATGGTTGGATTTCCACCAATTGAGCTAGTGGATGGCCTTTATCAGAGAACATAATCTTAGGGCAGAAGATTAGCCACAAGTATTCTCTCTCTGCTTTCCTGGTTGTAACCACCCTAACCTACTGAATACATTGCAATGGTGCGTGCTGTAGGCACTTTTTGTTACAAATTTCCCCAGTCTATAATAGGTCTGATCTAATTTCTTTAACATTGTTTGAGTAGAATGCGTATATATAACATGGAACCATATTCAAGAACAGGGATTAATAGTTGTTTCATTAATTGCTTTTTTCACTTCCACAATAAGTGAACCTGATACCCTTCTCAGAGCTCCCAACCTCCTCTATGTTATTTAACAGCAAAGGTGAAAAACATATCAGAATACTGAACAGATACTGAAAGGACAATAGGAGGACATCTAGAGGTGTAAAAACTGCTTCCTATCACCTTTTAAAAGAAGCAGTGCAATGAAATTGGGCAAACAATTTGACCTTACCTTTTCTTCTCTCTAAAATATTTCAGAGGCATGTTCCAGTTTTATTTGGTGATACTTTTTTGTTCCACCAAAATTTGAGTATTTCATAAATGTTTTTGTTTATTTTTTTTTCTCAAGAAAAAAAGATGGCTGCCATATTTGGGTTAGAAATACCATTGTAAACCTGGTAAGGGTGAAGATTCAGAAAATAAAAATTAAAAATGTATGGTATGCAGCAGAAGATCTACCTCAAACTGGATTTGACAGGTGTACTACAATTTTAATTGTACTTGAAACTACTGGACTGCTGCTTTAACTTTCCAAAGCAGTGAGCTATTACTACTTATCTGACATCTTTTTTTCTTTTCACTTTTGCTAATTAGACGATTTCCTGCCTGACAATACTTGGTGTGATATGTGGAAAACTACTCTACCTGGAGGTTGATACAGCTAGTTCTGTGCCTCTTCTTTATTAGCCCTGTGCTCTCATTATTTGTGGCATCATAACTGACCAAGAGGTGCCACTCATGTGCTGCCAAGTCCATCACTTGTGAAGTCACAGTTACTGAGGTCGTGGTGCTGATGAGATATGGAAAGGAATGGAACTAGATATGTCAGCATCCAGATAAAGTACTGCTCTTTATATCACACATAATACCACAAGATAGAAAACCTTTTAATGAGCAAATGGACAAAAGGAAAAAAAAACTTTAGAAATAAAAGTAACAACTGACTGTTCAAAAACATAACATTTTCTGCCTGCTATGTTTTGTGTTAATAACTCTTTAAAGCAGCAGTGCAACTAAACTGGGGGAAAAAATGACCCTACCTTTTTTCACTTTAAAGGATTCCAGACATCTTCCAGTTTTATATTGTGGTACAATTTTCTAATTCCACCAGAATTTGATGATTTTAAAACTGTTTTAGTATAATTTCTTCTCAAGAAAAATAGATGGCCACCACATTTTGCATAGACATAGCACTGAAGACCTGGCAAGGGTTAGGATTGAAAAAATAAAGACTCTCAGCAAGCAACATATGAGGTACCTAGACAAGTATATCTGACAGATATGATAATATTTTTCCTAATTGTAGCTGAAGCTAGATTTTTTGGGAAAACATTTTTTGTTGCACTGCTGCTTTAACATGTGCAGGTTTTGTTGACGGGGGTTCCAGAAGATGCCACCAAAAGCACTGAAAGAGCCTTCATGTTATCTATAATTATATGAGAGGCATCTGTTCTCATCCAATCAGAATTAAAAACTGCAATCAGTTATTGTCCTACAAACTATATCAGAGATCCCCCAGAGTCAGTTATTCATCTAAACCTCTCCCACAGTTGGTTAATCAGCATCTAGCCATGCCTGCAGTCGGATATTCAAACCTGAGACCAAAAACAGAAATAAGCAGCCACACCACCAAGCTGTTGCCTGAAGTGTCCCCCTGTTGAAAAAAAGTTTTTAAATTCCACACTGAATGATTTCCCCATCATTTGCCTCTAATCACACTGAACCCAAAGGGGAATGTTTCTTTCCTGTGTTTTATTTCAATTTCTTCTAATCCTGTCACAGCACTAGAGCTGAGCAGAGTTTCCAACAAAACCAGAAGAAAAGACAGCAGCACTGAGACTAGTTTTATTTTATGTTCTTTTAATGAAAAGCTTTAACGTAGCTTAAGCCCCGAAATGTGTTTTCCTTTTTTTATCCTAGTCAACAGTGCATACACTCCAACTGATATAATAGTAATAACATTCATTTAGTTGAAGTATGCTCACAATTGGTGGCCCACTTGAGAGCAGCACCATGACAGAGAAACCCGGAAACATACTATTACAGCGACAGTCGCTGTAATGGTCTGTTTTCACCAATGCAGCTTCTCCTGGTGTTCTGTCCCCGGATCAACTTCAACCTGGAGTTGATTATATTGAAATGAGGGGGGTGTATCCCCCTGCAAAAAAACAGTCTTTTGAGATGGCACAATACCGGTGTTGGTATTGTGCAGTTGCTGTGCAGGAGGTCGGCAAAGTTCCTGTCAACCACAATTGGTGTTTCTGCTCACAGTAACCAGCTTCTGTGGGGATTAAATGACTTGGCTTCACCTCAGCAATTAATCAACCACAGAAGCCAGTTATTGCTTCATATATTCTAGCTAAATGAATGTTTTCGCTTAAAGGAAAACTACACCCTTACATCATTTAAATTTTATTTTTTTCCATGTCAACAGAAAACTCCTTTCCTATAGTTGTTAGGGCTATATGTGTTAGCTTTAGTTTGTTTTCACTGCTTATGGTAGCCCCTGTGATTGACCTGGGGGTCTCCATTTCTTGGTTGTTAAAATCTCATTGTCCATGAGAACTGCATTAGCATATGATAACATGATGTCAGATCAACCATTTATATCATGTATCTCTATGCTGAAAAAACACATATCCTGCAAAAACTCTCTGGAAACTCGTAAACTGAATGGAGTTTAAAGGGGGGAACTGCATTACAACTCAGATAGTTTGCAAAGCTCACTGTAGGTAAATGTTGTGTTTCACACCTTCTTGCAGCTTGTTTTTCTCAAAACTTAGTAAGCATACATGCATACTGGGGAGTTTAAAAGGTGATTACGCATCATGTTCTCATATGCTAATGCAGCTCTCAGGTACAATGAGATTTCAACAACCACAAAATGGAGCCTGCCAGGACAGTAACAGGGCCTAGTATGAACTGTGAAAACTGACTAAAGCAGTTGCATACATCCTTAACAGCCACATGAAATGAATTGTTTCTTTGACATGGAAACAAACAACATTTAGAAAATATGAGGGTGTAGTTTTCCTTTAATTATACCACAAGTATTTACTGTGAGTCCAACATGACAGAGGAAAAGCGTCACCCAAATGGTGACCCGTGATTTGGGCGACCGCATAATAGCAAGCCCAAATCATGGTAAATACAGAATGGCAAAATCGGTATTCCCTTTCCCCAAAGTGCTATGCCCTTGAAGTTAGATAATAAATTAAGGTGGGTGGGGGCAAAGCCCCCTGCAGAAAAAGCATGGTCGCTGTTGAGGTCCTAGCTGTTTTATCTTCACTGATAAGGGCTTGGTCTTTTGTGTTTGCCCATATAACATGGCACCCACTCAGAATACCACCAGTAAATGTTGTGCATGCCCATAGTAGGTTATCCACCTTTTAGACATGCCTACAGTCAGTTATCCACCTTTTATCTACACCCACAGTAGGTTCTCCAAATCACAGACGCAGCGACAGTACACAGTACAGAGCTGTGGTAAACTCTTGCTTGTGAAGGACTCTTACATTTTCAAAATGTAGCCAAGTAAATGTAGTTACTGCAATTATCTTTTGTTCCCAGTTTCTGTTGCCAAGTCAGAATAAAAAATGAGTAACATAACATGATGAAATCCAGCCTTTAAAAGTGAAACCATGACAGTGGATATGTGCATTATCGCCAGCAGTAAAGCATATTCCCAGAGTCAGGGCTTCATGTTTCAAAGCTGGATTTCACTGCATTAGAGTGCTTATTTGTGATTCACAGTCATTTTTCTAAGTAATTTTTCAAACGTCCAAGTGGTATAATAGTAATGACTTTCTATTTGTGGAGTATACTCACAATAACTGGCTTCTGTGGGTGATTAAATGCCTCAACCTTCAGCCCCGGCATTTAATCACCCACAGCAGCTGGTTATTGCTTCGTATACTCCACAAAACTGGATGTTATCACTTGAATAAGTCAGCCTGTATATCTCAGAGCTCTAATACTGGTCAGCAAGTAAAGCCCTCTATTACATCCACATAATTGGACATCTGTGAAAATGGGCTTTTAGTCCACAGACCTTTCAGTATAAAAATTAAAATGAAATGAAATTGTGACTTTCACTGATAAAGTTTGTGGGGACCTGGTATGGTTTGTGGGAAAGAAGTGAAAAGCACTTTTATTCAATAATGACAAACTTCTTGTGTATGCTGACCTTACAATAATTACAGGTCAGTGACATAAAAGATGGATTATCTTAAATCTGTATTTGCTGAACTTGAGGCTCTAGTCTCCCAAATGCAGCCAGCCCATTTGTGTGTTATTTTTGAGGGGAAAACATACAAGCTTACTGACTACAATGCAGCCAGGTCAATGCTGGAGTCTCAGTTTAATGCTTCTCTACATAAAAAGACAAATAATCTGAGCACAAAAGCACTGAGGTAAGAATTACCCAGAATGGGCATTGGCAGCAAAGCCAGGTTTCAAAGAAATACAAACTCTAGCATTGATCTAGCAGCATCGTAGTCAGTAAGCTTGTATCTTTTCCCCTCAAAAAGCAATGGGGCCTGACAAGATTCACCCAAGAATTCTAAAAGAACTAAGGGTAGAACTAGTGACACCACTGACTACCCTTTTTAACAAATCATGGGAGGATGGTGTGATACCGGAGGACTGGAGGAGGGTAGACGTGAATCCCCTTCACAAAAGTGGGAGCAAGACAGAGGCAGGAAACTACAGACCTGTTAGTTTGACCTCAGTGGTAGGGAAAATTATGGAATCACTTCTAAAGAAAATAATTGTTGAGTTCCTAGAGGCCAGTGGGGTACAGGACCCAAGGCAGCATGGATTCACAGCAGGAAGGTCATGTTAGACAAATCTAATAGATTTCTTTGACTGGGTGACCAATGTAGTAGACCAGGGAGGGACTGTGGACATGGCCTACCTAGACTTTAGCAAGGCATTTGACAGTCCCACACAAAAGATTAATATACAAGTTAGCCAGCCTTGGAGTGGGTCCCAAAGTGGTAGCCTAGGTAAAAACTGGCTGGGACAACAGGATACAGAGGGTAATAATGAAACAGAGTCCTCTGAAGAAAAGGGGGTTACTAGTGGGGTACCGCAGGGGAGTTCAGTACTAGGACCAGTCCTCTTTAATGTCTTTGTAAGTGACATTGCAGAGGGACTGGAAGGAAAATATGTCTCTTTGCAGATGACACAAAGATCTGCAACAGTTGATACAGAAGGTGGGGTGGAGAGGATGCAAAGGGACTTGGCAAGGTTGGAGGAATGGTCAAATGTATGGCAGCTTAGATTCAGTGCAAAGAAGTGCAAAGTAATGCACCTGGGAAACAAAAATCTAGGGGAAGAGTACACAATGGGGGTGAGATGATAACAACAACAGAAATGGAAAGGGACCTGGGGGGAGTCATATCAGATGGCCTTAAGGTGGGCAAGCAATGTGAGAAGGCAGTAAGGAGGGCTGGTGGAATACTGGGATGCATAGGGAGAGGCATCACCAGTAGAAAACAGGAAGTTGTCATCCCTCTGTACAGACAGCTGGTGAGACCCATCTGGAGTACTGCATCCAGTTCTGGAGACCCCATCTCCACAAGAACATAGACAGGATGGAGGCTGTCCAGAGGAGGGCAAGTAAATGGTGCTGGGTCTGCACCAGGTTACACAAGAGAGATTAAAGAAGTTTATGTATACACTCGGGGGCATGATAGAAACTTTCAAGTACATCAAGGGAATCAACAGAGTCAAGATGGTAGCATCTTTCAGAAAAGATGTACAAGAACAAGGGGCACAATTTGAAGATAGAGGGGGACAACTCAGAGGTAATGAGGAAGTGTTTTTTCATGGAGAGGGTTGTGGATACATGGAACAGCCTTCCTGAGGAGGTAGTGGTGTCAAAAACAGTGGGGGAATTCAAGAATGCATGGGACAGGCGTAAGGCTATTCTAGTGGGGGGGGTAGGAGGAAGTAGGCTGTTGGTTAACTAGGATCTGCAGCCTATGCATTAGGTAGGGAAATGGGCAGACTAGGTGGACCAAGCGGTCCTTATCTGATGTTAATTTCTATGTAAAATCACACATATCCTTATAATGCAAAGCATCGTGGGTTGTACATGCAAATTAGCATGAAAGAATTTAGACTGGTTCTGCTTGGCACCATGCACTATTGCTTTGATGTTCTTCCATGATGATTTTCATATACTTCCCATGATGTTTTATATTATTGAGGTATGTGTGATTGTGTATTTCTTCTCAGCAACTGGGTTGATTGTCAGCTTTGTATGTACCGGTGACTCCAAGACCTTAATTGGGTTTTCAAGCTACTGTTAGAACTTGTTCCCTATTGCTAATGGTCTGTTCTATTAGATGGGCTAAATAAGTATTAAAAACATGCATATATTCTTAGATGTTGATTTAATAAGGGCAATCAAAAATGTTTGGAGGAAATTATCACTATAAACACTTTTACCTAGTTTTCTCTAACATAGTCATGGTCTATCACTTTATAGGCTGGACTGTTTTGAAATATAATGTATGAAATTGTATGTGCAAAGATGTTCTGAGATGATATTGCTAAATTATCTGCTTTGATTTACTGAAGTAGATGAATTGCTTTATTTTTTAACAACTTGGCTTTTTTATTTGTTCCCTTGCAGTAATCTTACCCTATCTTCCAGTTGTGGGCACTGCTGTTAGAAAGTTTTAAGAGGGTATGATATATCATATCAGTGTTAATAAGGAACTTATTGAAAGAATGTTATAAATTTAATTACTATTTAACATAAATTTATTATTTTTTAATTTGTTGTGTTATTTAATTGTTAATCAATAAAAAAATTCAGTACGAAAATCCTTGATCAGAATAGCAATCTCTCATTTCAAAGCACAAATTTTCTGTTTACCAAATAAACACTGCAATTGTTTTAAGGTAATTATATAAAGAAAAATGCTTAAGTGTTAAGTACAAGCTGGTTCTCCGCATCTTGTTGGTGAACTGACACAATTGGCACATGAGCAAAGCTAGCGTGTCCTGTAATGTCGTCATACTAACAACGTATGGAGAACCTGCGAGTTCTTAACACTTACGTTTTTTTAAATTGTGTATAATACAACAGAAAGCATGTTCCCCAATCCATCTGTGTAGATAACTGTTTTTCCACCTTACTCCCTAAGTCCGTAATGTTTTTTTTTTTTTTTTTTAAGTGAGGGTGTTTGTTTTCTAGCTGTGTGTGCAACTCTAGTTAGTGCAGCAGTGTGGTGGGGGTAGCTCAGTTTGTGCTCCTATCTATTGCTATAGTTCGAGTGAGAGACTGATTATGGCACTTGTGGAAAGTTGCTCTTCACATTCTGAAGTGTTTAGAACAACACATTCTGATTGTGTCAGCTGAGAAAAGTTGTTCTTAATGTTCTAAACCATTAAGAACAACTTTTTTGGAACCACTGAGGAAACATGCTTACTATGTATTATATTCATATGTGCTACATTCTCTTAAATGGTAAGTCTGCATCTGTTTTTATATTCTAACTAATACTGACATAGGTTTCTTTTTATATTTATTGTGCGTACAGTATGTATTTCTTGTTTCTTAAGTTTTTGCTGTCCGGGTAGGTGCACTAGGCAAACAAATGCCTATTTTCAGGCACGGCCTGGGAGAATGCATTCTTAAAGACATTACAGAGAATGGTACAAGGCATCTGACCGATGCGCTTTTTGTCTACATTAGTAATTGTAAAAGACAGGATTCCTCTCAATTTTCTTTCCAATGATTGGACTTTAACTTGTCTGGGGAATGGAAGGGCAAGCAATGACGGGGGAAGGTAGTCATGGGACTAGCCCTGAGCCCTTTGGGGGAGCTAGAGGTATGTTTTTTTTTTCCCCTCAGAGAAGCAGCAAAGTTTGATTTGAACTTTGGTTTGGTGTGTGCTTCACTTCCTTTGTTGTGACTAGTGATGTGGAAGCACTTCAGCCAGAACTAAATACAGTACCATGTTTCCTCAGTTTGTGACAGAGGATGACAAGCCATTCAGGAAAAGGGCCAGAGTTAACATTCCTTTTGCTGCATTTAATTACATTGAATATTTGATCTCAAAGGTGCACTGTAAGATGTTTTAAGTTAGCAGTCTGCAGCCAGGCCACCTTGGAGCCTGCTTTCTTCAGATCTTAGAAGCTAAGTATGGTCGAGCTCAGGGCTACATTTTCAAAAGTAGAGAAATTGTGCACATGTGAAAAAAACTTACACAAGGGAGGATGCCCTTGTGCAGCTGCAATTTTTACTGCATGTGCAGTTTTTTAAAAGATTGCTTATTTGCATCCTTTTCCATATTTTACAACAGCTTATGCAGCTTCTGTGTACAGATGCAACACCTGGTAATATCAGAAGTAGCAACCGCACAATAAATGGAACGTGCACCCCTGTACAAAGAAATGTGGGAACTAGCATTTACGCCAGCAGGGGAATGTTTCCTTGTACTACTGAGTTGCACACTGAGACTTGGTCCCTGGGTCATGCCAAGCCTTTTGGAAATTGGACCCCTTGTCTGTTATCAGATGGGAGCACTCCAGTGAACACCAGGTGTTGCCGGAAGTGGTGTTGCTGCTGTGGCTCTGTAGGAAGAGATTTTCTCTTGGTTAGAAGTAATCATACTGATGCCATTCCATGGTGGCAGGGGAACATTGTGCTGTTGTGAGGTGGCGTCTTTTGGATGAGATGTTAAGCAGGGGGCCTAACTGCCTGTTCTGGTGGTTGCTCAGGTGGAGGTTAAAGATCCCATTCATAATCCTCCTACCTGAACTGCAGGCTTCAGAATTGTATGCAACCATCTAGGTGCAGCCTCAACCAGGGATCTGCTGAGAGGTAGAATCACCTCCTGCCTCCTACTGGCAATGCAGTCCAGTATCCTGTTGGCATTAGCATACTACCTCTTGCACTGGGCTGATGGCACTAATGATTATCGCAAGATGTCTTTCCTCCAATCTTTGGTTCACTCTGACACCTCCTACTTAGTATTCAGTTTTGCAGTTATTTACACCATGCATAACTTAGCTTTGTATTGAATCTGAGTTGTCAGATCCTGGACCAATTTTCCAATCTCTCCAGATACCTCTTCATTTCCATAACTCCCTCCTCCATGTCTACCCTGCCACATATCTTACACAATGCATAGTAAACAAAATATACTATATTTTAGTAAAAAAGTGCTGAAACAAGGGTGACGCTGGAAGGGCAATGAAGCCAAAACTCAAGGAAAATACCCAGTTACCCCACTAATGCAAAGTATGATGAAAATCTATATGCAAATCACCATGAAATAACTTAGGCTGGATTGACTTTAAGCAGTAGCACTAAAGAGTGACGAAGGGCCTCGCAAACAATCTTACTTAAAACTGAGTTAAAGATTCCATGGCACTCCTGGAAGAGAGTTAAGGAACTTGCCCAGTACCCTGGCCAAGTTCCCCTTATTCAATAAAAAAAGCCACCAACAGCTTAATCTGACTCAAAATCAATGAGCACTTCCTGTATTGCTTTCCTCCACAGATAAGGCTGAAAACAGGAAAATATTTCCTAGACCTCCCTTCTCTGATCAATAAATCAAACAAGCTGTATTTTTTTATAAGTGATAGGACTCGTTAGTGTTTCCTTCTTGGACTTCATATGATTGCCGTATATAAAGGAAAAGAGTTTCATTGCTAGTTCTCAAACATTATTACCAACCGCTTCTTTGCAGATAAGGTGGCCGACATTAGGGCAGCACTCCAACCTGCTCCCTCTACTGGAGTTGTTTCTGATTGGCATTTGGTTGCTCCCTTGGGTCTCTCCTGGAGATCCTTTGACTGGCCTGAGTTCATTGATGTCATGAGGATTGTCCAAAGTATGCACCCCACATGCTGTAGTTTAGACCCGGGCCCGACTTCCCTGATAAAGGGTTGTCTTGAGACTATCGGCCTGGTTCTAGCATGGATAGTCTGTTGCTCCCTGGATATGGGTGAGTTTCCTAGCTCCCTGAAGGAGGCGGCAGTGACACCTCTCTTGAAGAAAGCTACCTTGGACCCTGACTGCCATGCTAACTACAGGCCGATCTCTAATCTTCCCTTTGTTGGGAAGATTATTGAGAAGATGGTGGCAGCACAATTAGAAAACCATTTAACCATCCATGACATCTATGAACCCCTCCAGTCTGGTTTTTGAAAGAGGCATAGTACCGAGGCAGCGCTGGTTCAGGTGCTCAATGATCTCCTGATGGCTAGAGATCAGAAGAATCGTTCCATTCTTCTTGTTCTTGATCTCTCATCAGCTTTTGACACTGTGGACCATGGGGTAGTTCTCGCACACCTGGAGTTTATCTGTGGTCTGTCAGGGACAGTCCTCAGTTGGTTTAGATCTTTCCTTACTAACAGGACTCAGAGTGGTGTCTGGATTAAATTCTTCCTGTCCACTGTCACTGTCATATGGGGTACCCCAGGGCTTGGCGTTGTCCCCCATGTTGTTCACAGGGTATATGCTGCCCCTTAGAGACATTGTAAGAAGGTATAGGCTGAGGTTTCACTGCTATGCAGATGATACTCAACTCTACCTGTCTTTTGCACCCGACCAGGATAGAGCTCTCTTGGTCATTAACAGCTGCCTCACCGAAATTGAAGACTGGATGAGTTTGAGCTGGCTAAAGTTGAACTCTGAGAAGACTGAGGTATTAGTTGTGGACCCAGGTCGCAGGGTAGAGGGGATGGGAGCTGGTTTATTCTCAGGTTTATTTCTGGGTGGTATCCAGCTCCCTACCTCTGAATGTGTGCGGAACCTGGGGGTGATTTGACAATGAACTGACACTGCGTTCACAGGTGTCGGCAGTTGTCAAGGTTTCCTTTTATCATCTTAGGAACAACGCCAGGATTAAGCACCTTGTTCCGCCAGCTGACCTTCCTACACCGGTTCACGCTTTTGTGACCTCACGCCTGGATTATTGCAACTCCATTTATCTAGGACTTCCTGAGGTTGATATCTGCTGCTTGCAGCTAGTGCAGAATGCTGCAGCCCGATTATTGACAGGTACATGTCATACCTGTCATATCTTGCCGGTATTACGCGATCTGCACTGGCTGCCAATTCAGTGGTGGATCACCTTCAAAGTAAGTCTTTTGACCTACAAAGCCCTACATAGACAGGGTCCAGACAATTTGAAAGAGCTTTTGGTTCCCTACTGCCCCAGGCGATCTCTCCGCTCAGCAGACGAGGGGTTGCTAGATTTTCTGAGGGTTTCTTTAAAGTCATCAGGTGCTCGTGCTTTTATGTTTGTTGCTCCGACCCTCTGGAATTCTCTACCCAGTCTGCTACGTCAGTGGGCGACCGTGGAGGAATACAAAAAAGCCCTCAAGACCTATTTATGGTCCAAGATTAATTTTAATTAATTGATTGTGAATTGGAGCTCAGATTTAGTGTTGTACATATTTGGTGTTTTATAAATTATTTATAGATTTTTAGTTATTTATTGTTTGTTGTTTTAAATACTGTAAGGCGCCTTGATTTGAGAAAGGCACCATATAAAAAAAGTTTTATTTCATTTCAACTGGTTATTCCGTTACTTCTTGCTGCAGTCGATTTGTACCCAATTAAATAATCAGTCTTTTCTCAGTATATGCTGTGAAAGTTGGGCGACAAGATTTGATTTTTAATATTGCATTTTTTTTCATTCACAGAGCAACGGTTGTCCAAAACAAACAAACTTTCTGGATGGGACTTAAATCTCCTGAGTTAACTCTAGGTAAGAAACAATGAAAAGACAAATTCCATAAATAGTAATTTTCTTTCTGGACAATGTGTATTATGAATGAGATGTACAACCTATCCATTTATTGGATGTATTCTACACTGTAAAGCATTTACATTCAATGTCTGGTACATAGCTCAGTGCTTGTGTATACTGTACTTATGAGCTGAATGGTATATGCTTGATGTTTATAACTTGAGGTTTGGCCTTTCGCTGTATTCCACCCTCTGTAGGATACTGGGTAGATGTAAGATTTAAACCCCAAAAAGAGAGTTAGCATAGTGATTCTCTTCTCCAACTCCAGAGAGTGTGACCAGTAGCACGCAGGAGAGGAAACAAAACCCTTTGGAGGAACCTCCAAGGACCCATGGCTACTGACCTGCCTGTCCTCTGGACATATTAAGGGGAGAATAATCCTAAATGTGGGATGAGGTTTTGGCTATGGTTATATCCAAGGATTCAGTCTAATTTGCTGGTCTAAGAGTCCTGTTTCCGAGGCTGATAATGAGCAGGAAGTCAATGCTGAAGATGAAGGTTCCGGCAGATAAAGAGATCCAACTTGGAATGATGTCTGGATGAGAGATGATGTCAATCCATGTCCAAGGTAGCTGTGAATGAAGCAGATGTAAAGTGTACATATACAGTCAGCATGGCTGAAGAATGAATGCCAAAGCAGAAAATTTTGAGGGACATAGAGATCATAGATGATGACATGCTCGGGAGTGTTGCCCAGCTGGGAATGATGATGAGGTAGGAGTCTATGCAATTTGGGAGGCTTGCATGGAGCTGTTGTAAATCCATTAAAACATTAGGATATGATAGAGTACCTTGTCAGAAAGGAGAAATTGTCCCAAGATGTCTAGGAATTGAGGTATACTGAATTGAGTTATACTCCGCGGAGATGTCTGGTGTAGAAATTTAGGTTGGAACTGGAATAGAAAGGAAGGTGGACTGCAGTAGAAGAAGTGAATGAATTGATGAAGTAAGGTAGGCCCTGACGTGGGCTAGCTGGAGCATGGACCCCATGTAGGTCTGGAGTATGCAGTGTTCGAATGCTTGAGTGCTCGAGTAGATCTCAGGTGTTCAGACTAAGGAAGGTGAGACCCCCCACGTGGGTCTGCTTTAGTGAAGATGAAAATACATTTGAGTAATCAGAAATGCCCCTTGTGGGCACGATGGATTCAGGATGGCGAGACCTCCATGTGGGTTCGCCTTCGCTAAGTATGGTATGCTCCGAGGTAAGGGGGGGGTAAAACCCCCACCTGAGACTGCCTGTAGATGATAGAGGAATACATTTGAGCAATAAGTAATGCCCCATTGTAGACATGTTGTTTTGGGATGGCCAGACCTTCCCGCAGGCCCACCATCACTGTATTATGACTTGATCCAAGATAAGAAGGACGAGGCTCATGTTGGGATGGCGGGACCCACGTGGTCCACCATCGCTGTAGTATTGAATAGTCCAAGGTAAGGAGGACGAGGCTTCATGTAAGTCTGTATGTAGTGACATGGAAATACGAGCAAGGCCCCTTCATGGGGCATGCATGATTGGGATGGCGGGACCCCACGTGGTCTGCCATCGCCATTGTATGGAATAGTCCAAGGGAAGGAGGGTGAGACCCCCACATGAGTCTGCCTGTAATGACTTGAAAATACATTTGAACTATGAGTAGGGCCCCCTTGTGGGGTGTGTATGTTTGGGATGGTGGGACCCCATGTGGTCCACCATCATCATAGTATTGTGCTGTGTGATAGTATTGTGCTGTCTGAGTTAACTCATTCTGTCCTATTGTCACTTAGAATGTTCAGGTACACTCTGCCTGCTGCTGAACACCTATGTTCCTGAAGGGGTTCTAGATCTGCAACATTCATACAAATACACTGTGCTTAAACTTACGTATCTTAAAAACCATAAATCCAATTTTGAAACTGTAAAAAGAAAAGTTTTTCAGGATAAAAGGTTTCTGAAAATGAGTAAGGCTTGGTAATGTCTATTTAACTGTTTTTAGTGTTGTGTAAGGCTGTTTTTTCATATTTTCATAAATTTTCATAAATGTTGATGATTTTATCTAAATGTAATTATGCTCTGTCTACTTAGTCATACAAAAATATTACATTTCTGTCAAATTGTTGGTTACAATGTGGATACATGAAACAGCCTTCCTGAGGAGTGTTGCCCAGGTGGGAATGATGATGAGGTAGGAGCTTTCCTGAGGAAGTCGTAGAGTCAAAACAGTGGGGGAATTCAAGAATGCATGGAACAGACATATATAGAATAGTGGATGGGTGAACATCCACAACAAGTCTGTGTTTCCATCGAGGGAGTTGATGACATCACAGAGACCTCGAGAGCGATGCTCGAGAGGTCTCGTTGATGTCATCAACTGCCCGAGATGGGGACGCAGACTTAGTTGTGGATGTTCACCCATACACTGTTTTTTATAGTATATGTTTTTTTTTGTTTTACATTTTTTTTCGTTACTTGCCGTAGGCGCTGCTCCCGTTTCCCCTCTGGTGCTTCTGCTTGTGCCCGTTCCCGCTTATGCTCTGTCCTGCTCCTCAGCGCATCATTTTTTTTTAAATCGGTGAGAAAAAATAAAAGAAATGGTTTTTAGAAAGGGAGCCATGTATGGCTCTCCGTGTCCCGATTCCCAACTTCTCAGTCTGTGGCTCGCTGTCTCACGGCCGTAAATCGCTACCGCCATGTTTTTCATTTTTTTTTTCATAGAGCATCGCCTGAGCCAATCAGGCAGCAGGTCGAGGGTAAAAAGTTGTTGTACTATCGCTCTGACATCACATCGATAGTACAACAACTTTTTTGACCTTTGAACTGTACTACAACAAGATTTCAGCAGTTGCTGAAATCCATTGACAATAGGCAGCACCCATATACTATAAGGCAATTCTAGTGGAGGGTAGGAGGAAGTAGGCTGTTGGTTAACTAGGATCTGCAACTTATCTGTTAGGTAGGGAAATGGGCAGACTAGGTGGGCCAAGCGGTCCTTATATGCCATCAAATTCTATGTTTCTCTGTTTCTATAAACATCTGTCATTGTCTAAATATAAATTTTGCAAGGTTTTTACCATTTGTTTGGTCAGAAATTAGTGTCAGAATCTCTTGTTATTACAGCTTGAGTTTTTTTTCCACTCCACTGGTTGGAATTTTTGCAGAGTTTAATTCTTCTTACCCACTGATTTTAGTTTGAGTCTGGTTATCAATTTTTTGTTTTTTTCCCCCTTGTTTAGTAAGAACATATTTACACAGTAACTTAGAAGGACATATCAGGAAGTGATGTAGGAAGGAAGTGCTTTGTGAGGTCAAGTGATGTAAATAGGAAGAACACTTCGAGTGTAGGTCAGTAAGCTGACACAGGAAACGGATACTTTTTTAGTGCTGGAGGTCTCTATGATTTAGAGATATTTATTGTAGTTAAAAGGTGTAATTTCATTCAAATGAACAATTTTATTCTATTTTTGTAATAAAATCACATAAGTATAGGAAACTGTATTTTATTTGCTGTTTGCTTTATCATACTGTAAATGAAGCATTATGTTCATGGAAAGGTTCACAGTCTTTCAATAAACACCCTGTTACATAAATGTGTATATTATTTAATTTCCTGACATAGTTCATTTTTTGGGGGGTGTATTATGGGATGATATAAGGTGAGGGAATGACTGTATGATGAAGCACTGTGTGTTAGTGGAGGGGGGGGATCCTGCATTCATGATACATGCTCAGATGTACTTCATATGTTCTGGGGGAAATGAGGGTCTGTATGCATCTAATAATGGTGCTATCAGACGCTGTAGCTACACTGTGGGTATATGTATAGGGTGATGAAATTTCTGAAAACGCACTGGTAATTTGGGGTATACTGTGTTGTGGGGAAGGGGGTGGATCTGCCTGTACCAAGGAATGATGCTCACAGGCACTGCAGTCATTTTGTGTCATGAACTGGTGCCTGTCCTTAGGATATACTCAGTTGTGGGGAAGCAGGTGGGGCTGCCTGCACCTGGTAATAGTGTTCATATGCCATGCAGAGACATTGTGGGTATACATACAGGGTGATGACATGGGCGCCTATAAAGGTTGAGTACTATGTGCTGTCACATGCAATGACTGCATACACATGTGATATGTTGCAGCATTCAGTATGGCGCACTGTGTGGGTAGAAAGGGAGTGTGGGTATGCCTGCACCATGGGGTGATGCTCATTGGTTCATGGGTGCACATGTGTACTATATGCTGTGTTTGATTTGAATGGACTGTATAAGTCATACATTGGCACTGGTCTCATCACAGTGCATCAGAGATAAGGGCCGGTCTGAAGCATGATGAGCACAAGGGACTAAACGAGTGGTTGTGGAGTGATTCGAACCCGAATAGAGCATTACAGTGTGTCTGAGGGTAGTATTGGAATGAATCCTGATGTGTACAATGGACTACAGCAGTGGCTGAGGAGGGATCCTTACCAGTAATGCACATCACAGAGTGTCAGAGATAAAGGCTGGACTGAAGACTGATGAACAGATGAACTACATCAGTGACTCTGGTGGGATTTGAGCCTGAACAGCACTTTACAGTGCATTTGAGGTTGGGGCTGGACTGACTCCAGATGAGTCAATGGGCAACACAATTGGCTGTGGGGGGATCTGAACCTGAAATGCATTTCACTGTTCTCTACAGTTTGGGGTTTGACTAATGCATGGCAAGGAGATAGATCTTACCAGTGGCTGCGGAGGGATTTGAACCTGAAGAGCACTTTACAGTGCATCAGAGGTTGGGTCTGGACTGACGTCATATGAGTTGATGAAAAACATCAGTGACTGTGGAGGGATTCAAAACCGAATTGGCCTTTTCAGTGCATCAAAGGTTGGGGCTGGACTGATGCCAGATTAGTTGAAGGCAACACCATTTTTTTTTTCATTTTTTTCATTTTAACCAATCAGCAACTGCATATTAGGGAGAAAACTCAAGTGCAGAGCATGAGACAAATATGCTACTGACCCTAACCTGCTTATCATCCATAATGCAGGGAGCAACATGTCACATAGATTTTAACATAGCTATAATCTGAACATAAACTCTTTAAAAAGTAACAAAAGGTGCTGAATTCATGTGAACTCATCTAGTGCATGCACAAGAAACACTCTCCCATCGGGAATGCCAGCTGGATCCCTAAGATGTGATCACACATGATGAACAGAAATTATCCCTAAATGAACAAAGCGATGACTTTGAAAACTTTTGTCATAAAAACAAATAAAGTAAATACAGATTACAAGTCAAGGTTTTGGCACCAAAACGAAGTGTTTTAGGATGAGAGCAGTGCCTCCATCTTGAAACTGTTTCCAGTCACCACATTCTTCCTGTACCAGTGTGCACTCTGACTGGTTAATGGAAATAGTGACGTGTACAATAAGCATAGAGGAAGCATGGCAACAGTGAGGATCAATATGACCAAACGGTGCTGCACTACAGAGCTAGGGCGGGTGCAGGTGAAGCATAATTTTTTTTTTTTTTTTTAGCTGTACACTCCGGAGCCCGAAGAGCCACTTTCCCTCCAGTGATGGTTGTAAAAAACTACCAGAGTCCTTGTTTGAATGCTAAATAAGGATTTATTCCAATGTTTCAGGCACACACATTGAATAGAATAGTAGAAGGCACAACAAAAAGATCTGCATAAAGGTTCCCTGGTGGTTCACCAATTAAGGCTTCATCAGGGGGATGGTACCTGCATCTAAGACAATCCCTTTATACCAATTAAATTCAAAATTGATGATGTCAGAAAATCTGACCAATCACATAGCTCGATTTTTAAATACAGAAATATTCAGCTCACTTAGTGGTGTGAATGGACTAATAGTTATAACAATCATGATATCAGTGACAACATGTTACTGTAAAAAAAATACTCCAAAAGACATAAAAAAAAATACACCAAAAGTGGTGACAGTCAATTGGATCGCTCGAATGCAAAATATATAACTTATGAAATTAATTCTAGTGTCAACCTGATCAGCTTAACATGTTACACTAAAACAAGATGATTTGTTGTTACTAGACAAACTGTAATGGCAATAAACAAGCATAATAAACATTTTTCACAGCACAGGCAAAAATAGCCAGTGGGAACGCATATTGTATTAGGTAAAATCAGTAATTGTATGATGTCCCCTATTGGCTGGTGCAACTCAATTCATCAAATGTAAACAAACACTCGAGGTGCACCAAGAGAAAGACATGGATGCTAATCGGCATTATCAGGCAATACAGCATATAATTTAGGATGCCATATGGCTTCATCAGGAAAAAGAGGTATGTTTTTTATGACGCCATATGGTGTCATCAGGACGTAGTGAGTTAAGGATGGCAGGACCCCCTCCCGGTCCGCCATCACAGTAGTAGCGCATAGACCAGTGTAAACAGGACGAGACCCCAAGTGAGTCCACCTGTAATAACTGGAAATTAGTTTTGAGCGATGAGTAGATGTCCTCCCGTAGGCATGGTTGGTTGGGATGGTGGGACCCTTTACAGGTCCGCCGTTGCTATAGTAACTGTGGATGAAATGTGAGCTTTCCGAAGTTCCCACAGAGGCCAAGCTGAACTGGAGAATCCCATGCATGATGGCTGGATGAGTTGAATGGAATTGCTAGGAGGCCATCGATATAGACAGGCTGGACGCTGAAACCCTTGCGAGGGTTAGCGAAGAAGGTGCAGAATGTACATGTGCGGTCTGCTCTGGGATGAGGGAATCCCATGTGGGTCCACCATGGCCACAGGATTGCATGATTTGTGGGTTGTGTGATGCTTAGCCAACTGGTTATGATTGTTCTGTGATATTTGTAATATAAAAATATAGCCTGTGCTTATGGGTGCCCTCCCCCCCAGGTTTCAGAGAAGCTGCAGGATATATTAACCTGAAACCAGGAGGTGACTAAAGACCAGAGAGACTTAATTAAGGGTCTCCTGTTTTTCTGTCTTAAGTAGAACTGACCCAGCTGCCAGGATATAGGGCTCATAAACTTTTATGACGTCTTAGAGGAAAAACATGTTATACCACCATGGTGCTAAAGATTAAAAAATCTTTTGATTCCTTGGGAAAACGGGAACTGCTCAAGATCAAAATGGAAAGGCTTGATTAAAGACTATCATAATTTAGGAAATTAGTTTTGCTGAAGTCACATTAATTAAAATACCTCCTGATAGGACATCATGTTTGTATTGTTTTTATATTCTAAAAGGAGGAGCTAGGTGACTCAGTAGGGGTGTGGAGAGACACAGTTTAAACTGAATACTGTGGCTGAACTTAGTGACATATCTTTTTGGACTCTTAAGAAACAAGATCTCTGATCTAACTTAAGCACTATAAAGAGGTAATACATCAGATATATAAGGTCTAATTGTATTGTGGTATGAGTTTGTTTTGTACTTTAACCTTGTTCTTTTAAATGATTGTATGCTTTTTGATATAGTGTTCTGTGTTTACATTTTACATATTTTTATCCATTTTAGTAAATGTATTATTTTGAAAGATTGCCTGGGTGTGTCTTCGAAGTTCTTTTTGCATGTGACGTATAGAGTGTTAAGACTGACAAAAACTGTTCAAAGCTTGATGGTGTTACTAAACTGGGAAAAGGTAAGAATATACCTAAGGTCCTTTATAGAGTTGTAAGGGTTCATTTTGGATACCTGGTTAGGTGCCCTTAAGCGAAAGATATCTTGCATCCCCCTGAAGAGATTATCTGAGCCTGTACATTTGGGTACGTTAGCATAAGGTTCACAGTTTGAATCCCCCCAGAACTTAAGACTAAAGGTGATTTGGGCCCACAAGCAGACAGGAGGGTTCCTTGTCTGTTACCTGTTCACAGTACTGCACTCAGAGGTTGACACTGTAGGAGAAGAGGGCCTGACCTGCTGAGTGTGTTTGTGACAGGTTACACTTAACTTGTTGTGTTTATGAAGTTCTCAGTTTGGTACACCAGCAGACCCCATAGAGGTCCACTAGAGGACAGCATGTAAAGTGATTGAGTAGTGAGATAGGCCCCCACATAGGCTAGCTGGACCAGCAGGAGCCCCACGTAGGTCTGCCTGAGGATGAGTAGAAGTGAGTGAGTTGGGCCTGGCCTCCACGTAGGCTGGCTGGACCAGCAGGACCCCCCATTTAGGTCTACGTGAGAAAAATGCAAGAGTGATTGAGTCTAGCTTGACCCCCAAGCAGGCGAGCTAGATGACGGGACCCCCATGTAGGTCTACCTGAGGAAGTAGCAGAAGCAATTGACTTGAGCTAGGTCACCACGTAGGCTATCTGGACCATCAGGAGTCAGGTTGGCAGTATAGCAGCCTCCATCTAGGCCGATTGGAGGAAGGATGCTGCAGGAGTGGGTCTTAGAAGGAGAATTCAATGGGTATGCGGTTGTTGGTAAATATTGGTTGGGGGAGTACATATTCTGGAACGTCAGGGTAGAGTTCCTGCATCACGTGAGTGAACAACAAATCCTATGGAGCAGAAATCTGCAAAAGGCTTCTGAAAACAGTCTGCCAGAAGGAGGTCCATCAGAGCAACCAGAGCAAAACTGCAAAAAACACAAAGGAGAGGGAGACCTTCCAACTGTTCCCAATATTTTGGGATGTCCCCAAGTGAGACACAAGGTGGTACACCATACCCCTTAAAAAATGAGGATCCGGGACCAAACAATGAGGGTGGGAAGCACAAAGGAAAGTCAGACAGGAAAGGTAGACTCAGTCTTCCTTAAAAAATGCAGGGTTACATGAAGCCCCATATACAACCAGCTGCCTGAGCAGATATCACCAAGGTTGTGGAGTCCCTGAGTGTAGATGATGGTCCCAGAATGTCGGGAAGCTGTGTCCCCAAGGTAAAATGCAGGAGGTTGACAGGCATTAGGAGTGGGAAAATGGGCAAGACATGGCTCCAAGCACACAATGGATCCACAAATGAAGAGGAGCAGTGAAGGGTACAGAAGAGCTAACCAAATGAACTCCCACAATGGTGGCCATCCCACAAAGCTGTGTGGCAGATGAATGGAGACAAGTCATGAAGCACAGCAAACTGCAGCAGCAGGGTGCCAGTGGGATGAGGCTGATTTATGGTATCAGAGGCAGACTACAAAGAAACGGGAGGAACACCCAGGAGAGGGTGCAAAAGCCCAGGAAATACAGGTGGGACCACAAAGCAGGGAGTCCAATGGGCAGCCCAGCACACACCAACCTAGCAATGGGATGGGCATTTGGGGGTAGGAGGATGCAGCGCTCTCCGGCCCAGGCAAAAGTCCAGGAGTGGGCCAGGGGAGCAAGCAGGCAAGTGGCACACCGGCCACATGAAAACATGCAAAAGGAGGTGCTGCAGGTGCTAGAGAAGAAGGCAGATGGAAGTCAGCTGAGAACAGGAAGTTGGAGAGCAGAGTGGGCAGTCAACAGTATAGCCAGATGCACAGGCAGCCAACTGAGTGGCAGCAGGAGAGGCAGAAATAACACAAGGACCCAGAAAGCATGAGGAACACCAAAAGAGGTATGAGGGAGCACAGGGAATGGATCGGAGGAAAGAGGAAGCAACCCAGGAGAGCGGTGGGGGGCAGAGAGGGATATGAAAGAGCAGCAAGGGAGGCATGGCTGTAGGAGAAAACAGAGACCCAGAGACACAGGAGGGGGGATGAACAGTTGGGGATGAGATGAGGAGACTGGGGGGAAAGGAAGGAAAAGAAGCCTCACCAGCCACTCAGCTCAGCAGTCACTGGCGTTTTTCGAAACACTCGAAGCTGAGTGAGTGGAAGCCTGAGGGGAACTCAGGTTAACCCACTGAACTTCAGGTTAAAACCTTCTAATTGTAAAACTTTTAAATAAATTTTTTTTGGAAGGCTACAGCCTGTAGTTCAAGGGGGTGGTGCAACTGGCCACACACTCCTTTAGACCTATTTAAGGGCTGCTCTCCTCATGCCACTCACACCACACACAAGCATTTTTTCCTTGCAGCCAGAGGCTCTGTCAATCTGTCTCTTCCCATGGAGCCTGCTGGAGTCTTGCCCCCCCCATGTTGCTGTGTTGTGGGCTGCTCGGTTTCTGCTGGCCTTATGTTTTGTGTTCTCCTGCTTTTTGGTTAGTATTGCTTGCCTCTCGCTGCTGCGTGCTTCTTTGTGTTGCTTATTCCTGTACTCCTGTGTTTGAGTTTTGTTTGCATTTTCCTTTTGGGGGGCATTTTTTTAGCTTCCTGTTCACTTGTTCGTATCGTGTTAATCCTATGCTGCCTCTGTTTGGTTCCCATTTGCTCACTAGCTTTCAGCAAACCTTCAGTGCAACTGCAATTGTTATATGTATGTTTCAGCTCAGTTCTTGCTTCCCTGCTTACTGCCTCAGTGCTTATCCACCTTAATTGTTTGCACCTGTGCAGGCTGACACTGCAAAGCTATCTGATGGCATTCAAACCTGCTTTCATGCAATTGCGCCAATCAGTCCTTGCTGTTGTTCCAGTACGTTGCCTCTCTCTGCAATTCCACTGTTTGTTTAGCTTGGCTGCTTCTAGAAGCTATAACTATTTGCTGCTGGATGCTGCTCCTTACTTTTATATACTGCCTCATTATACTCTGGAGGTCAGCACAGCTACAGCTGTCGCTGTAAACTAGTTTTAAAATCTGCATGTGGGTCATGGTGTTTTACTGTTGCTTCTTTGTTTTTCCCTATGGCAGGGACTGGGGGTTGTGGTGAAGTCGTGGTCCCATGTGGCCCAAATTCCGCATGCTTGAATCCTACCTCCGCCACAAAAATCCTCCAAGTATTTGTGTCACCTTTAATTGCAGTGGGTTTTGTTCAGGGTGCCACCCTCTACAAACCTATACCTTTGGTTTGCTTCATTTTGTCCAAGAAAGACCATTTTAAATTTGAAAATTATTTGTCCGAGACTCACTTCTGATCCCCTGTCATGAGCTGACAAAATTCTAGTCCATCAGCTGATCCTGTTTCATGAGGCAGCAAAATCCTTGATCGTCACTTAGGGACCAGATGACCCTTCTCGCGGATGAGGATTTACTTGACGGTCAAGGATTTTGCTGCCTTGCGAAATGGGATTGGCTAGCGGATTGGGATTTTGTCAGCTCATGAAAGGGATTGGATTTTTGAATCTCCTTTTGTGAGCTGACAAAATCCTTGTCCGCTAGCTGACAAAATCCTAATCCATCAGCAATCCCCTTTTGCGAGGTAGCAAAATCCTTAACTATCACTTAGTGACCAGATGGCCCTTCTTGCAGATGAGAATTGACTTGACAGTAAAGGATTTTGCTGCCTCTTCACATCACCTCATGGACGTGACAGTTGTCATTTTTTTAATCTTGGCCAAAATTTGTCTTTGCACCTCTGGGCCAGAATGACATTTTGGTGGTGAGGAATGACATTTTGGCTGGGACTTGGAAAGTTTCACCTACTGAGTGATGAGGTGGGGGTTATAAGAAGGCTATGCTGAAGATTTGGTTTACAACTATGGTAAAATGCCCAGGTTATGACTGAACATTACAGTATATCAACGTTCACTCATAACTTGGTTATTTTTTTTTTTTTTTTGGTACCAATGTCTCCAGGAACTCAATCTTGACCTCTCCAGACCCTCCCACCTACCGAGACAGCCATGACCACTGAACCACCCTGGCTTGCCCCCTCAAGGCAGGGCTGCTGAGATGACCCCCCATGGAAACATATCAAGAGTACTGGCAGCATCAGCGCTGCCGGCAGGGCTCCCTAGGCTTACCCCCCTTGGTGGGGCCATGGGGTGGGCCACTCGACAGATAACTGTCCGTCAGGGCCGGGAGTCATGGCAAGCCATATGGGGCCTGGGAGGCAGGTATCATAAATGGGACAGTCAGAAATGTTTTACATGCTGACTCTACAGGAGGTGGGATGTACAGTGATGCTCATGGGATGAACCTGACATCTGCCCTGCCTCTCACTAATGCAGGTGCTGGTCACAGTGGAACTTCTTGCCTCTCCAAGGGGTCCATATTGTGCCAGACACACAAACCTCCCATCCCCCAAGAGAAGGCGAGCCATCCCCGGGACACTCAATCCCCCTTCCCCTGGCTGGATTCACTAATTTTCAGTATTTTGACTCAAATTTTCAATGTAACCATTTTTCCACACCACCTTATAAATGTGACATGTCATTTTTTTAAATCCTAGATACTAAGCATTTTTGCACTTCTACTGTGAAATGACATTTTGGACACTATACTATAAATGGTACATGTCATGTTTATAACTTAGGTAAATAATAAAATGGGTATCTTGAAAATATGGGGTCAAAAGTTTAAAAAAATTGTAATTATTAAACTTTGTATTTAGTGCCAGCGTCATAATATTGTGTCCTTTAAAACACAAGGGTGTCACTGGGAGAAAGGTGGTAGTGGGTGACAAGGCAATGAAATGTGGGTGAGCAAGCCAGAGACCAAGTAAGGTCTGTGGCGACAATAGCATTATTTTGCAGCCATATTGGCTCTAACCATAGTTTGTTAAATCTGCAATTACATTATTTACTATTTTTTTGTTTGTTTTCGTATCTAGTACTACTGGGATTTTGATATCTGGCAAAGTTAAGTACTTGTTTAAAATGTTTTTTGTAACTTCTGGACTTTGTTCCCATCCTTCCTCTATTAAAAACTATACAGTACTTAATTTGAACTATTGTACGTATCAGAGCTTTTTATTAAGAAACAATCAGCTGGATTTGTTCTGTTTTTTTATCTTGTCCTTATAATATTGTGATTTCTCCTTTTTTAAACATCTCTATATACCAGTTCCTAAGTTTTCCCAGTCCTTTTACCTTAGGGTGTTTTTGCATTCCTCCATAGCCTGTTCTTTAGTTTTATGATTTTTGTTAAGTTTGCAGAAACCCAGGGCATGTGGTTCTTTTTTATTTTCCTTCTTTTTAGAGGGGCATGCATCTTACAAATCCCACTAAACATACATGCAAATTGTTTTATAGCATTTCCAGTTCTGGAATTAAGTTGATTCTTTCCCACTTGATGTTTTGAATACTATAATTCAATTTGTCCTCATTAAACATTTTAAAACATCTCTGCTCTAAGTAATTATCTAAGGTTCACCCATGCCACAGCGACATCCATTTCAGCGATGTAAATGACAGCACAAGCAATGCGCCAACACCTGCCACTGTGCTCTAACAATTCTCTGGGCAGTAGGAGCAACATCCCTTGTGAAGGGCTATGCCACCCACACCCACCTTTAAATGTTTCTCTTTGATCTCTCAAAAGTGGAGATAAATAGGAGATATGACATAGCCAGACTGTGTATAAATTTGTATCCTCCCAGGTTATGAATGGGTTGCCTGACATCATAAGTGGTGGACCATAGCGTAGCCACACGTGCTGTCTAGCAGCACAATCTTAATGAGGAAAGATAAAAAATGTATCCATAGGTTGGCCATGTCATATCTAATTTATACAATTTGGTTTAGTAACACCATCAAGCTTTTGAACAGTTTTTATCAGTCTTAACCCTCTATACGTCCCTTGCAAAAAAAAAAAAAAGAACTGGCAGATCCAGTCTTTCAAAATAAAGGGCAATTTACTAAAAGATGATAAAAACATGAAAAATGTAAACACAGAACAGTATATCAAAGAGCTCACAATCGCATAAAAGAAAAAGGGAAGATTACAAAACAAAAACTCCTACCACAATACAGTTAGACTTTTTCTATCTAGTGTATTACCTCTATAAGTACCTTTTAAAGTTAGAGATCTTGTTTCTTAAGAGCTCAAAAAGTTATGGCATATTCCCCAGTTACAATGATACATTTCAAATCCATCTCCCCACCACCTTGATGAGTCATCTAGCTCCTCCGTTTTAGAATTAAAAAAATACAAGCAATGATTTCCTGTCGGGAGATGCATTAAATAATGTGACATCAGCAAAAACTCCACTTCCTAAATATGACTCCTTAATTAAACATTGTTCTCTTTGAACTTGTGTGGGTCTTGTTCCCAACACATATCAAAGGGTTTTACAACTTTTAGCACCATGTTGGTATAAAATGTTCTTCCTATAGGAATCATAAAACTTTGAGTCCTATATCCTGGCAGCTGGGTCAGGTCTAATTAAGACAAAAAAACAGGAGACCCTTAATTAAGTCTCTCTGGTCTTTTAATTACCTCCTGGTTTCAGGTTAATATATCCTGTAGCTTCTCTGAAACCTGGGGTGGGGGGATCACCCATAAGCACAGGCTGTCTTATGTGAGACAATCACCTACTATATTTTTATATTACAGATATCATACATCAATCATAACCAGATGGCTAAGTGTCACAATCCTCCCTCCTAGACTGAATTTGGGGGATCTATCTCCTGCATGGGATGAGCTCCCTAAGTCAGTTCACTCCTCATATAGATGCGACAAGCCATCTGTGTTCTGATTGGTCGTTCCAGCCCTATGTAAGATCATTATGTCATACTCTTGCAAGGCAAGACTCCGTCTTAATAGTCTACCATTAGTTTTTCCCCCATTTGTGTCAGCCAAACCAGGGGGTTGTGGTCAGTATATAACAATATATCAAAGAGCTCACAATCACATAAAAGAAAAAGGGAAGATTACAAAACAAAGACTCCTACCACAATATAGTTAGACTTTTTCTGTCTAATGTATTACCTCTATAAATGCCTTTTAAAATTAGAAATCTTGTTTCTTAAGAGACAAAAAAGATATGACATTCTCCAGTTACAATGATACATTTCAACTCCATCTACCCACCCATTGGTGAATAATCTAGCTCCTCCTTTTTAGAATTAAAAAAATACAAGCAATGATTTCCTGTCAGGAGATGTATTAAATAATGTGACATCAGCAAAAACTACACTTCCTAAATATACAGTCAGGAAACAAAGCCCCCATCACACGGACTAAACCAGACACTTGTTTGGAGTCAATAAATATTTATTTTACACCATGGCAAACTGCAACTGGTAATGACTAAAAGGCTGGAGTGGCCATCAGGAAAAAACTTAAGTTTCACCCAGCTAACTGCTGGACGTCATCAGAGTTGATTCACTGTTCCCAATCAGGTGGTTATATACATCAAGACTAGTAACCAATTAGCCAATATGTGACCAATTCCTAAGTATTAAAGACATTCCAAGCATGAAAAAATGGAGTTATGTCAATCATATGGTTAACTAATCACATCTATTACATGAACATGTCTTAGCCCTATTTACAACAATCACAATAAATTAGTGAGAAGATGTAGAAGTTTAAAAAACACCACTAACCAATGTATTTAAATACAAACACATGCACACTATTATTAATATATATTGTGCAACAACGTAAAATACTGCAACTCAATCTAGAGAGGTAAATCAATGTAATAATCACTGCTAAAGACTAAATGGAACTAACAGGAACCCTATTATTAACATCTGCCAACTACATCAGGCACTGAAACATATATAAATATATGCACATATTTAGATACACATATTGCACTAAAGATAATACATATATTGCACTTTATAAAATGGGCAAAGGATTTCAAGCAATCTGATTGGTTGTTAGCTGTGCATTAGATGTGTCTAATGCATAGCTAAAACTAGAACACCCATTTAGAATACACAGGCCCGTTTTGTAAGTGCAATAAGCCGCTCCGGGGATGTGCATGGCTACGTCCCCCTAGCCGTGCATTAGAACTGTCTAATGCACACCCCACCGTGTCTTATTGCTTACATAAAAAAGTCCAATAATGACAAAAAATGTCTTCTATAAACATCAATACAAGATTGGAAAGCTAACGTAGATGAACTATCATCTCTATGTAAACCATGTCTTTACACTACAGAACGTAACAGGGCAGTTATTATAAAAGGAATATTTTATATACATTATATCTTTACACTGCAGAACCTAACAGTACAATTGTTATTAAAGGGATATTGGGAGTGTCATAACAGAACAAAATATATAAATATAATATATATATATATATATATATATATATATATATATATATATATATCATAGAACATTTATCAGCATTTAAATTTAATGAGAAAGGCTGACAAATCTATACTGTCATTTAAACCTTTGTCATTCCTGGCACTTAACTCAAAGATCCAAAAGCTTTCTCGCTGTCCAATCAGTTTCTTGATGTCTCCTTCCCTGGGTTCAAGTTTGACCTGTTCAATCCCTAAAAAAGAGAAATTGTGTTCCCCCTGTAAATTCATTTTCAAATGCTTAACTATTGCATAGCTATCATCCATATTCTGGACTGCTCGCACTTGTTCTCCCACCCTGGTCTTAAACTGTCTAATAGTTCTCCCTATATAGTAAGCCCCACAGGTGCACTGTAACAAATAAACACCACCACTGCTATAACAGGTAACAAAATCTTTGATAACTACGTTCTTCCCTGTAATGGGGTGTACAAAATGTTTGCAGAGCTGTATGAATTTACAATATGTGCATCTACCACACCTGTGGGTGCCAGAGGGAGGGGGCAAGGACAAACTGTTTCAGTGGTTCTGTTCCAGGAATAATGTTCTTCACCACCATATGTTTAATGTTCTTAGTACACCTAAAGATTACTTTAGGTTCCTGTTCCACTACCTGTTTCAATTTAGGTTCTAATTCCAAAATGGACCAGTTACTTGCTGTTATCTCCTTAATCCTACCTGCTGTATCCAATGTGTACAATCTGAGTGAGTTTGCCTCTGCAGGTTGGATATGTAGCAGTTTGTTAATCTGGGTGAGTTTGCCTCTGCAGGTTGGATATGCAGCGGTTTGTTAATTTGGGTGAGTTTGCCTCTGCATGTTGGATATGTAGCGGTTTGCTAATCTGGATGAGTTTGCCTCTGCAGGTTGGATATGTAGCGGTTTGTTAACGTGTCTGGGTGAGTTTGTCTCAGAATGGATATGTAGCATTTTTTAATCTGGGTGAGTTTGCCTCTGCAGGTTGGATATGTAGCTGTTTGTTAACGTGTTTGTTTCGGTTTGTTTTGCATGGTGTGCTCTGCAGATTGGATATGCAGCGGTTTGTTAATGTTCTTTTTCATTTGTTTTGCATGGTGTGCTCTGCAGGTTGGATATGTAGTGATTTGTTAATCTGCTTGTTTCGGTTTGTTTTGCATGGTGTGCTCTGCAGGTTGGATATGTAGCAGTTTGTTAATGTGCTTGTTTTGCACGGTGTGCTTGGTGGTGTACTTTTTTTTTTTTTTTAGTCTTCATGGAGAAGCTGGGCTTTTTGTTTAAATCAAAATGCTAAATATAGCTACTGAGACCAGACTGGTTAATAAGCATGGGACCTTTGATGTGATTGGCCAGACTGAATTGGGCAGTGACTTTCACGTAAGCAGACATGCACATGTCATTTTGTTGGCTGGCTTCAGCTCATGAGGGTCTGTTGCTCCTGGGCCTGTTTGTTCATGGAAGCCACAGAAGGCTCAGTTTTGCCTTATTCAGTGCAGGGACATTTGGTCACCATACATTTATGAAGGATCATATTGGAAGCTTATTGAAGACTGAATTTATTTATTGGTTTTGTGCTTGTTCGGATGGATTAATTGGATGTCCCTGGAATAGCTATAAGGTAGTTTTGTCTGAATATATTTTTTTTTTTTTTTTTTTTTGGGAAGGGGGACTTTTACCTGTTTTTTTTTTTTTCACATGTACTGTAGATTATCCCATGGTACTTTGGTAATTTTTTAGGCATATGAGGAGAATGACACTGATCAAAGTACGCTTTTTGATTTTTTTCCTGTTATATAGTTTTCTGAATTAGCACTGATGAAATTGTGCAGGACTTTTTTGAGGTGCTTCTGTGTGCTCGTTCAGACACTACAGCACATTTTTGACTTGGTAAGTTGTCTTTTTGTTTGTTTGGGGGGGCTCTCAGCTCCCCACAATGACTGTGATTTTAACCTGGGATATTGAGATTTTTTAAATAGATTTCTAGTGAAAATTCAGATGTTTTGACATTTACCTTCATAGAATTATAGAATCACAGAAGCCTGATGGCAGAAAAGGACCATACCGGCCCATCTAGTCTGCCCTTTTTTTCCCTACAGTTCCCCCTTCCTGCCAGTCCTCACCCTCCCCCCGAAAATTGGACCCATATGCTTGTCCCAGTCCCTCCTGAATTCTTCCACCGATTTAGCCTCCACCACTCTGTCTGGTAGTCTGTTCCAGGGCTCCACCACCATCTCCATGAAGAAATGCTCTCTCACATTTCCCCTGTATCTTTTCTTGCAGTCTGAGGCTGTGCCCTCTAGTTTTGACCCCCTCCTTCCTCTTAAGTAAACCCTCTTTTCCCACTTTATTGAGCCCCTTTACATATTTTAAAGTTTCAATCATGTCTCCCCTTTCCCTCCTTGTCTCCAGCATGTACAGATCCAGCTCCTTACACCTCTGCTTGTATGACTTTCCCTGCAGACCCTGTACCATCTTGGTTGCTCTTCTCTGAACCCTCTCCAATGCCTCTATATCCTTACGGAGATGTGGCCTCCAGAACTGAACCCTGTATTCCAGGTGCGGCCTCACCATGGCTTTGTGAAGGGGCATTACCTCCCTCTTTCTGCTAATAACCTTATCAGATTTTTTCTTAGCAGGCATTAAAAAAAGTTCATATACTATACAGGTTTTGATGTTTCAAGATAACACAGGCTTCAGGATAAAATAATCCTCAACTTTTTAAATTTATTTGTATTTTACTTTTCAGATATACATAGTACATTTAAACTGATACATGGTTCCAAATTTAGAAGATCAGATTATACTGTGTATAATCATGAATACTGACACCTGTTTTCGTTTGTTACCACATTGGAGGTCATACAGGAGCACAGGAATACAGGATTTTTAGACAAGTGGAGCCCATCTAGCTTGTTTGCCGTTATTTAACAGTAATAGCTATTTATCCCTCACATCTGTAGATATTTGTATAAACTATTCTCGAAAGTAATCAGATTCTCATTTTCCTTACATTAACATAGAAACACAGATGATGACTGCAAAAAAATGCCCCAGTACATCCAGTCTGCCCATAAACCCTAACAAACCCAGGACCTATTGTCCATACAAAGTTCTAACCCACACTGCCTTCCCCATGCTTCCCACCCTACCGCTATCACACTGAGCAACCACTAAGCCCTTCATTCTGTCCCAGCCTTGTTTGAAATCATTGATAGTTTTGGCACCCACTACATCAGCTGGCAGATTGTTACATGGCTCCACCAGCCTTTTTGTAACATAAGACTTTCTCACTTCCCTCTTGAGTCCCCCCCTGTCATTTTCCAATAATGCCCATATGTTCTTGATCCGTTACTTATGCTAAATAGTTCCTCACAGTTTACCTTGCTCATTCCTTTCAGGAACTTGAAGATCTCTGTCACATCTCCCCTCTCTCATCTGCCTCCAGCAAGTACATGTTCAGGGCCTTGAGCCAATCCTCTTAAGACCTCTCCCGCTGGTCCTGAATCATTTTGGTCACCCTATATTGCACTGTCTCCAGCCTGGCCATATTGTTCCTTAGGTGAGGATTCCAGAACTGGGCACAGTACTCCAGGTGGAGCCTCACCACTGATCTACAGAGAGGTAGTGATACCTCCTTCCTTCTGCTGTCAATACCCCTTCCTATAAACCCCAGGATCCAGTTTGCTTTACTGCAGGCCTTGTTACATTAGTTTGTTGATTTTAGGGAGTCACTGATGATGACCCCAGGTCTGTTTACTCAGAGGTCGGGCACAGCTTTATACCCCCATCCAGTACTTTGTCCTCAGGTTCTTGTTCCCTATGTGTATCACTTTGCACGTTTTGGCACTGAATTTCAACTGCTAAATCTTTGATCACCTCCCTAGGGTTTGCAAGTCTCTCTGCATCTCCCTAACTACCTCTTTGCTGTCTACCCTGCCACAGAGCTTAGTATCATCTGCAGAGAGATACATCTTGCCCTGGATTCCTTCTCCTATGTTGCTAATGAACATATTAAAAAGAACAGGATCCAGGACCGGTCCTTGTGGCACTCCACTGGTGAATTCCCTCTATTCTGATTTGATTACGTTAACCACAACCCTCTGATGTCTCCCTATCAACCAGTTTCTCACTCATCTAACTGTATCTTTCGCTGTACCCAGATCCTCTAGCTTCTTCAGCAACCTTCTGTGAGGCACAGAGTTGAAAGTCTTGATGAAATCAAAGTAGAGTAAATCCACAGCATAGCCTTTACCCACTACTTTTTGTTACCCAGTCAAACAGTACTATCTGGTTGGTCTGACAAGACATTCCTGCCATGAACCCGTGCCTTTTACTATCTTGGAGTCCACTGCTCTCCAGGTAGTATATGAGGTGCTCTTTGAGTAGTGTCTCCATCAGTTTACTCACAGAAGAGTTAAGACTAACAGGTCTATGGTTATCTGGTTGCTCCTTGTCTCCATTGTGGGGGTCTATGTCTGCTACTCTCCAGTCTTTTGGAACTATCCCTATCTGAACTGAGCTATTGAATAGCCCCACCAATAGTTCAGTTAATTCCATTGCCAGTTCCTGATGCATCCCATCTGGCCTCGGGGCTTTATCTATCTTAAAGGCTGCTAGCCCTTTCCAAACCCTTTCACTGATAAATACTTGATGCCTTGTCTCAGGGATTCCTCTTACAGCTGCTTTAATATCACTATCTGGCAGAGCCCTCTGTCTTCCCTTGTGAATACAGATCAAAAATAGTTGTTAAGAACAACTGCTTTCTACCTGTCCCCTTCAGTCACCCTACTTCACTCTGTTAGCCTAACAATTCCTCCTGCCCTCTTCTTTCTTTTTTCCCTAATATATCTAAAGAACTGTTTATTCCCATCCTTGGCCCACTCTGCAATATACAGTTCTGTGTCTGCTTCTGCTTCTCTGACCACCCTTTTGGTTTCTCTTGCCCTCATTTGGTACTCTTCCCATTCTTACCTCCCTTGTTTTTCTTTGTACCTAGTGAAGGCCTTCTTTTTGGCTCTCACTGGTTCCCCGACCTTTCCAGAGAACCATACTGGTCTCTTGTACATACTTCTTTTGATTACTATTTTCATTCAAGACTATGTTGCCTCAAGAATGGCCTCCTTATCTCCCCAATCTTTTCTCACATCTATGATGCTGTCCACTTCAACTAGCTTGTCCTGGACCAACTCCCTCATCCGGTTAAAGTCTGCCCTTCTGAAATCTAGGACTTCAGCTTTTGATGAGAGATTACTAGTCCCAAGGGTCATGTTGAACCATATAGAGTTATGATCATTGGACCCTAGTGGCTACCCTTCCCTCACTCCTACTACCACTAGTGGAGTCCTTAACTACCTGCACCAGCAGGCAGCTTTGCAATGTATCCAGCAGGGCCTGACTTCTGGAGCTCTGGGCTTCTGGAATAACTTAATAAATATCTGGCAGGTTTTGATTTCTCACCACTACCGCCACCTCCACCTTTGCCATCCCACTTTCTAGTCTTGCTCCTAGCTCCTTAGCTCTCTCTTCCTCCTGTCCTGGATGTCTGTATATCACCCCATCTGTAGTTTCTTGCCTGAGGATGCCATGAGCTGAACCCACAGCGATTCTGTTTCCCCATTACCTCCCCTGATGCTTCCATTCTCCACTGTCTTGATGCCCTCTCTGACATATAGCGCTACAGCCCTTCCTTTACCTTTTCCTCTATCCCATCTACACATGGGGTAGGCTGGGACTGTCTGCTCCAAGTCGTTCTCCATGGCCCAAGTTTCTGTGATGGTTACTAGATCCATCTCAGTGTCTGCCACCATTGCCTGGAGCTCACTAATTTTATTTTCCAGTCTTCTGGCAATCAGGCCGAACTCTTTCAGTCATTCTCCTGATCCCTTCTTGCTTTTTCCTGTGCATTCTCCCTTACTCTTCCCTAGTCTCCTTAACTTTTTTTTTAATTTTCATGCTGAATGTAGACTTTGTCCTCATTGGCCTCTTCCCCTAACCCAATTTGAACTTTAACCTTACTGGTACCGACCTTGCTGCTACTAGTCCCCTGTTCAGGGAGCCCTGCTAAGTTCCCCACCTGCTGTCCCTTCTTAATGGTTCCCTTAGCCTCTGTCTCACCTGCAGTCAGTTTAATTGTACAATGTAAATGTCAAACTTCTGCCCCAGAGCACCAGCCCCAGCTCTAATCAGGTGAAGGCCATCACCCTTGAAGAGCCTCTGTCCCAGAAGCCCCACAGTCCCCCACAAAGTGGCACCCCTTTCTTCTGACACCATCCTTGCTCCCACGCATTAAACTTCTCAAACTCTTTCTTCCTTTCTTACTCTGTCATATCCATTTCCTTATTACACACAGGGAGGACCTCGGAAAAGGCCAGGGAAGCTGAGTGTGTCTTCAGTCTGTCCCCAGCCTCTTAAAGTTCCCCTTCACTGTCTCCACAGGCTGCTTTGCCAGATCATTGGTACTCAATTGTACCAGCACCCCCAGATCCCCCTCCCCTCTCCACCATCCTCTCTATCCTGTCTATATCCCTGATGGCTGATACACCAGGAAGGCAACTGACCATTTCACTCCTCTTCCCTCCCCTGCCTACCACTCTCTTTATTCCCCTAATCTTTGAGTCCCTAGTCACTAATACTATCATTGCTGACTTCCTTATGCTCACCCCCTTGGGTGCCACCAAGCTGTCCCGCTCATTTCCCCCAACATACGTAGAGTTCCTCATGACAGAGTCAGGTACCTGTGCCTCATCCAGGGGTGCAAAGTAATTTGCTGTCTGAATGGTGTGAGACTAGTCAGCCTCTTGTGGCTGCCCCTGCCACCCTTTCCCCTGCCCTTTCCCATCATCCCCCAGCCCCCTGGGCTAATGGGCCTCTGGGGGAGTGGGGGTGTGGGGGGTGGACACCATCTGAGCCAGTGCTGCACCTGAGATATCTCATCTCTTGCTGTTATCAGCTGAACATGGATCTCTGCAAAGGTCCTGCAAATGGGGCAGTGCCCCCTCCTCTAGAGTGTAGCCCTGGAGAAGAGCATCCCACAGTTCCCACAACTGACTGCCTCCCCACTGTACCTCATCTCACTGTACCTCAACAAGGTTCTGGAGAAACTTTGTAAAGTGGATGTAAATAAATCTTCAGGCCCAGACAATATACATCCAAGGGTAATTCAGGAAATGGCTAAATTCATAGTATTTCCATTGACGTATATTTTTCAATCGTCTCTGGATGGGGGAGAAGTTCTACATGATTGGAAAGTTGCTAGTGTAGTACCACTTTTAAAAAAGGGGTCTAGAACTGAACCATCTAACTTTAGACCAGTTAGTTTGACCTCTATTTTTGGTAAGATACTGGAGGGTATCTTGAAAGAAAAGATTACTACTTTCCTAGAGGAACAGGGTTTGGTTGATCCCCTGCAGCATGGTTTTAGAAAACATAGGTCAGGTCAAACCAATCTTTTATCCTTCTATGAGAAAGTCAACAGAGAATTGGATAATGGTAACTCTATGGATGTGGCCTTCTTATATTTCACAAAGGCTTATTAAATTGCCTCATTTGGAATTATTAAATACACTGAGGAAGATCAATTTAGAAAGTAATATAATACATTGGATATCAGACTGGTTGCAAAATAGAAAATAGAGGGTCATAGTAAAGGGGGTATACCCTGACTGGGTGTCTGTTTCTAGTGGAGTGCCACAGGGGTCAGTCTTGGGACCTTCTTTATTTAATATCTATAGTTCCACCCTTCAAGTACATGGTTATACAAATTTGTAAATGATTGCAGGGTGGGGAAAAACTGTAAATAACGAGGTGGATGCAGGTAATCTGCAGGAAGCATTAAATGAAAATCAGGGATTGGACTGGGAAAAACAAACTAGAGCTGAATTATTCAAAGTGTAAAATAATGCATTTGGGAAAACATAATATTAATCAGAATTACAGGATGGGAATGGATGTATTGATTAATACTAGGGAAGAGAGAGATTTGGGGGTAAAGATTTCAGAGGATTTAAAATGTAATACTATTGTAGTGAACAGGTTAGGAAAGCCAACCAAAATCTAGACTGTATACTGAGGCATTTGTCAAGCAGAGAAAGTAAGGTGATAATGCCTATGTATGAAGCGCTGGTTAGGCCTCACATGGAATATTGTGTCCAAGTGTGGTCTCCATTTAGAAGGGAGGACATATTAAAAGTGGAGGGAGTTCAGAGAAGGGCTCCTAAATCAATAGTGACATTAAAAAAAATAGGGCTTCACCGGCGCAGCGGTTGGATTTCCGCTTGCGACGCCGGCGACCATGGTTCGGGAGCGGACTCGGGTCGCGGAGGGCGAGGGGAAAGGATCGAGCATCTCGACTGCTCTCCTGATCCGGGGAGGTGTGGTGAGTCGCCGGTGCAGTGGACTCCTGGTGGAGACCGGAGAACCCCAAGCACTCAGGGCCTGACATCAGATGGGGCGGCAGGCGCTAGGCGTCATTGCAGCTCCCCCTCTAAAGGGAAAAACTCCACCTACCTCTGGCGCTCTCATGATGCCTGTCCTCGGGCTGCAATGGGTTTCTAAAGAGCACGGCTCCCAGCCTAGTACGATGTTCGGTGGGCACCCTAAGGGCTGAGGGTGCCACGCCCCTTTGGGGCAAGCCAGGGGTACTGGGAGCGCGCTCAAGAGGGGATGCCACAGCAGGGGATCTGTGACTGCGGAAAATCTGGCGCGGAGGAGGTACAAAAAAAAAAAATAGGACTTACAATGAAAGGTTAAAGATATTGAATTTGTACTCTCTACATTACAGAAGATTCAGAGGAGATATGTGTTTACCGTTTAGGGCTATGGGAGATACTCAGTTGAAGGATGAATTTGGTTTTATATCAAGAAATATTAGGGATGGCAGTAGAGGGCACAATAAACAATTGTTTGTATGTATCTAGATGGAACCGAAATTTAAGAAAATATTGGTTTAGCGAGAGGGTGTTGGTAGAATGGAATAAACTCTCTCAGACCTTACTTGATAGCCCATATATGGATGCCTTTAAAAGAGGGTTGGATGAGCTTTATAAAGATAGTGCTACCAAATTTTAGAAAAAATAATAAAGGCAAACTATATAGACAAGTTGTCTTAAGTTTGAAATTTCCTATGAGTTCTATGACACCTGTGATCTCCATACTGATCCTAGGATACAGAAAGGCCTACTGTATATATAGAGTTCTGTTATAAGTACTTTCTACACTTCACTTAATCTTTTAATCCTTGGTTAATTACAATTATATATCTGTATTTGTATAATATGATACATAAATGGAAAACTAAAAAAATATACATTTCCATTTAACTTTTTATCATCTAAATGAAATAGCAAATCTCAGCATTCTACAACATTCAGCACTTGTTGTAGACTATTCCAGATGGTCAGCACACATTGTGGGAACCAGCCGCTACAGTTCTCTGTTCCTAAGTGCCCTCCCTTTAGTTGATATTTATGCCCTCTGGTCCCTATGTCAGATATTTTAAATTCTAGGTGAAGACATAGTCTTATGTCATCATTTGAAATGGCTTATATAGTGCACTTAATCTCATTCCAGCTTACCCTGTCATTGTTCTTCATCTGTACAGCTCCCCATGCCTTTAATCATTTTTGTAGTCCTTAGCTGCACACTCTTCTTTCAGTATATCAGCCTTATTCTTGGGTGACCCAAACTCTCTACAGTACACCAATTCACCATTGCCCAGTATGTGTAAGAATGACTTCCTCATCGCTACTGGTAATGTTTCTTTTTTATACATCCCAAAATTCTGCTCCTTTTCTTGACAACTGCATCATGCTGGCTAGAATGCTTGAGGCTGTTAACTATAGAGATGCACAGGTCTCTTTCACAACCTGAGACCCTTAATTTACTTCTCCCTGTAAAATACGGAGTCTTGGAATTATGTCCAAAGTGCATCACAGGACATTTATCTAGGTTGAACTTCATTTTACTCTAATTTGCCCACCTGTGTCATTGATCAAGCTCTTCATGAAATGAAATCGTTTCCTCATGGAAATCCACAGTGTGCTCAGTTTTTGCACAGTCTGCAGAAGTTGACATCCGGTCCTCTCTTGCTAATCAACATTGATGAAATATAGATGTTAAATAATGATGCACTAGTACTGATCCTTGGGGGACACCAATAGTCACATTAACCCAACTACAGTCATACCTGTTTACATTTATTATCTGCCTTGGCTCGCTAAGCTGTGATTGTGTCCAACATGCAATATATTTTTTTTTTTAATCTAATATTTATAAGGCTATTTATCAGCTAGACATGTAGCAGTGTCAAATGCCTTACTGAAATCAAGATAGACAATGTCTATGAGTTTACCTTCATCTAAATCCAAACTAACTCTCTCAAAGAAGTTCAGCATATTGGTCATACAGGACCTCCCTTTCCTAAAACTATTTTATGCGATGCGATGCAATGTGATATGATGTGATCTGAAGTTATGTGATGTGATGTTATATGATGTTATGATGTTATGTGATGCTATGTTATGTGTGACATTATGTTGTGTGATGTTATGTGTTGTGATGTGATGTGATGTGTGATGTTGTGTAATGTTATGTGATGTTATGATGTGATGTGATGTGTGATGTTATGTGATGTGATGTGTGATGTTATGTGATGTGATGTGTGATGTTATGTGATGTGATGCTGTGCTATTGTGATGCTGTGTTACTGTGGTGATGTAATGGTATGTCTCACAATTTGTTTTTGTGATAGTCAGTAGGTGACCTATCACAGGTAAGGGTTAGGTTACAGACTGTAGGGGTGTGCAGTTAGTGGTGCCACCTACCTGGACATCACCTCTGGCTAATGTATCTCATTTCATCTTTGTTATTTCTTTCTCCCCCCCCCCTCCTGGAGGACAACCAGCAACCATGTGGACAAAGCTGCTGCTAAGCAGCTGGGTCTGTAACAATGCTCGTTGTGATGTCATACTAATTGTGACAGCAGGCTACCTTTATATACTGATCTCCTGAATTGAACTGGGTAGTCAGTGTGGAGATTACCCTGTACAGAGGCAGGACAAGTCAGTCAGAAGAGAGATTGATTTGAACAGAGCCAGGACAGGCTGGCTGCCTTATGTCCTGGTGTAGACACTGATGAAGAGAGACTAGAGAAGACATGTGGATTTCATGTGTTGAATTATCTTCTGATTTGCTGAGTGTTCACTGACCTGAAGAAGAAGAAAAGATGCTGAAATGTTTTCTAATTTGTCTGTTCTCATCTTGTGATTTAGTATAATAAATCACCACTGGTGGATTTTTATCATTTCTCCTGGACTGCGTATGTTTCCTAACCTAAACCTCCAATATATTTGGTGTCAGAGGTATCTGGTTTAGTTGCATTTGGTGTCATTCTGTGTCAGAAGCCAGACCACAGCCAGAAGCCTCTCTACGATTGGTGTCAGAAGTAATTGGATTTACACCGTGCATACTGTAAGGCCAAGAGTTTGTTCGTGGGTACCAGACCTGGTACCAGGGAAGCATAGCAGAACAGTATGGATCCAGTAAAGGAAAGACCAGGAGTGACCACCAGAAGTATGGCAGCCAAGCCACCTGAGATGAGGAGAATATACAGTAAAGCAGCAGCAGAATGAAAAAGTCTGTTTGAGTTTTTTAAATGGTGTGTGATACAGCAAATAGAAACCGAGAGGCAGAGAGAAAGACCTTCAGCATTTAAAGGCACAGAGAAGAGTAGAGAGAGAGAGCAAAGAGAGAAAACGCTCCAATGTTTAGAGGCACAGAGAAGAGTAGAGACAGAGCAAAGAGAGAAAGCACTCCAACGTTTAGAGGCACAGAGAAAAGAAGACAGGCTGTTATGATTGGCTGTCTTGCAAGCTATTATAGGTGGAGGAACTGGTACAGGTCCCACAGATCAGCAAAACACAGGTTGTTTGAAAGACATTAAACTGACAAAGCGGTGCCCCCTGGAAGGCTTGGAGGAAGAATCGGAGGATGATAATTCCAAGGCACAGCTGGAGAAGGAGTCTATGGTAGAGCAGGACCTTTCCGTATTGCCAGAGTTCCCAGGTTGCTATCTGCTGGAGGATGCAGATGCCAGCATGGATGTGAGCAAGACCCCTGGTGAGACTGTAACTAGGGATACAATATTTGGGGTAATGACTCCAATCAAGAATGAAGAGGCCTATATAAAGGCAGAAGGAACTTTTGCTTGTTTTATGTCATCTGCATCTAGTCACGGTAATGTTATGTATGATAGTGCTGACTAAGATAGGCTTCAAGCTGGGGATGCTGCTTTGGGAAATTAATGCAATATGTAAAAGTTAAAGAAGGTGTACTTGTTAATGGTGGGGTGGGCATGAGACACTCCTCATGGTATGACATGCAAAGGGGTGCTCTTTACCATATGAGGCCCAATCCCCATATCCAGAGAGTAAATGCCCAGGTAGTAGTACCACAAATCTACCTGTGGCAGGTGATGGAGCCTGTGCACTCCAGTACCTGTGGAAGGTACTTAGGAAGATGAGGGACACTGGCTAATTTGTTGACCCACTTTTACTGGCCTGGCGTGTACAGACAGGTTGCAGTCTACTGCAAGGCCTGTTCTGTTTGCCAGTCTGTGTTGGTGACTGCCGGGTTGGCCCTGGATAAAGTGCCCCAGGGTTGAAAAGGTGCCTACACACTCACTAAGAGGGTGGAAGTGGCATATCCAAGAGATAAAGCCAACTGGGGAAAAGAATGGAGGCCCTGGAAAATGAAGGGTAACCTTACTCCTAGGCTGAGTGGTGCATAAAAGTAAAAAAAAACTTCTTAACTAAGGTTGAGAGGCTGAAATGAAAACAGAATGGCACAGGTTTATGAAACAGGTTAATGGCACAGAGTCCAAGGTAAAATACATTAAGTGTTTGTTTGTTCATACTTACAAGAAAAACCTACATAAGAATAAGTAGGTGGGGAATGTTTACAGACCCTGCATTGGGATAACACCTCTGTTTACCCTCAGGTATCTGAAACTGTACAGAAGATGAGAGAGATTGTGGGTTTAAGTAGTGGGTGGAATCTAAGGAAAGGGCCTATACTTAGTACCAACATATCTGGTGGGGATGGCTAGGGCAATTAGTCACCCCTGGTAAAGGTGCGACGTGTTGCAGGTTTATGTAGATTATGTAGGGTGAGACCCTGACTATATGCCAAACGTTTGTTTAGAAGGTTAAGGTTAGGAGTTGGTTAGAGAAAGGAAAACCAACACTTCCCTTATGGTTTTCCTCTTAAGCAGGAGGGTATGTGATAGTCAGTAGGTGACCTATCACAGGTAAGGGTTAGGTTATAAGCTGTAGGGATGTGCAGCTAGTGATGCCATCTACCTGGACATCACCTCTGACTAATGTAGCTCATTTCATCTTTGTTATTTCTCCCCCCCAGTAGGACAACTAGCAACCATGTGGACAAAGCTGCTGCTAAGCAAGTGAGTCTGTAACAATGCTGGTTATGATGTCATACTAATTGTGACATCATGCTGCCTTTATATACTGATCTCCTGAATTGAACTGGGCAGCAGTGTGGAGATTACCCTGTACAGAGGCAGGACAAGTCAGTCAGAGGAGAGACTGATTTGAACAGAGCCAGGACAGGCTGCCTTATGTCCTGCTACTGGGCCTTAAAGAAGGGAAAAGTGGAGGAATGGATGAACTATTGCCAAGATTACTGAAGATATCAGCAACAAAAATAGTGGGTCCCTTAACTAAACTATTTAACCTATCAGTAGAAATGGGACTGGTACCTCTAAAATGGAAGGAATCAGGAGTGATCCCAACACACATAGGAGGGGATAGGCTTACCATGTCAAATTACAGGCCAATATCTTTGCTAACAGTAGTGAGCAAGCTTCTGGAGAAGTGCGTCCTTCACCAGCTCCTTGCCCACCTGTAGGGTCATAGCCTGTTAACTGAGTAACAGCATGGCTTTTGGAGTGGGCAGTCCATCACAACAGTGCTGGCCAGATACCGTCCTGGTGGGCAGTGAGAGGGGGTGGGCAACTGGCGTGGTGTTCATGGACTTGGCAGGTGCCTTCAACACAGTGGACCACGGCTTACTTCTGCTTAAGCTGGGGACAAAGGGGATTCAGGGGACTGAACTTGCATGCAGCTATATGGAAAATCGTGTACAAAGGGTAAAAATCGGTAATACATTCTCAGAATCCATGGATGTTATGGCAGGTGTACCACAGGGATCAGTATTAGGTCCGTTGTTATTTTTGATTTTTATAAATGATCTTCCTGAGCCATTCCCTATCAAGAATAATATAGTGTACACTGACAATACAGTGATTTGGTACTCGGCATTAACTGGTAGTGAAATACAGGAGTCTCTACACAGTAAATATAATATTTTGGCCCAGTGGCTTAGTGAAAACAGGTTGACCTTAAATGAGACCAAAATGAAAAAAATGTTGTTCGGAACCCCATAGAAACTACAAAAGGAAAATAAGCTACAGATCATAGGACAGAACGGAGCAAGTCTCCCCTTAGTTTCTTCATTTTAATACTTAGGAATACTTTTAGATCCCAGCCTGAGCTTAATACCTCATACTGAACAAGCTCTGGAAGAGCCACTATGACTGTGAATGCATTAACTAGATAAGGGTGTTTCATGGGCTTAACCATAAACATTTATTTATTTAAAAAATATCAGATTTACAAACCTTTGAGTCAGAGACTCATTTACAAAGACACCTTGTCGAAACTAATACAAAGACAGCACAGTTAACAAGTCCAAAAACAATGGCTCGGAGAGCAGACAGTTATAACAGTCATTCACTGGAGATACATGGGTAACAGTAGATAAACAGATTACATAGTTTAGGCACACAGGCCCAGAGTGTTCACATGAAGACTGTTGCATACGCTAACTGAATCAAAGTATAGTTCATTGAGAAAGGGCATATTTAAGCAATAAGGCATGACAGGGAGTGTGTTATCATGTAATAACATCACTCCTGGGGTGGGTTGAAGCACAAGGCAAGGCAAGGCAAAATTTATTTAAAAGACGCCCAATCCCTGAGGCTCTGGGTGCCGTACAATCAATTAAAACGAGCATTTTAACATAATAAATATAAAAATAGACATATAAATACAAATGATTTCAAAACTAAATAATTAAATATAAATCTATATCAAAACCATAAATTAAGCTAAATTAAATGCCTTAGAAAAGAAAAAGGCCTTTAATTGAGCCTTAAAAACATCCACCGATGAAGCCTCTCTGACCATAGTTGGTAAGGAGTTCCACAGAAAAGGGGCCGCGGCACTAAATGCCCTATCACCGGCTGATTTCAACCTAGTTCTGGGAATGGTCAGGAGGCATTCATTTGAGGAGCTAAGAGGGCGCATGGAGAGAACAGGTGACAGAAGATCTAACAGGTAACCAGGGCCCTGTCCATGTAGGGCCTTATAGGTAAGAAGACCTACCTTAAAGAGGACTCTCCACCTGACTGGCAGCCAGTGCAATTCACGCAGAACAGGTGTAATATGACAAAACTTTTGTTGCCCAGTCAACAACCGGGCAGCTGCATTTTGCACTAGCTGCAATCTGCGGAGAGATCCTCCCGTGACCCCGAGATAGAGCATGTTACAGTAATCAAGCCTAGATGTGACTAAGGCATGTATCAAAGTAGGGAGGTCCAGAGGCGGAACAAGAGATTTAATTCTGGCAATGTTTCTGAGATGGTAAAAACAGGTACATATCACAGAGGATATTTGAGCCTCCATGGTTAAATCCCTGTCCAGAATCACGCCAAGATTTCGCACTGAAGCGGAGGCCTTCAATGGCACAGACCCTAGGACAAGCCCAGTTTCTGTGTCAGAGGCCATCTTATCACAAACTCTGTTCGACTCCACTACTAATACCTCCGTCTTATCGGGGTTCAGCCGCAACCAGCTGGAGGCCATCCAGTCGTTAATCTCGGTCAGACAGATGTTAATCACATCCACTGCATTGGATGTTCCTGGGGCAAAGGAAAAATATAGCTGAGTATCATCAGCATAGCAATGAAAAACTCAAGCCATATTTCTAATGATCCCACCAGAGGCAGCATGTACACTGCAAACAACATTGGAGCCAGTACTGACCCTGGGGAACTCCGCAAAGAAGCAGACCAGGTGTAGAAGAGAAATTTCCCATCACAACCCGCTGCCTCCTGTTAATAAGAAAGGACTCGAACCATTTGATGACATTACCGGTGAGTCCGCATAGATCCCCAAGGCGAGCAAGCAACACACAATGGTCTACAGTGTCAAATGCTGATGAGAGATTGAGGAGAACCAGAATTGTCTTATCTCCCCGGTCTCTAGCCCTGAGAAGGTCATTCTGCACCCGAACAAGTGCAGTTTCGGTGCTATGTCTGGCATGAAAAGCTGACTGGAAGGGTTCGTATAACTCATGGGATGTGAGGTGCTCTTCCAATTGAAGCGCTACCACTTTCTCAATAACTTTTCCTAAAAATGGAAGGTTAGAGATAGGTGAAGCTGAGTATTTATTTATTTGCACGTATTTATTTGATCCACTGGATCAGGAATATTTGCACAAGCTGTGCCCAGTGCAGATTTTACAGCACTGGTCCTGGACTGGTGATCTGGGTTTTACCCATACCACACTGCATATGGCTTAGTGATATACTGTACAGATGGCTGAAGAGTCTAACCCATTGAAGGATGAAGTTTCAGAAAACCATTATGCTACAAATATCAAGACTCCCTCCCTCCCTTACCCCCAGTCACAATTAATCCTCTACCAAGGTCATGCTTAAATACTGGTGCCTCTACATTCACGCCACTAAGCTTTTACTGCCAACATGCGTCTTCTGCTGCTGTGAGTTAAACTCTTTATTTAAAAACATTTTGTTGAGAAATTTTTGTTTTAGTATATCTATGGTCGGGAATAATGAATTTATAAAAGAAACCAAAATCCCAATTTATCAAATCATTGAATCACAATACAGCATGTTATGAATTTTTCGGATTATATGTGTAACCTACAATAAGTCAAACAGAAATTAGACACAAATGCCTACCTATTTGCAAGTGAAGCAAATGTGGTTATTATCATTGAGTTGTAAACACCTATAGTCACAGCCAGGATTCGCATTGCTAGACTCTGGGTAAGTATGACAAGTTTCCTAAATACTGGTACCTTATCCAGCAGTGTTCTGCTTGGGGGGGGGGTGTTTATGTGTTTAAACATGTAACTTTCTATAGTATATTGTATAGCACTGTGAATCCTGGCTGCAGTGCTTTTTTTCTCTGCTGTGGCTAAGCAAGACACTGTAACAAGACACTGGCCTGCTGTAGGGGCCCGTTAGACATCAAACCAAAGGGTAAGCTGTGAAGACTAACTTGGAGAAGACGCAATAAAACAAACTTGAATGACAGCTCCCAGACTTCATAAAACACCCAGGGAAAATTAGAAAAACTCCTCTAACAGCCTAGACAGAAACAAAACACTGGATTGAAGTGAGAACTCAAAACCGGAAGTAATACATATATTCCTGATTTTAACATGCAGTTTTCCTTTAAGAAGATTCAGTAGAATATAAATAGTAGCCCAGAACTGCCTGCCTGAGAATGAATTTGGTATATTATTTGGAAAAAGGGGAAGGCTAGGCCTCTTGTTATGCAATGTCCTGTAAAGTAACACACTGACTGCTCTTAGGATGGTAGTGTCAAATGCTGTGAGGTGCCTTGGGAAACTTGTTATGCAGAAAGTTCCAGGAAGTGTTTAACCCATTCTACTTCTAATATGGTGTCTGTACTATCCACTTGTGCAAGTCAACTCCACTTCTCAAACTTAAAAAGGAAAATACATTTCATCACAGGCTATGTTTACCAAGCACTGTGCCCATGATTAAAATAATTTGAACCCCATCCCCACAAAAATGTGCCCTCACATGAACATGCATGATTTATCTGTAAAGACAATTAAAAAAATGCATTTCTAAATGCATTAGTAACACCAATGCTTTCCAAGGTTATCTGTAAAGACAATTAAAAAAATGTATTTCTAAATGCATTAGTAACACCAATGCTTTCAAGATTTTGTAACTACTAAAAAGACAAACGATATATATATATCTATATATATATATAGATATATATATAGATATATATATAGATACACATAGAGAGAGATAGATAGATAGAATATGGTAAACAAATATTGTTAATCCCAAAAGCTGAACTTTGTTTTTAGTATATAAATGTTTAAGAAATACCTGAAAGCTATTTTCCTTAGTCTTTAGACACTTCTTAGTCTTTCCTTTTGAGACACCAGGTGACTCTGATATTCATTTTTTCCAAGGGTTTTTAAGTCAGTCTGAAGGCATTTTAAGTACCTTCTGTTCTAGCCCTTAACAAAATGCAGGGACTCCACAGACTTCTGTTCCTTGGTCCACATCCCAAACATGCGAGGTTTCTTTCAGGATGATAGATGGCACCTCATGCCCCTCCCGCATGAATAAAAAAAAAAAGGTGGGATGGACCTTTTGGAGCTTCTTGGGTGGAGGTGGGGTGGACCTTACTTCCCCCCAAAAACAATGCTGCTTCCCATTACTCAGGTTCCAGTTCTTGTACCACCCATTTAAGAAAGAAAATAGTACCCTGCAACCATTGACTAACATGAAAGCGTATTTATTTGAGGGCAGAAAACATTTATTGGAGGAGGGTAAGGCGGAGGAGACTGTTTACACCTTCAGTCAGTTCCACGGACAGAAAACATGACATCACTCCTTTTGTACATGCAATACTCCTGTTGGCTCTGCCCACAGTCATAAAAATTAGGCAAAAGGCTAAACCAACAATTGAACTTCTTATATAGAAACCAGAACTCTGTCCGTGGAGGCACATTTAATAATAGCAAAATAAGTGCTAATGCCTATACTTGATTATGGAAACATAATGTTTATTTATTGTAGTGGGCTTTTTGAATCTAAATACAAAACTCTATTTAACAACATATGTAGATCTGCGCTTCAGGTTCCAGCCCAGACACACCACTGTCTACTGTATGAAAAATTGGGAGTTTTATTTCCAGAAAGGAGACTTAAGTTTTATGCAGAAAATTTCATTTTTAGAATAGCAAGTGCTGTTGAACGTAAGGTTCCATCAAATACACTACTACCCATGAAAAGAGAGCATATTACAAGAAGCAGTGGGGGCACCCCATGATATAATTTCTAGATTTAAACTGCAGATGAGTAGGAAAGCTTTTTCTTGGTGTGCACCATCAATATTAAATTAAATGTAAAGCTGGCAAATGAAGCACACAGTGTACTGCACTTTAGGCGAATGTTGTTTACATTTTTAAAAAGAAAAAATGTATGCAAATGTATGTAGAAGTATGTTACATTGAATGTTGTCTTGTAATGTTTTGTACTTTGTTTTAAGTGCCAGGCATGGCTGAAAAAGGGCTGTGTCCAGTACACCACCTAATTAAAAATGAAAAATGAAATGGTATAGAGATTGGTGAAGAGAGACTAGAGAAGACGTGCAGATTTCATGTCTTGAATTATCTTCTAATTTGCTGAGTGTTCACTGACCTGAAGAAGAAAAGATGCTGAAATGTTTTCTAATTTGTCTATTCTCGTCTTGCGATTTAGTATAATAAACCACCACTGGTGGCTTTTTATAATTTCTCCTGGACTGCGTATGTTTCCTAACCTAAACCCCCAATATATTTGGTATCAGAGGTATCTGGTTTAGTTACATCTGGTGTCATTCTGAGTCAGAAGCCAGACCACAGCCAGAATCCTCTCTACAGTTTTCATCAACGAAGATACTGATTTCGTCTCCTACTAGAGTTTCCAGTATTTCACCTGCCGCTAATGTTGGGCTAACATGTCTGTAATTTGATTTTTCAGTCCCACTTCCCTTTCGTGGCTGCAGGGGCAGAGCTCTGCAGACGTCTTGTGATCGAAAAGGAAAAATGACCCACTGGATCCGACCCAACAACAAATTTGGAGTTGTAGCATGATCATTCCACAAGTGGAAGCACTCTGCACAGTAGACGGTAATTTCTTAAGCCACCACCTCCACCACCAGTGGTGCACTGCATTGCTGTGCTGTCACTTCCGATAAGGCCAGCATGCCCTATGATGGCCGAGGAAGCTTGTCAGGATTTCTAAGCCTTTTTTTTTTTTGCTTTTTAAAATGATCTTCCCCATTTCTCACTGCTCTGCAAATGTAGCAGTAAGCTGACTCAGAAAACCATGAAAAGCAGTCATTGGAGCCTAAGATCATAAAAAAGTGGCATAGGTCTGTGGATCAGGGGCACACGGGAGCCTGGTGGTACAAAATCAACAGAAAATGGGTCAGGTGTTCACAGCTAGGCTCGATATAAGAATGACATGCCCCAACCCATTGCCATCTATTGTATTCAGGTTTGTTTTCGGTACTGTACTGAAAACAAATCTAAATATAATAATGGCCGTTGATAGATCTGGCATGGGGCATGTCATTCTTGCATCAAGTCTAGCTGTGAACACTCGACCCATGTTGTGTTGGTTTTGTAAGCCAAGTACTCAGTGTAGTGATGCAGGAAGGGAGTGCACTTTTCAAAGACCCTTCTTTTGCATTCCTGAAATTCCATTCAACCCATGTTACTGCCATGATGGGGCTGACTACTAAGAGGTAAAGACAGATGACACTAAGATCTGCAATAGGGTTGACACTCCAGGGGCTTGGAGAAAAGGAGAAAAGACAGGCAAGTTGGAGAAGTGGTCAAGACTGTGGCAGCTCCAATTCACTTCAAAGAAGTGCAAAATCATGCACTTGGGTAACAGAAACCCAGGGGAGGAATACACAATGGGAGGGGTGTACTAGCAACAACCAAACTGGAAAGGGACATGGGGTGGTCATTAACAGGTAACCTAAAGGTAGCCAAACAATGTGAGAAGTCAGTGAGAAAAGCCAGTGGGATGCTGGGGTGCATAGGAAGAGTTATCACCAGTAGGAAGCAGGAGGTGGTGATGCCACTGTACACACAGATGGTGAGACCTCATCTGGAGTACTTTGAGCAGTTCTGGAGACCACATCTGCAGAAGGACATAGAGATGGTAGAGGCAGTCTAGTGGAGGGCAACGAAAATGGTGCATGGACTGCACCAGAAACCATGCGTGGAGAGACTGAGGGCTCTCAATATGTATGCACTGGAGGAAAGGAGGGAGAGGGGGGATATGATATAAACTTTCAAGTATCTCAAGGGGATTAACACAGTTAAGGAGGGCAGCATCTTTCAGAAAAGGAGATGCACAAAAACAAGGGGTCACAACATGAGGCTGGGGGGAACACAGGGGCAATGTGAGGAAGTATTTTTACACAGAAAGGGTAGTGGATACATGGAATAGCCTCTCTGAGGATGTCGTAGGGGTACAAACAATAGGTGAACTCAAGAATACTTGGGACAGACAGAAGACTACCCTAGTGGTAGGAAGGGGAAGGTAAGCTACAGGTCATATAGGATCTGTAGTTTATACAATAGATAGGGAAATGGGCAGACTAGGTGAGCCAAGTGGTCCTTACCTGCCGTCAGATTCTCTGTTTCTCTGTTTCTGTGTTTAGGGGCACACGGGACCCTGGTGGTACAAAATCAACAGACAATGGGTCATGTGTTCACCGCTAGGCTTGATGTAAGAATGACATGCCCCCACCCATTGCCATCTATTATATTCAGGTTTGTTTTCGGTACTGTACTGAAAACAAACCTAAATATAATAATGGCAATTGATAGAGCAGGCATGGGGCATGTCATTTTGCATCAAGTCTAGCTGTGAACACCCGGCCCATGTTCTGTTGGTTTCGTAAGCGGAGTGCTCAGTGTAGCGATGCAGGAAGGCCATGCTCTTTTCCAAGACCCTTCTTTTGCATTCCTGAAATTCCATTCAACCCATGTTACTGCCACGATGGTGCTGACTGCTGAGAGGTAAAGACACCCAAAGGAATCTGTTGCTTCAGCTCAGGATTTCACTGGAAGTGGCAACTTGGTTACAAACTTTGTTTTGTAACAAACTTCTGTTCATTGTGTGTGTGTTTTGTTCAGGGGTGCAGGTGGCAGGGTGCGGCGTAAGAGATGATGCAAGTTACCGAAGAAATATTACAGCTACTTGTATAATATAGATTTTATTTAGCATTACGTAGCACACTAACCATTTAAGACAGTTGATTCCGGCTTAGGAAATGCTGTTTACAGAGAGACTGTGTATGGATGCTTAGCCAGAGTTGTCAACATTGACAGTGCAGATGTTATAGTAGTAGCCACAGTAACTGATCAACTGTGTAACCTGGCTGCAGTTTCAGAGAACTGTCAATGTGGACCTGAGCCAATATTTCAAATTAACCTCAGTTAAGAGAGAACAACCATTGGATTGAACTGTGTGCCAAAATTGGAAACCTCATACATGTCACCATCAGCAAACAACTTCGCTCTCTGTTAAGTAGTTAACAGTGACAATGACTTATTGAATAGTGCTAAAAGCCAGCCTGCTGTATCAGGAGCCCCAATAGAGGAAACTTTTATTAGCGCACCCAGCCCCAACCCCCACACCCCACTCACACATGGTGCTGCTTATTTTAATTCTATATGATACAAATACAATCATATTCTAGTCTTTGTGTGGCAATGTAATGTATTCGTGAGGCTCAGGTGGGTGATCACATGACTGCGAGCCAGCTATGACAGAAGTTTCTTGTTACAGTATTCTATTTATGGGCCGAGTGTTCACATGCTGCTGCATGCGTTGACTATCAAACCAAAGAAAAACAAAACCTCACACTTACCATGCCAAAACCACTTGCTAATAAATGTTTGTTTACTGGTTAGGGCTGCAGCACTCAAACCCATGCTCCTTGTGCCTTTTTTTTGGGTAGGAGGGGGCACTGTCTTTTTAATGGTGCACTGTGGGACCTTGAGCTGTCTTTTTTGTTTTCTGATACTTTGACTATCATTGATCTTGAGCGGGTACTGTGGTAGGCATGGGCTAGAGGGGCATTTTCTTGCTATCCAGTTACTGGGGGGGCACTGGAAACTTAGAAACTGACGGCAGATAAGGATCACTTGGCCCACCTAGTCTGCCCATTTTCCTACCTAACAGATAAGCTGCAGATCCTAGTTAACCAACAGCTTACTTCCTCCTACCCCCCCCCCACTATGACTACCTTATGTCTGTCCCATGCATTCTTGAATTCCCCCACTGTTCTTGACTCCACAACCTCCTCAGGGAGGCTGTTCCATGCATCCACAACCCTCTCCATGAAAAAATACTTCTTCACATTACCTTTGAGGCGTCCCCCCTCTATCTTCAAATTGTGTCCCCTTGTTCTTGCACACCTCTTTTTCTGAAAGATGCTACCTTCTTGGACTTTGTTGATTCCCTTGAGGTACTTGAAAGTTTCTATCATGTCCCCTCTCTCCCTTCTTTCCTCAAGGGTATACATATTAAGCTCCTTTAGTCTTTCTTCAGTATGTCTTCTGGTGCAGACCCTACACCATTTTGGTTGCCCTCCTCTGGACAGCCTCCACTCTGTCTATGTCTTTGCGGAGATGGGGTCTTCAGAACTGCACACAGTGCGGATGGGGTCTCATCAACTGTCTGTACAGAGGGATAACAACTTCCTGTTTTCTACTATTGATGCCTCTTCCTAGGCATCCCAGTATCCCCCCCCCCAGCCTTCCTTACTGCCTTCTCACATTGCTTGCCCACCTTTAGGTCATCTGATGTAATTACCCCCAGGTCCCTTTCTTTTTTTACTGTTGTCAGTATCTCACCCTCCATTGTGTACTCTTCCCCTGGGTTTTTGTTTCCCATGTGCATTACCTTGCACTTCTTTGCATTGAATCTGAGCTGCCATACATTTGACCATTCCTCCAACCTTGCCAAGTCCTTCTCATCCTTCCCACTCCATCTTGTGTATCAACCCTGTTGCAGATCTTTGTTTAGTCTACAAAGACATACTTTTCCTTCCAGTTCCTCTGCAATGTCACTTATAAAGACATTAAAAAGGACTGGTCCCAGTACTGAACCCTGCGGTACCTGCTGTAACCCTCCTTTCTTCACTGTGTACTCCATTTACTACTACCCTTTGTGTCCTGTTGTCTAGCCAATTTTTTTATCCAGGCTACCACCTTGGGACCCACTCCAAGGCTGGCTAACTTGTGTATTAATCTTTTGTGTGGGACTGTATCAGATGCCTTGCTAAAGGTAGGCCATGTCCACAGCCCCTCCCTGGTCTACTACTTTGGTCACCCAGTCAAAGAAATCTATTAGATTTGTCTGACACGATCTTCCCATGGTGAATCCATGCTGCCTTGGGTCCTGTGCCCCACTAGCTTCTAGGTACTCAACAGTTCTTTCCTTTAGAAGTGATTCCATCATTTTCCCTACCACTGAGGTCAAACTAACTGGTCTGTAGTTTCTGCCTCTGTCCTGCTCCCACTTTTGTGAAGGAATCACATCTGCCTCCTCCAGTCCTCAGGTACCACCCCATCCTTCCATGATTTGTTAAAGAGAGAGTAGCGGTGTCACTAGTTCTACCCTTTAGTTCTTTAGGATTCTTGGGTGAATCCTGTCAGACCCCATTGCTTTGTCCACCTTCAATTTTATTAGTTCTTTCAGAACCCTTTCTTCTGCAAATGGACTGGTATCATCCCCGTCTTCCAGAGTGTTTCTTTTGTTTGGTTTAGGTACCTCCTCTCCTCTTCCTTTGTGAATACAGAGCAGAAATATTTGTTCAGTATCCTGCTTTTCACTGTCACCCTCTACCCACATTCCCTCCCCTTTATTAAGCCTTAGTATCCCTCCTTTGGTCTTTCTTTGCTCCCTAATGTACCTATAAAAGGTCTTATCCCCCTTCTTAACAGAATTGGCTATCCTTTCCTTGGTTTGGGCCTTTGCTATTCTGACTGCCTTCCTAGCCTCTTTCTGCTTTAACTGATAAAGTTCTCTGTGCTGCTCCTTCTGTGTTTCCTTATATTTCCTGAATGCTATCCTTTTCTCCTTAACCTTCCCTGCCACCTCTTTTGAGAACCATAGCATTTTTTTCCTTCATTGTGTTTTTGTTGATTTGCTTTACACAAAGGCTTGTTGCCTCTGTGATGGCTGTTTTGATTACACCCCATTGTTCATCCACCCCTCCTTCTTGCCTGTTTGCTAGGGCTTTTCTGAGGCACTCTCTCAATTTTCCAAAGTCAGCCCTCCTAAAGTCCAATACTCTTGATTTTGTATGGCTTGATTGTATGCTGTGTTTAGTGTGAACCACACTGTTTGGTGGTTGCTTGTTCCCAGATGGCTACCCGCTTCTAAATCTGAGATTCTTTCTCTGTCCCCATTTGAGAGTACCAGGTCTAAGATTGCTCTCTCCTGAGTGGGTTCCAGTACTAGCTGTCTGAGGCTTGCCCCCTGTAGGGCATCAAGAATGACCCTGCTCTTGGATGTGCCTGCAGCAAAGGTGCTCCAGTTAACAGCTGGCATATTCAGGTCCCCCATCAACAATATCTCCGCTTTTTCTGTCATTTTAAAGAAGCCTTCTATCATTTCCTTGTCCATTCCCTTCCCCTGAGATGAGGGTCTGTATACAATCCCCATGTGGATTGTGGTGTCATTTCCTGTCTCCAGGGTGACCCAGAGTGCCTCATCTGCTCCGTGTACTCTTTAGTTCTGTTGCTTTGATCCCTTCCTTTACATAGAGAGCTACTCCTCCTCCTCTTTCACCCTCCCTGTCCCTTCTGTAGATTGTGTATCCTGGTATGTTGACATCCCAGTCATGGTTCTGTGTGTACCATGTTTCTGTGACTGCCACAATATCCAGACAACCCTCTTCCATCAAGGCCACTAGTTCAGGGGGCTTGTTACACAGACTACGGGCATTGGTACTCATCACCCTCCACTTTTTGATAGCCTTACCCCTTTTAGCCCCATTCCTGTACTTACAACCTTTGCCTTTTTTTACATTTACCTCTGTCCTGCTCCCTAATAACTTCTCTACCTTGGTGTTTACCTCACTAATTACCATGTTTTTCTGGGGGAGGCTGGGATTTCCCTACTCCCTTTCAGTGCCCCCTTGGCTGGTTAAGTAACGCCAATGAAGCATTTAAACCTCTCACCTAGGATCCTGGTCCCCCGGACAGATGCAGACCATCGCACCAGTATAGGTCTGTATCCCTCCAGATGGCTCCCCAGTCCCCAATGAAGCCAAAACCCAGAGCTCCACACCAGTTTTTCAACCACTCATTGAATTCCCTGGTGAGGAGTGCTCTAGCGTCACCCTTGCCATAGACAGGCAGCGCCTCTGAGAAGGTTACCATATGCGCTACTTGTCTAAGGCCCCTCCCCAACTCTACAAACTCCTCTTGCACTGCTCTGATCCCATTCCTAGCCAGGTCATTTGTCCCTAGGTGGACAATGACATCCAGCTCCCTCCCTCGTGCAGCTCCTCCCATGATCCTGAGGATTCACTTTCTGTCCCTCCAAGATGTGGCACCAGGAAGGCACCTTACCTCTCTCTCCCCTTCCTCCCCCATTTCTACCCCCATAATGATCGAGTCCCCCACCAGGAGTTGTTTCCTTCCCCTGTGGGGGTTCCATGCTTTTACCCTCAAGATCAGTACTCCAAAAATTCACTTTGTAATCATTTTTTACAACTGTTGTCCCTCTGTTATGCAATAGCTTCTTTTTTTAAATAAACTCTACTACATTGCGATCACTGTTTCCTAAGTTTTCATAAACTTTTACTTTTTGTACCAGGTCATCCCTGTTTGCAATAACTAGATCAAGTGTTTGTCACCCCTAGGTGACAAAAACATCTGGGATAGCACAGACATTTCCAACATTTTCAGGAAGTGGCTAGTACTTGGATTTCTGGAAGTGCATTGTAGCCAATCAATTTTGGGATGATTAAAGTCCCCAGAAATTACCACATCGTCTTCTGCTGTTATATTTGCGATTTCCTGCAACATAATGTTGTCAATTTCTTTTTTTGGAGTGTGGTTGTATGTAGACTACCCCTAAAAGTATTTTTTTATCAACAGGTCCCTGGATAATAGCCCAAAGAGACTCAATACTGTCATTGCCACAAATGTTGCTGTACAAGATACCTTTTATTGTGTCCCTACTGTACATACCCACTCCTCCCCGTTCTTTATTTATCCTTGCCCTGGAATATAGGTCACACCCATCAATATTTACTGTCCAACTTGATTATTGATCCCACTATGTTTCAGTTATCAAACAAATATCCACCTTCTCATTAATCATCATTATCTAAAGTTCCAATTTTTTCAAAAGATTCAGGCTCCTAGCATTTAGTGACCATATCCTTAAGCCGGCAGTCCTACTCCTTTTGATTTTTTTGTTCACATACTAGCCTTTCACTAACTCCTGTTGGTTTATCCCCTCTCCCCCTCTTTTTCAGTTTAAACTTTTACCCACAATTTTTTCAAGTCCAGTTCTAACTTTATACTTCCCTTCCTACACAAATGCAACCCATCCTATCAAAATATGTCTGAACATTTATAAAATCTTCCCAGTGAGTAATGCACCCAATGTCTTCCTGTAGTGTCCACAGTCTTAGCCAGTTATTCAGTTCCTTGATCTTATTGTTGTTCAAGTTACTCTCTTTTGGGACAGGTAAAATTTCAGACATGTATACCCTGCAGTTTAATTTCTGTGCTTCTCTCCATATTTCCCTAAATTCATTTTTTATCTCTTCTGGTCTTTGACACATTAATATTATTCACCCCTCATGTAGTATAGCAGTAGTTGTACCATCCATTTGCTTTATTATATTTTTCATCATGTCCTTAATATCTCATATCTTTGCTCCTGAAAAATAGCTAGTAGTAATACTTTCTTTGTTGGAACTAGATGTGTATCTATCGGTGTATTTCATGACCGAGTCACCACGATCATGCACTTTCTTCAGTGTATGAGAGGTTTGGGATGTATCCTCCATCTCTACAACATGTATCAGGGCGTGTGACTGTGCAATGTCCATTTCTTGTTCACTAGATTTGGTATGTTTGTTCCATATTAATCTGTTGTGCTTCATATCTCCCATTTAAACTCCTGGCCATGTCACTCGTGCCTTGTGTTTAACCGCCATCTTGCACCTCTTTTAATGTCTCTTGTGTCACAATATTTGCTGATACACAAGCACCACTTGGCCTGCCTTATCTATAGCACTTTGTTCTTCCCCCATATGGTTCGTATCATCTTCCTTTTATACCACTGTCCCATTTATACCAGAGCTGTCTTTATCTAGCAACTGCAGTGGCTCAAAACTTTTGTGGATTTCCAGTCTAAAACCCCTCGCTCTTCTTTGAGTGTGACTTTGTGGTTTCTCTGATTCTCTGGACTGCCTGCTACTTCAGGTTGGAGGAAGTGAATAAACTGAACCACGAAGAAAGACCATTATAATTTTTGATTTCGGGTATAGAAGGAATTATAGCCTATTGACCCCTAGTTACTCCAAATAGATGGCATGATTTATTTTACCATGCATACAGACTGCAGGGTCAGTTTGCTCAAATAATTATATTATTTTCATTTGTGTCCAACTTAAGTTGAATTGGCATATGATCACTCTGTTTTAATAACTTTAAAATCCACATCTTAATTATTTGTTTAGTTAGGTATTTTTTGTTGACCGGGTAAGTGCACTAGACAAATTCTGCCTATTTTCAGGCATGATCCGGGGAAGGAGGATACAGATGAATGCCAACTGACCTTGAACCAGATTAAGCTGTTGGTGGTATTTTTTAGTGAATAGGAGGAATTTGGCCAGAGCACCAGGGAAAATTCCCCCTACTCTTTTTCGAGAAGTGCTACGGGATCTTTAACATCCACCTGAACTACCACCAGAACAGGCAGATGAGAGCTTGGTGTAACATCTCATCTGAAAGATGGCACCTCAGGAGTGCAGCCCCCCCTCCTGCTCATGCTGCACTACAGTGTCAGTACTGGGATTAAAACCCAAGTGCCCGGTGTGGGGATAGAACCCACAGCCTTCTGATCTCCCAGCCTCAGAGGTGAGTGTGCTACCTGCTGAGCCACTGAAACTGATCTTAGACATCTTAGCATCTAAACATGTCCAAAAAGCAGATATCTATAATGCTACCCATTTTTACAGCTGCAAGGGTGGAGCTCTGCAGCTGTCTTGCAATCAGAAAGTAAAAATGAATCACCGGATCCAACCCTACAACAAATTTGGAGTTGTAGCATGATCATTCCACAAGTGGAAGCACTCCGCTCAGTAGACGGTCATTTCTTTAGCCCTCTCCTCCACAGGTGCATTACTTTACTGTCCTGTCACTTCCGATACAGCCAGCCATGGCCATGATGGCTGCAGGAGCTCATTGTCCATGCATGAGCGGTTGCGCATGCATGACTTCACTTCTGCAGTTGCGATGAACTTGCACGTGTGCACTGAGGTCACAGCAGAACAGTCCACCGTGGCAAAGATGGGCAGCGGAGTTCAGTGCACATGCATGACTTCGGCACAACTGTGGAAGTGAAGTCGCACATGCACAACTGCTCGCACATGTGTACTAAGCTCCAGCGGCCATCTTGGGCATTATGGACTGTTCCGCTGTGAGCTCAGCAAGGTCTCTTAAAGCAGAGCTACAGCTGTGCCAGCTCTGACCAGAGTTTATGTATGGTAATAACCACTGTCAGTCTCCATGCCAATGGAATCTCACTCCTCTCCAAGGATTTGTTAAACACCATAGTAACTGGCCATACTAGCACTGATGCCATAGATTTTAATATCTTAGGATGTAGCCAATCAGGACCCTGTAATGTTTTTTACATTTATTTTTATTGAGAAAAAACTGTACAACAAACACAGTGCACAGGTACAGTGTATATGATTTCTTATATCTTTAGCACATTCTAGAGCATTTACACTCTCTTGCTTCTTTTGGGGGGGGGGTCAGGAAAGGTAACAAGTAAGTCTATTTAGAATAGGACAAACAAGACTATTAATGGGAATACATTTATCCCAACTTAACTAACAGAGGATAAAGTTAGTAAGTACAGAGCATGTTTATACTTGTACAAGCTTAAGAATGAGTCTCAAATGCTGTGAAATCTACCCAGGCTATGCTCAAATATATGGGCCAGGCACTCATATCCATCCAATCTGGAAAGAGCAGAGAGACATTCTGCAAGCACTGGAGAAATATCTGATCTTCATTCGGGTGGTCCATCATTAAAGAAGGAATACTGGTTGCCAGAGATGAGTGTATTAAGCTCGGGGGGAAGAATACAAGGGCCAAAGCACCCAGCTGGTTCAGTTCTGGGGTTGCCCAGGCAGTAAGGGAAAAGATTTTGGCCTATAGGCAGTATTATAGCACAGTGGGTTAAGGCTCTGAGCTGCAGATCTGGAGATCTGGGTTGAATCCCACAGCTGCCTAGATGCATATTGTGTGATCCTGACCAAGTCACTTAACTTCCTGGTGCTCCCAGGTCACATCTGAAAACAAGCTTTGCTTAGTGTGCTACTCCTGGTTAAAAAATGTTCCCTTTTTGCCCTTTCCTTCCCCTATAGAAAATTCAGGAAGACCACAAGAGAGGTGGATAGGGGAAATTACTTAAGGTTGGCTAATGAGGCAAGTAAGGAAGTCCAGTGAACAAAGGCACAGAAGGAGCTGCAGATAGCTGAAGGAATTAAGAAGGGGGAGAAGGCTTTCTTTCACTGTATAAGTAAGAAAAGGGACAAGAAGGAAGGGATTGTTAGGCTTAAGAAAGGGGAGGAATGGGTGGAGGATAATGGGGGGGAAAAGGAGAGATACTAAATGAATACTTCTCTTCTGTCTTCACCAGGGAGAAGGATGGACCAGTGCCTTCAGAAAGGAAAAGAGGAGCGGGGGGGGGGAGACACAGATGTAGTGATAGAGGAGGATAGAGTGAGGGATGGGCTGCTGGCATTGAAGGTGGACAAATCACCAGGCCTGGACAGAGTACATTCAAAGGTACTAAAGGAACTGGTTGAGGAGCTGGCAGGGCCACTGGCACACCTATTTAATAGTTCACTAGAGTCGGGCATGCTATCACAGGACTGGAGAACAGCACATGTAGTGCCCCTCCACAAAAACTGCCCTAAGGATGACCCAGAGAATTACAGACCAGTCAGTTTGACCTCTATTGTGGGAAAGCTTATGGAGACCATACTAAAGGAAAGATGGGTGGAATATCTAGAGGAGCATGGTCTCCAGGATGTGAGGCAGCATGGGTTCATGGGGGTGAGACTGTGTCAAATGAATCTGATTGATTTCTTTGACTCTGTCACTAAGACAGTAGACAGGGGCCAAGCGGTAGACATCCTCTATCTAGATTTCAGCAAGGCCTTTGACTCTGTGCCCCATAAAATGTTGATCAGGAAGTTGATGGATCTCAGGGTTGGGGAAAAGATGGCCAGATGGGTGGAAAACTGACTGAGGGACAGAACCCAGAGTGTGGTTGTTGGGGGGATTATCTGTCACCAGAGAGGTAACCAGTGGGGTCCCACAGGGCTCAGTGCTGGGGCTGGTGGTGTCTTCATCAGTGACATTTAGGGATGGTATTAAGGGCACAGTGTGCCTATTCATGGATGACGCCAGGCTCTCTAGGAGAGTGGACACAGCTGAAGGGATATAGGACCTACAGGATGATCTGGAAAAGCTGGGGAGGTGGTCCAAGATCTGGCAGCTTGGCTTCAATGCCAAGAAATGCAAAGTTATGCATATTGGAGCCAAGAATCCCAGGACAACAGAGTACTAACTGGGTGGAGTCTGAATATCCATATCAGAGGAGGAGAAGGAACTGGGAGTGATGATCACTAGTGACCTGAAGCACTCCACACAGTACAAGAAAGCAGCAGCAAAGGCAAACAAGATGCTGGGATGCATATCTAGGGGGATCAGTAGTACGAGAGAGGAGGTTATACTGCCCTTGTACAGGTCCCTGGTAAGGCCTCATCTAGAGTATGGGGTTCAGTTCTGGTGCCTATACCTCAAAAAGGACATTAACCCGCTGGAGAAGACCCAGAGGAGGGCTACAAGGATGATGGCGAGTCAGCAGGGTAAGGCATATGAGGAGAGGTTGAGGGCACCTGAACATGTACTCCCTGGATGACAGGAGAGAGACAGGGGACATGATTGGGACCTTCAAATACTTGAAAGGGATAAATAAGGTTGATAAGGAGAGTCTCTTTAAGCTGAGTGGCAATGATAACATGAGGGGGCACAGTCTTAAGCTGGAGGACGGGAGGTTTAGGAGAGAGGTCAGGAAGGACTTCTTCACAGAGAGGGAGGTGGACACTTGGAATGTGCTTCCGGAAGAGGTGATCTCATTGAAGACAGTGGGCAGCTTTAAGAGAGGCTGGGATAGGCATGGGGGGAAGGTAAAGATCATGGGTAGGGAGGATGGGAGGTGTGGGGAGGGAGAGCAGGGACAGTAGCTCAAGCTGTATCCCCTGAAATACGAGCAGACATGATAGACCAAATGGCCTTCTTCTTCTTCTGGCTTCTTCGTATGTTTATATGTTTATTTAAAGAGTATCTGCTGCTTGGTATCTGCTTTTTAAGGTAGATGGGAGGAGCCAGAGAGTATGACTGTGTCTCGAAAACTCTGGGGGTTTGGCTCACCTAGTATCCAGAAACTTGGGTCAAGCAGAATTTGATGTCCTGTAACCTTCATACAGAAGAAGGCGACCTGTTGCCAGAACCGCTGGATGGATGGGCATGACCACAGAATGAGACTGCATGGCAGCATCCTGGTGGCACCTCCAGCATCAGTCATCGGATATTAGGCCCATCTTATGGAGAACCTATGGTGTGTGATACCACTTGTGCAGGATTTTCTTCTGTATCAGTTGATATTGAATGTCCCTGAGCTCAGAAACGGCCTTTCTAAGCATCTTTATCCAGCTGCCATCTGAAATAGAGACCAGAAGACCTGCCACCCAAACATATTGCTGCTTTTTGAGAGTGGGGCAGTGCAGTTCTAGCAGTAGGTTATACATAGATATGACCTCTGAGATGTCATGCATTTGATATCCAGCATGAGATATATCAGTGCAATGTGTTACTATTTGAGTACCCAAAGGTAGTTTCTTCATATTCAGGGCATGTCATTTGGAAGTACCTCCAAAAGTCTGACTGGGGGTTCCCTATCTAACAGCCTGGTTATAAAAGGACTTCAGTTCCCCAGAGGAGGGATCTAGCAGGTGGCCTAGTGTGGTTATCCCTTTAGTAATCTAGGAGAGCCACCCCACTGCTTTGTCTTCAATGGCCAGATAGGGATTGAGCCATAATGGCTCCCATTTGCTCAGATGGCCCATCGTTCCCCCATAACATTTCATCATGGTGCATCTTGAGTGTCTGGCAAAACAGTGCACCAGAGACTCAAGGAAGGCCTTATGTATCTTCACAGCCCAAAAAGGGCATTTGTATTTATTCATTGATTCCCCCCTTCACCCACCCTGGTAGTAGCAGCACCGTTATAGTAGGACACTTATAACAAGCACAGACAGGACCCTCATAGTACCCTCTGGCTGTGCTAGCATGCGAAAGGGGAAGAAGGCCACCGATACAACCTGCCCTTCTCAGTCCACAGCCGGTCATCTTCTTCTGAATGAAGACACTTACAAGCATGCTTACATAGTAAAACCAGCTGATGGAGTGTCTTCATTTAGAAGAAGGCAGCCGGGCTGGCCCATGGCATGGAGGGTAGAGGCATCCATGCCTTGCCTCCTGCCACACCGGCAGATGGGTCGTTGGGGGTCTGGCTGCGCCTTGTGGACAAACCACACCAGGCATGGGTAAATTCCAGCATAACCCACACCCTGTTGTGGTTTACTGCTTAATTATGAACTGGTTGATGAAAATGGAGGAAGCTGACTGGCCGAGAGGTCTTTGAAGCCGTGATGATATCGGAGTACATCCTCATGGCTTCAAAACGTCTCTGGCCACCAGTCTCCTTACTTGCCACATATTCATCTTCATCCACTGTACACAGCCACCTTCTGTCCCTGCTCCTAATTGCCATGCTGTGTGCACCTTCATAATGTGGGTCAGTCTTTTGTTTTTCTCCCTCAGTCTGAGGTACACTCTCGCCTTCCCGTTTTTTACATAATTATCTTAGGTCCCAAATGATTCCCCTCAGTCAGCCGCTCCTGTTTGTCTTTTTGACAGAGTGCTCGTGCATGTTGCGCGATTACTTTTTTTAAGGCTATAATCCATACATAAAAATCAGTTTTTGAGTTCACGTTGATGTTCAAGAACTAGTTCATTGCTTGAAACTATGCTTTTTTAGGTAGAAACTGCCTGTCAAAAACTAAACCTGTGACTCCGAGCATGCACATCTGTGGTGTACGCTGATGCAAACGCTCAGAATCACAGCTTTAGTTTTCAAAAGTGGTTACCAGTGAAAATAACCCTCATTTCAAGCAATAAACTAGTTTCTCAATGTCAGGGTAAAGTCAAAAAATTATTTTTATGTTCGGAAAACAGCAATTTAAAAAAGTCATTTTGCAGCATGCACGCATTGGGCCATCGGCACCATTGCTACTTGGGAACGCAAAACCTTCTTACCCTCTGTACAAGCAACTACAAATTAAAAAAAAAAAAAAAAAAAGGAAAAAACAGTAATTATAGTACACACAGCATGGATCCTCATTACACTACCAAAACATTACAAGGCCACCTATTGCCCACTGAAAAAAATAAACAGACTATATTCTATCAATCTATCCCTACACATTAGAAAATGTATTATTGAAACATTTTAGAAACTTTTTATTACATACTTTGTTGATACATATATGGGATCCAGTTCATAATAGCAATAATACACTCCAGGGTATGGTATATAGTGGGATATTGTCACTTCTTGGGTGTTGGACACACTCAGCCTGCAGCCTCATGTCTAACCCCCACCAAGGCATAACGATATCACACGATATACCGCACCCTGTCACGCCTTATTGCTTAATTATACAATGGGGTCTAAAATATATGATTTCTGATTGGTTGGATGACACTTTATGCCATGGGTAATTTTTGAATAACCACTGCATAAAGTGCCAGCAGACTGCACATTACAGAACATGCCAAAATCCATCCACTGAGCTTTCGTAATAATAAAACCAGAACTGTCAAACCTGACGTGAGGGTAAAAATTCAGACAGCGAGAGTAACTTTTTAAAAACACACAGTATCTGAAATTAGCTGCAGTTTCGGTCTGGCTAACAGCCAGGAACTACAATCTTCCATCTATTATACAAAATCTGTTCCTTCATATATTTACAGGTACCTAGTCCCTCACTTCAGTTTCTTGTCTCTTTACGGTTTCTATCCCAAAGTCATTTTAGTCAAAAATATTTAATGAAGCACACTGACATTTCTGTACGCAAAGCTTCAAAACATTAATAAAAAACTTAACTGTTTAACTCTCCCCCAAAACTCCTCTTTTAGCCATTGTATAATCTGAATAATCCCTGAGTAAGTGTGGTTGGGCGATGTTACCCACGACTGGCATGGTTGGTCACTTTGGCTGTGCCCTTGTCACCGAACCACTCCAGCCATGGGTAAATTGTGGCCCAACCCACAGCCAATCGGTGATTATTCCTTATTTATATTACAAGCTAAGTTTCTGTCCTGGGTGTTTCCCCTTCTCCTGTAGTCCAGTTTATTCTGGGTAAATTTAAATCACTCACAAAGATAACATTATTCTTGTCAGTGAAATGCTGCATATTTGGAGGGCTCTGCTCATAGTTCAATGGGTGGGGATAACCCTCCTATTTAACCCCATGCACCCAGCTCAACATCGCTTAGCCATTTCTATCAAAGATGAGCTTCTGTTACATGCTTTCTGCTTTCTCTTCCTTATCTGCTGTGCTTTGTAGCCTTGTGCTTATCCACTCCCTACCACTTCTCTCTTCCTTCTGGTCTGTTTGTTCTCGTCTTGCACTCTGTTTCGGGCGCTCCACTGCTTCCCCATGGTTCTTGTGTCTGCTCTTCTCCCTTCCCTGCTATTCCTGCTCTCCTGCTCTCATTCCCCTTTCCTGCTTCTCACCTGTTTGGGCACTCTCTCCCCCCATTTCCCTGCAGCCTCTGCAGCTCCCCCACTTGCTCCTGGGACGACCCTTCATATTTCTACTCTGCTTGCCTTGTACCTCTTTTCTTTTGGGACTTGCATTTCTCCTTCATTTATATTCGGCTTCTCTTTTTTCCTCTGTTCTGCACTTTGGCTGTACTTCCTGGTTTGCAGTCCTCCCCACTCTCTTAACGCTATACCACCTAATTTCTGCTTAATCTTACAGCTTTTGCTGCTTAATTTCTGCCCCATTAGCTCGTGCTTATATAGAATTAAACATTGTGCCCACGCTCATATGGGGGGTCTGGTAGCCTTTATCCTACATGCTGTTACATATAATCTTAGCTGCTGTACCTAGGTGAAGGTTACAGCTTATTTGCTCTGCACCTACATGATGGTCACAGTAGCTTCATTAGTCATACTTAATTTTGTTGTCCTGTACCTACGTGGAGGTCACAGGGCTTATTACTACATTCAAATATTACAGTGTCCTGTACCTACATGGAGGTTGCAGGGCTTATTATTACTCTAATTTCAAGTATTCATTGTCCTGTACCTATGTGGAGGTCCTAGGGTTTATTACTTTATATTCAAAATATCAGTGTCTTGTACCTACGTGGAGAGCATGGGGCTTATTACTTTATTTTCAAAATATTACATCATCCTGCACCTAGGTGGAAGTTGCAGGGCTTTCTTGCTGCATTTATTCACTTTCACTGTTCTGCACCTACGTGGAGGTTGCAGCTCACTATTATCTGTAAGAAATCATCTGCTTTGAATAGGTGCACCATTGACATTGCTGGAGTCTTGCATCTTCACCATGGCTTTTCCCGATCTGGAATAAGGACCCTCACCTGCTCCTCCTCCTTCTCTTAGAAAATGTATTTCAAAATCCAAATACTCCCTTAAGGAGTGGGCTGTCCCTCAATTTATTATGGGATTGCAGAAATTGGGCATCTCATATTCATCTACAGCTAAAAAACAGGACCTATTCAACCTTTTTGTAGCAGCCAAATCCCGGGAGAATCCTCCTCCCGCCTGATCCACCTTCTCACACAACCTCCGACACTCTGTGTGAAATCAAGGATCTCCTTAATCAACTTGCTACATCTATGCTCGATGTTCAGTCTCACATCTCTGTGTTGGAAAACTGTCTCCCTGCTCAACCTACTGCTCAGCTGTCTCCTACTGCAGACGATGCCCTTCAGCCTCTTCCAAATCCGGACTCAGTTACTCTAGCCGATCCAGCATCTCCTTTGAATTCTGGTATACATTCTCAAAATACTGCTCTTCCTGCTATATCCCCTGTTCATCTAGTTCCCAGTCATCTCCGCAAGGACATTGTTGAGGGAAAGGACATTAATCTGATCTCATTACTCAATTGTCTCATGACGACATAGAAAACAGGGTCATCTCTTGCAGAGATGTTTCCATAGTTTTGAAATCTAAAGATCCTAGACTGTCAAAGAAGCTTACCAATCCTGAGTTTGTCCTGGCTTTTAGTCTCTATAGAGACATACTTTGCTCTGCCTTTCCTTCACGGCATGAAGATTTCAACTCTTATATGTATCTAGTGGTTGACCTTGGAGTTCGTTACAGTGGGACCCATTTTTTTGACTATCACAAATCGTTTTCTGCTAATGCAACAGCTGCTGTGGCACATTTCAACATGAGGCTCAACTGGAGCATTTTGGACAATGAATTATTTTGTCAACATTTTTCTGGTCAACAAGCCCTATCATGCCTACTGTGTGGCTCATTTTCGCATTTGTCCTCCTTATGCCCACTGACGTTGTCCGAGTCCCCATCCAGCTATGCTCCAGCTTCAGCCTCGTCTTTTGCCTCTTCCTCCATAACACAAACTGTTCACAATCCTGCTGCCTTACCGTGCTTCTGTCATTATAGACTTGGCCACCCTGTTACTTCCATCAATGGAAAACCAGTGCGCAACTATTTCATCTTGTCCAGTTGTTCTCATGGCTGCCAATGCCTTCATCTTTGCAATCATTGTGGAGATGCTCATTCTAGAACTATTTGTCCTAAACTTCCTCATCCTAAGCAATGACAACTACAGCATCCCTCAACTCCTTTTAACATTGATATATGGCAGCTCAGATTCAATGCAAAGTGCAAAGTAATGCAAGTGGGAAACAAAAACCCAGGGGAAGAGTACACAATTGGGGGTAAGATGCCAACAACAACAAAAATGGAAAGGAACCTGGGGGTTATTATATCAGATGACGTAAAGGTGGGCAAGCAATGTGTGAAGGCAGTAAAGAGGGCTGGGGGTATACTGGGATGCATAGGGAGAGGCATCAACAGTAGAAAACAGGAAGTTGTTATCCCTCTGTGCAGACAGTTGATGAGACCCCATCTGGAGTACTGCGTGCAGTTCTGGAGACCCCATCTCTGCAAAGACATAGAGTGGAGGCTGTCCAGAGGAGGGCAACCAAAATGGTGCAGGGTCTGCACCAGAAGACATAGAAGAGAGACTAAAGGAGCTTAATATGTATACCCGCGGAGAAAGGGGGGAGAGAGGGGACATGATTGAAACTTACAAGTACCTCAAGGAAATCAGCAAAGTCCAAGAGGGCAGCATCTTTCAGAAAAAGAGATGTGCAAAAACAAGGGGGCACAATTTGATGATAGAGGGGGGATGACTCAGAGGTAATGTGAGGAAGTATTTTTTCATGGAGAGGGTTGTGGATGCATGGAACAGCCTTCCTAAGGAGGTCTTGGAGTCAAGAATAGTGGGAGAATTCAAGACTGCATGGGACAGACATAAGGCAATTCTAGTGGGGGGTAGGAGGAAGTAGGCTATTGGTTAACTAGGATCTGCAGCTCATCCATTAGTTAGGAAAATGGGCAGACTAGGCCACACGCGAACCAGATATTGTCCAGCAGTTACTACAGAAGGAACTTCACAATGGATTCCTCATTGGACTGTTCCAATATCCACCTTTTCCCATTTATCACATAAGTCCTATCTGAATCGCCACCCAGAAGTTTTCAGGCAAGAAGAGACTCATCTTTTATCTCTCTCTGCTCCATGGGCTACTAACACTCCCAGAATCAATTTGCTGATATTCTCCAAGGATTTCTCTTTATCATACACCCGGATCGATGATGACATTGCCACAATCAAACAGTTTGGCCGAGGTTCCCGGTTAGCAAAAGCTGACATTTCAGATGCCTTCAAGCTCCTACCTATCCACCCTTCTTTATGGCATCTTTACGGCAATAAATGGGAGAACTCATAATTTCATAGTACAACTGACCTTTGGTTGTAAAAGCAGCCCCAAGTTGTTTGACATGTTTTCAGATACTCTATGTTGGTTACTACTCAATACCTGTCGTATTCCTGCTGTCATACACTTCCTCTGACTTTCTACTTATAGAATCACCCAACACTCCTCCAGCAACAGGCATCTCATCTCTAAAGAATCTGTTTCAAGAACTAACCTGCCCTATATCAGAACAAAAGACTGTTGGGCCTTCTACTGCCTTAGGATTTCTTGGCATCAAATTAGATTCAGCTAATATGGAAGCCAGATTACCCCAGGATAAACTACAATTTATTTAGTTTTTTGTTAACCGGGTAGGTACACTAGACAAGTTTTATGCCTATTTTCAAGCCATCGTTCACTCTTTCTCTTCTTGTTCCTCCTGCGCAAAACAAGAACTGCTCTCGCTCCTAGGATATTTAACTTTGCAATGCGTAGAATTTCTCAAGGCCATTCCTTTATATCCTGCCTTCTTGACTTAGCATCTTCTGTCTCCACATTGCATCACCACATCTCAATTTCTGCATCTGCCAAATCTGATTTAGCTATGTGGGCTCTCTTTTTAAAGACCTGTGTAACCCCTAGGCGGTACAGTCACCAAGGTTAGTACCCCTGCCTGTAGGTCTGAGTACAGGTGGAGGGATCTGGATTCAGTAATAAGGTGCATCCACCCAGGGTAATAGTATTGGGGGTGTCTGTCTATCCTGCTGTAGCCCTCTGGGAAGCTATAACTACCCACCAACCCTCTTAGTGGCCCAGTACCTGGTACAACAGTGAATTTACGGTCAGTATAACACAGTAATGATATGCACACACTCTTCACACTTACCACCAGGGTTGGACTCACAGCAATTTCCCTGGAGACCCCCTGTAAAATAAGGTTAACAATACAGATGCACACTGTCAACACTGTAGCCCCATTAATAATATACACACTAGCCAGGTTAAACATAAAAACAGACAATCGGGTTTATTTAGGGGTCATGAACAAAGAAGAGGCTTGAATCTAGGCAAATGATTAGTAATCTAATCTGATTCAGGTTTAGCATGCACTTTTTTTAGTCACAAACAGTCACACAACACTGGGTACCCAGGATGGATTATCTGGCTAGCCAGAGATGTTGCCTGGGGGTGACCGGTGTTGCAGCTGATGTTGGGGACCCATACTGGAAAGAAAGGCAATTAGCATGCAAAACGAGAAGCTGGCTATTTGTAATCCAAGCTAGTTGGTTCAGTCTCTTGAAAACCCAGAAAGTAAGTGAAATCAGATGGTACTACAGATGATTTTAAACACTCATTGCAGAGAGATACCCTGATTGTACTCATGCTACCAGGTTTCTGCTGAAAGGCAGGTAATATGAAGACCTCATGGTGTTCACTGATGAGCATGGGGAAACGGGGCCGATACAACACACCTCTTCTTCACTGCCTTTCCCCCAGGTGGCCGCAACCTGCGAGTTGTTGTGCAGGGACTGGATCCCTGAAACTGGTCTCTTGCCAAAACAGTCTCCTGTGCAGGGTACTTGGTCTGGGTCAGGCTGGCAAAGGCCCGGGCAGGATGAGCAAAATGGCAAAGTTAATTTGTCTTCAGGCTGGTGAAGCCTTCAGCTGGCATAACAGATTGGGCAGTAGGCAAGCAGGACTGAACCCATGAAAAACACATTCAGCACATTCAAAATAAGCAGTATTAACTTTGTACTATTCAGATTCAGTCCGGCTGCTAATTCAGTAGATTCACTGAGCAAATCTTTCAGTCCAAAATTCGTCTCACACATAAGCTGGGCCGATCGCATCCCAGAAGCAAATCTTAGGTCCAAACCACAAGTGTTTACTGGTAAGTTTATTTTTTGTTCTGCTGCAGTTCCAAACTGAAGTCTGAGCACATCTGATTTCTGCAATAGGCAGTCACAGACAGGAGAAATGTGACAGGGAGGTAAAGTAGACCTCTTCCCACCGACTCCCCTATGCTCTGTTCAGGGAGCAGCTGCTTGAAGGCTCGAGCTGTTCACACTACAACCTCCAACTCTAACTGATCCACTGTCTCATGTAACACTGGGGATTTCCCTTGTAATCCAGGATTTGGGTTGGCTGAGGAAGCTGTCAGTCACAGTTAGGGCTACCCCTCCAGGTTAGTTTTGGTGCCAACCTAAAAACTACAGTTTTCCTTCCCACGAGACCCTTTGGCCAGGATCCATGTTAGCTCCCCTGAAGTCCTATTGATACAATTACTGGAAGTCACTGACCTAACATGGTGACTTCCATTCAAAAAGATAAGCTGCCAGGAAAGCAGTTTAAACAAATTTCTTCATGTCAAATTTAACAGCATATAAACAGTAAATAAGCACAGTTCCCCTCTGCGCAAGTATCGACTGCAGAGTGGAGCAAATCAGAGCAGTGGCTGTCCGTCACAAGCACTAAATCAATCAGACCCAGCTCAGACCATTCACTACACAAACATTAGCTAGTCTCTTAAAGGAACATCCACAGAGGCTCAACATGGCACTCACACATAAATGAGCAGAATCACTCCAAAGACAGGACACCAGCCTGGCAGTGGGCATTGAGGAGCCCTGGAAGACATTAAGAAAACCCCAAATTTCTGGGGAGGATTACACACAGAATGGTTGTTCCATGTTTTACAAGGACATCTCTCCAGACCTTTTTTCCCAGGGTCTACATGGATACATCTCTGAACTTTGGATTTGCCGCTATATTCAGCAATTCTTGGATCGCTGCCCTGTGGCCTCCAGAAATTTTTAAACCTCCAGACTTTTCCACCACCTCACCTTTGTCCTAAATTTATCCTATAGTAGCTGTCGCTTTTACTTGGGGGCATCTATGGTCCCTCCAAACAATTTCCATATTTTCAGGTAACCAGTCTACTGTCAACATCGTTAACAAAGGCAGATCATCGTCACATTCCATAATGCTGTTCATGCGGAGAATGACTTGGATTTCCCTGCTTCGTAACTTATCAATTCATTGTTTTCACATCCCAGGTTCTGCTAACACTGCTGCAGATTATCTATCTCATTTTCACTTTCAGAAATTTCGACTTCTTCATCCATCAGCAGACCCGATTATGACTCCTTGGTTCAAAGATCTAATCATGCCTTAAAGTTTTATCTGGATCAAGCACAGAAAATTATGTGGTCAGCTTTATCTTCAAGCACCCAATCTGCCTGCACCTTAGCCTGGAGAAAATACACTACATTCTGTGCCATGCATTCCATTCCAGCAGTACCTGCCTCACTGCAATGCATATTAACTTTCATTACTTACTGCCATCAAGCTCATACTCTGTCTCATGGCACCATCAGAAAACATTTATCTGGCATTCAGTATTTCTTTGCTCAATCAGATCCCACCTGGACTTGATGCTTTCCAACTCTTCAGTTAAACTACTATTGATTGGTATCAACAAAGCAATGTCTAAAAAGTCATCAAAACGTCAACCTATCAACAGTCCGATATTCAGAACATTACTTGGATTGCTTCAAACCAATCCATTGGAACCTTCCTCAAACGTCATCATATCTGCTGTGATTTGCCTTGCATTCTACAAATTTCTTCACCCAGGTGAATTTATCGTATCCTTACCATTCGCTTCTTCCTTCCTGACTGTGGCTGTTTTGCAAAAACAAGGCGATCACTACATCCTGCACCTTCCATCCTCCAAGACCGACAGTCTATGAAAAGGAGTCTCCATAAATTACTTTCCTACTTTCAACAATTGGTGTCTGATCTGAGTATCTGATCAATTACTCCAATTCCACTCCAACTCCAGTTCATCTGCTCCTCTGCTGCTTACCTCAAATTACACACCACTTACAATGAAAAAATTAATGGATACCATCAGATTTCTTCTCCAGCACCTGGGATATGATCCATTATCCTTTTCTGGTCACTTCTTTTGCATAGGAGCAGCATCATCAGCCTCCAGGAACAACATCCCAGGACATATAATCAAGAGACTGGGCAGATGGACTTCTTCCTGTTTTGAAATGTACATCCCAAACCCCGAAGAAGAACTCTGTTCAGCTTTTCAAACCATCTCCTCTTAGTATTCCCAGAGGAAGGGCAGCTTAGTGGTCGTGGTTCCTCAGATGTTTCCTCTTCTACAAGGGAATTTTCCCTCTCCTGCGAGCTACTACGTACATTCTCCATGAGTTGGAGGAGGTGTTAGTTGTAAACTTCTTCTTGGGCCTCCATTAATACTAACTGCCTCTACCTAGTGTGGGAATGAGTAAGGCCAAACCAGTATAAGTTAAGTAAGCACCAAGCCCAAACAGTAAATGTACAAGCACCATTATTCCCGTACATTAAATTGGAGGGCTCCACCCATAGTTCAATGGATGAGGATAACCCTCCTATTTATCCCCACACACCCAGCTCAGCGTTGCTTAGCTGTTTTGATTTCACCCTCTATCTACCCCACCTCCTCCTCCTTCTCCGGCACTCTTCTTACCCTCCATTCTGGGCCTCCATTCCTACCGACAGCCTCTACTGAGGGTGGGAATGAGTGAGGCCAAACCATTATAAGTTAGATGAGCACCAAGCATAAACGGTACATACACAATCACCATCATTCCCGCACATTGAACATTTATTAATGCCTCATCTATGACACTTGAATGATTAGGTGGCCTGTAGCATAGCCCTATGATTATGCTGTTGTAACTATTTGTCCCAACTTTTATCCACATGATTTCATTTTATTTACTATCTGGTCTGGATATTTCTTCAACACATAGTTGTTGTTTATGTACAGTGCCATACCTCTCCCTTTTCTACCTGTTCTGTTCCATTTGAATAACTTGTAATCATCAATAGATTTATTCCATGTGTCATCCATAGTCCACTACATCTCAGTAATGCCTACAATATCTATTTCCTCTGAGTATAATAGCGCCTCCAGCTCCCCAAACTTATTTTCGACTCCTTGCATTTGCTACTAGAAAACTCCTCCATTTCCTGATGATAGATTTATCCTTCTCTTCTTTTTGATTTGCATACTTGAACTTTAATGACAAGTTTCTGTTCTTGTCGTTAGGTTTTAATGGCAAATTAGAGATTTTTGTTACTGAGCTTGCCCCACCCCCCCCATCAATCAGTTTCAATAGCTAGTAAGATGTTTCTTCAGTTGTTACCTAATACCCTTGCCCCAGTTTATTATGGGGTAGTCCATCAACCCTGTATAAATCAGATGATTTCTGAAATGTGTCCCAGTTTCTCACAAATCTGAAACCTTGTTTAGGCAAACTTCTTAGACATGATTTTTTTCAGATTGCTCTAGTCCTTCTGACCATAGCTCTTGGAAATGGTAGAGTTTCAGATATGAATACCTTGCATCCTTTTTCTTTGAGAGACTTTCCTATATTTACATAATCAATTTTTATATCTTCTCCTGGAGTATATCCCATGTTGCATACACCTACATGAAATGCCATGGTTAGGTTTTTCACTAGTTCCATGAAGCAGTCTATCAAGGTTTTCCTTGACATCCTTAATCTTTGCCCCAGAAGACAACATAGTGTAGCCCTCTCCTTTCTCCCCCTAAAACTGTGGTACCAGTGTATCTTAACATAGTCACCAACGTCTGCCAAGTAATGTTCACTTGGTGCAGCTGGTGATGGTGTTAATGTTATTGTTTCATGTTGTTTCTCAGTTTCATTTCCCACTGACTCCACATTCCCATTAGCCACTACCTCCTCCTGACATCCAAGTAGCTAAAACCTAATTTCTAGTTTTATCATAATTGGCTGTCGAGCACCTTTCCTTTTCGTTCTTCTCCCTTCTACACGAAGTCCAGGATGCTCAGGTCTCATTTTTGCCATCTCCTTCATTCTCTGCACTGCTTCTCTTTCTTTTCTTCCACACTCTTAGACTATTATCAGCCACTTGTTCCATAGATATTATCTGACTGGCTTGACTTTTAATTATATTATCAACTGCAATGGATTCAAACGTGCTGTCCATAAATGTATTTAACTTGCAAATGCTTGCTGTTTCATTTCGTTTGTCTCAAAAGACACTTACTTCCTCCTCCTCCATTGATTTAATATAGTTGCATTTCATACAAGAGAATCCATTAATCACAGCTCCCTCTTTACCCCAGATGAACATGTATGCAATTTATGGGAATAATTTCTATTTTCTGTTCAACTATCTTAATACGCTTAGACAATAATGTGGATAATATAGTTTAATGGGCTGTTTAATTACTTCTTGAGTAATTAACTTAAAATGTCAGCTCTCAAAGGATGGGGCAAGCAACTGCCCATAATGTAGAAATACTTAAATAACTGCTATGAACACCTCAGATAGATGTATCTATGTCATAACAGTGAAAGCCTAAAGGCGATCGCTGTTATGCAGAAGTAAAGAGTTGCGAATTTATTTCAGCACTCTGACACAGCAAAAGGGCAGCATGGACTTAGTTTTTAATGTTTTCTGTGGGGGGCAGCTTCACCCCCTGCAGCCCCCTACTAAACGACTCTCAACTCCAGGGGGGTGCATGTCGAGGTGGGGTGAAAACACTTCAAAAAAAAAAGTTCTGGCTGGATGCAACAAAAACACACCAGCGACTGGATCCAAACCCAGTATCCTGTCAACTGATGCCGGCAACTCACCCACCACGCCTTGGGGTCAGCATGGCAACCAACCACAGCACCACCCCCCATATCCCTTGCTGTGTGCCTTCTCTCACCCTTCCCCATGTACATATAGCGACAGGATGTCGGCTATAATGTCCACCCCCCAGCCGGCTGCCATATCCCCTCTGAGCCATTCCTGCAATGCGCTGGGGAGCGGGTCGCTGTTATTGTTAGTGCCCTCTCCCCAGCGCCCTCCTCACGGACTACCAAATAGATACTTAGTTGTGTGTGCTTACATGAAAAGTTGATATGTTATAATAGCAAACACCCTAGATATGATAAATGAATCTACCCTGAGGAGTATGTGTAAAGTCAGTCTATTTAATTAGTTGTTTGAGGATTTAGAGATAATTTGATATATTTCAAATGTAGCAGGTCGGCCTCTGCTGAGCCTGTTTCTACTCATTGCTCGCCCTTCACTCACAGGGGTGATTGCTCAAATAGGAGCTACTGCCCTGGATGTGATCCAAACCAGTCAAGCACTGCTCCCAAAATTGCAAAAGACAGTCCAAAATGATAGATCTTCCAGGAATAAATCTTCACTATTGATGGAGGGCTGGAAGAAAAAGCATGCCTCTTTGCAGATGATGCAAAGATCTGCAACAGGGTTGATACACAATGGGGTGTAGAAAGGATGAGAAGGGACTTGGCAAGATTGGAGGAATGGTTAACAGTATGGCAGCTTAGAGTCAATGCAAAGAAATGCAAAGTAATGCACCTGGGAAACAAAACCCCAGGAGAAGAGTACACAATGGAGGGTGAGATACTGACAACAACAAAAATGGAAAGGGACCAGGGGATAGTCATATCAGATGACCTGAAGGTAGGCAAGCAATGTGAGAAGGCAGTAAGGAGGGCTGGGGGGATACTGGGATGCATAGGGAGAGGTATCACCAGTAGAAAACAGGAAATTGTCATCCCTCTGTACAGACAGTTGGTGAGACCCCATCTGGAGTACTGCGTGCAGTTCTGAAGATCCCATCTCCGCAAGGACATGGACAGGATGGAGGCAGTCCAGAGGACGGCAACTAAAATGGTGCAAGGTCTGCACCAGAAACCATACGAAGATAGAAACTAAAGAAGCTTAATATGTATACCTTGAGGAAAGGGGGGGGGCATGATGGAGACTTTAAAATAGCTCAAGGGAATCAACAAAGTCCAAGAGGGTATCATCTTTCAGAAAAAGAGATGTGCAAGAACAAGGGGGCACAATTTGAAGACAGGAGGGGGCACGACTCGGGCAATGTGAGGAAGTACTTTTTTTAACAAAGATGGTGGTGGATGCATAGAATGGTCTTCCTGAGGAGGTCGTAGGGTCAAAAACAGTGGGGGAATTTAAGAATGCATGGGACAGACATAAGACAATTCTAGTCGGGGGCAGGAGGAAGTGGTCTATTAGTAAAACTACGATCTGCAGCTTTTCCGATAGGTAGAGAAATAGGCAGACTGGGTAGGCCAAGTGGTCCTTATCTGCCATCAAAGTCTATGTTTCTATGTTTCTATTCACACTGATGGGTCTGTGCCGGAGGCACTAGGATCCTGCGGGAGCCAGAACCTTTCAGGAGGGCTGCCACTGAGGCAAGCTGTGCGCATGCACGGCACTGTGAGTGGCTCACGGTGCTAGGCTTACCTCGGCACCAGCCTCAACCACCTCAGTTCCTTTTTTTCCCACCATCGAGTGCACTTCAGGGACGATGTTGCTTGCCTACCAGGAGTCAGAACTTCACGTCTATACAACAGCCGCATTCAGTTCTTCTCAGTTTTCATTTTTAAAGCTAGAGTTTGTTATTTTTGTGTCACTTTAGTAATTTTATGTAAATATTTCTTCCAGTTTTCTCTCAGTACTACCGAGTCTTTGTTCAACAGTTGTGCACAATAACAGTAGGGAGTCTTTCAGGCAGGCTGCTCCAGAAGTGGGTCCGTGTCTAGTCCACTTTCCCATTGGGGAAGGGTTCTGACTATGGGCGGTCCTGTATTTAGCAGGAAGGGCAGTCCTCTGATGCACAAATGGGTGTGCCCATTCCCAATTCTGGTTGGGTTCTTGTCACCACTCGGTCTCGAGTTCTTCATCTTCCCTTCAGAAAGGGAAGAAACAATATCGCTCAAGGTCACATCTGGGAGGTCTGCCATGAGACCCTCTGCCTCCTGAAACCCTGTGCCCTCATCTGTGCCATCTGCATTGCCAGGGACCACTGATACTGGGGTACTGAGCTCTTAGGCTCAGAGTTCCCTCTGCCCTTAAGTGGGGACCCCAATGGGCAGTTCACCACTGGGCAGCTCCTTGGAGCAGTGGGCGCAGCATCAGGCTCAGGTGTCTCTGCTTGCAGATCCGGTCCCTGGCCCTTCGGTGGTTGGTGGCACTGGACCCATGGGCAGGTCCTCTCAAGTCAGGTAGTGTCTGGCTCCAGCAACAGCCTTCTGCCATTACTGGTGACTGTGCCACTGATTCCTGTGTCCCTGGCCACACCCCTGCCTTGTCTCACTTAGTTGGACTGTCCGGGTACCATTGCTGGCACTTTGGTGCTGGCTGGATCACTGGTGCTGGGCCTGGTTCTGGCATCAGTGCCAGTTTGGGTCTTTTGAGGCCTGACCTGGTGCCACTTTTAGTGCTGGTCCTGGTTATGGGTCAACATCATGTTGGTGCCAGGTAGCTGCGATCTCCTGGTGCTGGATTCAGCTCTCTCTAACCTTGGGGCCTGGTTAGGCACCAGTTCTAGTACTGGCCCTGGCACTTGGTCAGTTCTTGTTGATACTGAGTCAGCTCTAGGGGTTCCCACACTAGGGATCTTCTGGCACTGGCACAGTTCCTTTTCTGGTGCCGCCCCAGGCAGTGCTGGTTCCAGTGTCATGTTGACACCAGGTTGGTTCTGGGGATCTCGTGGCTCCACATTCAGTCCATTCCTGGTGCCACCCCTTATGGTGCTGACTCTGACACTGTGTCTCACTTTGTGTCAGTGCCATGTGTCTGGCACCATGTCCAGTGGTGGGACTGGTGCCATGTCCGGCGTAGTGTCCGGTGGCAGGTCTGGTGCCATGTCCGGCACCATGTCTTGTGCCAGGTCTGTCACTGTGTCCGGCACTGGTTCTGGTAATGTGTCCAGTGTTGTGTCCAATGCCAGATCTGGTGCCATGTCCAACATCATATCTGACACAGTGTCCAGTGCCAGGTCTGGTGCCGTGTCCAATGGTGGATCTGGTGCCGTGTCCGGCATCGTGTCCAGTGATGGGTGTGGTGCCGTGTCTGGCACTGGGTCTGTCACTGTCTGTCACTGGGTCTGGTACCATGTCCAGTGCTGGGTCTGATGCTGTGTCCCATGCTGGGTCTAGCACCATGCTCACACCCTGTTTGGTGCCGGGTCTGGCACCCTGTCTGGCACCCAGTCGGTGCTGGAGATTCTCAGCTTAGAAGCCCATCCATACTCCCCTACCTCCAGGGAGGATATAGAGGAAGAGTCCGACCCCCACCTCATCTTTTCTGAGGGTGGCAATGATGACTTCTTAGCCTGGTCTCTTCAGACCTAGGTCCTACTGCTGTGCCTCAGGACATGCTTCTTGTGGTTTGGTAGCTCCAAGGGTATTTGTACCTTTGTGTCTATTCCCTGTTGAGCTTGTTTAGTCCCTGTCAGAGATTTAAAAAAAAAAAAAAAAAAAGATTCTACTGACTGCCATAAACAGAATTTAGTCCAAGTAGGCACCAGATCTAGTTATTTCCCCAGAACTGGTTAGCTCCTTGAATATGCAGACCTCAAGGTCCTGCCCTTTGCACTCTCCTTAATGCTCTAAGTTCTTACAAGGTGCCTTGCACTACTCGCAGTGCACCTCAGAAAGTTAGGACTCCAGGCCAGACATTTGACTAATAGCCTGTTCATCATATTACATGAGCAAACAACGGAGAGCACACTCTTCTTTGTCTGCAATGAAGCAATGAGAGTATGGGAAAGGTGCCTGAAGTAGAGGATTTTTCTCCAGGCCGTTTATTTGCCAGGAGTCTGGAACACTCTGGCGGGCGAGCTCAGCCAATCAGAGATCCATCCTCATGAATGACTTTGTGAGATCGCTGTTCGATGAATGAGGGAACCCCAGATGTGAACCCATTTGCATCCCCACTGAATGCTGAACTGCCTCAATTCTGCTCCAGAAGGCCAGGGCATGGCATTTTCTATCAGAATGCATTTAGACTTCTATGGCAAAATCTTCTCCTGTATGCATTCTCTCCAGTCCCCCCAGTGCAGAGGGTATTGCTCAAGCTGGAGGCACATGGAAGCAAGATCATTTTGATCGTACCCTGCTGGCCTCGACACATGTGGTTTCCTCAGTTGAACAGACCATCAGTCAGCAGAGGAGTCTTCCACACAGGCTGGACATACTGGGCTAGATTTTTGAAAGTCTTAGATCGCCGCAAGCCCGATGATACGGCACATGGGGCTTGCAGTAATCTAATGGGATTTTCCATCCCATGAAGCAGTTGCCGCAAGTTAAACCAACTTTTCCTGGTCTAACTTATGGCACTTCCAGGAGCCTGTGTTACGGAGCTTGCACCAGATATGTGGCGTAAGCTGCTGTAACTTGTGAAAACTGTCGCAACCGTGCCCGAGATTGCAAAATTGAGTGCAGTTGCAGTGACAGGGTTGGCATGCTGCCAAAACAAAAGTATCATGGCACAGGGCTGGATGCAAGCCCTGCGCCATTCTTCCAAAATTTGGCCCTTTGACTCAGGGTCTTCTACTCCATCCCAACCTGCACTCACTTCAACTTTTGGCCTGGCTCCTGAAGAAATGGAAGTGAGCAGGTACAAGGCATCTCTGAGGGTCTCTGAAATACTTTTGACTGCCTATAACGTTCCACTAGGAAGGCTTACACAGCCAAATGGAAAAGGTGTTTCATCTGGTGCTGCAAAACCTGCATAGACTCCATTTGGTGCCTACCTGACTAGGCTCTGGAGTACTTGCTGGACCTTTCTGGTGCTGGTTTATAGTATTCCACAGTCAATGTCCACTTGTGTGTTATATCTTCATCCAATGAACCCACTGGTACCCTCTCCCTGGCTCAACTACCTCTCTTTAAGAGGTTTATTTAGGGTATTTTACACACAAGGCCTCTCACTTGGAAGCTGGTAGTTGTCAGAATTTTTTATTCTTTTTTGGTAACCGGGTAAGGCCCACTAGGCACAAGTGCCTGTTTTCAGCGGTGACCTGGGAGCACTGGGGTGGTTAAGTGACTTGCTTAGAGTCACACAGTATGCAAGTGGAGGTTGTGGGAATCAAACTCAGGTCTGCTGGATGTATCAAGCTCATTCACAGCTTATTACTCTAAGCACTAGGTTATACTGTCCGCCTGGAATCTGCCAGGAATACTGCCAAGAATATCAACCTTGTGTTGGACATGCTCACCCGCAAGCCCTTTCAGCCTCTTGTGACATGTGAGCTGAAGTTTTTACTTGGAAAGTAGCTTTTTAGGGACCATCTCTTCTGCTCGTAAAGTGTCTGAAATCCATGCCTTGGTCACAGATCCTCTCTGTACTGTTTCACACAGGGACAAGGTAGTGCTCCACATGCAATAAGTTCCTTCCTAAAGTGGCATCAGAGTTCCATTTCTGCCTCAATTGTAAGCTGTCTGCACCACTGCTATACCATGGTGCAGGTCATGCTGAAAGGTCGGGTACGCACCCACTCCACTACTGCAGTTGTCACATCCCTGACAGATTCACTCTGTGCCTGTTAGTGATATATTGCAGAGCTGTAACTTAGACCGTAGTGTGCACTTTTGTTACGCACTGTGTCCTGGATGTCCCTGGCAGGCAGTATGCAGCCTTTGGCAGGACTGTTCTGAATGGACTTCAGTCCTGAGTGAGCTCTTAACTCCTACCACCCTAGCCCAGGGGTTTGTACTGCCATCGCAATACTGTGTTTTCATGAACTGTAACTTGCTCTGATGAAAATGTGAAAATGTTAATGTAAATTATTTGTTCTTGTGTAATGTACTCTCCAGAGTCATACCTGAAAATAGGCACACTGTTGTCTAGTGTTCTTACTCGGTTACCAAAAAACAAATAAATAAATCATTCGAGCTTGGTACTCTGACCCATCAGTGTGAATCAATGGTGAAGATTCATTCCTGGAAGATGTGAAAATTAGGTACTCACCGTAATTCTTGCTCTTGTAGGAGTATCTTAACCATTGATTCACCTGCCCAGCTGCCATCCTCTGAGCTCACTCCAGTATGTTTATTGGTCTTCTCCCTTTGTTCAAAGCTTGTACTGTGAAGATACTGTATTATTCACATGTTGAGCATTCTTCTACAGGTCATCAGAGCTTCGTTATGCCCTTAGATTTGGCACATAATTACTAGTCCCCGAATCATGGAGTCTCCTATGATCAGAAGTTTTTTGGATTTCCTTTGTGCTTGAACAAATTAAAACTAAATAAAAACAAAGCTGGTACAACATGCAGAATACTCAGTGCTAAATTTCCAGAGGTAGAAGAAAATTAGAATTTTTTCTTCATTTTTTCTAATTTTGTTTATATACAAAACAGGAATATTTTCCTGGACGGTCCTTTGGTGCTCTGGCTCCAGAGACCCGTAATGCTGTGTGCTACAGAGCCAGGTGGTATAGTGCCTGCTCCAATATCAGTGTCAACCAAATGATTGTCGCACCGATAGGGGTGAACCATATTTTTATTCTCTGATAGTCCAGTGGTCCCACCGCCATTTCCCCAGCATCCCAACAGAAAACCTCGACACGCAGAGGTAGTTGGTCAGGAGGTTAACTTGAGTGGTTAGGAGAAACAAATCAGTGCCCCATCCTCTGCTCTCCAACACATTACCTCCAAAAACCATATAAACACTACAAACAGGTATCTGCCTCTATCTCTGAAATCAAATAAAGAGGCAGAAGACACTGCAGAACAGGACACTGCAGCACAGGAGCTAACACAACAATACTCACCCAAATCAGGAACCAAAACTAAACAAGCACAAAGAAACTAAAAACTTCTGATCATAGGAGACTCCATGATTGGGGAGTTGATACCCATCTCCAGCCAGGTGTGGTCAGATATCTCCCAGGTACATCAACATGGAGAGACACTGACCGCATTACTAAAATTGTTCACAAAGCAGGAGAAACTTTGATGTCCTAGTACACAAGGGACTTACGATCTCGCCAGTCGGTCAGTTGTGGAGACCAAGGAACACCTGACTAGGCTGGGTGACAAACTATCATCTATTTCGTTCCAGCTCTCCTTCTCTGAGATCCTGCCAGTCTGGGAGAAGGGAGCAGATGGACGGAAGGTCAGAAGGAGATAGGGAGGCCAAACCGTGGCTCAAGGACTGGTGCCAGGAAAAAGGACACAGATTTGTGAGACATGGCAACAGTTCTGGGGCAGTGAAAGTTCTTTAAATTTGATGGACTGCATCTGACTAAAGAGGGAGTCAGTGCATTGCAGGGCAGAAGTTTGACGTCTTTGCAGAATATTTAAACTAGCAATAGGGGAGAGGTGCAGCACCTACGTCGAATGGGAAGAACAACCCTCCCCTCAGCTAGTGGTCAAACAGGAATTCAGCGTGTTTGCCATTCATTTGCATCACACAGAAAGAAAAGGTTTGTCTCCCATACGATGCACAGGGGTAATGCCAAACTTCACCCAACAACTAACACACCAAAATCTGGCCACATGAAAATCATGTACATACAATGCTCACAGCCTGGGAAATAAGATCCCAGACCTGCAGGCAACAATGTCAGAGGCTAAACTGGACATAGTAGCAATTAGTGAGACGTGGTTTACCAGTAACCACACTTGGGAGACTTCAGTACCTGGATATGTATTGTTCAGAAGAGACCGAGGTGCAAAAGGGGAGGGTGGCCCTGCATGTTAATGAAAATACCAAAGCTATGAAATTAGACACATAAGAGCCAGAAGAACTGTGGTCACCCTGGAAACAGGTAATGGGACAGCCTATAAGAACTGGGTTGCCTACAGGCCCCAGACCAGAGGGAGGACATAGACACATTACTGTTAGAAGATATACAAAACATGACAGCTAAAGGGAGGTTCTGATAATGGGAGACTTCAACATGCCAGATACAGATTGGTCAATACCAGCAGGAACATCTGCCAGAACTAGACTCATAGTGGATTCCCTGCAGGAGGGCCTCAAACAACTGGTACAGCAACCACAAGAGACAGGCTATCCTAGATCTAGTACTGACTAACAAAGAAGGGATCACAGATCTCCAGGTAGAAGGTCACCTGGGGGCCAGTGACCATCACATGGTATGGTTCAATTTGGCTACTACATCTAAATCATCCCATTCCAAGGCAAAATATGGGACTTCAGAGGAGCTGACTTTGATAAGATGGCCAACAGAGTTAAGCTAGCTCTGGCAAAAGAAACACAGGTGAGGAGGTACAGGCAAAGTGGGCAAGCATTAAGGATACAATACTTGAAGCAACATCCCATTGTGTTAGACAGAAAAGGAAGTGCAAAAGAAGAAGAAACCACTTTGGTTCTCAAATATAGTAGCAGAAAAGGTCAGAGCCAAAAGGCTGGCCTTCAGAAAATATAAGGGAACACAGCGGATGAAGATAGGAGGCATACCAAACTGCCCTAAGGGAAGCAGGTAAGGCAGTAAGGCAGGCAAAGTCCCAAACTGAGGAAACACTAGCACGAACAGTAAAAAGAAGGTGACAAGACTTTCTATAGATACATTAGTGAAAGGAGAAAGTCCAGAGGGGGTATTGCTAAGCTTAATGGAGAAAAGGGAGCATGTGAGGAGGAGGACCCTGTAAAGGCATCTATCCTAAATAGATACTTTTGCTCAGTATTTCTGAAGAGAAGGTAGGGCAGGGCCCACAGCTCAGCATCATGGCCACAGGGGGGAGGGAGGTGAGCACTACTCCCTTCACAAAAGAAAGGGTCCTACAAGAGCTTGCTAAGCTCAGGGTGGATAAGGCAATGGGACCTGATGGCATACATCCCAGGGTACCTAAGGAGCTAAGGAGGAACTAGCAGAGCCATTAGCAGAATTGTTTAGTGAGTCTCTGAGCACAGGAGAGGTCCCAGAAGACTGGAGAAAGGCTCATGTGATCCCTCCACAAGAGTGGTAGCAGGGAAGGCGAGGAACTACAGACCGGTCAGTCTTACCTCAGTAGTGGGCAAGATTATGGAGGCACTCCTTAAGGAAAGGATAGTGCAACACCTGGAATCCATAGGGCACAGGATCCAAGACAGCATGGGTTTACAAAGGAAGGTCCTGTCAAACTAATCTCATAGATTTCTTTGACTGGGTAACAGAGTGGTGGACCAAGGGAGCAGTTGATGTCGCCTACCTTGACTTCAGCAAAGCTTTGACACTGTTCCACATAGAAGATTGATAAATAAGCTAGTAGGCCTTGGGTGGGCAGAAGTTGGTCAACTGGGTGGCAAACTGGTTGACTGGCAGAAAACAGAGAGGGTGGTAAATGGTGATACAGTCAGAAGAGATGCAAGTCACAAGTGGGTACTCAGGATCAGTCCTGGGGCCAGTCCCCTTCAACATCTTCATTAGTGACCTCGAGATGGACTAGAGGGTAAGGCTTGTCTGTTTGCAGATGACACCAAGATCTGCAACAGAGTAGATGATCCAGATGGGGTGGGCAGAATGAGAAGAGATCTGGATAAACTAGCAGAATGGTCAGAAGAGTGGCAACTGGATTTAATGCAAAGAAGTGCAAAATCATGCACATAGGGAAGAGAAACCCTGAGCCACTTATAGGCTGAGGGGAGTTACTAGCAGTCACAAAGGAAGAAAGACTTGGGCATCATCATCACTGATGACCTAAAATCATCCAAGCAGACCTCTAAAGCAGTAGGTAAGGCTAGGGGGTGTTAGGGTGTATTAGTAGGGTATCACAAGTCGAGAGGAGGTAATAATCCCTCTGTACAAGACATTGGTTAGGCTCCCATCTGGAGTACTGCGTGCAGTATTGGAGGCCACACTTCACAAGGACATTAACCAAATTGAGCAGTCCAGAGAAGGGCACCAAAATGGTGCAGGGACCGCATCAGAAGACATATGAGACAGATTAACGGAGCTCAATATGTATACCCTTGAGCAAAGGAGGGAGAGAGGTGATATGATCGCAGACATTTAAACACCTTAAGGGCATAAACAAGGTGAAAGAGTCTAACATGTTTAAATATAAGAAAATAGCAGGACAAGAGGACACAGCATGAGATTAGAGGGAGGCCGATTAAGGGGAAATGTGAGGAAATTCTTTTTCACAGAAAGGGTGGTAGATGCATGGAATGGCTTACCACAAGAAGTGGTGGCTATGAATACAGTGCAGGGCTCAAACAGGCATGGGATAGGCATAAGGAGCAATACAAATGACTATGAATAGATAGGTCACTGACAGAGCAAAGGCCGATGGCACATTTATAAGGTAGAAAAAGAAATGGGCAGACTGGATGGGCCTTGCGGTCCTTATCTGCCGTCAACTTCTATGTTTCTATGTTTCTAGTTAGGTTATGTTGCACCGACTCAGTAAAAAAGGAACTGAGGCAGTTGAGGGCTGGTGCTGAGGTAATCCTGGTGCCACAAGCCACTCTCACGGTGTTGTGCATGCTTGGCACCAGCCCTTTTGAAAAGTTCTTGCTCCCATGGGGTCCTAGTGCCTCTGGCACAGACCCATAAGTATGAACCCATGGCGAAGATATTCCTAGAAGATCAAGAATTACAGTGAGTACATAATTTTCATTTGTTCACTATCCACTGCCTCATACCACTCCTGGCAGCACTACTAAACGTGCACAAATTAAAACTAAATAAAAACAAAGCTGGTACAACATGCAGAATACTCAGTGCTAAATTTCCAGAGGTAGAAGAAAATTAGAATTTTTTCTTCATTTTTTCTAATTTTGTTTATATACAAAACAGGAATATTTTCCTGGACGGTCCTTTGGTGCTCTGGCTCCAGAGACCCGTAATGCCGTGTGCTACAGAGCCAGGTGGTATATTGCCTGCTCCAATATCAGTGTCAACCAAATGATTGTCGCACCGATAGGGGTGAACCATATTTTTATTCTCTGATAGTCCAGTGGTCCCTTCCCCCTTCCCTATACTCCGATTGCTGCTCTGATGTTGTTTTTTTGTAAGCCTGCAAAAAAAGAAAACTGTCCATCGACAATCAGCCCCCTTCCCCACCTCCCACTCAGCATCCACCATCCCACAGCCCCAGTTCACCCCTACACACACACAACACACACACACACACACACCTCCTCTCTCTCTCTCTCTCTCTCTCTCTCTCTCTCATCTGAACAGGTCCCTCGTTCGAGATCCACTCTCCAGTCGAAGACACGTCTTGCTGCTGGAACCAGAAACTGCAAAATGAGAAACTAATGTAAATGTGATTCAATGTATTTCAATGGGGGTTTCAACTTTTATGCATAACTTAGCCTGACCCAAAAGTTTCAACATGGCCTTTTGGGGACCCCACCTCATGAACAATATGACTGTCATTATGCAACTCCCACCTAAATGGTGATTTTGCAGTCTCTTGGCAAAATCACCTTTAGGCAGGATCTGAAATTTTTCCTGCCCTTGTTCATGAGGTGAGGTCATAAGAAGGCTATGTTAAAAATTTGGGGTTTAAATATGTAAAAATGGCAAAGTTATGACCATTTGTTATAATTTGGAAATGTTTAATATTTTGACACCAAATTGTCAGCATAGATATCTTATTACCCGACCTCATGTATGTCACAGCTGCCATTTTTCAAATCCTGGTCAAAATGTGTTTTTACACCTGTGGCACAGAATGGCATTGCAGTTGTGTGGAATTACATTTTGGCGGGGTTTCAAACATTTTCTGTGCCAGGTACATGAGGTGGGGTAATAAGATAGCTATGCTAACAATTTGTTTGCTGTTGTCCTATAAATAGAAGCACAGGTCCCTTCCACAGCGACATAAATGTACGCATCTATGGAGAAATGGGAGCATTTGGGCCTGTGCTCCCAAAGGGAAATGAGATGATTACTCTATCTCAAAAACTATAGATGGGTGGGGCCCTGCGCTGCCACTGGCAAATAAGGCTCTGATTACACTATCTCAAAAAGTAAGGAAATTCTTTACAAAAAACTACATTAATGCATCACTTAGGGTTAATGATAAAGCCAAAAAAGTAGGGAAATATTACATTACAGGGTTTTAAATAATTGATTAGCATTTTTTTCCTTGGGATAATACTAACTGTACAGAAAGTATTTATATAGGTTTTCTAGAAGTGTCATGTTTGTTAAACACAGTGAGGCGAGTGCTATGCATTTTCACAATGTTTTAGCACTTTTATGAGCAAACGCTAATCAATTTTTAGAGTTAAATAAAACCCTGCATTAGGGTTTCCAACCCTAAAACCCCTGCCCCACCCCTGAAGTAAATGAGGGGTGGAGTCTTCCTTGGGGTTATCAACCCTAACACCCACCCCATTGCAGTAACAGAAAAGCTGAGATATTATGGAGACAGATATGTGTTTCATGAGTCGATACAATGGGGTGAGCATTAGGGTTGACAACCCCAAGGGCTTTGGGTGTGTGTGTGTGTGTGTGTGTGTGTATATATATATATATATATATATATATATATATATACACACATACCCACATTTTTGCTCATTAATAACTTTGGCACTGTTTGATGAAATTACCTGAAATTTTGCATACCCGGTTTGGGTGGAAAATGTTTAAGGCTTGGCAAGTTTTGTGATGGTTGCTAATCTGGATTCTGAGATCCAGAATTTTAAAAAGCCTTTAAAAATTCACTCTTTGGCAGTTTTGCTTCATACCGGTGGAGCAAAAATGGCTTGGAGTATTGTTTCAGAACTTTCAGGGTAGAAGGGGCTTGGCCCAAGGGTGTGCCTTTCGAAGTTTCCTGAAAACACATCAATTGATTTTCAAGTTACAAGGTTTTGAAATTTGACTTCTGAGTATGCTCAGTAGGGTTTTTGAGATGATCCTCTGATAATAAAGACCAGTTTTACTTTTGCAACCCATTTTACTTTTGGGAAAAAAATGTGTTTTGCTTTCACAAGGAATTTTTTTTCACCATTATGGGTTTGAGCTTTAGTAACTTTGACGTCATTCAATGAAATTACATGAAATTTTGCATGCATGGCCAATGTTCTTATGATTTGGCAAGTTTTGTGACAAGCTGCTGATCCAGATTCTGAGAATCACAAAGTGTAAAAGTAAGGATAAATTTCTTTTTTGGCCTTTTGTTGCATGCATCTAGATCAAAACTGGTTTGGAACTTTGTTCTGGTGTTTTCAGGGTAGAAGCAGCTTGGCCAAGGAATTGCCTTTTGAAGATTTTGTGAAAAAATATTAATTGGTTCTTGAGTTATAAGGTTTTTAAAAATGTGGCTTCTGAGCACAGGATGAGTAGGCACTTTAATGTTAAACCTTGATTTTTGCACCTTGATAGCATTGGTGTTCTTTGACCAAATTGCATGAAATGTTGCATGCACAGTCTAGATGCCAAGTTCTTAAGACATGGGAAGTTTCATGATTGCTGCTCATCCAGATTTAAAGATCTGAAAATTTAGAAATCCTGTAAAAAACTGCACCTTTTTATTGTTTTGTTTTTTTTGTTTGGTTTTGTTTTGTGTGTGTGTGTGTTGTTTTTTGGGTTTTTTTTTGCTCTCCTGTGGAGCAAAGTCAGTTTTGATTGCTGCCATCTTGTTTTTTTCCTTTTTGTCAACCATTTTTTCTAGAAACACATAAAAATAATGCCTTTTTGAAAAACAAACACTTGAACCTAGGTAAACTGTGCCAGCTTAACTAGATTCTGGGGTTTGACAGATGAAAATGATCCACAAACAAGTTTCTGGGCACCATGAAATTGTTAGGTTGCCAGTCTGGCTAAGAGTGCGATTTTTGTGTTGTGAGCAGATAATTTTATTTTTGCAAGAAACTGCGAACAAAGAATCATGCAAACAAAGAATTCTTAAGACATAAAAACGTGCGAACAAATAATTTTTTTTTTGTGACATAAAAAGTTGGACTTTGTACCTCAAATCAACTGTTACTCATAACTCAGTTGTTTTTAACATTGTTTCAACTAATTTTCAACCATCTTGAGGCTGTTAAACGAACACTGTGTGTGACAACTGTCTCTTCCACCACAGAATGTAAAAGTGCATGCAAAGACTTATTTATCTGCAACATAAAAAAATTCTGAACAAAGAATTCTTTGTTTGTGACATAAAAAGTTTGGTCTGTGTACCCCAAATCAACTGTTACTCAAAATGCAGTCTTTTTGTAACATTTGTTTCACCAAATTTTCAGCAATCTTATTTTTTAAGGCCCTTAGACAAACACAGTGGGTGAGAACTCACTTCCACCTCAAAGTGCGTTTTTATGTTTTAACACCATGAAAACCATTTTAAAGGTCAGATTGCAAGTCTGTCTCTCTTGTGGATGTTGCAGAAGCTTAAAATGTAAGTTCTGAGAATGTAGGACCTAAATACTGTAAAATGGGATGTGCGCTGTGGTAAAATTCTGCTGGTGTGCATGTAATGCTGGACTACAGGAACTGCAGAGGGCCCTTTGTGCTGTTCACAAATTCTGAGGATGCACGTGGTAAGGGATTTGCATGGGGACCAAACCATACTATGCAAATTCTGTATGCACAGAACATCCCATACATGCATTAAGCCAACATATGTAAGGCTGTTGTCTGGTATTTGTGTAGGGGGCCCTATGCAAATTGCACACCCACTTATGGGTGGACATGAGCAGGGTTGTGCTTCTGAACCCAGATGTGGGTTGGACTTTGGGTATTGTAGATCCCAGGTACACACATAACATTTAGGATAATTTTGTAAAAATAGTGCTGGGCATGGTAGAGATAGAGATTATTCAATCTTTGTACATATGGGCACACTACAGGAAGGGGCAAAGCCACGTCAGCGTATTGCGGTATTTGCAGTGTGATCTCCTAGTGGCCAGTACCCCCCTATTACAAAATGCCAGCTGCACCAATACAATTCTAGGAATTTACAAATACTGAGGTATGGAAACTATTAAATGTATAATTTTACTGCAGGGGGGGTTGGGGTACTGGAGCACCAAACTGTTCTGATCCTGTAATTAAGCTTCCCGGTAGTTCTTCTTTAAGTAATTTGACCACTATAGATGTCTGACTGACTAGTCTAGTTCCCCGGTTCATTCTTTCCCCTACTCTTGTGCAGGAGGACTACATCCTCTGCCCTCCAGTCTGGTTGGCACAGATTCTGTTTCCAGTGAGCAATTGAAGAGGTCTACCAGTGGAGTAGGCAGCTCTTGCCACATTTTTTTAGTACTCTAGGGTGCATCCCACCTGAGACCATTGATTTGTCAATCTTCAGAGTGCTTAGAACCTCAGCACCCTTTCCTAAATTATCGACTCCATATTAAATTTGACCCAACCTGTCCTTTTGACCTCGAGACCACATTCACTCCCTCTTTATTATATTTATTTATTTAGTTAGTTTTTGTTTACCGGGTAGGTGCACTAGCTATAGCAATGACTATTTTCATGTCCCTTGCCATCACCTGAAAATGTGCTGTCCCACTCAGAGTGACCTCCTGATCAAACTTCATAAACAAATATGTTTAAAGCTGGTCTCTTCTGTCTGTATGTTTTAATCTTAATATAAACAACAATGCTTTTGCACTGAGTTTTTGTCTTTGAAAATAATGACCCCCTTTGGGTTTAACACGACCCTAAAATTTGTATCTTTTAACAGACTGACTTCAAGTTTGGGTTGATATAGTAGTCTGGTTCATCCCTGCACCCACAAATAAAAAGCTTTAATTTAATAGTCTGATACAAAATGGCACTCATGTGAGACCCTCCAGGAACACCTTTCATGTCAAGCCTAAAACTGTGATCTTCATCAAGAACTGATTGGATAAGAATTCAATTTTTAAAACAATCAAGTTTTCTCTGGCCTTAAAGGGACACTGTCAAACCTTTATGCATCATATTTTTTTCTAGTCGAATAGCTATATTTTATGATTGCTTGCCTTCTCCAGAATTCATTAATGTTGCTGGTTGTCCTTTCTCAGCAGAACTAAAATGTATGATAATGATGTAGTTATTCCCAACCTTGTTTTGTTTTAAATACTTAATCTACTCTTATTGTATACTTCCGAAGCATTAGGGGCACCCCAAACCATGCAGTTGATCATGATGCAATAGCCTTCTCTCCTCCCATTACATTATGAATGGCTAGACTGTGTTTGGGGTGTTGAAAAGTAAGGGAAACATGCAATGGAAGTTGACCAAGGACTGTAAGCAAGCAAGTTTCTGTACAGTAATACCAGTATTGTGGGCAGTCTGTTTTTTCACTTTTAAAGAGAAAAAAGGCATCGGAATCAAGCTACCATCTACATCAGCAAATTCTACAGAATGTAAGCAACCACAAACTGTGAGGCTGATTCTAGAAACACCCCTATGCATGTTGCAAATTGTGACATGTGAGGGGTGCAGTTGTGCCAAAGACCCTGTGCCAGATTCTGTAAGGGGCAGGATCCCTGTGGCTAAGTCCCATGACTTGTGACAATCCGACAGGTACACCAAATGGAGAGCGTACCTGAAGGGGTTTCACAAGCCTGCGGCATTGACTGAGGTGGGGTGCAAGCAACCCCCCATGCCCCGAACCCCCGCAGTAAAATGCCCAACGGGGCAAGTATGGCCCAATTTCCCCATAGTAAAATACCCCACAGGGCAGTTGGTGCACCTCCATGCTCCAATCACCTGCTGTGAAAGTGTCCCACAGGGCAATTAGTGCCTCCATGCCCCAATCACCCACATTAAATGCCCACGAATATCGTTACACCCCCATGCCTCGATCCCATACCCCAGTTTACCTGAACTTGTAATATCCATAATCTTTGGTAGTCTAGTGGCCTCCAACTCCCCAGCCAGCAGTACCAGTCCAACCCCACATATGTCCCAGCCAGCATTGCTTCACAGCCCACCTCTCACCACCATGGCCAGTCATGGACTGAGCTCCTCAATGAGCGCGTACTGTTAATAGTATGTGGTCACTGACTGACAGCTGCTGTCAGTCACTGAGCGCATGCTATTTACAGTACATGCTTACTGAAGAGCTCAATCGGTGTCTGGTTGTGGTAGTGAGAGGTGTACTGGGCCAGTCGTTGGCTGGAAGTGGGTGTGGGGGGATGGGCTGGACTGGCATTGCTGGGTGGGGGAGTGGGGGGCCACTAGACTACCAGGGATTACGGGTTTTTCCATGTGGACCACGTATTTACAGTTCAAGCAGACTGGGGTATGGTAATTGGGACAAGAGGGGTGAACTAGCCCTGCGGGGAAGTTTGACAATGGGTGATTGGGGTGGGGGGTGCAGTAATTGCCCTGCAGGGCATTTACACTGTGGGGCATTGGGGCATGGGGGGGCTGCTCTGTGGGACATTTCACCAAACATGATTTTGGGGTTTGGGGACATGGGGGGTTCCCAAAGCCCTGCCAGGCTTATTCCACTACTTGGGGAATTGGGACTGGCTACACATTATGCAACCCCCGGTGGACGTAAAGTGCACTTACACCAGCTATTAGGTGGTATAACTGTACTCGGGTGGATGTTCTCCAGGGGTTGTTCAAGAATAGCAAGATCGTGGACTTGGAGGCTGCTCTTCTAGAATAGGGTGCAACTGCTGCCGTAAACCCCCTAGCACCATGTCACAGGGGGTTTATGGCATAAACTGGAGATGGAAGTCCACTTTGGCGCAAGCAGCCTGCGACATGTTGCAGGCTGCTTTGCAGAATACCGAATGTCGCAACTCCTGGCGTAAACTGCTACTTGCACCATTTTATTTTGGGCACAATTCAGTTTATGCCAGGCATAACCCTTTGAGAATCTGGCCCTTTTTTTAATAAGGACAATGTGAGGCCTAAGGGGGTTGACGGTGTCCCTCTAAGCAATAGTTATATGACTTACAAAAACAAGCAAGTAGTGTGTGTAGAGTAGCTTTACTGTGTTGTACAACACTAGATTATAATCCTGTCTTCTAACTTTATTTGAAATTTGAAAAGGCAGCTACAGCACCTAATGTAAATTTTGAGTATGTGCATCTTATACAACTAAGGTGTTTTCTTCTCTTTTTATGTTCATTAGGTAACGCAACCCTGTGCTCTGGCTGCATGAAGATCATACCTGGATTTTGGCTTCTAGCTCTTTTTTCCTTTCTGTTATTCATCAAATAAGTGACCAAGTTCTGCTCTCTATAAAACTGTACACATCAAAAATGAGTGTGGAATTCTTGTAGCACACATAGTGTTTGTGATTTATTATTGCTGTCATATAATATAGTGATTAATGTTAGGAAACAGAAGGGATCAGCATCTCCTGATCATCAAAATGTAGACTGACAATAAATGGTGTTTCTTTTTATAGTTAATTGAACAGTCAGAGTTTTACAGCTATAGAAGCAACGTGAATCACAACAATGAAGACTGTTCGACTGTCAGTTAGATGTCAAATGATGTGACCGAGCTGGGATTTGAACCCACTAATTTACCTCCAGGTGCTCTTACCAGGTGACAAAGATGTGACCAGCAAAACGTTATTGTTAACCAGCTGGTCTTGTTGCTCAGATAGAAGCACTAGAGCATTAGAGAATTAGTTTAAGTTATTCTCATATGCTGAATGTTTTCTTTGAATGCATTCTCTTGAGGTGGCAAAAGCCAACAGCAATAAAGAATTTATTTTTTAAAAATAATCATAATGCACACGCTCTGGTCCCAGCATCAGACGCTGCATCTGAAAGCGCAATGTACAAACAAAACAAACCTATAGTGCTGAAAGAATATTTCTTATTCATAGTTTTTCTATGTCATTTTGAGTGTGTTGCTTGGCCTTGAAATGTCTTTTCCATTCTTAATTACATTAGCTTATGAACTCACAATGCTTTGTTTGTCAGAGGTGCATCCAATGATAGGTTGGAATGGTTCAGGTAGTAAAATAGGATGATAATGAGATACTGTAAGTCTTTTTCTACTGTCAGCTTTCTATGTTTCTGTTTTGTGGCATTACATTTGATAGTGTGGAATTGTGAGGTCACAGGGTAGACATTATCAATCAGAAACATGGACAGCAGGAGAAAGAATACATGTGTGAGTACACATTTAGGATGAACAGAGTATATCTTCCAGGCATATTTGTGGGTTTTTCCCCAATGCCAAAGAGTTAAAGGGGGGGGACCGGTGGCTAAAGAAAGGAGGGGTGGGTCCTTTAAGTGATATTGGCAGGTAGTTTATAAGTTAGCTTAAGGAGATTTTATCATCCGGAGATGTACTACATTTACATATGTTCTTCGCGGGGGGGGCAGCTTTCCAGACCTAATGAGGTTCTTGACAGCTACACAGTATAAAGGTTCAGGTACTACTTACTTGCATTTTCTGTCTCTTTGTGTAAATGACAGGTAATTTCAAGGGCAAATTTTAATGGGCTTGAGAACAAAGCAAAAATTAACCACATCTTTTCTGAAGTGAAATAGCAAAAACTGATATCCTCTTTATACAGCAGACTTGCATGACCAGGGAGGAATCCTTCCTGCTGAACTCCAGCTGGAGAGGTACACTGTTATCTACCATGTTTGCTACCAAAGCACATGAGGCAGCCTTTTGGTTTAGGACAAGACTTCAGAGTAAATTTCTTTCTAGTACTCTGGGCCCTTAGGGCAGATATATCATAGCTTCAATACCAGTGGGAGGGATGCTACTGACCCTAGTGGAGGTCTGTACTCCTAAGGTGGAGGACTCACATTTTCCATCGGCTTTCTCTTCTGTTGGCTAATGACCCCTCCCCTCCCCTCTGGTGTGGGGGGGTGACATGAACGCCATGTGGGATTCTGTATTTGACAGGTCAAATGTCCACGTCAGGTCACAGGGGAAGGAAGGAGAAGCTCTGGAAACAAAAGTGCATACCCTTTTGGAGGTATGGAGGTTAAAACACCTCCCAGCAGCGGAATACTCAATTTCCCCCATGCTCATGACTCTGACAGGAGGCTGGATGTGTTTTTATTTCTGTCTTATCAATTATATAGTAGAGTAGGGGAACTAGAACGTACCTCCCTTCTTTATTCTGATCATGTACCATTAATCTTGTCCAAGCAGGGCCAGAGTCCGTCACCAAAAGCTGCTAGTTGGAGACGAGATCTGTGGCTGACGGTGGACACCCACTACATTCAGAACATGGAGCATCAAATACAGAACTACTTGCAGTTCAGTCCCAGGGAGGACAACTCTGTGGGGATAAGATGGGAGGCCATTAAGGCTTTTGTAAGGGGCCAAACTATCTCATTTGCAGCACACACGAAGAGGGAGAAGGAGGTAAGGGAACTGGACTTAGAAAAGGCCATAGCTGTACTGGAAAAAAGGAACACATTGAACACCCATCCCCAGTTCCCTTTCACAAGTTAAAAAAACACAAAACTAAAAATACAACTTTATTTGTCATCCTTTGCCATAACAGTGAGAGCTACTATTAACACAGGCAACGTCCTACACTGAGGGTGTCAGGTGTGACAGATTCCTAGCCAAGCAGATAAAAAAACAAGGCCAGTGAGAAGGTTATGGCTTCCATGGGTACTCCAGAAACTTACTTTGAGGGCATACCTATACCCCAGGTTAACAGGCAGGATAAGGCAGTTCTGAAGAGTCTTTTGACGATGGAGGTATAATCCGCCCTTAGGGCGATGACTTCAGGGACTGCCCCTGGGCCAGATGGTATCCCAAACAAGTTTCATAAAGTGCTTCAATACAGTTTAAAAGGAAACTTTATATGATATGATCACAGACAGCCTGGCCACGGACTGCCCGTCATGACCTCTTTCCCTCTGCAAGCATCCTGCTAGTTGGCAGGCAGGACACTTGCAGATCTTTGATAGTCTGCACGGTGTTGGAGCTGAGAGGACTAGAGACATGAAGAGTGAAGATAATACAAAAAGAAAGAAAATGGCAGGTGTCTTTAGAGAGGACATCAGTGCGCATTGCCATATGGGACAGTAACTGCAGGCCTGCCGAAGAGGAGCAAAACCTCAAAACACTGGCTGTGGTTTGTTTAAGAAGCACTGATACCATGTGGATTTAAAATAAATACAAAATCAAATATTACACTGTGGTGAGTGAGTCTATTCTCCCCATGGCTATGCAATGATAACAGTCCTTCCTATACCTGGAAAAGACCCCACCCTTTGTTCTTGTAATCCTTGTGGGCTTTGTAAAGGGTTAGCGCTCTAAACACAGCATCAGATGGCTCTTAAATGATATGTGGAGAAGGTCTAGAGCCAAAAATGCTAACTTAGGTCCATCAGTCTTAAATGTGGAAAAGATCTTAGACCACATACATGTAGAATAGCCTTTTAGTCTTGCCACTCTCAGATGCTTCAATTTTGAGCCCTAATTCATCTTGTGGATCCAGACCCTTTACAACAGTCCCAAGGTGCAAGTTTTTGCCAATACACTATCTTGACCCCCTTTGCCATGTCCAGAAGCCCTCACGAGGGATGTCCCTCATACCACTGTCGTGTGTATTAATGGCTGAGCCCCTGGCCGTGGCAGTCCATGATAATCCAGAGCTTCAGGGTCTGCAAGTTAGACAAGTGTCACATCATATCTTTATTTGCGAATGGCATCTTTTTGTACTTGTCCAACCCAACAGAGGCAGTTCCCATTCTGATGTAAAAATTTAGGGAATACAGTCCCATGTCAGTGCCCAAAATTAGGGAGTGTGTGAACTTGCATATATGAACAAAAATAAGGGTGAACCTATCTGTGCAGGTGACAATGTGATAACTCCCTCCTCCTAAATTAAATACTATGGGGTATATCTAACAAATCAGATTTCACTTTTAGGGAAGAACAGTTATGATCCCCTGTACCATAAGATGGCCCCTGACTGTGAAAGATGGAAGTCCCTCCCATCAACCCTTACAGGCAGGGTTCATACAGTCAAAATGTGCCTACTCCCCAGGCTCTTATATTTATTTCAGGTCCTCCCAATCATAGAAACACAGCCAATGATAGCAGAAACTGACCAGAGGTCCATCCAGTCTGCCCAAGTTCCCTATTATCCCTGGAACCTACTGTTCCTCCAGGGTACTGTTCACCCAGTTTAGTACTGTTCAGAATACTATTGACATACTTTAAACTACTGCATGCCTTAATGACCTTGTTCCTTTGGAGGGGTGACCTGCATTAAACACAGTATTTTGCATCAAAGTTTTGACGGGGAGGGTGCCTTGCACTGTTTAACATTACACTGTATTGTATGGCAGCCCAGCTAACATTCTTGAAGGGCATAACTACAGGGGAACCAGAAAACCCAGTCTGGTTACCCATGCAGAAAGATGATCTAGGGATCCCCCCTGCTCTCCCATGTACTTTCTCCTGTGCTTTCTAAAATAACTGCGTTGCAGTTGCAGTTGCAATGGAGTTACATGCAACAAATGTGTAACTACAGTGTAATTACCTCTGTTACATGTAATTAATGATTACCAACTCTGCAGTTACATTGAAACTGACACTTAAAATAAGGTGTGACCAAAATGTGCATCAAGAAAATAGCGAATTCCTTCATGTCTACCTCTGCCCAGGCTTAGATCAAGAAACTGGTCCAATCGACTGCCGATTAGTCATTTCCCCATAGGCAGCACTACTAGCAGGGCTTTGGGGATCCACTGGGTCACCACTGCCCATCATGATGGGCCTCCAAACTTGGGAGTGCCAGAGTATCAACATAGCAGGCCACCTCTATGAGAATGGATTCCATCACTCATTCTCATAACTGAAGTCCTAATATAACTTAATCACCCAATCTTAGCTGGCCCAGTGGTGTGGAGGGCTAAGACATCATGCCTTACCTCCTAACATGCCGGCGACCCGTGTTTGCGATGTGAGCAGGTCATCGGGGGTCGGCCGGGGGGGGAGAGGATCGAGCATCCAGGAGACAGCTCTCCTCTCCTGGGGAGGGTGTGGAACAGAGACTGGCACATGCCTGACACCTAGTGGAGGCTAGATTTTGGCACGCCATGTCTGGCAATGTAGGGCTTGGAGGCGGAGCAGCCGACCGGCATGCTGCATGCGGATGCACATGCAGCTTGGCCATAGTCAGCAGTGTACGCTCCCCTCCACAGAAAAGCAGAAAATGGTCCCAGGTCGAGTAGCATGAATGGCCATCCTCCTCAGGCACCACCCCTGAGAAGGCACTTCCCCGAACTGGATCCGGTAATGACAGGTTGAGTTGTGAGCTCCCCACCACCCTGCCATGGAGGGGAAGCTGTGGGGGAAGAAGGGAAGGGAAGGAAAGCCTGACATCGGGGAACAGGGATGGGAGGACAGCAAAGATAGAGGGCCAACTAGGACCAAGGGGAGAAACGAGATAATGTAAAAAAAAAAAATAATCACCCAGTCTTTCTTTTTCTACTTACAAGTTCAGAACAGACTGGAGAATTCAAAAGACTTGATCCAGAATGCCTCAGTGCCCTCCCCTGTAGAACTGGTCATTCTGTGTCAACCCCGGGTGGTAAACCCCTCTCTGTCATATATCATATGCTACTGCATTTGACTTGGTCTATCATGTAATATTGTTGAAACGATTAGGGTCTGTGGAAGTGAGTGATGATATAAACTGCTGGTTTAGATCATATCTGGAGAATAGGTTACAATATGTAGCAATAGACCACTGTGCTTTATTAATAGGGAAACTACATAGGGGAGTGCCATAAGGCTCAATTTTGGGACCCCCTTTTATTTGTAGTTTATATAAATAACCTTTTAAACTGTATAAATACTATCATTATACTTCATGCAGATGACACTGTGATAACATTGATCAAAAAAGAACAAGACATGGTGACAGGATTGCAAAAAGACTTTTTCCTTGGAACAGTGGTGTAGGGATTCAAGACTAGTAATGAGACAGAAAAAGATGCAGATTATGGTCTTGTACCACCAGAGTAGTAAGGTAAAAAATGCTCAGGAAGTCATTATTACAGCTGTAGATGGAATACAAATCAAAAGTACAAATGAATATAAGTACTCAGGGGTTCTTATTGATAAACGTAAATTTAACTTGTATATAATAACAGCTATTAAAAAGTAAATGCTAGGTTGGGAACCTTGCATAGGAATGCATATACATAATTTCACTGTCATTTTCATGTTTTATTTTTAACCAGGAGTTGGACTGGGCACAGCCCTTTTTCAGCCACACCTGACACTGGGCAACAGACAGGAATTACAACCAAATATATACAAGTATAAGTACATGCAATACAATAACTTCACATACAGTTACACACAGTTCCATTGTTTGAAGATAAAAATAACCCTTTCCTAAAGTGCATTGAGTTGTGTGCTCCCTTTGTCAGATGGGTGTATTCATTCAGTAGAAAGGGTGCATACCAAGAGAAAGCCTTCCTGGTCATCTGCAACTTAAATCTCAGGACAACATAGTCCTGGACCCCACTACTTCTTGTTATTCGTTCCCCTTTTACTGGAACCAGTGCCCCAGAAAGCACCACAGGATCATTGGCTCTTAATACCCTAAATGCAAAATTCCAAAACTGATATCTAATTCTCTTTTCTGGTGACAGTGCTCCCAGTTTCTTATAAAGCACACAGTGGTGCGTACGTTTTGGCACCTGGAATGCAAACCTGCAGTTATTATTAAAGTCTTGTACTTTGACTCAAACACCCCATTACTATTAAAAAACATTATGCTTCCATATTCCAGTATGAGCATCAAAACCTGCTTAGCTTTGTCTATACGAGCTTCTTCAGTCAGTGAATTTATGTTCCTCTATAAATAACCTATTTTTTGGTCGAGTCTCTTTCCTGTTTTTTCAATGTGTGGAACTAGGCTAAAGCAAGGGTCCAGCAATGTGTGAAAAAAGCAAGAAATACCATAGCTTGTCAACTAATTCTCCCACTACTGGAATTAGGGAGTTTAATATATAAACACAGAAGTAGACAGCTACTGAATAAATTAGACCTGACATATAATAAATTAGCAAGATTTCTTTTATGTTGTCCAGTGGATAAGCACCATTGTCAGATGCTAAGGGAATTGCAGTGAGATTCCTCGTCATTGAGACAGGACAAACAGAATACGCTAATAGCATTCAAAATAGTTAAGGGTCTTGTTGGAGGAGTTACTTTTGAACTGAATCATGCTGAGACATCAAAGTACCAGATGAGAGAGAAGAGCAAGAGAGGTTTGAAAGTGACAGCGACTAAAACAAATGGGCGCTATTCACAAAAGAGGGTAAAATACATGCCAAGGGTGCATACCCCACCTGCGCAGCTCTGCATCTGCAGACAAGTGCGCACCACATGGTATTCGCAAATACCAGCCACCTGTCCACGGGCCTGCCCCCTCCTCCATGGCGTAGCCACATGTTGCTGGATTGGGGTGGTGTGGGGGTGGAGTGCAGGACCCAGACAGGCATCCAATCGGATCCCTGCCCTGGGACCCAGAATGGATTCCTTATGCACCCCTGCAGGGGCACACGGAAAGGCATGTAACTCTACAAACAGCAAGAGGCACTGACTTTACCCAGTAGTGGTGTCGGTACACACATGTCCGTGGTGAGCGCCAGTGTAGACATCAGTAGTGCATCCCCATATGAGTATACGGAGCCTCCCAAAACCTGACCCCCTTGGAACGTAACAGCTAACCTTCGCAGGTGGTCTAGCAAACCCCTCCCATCCTCAATCCCCTTGTCATATAGGATCAAACCCTCCCTGATTGCTAGTGAACCCCCCCATGTGTTCCCGATCCCATTGTCAGATAAAAGTAACCCTTCTCTGGTGGTCTAGCAAGCTGCCCATCCCCCACCCCAACAGGTCTTGTACTGCCACCCCGCTCCCCCCATCCTATCCCCAAGTGTCCAGTGGTCCCTTCATCCCCAATCTCCTGTAGTGTGATATCTATTAGTCCATGGTGGTCTAGTGGACCCCCTTCCTCTCCCCGACCCCCCTCGCAGTCCGACATTGAACCGCTTCCCTGGTGGTCGAGTGGATCCTCCCTCCCTATCCCTGATCCCCTCACAGTCTGGCATGGTCCTGCTTCCCCGATGGTTTAGTGGACTGCCACCCCAACAGGTGTTGTCCCACCACTCTGTGTTCCCTTCTTATCCTCGAGCGGGCATCTGGCATGGCTCCTCCACCACAGCCGCCACTGACTGCTCGCCAGTAATGAGCACGCACAGTACAATCAGCTGTTACAGCACATGCTCATAGTGACAGCTTAATCTGTGGCCAGCCATGGTGGAGAGCTGAGGGCTGTGCCAGTCACCGGCTGAGGGATAGGAAGGGGGGCAGGGTGGTGGGGAGACACCTGTTGGGCTGGGGGTCCACTGAACTACCAGGGAAGTGGGTCTATGTCAGAGTACAGGGGATTGGGGATAGGGAGGGGATCCACTAGACCATCAGAGAAAGAGAGTCAGTACTATACAAGGGGATCAAGGTTAGGGTGGGGGACCATTGGGGTGCCTGTGGAACTGCCCCTGTTTGTACAATCCTGGCTGGTGTGACAGCCATGGTGCTTGGTGTGTGCAAGGTGGGCTGGCTGCATAATTCAGTTACGCCAGAGTTCCTGCTGACATATTTCAAGCACCCCAGTGTATGGCATTCTGCATGATTCTGTGCTTTTGTGAGTTGCTCGGTGTGCGGGCATGCCCTTGACACACCTCCAGCCTGCTCATGACGCATAGCTGCCTGCACAGCTGGAGGATCCAGTGCACATCTGGCTTGCGCGCAGCTTTGTGAATGCCACCAGGGATCTGTGGGACCCCAGCTGTGTGACTTTCATCATGCATAGGGTTGCCTATGCACCCAAGATATGTGACATGTAGGCATAGGGAACAGGGCCCAGTCTCAGCAAAATAACATTAAATTATTAGCTTCTATTAATAATTTGGAACTCTCTGAATTCAGCAACTCAAAAAATAACTAACCTTTCAGCTTTCAAAGAAAATATTAATTTAGAAATAGTAGAATATTGCACATGCTTTGATGCTTAAAGGCATGGGGAGGGAGGAAGTCAACTGGAGTGTATGAGTTTGCGTGGTTGTTTGGAAATCCATACACTGGAAAAAGTGGTTGTGCTGCAGTAGTTATGCCACAGCACTAAACAAAACTGCAGTTTGAGAGAGTCGGTGTGAGCAGAGGCAGTCAATGGAGAGGCAGAAATTTCCATTGCTACTGGTAATTTGGTAGTTGGAACAGTGAGAAATGTGTGGACAGAGAGTGATGACACTCTATGGGGGAGGATGGTCAGACAAGCTGTGTAGAGTGAGGCTGTAAAAGATGGGAGAGAGCGGACAAAATTGGGCACAGCCGAGCAGTGTAGAAAACAGCATTAAGTTTCTTTTCTTTTTCTTCAAAGACTGTCATCAGGTACTTCTTTCTGTATGGTTTCCCATACACTATGCAGAATAAGCTATGGTCGACCATACATTCCAAGGCTGTGTTTTAACTTTGGGGTTGCCATGACAAAAGGGACCTCTTGAGCTTGGCTCTCAGGGTCACTCTGTCATTACGGCAACCTCTTGGGGAAACACAGCCTTGTTGTGTATGGTTGTCCATACATTATTTTATGTGTTGTGCATTTGTATTCATTCCATGAGTTAAAATTACAGCTGGCAAGAGTGGTGGTTATACCTGATGGTCACAATCCTCTGACAGTCAATTGAAATCTATATGTTGTATAATACTGTTTATTCTGAAGTATGTATGCATTTTAACATTTATATTGTCTGCTAAAGTAATTGTGTTTATATGTAAGTAACTTGCAATGTCAAAATACAGCACAACCTTGTAAATAGGTCCTTTGGGATCTAAGCGTTTTTATCCTGTGTAACAGTAAACCTTTTTACTACTACTACTAGAGAGGAGGTTGGATGAACACAGCATATCCAGGATGGATTGCTAGTGGACCTGAGTGAGGCCCCATTCACAAACCAGCAAAAGAAGGATGCTACTGACTTTGTCTATAAATGCTTAGAAATAACAGACTTAGACAAATGCAGTACAGTTTCCTGATGCGCACATACCACACCCCTGGTAAGGTGCAACATTATAACCTCTCAGGGTCAAATCTTTGCTCTAAATACAGGGCAATGAAAAGTTCTCTACTCGGCTATATTATATCTAAAAGTGGCCCCTTTAGGGCCTAAGTGGGGCAGATAATGAGCAAGGTGCTAAAGAGGAGGTGAATATAGTGCCCACTCAGATCCTACCGGGCATTGGACCTAATTTTTAAGATTCCACTGTTGGCAACTGCACCATATGGACTTTGGCCCTAGCAGCCATCATGAGATCTGCAGGCCAACACTGGATGGGCAGAGGCTTCTACAACTGTTGACTGGAGAACCACTCTCCTCTCCTATATGAAAATTGGAGTAATCTGGTATGCCACCCATCAAAATAAGAGGCTACATTATCTTTAGGGGGGGGTCTCTTGAGCAGGCTATACAACATGGTGTGTTTCTGCATTAATATTAGTACTGGGAGGAGACGGCACTAGCACATTAATGGCTGGAGCCTCCCCCCCCCCCGTTAAGAGAATGAAACTCATTCACTTTCCCCACACACCTTGTCACTCTAGTCTCTGATGACCGCATCCAATTTTAATCGGTGAGAGAGGATGGGAGTCCCGGGTTATGTTGAATTTTCCAGCACATCTAATGGCCCCCAAAGGGAAGGCTATCTGTTATATTCCTTGGCAGGGACAGTGGCTACTCATTATTCATATAAATGTATACCATTGCCTGTACCTACCTGTATGTATGTAACAGTTAATAGATTTATGTCTGCAACAAGTAGTGTCTGGAAAGTATTTACTTGTACTAACTGCAAGTTTCTCTAATAAAGATATTTTACGAACAAAGATGAGCGTTTTATAGAAATAAAATGCCCTTTTTTAAAGTTTGTTTTAATTTATCATTGGCTTTTTAAACCAGTCAATATTGCTTTTTGTAGAGTTGTATAACATAAACAGTTGTATGCAGTTTGCTTAACCCTTGCCCAGTTATTGGTCCAGCACTTCAAAAATGCTCTTTGGGAACTAATGTGAGAATAAAGGCCATTTTTTTACAAGTGTCAGAAAAATATTGCTTCTATTACAGGATCTTAATTAAGCAGGCATTTGGCAAAGAGTTCAAACGAAAAGATCTGCATTCTGTTGGGATTTGCACTGATATGTATGTACTTATTTATGTATTGATTCATTTATTCAAATTTTCATAAGATGGTGTGATAGCCCCATGAGATACAGTATCTTGTTTTTGCAGTAATCCTTTAGTTACAGTACAGCAGGGTAAAAAAAGGGCACAGTTTACAGTGTAATATGTATAAAATAATAGGTAACTGCACAGCAAAGCTGTGTTTCCATCAAGGAGTTATGGTGGCATGGCGGTCCCTATTATGTCAACAGAACCCTGCGATAGAAACACAGCCTTGACTGCACCTTTGCTTGAATATAATTTAATTACTGGTCAGCATTTTTTATATATGGATAAATATGGTCTTGTCCCCCATTTACAACTGCCCAATCGATATTTTGCATTATAACTGGGCAGTTGTAATCACTCACTGTCAATCAAGCTTGTGCTACACTCTGCACGAGCTCACCAAACTGTCCCCAGTAATGGGAACAGAGTGCCTCACAGAAAAATCAGTCACACCAATAAATGTTTTAGTACTGAAGTACAAAAATCATAATAAGAGTCATTCTGCCCCCAAAAAAAATGGAATGGCATTTCGATGCAACAGCCCTTGGAAACTGGGAAGACTTTGTGACAGAACAAGAGAAAAGAAACACTATAAGGAAAACAGCAAACAACATAAAGTTGTTTAAAACTTTTCTGTTAGAAACAGGGGAGTCCCCAAAAATGCTAGCTGGCCCATTGGTGCTGAGGGTTGAGGCGCTGGATGTCACCCCTCACACCACGTCGGTGACCCGGGTTCGGGAACGGACTCGGGACGCCGGGGGTCGGCACAGGAAGGAGAGGATTGAGCATCCGGAAGACTCCTCTCCTCTCCTGGAGGGGATCGGGGAGTTTGTCTTGCTCTGTAGTGGCCCCCAGTGGAGAGCAGGAGCAATGCAGAGTGGTGCTGCAGAGTGGTGCTGCACAGGGGCCGAGAAAACCAAGGAAAAATATGATCTCGACCAATCGATTGGCCGGCCTGATCCTCGCCACCATGGAGCACCCGAACAACTGGGACCGACCTCAGCAGCACCCAGGGCCAAGAAAAAAAGTAAGCCACAAGGTACATCCTCTCTGGAAGGAGAGGACCCGTCTGATGAAGGGATATGTCTGGTTACCCTGTAGACTTGCTGCAATGTGAGGCAGGAGTTGTTGATGGGTGTTCTTGGGGGAGGAGAGAGTGTCCCTGGTGGCCCGAAGAAGAGGCGGTAGAGAGGAGGTGGATAAAGAAATAATGCAAAAAAAAAAAAAATGCTGGCCAGTAATTAAATAAAATAAAACATGGGTTAGTGTGTGTAACCAGAATCTTATACTCACCCTTGGTGTGGGATGCTTTTATAAACCCCTCAAGCTTCGCTCTTGGGGTTTATTTAGTATCTCACTCCTCAGGTGTGTGTCAGATTCTGGTTACACACATCCACCCATGTATTATTCTATATTTTATACAGTATATAGCTAATAGGTTTACAGCAATACATGGTAACTTCACAGTGGCAGCATTCCATAACTTACAAACTTGCCATTTTCTTGTTTATTTAGAAACAATCCTCCTGCCCCATACCCAGCTGTTTACTACCCACCCAGTGCCAAGAGTTGTATGTTTTAATTTATGTGTCTCTAAATGCAGTTCCAGTTGAAGAAAACTCCTACACCAGTGCGACAATCCTTACATATTAAGCACTCCTATTTGGATGAGCATCACAGAAATGGAAGTGCTCAAGTGAGCAATAAGATACAATTAGGTGTTAGTTTTGCTGGTTTACCACACTCCAAGGGGCCTTGTAAGACACCAAGCCGCAGGACAGATGTCTTCAGCCCTGAAAGTGTGGTAAAACCAGCACAGCCAATGTCCCAAAGTGTCTTATTGCACTTATAAAATGGGCCCATAGGCAATTTTTAAAAAATGAACAATCTAAAAGTTTTTAAAGCCACAAAAAATGTATAAAATATTGATAGAGAAAATGTAAAATAGTCCCTCCACAGGTGGCTATCATCTGTCAGTCATCTGTCTTTCTACACATTCAATATGCTGTGTGATTGTTTACCATGGAATTCAAGAATTCAAAACTCTTCAGTATTCCAGTAATAGAATGCTACCTCCACCCCACCCCCTACACACATGAAATAGTCACATGGAATACATGAATTCAAAATTCTGCAGCGTTCCACTGGCATACACACAAACACATGCCCAGGCTTCACATGGAGCCAGAACCTCAATTTCATCTGTTGCAGGGCAAGGAGCAAGGAGTTCTCTAGCAAACTGGTAAGACTAGGATGGGGATTTGTCTCAGTCATGAAAGAAACACCAGCAATGGAAACTCCGAATAACACTTGATTTTTAAATTTATGTGTGTAAGGAGAGGCTCATACTGTAGGTGTAAAAAAAAAAAAAAAACTTTCAGTTCTTTACTTATTTTGTTTATTTCAATCAACTTTTAGTTTTAGGGTCCAGTTGAAGGTTTTTATATATGAGTAAAGATGACAGCCATGTTTGTAATGGAAATCAGGAAGGAGTGAAATGACTCATGAATTCTGTATGTGAGTTGCTCAAATTCCAAAGCCCGCTGCCTGAACTTGTTCAAACCTTGTGCAGTTGTGAAGAATTAAGATACGACTCTCAGAACTTGTTTTGCCTGTCAGGAAGCAGGAAATTTCCAACCTCAGTTGTTAGAGGGGTAGAACTGGGGGAGGAAGGGGAAAGGGAGGTAAGTTGCCTGCCCGGCACCAAGGCTTGGAGGGACAGGAAACGAATCCTCAGGATCGTGGGAGCAGCGGCAAGGGGACAGGAACTGGATGTCATTATCCACCTAGGGATGAATGACCTGGCTGAGAGTGGGATTAGAGCAGTGCAAAAGGAGTTTGTGGAGTTGGGGAGGGGTCTTAGACAAGTAGCACACACGGAACTTTCTCAGAAGTGCTACCTGTCTATGGCATGGATGAGGCTAGGGCACTCTGCACCATGGGATTCAATGACTGGTTGAAAAGCTGGTGCAGAGTTCAGGGATTTGGCTTCATTGGGGACTGGGACTTCACCTGGAAGGATGCAGGCCTATACAGGCACGATGGTCTGCATCTATCCTGGAGGGGAACCAGTATCCTAGGTGATAGGTTGAAATGCTTCAGTGGCAAGCATTTAAACTAGCCAAAGGGGGAGGCACTGAAGCGAAGAAGGAAAATCCTACCCCCCCAAAAAAAATCAGGGTAATTACTAATTAGTGATGTAAACACCAAAATAGAGCAGTCAATAAGAAGAAGGGCAGGGGTAAATGGAGAAAAAGACAAAGGCAGTAGGGGCAGGGATGGGGCAAAAAGAAATAAAGCCATAAAAAAAATGGAGGGTAATGAGTACCAATACCCGTAGTCTTGGTAAAAAGCTCCCTGAAATAGTGGCCTTGATGGAAGAGGGATGCCTGGATATTGTGGCAGTCACATAAACATGGTACACAGAGAACCATGACTGGGATGTCAACATACCAGGGTACACAATCTGGAGGGACAGAGAGGGAAGAAGAGGAGGAGGAGTAGCTCTCTATGTAAGGGAAGGGATAAAAGCAACAGAACTAAAGGGTAAACCGGGAGGAGAGGAGAGGAGAGGAGGCACTGTGGGTCACCCTGGAGTTTGGAAATGGCTCCACAATCCGCACAGGGGTTGTATACAGACCCCCATCTCAGGGGGAGGAAATGGACAATGAAATGATAGAAGGCATCCTTGGGATGGCAGAGAAAGGGGAGATATTGCTGATGGGGGACCTGAATATGCCAGATGTTGACTGGAGCACCTTTGCTGCAGCCACATCCAAGAGCAAGGCCATTCTTGATGCCCTACAGGGGGCATGCCTCAGACAGCTAGGTTTGGAATCCACTCAGGGAGAGCAATCTTAGACCTGGTACTCTCAAATGGGGATGGAGAGAGGATCTCTGATCTTTAAGTGGGTAGCTATCTGGGAACAAGCGACCACCAAACAGTGTGGTTCACGATAAACTTAGCTGTAGAGTCAAGCCACACAAAAGTGAAGGTACTGGACTTCAGGAGGGCTGATTTTGTCAAAATGGGAGAGTGTCTCAGAAAAGCACTAGCAAACAGGCAAGAAGGTGGGGTGGAGCAACAATGGGGAAACATCAAAACCGCCATCACAGAGGCAACAAGTCTTTGTGTGAAGCAAATAAATAAATCAAAATGAAAGAAAAAACCACTATGGTTCTCAAAAAAAGTAGCGGGAAGGTAAGGGAAAAAAAGATAGCATTCAGGAAGTATAAGGAAACACAGAAGGAGCAGGACAGAGAACTGTACCAGTTAAAGCAGAAGGAAGCGGGTAAGGCAGTCAGAATAGCAAAGGCCCAAACCGAGGAAAAGATAGCCAACTCGGTTAAGAAGGGGGATAAAACCTTTTATAGGTACATTAGGGAGCAAAGAAAGACTATGACAGGGATACTGAGGCTGAACAAAGAGGAAGGTGGTTGGGCAGAGAGCGACAGTGAAAAAGCAGGGATACTAAATGAATACTTCTGCTCAGTATTCACAATGGAAAAGCAGGGAATCCGGTCAATAGAAGCACTCTGGATAGGGGGGTTGATATTAGTCCTTTCACAGAAAAAAGGGTTTTGAAAGAACTCTTAAAATTGAAGGTGGCTAAAGCAATGGTGCCTGATGGGATTTACCCCAGAATTTTAAAAGAACTAAGGGAAAAACTAGTAACACCACTGACTACCCTTTTTAATAAATCATGGGAGGATGGGGTGGTACCTGAGGACTGGAGGAAGGTGGATGTGATTCCCCTTCACAAAAGTGGGAGCAAGACAGAGGCAGGAAACTACAGACATGTCAGTTTGACCTCAGTGGTAGGGAAAATGATGGAATCACTTCCGAAGGAAAGAATTGTTGAGTACCTAGAGACCAGTGGGGCACAGGACCCAAGGCAGCATGGATTCACATCAGGAAGGTCGTGTCAGACAAATCTAATTGATTTCTTTGACTGGGTGACCAAAGCAGTAGACCAGGGAGGGGCTGTGGACATGGCCTACCTAGACTTTAGCAAAGCATTTGACACAGTCCCACACAAAAGATTAATAAACAAATTAGCCAGCCTGGGAGTGGGTCCTAGGGTGGTAGCCTGGGTAAAACACTGGTTGGATGGCAGGACACAGCGGGTAATAGTAAATGGAGTCCACAGTAAAAAAAAGGAGGGTTACTAGTGGGGTACCGCAGGGTTCAGTACTGGGGCCGGTCCTCTTTAATGTCTTTATAAGTGACATTGCAGAGGGACTGGAAGGGAAGGTATGTCTCTTTGCAGATGACACAAAGATCTGCAACAGGGTTGATACACAAGGTGGGGTGGAAAGGATAAAAAGGGACTTGGCAAGGTTGGAGGAATGGTCAGATGTATGGGAGCTTAGATTCAATGCAAAAAAGGGCAAAGTAGTGCACCTGAGAAACAAAAACCCAGGGGAAGAGTACACAATGGAGGGTGAGATACTGACAACAACAAAAATGGAAAGGGACCTGGGGGTAGTCATATCAGATGACCTAAAGGTGGGCCAGCAATGTGAGAAGGCAGTAAGGAAGGCTGGGGGGATACTGGGATGCACACGGAGAGGCATCACCAGTAGAAAACAAGAAGTTGTTGGCCCTCTGTACAGACTGTTAGTAAGACCACATTTGGAGTACTGTGTACAGTTCTGGAGACCCCATCTCCACAAAGACATAAACAGGGTGGAGGCTGTCCAGAGGAGGGCAACCAAAATGATGCAGGGTCTGCATCAGAAGACATATGAAGAAAGACTAAAGGAACTAAAGATGTATAGCCTTGAGGAAAGGAGGGAGAGGGGGGACGTGATAGACACTTTCAATACCTCAAGGGAATCAAAGTCCAAGAGGGTAGCACCTTTCAGAAAAAGAGATGTGCAAAAACAAGGGGGCACAATTTGAAGATAGAGTGGGGACGGCTCAGAGGTAATGTGAGGAAGTATTTCTTCAGAGAGGGTTGTGGATACATGGAACAGCCTTCCTGAGGAGGTCATAGAGTCAAAAACAGTGGGGGAATTCAAGAATGCATGGGACAGACATAAGGCAATTCTAGTGGGGGGTAGGAGGAGGTAAGCTGTTGGTTAACTAGGATCTGCAGCTTATCCGTTGGGTAGAGAAATGGGCAGACTAGGTGGGCCAAGCGGTCCTTATCTGCCATCAAATTCTATGTTTCTGTGTATGTTTCTATGTAACCTGTTTTATAATATGTGAGGATGATTGCCCAGCACTGGTGTTTTCTACAATCGAAATTGCAATAGAGAGTTACCCAAATTTAGACTTACAACTCTGGCCACTTTAACACTAGGTGGTTAGGTGCAGGACAGGTTTATTTTTATGGCTGAACAGCCAGAGCTATACAACATATTGCCAACAAGAGCAGAGGGAGCAGGGCAGTCAGGAACATGAACTGACACGTTATCTTTTACTTGCACAGTGGGATCTCATCACATCATTAGTATGCATGAGAACCTTATTTTTCTGTGTTTGTGTTTGCCTCCCACCCATCTTCCTCCTACCAGATCTACTTTATCAATAATCTATGGTTGTGGCACTTTGTTCTGTTTTCTGTGCCACCTCTGCAGCTGGAAGAATGCTGCTGACTACAAACAATATTTAACATAGCTGTGGCAAGTGTCAGTAACTGAAGAACAATTCTATCAACTAAGGTGGAGCTGACATAGCAGAAACATTATTGTACTGCCATAGTATGAACTGCGAGAACAGACAAATGGTGTAGAAAATTAGACGTGCAATTAGTCATGCTGATAACGGCTTCAATTTATGGTATGTGGGTATGCAAAGAGTGCCACTGTAAGCTGAAACCCAACCTATTCCACTGCTGCCTCTATCCATCCCTCACAGCAAAAAACTAGTTTAGCTAGTTAAAGCTGTGAATGCACCATTTATCACCAAGGAATTCTACACTGAATTTACAACTATTGCAAGGTTGGTCAGTTAGAGCTGTGATTGCAGCATGTCAGATCCTGTCAAGGAACTGTACCACTACAACACCATAAGACAAGTAATTACACTGCTTTGCAGCAGAATAAATGAAAAATACCACATATGTTGTATTTGTCACCTTGCACATTTTTTAAAAGAAGCAGAGCAAAACACAATTTATCTTGTTGCAAAACACAGTACCAATTCCTGATGCCTCATAAGCTTTGCACTCACACTTAGAGTTACTCCAGCTTGCGCAGGGTAACAGTGAGTAAATGCCTCTGGTGGGATTTGAACTGGAACTTGCTTTTTCCCCAAGCCTGTGATCTAACCACCAGACACCAATACCATCCCTCTATCATGTTTTGAGTCTGTTTATTGAAGCTTAAATCGGACAGTATTGGAAATGGCAGGAGACCCTGGGGAAACTCACTTCCGGGAGTGAAATTAAAAGCCTGACTCAGCTCCAGGAGTAAAATGAGAAGGACTGCTTCATGCAAAATGCACACTCTAAGGCATAGGACTAAGTAAAGTGTGAAAATACAACATAATGAAGAAACATATCCTCAGATTCTTGTTAGATATGTTCAATACTGCATCAAAGATGATGGGTTCCCTCACTGAATTCTTTCTATTTCCAACACTGAAAGCAGATGTCTTGTTAGTGGTCCACTGGGCATGGCCAAAACTGGAAAAGGTGAACATTGCTGTTCTAACCCCTCCAAGGGAAAAAGTCAGCGGGGTGCCAACCACAGCATAGCTGTAATGCTGTGCTATAGATTATGTAGGAAGCTATGCCATTGCATACCAGCTGCTTGACCCTCCCCCATTTCAAGTAGTTCCCAGAAGGTAGCTGAATCCATACCCCATAAACATTTCCCTGTTGTCCAGTAAATGTGGGGATTTTTATGTCTCAATTATGCAACAAGTAAATTACAACTAAGCCACACATTATTCTATATTCTTTATCAGGCTAATGCATTAGCAGTTGCATTGGCTCTGACCAAAACTTGTTTAAATACAACAGGAAGTTTTGTGCAGTCACTGAGCTGTTGAGCAGGGACGAGGGGAAGCAGCTGCAGGCTTTCACATTCCTCTAACATGTACTAACTATATATTTATTTATGTATTTATTTAAACACATTTTACCAGGTAGAAAACAGAGCCCAGGAGTCTTGTTTTATATTGCAACTGGGGGGAAGGGGAGAACAGGATAGTCATGGAGCAGAATACAGTTGCATATATACTCAAATACAGCTACAATGCAAAGTGAAAAGTAGTGGTTACATTAAGAACCCACTGTTTAAATACAGTGCAAAGTGCATACAGCACAGTACAGTGCAAGTAGCCTTGAAATACCGTAGCATTGAGACCTTCATAGAAATGGGCAGTGAAATTACATCAAGTCCCTTGACTGACTGATGGGACACATACAAGCCGCATGGTGCATGCACTCCTGAAATACAGTAGCAGGTCTACGTCAGTTGTGAGAAATATGTCTGGGGCTTGACATCAAAGAGGAGTGATGAGCCTTGATTAATATCTTGCATAAGAAGTAGGTAGGCAATGTGGCGATACTGGCAGGAAGGCTGTTCCATGTGGAGGGGAGCATGTAGGTAATGCAGGCTTGCCGTAGATCGCACCTGCAGCTAGAGTTTGCAATCAGCAGCCATCCTCAGACCTGAGGGAGTAGGTGAGGTTTGTTGCCAGGGTAAAAAGGTCTGAATGGCAGCTCGGGAGTTTGATAGACCCGTACCTAGCACCCACTAGTGCTACGTGCAGCAGCTGCCTTGTTGAGGGAGGCACCCACCTGAGTTCATTGTACCTGGTGCAGTGGTGTATTGGGGGGGTCAAGCCAGAATGAATCTACACAGGGCATTGAAGGAGGAGATGAGTTTTGCCAGGGTGGAGGAGTTAGCACTGGCATAAACAGTGACTTACCAGGACAGCACTGAAATAGTTTGAGTCCTTCCTTTCTGGCAGATCACAGCACGTTGTGATGGGTACTTTCTCATTGTGACTGGCTGCAATCTGCTGTGAGGTTTCCCAGGGTTGAATTCTGTCCCTCATGTTGTTCGCAGTGTACAGTGCACCCTCTATTATCCACCCACTTTGCTACAAAACAAAAGTTGGTAGATAACTGAGAGTGGTGGATAATCAAGGTTGGTGAATAATGGGGGCAATAGCAAAATTAGAAATTGGTACAAGACAAAAATGGGCGGATAACAGAGGGTGGCAGATAATAGAGGGGCGGATAATAGAGGCAGTACTATATAATATATATATATATATATTATATACATATAATATATACATACTGTATATGCTGCTGTTAGGAAGGGCCATCAGACAGTATGGTGTGAGTTTTCACTGCTACGCATGATACTCATCTGTACTTGTTGTTTACTTCAGATAGGCAGGAGACAGTCGTGCTGGGACAATGCCTGAAACAAATTTCCTACTGGATGGTCTCTAGCTGGCTTAATCTCAATCCAACCAAGACGGAGTTGATGTTGGTGGAACCTCATCTTCAAGGGTCAGCTGGAAGTCTGAGTACAGTCAGTTTACCATCCTGGAATGGGTCACTGTGGACTCTCGGCTAACACTAGAACATCAGGTGTCAACCATGGTACACAGTGGATTTTTCCAGTTAACGAATATCTCCCAGATTAAATCCTATCTTGGGCAAGAGGATTTTGTGACCTTAATACATGCTTTCATGACCTTGAGGCTGGACTACTGCAGCACTCTTTACCTAGGGCTGTCTGGGGGGGGGTTGGTGCACCATCTGCAGCAGGTGTGGAATGCCACACCAGGTTCATATAAGGTGTGTCATTCAGGGCTCGTATCTCTCCTGTGCTTTAGCAGCTGCACTGGCTCCCAATTAAGTGGCGCACCACTTTCAAGATTGCTTTAACATAGAAAGCCCTACATGGAGCGGGCACTGCCTATCTGAAAGACTGCTTGTCTGGTATACACCTGGCCACTTTTTCTGCTCCACCGAGGAATTACTGTTGGTCCTCCTGAGGTCACACCTTAAGCAATCTGTGGATAGAGCATTTCTCGTGGCATCTTTAACTATATGGAACTCTCTGGCTTCCTAGTTGAGGAGTTCTATCTTGGTGGAGGTGTTTAAAAGGGGACTGAACAGTTATCTGTTTAACCAAGTTTTGGGGCTGATATTTATTATTATTGAGTAGAACCTCCACTTTTTAGACCTAGTTATGACTGTATTTATTTAACATGTATTATTAATTCTGTGGGTACTGTTGTGTACTATGTATATGTTAATGACAGTTGAATGACTCAGTTTGAGCACATGTGAAATAAGTGACTGTGAAAGTTTAGCGAGGAGCGGTTAGAGTGACTGTTAGAGGAGAAGAACTGCAACTGAAATATAGAGCGACTGCTAGAAAGAGCTGTAGGAAACTGATCGTATTAGAGAGGTAGTTTAGCCAGGCAGTTCCCAGCTGGCCATTTGGTTTAGTGGTGGGAGGCTATACCTACAGTGAGGGAGGACCTGGGTTTGGAGCTGGCTATGGGTGGGTAGAAAATGTTGTTGTTTCCTTGTGTTCGCACTTGGTAAATTTTTTTTTCTGTTACCTGTTTCCTGGATTTGTGCTCCACTGTTCCCTGCTCTCCTGCATGTGGTCCCCACGTTCTGATGCCTTCAGTCCGTCCGGCCCCGAATATCCCCCTCCTGAGTTGTCTCCTGTACCCTAGTGTCAGGCTCCCCCTGGAGTTTGTTATAATAGTAAAGGGTTACCCCCTGCAGCCACATAAAAAGTGTAGTCAGTATTGCACCTGGAGCATGTGTTGAGGACCATCGCTGATTTTGGATCCGCTGTTGTGTACAGTCACCATTTCTGTTTTTGGCGATGTGTACTTGCCGATGTGTCTGTCACTATTTTTCCTTTGCTTTTATCGCATGGAATTAAGACCTAGGCACTTGTTTGTGGATGTGGAGTCTAGGCATTCATCTTGGCAGGAGCATAGGTTCAGTGAGGCTGGGGAGGAGCTTATCCAGTGATTAGATCTGAAAAACATGGAGACTGTAGAGACAGTTTTCATTTGATTCATAACTAATCAATTGTCCTGGAACCATTTTTGTGCTGCATAGAAGTCTTGTTGCATTGGTTTCTTGATGAAAGGGACAGTGGAGCTGGAAGCATAGATAATCGTATCATCAGCATACATTTGAATGCTACAGAAGGAGAGTGTTAATATGAGGACATTGATGAAAACTGTGAAGAGCAGTGGACCTATGACAGAGCCTTGGGGCACCCGAAGGGTGGCTGAGGGAATGTGGTTCCACATAGCTCGACAGACTGGGAGAGAGTTGTTAAATGAGATCAGAACCAGGTTAAAGATGTACAGGCTACACCTGAGTCTTCAAGCTTGTCCAGTAGAAGGTTGTGGTCCACAGTGTCGAAAGCCTTGGCTAAGTCAATAAAAATGGCCACTGTGCCCATGCCTTTTTCCATGCTTAAGTGAATGTGGTCAGTGACTCTGAGGAGGGAGGTGGAGGAGGACTGGTTGGAAAGAAATTTGGACTGATTAGGGGTCAGGAAGCCAGATTTGAGTAGAAATTGGACAACTGCCTGCTCACCAGCCTCTCGAGAACTTTGGAGAAGATGGGTAGGAGAGATATTGGGTGATAGCTGGATGGGGATGGTGTGTCTGCAGGGCCACCTTTGTGAATAGGAATAATCAGGGCATGATTATAGTTACAGGGGAAGGAGCTGGCTATGAGGGGGCCAGTTCAAGATATGGGCAATAGATGCGGCTACTGTGGTGGCAGCAATGTTGAGAAATTTGGGGGAATGCCATCATTGCCACATCTGGAGGAAGTGTTAAGCACTGAGAGTACCTTTTAGACATCTTCAGCTGGGATCATCCCCAGACACGGAATTTGCCAGCTGGAGGGGAATGGTGCTGGTGGGTGGATCAGGATCAGTGGATTATACACCTCAGAACTTAAAGTGAAGTACTTTTTAGTCTTTGGTAACCAGATAAGGCCCACCAGGCACAAGTGCCTGTTTTCAGGGGTGACCTGGGAACACTGGGCAGTTAATTGACTTGCTCAGAGTCGCACAGTATGCAAGTGGAGGTTGTGAGAATCAAACTCCGGTCTGTTCTGCTGGATGTAACAAGCTCATTCACAGCTCGTTACTCTAACTTCTAGGCTATACAGCCAAATATAGCGGGTAAGGTGTTTACAGCCAGGATTTTCTGAGGGTGACACATCAGCACCCAGTCTATTGTGCTGTGGTTAGAATTCCTGGGGTTAAAGGGTGAGGGTGATTACCTAGCTCAGGTTCAGTGCTCTGATTTTGGAATGTAGATTGGAGGGGGGTCCAGTGCCAGTCATCCAGTTAATATTGAAGTTGCTGAGTAAGATGTGTTCTCATTGTGTAGAGGGTCCAGCACCTTTTGAGTAATACCTGTGACACCATCAAGAGGGGACCCAGGGGAGCAGTAGGCTTCTGTGATAACAATCAGAATGGAATGTGGTCTGAAAAGGACCCCTGACATGATCTCATGGGACTTAAGGGTGGCTTTCTGAAAGGGGAAGCACCAAGATATCTCTTCAGCGAGAATGCTGACCTCCCCCACAGCGGCTGTTTTCTGTGTGGGGGGGCTGGGCCCCCCACACACCCCCATGTGGGGGGCTCTGCCCCTTCACCCACTGGACTCTAGGATTCCAACTCCAGGTCGGAGTTGGTCTGGGGAGGGACCGGAACACTGAGGGAAGGTAAAACACAGAAAAAGGACCATTACTGTGAATGTCGCCGTAATGGTCTTTTTCTGTGTTTCGCCGTCTGGGTGTTGACCGCAAGAGGTGATATGCCTGAAAGGAGATGTTAAAATTGTGGTGGCAGGCAGAGTATATGAGGATCCTGCCTCCTCAATTGGAGTTGTCTTCCGTGTGGGAGAGGTAACCTGGGATGTCTATGGTTGAGGAGATGGTTCAGGGAAAGCACCAGGTTTCAGTTAGTATAAAGAAGTCTAGACTATTCAGTGAGACCCAGGTTTTTACTAGGTCATATATTTAGGGAGGATGCTCCTGAGGTTTGTGTGGAACATTTTGAGACCCTTGGGTGGTGGGAAAGAAACTATCACTAATGTGGTACAGCAGGGGTTGGGAGGTAAAGGTAAAGGAAAAGAAGCAGGCATTCAAAAGGTACAAAATGATACAGAAGGAAGAGGACAGGGAAAATTATCAGGAAAAACAAAGGAAGGCAGGGAAGGCAGTGAAGAGAGCTAAAGCACAAATGGAGGAACACACTGCTAAACCAACAAAAAAGGGGGATAAAACATTCTTTAGGTACATAAGTGAAAAAAAGAAAAGCAAGACAAGGATAGTAAGACTAAAAGGGAAAGGGTGGGGGAGTGTGGAAGAGGACCAGAAGAAAGCTGACATACAGTACTGAATGAGTACTTTGTTCACAAAGGAATGGGTAGGTGACGGGCCACAGATAGAGGAGAAGGGCATTAGGGAAGGGAGGAGGAGGGAGGGAGGGAGGTAGACACTAGCCCCTTTATGGAGGAAAGAGTCCTCAGGAATCTAGCACCTAAAAATAGACAAGGCAATGGGGCCAGATGGTGTTCATCCCAGGATACTGTAGAAACTAAGGGAGGAACTGTCCGAGCTTGTGATGGCCCTGTTCAGTCTTTCTCTAGATACTGGAGAAGTCCCCGGGGACTGGAGGAGGGCAGATGTGGTCCCACTACATAAAAGTGGGAATAGGGAGGAGGCAGGAAACTACAGACCTATAAGCCTGACTTTGGTGGTGGGCAAGGTTATGGAACATAAGAACATACTGTAAGAAGTAACCAGTAGAAGGAGACCTTTAGGCCCATCTTGTCTGCCTGATTTGTGCCAGGTTCTTGTATTTTATCCCACCACAGAGTCTTGTGTCCCCTCCCCTTCCCTCTCTCTCCTCCCTTCTTTTTTCCTATCCCCACATCCTCCCTCTGTGTTTGTCCCAGGCTCTCTTGAAAACTCCCACCATTTTGGATACCACGACCACCTCCGGCAGCTTGTTCCATGTCGTCACCACCCTTTCTGCGAAGAAGTGCTTCCTCACATCCCTCATGTACTTTCCTCCCATTAGCTTTAGGCTGTGTCCTCTGGTAGAGGTATTTTTTCTTACATTGAAGAGACCTTCCTATGTTACATTGTTTATACCCCTTAGGTACTTGAAGGTCTCTATCATATCCCTCCTCTGCCTCCTCTTCTCCAGTGAGTACATCTGCAAGGACTCCAGCCTCTCCTCATATGACCTTTCCTGCTGCCCCCTGATTATCTTAGTTGCCCTCCTCTGTACCCCCTCCAGCAGTTTAATGTCCTTTTTTAGGTACGGGTGCCAATACTTTACCCCATATTCCAAGTGAGGCCTCACCAGTGACCTATACAGTGGCAGAATAACCTCACTGTGTCTGCTACTGAACTCCCTCATGATGCATCCCAGCATCCTGTTGGCCTTTGCTGCCGCCTTTTTGCATTGTGTTGACTGCCTCATGTCACTAGTAATTGCTACTCCTAGACCTTTTTCTTCCACTGACTCAGCTACCCATACTTTTCCTATATAGTACTCGGCTCTTGGGTTCTTAGCCCCCATATGCATCACCTTCACTTCTTGGCATTGAAGCCCAGCTGCCAAATCCCTGACCATTTTTCCAGTCTGGCTAGGTCTTCCCTTAGTTCCTGTACCACTTCTTGAGTGTCCACCCTCGTACAGATTTTGGTGTCATCAGTTAAGAGACACATTTTGCATTGAATACCCTCCCCAATGTCATTTATAAATACATTGAACAATACAGGGCACAAGACCAATCCCTGTGGTACACCGCTAGTGACCTTCTTGGTACTGGAGGTTACCCCCTACTCCCACTCTCTGTGTCCTGCTCCCCAACCAGTTCTCTACCCATCTGACCAATCTTTCCCCCACTCCTAGTTCCTTCAGTTTTATTAGCCTCATGTGTGGCACTGAGTTGAATGCTTTGCTAAAGTCCAGGTATATGATGTCTATTGCTTGTCCCTTGTCTACTGCCTTCGTGACAGTCAAAGAACTCAATTAAGTTTGTTTGACAAGATCTTCCAGCCACAAACCCGTGTTGCTTGCTGTCCTACAGACCAGTCTCCTCCAAGAATTTTTTTAGCCCCTCCTTCAGTATGGACTCCATAAGTTTGCACACCATAGAGGTCAGGCTTACTGGCCTGTAGTTGTCTGGGTCCTCTTTGGGGCTGCTTTTGTGGAGTGGCATGACATTAGCTGTTCTCCATTCCACCGGCACCACCCCTGAGTTCAGGGAACTATTGAACAGAGCTGCCATTGGGCCTGCCAGTTCATCGGCCAATTCCCTGAGTACCCTGGGGTGCATCCCATCCAGCCCTGGGGATTTGTTTACTTTTAGCCCCCTCAATCCTTCTCTCACCCTGTCTATTCCAATAACTGCTAAAAGGATTGGGGAATACCTAAAACACAGTGGATTACAGGATCCGAGGCAGCTTGGGTTCACAGGGGGGAGATCTTGCCAAACAAACCTGATGGTTACCAGGGAGGTGGACCAGGGAGGAGCAGTGGAGGTGACCTACCTGGATTTCAGTAAGGCCTTTGACACCATTCCACACAGAAGACTGGTAAACAAGATAAGCAGCCTGGGAGTAGGTCCAAAAATTGTAAAATGGGTACAAAGTTGGCTAAGTAACAGAACTCAGAGAGGAGATGAATGGAGTTCACTCAGAGGAGGGTAAGGTAATTGGTGGGGTGCCTCAGGGGTCAGTACTGGAACTGCTCCTCTTCAATGTCTTTATTAGCAACGTCGCAGAGGAGCTGAAAGAAAAGGTATGCCTGTTCAGGGATGACACAAAAATCTGCAACAAAGTGGACACATTAGGGGGAAGGGGCTGGAAGACTGATCAAGGGTTTGGCAACTGGGTTTCAATGCCAAAAAATGTAAAATTATGCACATGGGGCACAGAAACCCAAGGGCAAAGTATCAGTTGGAGGGATGAGGTGTTATTAACCACACAACAGGAAAGGAATCTGGGGGTCATCAAATCTGATGACCTGAAGGTAGGAGAGCAGTGTGATAAGACAGAGGAAAAGGCTAGCAGGATGTTGGGGTGCATAGGGAGGGGTATCGCCAGCAAAAAAAGGGAGGTAGTGTTACCCCTGTATAGATCAATGGTGAGGCCACACATGGAGTACTGTGTCCATTTCTGGAGGCTCCATCTCAGGAATAACATAGATTGGGTGGAGGCAGTACAGTGAAAGGCAACCAAAATAGTGCATGGCCTGCATCAGAAACCCTACAAGGAAAGATTCAGGGAGTTAAATATGTGCTCAGTGGAGGAAAGGAGAGACATGCTAGAGACATTCAAATACCTTAAGGGTATCAATGAGGTACAGGACGGTGGCATATTACACAACATGAAATGCTCAAGGACAAGGGAGCATGTTATGAAGCTAGAGAAAGGAGACTTAGAAGGGATATGAAGAAATATTTCTTCATGGAAAGAGTGGTGGGCTCCTGGAACTGCCTCTCAGCAGAGGTGGTGTGTATACAAATGGTAACAGGTTTCAAACATGCATGAAATAGACACAGAGGGACCTTGGTAATAGGACATGGGGAGGGTAAGGTTGGAGATCAGTTAGGGTCTATGGTAGAACAGTAGGTAAGGACTTTAGGGCAGACTGGGTGGGCCAGGAAGTCCTTTTCTGCTGACAGTTTCTATGCTTCTATCAGAGCAGGGAAATCCATGTACAACAACCCTCAACCATATCCTCTACTGGGAAACACAAGGGTTAGTTCCTATGAGATCTGCTAATGCAGTTACACACACAATACAAGATTAGTCAGTGCTTCAGTGGAAGACAATTACTCAGATTGCAGGTAAATGGATGACAGACATAGGCACTTAGGGTTGCCTCTTTGTTGGTACCACGTATTAGTATTCCTCACAAATTTAATATTGGGAGGCGGATAATGGGGGTGGCACTGCAGGAGGCCATCTACATTGATCTTTGAGCTGTTCAAGCACTGGCCCTTGGGGGAAAAGAAAGATTAGGAGTTTATCAAAGTTGGACTGGTATTCTGTTCCATTCTGCTGGGTCAAGAAGAAGCAAAGGAAGAGGTACAATCTGCTACAGTTATTTATTTAAAAATGTTGCATACCAGTATAGTCTTGTTTAGGTGCAGCACCTATTTTACAATAGGGTCCTAAAGGCACATTACAGCAGCAAAGTAATTATACATTAGTAAATGTTACAGTTGATAGATGATCGATAGAAATTTAATTTTATATAGCATCCCTTCCCTGAGGCTTGGGGCACTTAACAATACTTAAAAACAACCCATACATAACTCGTAACAAATTATAATGCAGAGATCCAGATAAATTCTGTCTATCATTATTTAAAACAATCAATTATTAAACAGCAGTCAGTTCAATTTTCAGTCTTCAGTTTAGGGCAAACGCCTGATTAAATAGAAGCATTTTTAATCTTTTTTTAAAGGTATCCACTGAGGGTGCCTCCCTTAAATGTCTCAGAAAAGCATTCCACAGGGTCAGTGCAGCAACTGAGAACACACATTTCCTCAAATGCCACAATCTGGCCCTGGGAATCACCGAATGGAGAGCCCGAGGTGGGCACTGAGGAACCAGGAGGTCTTGCAGGTAGGCTGGTCCCCCAACCCGTGCCGGGCTTTTATAGTCCATAATCTGACTTTTTTTTATAATTCAAGTTTATTGAAACTCCAGAGTCTGCGTACCATCACAAGCCATACATACTGCAAATATTTACAGATTTCATAAGCGATGTATAACATTGGTTCAGAGTTAGTTGAGTTTCCAAAACTTAATTCATTTTCTTTTCAGGGATATATACTCTTCTTCTGTCTATAAGATAAAGTCAGAGATAGCAGTTTATTTCTACTCATTCCCCAGTTTTATTATAGTCTTTTTATGTTCCTTTCTTCCCATGTCTCCCTCCCTCCGCCCCGAGCCTCAGGCCACTCTAGGTTCCCGTAGCTAGGTCCCATCTGGTCCATTTATTCACATATATGTTCACCCTGTTATTTATCTTGTATGTTAATTCCTCCATTTCTCTTATTTCTTTTATAATAGAGTGCCAAAGGGGTAAGTCAGGCACGTCCGGGGAGAGCCATTTTTTAGTGATTGACTTATGGGCTGTTGCCAATAGTACCCCCCAGAGGTATATACTGTACCATCGGCTCCTTTAATTTCATTAGGAGGTATTCCTAGAACTAGGTTCTTAATTGTCAGTTGTGCATTGCAGGAGAATGTATTCTCCAGAATTCTGGAGATCCCCTGCCAGAAAGGACATATAGCATCACACTCCCAAAAAATACGGGAATGATGAGCCACTTAGACACCACATTCCCTCCAGCAAAGTGAGGTTGTTCCTGTATCCCACTCGCTTAAGCTTTCAGGTGTGTGGAAGTACCTGATTCTTATTTTTCAGGCAAATTCACGCCAGTTGGGTGATAGTGTGGTTTTATTTACGATCTGGAATATTGCCCTCCACTCCTCTTCTGTTATGTTTAGTCCCATTTCCTGCTCCCAATTATTTTTAATTCTAAGGGATTGTCTAGCGTGCAGTTGCTTTAATGCTCTGTAAAGAGCTGATATGTGTCCCCATAATCTGACCTTGAAAGCAATCCTCTATCAGAACATTAGGTTATAATATCAATCTTTATAATATAGCACTTGGATTTACCCCAAAATATTTTCAAACATTACCAAAAATAACTATAAAATTCAAATATGATATAATTCCTATCTTCCATGGCACTGGATAATGACGAAAAACATTTCTGCCACACTTATAAATATGAAAAATATATATATTTTATTAACATCTGTATACAATCATTCTAAGCCTCCCTAATTTGCATAAATATCAAGAATAATGAAAGTAATGTATACAACAACACGTTTCAGAAAATCAAATAAAACAAATAAAAGGAATATTTTAGCAAATGTATAAGTAATATTCAACACGATAAATGGTACTTGGCTATATACTGTGCTTTCAGCATACTTGGTATTTAGTATGACCTTCTGATATAAGAACATGCAAACTCATTACATTAGTGTCTCAGATTATATTTCTGTATAAGACTTATTTTAAAACTGCATAGCATGCAAAATGTATTCCTTTTTGTTTCAATTTAAGCTGAACTATATACCCAAAGGTTTGTAGTTCACTATATTACCTCCCCAGATGTCAAATTAAAGTATTAAAACTGAAATAATTAAAATAAATAATTGAAATAATTAAACTAATAACTTAAATTTTTGGTTATCTGTAGGCTTGGTCTTCTTTCAAGTTTCAAAATCTTAGTGAGAAATGCTTCTTCTGGATGCTGAAAGTCCTTCAGAGGCTTGGCTGTAGTACTTTATCTTTCTCCCCTTTGAATCTGGGACTGTTGACTCTTCTGGTATCGATGAAACAGTGCAGGCTGGATCCTCCTTGCTTGAGACGTCATGAAGCATCAAAAGTCACTTATTAGGATTTTGGTGGGAAAAATCAGAAGCTGAGACACCATAGTTCAAGGCACAAAGGTAAGCTTCTTCTCAACCACAGTTGGGAAGAAGAATAGCAAAAGGAAGGAGGTGCTGTTAGCACTTTACTACTCTACTGGGACTTAAGAACTAGAACTCTACTGCTGGGACCTTCAGTTTAGGGTAAAAAAACCAAACTAACACAAAACAAGAGTTAGTGTGTTTGTCTGAGTTGGGTGAAGGAAACTGTTATCTGTGCAGTTAGCTAGATGAAAAAGGAGCTGTGAATTAGGGGGAGTGGTTTAGGCAGCAGGAAGACAGGTGTTTGGATTTAAAACTGCCCTAGATAGCTTTGGACAGAGAACAGTAAGAGGAAGAAGGTGCTGTTAGAACTTTACTACTCTACTGGGACTATATAGCCCCCACCCTTAGCTAGTTCCACTTTTATAGGCACAGGATTTGACTGACAACAGGTACTTGGGAGCTGGAAGTGAGCGATCACAGAGGCACAAAAGACTTGCCATCCTAGAAGGAAAAGAGTAGCTCTCCATTTCCTCTCCCCCAGCTGATAGAGGTCTGACTCTGAGCAAGTAAGAAGGACTGGGGAATACAGGAATTTCCTGTCCCAGAACAGGAAGAGCAGAAGCTTTAAGGGCACGGAGGCAGTAGGAAGGTAGGGAGAAAAATAAGCAAAATAAAATAAATAAATAAACAGAGAGAGGAAAGAGTAAGCATACAAAACAACAGTTGAGGGACCACAAATAAGACTTGATGGGAGTGGTGCAGTGCAGTGGCTGTTGAGCGGCAGTCTTAAGGGAGACATTCTGGAGGATGCAGTGTTGTCCTATCTGCAGGCACCTCTCTGGGCTGAGGGAGAAGGTTGCTTGTCTCCAGGCTGAGTTGGCCAGGATTCAGGGGACCTCTTCTCCCACCCAAGGACCACCAGGGCTGCTGCCTCAGAGGTTGCCAAGAAAGAGGAGCAGTTGGACCACTGTGGGCTCTGGGAGGGTGAGGGTGGTGGAACAGAGTAGCATCCCTCCAGTTGTACCTTTCCACAATTCATACACCATTCTGACAGAGTGTGGTTCCTCTATGGAGGCACCCACAGTGGAGACAAAGGAGGATGCTGGGAACCTCCACAAAGGAGACCCACAGGAGGGTGGCATGGAACCCCACAGGAGGAAGGAAACAACTCCTGGTGAGGGACTCCGTTGTTAGGAGGGTAGAACTGGGGGAGGAAGGGAGAAGGAGGTAAGGTGTCTGCCTGGCGCCATGGCTTAGAGGGACAGGGAGTGAATCCTCAGGATTGTGGGAGCAGCTGCATGGGGGAAGGAATTAGATGTCATTGTCCACCTAGGGACAAATGACCTGGCTGGGAAAAGCCAGAGCAGTGCAGGAGGAGTTTGTGGAGTTGGGGAAGGGCCTTAGACAAGTATCACGCAAGGTAACCTTCTCGGAGGTGCTGCCTGTCTATGGCATGGGTGAGACTAGGGTGCTCTGCACCATGGGATTCAATCAATGGTTGAAACACTGGTGCAGATCTCAGAGCTTTGGCTTCATTGTGGACTGGGGGTCCACCTGGAGTGATGCAGGCTATATGGCATGATGGTCTGCATCTGTCCAGGATGGGAACCAGGATCCTAGGTGATAGCTTTAAATACTTCATTGGCAAGCATTTAAACTAGCCAAGGGGGAATGCACTGAAAAGTAGGAGGGAAATCCTAGCCTTCCCCCTCCAAAATCAGGATAGTTAGTGAGGTAAACACCAAGATAGAGAAGTCAATAGGGAGAAGGGAAGGGGTAAATGGAGAAAAAGGCAAAGACAGTAAGGACAGGGATGGGGCAAAAAAGGGGTAAGGCCATTAAAAAATGGAGGGTAATGAGTACCAATGCACATAGTCTAGGTAACAAGCTCCCTGAACTGGTGGCCTTGATGGTAGAGGGACACCTGGATATCATGACAGTCACAGAAACATGGTATACAGAGAACCATGATTCGGATGTCAGCATACCAGGGTACACAATCTACAGGAGGGACAGGGAGGATAGAAGAGGAGGAGAAGGAGTAGCTCTCTATGTAAGGGAAGGGATCAAAGCAACAGAACTAAAGGATAAACAAGGAGGAGAGGAGGCACTGTGGGTCATCCTGGAGACCAGAAATGGCTCCACAATCTGCACAGGGGTTGTATACAGACCCCCGTCTCAGGGGGAGGAAATGGACAGGGAAATGATAGAAGGCATCCTTAGGATGGCAGAAAAAGGAGAGATACTGTTGATGGAGGACCTGAATTTGCCAGATATTAACTGGACCACCTTTGCTGTAGCAACATCCAAGAGCAAGGTCTTTCTCGATGCCCTACAGGGGGCATGCCTCAGACAGCTAGCACTGGAGCCCACTTAGGAGGGAGCAATGTTAGATCAGGTACTCTCAAATGGGGATGGAGAGAGGATCTCAGATCTAGAAGTGGATGGCCATCTGGGAACAAGTGACCACCAAACAGTGTGGTTCACGATAAACACAGCTGCAGAGTCAAGCCATACAAAAGTGAGGGCACTGAACTTCAGGAGGGCTGACTTTGAGAAATGCCTCAGGAAAACACTAGCAAACAGGCAAGAAGGAGGGGTGGAGAAACAATGGGGGAACATCAAAACTTCCATCACAGAGGCAACAAGCCTTTGTGTGAAGCAAATAAATCAAAATGAAAGAAAAAGCCGCTATAGTTCTCAAAAGAGGTGGCGGGGAAGGTTAGGGAGAAAATGATAGCATTCAGGAAGGTATAAAGAAACACAGAAGGAGCAGGAAAGAGAGCTGTACCAGTTAAAACAGTAGAAAGTGAGGAAGGCAGTCAGAACAGCAAAGGCCCAAACCGAATAAAAGATAGCCAACTTGGTTAAGAAGAGGGATAAAACCTTTTATAGATACATTGGGGAGTGAAGAAAGACCAAGGGAGGGATAGTGAGGCTTAATATAGAGGTGGGTGTGTGGGCAGAGAGGGGGCAGTGAAAAAGGGATACTGAATAAATACTTCTGCTCAGAATTCAATAGAAGCACTCTGGATAGGGGGGTCGATACCAGTCCTTTCACAGAAGAAAGGGTTCTGAAAGAACTCCTAAAACTGAAGATGGACAAAGCAATGGGGCCTGACGGGATTCACCCCAGAGTTCTAAAAGAACTAAGGGGAGAACTAGTGACACCACTGACTACCCTTTTTAACAAATCAAGGGTGGATGGTGTCTTACCTTAGCACTAGAGGAGGGTGGATGTGATTCCCCTTCACAAAAGTGGGAGCAAAGCAGAGGCAGGAAACTACAGACCTGTTAGCTTGACCTCAGTGGTAGGGAAAATGATGGAATCACTTCTGAAAGAAAGAATTGTTGAGTACCTAGAGGCCAGCAGGGCACACGACCCAAGGCAGCATGGATTCACAGTGGGAAGATCATGTCAGATGAATCTAATAGATTTCTTTGATAGAGTGACCAAAGTAGTGGACCAGGGAAGGGCTGTGGACATGGCCTACCTAGACTTTAACAAGGCATTTGACATAGTCATAGAAACACAGAAGTTGACGGCTGATAAGGACAGCAAGGGTCATCCAGTCTGCCTATTTCTTTTTCTACTTTATGGATGCGCCATCAGCCTTTGCTCTGTCAATGGCCTATCTATTCATTATCATCTGTATTGCTCCCTTATGCCTATCCCATGTTGGTTTGAAGCCCTGCACTGTATTCATATACACCATTTCCTGAGATAGGCTGTTCCATGCATCCACCACCTTTTCTATGTAAAAGAACTTCCTCACATTACCCCTTAATCAGCCTCCCTCTAATCTCATGCTGTGTCCTCTTTTCCTGCTATTTTTCTTATATTGAAACATGTTAGACTCTTTAACCTTGTTAATGCCCTTAAGGTGTTTGAATGTTTCGATCATATCACCTCTCTCCCTCCTTTGCTCTAGGGTATACATATTGAGCTCCGTTAATCTGTCCTCATATATTTTCTGATGCAGTCCCCGCACCATTTGGTTGCCCTTCTCTGGACTACCTCAATTTGGTTATTGTCCTTGTGAAGGTGTGGCCTCAACACTGCACATTACTCCAGATGGGGCCTAACCAGTGTCTTGTAAAGAGGGATTACGCCTCTTCAACCTTGATACCCTACTAATACACCCCAACATCCCCTAGCCTTACCTACTGCTTTAGTGGTCTGCTTGGATGATTTCAGGTCATCGGTGATGATGATGCCCAAGTCTCTTTCTTCCCTTGTGACTGCCAGCCTCCCTCCCTCCCAGCCTGTAGGTGGCTTCAGGGTTTCTCTTCCCTATGTGCATGATCTTGCACTTCTTTACGTTAAACCCCAGTTGCCACTCTTTTGACCATTTTGCTAGTTTATCCAAATCTCTTCTCATTCTGCCCACCCCATCTGGATCATCTACTCTGTTGCAGATCTTGGTGTCATCTGCAAACAGACAAACCTTACTCTCCAGTCCATCTGCAATGTCACTGATGAAGAAATTGAAGAGGACAGGCCCCAGGACTGATCCCTGAGGTACCCCACTTGTGACTTGCATCTCTTCTGACTGTATACCATTTACCACCACTCTCTGTTTTCTGTCCGCCAACCAGTTTGCCACCCAGTTGACCAACTTCTGACCTACCTCGAGCCTACCCAGCTTATTAATCAATATTCTATGTTTGTTTATTCGTTTAACGGATAAGCACACTGGAAAACTAGTTCCTTTTACAGGTGCGACCCACATAAAAAACATACATACAAAAATGTACAATAATAAAATATCAGACTAAAGAGTCTTCGTTACAAAAACTAAACATCATATAAAACAACTACAATTAAATTGTAATTCAAAGAACTTTCTTAATACATTTACAAATTATGTGGAACAGTATCGAAAGCTTTGCTGAAGTCAAGGTAGGTGACATCAACTGCTCCCCCTTGCTCCACCACTTTGGTTACCCAGTCAAAGAAATCTATGAGATTAGTTTGACAGGACCTTACTTTTGTAAACCCATGCTGTCTTGGATCCTGTGCTCCTATGGATTCCAGGTGTTGCACTATCCTTTCCTTAAGGAGTGCCTCCATAACCTTGCCCACTACTGAGTTAAGACTGACTGATCTGTGTGACGCTTGGACAGCTGGTTCTGGTTAATCTATGCTTTTTGTAATATAAAAATGTGTTATTGAGTGTCTCTCATGAGACATGCTGTTTCAGCTAAAAGATAAAAGCCAGGAGATAATTACAGGCTACAAGAGACTTAAAGTAAGGATCTCCTGTTTATCTGGCTTAATTGTAGCTGCCAGCTGCTAGGCTGGAAAATCATAAACTTTTACGATGTTTAGAAAAAGAATACAGGTTATGTCACTGTGGTGCGAAGTCATGAAAGGTCCTTTGATACCCTTGAGAGAGGATGCTGCTTATGGATGAAAGAAAGGACTTGGAAAATTAGAGACTTAATTGGGAAGTCATATGGGGAAACAAGTTTTTTCTGCTGATGTCACCTACTAATTTACCTCCTGACACAAGACATCCTGACTGTATAATTTTTAATAAACAGAGGAGGAGCTGGGTGACATCATGGAGAAGGCAGGGTCAAGACAGTGTTTTAATTATGTTGTAACAGACCTTTACAGACACACATGTTTGGACTCTGAAAAAAGAAACATCTACAGCACTATAAGAAGATAAGAATACATTAGGTAGACAGGTTTAAGTGTATTATTGGTAGGAATTTGCACTTTTTAAGCCTTATTGTCTTAAAAGATTGTATGTTTTGTGATATATGGTTCTGTGTTTTACATTTTACATTTTTATCTATTTTAAGTAAACCTCCATTTTTAGAGACTACCTGGTGTGCCTTTGGAATTCTTTCTTTGACAAGGGAAGCATATATGGTTAAAGCTGACACTGTACAAAGCTTACTGGTTTTACCAAACTGGAAAAGGTAGGAGTTTATTCTGAGGTCTTTCATAGAGTTTTTAAGGGTTCATTTTGTACACCTTTGTAGGTGCCCGTAGGCAAAAGATATCTGCCCCCGAGGAGCAGAATTATCTGAGCCTGTACATTGGGTATGCTAGCAAGAGGTTCACAGTTTGAATCGCTCCAGAACTTGAGACCAAAGGTTGATTTGAACCCACAAAACAGGCAGGAGGGTTACCCTGTTCTGTTAACTGTTCACAGTACTGCACTCGGAGGTTGGCACTGTGGGAGCAGAGGGCCTGACCTGCTGAGTGGGGTTGTGACAGATTGGTTGACAGCGGTGTGCATAAGTTTGATATTACAAGCTTTTATTGTTCAGTGTGTCAGCTTGAGACTGTCAGCTCACTTGCAAAGAAAGAAAAAGGCAGTGATTTATTTTTAAAAAGAAAACAGAACTATACCACTTGGCGTAAAGTCAAGTTCCTACCCATTTTTTTTTCCCTAAAGTGCAAGACAGAGTAGCCATAGTTAGGGAAGAAGATGGCTTCCAACTACAACAAGCACACTGTAGACTACTTAAAGCAGTTGTGCGGGGACAGAGGAGTCCCGTTCGAGGTGAAAGCCACCAAACAGAACCTCGTGGATGCCCTGATGGTAGTAGATACCCAGAGCATCGAATCACAGACAGTGACTGAAAAGGACCGACCCTTGAGTGTGGCAGGGCTAGCGGCCAGTGCAGTGTCCAGATCCAATGAGGAGGACAACAGGGCCACTGTCAGCGAAGGGCCACAGCAGCAGGGGAAGAAAATCATCAGTATCCTGGATCCAGAAGTACTCAGGCTGCAAACGGAGTTGTGCAGAATGGAGCTGGAGTTCCAGAGGGAGAGGGACCATGAACAGTGGGAGGCAGACCGTGAGGAACGTGAGCATCAGAGAGCTACAGAGGAGAAGAGGGATCAAGAATGCAGAGAGGCAAACCAAGAACACTGAGAGGCAGAGTGAGAACATCAAGATGCAGAGCGAGAACAGAGAGATGCTGACCCTGAGGAACGTGAGCGCCAGAGGCAACATGAACTGGAGAATCTACGACTCCAACCACCAGCACCAGAGCAGGTAAGTGGCTTGGGTTTAACTGGGACTACAGGACTGGGCTACAAATTGAATTCCAAATTGATAGACGAATTTAAAGAGGTGGAGGATATGGATGCCTTTTTTCAAATTCTTTTGGAAAAGTTTGTATTCAGGCTAAAATTCCTAGGGAGTCCTGGAGCTTCCAGCTATCCCTGCTACTTACCAGGAAAGCTTGGGATGCATTGGGTCAAATGGATAATGAGGACAGTGATGATTACAGCAAACTTCAAGCTGCACTGTTAAAGAAATTTGAATTAACTGCTGAATCATACAGAGCTAAATTCCATAAGCTCAGGAGAAGCCCTGACATGAGCTACGAGGAGCTAGCAATGAAACATCAGTTTTTAAAATGTTGGTGGGAAGGAACTGAGGCAAACTCAGTTGACAGAATTGAAAATGTGATTCTGTTAGAATAGTTTTATTGGGCATGCCCAGCCGAGCTAAAAACCTGGCTGGAGGACCAAGATCCCAAAACAGTGCAAGAGGCTGCTGAACTCTCTGACCGCTTTGCCAAGAGCAGACCTGCTCTGAGAGTGAATAGGGTGGGTGTGGCAGTGCAGAAAGAGAAAAGCGCCCCTTCAGGGCAGCTAAAACCCTCACTGCCTCCTCCGAAACCAGTTAGCCCCAGGTTTCAGAGAAAAGATTTCTCTGAGAAAAGAAATGATTGTTGGTTGTGTAAAGAAACTGGGCATATTGCCAGACAGTGTCCCAAACGGATGAGCAATAATACGCAAGGTGGTGCTAGGAAGGAAGTGGGTTGTTTGTGTGTCCCTGGAAGCACGCTTGTGAACATGAGGGAACACATTCACCCAGTCATGGTGAATGGTGTACAAATGCAAGGGTTAAGGGACACTGGGCATCCCTGACATTGGTAAAAGGGGATCTAGTAGAGCCTAGTCAGCTTATACCCTATAAATACGTCACTATACAGGACTTTACTAGTGAAGAGAAAACATTGCCCCTCGCTAGTGTTCTCCTAGACTGGGGTGAAACAGGGGGAACTGTGCAACAGGTGGCTGTAGCCAAAACCTTAGCAGTGGATGTGATCCTGAGCAGCAATCTCAAACAAGGGAAGGGAAAATTGTAGTTCCCTGAACCCCACAGAAGCCATTGTGGAAACCACTGAGAGGCTGGTTCCCCAGCCTGTGTCTCCAGATGGGGAGATTAATGAAAAGGGGGTAGAAATTTCTCCAGTAGCAAGTAACCACACAGCTACAGAGGGTTACTCCAAAGAGGGAGGGGTGACCCATTGTCAGAGGGTTGGGACTGACAGTGATCCTGAGTGCCCTGACACTAGTGCTAGGGGCCCTAGTTTAGAGATAGAAGGGGACTGGTCCCATGCCTTGGGAATGTATAAGGGGTTTGCAGCTGCTCAGAGAAGTGACCCTAGTCTAGAGAAGCTGACAGCTTGGGCAGACTGTATCTGGGCACAGGGAGGTGATGGCAGACATACAGTTTATTGGGAAAATTGACTGATGTATACTCAGGCTGTGCAGACAGAGGGAGGGGTGCTAGACAGGCAGCTTGTCATTCCCCAGGGGTATCGTACGCAGTTGCTCAAGATTGCACATGATATTCCCTTGTCTGCTCATCTGGGAATCGTGCGCACTATGCAGTGGTTAGCCCAGAATTTCTACTGGCCTAACTTCACCCAGCAGGTGAAGAAGTATTGCAGGTTTTGTCACCGGTGCCAAGCAATAGGGAAGGTGGCAAGAAAACCCAAGCCACCCTGATTCCATTGCCCATAGTGGAGGAGCCATTCCAGAGGGTGGGAATGGATATTGTGGGGCCTTTAAATACCTCCAGCTCCTCAGGGAAGAGATTCATCCTGACTGTGGTGGATTATGCCACCCGATACCCAGAGGCAGTCACCCTATCCTCACTGAGGACAGACAAAGTGGCAGATGCCTTAGTTGGGATTTTCTCCTATGTTGGGTTTCCGCAGGAGGTTATCACTGATCGAGGGGGGTTCCTTCATGTCAGACCTGATGAAATGTTTATGGGAGAAGTGTGGGGTGGTGCAGAGATGCACGACACCATATCACCCACAAGCCAGTGGGCTGTGGAAAGATTCAATGGTACCCTGAAGTCAATGCTCTGGAAGTTTGCTAAACAGCATGGGAGGGACTGGGAGAAATACCTTCCTCACCTGTTGTTTGCATACAGGGAGGTGCCCCAAGAGTCGACAGGATTTTCCCCCTTCGAAATCTTATATGGACGCCGGGTACGTGGGCCCCTAGACTTGATCCAGGAGGACTCAGAAGGCAAGCACGCCATCCAGGGAACTCCCATAGTGGATTACGTCCTTAAGTTTAGGGAAAGGTTGAAGGAGCTTATGGGGACAGCCCAGAGCAACCTGACAGCTGCCCAACAGAAACAAAAAGTGTTGTACAACCGCAGAGCCAGGGTTCGCTTGTACATGGTGGGTCAGCAAGTCATGGTCCTTATTCCGGTCTGGAAAGACAATCTGCAGGCTGAGTGGGCAGGACCATACAAAGTGTTTAAGAAGGTAAATGACGTGAACTATATTACAGAGTTACCTGACCGAAGACAGACAGAAAGGATGTACCATGTCAATATGATGAAGCCATATGCAAATAGGGCTGACAAGGGTTTGCAGTGTGTAGTCCTGGGGAAGGGACTGATGAAGGAGACCCCCTTCTGTACTTGCTGGAAGAAAGTAAGTGGGAGTCCTCTGTGGAGGCAGATAAATTGTCTCCCCTGCTGACCCCGGACAAGATCCAGGAAGTAAGGGAGGTTTTAGCAGGTTTTGCCACATTGTTTAGCACCAAGCCTGGACTAACCCCCTTAGCGACGCACGATGTGGAGACAGGGACACAGACGCCCATACGGCGGACAGCATATCGGGTGTCAGAGGCTGTCCAAAAGGATATTAGGAGGGAAGTGGAGGAGATGCTGGATTTAGGGGTAATCCTGAGATCCCACAGCCCCTGGGCCTCACCCGTAGTCCTTGTGCCTAAGCCAAATGGCTCTACTTGCTTTTGTGTGGACTATCATGGACTGAATGCAGTCTCAAAGTCAGACGCCCACCCGATGCCCCAGATGGATGAACTCCTGGACAAGTTGGGAAGGGCGACCTATCTTATGACAATTGACCTTACCAAGGGGTATTGGCAGGTAGAGTTAACAGACAGAGCTAGGGAGAGGTCGGCCTTCATCACTCTGATAGGCTTATTTGAATTTAAAGTAATGCCTCTCGGAATGAAGAACACCCCAGCCACTTTCCAAAGGTTGGTGAACCTGGTGTTAAATGGTGCTGAGGAGTACACCGTGGCATACCTGGATGACATTGTCATCTTGAGTGCCAGCTGGGAGGAACACCTGTCCCACCTTAGTGAAGTTCTGGGTAGGATACATAGGGCCGGGCTCACTGTCAAAGCCGGGAAGTGCCAGGTGGCCATAGGAGAAGGTGGCATACCTCGGGCATGTAGTAGGCCGGGAACAGCTCCGTCCTAACCAAATAAAAATAGAGGTAATCCAGGTGTGGCCCAGACCAGAAATGCAGAAGCAGTTCAGGAGTTTCCTTGGGACAGCAGGGTACTATAGGAAATTTGTACCCAATTACAGTACCCTGGCTGCTCCCCTATCTGACCTGGTAAAGAAAAGGATGCCAAAGAAAATTACCTGGGGACCAGCCTGTGAAGAAGCCTTTACCAGACTGAAGGAGGCACTGTGCAGTACTCCTGTTTTGACAAGTCCTGACTATAGCAGACCTTTTATAGTTCAGACTGATGCCTCAGACGTGGGTATTGGGGCAGTACTGAGTCAGACATCCAGCCAAGGAAAAGATCACCCTTAGCATATCTGAGGAAAAAGTTACTTCCCAGGGAGCAGGCATACTCCCCTGTGGAAAAGGAGTATCTTGCCATTGTGTGGGCCCTAAAGCAGTTGGAGCCATACTTGTATGGGCAGCATTTTGTGGTACAGACTGACCACAACCCTCTGGTTTGGCTGATGCAGATGGGGAAAAAACAATGGTAGATTGCTAAGATGGAGTCTTGTTTTACAAAGGTATGACATGACAATTCTACATAGGGCTGGAGTGGAAAATCAGAACTCGGATGGGTTGTCTCACGTCTGAGGAGTGAACTGATTTGGGAAGCTTATCCCATGCAGGGGATAGAGCACTCAAATTCAGTCTAGGTAGGGAGGGTTGTGATGCTTGGACAGCTAGTTCTGATTAATCTATGCTTTTTGTAATATAAAAATGTGTCATTGAGTGTCTCTCATGAGACATGCTGTTTCAGCTAAAAGATAAAAGCCAGGAGATAATTATAGACTAGAAGAAACTTAAAGTAAGGATCTCCTGTTTATCTAGCTTAATTGTAGCTGCCAGCTGCTAGGCTGGAAAATCCATAAACTTTTATGACGTTTAAAAAAAGAATACAGGTTATGTCACTGTAGTGCGAAATCATAAAAGGTCCTTTATGTCCTTGAGAGAGGATGCTGCTCATGGATGAAAGAAAGGACTTGGGAAATTACAGACTTAATTGGGAAGTCATAGGGGAAACAAGTTTTTTCTGCTGATGTCACCTACTAATTTACCTCCTGACACAAGACATCCTGATTGTATAATATTTAATAAACAGAGGAGGAGCTGGGTGACATCATGGAGAAGGCACGGTCAAGACAGTGTTTTAATTATGCTGTAACAGACCTTTACAGGCACACATGTTTGGACTCTGAAAGAAGAAACATCTACAGCACTATAAGAAAATAAGAATACATTAGGTAGACAGGTCTAAGTGTATTATTGGTAAGAATTTGCACTTTTTAAACCTTATTGTTTTAAAAGATTGTGGGCCAGATATTCAAAGCTTTGCGCAGGGCAAAAAATATTTGCGCAGGTTCAGCGCAGGGTTAGTGCCGATTTGCTATATTCAAAAGGCTAAATAGCATGCGCAAAACCACATTAGTGCCGGGCAAACCATAATGGTATGCTAGGGGCAAAGTGAACATGAATACAGGCACAATGAGATATTCAGTGACTAGCACCACGCTAAGGTGTTTAGTACGACTTAGTGTGACCTATAGCGCGGTACCAATTACCACCCAGGAAAAGCTGGTCTTAACCCTGGGAAAACAGCTTTTCACGTCATTGGTGCATTGTGCGGCTTGCGCGACCCTAACATAGGAGTATGACACTTAGAAAATGCCAGACATGGAGGACACATGCTGCTCACTGATGGCACCACCATGATGCCAGCAGCTGCCACCAGTTCAGCCAAGCACAGACAGTAAGGGGTGATCCGACCCACAGGGGACAGCATGGTAGTATGGCCATATAGCACACACCTGTAGACCATGTCTGTGGTGCCTAACAGATGCCAGCACACACATGCAGCACTGTGGGCATGGTGGCCAGTGGGGGAGGGTGTACTGGTGGCCAGACCTCACCACAGCCCAGGTGTGGCCACAAGGCTGGGACACATCACTCAGTGCACATCGGCCAGTAGTGGGAATACACCACCACCTGTGTGCCTGTTGGATCTTACATGCCCCCCCAGCCACCTACCACACTACTGTACAGATGCCACAGCACACACAGCCGGCCATCTACATGACACTGTGTGCATCCCATGCCACAGGTGCAGCATCTGTGGATCACACAACAGCGTAATAGTACTGTCCACTGTTAGTAATTACCTGCAAGCTGGGCCTGTCACTGTGTACAGTGCAGTGGTCATCACTGCCCTACACACCATAGGCATTGCTGTGTCCCTCACACAACCAGCCTCCTTGCTACTGTAGTGTCTGCTGTGCATTGTCGCATGACCTACAGTGTGACGGTTGCATGCAGCACCATCACCACCACCTGTGCCTATGCTGTGTTGTCCCCTGGGGTACGATATGCTATGGTATGCTGTACTGTTCACATGTAGCCTGCAACTATAATCATGCACTGCCTGACTGACCTACAGCTGGAGCTGCAGTCAGACCTGGCCAGCCCCTGTTCTTCTAGACTGACCTACAGGTGGAGCTGTGGGACCCTGCAGTAACGCTGGGCAAACTGCATGCAAATCAGGGCATGGTGAGATGCTAATGTGGCTGTTTGCCCAGAGACTATCTAAGTAGGCTTATTTGCATGTCACTTTTGAATATGGCAAAGTTTAGCACCAGGCTAACGTGTTTACACCAGGCAAACCGCTTAGCTCCGCCCTAAAGCCGCGTTAACGTATTAGTGTGGCGCTAACGGTTCGGGGAATATTCTACAGTTTTGATCTCTATTCTTTCACATCTGCTGAGTTTTGATCACTATTCTTTCACATCTGCTGCTGCCTGCAGCTGTACTGGGTCCACGCATTTGCTGGCACACACATTGGCCACATAGTTCCTCTCTACCTACCCTCACGTCACTGTGCACTGTGTTGTTGTGGTTTGCACTTCCTGATTGCTATATTCAGTGCTGTCATATTCCAGGGCTACATTTGCCCTGCACTCCCAGCCCAGTTTGCAGGGCCTCTTTCCCATGCTATATTCAGAGGCTGTTTGCCCCGGGCTATTCCTTTTGAATATAGCTTGCTTTGTGCTCCGGGCTATGTTTGCCCACCAGGCAGTGTTATCTTAGCCCAGGGGCAAAGTTTTGAAAATCTGACCCTGTATGTTTTGTGATATATGGTTCTGTGTTTTACATTTTACATTTTTATCTATTTTAAGTAAACCTCTATTTTTAGAGACTACCTGGTGTGCCTTTGAAATTCTTTCTTTGACAAGGGAAGCATACATGGTTAAAGCTGACACTGTACAAAGCTTACTGGTGTTACCAAACTGGGAAAAGGTAAAAGTTTATTCTGAGGTCTTTCATAGAGTTTTTAAGGGTTCATTTTGTACACCTGGTTAGGTGCCCGTAGGCAAAAGATATCTGGCCTCCCCGAAGAGCAGAATTATCTGAGCCTGTACATTGGATACGCTAGCAAGAGGTTCACAGTTTGAATCCCTCCAGAACTTGAGACCAAAGGTTGATTCAAACCCACAAAACAGACAGGAGGGTTACCCTGTTCTGTTAACTGTTCACAGTACTGCGCTCGGAGGCTGGCACTGTGGGAGCAGAGGGCCTGACCTGCTGAGTGGGGTTGTGACCATCTGTAGTTCCCTGCCTCCTCCCTGCTGCCACTCTTGTGGAGAGGATCACTTGAGCCCTTCTCTAGTCTTCTGAGACCTCTCCTGTGCTCAGAGACTCGCTAAACAGTTCTGAGAATTGCTCTGCTAGTTCCACCATTAGCTACTTTAGTACCCTGGGATGTATGCCATCAGGTCCCATTGCCTTGTCCACCCTGAGCTTATCGAGCTCTTGTAGGACCCTTGCTTTTGTGAAGGGACTAGTGCACACCTCCCTCCCCCTTGTGTCCATGGTGCTGAGCTGTGGGCTCTGCCCTACCTTCTCTTCAGTAAATACTGAGCAGAAGTATCTATTTAGGATAGATGCTTTTACATGGTCCTCCTCCTCACATGCCCCCTTATCCCCTTTGATCTTAGCAATACCCTTCTGGACTTTCTCCTTTCACTAATGTATCTATAGAAAGTCTTGTCAGTCTTCTTTTACTGTTTGTGCTAGTGTTTCCTCGGTTTGGGCCTTTGCCTGGCTTACTGCCTTCCCTGCTTATTTATTATTTATTTATTTATTTATTTACGTGATTTACCAGGAAAGCATACTGAGCTAAAAGCTCGATTCCAGATGCGACCTGGGGGCTGAGACCCAGTAACAATACATGGAATATATACAATAGCAGAACAGTTAGGGAAGCCAAGACTTGCATATTCACATTTGATTTAGAGAACAGACAGGGGTTCAATAACATTGTACAGAGCGTCAAGGTCAATATACATTACTTATACTCTTGTATTACAACAAGCATAATAATTTGAGAAATTAGTCATAACAGGAGCAGCTGGAAGCGAAGTGGGTATTAAGAGGGTTGCGTTGGTAAGTGTTCTGTGCGTGTCTTTTGGAGGCTGGCAGTGCATTCCAAATCTGTGGGATTCGGTAACTAAAGGTGGCCTGGCCTTTGGTAGTTCTCATAAACGGGACGTGCAGCAGTCTGGGGTCCATATTCCTAAGGGAATAAGCCAGAGGGGATTGTTTGGAGAGTATAGAGGCCAGATATGGGGAGGAGGGAGTGGGACCAGAATTTGGCAGCGAACCTGGCGCAGTTTATTTGTCTACGGTCATGGAGGGACGGCAGGGCAGTGGAACTGTATAGGTAGCAATGGTGTGTGGATTGTGGACAGTCTAAAATGAACCGGCAGAAAGAGTGGAACATGGTGTCTAGGCTGGCTAGAGCGGACACGGGGGCTGTGGAGTAGACTGTGTCACCATAGTCGAAAACAGGGAGAATCATTTGTTGGACAATGGCGTGCCTGGCTTGCGTAGGGAGGCATTTTTTGTTGCGGAATAGAGCACCCAGTTTGGGTAGGAGTCTCTTTTGTAATGAGTCAATATGAATGGTAAAATCTAGGTGCTGGTCTAACCAGACGCCTAGATATCTGAAGGAAGTACAGTTGTCCAGGGGGGTCCCGCCCGAGGTTATGAAAGGGGGGCAGGTGGATTGGCGTGAGAGTCTTTGTTGGGTTCCGAATGTTAGTGATACTGTTTTTTGGGGGTTTAGGAATAGCTGGTTTGTCCTCAGCCAGCACTGGATAGCATAGAAATCCTCCTGTAGAATGGTTGCAACACTTTGCGTCGAGGGACAGAGGCATACAGGACAGTGTCGTCTGCATACATTTGGATAGATGAGTGGGAACAGGCTGAGGGGAGGTCATTTAAAAAAATGGAAAAAAGTAGTGGGCCTAGGACTGATCCTTGTGGGACGCCGGTAGTGACTGGTAGTGGGTCTGAGATATGCGAGGCCAATTTGATGGATTGCATCCTGTCTGCTAGATAGTCATGGAACCAACCAGTGGCTGACTTCGAGATCCCCGCTCTGGAGAGTTTTGAGAGGAGTAGTGAATGAGAGACGGTATCAAAAGCCTTTGCTAGGTCTATGAAGATGTCCGAGGTGACATGTCCTTTATCCATGCCCGTGAGAATGTCACCAGTGACACATAGGAGGGAGGTGGTGGTGGAGTGGGATTTACCGAATCCTGATTGGAACGGGGTAAAAAAGGAGGAGGCTTCTAGATAGGGGGTGAGTTGTGACATGACTAGCTGTTTCTGTAGTTTGGCCAAAATTGGGAGCAGGGAGATGGGTCTATAGTTTTCTGGGGAGGAGGGGTCACCACCTTTTGGTAGGGGTATGACTGTAGCCATTTTCCAGGCCAAGGGTACCTTGCCCAAAGAGAATGAGAGGTTAAAATGGCAGTGAGAGGGCAGCTATGGCTGGTGCAGACAGGAATAGCATCTTTGCTTCCAGGAGGTAGGGCACTTCCCTTTGTTAGGGTTTAGGGCCGTGTGGAGTACTTCAGCTTGGGTTACTGGCGGAAGAGAATGGTAGGACTGGGGAGATTTTGGGGCATGAGCTATGGGAGGAGGCCGAGGGAGTAGGACTAGGGGTAGGTTTTGGGGAGATGAGCTATGGGAGGGGCCAGGGGAGTGGGTTTGGGAGGGAGGATAGGAGTTTGCTGCGCAACTGGAGAAATATGTATTAAAGGTTCAGCTATACAGATGGGGTTTGAGATGGTGGAGCCCTGGTCTGATAGTATGGGGATGGGGCGTGGTGGGGGATGAGAGCAGGGATTTGAGTGATTTCCAGAAATCAGTCAGATGGTTAATGTTCTTACTAAAAGCCGTCAGAAAGTATGCCTTTTTTGCTTGCCGGATGGAGTTTGTGCAAGCATTGCGGAGTTTTCTATATGTGGAGAGGGTTGTCTGTGTTCCTGTTCTCTTATAATTTTTCCATGCACAATCTCTGGTGTGGCAATTCCTGATTATGTCAGCTGAGATCCAGGGGAGATGTGCTCCTCTAACTCTCTTTGTCCGTGGTGGGGCGTATCTGTCCCAGATTTTTAAGAAGCGGGATTTGAAACCTGCATAAGCTGCGTCAATGGAGGGAGATTCAGGTATGAAGGTCCAATTATTGTGACCTAAGTCTGACAGCAGAGATGTTAAAATGAGTGAGTTGTGGGACCTGGTGCGCAGAGTCTTTGGGGGGGCTGGTGGGGTATGGACCTTCCTAACCAGGAAGATCATGTGGTGGTCACTTATAGAGTCAGGTAGTATGCCTGCACTTAGAATCTTGTGGGGGTGGGAGGTGAGAGCCCAGTCTAGAAGAGAATGGTTCTGGGTCTTATGGTTTAGTCTTGTGGGATCAGTAATGAGTTGTGTTAGGTTCAGAGCCTTTATTTTGGACTTCAGATGGGCTTTGTCGATACCTAACCAGTTTGTGTTAAAATCGCCGGTGGCGTATAACTCGCCCCCAGTAGCTAAGGTTTGAAGGGAGATTAGGTGGGAGAGGATGTCCTTTGGGTGTGCAGGGGGCAGTATGAACCTGCTATGTAGATGGGGGGGGAGGAGCAGGGGAGGGATAACTTAATGAGAATAGCGTTTATGTTTGCAGGGGTTGAGGGGATGCCCACTGTGGAGAAGTGGAGGCTGTTTTTGATACACATTGCAGTGCCACCACCGCGCTTTTTTCCTGGTCGATCATGTCTGATTATAGTGTAGCCTGGTATGGAGACTTCCGCGTCTGAGTGATGGGGTTTTAGCCAGGTTTCTGAGATCACCAGGATGTCAGGGTGTTGTGTTAGTGCAAGAGGTTGTAGTATAGAGATTTTGGATAAAAGGCTGCAGGTGTTTAGGTGTAAGATTCTGAGGCCTTTGGGAAAGGAGAAAGGGGGGAGTGGGAATTTGTGCAGTTTGGGCCAGGGTTTAACTCTATGTCCCCTGATAGGAGAAGAAGTATGTAGATGAGATGTTTTAATTTTGTCCGAGGGGGGTAAGGATAGGATGTGGAGAACTGGGTGTTTGAGAAAGGTAGGGGGCAGCGACGGGTTATGGTGTGCAAAGCTGCATGCCTCAGGTGAAAGGGTGGTGGAGTGATGTTGGCACTAATACTTGCATAGTGGTTTTGGGCCAGGACGTGAGCAGGAGTGTGTGATAATTCAGTGTGGCATAGCTGGGGGGTAACCTGAGGGGGTAGGGGCAGTGGGGGTTCTGTGATTGGGAGGGTGGCAGGGGGGTAGGGAGGAGAGAGTGGCCAGAGAGAGAGAAGAAATAAAGATGATAACAGCAGCATCCTTGCCTAAAATCCCTATATGAAGCTATAGTGTTTAGAATTGAGCCCTCTGGTGGTGGCAGCTGATAAGCTGCAAATGGAGAAATAGGCTGATAGGTTCTGGCAATCATGTGACCTTAGCCTATAAGAGGAGAAGCTCACCAAGTGCAGTGGTGGGGGTGGTGGGGAGCCGGCGCTTGCACCGGCAGGGCAGAAGCTGTGCCACAGAGAAACACTGATAGCCTTTTCTGTGGCAGGAGTTGTTGTGTTTTCAAAAATGGCGCCAGAAAAAACGGCTTTCTTTTCCCTCCGTTGTTACTTCCGAAATTACCTGGGTGCTTCGGGGGTAGGGGTCGGCGAGCAGGAGAGTCCAGGGGAGGGCTGGGCAACCCTCATGACCCGTTCAGTGGCCCAAACATCTAAATCTGTGGAGGAAGAGAAGAAGAGGACCTTTACAGCCAGGTAAGTGGGAGGAGTGGCAAGACAAAAAATCCAGCTACGTAGATGTAATGGTGAGCAACTGTTTCACTTTGTACAGCTCGGGAAATGGCTTGTGTTCAAATTTTGTTTGTATATGCAACTGTAAATTTCACAGCACCTGAAATCTTCCCCAGAAACAGGGCAGAGCAAATAGCTGTGTAGGGGAGAAGCACCCGGCTGTGGGGGAGTGCTGGAACGACTTTCTGCTCCCGTGTATCACAATTTCACAATGGGAGCCAGTGCAAAGCCTGAGAAGTAATTGCCAGCGTGGGTGGAAAAACATTCCGAGTTACATGAGCACTCTACTGATTACAGCAGTGCCTTTCACATAGCAGTGGGAAAGGTTCTATTTTTTTTTTTTTTTTACCTTGCTTGGGTCCCTGAGGCTGTACAAAATGGCTGGCAACTGATTTCAGCGTGGGGAGGCACAGAGAAACTCACCCGAACATGCGGTTACTGTAGTTGGGATCAGACCTCAGGTTCACGCTAAACTAAATCAAAGACACAGGCACAGAAAAACGCTCCCGAGCATGCGGTTGCTGTAATTGGGATTGGACCTCAGGAATACGCTAGACTAAATCTAAAATACAGGGCAGAATGTGGCACAAATCATTAACTTAACTAGGCAAACACAAGTAGTAGCAGTTTGGGTAAAATGCGGTGGGGACAAATCAATGCAGCTTTTGTGACAGGCAAAATATGGGTTTCATTCTGACAAAAGCTTTTACAGAATCGTGCACAGATCAAGGTCCTAGAAGGTTTTTTTCAGCTCGGCTACCCGTAACACACTGGTTATGCAGGTATCTATTAACGTTTCTATTATGATGGGCTTACAAGACCTTACATGAATTAAGCACTGGTATATATACCCTTATTAAAGCACTACTTCAGTGGGCAAATAGATGAAGGATTACAGTATAAATGTCGTGAGTTTAAAACAGTCTAGCGAGACCCTACAGTGAATAAGCACAGCTATCTTTAACTTATTAAAGCACTACTACAGAGAGCAATATTTGCAGGCTATACAGTAAAAAAGGCCTGAATTTAAAACAGTCTCCACTAGTGTGCTGACAGAAAAAGGAAGCTCAGCGCCACAGAGAAACACTGATAGCCTTTTCTGTGGCAGGAGTTGTTGTGTTTTCAAAAATGGCGCCAGAAAAAATAGCTTTCTTTTCCCTCCGTTGTTGCTTCTGAAATTATCTGGGTGCTTCGGGGGTGGGGGCCGGTAAGCAGGAGCGTCCAAGGGAGGGCTGGGCAACCCTCACGACCCGTTCAGTGGCTCACCGTCTAAGTCTGGTGCTTCAGGGTGGGGTCGGCGAGCAGTAACGTCCAGGGGAGGGCTGGGCAACCCTCACGACCCGTTCAGTGGCTCACACGTCTAAGTCTGGGTGCTTCAGGGGTGGGGGTCGGCGAGCAGTAACGTCCAGGGGAGGGCTGGGCAACCCTCACGACCTGTTCAGTGGCCCAAATGTCTAAGTCTCCCTTAGGGAAGTTTGGTATGCCTCCCTATCTTCATCCTGCTGCGTTCCCTTATATTTCCTGAAGGCCAGCCTTTTGGCTCGGACCTTTTCTGCTACTGTTTTTGAGAACCAAAGTGGTTTCCTTCTTCTATTGCCACTTCCTTTTCTCTCTAACACAATGGGATGCTGCTTCAAGTATTGCATCCTTAATGCTTGCCCACTTTGCCTGTACCCCCTCACCTGTATTTCTTTTTTGCCAGGGCTAGCTTAACTCTGTTGGCCATCTTATCAAAGTCAGCTCCTCTGAAGTCCCATATTTTTGCCTTGAAATGGGATGATTTACCTCTAGTGGCCAAATTGAACCATACCATCATGTGATGGTCACTGGCCCCCAGGTGATCTTCTACCTGGAGATCTGTGATCCTTCCCCTGTTAGTCAGTACTAGATCTAGGATAGCCCTGTCTCTTGTGGGTTGTTGTACCAGTCGTTTGAGGCCCTTCCCCTGCAGGGAATCCACCATGTGTCTAGTTTTGGCAGATGTTCCTGCTGGTATTGACCAATCTGTATCTGGCATGTTGAAGTCTCCCATTTTCAGAACCTCCCCTTTAGCTGTCATGTTTTGTATATCTTCTAACAGTAATGTGTCCATGTCCTCCCCCTGGTCTGGAGGCCTGTACACAACCCCAGTTCGTATGGCTGTCCCATTTCCTGTTTCCAGGGTGACCCACAGTTCTTCTGGCTCCTAATCTGTATTCTGAATTTCTGTAGCTTTGATATTTTCCTTGACATAAAGGGCCACTCCATCTCCCCCCCCTTTTGCAGCTCGGTCTCTTCTGAACAGTACATAGCCAGGTACCGAAGTCTCCCAAGCGTGGTTACTGGTAAACCATGTCACGCTAATGGCTACTATATCCAGTTTAGCCTGTGTCATTATTTCCTGAAGGTCTGGGATCTTGTTTCTCAGACTGCGAGCATCTGTGTACATGATTGACAGAGGGACCTTGGTAATAGGGCGTGAGGAGGGTAAGGTTGGAGATCAGGTAGGGTCTACAGTAGAACAGTAGGTAAGGACTTTAGGGCAGACTGGGTGGGCCAGGAAGTCCTTTTCTGCTGACAGTTTCTATGTTTCTATGAGAGCAGGGAAATCCATGTACAACAACCCTCAACCATATCCTCTACTGGGAGACACAAGGGTTAGTTCCTATGAGATCTGCTAATACAGTTACACACACAATACAAGATTATTCAGTTCTTCAGCGGAAGACAATTACTCAGATTGCAGGTAAATGGAAGACAGACATAGGCACTTAGGGTTGCCTCTTTGTTGGTACCACGTATTAGTATTCCTCACAAATTTGTTAATATTGGGAGGTGGATAATGGGGGTGGCACTGCAGGAGGCCATCTACATTGATCTTTGAGCTGTTCAAGCACTGGCCCTTTGGGGGGAAAAGAAAGATTAGGAGTTTATCAAAGTTGGACTGGTATTCTGTTCCATTCTGCTGGGTCAAGAAGAAGCAAAAGAAGAGGTACAATCTGCTACAGTTATTTATTTAAAAATGTTGCATACCAGTATAGTCTTGTTTACTTGCAGCACCTATTGTACAATAGGGTCCTAAAGGCACATTACAGCAGCAAAGTAATTATACATTAGCAAATGTTACAGTTGATAGATGATCGATAGGTAGAAATTTTATTTATATAGCATCCCTTCCCTGAGACTCGGGGCACTTAACAATACTTAAAAACAACCCATACATAACTCGTAACAAATTATAATGCAGAGATCCAGATAAATTCTGACTGTCAGTATTTAAAACAACCAATCATTAAACAGCAGTCAGTTCAATTTTCAGTCTTAAGGTTAGGGCAAATGCATGATTAAATAGAAGCATTTTTAATCCTTTTCTAAAGGTATCCACTGAGGGTGCCTCCCTTAAATGTCTCAGCAAAGCATTCCACAGGGTCAGTGCAGCAACTGAGAATGCACAGTTCCCCAAATGCCACAACCTGGCCCTGGGAACCACAAGGAGGCAACCCTCAGAGGAATGGAGAGCCCGAGATGGGCACTGAAGAACCAGGACGTCTTGCAGGTAGGCTGGTCCCCCCCCCATGCCGGGCTTTATAGTCCATAATCTGACTTTTTTTTATATATATAATTCAAGTTTATTGAAACTCCAGAGTCTGTGTACCATCACAAGCCATACATACTGCAAATATTTACAGATTTCATAAGCGATGTATAACATTGGTTCAGAGTTAGTTGAGTTTCCAAAACTTAATTCATTTTCTTTTCTGGGATATATACTCTTCTTCTGTCTATAAGATAAAGTCAGAGATAGCAGCTTATTTCTACTCATTCCCCAGTTTTATTATAGTCTTTTTATGTTCCATTCTTCCCATGTCTCCCTCCCTCCGCCCCCGACCCTCAGGCCACTCTAGGTTCCTGTAGCTAGGTCCCATCTGGTCCATTTATTCACATATATGTTCACCCTGTTATTTATATTGTATGTTAATTCCTCCATTTCTCTTATTTCTTTTATAATAGAGTGCCAAAGGGGTAAGTCAGGCACGTCTGGGGAGAGCCATTTTTCAGTGATTGACTTATGGGTTGCTGCCAACAGTACCCCCCAGAGGTACATACCATCGGCTCCTTTCATTTCATCAGGAGGCATTCCCAGAACTAGGTTCTTAATTGTTAGTTGTGCATTGCAGGAGAATGTATTCTCCAGAATTCTGGAGATCCCCTGCCAGAAAGGACGTATAGCATCACACTCTCAAAAAATATGGGAATGATGAGCCACTTGGACACCACATCCCCTCCAACAAAGTGAGGTTATTCCTGTATCTCATTTGCTTAAGCTTTCAGGAGTGTGGAAGTACCTGATTCTTATTTTTCAGGCAAATTCACGCCAGTTGGGTGATAGTGTGGTTTTATTTACAATCTGGAATATTGCCCTCCACTCCTCTTCTATTATGTTTAGTCCCATTTCCTGCTCCCACTTATTTTTAATTCTAAGGAATTGTCTAGTGTGCAGTTGCTTTAATGCTCTGTAAAGAGCTGATATGTGTCCCCATAATCTGACCTTGAAGGCAATCCTCTATCAGAACATTAGGTTATAATATCAATCTTTATAATATAGCACTTGGATTTACCCCAAAATATTTTCAAACATTACCAAAAATAACTATAAAATTCAAATATGATATAATTCCTATCTTCCATGGCACTGGATAATGATGAAAAACATTTCTGCCACACTTAGAAATATGAAAAAAATATATATTTTATTAACACCTATATACAATCATTCTAAGCCTCCCTAATTTGCATAAATATCAAGAATAATGAAAGTAATGTAAACAACAACACATGTTTCAGAAAATCAAGTAAAACAATAAAATGAATATTTTAGCGAATGTATAAGTAATATTCAACACGATAAATGGTACTTGGCTATATACCGTGCTTTCACCATACTTGGTATTTAGTATGACCTTCTGATATAAGAACATGCAAACTCATTGCATTAGTGTCTCAGATTATATTTCTGTATAAGACTTATTTTAAAACTCCACAGCATGCAAAATGTATTCCTTTTTGTTTCAATTTAAGCTGAACTATATACCCAAGGGTTTGTAGTTCACTATATTACCTCCCCAGATGTCAAATTAAAGTATTAAAACTGAAATAATTAAAATAAATAATTGAAATAATTAAACTAATACTTACGTTTCTGGTTATCTGTAGGCTTGGTCTTCTTTCCTTTTAAATTTCAAAATCTTAGTGAGAAATGCTTCTTCTGGATGCTGAAAGTCCTTCAGAGGCTTGGCTGTAGTACTTTATCTTTCTCCCCCTTGAATCTGGGACTGTTGACTCTTCTGGTATTGATGAAACAGTGCAGGCTGGATCCTCCTTGCTTGAGACGTCATGAAGCATCAAAAGTCACTTATTAGGATTTTGGTGGGAAAAATCAGAAGCTGAGACACCATAGTTCAAGGCACAAAGGTAGGCTTCTTCTCAACCACAGTTGGGAAGAAGAATAGCAAGAGGAAGGAGGTGCTGTTAGCACTTTACTACTCTACTGGGACTTAAGAACTAGAACTCTACTGCTGGGACCTTCAGTTTAGGGTAAAAAAAAAACAGAAAATAAGAGTTAGTGTGTTTGTCTGCATTGGGTGAAGGAAACTGTTATCTGTGCAGTTAGCTAGGTGAAGAACGGAGCTGTGAATTAGGGGGAGTGGCTTAGGCAGCAGGAAGACAGGTGTTTGGATTTAAAACTACCCTAGATAGCTTTGGATGGAGAACAGTAAGTGGAAGGAGGTGCTGTTAGAACTTTACTACTCTACTGGGACTATATAACCCTCCCTTCCCTCCACCCTTAGCTAGTTCCACTTTTATAGGCACAGGATTTGACTGACAACAGGTACTTGGGAGCAGGAAGTGAGCGATCACAGAGGCACAAAGACTCACCATCTTAGAAGTAAAAGAGTAGCTCTCCATCCCCCACCCCCAGCTGCTGGAGGTCTGACTCTGAGCAAGTAAGAAGAGACTACTGAGGAATACAGGAACTTCCTGTCCCAGAATAGGAAAAGCAGGAGCTTTAAGGGCACGGAGGCAGTAGGAAAGTAGGGAGAAAAATAAACAAAATAAAAAAAATAAATAAATAAACAGAGAGAGGAAAGAGTAAGCATACAAAACAACAGTTGAGGGGCCACAAATAAGACATGATGGGAGTGGTGCAGTGCAGTGCAGTGACTGTTGAGCGGCACTCTTCCAGGAGACATTCTGGAGGATGCGGTGTTGTCCCATCTGCAGGCAACTCTCTGGGCTGAAGGAGGAGGTTGTTCGTCTCCAGGCTGAGTTGGCCAGGATTCAGGGGACCTCCTCTCCCACCCAAGGACCACCAGGGCCGCTGTCTCAGTGGTTGCCAAGAAAGAGGAGCAGTTGGACCACTGTGGGCTCAGGGAAGGTGAGGGTGGTGGAACAGAGGAGCATCCCTCCAGTTGTACCTTTCCACAATTCATACACCATTCTGGCAGAGTGTGGTTCCTCTATGGAGGCACCCACAGTGGAGACTAAGGAGGATGCTGGGAACCTCCACAAAGGAGACCCACAGGAGGGTGGCATGGAACCCCACAGGAGGAAGGAAACAACTCTTGGTGAGGGACTCCATTGTTAGGAGGGTAGAACTGGGGGAGGAGAGGAGAGGGAGGTAAGGTGCCTGCCTGGCACCATGGCTTAGAGGGACAGGAAGCGAATCCTCAGGATTGCAGGAGCAGCTGCATGGGGGAAGGTACTGGATGTCGTTGTCCACCTAGGGACAAATGACCTGGCTGGGAAAGGGTCAGAGCAGTGCAGGAGGAGTTTGTGGAGTTGGGGAGGGGCCTTAGACAAGTAGCACACATGGTAACCTTCTCGGAGGTGCTGCCTGTCTGTGGCATGGGTGAGGCTAGGGTGCTCCGCACCATGGGATTCAATCAATGGTTGACAAACAGGTGCAGAGCTCAGGGTTTTGGCTTCATTGGGGACTGGGGGTCCACCTGGAGTGATGCAGGCTATATGTCATGATGGTCTGCATCTGTCCAGGATGAGAACCAGGATCCTAGGTGATAGGTTTAAATACTTCATTGGCAAGCATTTAAACTAGCTAAGGGGGAATGCACTGAAAAGGAGCAGAGAAATCTTAGCCCCCAAAATCAGGATAGTTAGTGAGGTAAACACCAAGATAGAGAAGTTGATAGGGAGAAGGGAAGGGGTAAATGGAGAAAAGGCAAAGACAGTAAGGACAGGGATGGGGCAAAAGGGGTGAGGCCATTAAAAATGGAGGTAATGAGTATCAATGCCCATAGTCTAGGTAACAAGCTCCCTGAACTGGTGGCCTTGATGGTAGAGGGACACCTGGATATTATGGCAGTCACAGAAACATGGTATACAGAGAACCATGATTCGGATGTCAACATACCAGGGTACACAATCTACAGAAGGGACAGGGGGAATAGAAGAGGAGGAGGAGGAGGAGTAGCTCTCTATGTAAGGGAAGGGATCAAAGCAACAGAACTAAAGGGTAAACAGGCAGGAGAGGAGGCACTGTGGGTCATCCTGGAGACCAGAAATGGCACCACAATCTGCACAGGGGTTGTATACAGACCCCTGTCTCAGGGGGAGGAAATGGACAAGGAAATGATAGAAGGCATCCTTAGGATAGCAGAAAAAGGGAAGATACTGTTGATGGAGGACTTGAATATACCAGATGTTAACTGGACCACCTTTGCTGTAGCAACATCCAAGAGCAAGGTCTTTCTCGATGCCCTACAGGTGGCATGCCTCAGACAGCTAGTGTTGGAACCCACTCAGGAGGGAGCAATCTTAGACCAGGTACTCTCAAATGGGGATGGAGAGAGGATCTCAGATCTAGAAGTGGATAGCCATCTGGGAACAAGTGACCACCAAACAGTGTGGTTCATGATAAACACAGCTGCAGAGTCAAACCATACAAAAGTGAGGGTACTGAACTTCAGGAGGGCTGACTTTGAGAAATGCCTCAGAAAAGCACTAGCAAACAGGCAAGAAGTAGAGGTGGAGGAACAATGGGAGAACATCAAAACTTCCATCACAAAGGCAACAAGCCTTTGTGTGAATCAAATAAATCAAAATGAAAGAAAAAGCCACAATAGTTCTCAAAAGAGGAGGTTAGGGAGAAAAGGATAGCATTCACAAAGTATAAAGAAACACAGAAGGAGCAGGACAGAGAGCTGTACCAGTTAAAACAGAAGGAAGTGAGGAAGGCAGTCAGAACAGCAAAGGCCCAAACCGAATAAAAGATAGCCAACTTTGTTAAGAAAGGGGATAAAACCTTTTATAGACACATTAGGGAGCGAAGAAAGACCAAGGGAGGGATAGTGAGGTTAATAAAGGGGAGGTGGGTGGGCAGAGAGGGACAGTGAAAAGCAGGGCTACTGAATGAATACTGCTCAGAATTCAATAGAAGCACTCTGGATAGGGGGGTCGATACCAGTCCTTTCACAGAAGAAAGGGTTCTGAAAGAACTCCTAAAACTGAAGGTGGACAAAGCAATGGGGCCTGAGGGGATTCACCCCAGAGTTCTAAAAGAACTAAGGGGAGAACTAGTGACACCACTGACTACACTTTTTAACAAATCAAGGGTGGATGGTGTGGTACCTTAGGACTGGAGGAGGGTGGATGTGATTCCCCTTAACAAAAGTGGGAGCAAAGCAGAGGCAGGAAACTACAGACCAGTTAGCTTGACCTCAGTGGTAGGGAAAATGATGGAATCACTTCTGAAAGAAAGAATTGTTGAGTACCTAGAGGCCAGCAGGGCACACGACCCAAGGCAGCATGGATTCACAGTGGGAAGGTCATGTCAGATGAATCTAATAGATTTATTTGATTGAGTGACCAAAGTAGTGGACCAGAGAGGGGCTGTGGACATGGCCTACCTAGACTTTAGCAAGGCATTTGACACAGTCATAGAAACATAGAAGTTGACGGCTGATAAGGACTGCAAGGCTCATCCAGTCTGCCCATTTCTGTTTCTACTTTATGGATGTGCCATCGGCCTTTGGTCTGTCAATGGCCTATCTATTCATTCTCATCTATATTGCTCCCTTAGGCCTATCCCATGCCTATTTGAAGCCCTGTATTGTTTTCATATCCACCACTTCCTGAGGTAGGCTGTTCCATGCATCCACCACCCTTTCTGTGTAAAAGAACTTCCTCACATTACCCCTTAATTGGCCTCCCTCTAATCTTATGCTGCATCCTCTTTTCCTGCTATTTTTCTTATATTGAAACCTGTTAGACTCACCTTGTTAATGCCCTTAAGGTGTTTGAATGTTTCGATCATATCACCTCTCTCCCTCCTTTGCTCTAGGGTATACATATTGAGTTCCGTTAATCTGTCCTCATATGTTTTCTGATGCAGTCCCTGCACCATTTTGGTTGCCCTTCTGTGGGCTACCTCAATTTGGTTAATGTCCTTGTGAAGGTGTGGCCTCCTGTACTGCACACAGTACTCCAGATGGGGCCTAACCAGTGTCTTGTAAAGAGGGATTATTACCTCCCTCTTCTGACTTGTGATACCCCTACTAATACACCCCAACATCCCCCTAGCCTTACTTACTACTTTAGTGGTCTGCTTGGATGATTTCAGGTCATCGTTGATGATGATGCCCAAGTCTCTTTCTTCCCTTGTGACTGCCAGCAACTCCTCTCCCAGCCTATAGGTGGCTTCAGGGTTTCTCTTCCCTATGTGTATGATCTTGCACTTCTTTGCGTTAAACCCCAGTTGCCACTCTTCTGACCATTTTGACAGTTTATACAGATCTCTTCTCATTCTGCCCACCCCATCTGGATCATCTACTCTGTTGCAGATCTTGGTATCATCTGCAAACAGACAAGCCTTACCCTCTAGTCCATCTGCAGTGTCACTGATGAAGATATTGAAGAGGATGGGCCCCAGGACTGATTTCTGAGGTACCCCACTTGTGACTTGCATCTCTTCTGACTGTATACCATTTATCACCACTCTCTGTTTTCTGCCCATCAACCAGTTTGCCACCCTTATGACCAACTTCTGACCCACCCCGAGCCTACCCAGCTTATTAATCAATCTTCTATGTTTGTTTATTCATTTAACGGATAGGCACACTGGAAAACTAGTTCATTTTACAGGTGCAACCCACATAGAAAACATACATACAAAAATGTACAATAATAAAATATCAGACTAAAGAGTCTTTGTTACAAAAACTAAACATCATATAAAATAATTACAATTAAATTGTAATTCAAAGAACTTTCCTAATTCATTTACAAATTATGTGGAACAGTATCAAAAGCTTTGCTGAAGTCAAGGTCGGTGACATCAACTGCTCCCCCTTGCTCCACCACTCTGGTTACCCAGTCAAAGAAATCTATGAGATTAGTTTGATAGGACCTTACTTTTGTAAACCCATGCTGTTTTGGATCCTGTGCTCCTATGGATTCCAGGTATTGCACTATCCTTTCCTTAAGGAGTGCCTCCATAATCTTGCCCACTACTGAGGTAAGACTGATTGATCTGTGTGACACTTGGACAGCTGGTTCTGATTAATCTATGGTTTTTGTAATATAAAAATGTGTTATTGAGTGTCTCTGAGACATGCTGTTTCAGCTAAAAGATGAAAGCCAGGAGATAATTACAGGCTAGAAGAGACTTAAAGTAAGGATCTCCTGTTTATCTAGCTTAATTGTAGCTGCCAGCTGCTAGGCTGGAAAATCATAAACTTTTATGATGTTTAGAAAAAGAATATAGGTTATGTCACTGTGGTGCAAAGTCATAAAAGGTCCTTTGATATCCTTGAGAGAGGATGTTGCTTATGGAAGAAAGAAAGGACTTGGAAAATTACAGACTTAATTGGGAAGTCATATGGAGAAACAAGTTTTTTCTGCTGATGTCACCTACTAATTTACCTCCTGACACAAGACATCCTGATTGTTTAATTTTTAATAAACAGAGGAGGAGAAGGCAGGGACAAGACAGTGTTTTAATTATGCTGTAACAGATCTTTACAGACACACATGTTTGGACTCTGAAACAAGAAACATCTACAGCACTATAAGAAGATAAGAATACATTAGGTAGACAGGTCTCAGTGCATTATTGGTAGGAATTTGCACTTTTTAATCCTTATTGTTTTAAAAGACTGTATGTTTTGTGATATATGGTTCTGTGTTTTACATTTTACATTTTTATCTATTTTAAGTAAACCTCTATTTTTAGAGACTACCTGGTGTGCCTTTGAAATTCTTTCTTTGACAAGGGAAGCATATATGGTTAAAGCTGACACTGTACAAAGCTTACTGGTTTTACCAAACTGGGAAAAGGTAGGAGTTTATTCTGAGGTCTTTCATAGAGTTTTTAAGGGTTCATTTTGTACACCTTTGTAGGTGCCTGTAGGCAAAAGATATCTGGCTCCCCTGAAGAGCAGAATTATCTGAGCCTGTACATTGGGTACGATAGCAAGAGGTCCACAGTTTGAATCACTCCAGAACTTGAGACCAAAGGTTGATTCAAACCCACAAAACAGACAGGAGGGTTACCCTGTTCTGTTAACTGTTCACAGTACTGCACTCGGAGGTTGGCACTGTGGGAGCAGAGGGCCTGACCTGCTGAGTGGGGTTGTGACAGATTGGTTGGAAGCGGTGTGCATAAGTTTGATATTACAAGCTTTTATTGTTCAGTGTGTCAGCTTGAGACTGTCAGCTCACTTGCAAAGAAAGAAAAAGGCAGTGATTTATTTTTAAAAATGAAACAGAACTATACCACTTGGCCTACAGTCAAGTTCCTACCCATTTTATTGTTTTTTCCCTAAAGTGCAAGTCAGAGTAGATGTATTTAGGGAAGAAGATGGCTTCCAACTACAGCAGGCACACTGTAGACTACTTAAAGCAGTTGTGTGGGAACAGAGGAGTCCTGTTCGAGGTGAAAGCCACCAGACAGAACCTTGTGGATGCCCTGATGGTAGCAGATACCCAGAACATCGAGTCACAGACAGTGACTGAAAAGGACCGACCCTTGAGTGTGGCAGGGCTAGCGGCCAGTGTAGTGTCCAGATCCGATGAGGAGGACAACAGGGCCACTGTCAGTGAAGGGCCACAGCAGCAGGAGAAGGTCACCAGTATTCTGGATCCAGAAGTACTCAGGCTACAAACTGAGTTGTGCAGAATGCAGCTGGAGTTCCAGAGGGAGAGGGCGAGGGACCATGAACAGCGGGAGGCAGACCGTGAGGAGCGTGAGCACCAGCGAGCTGCAGAGGAGAAGAGGGAGCAAGAATGCAGAGAGGCAGAGCAAGAACGCCAAGAGGCAGAGCGAGAACAGAGAGACACTGACCGTGAGGAGCGTGAGTGCCAGAGGCAACACGAACTGGAGAATCTACGACTTCAACCACCAGCACCAGAGCAGGTAAGTGGCTTGGGTTTAACTCGGACTACAGAACTGGGCTACAAATTGAATTCCAAATTGATAACTGAATTTAAAGTGGGGGAGGATATGGATGCCTTTTTTCAAATTCTTTTGGAAAAGTTTGTATTCAGGCTAAAATTCCTCAGGAGTCCTGGAGCTTCCAGCTATCCCTGCTACTTACTGGGAAAGCTCAGGATGCATTGGGTCAAATGGACAATGAGAACAGTGATGATTACAGTAAACTTAAAGCTGCAGTGTTAAAGAAATTTGAATTGACTGCCGAATCATACAGAGCTAAATTCCATAAGCTCAGGAGAAGCTCTGACATGAGCTACGAGGAACTAGCCATGAAACAACGTCAGTTTTTAAAATGTTGGTGGGAAGGAATTGAAGCAAACTCAGTTGACAAAATTGAAAATGTGATTCTGTTAGAATAGTTTTATTGGGCGTGCCCAGCTGAGCTAAAAACCTGGCTGGAGGACCGAGATCCCAAAACAGTGCAAGAGGCTGCTGAACTCTCTGACCGCTTTGCCAAGAGCAGACCTGCTCTGAGAGCAAATGGGGTGGGTGTGGCAGTGCAGAAAAGGAAAAGCGCACCTTGAGGGCAGCTAAAACCCTCACTGCCTCCACTGAAACCAGTTAGCCCCAGGTTTCAGAGAAAAGATTTCTTTGAGAAAAGAAATGAATGTTGGTTGTGTAAAGAAATTGGGCATATTGCCAGACAGTGTCCCAAATGGATGAGCAACAATACGCAAGGTGGTGCTAGGAAGGAAGTGGGTTGTTTGTGTGTCCCTGGGAGCATGCCTGTGAACATGTGGGAACACATGCTCCCAGTCATGGTGAATGGTGTACAAACACAAAGGTTAAGGGACACAGGGGCATCCCTGACATTGGTAAAAGGGGATCTAGTAGAGCCTAGTCAGCTTATACCCTATAAATACGTCACTGTACCGGACTTTACTAGTGAAGAGAAAACATTGCCCCTCACTAGTGTTCTCCTAGACTGGGGTGAAACAGGGGGAACTGTGCAACAGGTGGCTGCAGCCAAAACCTTAGCAGTGGATGTGATCCTGGGCAACAATCTCAGACAAGGGATGGTGTGTGCAGTTACCCGTAGCAAAGCAGCAAGGGAAAATTGTAGTTCCCTGAACCCCACAGGAGCCATTGTGGAAACCACTGAGAGGCTGGTTCCCCAGCCTGTGTCTTCAGATGGGGAGATTAATGAAAAGGGGGTAGAAATTTCCTCAGTAGCAAGTAACCACACAGCTACAGAGGGTTACTCCAAAAAGGGAGGGGTGACCCATTGTCAGAGGTTGGGATTGACAGTGATCCTGAGTGCCCTGACACTAGTGCTAGGGGCCCTAGTTTAGAGAAAGAAGAGGACCTGTCCCATGCCTTGGGAATGTGTGAGGGGTTTGCAGCTGCTCAGAGAAGTGACCCTAGTCTAGAGAAGCTGAGGGCTTGGGCAGAGTCTGTCGGGGCACAGGGAGGTGACGGCAGACATACAGTTTATTGGGAAAATGGACAGATGTATATTCAGGCTGTGCAGACAGAGGGAGGGGTGCTAGGCAGGCAGCTTGTCGTTTGCCAGGGGTATCGTAAGCAGTTGCTCAAGATTGCACATGATATTTCCTTGTCTGGTCATCTGGGAATTGCGCGCACTATGCAGCGGATGGCCCCGAATTTCTATTGGCCTAACTTCACCCAGCAGGTGAAGGAGTATTGCAGGTCTTGTCACTGGTGCCAAGAAATAGGGAAGGTGGGCAAAAAAACCCAAGCCGCCCTGATTCCATTGCCCATAGTGCAGAAGCCATTCCAGAGGATGGGAATGGATATTGTGGGGCCTTTAAATACCCCCAGCTCCTCAGGGAAGAGACTCATCCTGACTGTGGTGTATTATGCCACCCGATACCCAGAGGCAGTCGCCCTATCCTCACTGAGGACAGACAAAGTGGCAGATGCCTTAGTTGGGATTTTCTCCTAAATTGGGTTTCTGCAGGAGGTTATCACCGATCGAGGGGGTTCCTTCATGTCGGACCTGAGGAAATATTTATGGGAGAAGTGTGGGGTGGTGCAGAGACACCGTATCACCCACAAGCCAGTGAGCTTGTGGAAAGATTCAATGGTACCCTGAAGTCAATGCTCCTGGAGTTTGCTGAACAGCATGGGAGGGACTGAAAGAAATACCTTCCTCACCTGTTGTTTGCATACAGGGAGGTGCCCCAAGAGTCGACAGGATTTTCCCCCTTCAAAATCTTATATGGACACCGGGTACGTGGGCCCCTAGACTTGATCCAGGAGGACTGGGAAGGCAAGCACACCACCCAGGGAACTCCCATAGTGGATTACGTCCTTAAGTTTAGGGAAAGGCTGAAGAAGCGTATGGGGACAGCCCAGAGCAACCCGACAGCTGCCCAATAGAAACAAAAGGTGTGGTACAACCGCTGAGCCAGAGTTCGCTTGTACATGGTGGGTCAGGAAGTTATGGTCCTTATTCCGGTCCAGAAAGACAAGCTGCAGGCTGAGTGGGCAGGACCGTACAAAATGGTTAGGAAGGTAAATGACGTGAACTATATTACAGAGTTACCTGACCGAAAACAGACAGAAAGGAAGTACCATGTCATGATGAAGCCATATGCAAATAGGGCTGACATGATGTTTGCAGTGTGTAGTCCTGGGGAGGGGACGGACGAAGGAGACCCCCTTCTGGACTTGCTGGAAGAAAGTAAGTGGGAGTCCTCTGTGGAGGCAAATAAATTGTCTCCCCAGTTGACCCCGGACAAGATCCAGGAAGTAAGGGAGGTTTTAGCAGGCTTTGCCCCACTGTTTAGCGCCAAGCCTTTACTAAACCCCTTAGCGACGCAAGATGTGGAGACAGGGACACAGACGGCCATACGGCGGACAGCATATCGAGTGTCAGAAGCTGTCCAAAAGGACATTAGGAGGGAAGTGGAGGAGATGCTGGATTTAGGGGTAATCCAGAGATCCCACAGCCCCAGGGCCTCACCCGTAGTCCTTGTGCCTAAGCCAGATGGCTCTACTCATTTCTGTGTGGACTATCATGGACTGAATGCAGTCTCAAAGTCCGATACCCCAGACGGATGAACTCCTGGACAAGTTGGGAAGGGCGATCTACCTTACGACAATTGACCTGACCAAGGGGTATTGGCAGGTAGAGTTAATGGACAGAGCTAGGGAGAGGTCAGCCTTCATCACTCCAATAGGCTTATTTGAATTTAAAGTAATGCCTTTCGGAATGAAGAATGCCCCGGCCACTTTCCAATGGTTGGTGAACCAGGTGTTAAATGGTGCTGAGGAGTACGCCGTGGTGTACCTGGATGACATTGCCATCTTTAGTGCCAGCTGGGAGGAACACCTGTCCCACCTTAGTGAAGTTCTGGGCAGGATACGGAGGGCCAGGCTCACTGTCAACGCCGGGAAGTGCCAGGTGGCCATGGGAGAAGTGGCATACCTCAGGCATGTGATAGTCCAGGGACAGCTCCATCCTAACCAAATAAAAATAGAGGTAATCCAGGTGTGACCCAGACCAGAAATGCAGAAGCAGGTCAGGAGTTTCCTTGGGACAGCAGGGCACTATAGAACATCTGTACCCAATTACAGTACCCTGGCTGCTCCCCTATCTGACCTGCTAAAGAAAAGGATGCCAAAGAAAATTACCTGGGGACCAGCCTGTGAAGAAGCCTTTACCAGACTGAAGGAGGCACTGTGCAGTACTCCTGTTTTGACAAGTCCTGACTATAGCAGACCCTTTATAGTTTAGACTGATGCCTCAGATGTGGGTATTGGGGCAGTACTGAGTCAGACATCCAGCCAAGGGAAAGATCACCCTGTAGCATATATGAGTAAAAAAGTTACTTCCCAGGGAGCAGGCATACTCCCCTGTGGAAAAGGAGTGTATTGCCATAGTGTGGGCCCTAAAGCAGTTGGAGCCATACTTGTATGGGCAGCATTTTGTGGTACAGACTGACCGCAACCCCTGGTTTGGCTGATGCAGATGGGAAAAAAAAACAATGGTAGATTGCTAAGATGGAGTCTTGCTTTACAAGGGTATGACATGACAATTCTACATAGGGCTGGAGTGAAAAATCAGAACTCGGATGGGTTGTCTCGCGTCTATGAGGAATGAACTGATTTGGGAAGCTTGTCCCATGCAGGGGACAGAGCACCCAAATTCAGTCTAGGTAGGGAGGATTGTGATGCTTGGACAGCTGGTTCTGATTAATCTATGGTTTTTGTAATATAAAAATGTGTTATTGAGTGTCTCTCATGAGACATGCTGTTTCAGCTAAAAGATAAAAGCCAGGAGATAGTTACAGGCCAGAAGAAACTTAAAGTAAGGATCTCCTGTTTATCTAGCTTAATTGTAGCTGCCAGCTGCTAGGCTGGAAAATTATAAACTTTTATGACGTTTAGAAAAAGAATACAGGTTATGTCACTGTGGTGCGAAGTCGTAAAAGGTCCTTTGATGTCCTTGAGAGAGGATGCTGCTCATGGATGAAAGAAAGGACTTGGAAAATTACAGACCTAATTGGGAAGTCATATGGGGAAACAAGTTTTTTTCTGCTGATATCACCTATTAACTTACCTCCTGACACAAGACATCCTGATTATATAATATTTAATAAACAGAGGAGGAGCTGGGTGACATCATGGAGAGGGCAGGGTAAAGACAGTGTTTTAATTATGCTGTAACAGACTTTTACAGACACAGATGTTTGGACTCTGAAAAAAGAAACATCTACAGCACTATAAGAAGATAAGAATACATTAGGTAGACAGGTCTAAGTGTATTATTGGTAGGAATTTGCACTTTTTAAACCTTATTGTTTTAAAAGATTGTGGGCCAGATATTCAAAGCTTTGTGCCAGGGCAAAAAACATTTGCGCGGGTTCAGCGCGGGATTAGCGTGGGTTTGCTATATTCAAAAGGCCAAATAGAGCGCATAAAACCGCATTAGTGCCGGGCAAACCATAATGATATGCTAGGGGCAAAGTGAACATGAATACAGGTGCAATGAGATATTCATCGACTAGCACTGCACTAAGGTGTTTAGCGCGACTTAGCGCGACCTATAGCGCGGTACAAATTACCGCCCAGAAAAAGCTGGTCTTAACCCTGGGAAAACAGCTTTTCACTTCATTGGTGCATTGCCTGGTGTTTGTGCGGGATTTGCATGGCTTGCGCGACCCTAACATAGGAGTATGACACTTAGAAAATGCCAGACATGGAGGACACATGCTGCTCACTGATGGCACCACCATGATGCGAGCATCTGCCACCAGTCCAGCCAAGCACAGACAGTAAGGGGTGATCAGACCCACAGGGGACAGCATGGTAGTGTGGCCATATAGCACACACCTGCAGACCATGGCTGTGGTGCCTAACAGATGCCAGCACACACATGCAGCACTGTGGGCATGGTGGCTAGTGGGGGAGGGTGTACGGGTGGCCAGACCTCACCACAGCCAGGTGTGGCCACAAGGCTGGGACACATCACTCAGTGCACATGGGCCAGTAGTGGGAATACACCACCACCTGTGTGCCTGTCAGATCTTACATGCCCCCCAGCCACCTACCACACTACTGTACAGATGCCACAGCACACACAGCCGGCCATCTACATGACACTGTGTGCATCCCATGCCACAGGTGCAGCATCTGTGGATCACACAACAGCGTAATAGTACTGTCCACTGTCAGTAATTACCTGCAAGCTGGGCCTGTCATCTGTGTAAAGTGCAGTGGTCATCACTGCCCTACACACCATAGGCATTGCTGTGTCCCTCACACTACCAGACTTCTTGCTACTGTAGCATCTGCTGTGCATTATCGCATGACCTACAGTGTGACGGTTGCATGCAGCACCACCGCCACCTGTGCCTATGCTGTGTTGTCCCCTGGGGTAGGATATGCTATGGTATGCTGTACTGCACATGTAGCCTGCAACTATCATCATGCACTTGCCTGACTGACCTACAGGTGGAGGTGCGGTCAGACCTGGCCAGCCCCTGTACTTCTAGACTGACCTACAGATGGAGCTGTGGTACCCTGCAGTAACGCTGGGCAAACTGCATGCAAATCAGGGCATGATGAGATGCTAATGTGGCTGTTTGCCCAGAGACTATCTAAGTAGGTTCATTTGCATGTCACTTTTGAACATGGCAAAGTTTAGCACCGGGCTAATGTGTTTGCACCGGGCAAACCGCTTAGCTCCGTGCTAAAGCTGTGCTAACGTGTTAGCACGGCGCTAACGGTTCGGGGAATATTCTACAGTTTTGATCACTGTTCTTTCACATCTGCTGCTGCCTGCAGCTGTACTGGGTCCATGCATTTGCTGGCACACATTGGCCACATAGTTCCTCTCTACCTACCCTCACGTCGCTGTGCACTGTGTTGTTGTTGTGGTTTGCACTTCCTGGTTGCTATATTCAGTGCTGTCATATTCCAGGGCTCACCGGTTGCCCTGCACTCCCCAACCAGTTTGCAGGCCTCTTTCCCATACTATATTCAGGCGCTGTTGCCCGGGCTATTCCTTTTGAATATAGCTTGCTTTGTGCTCCGGGCTATGTTTGCCCACCAGGCAGTGTTGTCTTAGCCCAGGGGCAAAGTTTTGAATATCTGGCCCTGTATGTTTTGTGATATATGGTTCTGTGTTTTACATTTTACATTTGTATCTATTTTAAGTAAACCTCTATTTTTAGAGCCTATCTGGTGTGCCTTTGAAATTCTTTATTTGACAAGGGAAGCATATATGGTTAAAACTGACACTGTACAAAGCTTACTGGTTTTACCAAACTGGGAAAAGGTAAGAGATTATTCTGAGGTCTTTCATAGAGTTTTTAAGGGTTCATTTTGTACATCTGGTTAGATGCCCGTAGGCAGAAGATATCTGGCCTCCCCGAAGAGCAGAATTATCTGAGACTGTACATTGGGTACGCTAGCAAGAGGTTCATAGTTTGAATCCCTCCAGAACTTGAGACCAAAGGTTGATTCGAACCCACAAAACAGGCAGGAGGGTTACCCTGTTCTGTTAACTGTTCACAGTACTGCGCTTGGAGGTTGGCACTGTGGGAGCAGAGGGCCTGACCTGCTAAATGGGGTTGTGACAGTCTGTAGTTCCCTGCCTCCTCCCTGCTACCACTCTTGTGGAGCGGGATCACTTGAGCCCCTCTCCAGTCTTCTGGGACCTCTCTTGTGCTCAGAGACTCACTAAACAGTTCTGATAATTGCTCTGCTAGTTCCACCCTTAGCTCCTTTAGTACCCTGGGAATTATGCCATCAGGTCCCATTGCCTTGTCCACCCTGAGCTTATCCAGCTCTTGTAGGACCCTTGCTTTTGTGAAGGGACTAGTGCACACCTCCCTCCCCCCTTGTGTCCATGGTGCTGAGCTGTGGGCTCTGCCCTACCTTCTCTTCAGTAAATACTGAGCAGAAGTATCTATTTAGGATAGATGCTTTTACATGGTTCTCCTCCTCACATGCCCCCTTATCCCCTTTGATCTTAGCAATACCCCTTCTGGACTTTCTCCTTTCACTAATGTATCTATAGAAAGTCTTGTCATCTTCTTTTACTGTTTGTGCTAGTGTTTCCTCGGTTTGGGCCTTTGCTTGGCTTACTGCCGTCCCTCCTTCCCTTAGGGAAGTTTGGTATGCCTCCCTATCTTCATCCTGCTGCGTTCCCTTATATTTCCTGAAGGCCAGCCTTTTGGCTCAGACCTTTTCTGCTACTGTTTTTGAGAACCAAAATGGTTTCCTTCTTCTTTTTGCACTTCCTTTTCTGTCTAACACAATGGGATGCTGCTTCAAGTATTGCATCCTTAATGCTTGCCCACTTTGCCTGTACCCCCTAGCCTGTATTTCTTTTTTCCAGGGCTAGCTTAACTCTGTTGGCCATCTTATCAAAGTCAGCTCCTCTGAAGTCCCATATTTTGCCTTGGAATGGGATGATTTAGTTCTAGTGGCCAAATTGAACCATACCATGTGATGGTCACTGGCACTCAGGTGACCTTCTACCTGGAGATCTGTGATCCTTTCCCTGTTAGTTAGTACTAGATCTAGGATAGCCCTATCTGTTTTGGGTTATTGTACCAGTTGTTTGAGGCCCTTTCCCTGCAGGGAATCCACCATGTGTCTAGTTCTGGCAGATGTTCCTGCTGGTATTGACCAATCTGTATCTGGCATGTTGAAGTCTCCAATTATCATAACCTCCCCTTTAGCAGTCATGTTTTGTATATCTTCTAACAGTAATGTATCTATGTCCTCCCCCTGGTCTGGAGGCCTGTAGACAACCCCAGTTCATATGGCTGTCCCATTTCCTGTTTCCAGGGTGACCCACAGTTCTTCTGGCTCCTTATCTGTATTCTGAATTTCTGTAGCTTTGATATTTTCCTTGACATAAAGGGCCACTCCACTCCCACTTTTTGCAGCTCAGTCTCTTCTGAACAGTACATAGCCAGGTACTGAAGTCTCCCAAGTGTGGTTACTGGTAAACCATGTCACGCTAATGGCTACTATATCCAGTTTAGCCTGTGTCATTATTGCCTGAAGGTCTGGGATCTTGTTTCCCAGACTGCAAGCATCTGTGTACATGATTTTCCATTGGCCAGATTTCTATATGCTATTTGTTGGGCGAGGTCTGATGTTTCCCCTGTGCGTCATATGGGGAGCTAGACCTTTTTTCACACAAAAGATTATTAAACAAATTAGCCAGCCTGGGAGTGGGTCCCTGGGTGGTAGCCTGGGTCAAAACTTGTCTGAACAACAGGACACAGAGGGTAATAGTAAACTGAGCCCACTCTGAAGAAAGGGCGGTTACTAGTGGGGTACCACAGGGTTCAGTACTGGGTCCAGTCCTTTTTAATGTCTTTATAAGTGACATTGCAGAGGGACTGGAAGGAAAAATATGCCTCTTTGCAGATGACACAAAGATCTGCAACAGGGTTGAAACACAATGAGGGTGGAAAGGATGAGAAGGGACATGGCAAGGTTGGAGGAATGGTCAAAAGTATGGCAGCTTAGATTCAATTCAAAGAAGTGCAAAATAATGCACCTGGGAAACAAAAACCCAGGGAAGGAGTACACAGTGGGGGGGTATTAACAACAACAAAATGGAAAGGGGCCTGGGGGTAGTCATATCAGATGACCTTAAGGTTGGCAAGCAATGTGAAAAGGCAGTAAGGATGGCTGGGGGGATACTGAGATGTATAGGGAGAGGCATCACCAGTAGAAAACAGGAAGATGTTATCCCTCTGTACAGACAGTTGGTGAGACCCCATCTGGAGTACTGCGTACAGTTCTGAAGACCCCATCTCTGCAAGGACATAGACAGAATGCAGGCAGCCCAGAGGAGGGCAACTAAAATGGTGCAGGGTCTGCAACAGAAGCCATACAAAGAGAGACTAAGGGAGCTTAACATGTATACCCTTGAGGAAAGGAGGGAGAGGGGGGACATGATAGAAACTTTCAAGTACCTCAAGGGAATCAATAAAGTCCAAGAGGGTAGCATCTTTCAGAAAAAGAGATGTGCAAGAACAAGGGGACACAATTTGAAGACAGAGGGGGGACGGCTCAGATGCAATGTGAGGAAGTATTTTATTACAGAGGGTGGTGGACACATGGAACGGCCTTCCTGAGGTGGTCATGGGGTCAAAAATAGTGGGGGAATTCAAGAATGCAAGGGATAGACATAAGGCAATTCTGGTGGGAGTAGGAGGAAGTAGGTTGTTGGTTAACTAGGATCTGAAGCTTATCCAATAGGTAGGGGAAATGGACAGACTAGGTGGGCCAAGCAGTCCTTATCTGCCATCAAAGTGTATGTTTCTATGCTTGCAGAAAATGTTTCCTTGTGGATGGCAAAGTTGTTTTGGTAACTGGCTTCTATGACTTTGTCCTGTTTCAATTCCTTTCTGCTTGAACCCGTAACTCTGGACCACTGTTATCCAACAGCACTGCAGGCTTGCTTTGACTGATGAACTTCAAAGTTGGTCTCTTGTCCAGGCTTTTAGCAGAAATTCCAAAACATTACTTTAGTCAGGATACTCAGTGTGTAAAACATAAGCCTTGCTTCATCCAATTTTGGAAAAAAGTCCTTCCTGTAACAATCAGTTTTGCAGCTGGACCTCATTACAATGTTGTGCAGACTTTCAACCTTGTCTTTAGCACCCCCTGGTGGATACATCAATGGTTATCCCAAACTGGTTTCAGACCCTCCAAGCAGGTGTGGCTTTTGGATTCTGGTCTAGTAGCAGTCCAAAATAACAAGATTTCTCAGTCCAACCAATGGGGGGTCCATCCAGCACCAAGATTCAAGTAAATCTGAAGTGGTCATGGCCAAATTTGCCTATTTCTTTTCAGGCTGAGTGACATCATCAACAGACTGATTGGTTCTTGCAGATGACGTATGGGTGACATTTAACTCCACCCTAAAGATGACTCACTTGCTTCATGTCCACTTTTATAAATAAATAATTTTTCTTTTATAACTTCTTTATGGAAAATAATATAACTTTTAAACCAACATGTTTGAATTTCTCTCATTGAATGAAATCGTTTAACATGTTTCCCATGTTTCTAGGTCCTGTATTTCCTGAAATAGGTTAATAAGAGCTATATCTTTAGCAAAGTTTCTCAAAACAAAGTGATAGTCTTGTTCCAAATATTCTAGACTTCAGAATAATATACGACTTGTTTATATTTTTTTTCCAGGAATGTCTCTAAAGCATTAGATTCTCTTACAAGCACATGGTTTCCTTGTGCTTAATGAAGTGTGACCTCATGCAGCTTGGAGCTCATTGAGAAACTCTCAACACCAAACGACTACATTCTGCTTTTAGGTACTTAATCAAAAGTTACATCCTTAAAAAGGTCATAAGGTTAACTTCCTTTCAAGGCTAAACAAGTCTGTTTATTTATGACAGTTTTGATGTGACAATATTTTGTAATGTATGCCTATGGAACAGCGACACCCCCACAGCAAAACCTGCACAGTGAAACCCCAACAGTGACGAACTGTGTGAGTTAGTAATCTAAAGTAGGGGAGGGTGTGTGGGGCACAGCTCCCTGCATGGGGGTGCAGCCCCCCCCCACATTGCTGTCACTGTGTTGCCGGTCGGTTTCTAGATGCATCGGTGTTGGGGATGTTGGCATGCTCACAGCCCTGTGGGGAATGTCACTGTGGGGGATGTCGACGCAGCATAGTGAAACCATTTTTTAAACAGCAAGCATTACACAGTTCTTGCAGATCTGAGATTCAGTCACCGTATAGGTCTTTACATTTCTTATTAAATGTCTGAATTTAGTCTTAATGGGATCTCATACAACTTTGCAATTGATAAAAAGTTCCTTACTTCCATTGCAGTGAAGGTACTTTTCAAGAGAGGTATTTGTCCGTGCCAGCCTCAGCTTAGTACAGAGTCCAGATGTCATATATCACCTGTCGAATCTATAGCAACCACTCCTCTGGCCCCAGCTCTAAGGAGTCAGGCTTCCTCCTTATCTCCTGGTTGCTAGGATATTATAATCTTTGACCCTTCAAGAATTCAGGTAGGCCTCCTTGCTCTAGACTGAAACTGCAGAGTGTCCTTCTAATATCATGGCCTAAGTTCAATGCATCATCCCCTTTTCTAATGCTTACTTAAGCAGCTCTTTCTTTTCTTGCAGTCCATGTAAACAAGGATGGCCAGATAATTATAGTATTGCCTCCTTTAACTTTAATCTTATTAATTAAGCCCTTATAAGGAATATAAAATAGTAATTAATAATATGAGAATAAAATTATAATAATAAAATATTTGTAATAACAGTTTTGTTCATACACCTCCACCTTACTGGCAAGGAAATCTTACATGAATAAACACAGACACATATACAACACTACAAGGAGCAACATACAGCAATAGTGGTGGACTTCAGACCAACTTATGCTACTTTGTTGATAATGCTACACTCTATGCCATGCTCTAGGGCTTCCACGACAAGAAGTGCCAGGTACTGCACTTCGGAGCAAGGAACTAGGGGAGAAAATATCAGATGGGAGGAGCACAGTTGGAAAGCACAGTGGAGGAAAAGGATCTAGGGGTACTAATAACAGGGGGTATGAACCACTCAGCTCAGTGCAGGAAGGTGGCTACAAAGGCAAACAAGATGCTGGGGTGCATAGTGAGGGGAATCTCCTCCAGCCACAGAGAAGTGATCTTACCCCTGTACAGGTCACTGATCAGGCTGCACCTGGAATACTGCATGCAGTACTGGTGTCCATTCCTGAAGAAGGACATCAGGTTGCTGGAGGGAGTGCAGCATAGGGCAACGAAGATGATCCATGGACTTGAGGGAAAATCCTATGAGGAGAGGCTGGGAGACCTGCAACTGTATTCCCTGGAAGAGAGGGATGGGGGGGATATGACTGAAACCTTTAAGTACCTAAAGGGTATTAACAGGATTAATACAGAAGGGATCCTTCAGATCCAAAAGGGGAGGGACATGAGCGGGCAATGGCTGAGACTGGAGGGGGAGAGATTCAGGAGGGAAATCAGGAGACATCTTTTCATGGAAAGGGTGGTAGGCAAGTGGAACACGCTGCCCGAGGAAGTGGTATCGTGTAGAACGGTGGGAGGATTTAAGAGAGGGTGGGACAGAGTGAGAGGTGTGGTTATGAGGAGGGGAGGGTGGGGCAGCTGGAAGTTGAGGGGCTAGCTACACAATCAAGCAGACTCGATAGACTGTGAGGCCTGTTTCTGCTGGCATTTCATATGTCTGTATGCTCTTACAGCCCCTCCTTGCACTCCCAATCCTTCTCTGATCACTCTGCTCTGCTAATTTCAGCATTAGTGGAGATCTATGCACCCACTTTCACTAGTTGTGCTACTGGCACTAGGGGTTAGTTGGTATGGCTCTGTAGTTTTTTTTCTATCAGTTTGAGTTGGGAGGCTTTGCAGCCCCCCCCCCCATGTTAAACTGAAAAACACATGGGTGTGTGGGGGAACAGTCCCCAACTCAAACAAATTACAAAAAAACTAACAGCCATGCTAACTATCCCCAAGTAGTGTAAGCTGGTCTATAACTAGTGTAAGTGGGTCCATAGATCTCCACTAAGACTGAAATCAGCATAGTGGCAAGTAGCATAGAGGTAGTATAGGGTAATGTATGCAGATTCTGTGATGTACTGCTACACCACTTGTGTGGGTCTGGAGTCCTCCACTATTGCCTGAGATACGTAGCATACCAACATCCTATCTACTACAACAACACTTAGTTCACTGATTTTATTCAGTCCACTGAGTTCTAGAATACCAGGAACAACATTCTAGAAAGCTGAATGCCTTGTAAGTCTGGAAAAGGAAATGTTATTTGAAATGTGCATTTTGCAATTAGATTAAACAGGGTTAAGGGAGGTCAAAAGGAAGGAAGACATTCTAGACAGGTGAGGGGAGGTTCTGCTAGAGGCAAATCAGTTTTAGCAGTCAGGGTTAAAAAGGTTTCACTTTTCCTTCATTTTAGCCAGAGTAGGGTGAGTAACACACAGGCAAAGGTTAGCAATATGTTGTGTAGGTGGGACACCAGTGGGGGTGTGCAGGAGTTGTGGGCAGCCATGACCTGGAGGGTGCTATGGTTGTAGGAGGGTAAAGGTGTTCGAAGCTGAACTAAAGGCTGCCAGGGCCGAAATCCACTACCTGAAAGCCAGGGTCAGTGAAAAACAATGGGGACTATAGGTTCCACTGCCACAGAGGGTCCAAAGGCTGAATCCGGGAAAATGGAATGTAGTCGGAAAGGAAGGATGGGACAGGATGGTGTACCAGCAGTGCAGGACATTTCCACCTCTAATAGGTTTCAGGCACTGTTGGAGTGTGCCCTCCTGGATTCCCACCAAGAAAAGGCAGGGACCAGTACCCCAGAAAAGGAGGCTTTGGACACTGTGCATGAGCAAAGACAGGGTGGGAACCCCAAAGTGGGGAAGGAAAAGAACCATGGCAATAGGGGGCTTAACTGCAAGGGTCACAGATGTGATGGTCTTTCCACATCGGAAGTTGAGAGGGAGGTCCACTGTTACCCAGGGGCCATGGCAGACACCCTCCCAAGCAAGGTGTTGGAACTCACTGGGAGAGATGGCAGAAGTCCAGATAAGATAGTGTATGTACAGTAGGCACAACTTATCTGGCCAGAACAGGTATAGAGGAGGTGCATGGAGTGCTTTCACACTAGGCAGGACTCAAGGGGACAGGGTAGATACAGTGACCTTCGCTGACGTCCTACCAAAGTCATGCTGCAGCTGCAGGGAGTAACTTAAAAGAGAATAGTTTAATGCTTGGCTGAAGGGCTAGTATCAGGATGGAGGAGGGTTTTAGGTTTCTAGGAGACTGGAGCCACACCTGGTGGGGATAAAAGCTATCAAGGGTGATGGTCCAGCACCCCAATGGTGAAGGTGCCAGGGTGCTGGGGAGTAGGTTTGTACAATACCTCAAAAGGACTTTAAGAAAGAAGGGAGGCAACACATTTGAGGGTAGGCAAACCAATGGAGCTTAGGACTGCCGGGAAGGCCTTCTCCCAGAACTAGTATTGGCAGGAAGAACAAGCCAGGAGGTGAAGAGGTAATGGAGTTGATACTGTAGAGCAAATTGAATTCAAAGGAAAGAAGACAAAGGGTATAGAGCAAGAAGATATACAGGGGTAGTGGAGCAAGGTGGGGTAGGAGGGTGCAAGGAAATGGAAGGAGTCATGGGTAATTCTCAGAGAGAAGTCAGACATCAGACGGGACACAGCAGGTATGGAAGGTGATGTCTGCTAATGCCAGGAGCCTGGAAAATGAAAAACCTGTGACATTCTGGCAGTAATGGCTGAGGTGAATTTAGATATGGTGGCTGTGACTGAGATGTGGGCCACTCAGCAGCACTATGAGTGGGAACTGCAGGTTCCAGGGTACTCATTGTTCCAGAGAGACTCAGAAAAAGGGAAAGGAGGCAGAGTGGTATTAAAGGTCAGTGAGCGTATCCTTGCATCAGAAATCTGGGAAGCAGGCTGGGCTAAAAGAAATAAGGTAGTTTAAGTACAGGCGATGAGGGGGGGATGTAATTTGAATTAGACTGGTATAGTCAACCAGCACAGAGGGAAGAGACAGACATGAAGTTGGGAGATGAGAGAAACTGGATGTCAGAACTTGGGGAGGTTGGGGGATTTCAATCTGTCTGATGTAGACTGGAGCATCCCAATAGCAATGAGTGCAAGGAGCCAGGCCTGGTGGAAAGGATGCAGGAGGCATTCCTAAGCCAGAGGGTCATAGATCCAGATAGGTAAAGGGCCATATTAGATCTAGTCATGACAATCAGGGACAGCATAGAGGAGGTAACAATAAGGGAACCCCTGGGTTCAAGCAATTTACATCACCATGTGGACTGGAACTAAGCTTAAATTCAAGAGGGTTCACTCAGGGACTAAGGTCCTGGGCTTTAGAAGAGCATATTTTGGAAGAATGATGGCGGTGCTGGGGGGAAAAGCTATGGAAAGTGGAAGAGGCTGTAGGAATATTGGATCTGCTTAAAAGAGGAGTACATGAGGCAATAAATCTCTGTGCAAAAAATGGTGGGGAGGGTTAGATGGGAAAGAAACCACTATGGCTCTTAAAGAGCACTGCTGAGACAGAAAAGGAAAAAAAGGCATTTATTAGGTATAAAGGGATTCAAATAAATGAATACAGGGGGCATACCTGGAAAAAAAGAGAGTGGCAAACAGAAGTGAGACAGGCAAAAGTGGAGGCAGAACCATGGCTTACGGAAATGGTTAGGCAAAGCCAATGGAGGAGTTACCTGGTTAATGAAGGGGGAGGAATGGGTAGAGGATGAGAAGGGTAAGGCAATTCTACTTAATGATTATTTCAGTTCTGTGTTCATGGTGGAGGACAGGGGCTCTCAGCCAGACTACAACATGACAGCCAGCATGGGATTGCTAGCAGGTGTCAGCATGGAGACCATAACATACGAGAGAGTGTGGTAGCAATTTCAAGCACTGAATGTGAATAAATCAATGGGCCCAGAGGGTTGCATCCAAGGGTGTTCAGGGAGATGGGGAAGGTCCTGACCGATCTGCAAATGGATTTTTTCAACTGCTCTGTGGGACTGGAGACAAGTCAGAGGATTAGAGGACAGTGAATGTGGTCCCCCTACATGAAAGTAGGAGTCAGGAGCCAAGCAACTATAAACCAGTTAGTCTGATGTCTATAGTGGGGACACTAGTGAAGTTTGTAATTAAGGAAGGGATAGTGGAGTTAAGGGATGCCAGTGGCCTGCAGGATTCCAGACAGCACACGTTTACTAGGAGTAGGTCATGCCAAACAAATTGGATTGGATTCTTCAATTGCTTAACAAAGGCTGTGGGTAGGGGTCAGGCAGTTTATGTCCTGTAACTAGACATTTTCAAAGCCTTCAACTCAGTCCCACATGGGAGACTGATAAAGAAATTGGGTGACTAGAGCAGCATCTGAGCAGGATGTTTTTCACGAATGCTGTCACCTTGCACTTTGCAAAACTGCCAAAAGTATGCTTAATTTGTATTTTGAAAGAACTACAGTTATCAGACCCAAGCGGCTGCAGTGGTGGGGATCAAGCTGATAACCTTTTTTGAAAATGGGATGCCTGACAAAAGCTTACCCAGCTGAATCAACAGCAGGCTATTAAAGCCACAGGAAGCATCGGAGTGGGTAAACCCAAGGGGGCCAACAAAGAGCCACCATGGTGGTGCCCATCTGATTCATGGATGAGAAAACTGAGCAGACCTTAGGGGCCTCTAATAGAGACCCAAAGATGCCATGATGCAAAAATTTGCAAGGGACTGTGACTGTGGGGTGGACAAATGCTCCACCTCTACACTTGCCACGGTGGCAAAGCTGACTGTGGAGAATGGCCAAGTCTGTGGGCCTTTGGAAGTGCTTGAAAATGAAATCGGAGCAGTAAACCTCAGACTGGTGGGACTATCGGAGGCTGAAAAAGGGGTAGATTTACTTACGTATCAGACAACTCGGTTGTTGGAGACCCTGCCTCTGCCAGAGGACTTTGCTTTTACCAACCTCAGGAAGCCTACCATGTGAGTCTGACAGCGACCCAGTCAGCCTCAAATCAGCCAAGGACAGTGCAGCTCAAATCAGACCACACAGAGACTACAGACCTGTTGCTATGGCTGGCTCACACCTCATATCCAATCTCTGTTGGTGGCATGGATGTTAAAATGTATCCTGAACTTTCTTTTCAAACAAGATTGTGCCACAAACAGTTTAATGTGGTGTGACGGTGCCTAAGAGTACTTGGCATTGTACATGCCTTTCTTATGTCGGCGCACCTCTGCTTTGCGTATGGAGGTAAAACATTTCAGGTTCACAAACCCACAGCATGCAGGGAGCTGGGCTGAGAAAACTGAAAGGGAGCTCCAGGCCAGACTGGACCAGGAGGTGGATCAAGATGAAGAGGATGATTGCGCAAATCTGTAACTGTATAAACTTTATTTTTTACTCATTCTGTTTCCAGTTTGCTTTAATGTTCAATTCTCCCTGGACTTATTAGGCAGGTGTTTTAGCTGTTGGTGTTGATAGTGATCTCATGCTAAAAGAACACTGTGGACATGTTTGCTTGCAATATGAAACAGCATGTGTTTGTTTCTCTGTTTCTTTTCCTAATAGTCACACAGTGGGATCAGAGTAATGGTCACGAGGTAAGTTTGCAGTTTTGTTTTAGTAGCTGTGCCATGAGGTCCCACAGCCTTACATTCTCAACTCTTGCTAAGTGAGGGAGACTCATGACTTATAAGCAGTATGGATGGAGGTAGAAGTTGTGTCCCAAAATATTGTTCAGCTGTGTGTTTAGATAGCTTTAATGTAGAATTTTAGTTCTTTCAAAGCACTAAATATTATGAAAAGTTTCTTTTGTTCTGTTTTTGTGTATTTTGCAGTGAACTCGTAATAGTTGCAAAAACCTTTCTCCACACCTAGTATTAGGCTGGAAGGTGGACTGCAATTACATAAAATATGAGTTCTTAGACTAATTATACATTTTAAAATACAGTTTATTGTTTTAATAGCAGCCTTAATAGGTTGTTTCTTGTATTCTTATAATTCCTCCTTTTTGGGTACTACCAGTGCTACTGATACTGCTGGCAAAGTGGTATTCTTTAACATGTTTATTGGTGATATAGGGGTAGGAATCAGAGAAAGATAAGCTTCTTCACAGATGACAGCAAGGTCTTTGGATGCATGGACACCGAGGAGGGGATAAGGGCCCTATAGAAAGATCTGGAACATCTGGAGGGGTGTTTGAGGGCATGGCAGCTGATATTTAAAGGAAAATGGTCATTTGCAGGGGCTCCCACTCCTGCAAACCTTACCCTCTGATTTAACTTTTCGGAGAAAAGTACCTTTTTCTTGCGAAGAAAAGTATTTTAATTACAAAAAATCTGCTACCCGGGAGTATGGCGGATGCTGGGGCAACTCTATTATATGTAAGGTGTGGTGCCACACCGTTAAGCTACTCTGAGATGCATTGGGCGCACAGTGCTGCCCCGCACCTTTACACATAATAGAGCTGCCCCAGCATCCACCATACTTCCAGGTAGCAGGCTTTTCGTAATTAAATTAAAATACTTTTCTTGGCAAGAAAAAAGGGCCTCTTCTCCGAAAAGCTAAACCGGAGGGTAAGGTTTGCGGAAGCCCCTGCAAATGACCATTTTCCTTTAACATAAAAAGTGCAAAGATAAAGTAAATCATGCCTTAACTATGTACTGTATTACCTGTTCATATAGTAACTCATCTGTTTGATGTTACACTGTTGTATGTTGTACTATTGTACACCGGGTTATACCTGTAAAAAGTGCCTTTGGCACCGGTGTATTTCCCACGGTCATGAAAATAAAAACAAACAAATGGGTGCCAAGAAACAAAGGCCAGAATGTAGGATAAATGGGGTGGTAGTGAAGAGCACATCAGAGGAAAGTTATCTGGGGGTGTAAATAACTGAGCAGAAGGAAAGTGGTAATACAGCCCCTGTGTAGCTCCTGGTTCATCCTAACTTGGAGCATTGTGTGCAGTTTTGGATCTCACACTTGAGGAAGGAGAGGGGCAGGTTAGAGGTGATGTAGAGACGAGCCACCAAAATGACACAGGGGCCAAAGCGCAGGTCCTATGAGAAGCGCTTGGAGGATCTAAACATACATGCTGGAGGACAGGAGAAAGAAGGGTGACATGACGAGACATTTAAGTATGTCTGCTGAATAAACAAGGTGGATATCAATGAGCTATTCATAACAAGTGGTAACACAGGTACGTGGTGGAGAGTTCAAGAAAGATGTCAGGAAGTACATTTTTACAGAAAGAGGGGTGATGGTCTGGAACCAGCTTGCAGAGAAGGTCATCAGGACTTAAACAGTGGGAGGATTCAAAGGGGGTGGGATAGGCATGTAGGAATAGTGCATATGGGGACAGATTGGGGGATCAGTAGAACTGACAAGGGCAAAGTCCCAAAATTAGACAGATTCAGGTAGACTGGATGGGCCACTGGACCTTCATCTGCCATAATATTCTATGTTTTTTGTAAGCCCAATACTTTGCTTGAAAGATCTTTTTATAGACTTTCAGAATTTGAGAGACCCTGCAATGTTTACGTCCCCTTTAAGCAATGTAGTACTATCCACCCTCTTCCTAAAGTAGTAAAACAAGCCACTACCACCCTCTTTGACTTTTCTTTTTTACTTACTGTTTACTGCAGTATAGTGGATTGCATCAGGCTGATTCTGCTGATATCCAATCTGATGTTTGCTGTAAGCAGAGATCCAGTACTGGGTCACTATAGTGCGAACAAAACCACACATGCAATAACATGCTGTAAGAAGCACAAATGGCTCTACAGTGACAGGGATTCTTACAGCGTGCGATCAAAACCATTACCCTAATAGCAGGCTGGTCTGATTAAACCTGAAGGGTGCTGCTGGGGCAATGTTTGGCTGAGCTCTTCCTGTGGTGGAGTGGCTAGAGCACTTGCCTCTGGCAGCATCAGGGATCTGGGTCAGCAGTTTGGTTCTCCCTAGGTCCCACTGTAATGTGTGTGTTTTTTTTTTTTTAAAACAAGATTTTTCCCAGTGCCGACATTTGCCCTTTCCCCAAAGTCCATGACCCCCCGGAGTTGATTATAACTAGCCTGGGTGGGTGTGGGGTGAAACCCCCCATGTCAGGGGGTACAGGATGTGAAGTCACCCGCAAAAAGAAAGAAAGTCCAATGGTGTGCGCTCTTGTTGTTTGGGTCAGGATTTTGTCCCGATGCTGTCAGAGTGCATGCCGTTGTGTCTACGCTCTTTTATGTATGCGTGATTTTCTCCACAACATTATGACCCTACACCACAGATCCCAGAATCCTCTGCAGCTGACATCAGAGCAAGGCTACAGTAGTGGGAAATTCAATAGCTGGCAGTGCATGTTGGAGATTTTATAAGCTGGGACTAATACCCACTTGTCTCATCCACTTTAGCTTTCTCACGTGACGACGATCGGTGAGCTTGTGAAATTTAGTCTCTTAGCTGTACTGGTGACTGCTTAGTATTTACTCCATCCAGAGCTGAACTTTTATCCTTATTCTTCACCGTGACTGCCTGCATGCTTTTTACTGTGTTTACATACTGATGGCAAACATGTATGAAGATGGACTTAATCTTTGCACCTAATTAAGTTATCTTTGAGATTTAATCTTTGCACCCAATTAAGATATCTTTGAGACTAATTATAATTTAGATGCAAGATGGTAAGGGACATTTGCACGCCCATTATGGGGTCAGTTGAGTTGTGAGTGGCAGCCCTTTTGCACCCAACCTGTGTGCATTGGCCACGTCATCCCTGGTATCTAGTGGCACCCCCACCCCTGATCATCCATCCTGTATATTTGAGAAGCATCCCTGGTGTCTAGTGGCACACCCCACCCCTGATTACGCATCTCATATTTAATACACTTAATCCTGGTGTTTAGTGGCACCCCCACCCTGATCACCAGTCCAGTATATCATACACTTAAACCTAGTGTCTAGTGGGACCCCCAGTCACCCATCCAGTATATCATGCACCTAATCCTGGTGTCCAGTAGCTTCCCCAACCCTGTTCACCCATTCTGAATAGATGGCACAACTCCCTGGTATCTAGTGGCACCTCCCACCCCCCAATCACCCATCCCATATATGTGACACTTATCCCTGGTGTCCGCTGGCACCCCCAACCCCAATCATCTACCCCATATGTGTCACACTTACACCTGGTGTCTAGTGGCACCCCCACCTCCCCTCCATCTGTTTCATAGTGTCACACAACTCCCTAGTGTCTAGTGGCACCCCTCCGTGGGCATCTGTCCCTTATATTATACAGTTATTGCTGGTGTCTAGGGGCAACCCCAACCCCTGATCACTCATTCCATGTACCCTATACTAGCTGTGGTATCCAGTGGTAGCCCTGCACCCACCCCCTGAATGCTAGTTGACAAACGGACTAGCAAAGATTGGTAGTCTAGCTGCCCCCTCGTACCCCACCCACACCCTGAACATCACCTATCCCACCCCCCCCTTTCTAGCATGTCTGGGGACATGTGCCACACCCCAATATGGCAACCAGCACAGCCCTTCTCACACTTCCTCAGCCTGACACTGTATGAGCTCCAGTGAGCACACATACCCCATGCCTTTGTATCATCAGAACTAGACTATATAAACTTGCCTTATGTTCATCTTCCTGAAACACTGACCGGCAGGTTGCAGTGCAGTTGGTGCAGGACAGTACAGCTGGAGTCTACCAGGTGCTGTCCCTAGGAAACATAGTATAACAGTGTTGCAGCATCTGCACTGGTTGGCACTCAAGCAGGGAATGATTTTCAAGTTGCATAGCATAGTCATTCAAAGGGAACATGAATTTGATGATCTCTGTCTCATCAATTTAGACCTTCACTCCATGGGGCTGGCCAGTTGCACTGGAATCCTGCAGAAAGTTTATTCAAAATGAAGCAGCATTCCCTGGCTGTGCAGCACCAGGTCCAAATACCAGGGCATTCCATCTTTGTAAATATTTATGCGGAACCTGTATGGAAATCCATCAAAGAAAGCACTAACATGGCTAAACACCTCAGCTGTCTTGAATTGGAACTTAGTACATTAGCAGATTTAGGGTTAATGACAAATAAATGGACTAAACACACTTTCCAGACATGGCTCCAGATTAAACAGTGGTTGCACATTTTTAAAGTGCAGCGCCATTGGATTCCACTGTGGAAGAATAGACAGTTTCTCCCAGCTCAAGTTTACCCCAGTTTTAAGAGATGGGCCCAGCAGGGCCTTCAACATATGCCACAATTTTTTTCTGGTAATATAATTAAATATTTTCATCAACTACAGACAGAATTTCAGCTCCCACACAGAGACCATTATAAATATCTTCAGGTTAGACCCTACATACAGAAGTTGGCAGTGTGCCAAGAAATGAAGATGACTCAACACCCTTTAATAGAAAAAAATCAGAAATTTAGCTCACCAAAGTTCAGCCAAACACATAATCTCCACCTTATACACTGAACTCAATTCTGACACTGGGAAATAGAGGATGGAAAGAGTGCAAGGCCAGTGGGAGATGGATTTAAACACTTCCCTAACCACGAAAGAATGGACACAGATTTGGCGCGGAAAACACAGAACAACCTCCTTAAGGAGCTGAAGGGAATTTAGATGGAAATTATTAAGTAGGTACTTTCTCACCCCAGACAGAATGAAACATATTGGCACTTCTGACACAGACCTGTGCTGGAGAGGCTGCAGGGAGCAAGGTATCCTCACACAAGTGTATTGAAATTGTATGGCTTTGCAAAGATTCTGGACAGAGGTCCTTTCCTGGATTGAACAAAAAATAATGAAGTTACCCGTTGATTTAACTGGCACAAATCTGATTTATGGCCTTCACCTGTGGGTTTGGGTGCGGAGCCAAAAAATATCGATATAATATTTTGGTGGCGGCAGCCCATAAGGCAGTCACTCAGCACTGGTTGTCAGCCTCCACCCCTTCACTAGAACATTTGCTTAAAAACTGCAAACACATCAAAATGATGGAATAGAGATCTCTGCAAAGCTACAATTGCAGGTCATTTGTTTCAACACAAGGTGCCTACCCTTTGCACACCTGCTAGAGGACATTGAAGGAATGCCTAGAACAGCACTTATATGAATAGAGAGGAGAAATAGGAAGAGACAGTGATATAGTAGATATTAAATTATTGCTTTGCTTTCATTTTACATTAGTTAAGGTTATAAGTTAGTTTTTTCATGAAGTTGTTACCTACTGTAAAAATGTAGTCAGTTAAGGGCCTGTAGCTGCAAAGTAAGAAAGACAGGGATCAGAGCCTGCTTTGTTGGGTAGGACTATTAAAAGATGCTGTCCAGGTATATTTGCTGTTGCTGTTGGGAGTAGCCTATGTAATACGTTACTACCAGAACAGATGATTAATATGCTTATTATATAAACCTGATTCAGAGGTTTAGAAAATAGATTGTATGTTCGCTGATTCCTTGTGTGTAATCTGATCTTAATAAAGAAGTTTAAAAAAATAATAATAATGGAAAGGCTTAGAAAATAATTTCTTGCTATTTTTCTGAACAGATTTGAAGTTTCACCTATGGTTAGATGAGGGCTGCCAGACTCCTCCCCACTTTCCTACTTTCACATCCGCTTCCAACTTGCCTAGTGCATTCATGTGTGGTCTTACTGCATGCTGCTTGACTCCTGTGTTGCTGCTCTGTTTCTTTGTCTTTCTTATTATTTCCTTCCTTCTTGTCTTATATTTGTTGCCCCTTTTCTTCCTATTTGTCTGTTCTTTTTTTTTGCCTTTTGCTTCCACCCTCCTCCACAGCTTTGCTGCCTCTGCTCCTTCAATTGTTTGTTTTTTATGACCCCTGCCCTGCTTCTCTCTCCACTGTGTTCTGTCCCCATTCTTGCCTTCCCACCCAGATGGCTCCACTGCTCATTTGCTGTGGCCTTGCTACTGGAACTGCCATTTCTGCTTTTTCTTGCTGTCTCCGCCATCCTCACAGCTCTGCCACTAAGTGCTCTGAGTGGACTTTGCTCCACTTCTGCACTTCCTTCTTTCCCCCATCCCACCTTCCTTGAGCTTTCATTCCATCTGCCTTCCATTTATCCTGTGTGTTTTAGCAGCCTGTTGCCTTTGGTTCCCTTCCACTTCTGTGGCACTCACTGCTTTCTCTCCTGCTTTCTAATTTGTCGGCTTCCCTGCTGGTTCAGCTCCTGCCTTTGTCAGTGTGTGGGATAAACACAAGGGAATCATAGTGGAATGGAAGAGGGGGAAGGAGAAAGAGCTGTAGATTGGGCACGATCTGCAGTAATAGTGTAGGTATGGAGAAATGGGCAGGCGGGATGGCCAAGTGATCCTTTTCTGCAATCAAAGTCTATGTTTCTATATTTCTATGTTTGTGACCTTTGGATTCTAGTAGCTAGGGTACCTAGTAGGGCTGTGCAGAATAGGAACATTCTGAATTTGTGGAATTTTGATTAAATTTCATGAAATACTGTGAAATTTTGTGGAATTTTTAAAATGTAGTAATTTGGTCATATCTCAGCTGCCATTTAAGCTAGAGCTCTAAAAGTTAGCATGTACACTCTTTGGATATAGGGCCAATAATGTGCAGACTATCATGAAATTTGGACAGTTTCAAATTATAGGTGCTCAAAATCTGCCATTTTATTTTTGTGAGAAATTTCATGAACATTTTTTTCTGCATATACCTCAGTATACCTCAGCCATCTATTAGGTCAGAGATCCTAAATTTGGCATGGCTACTTGATGATAGGTGTTCCAACAGTATGCCAGGTTTCATGAGAATATGATGCATCACCTCAAAATTATATGTGCTCAAAATCTGTCATTTTATTTTTTGAGGGGAATTTCTTGAAAACATTTCATCTGCATATAACTCAGGCACCTTTGGAGCTAGACACGTGTAAATTAGCATGAATGACCTTTTTGTAATGTTTAAAGAATTTTCTAAATATAGAGAGACCTGGATTAGAGATTTTTAAGTTACAGAGTTTCTAAACTTTAGTAAACAAATATTTGCAAAATGTTGAGAAAACTCTTAAAAAAATTGGTTGTTTATAACTTCTCTGCTCTTGTAGGCACTGACTTAACATTTGACATGCATATCCTTAGTCATTGCATCCTGGTGTCTAACAGAACTGAATAAATTGGTTTATCAGTTTTAAATTTGCAGTAGAAAAAAATATTGGTAACATTTTCTCACATATTTATGGTACCATATAGATGAAGTATCCAGAATTCTTTTGTGGAATTTAAAACATTAACAATGCACATATCACTGCTTCATTTGATAAGATGGGTTCAGCTTTTTGCATTCCTGCTGTTCCTCTCTGGGTGACTATCCCCCCCCCCCCTTGGCATAGCTAGATTGACGCAGTAGAACTACTGATCCCACCGATATCTTCTTTGTTCTTTACAGTGACAAACTTCCTTAAAATGTGAGTCACCAACTCCTTTCCCTATCGACCTACCATGTTGAAATAGCCAGAATTCTTTCTTCTTGCTGCCCCAGACATTGTCTTCCAACACTACATCTTTTTGAATACCTCTAAGTTCTAGACTTGCATGTACATCAGGCTCCCTGGATCATAAACTTACTGGATGTGATCTGCATTCAGGTTAGAATTGTTGACACTGTACTTCCTTGCTCCAACCTGGAGGTTTACCACTGTTAAGCTACCTAGTTCAGCTGTCCATTTCTTGGTGAAACAGTGCATATACCTCCTGAACCTGGTGACCCCCTGCACTACCTGCATCTCATACCCCTATCCTTTAATTAGAATCTCCCGGGTAAGGCAGGATGAAATTAGCAAATTCCAGTTTTATGGAATTTTTCATGAAATTCTACAATTTTCACAGTCATGGGATTTGACTTTAAGTACAGATGTTATTTTGCAATTTCTCAGAGCAAGCAATTAAAAAAAATTGGCACACACAGTCTCTTTGTAAGATCTAAGAACCTGCCAAATTTAATGGTGTTGCATTCTCTAGTTTTAAAGTTGCAGGGGTTTATACATTTGTAGTTTACATTCTTGCAAAATTTTATTTCTAAATGTGAAATTCTGACTACTTTTGATTCAGTCTCACTTAAAGCTGAAAATATGAACTTTTTCAGAAATGACCATGTGGTACAGTATTTTAAATGCTTTAACTCTGGTTAAATTTGGATATGTAGTTTTAAAATTAGAGGGGGAAACATCTTGGCAACATGTTTGGCAAGCTATAACTCAATCCCATCTAAAGCTAAAAATCTGAAACTATGTGCATATATACATGTAGTGATAACCTGTATACCTGTAAAATGTTATAACATTTCAATGAATACTATCAAAATTATGCTAAAATTACAGAAATCTACATTTTGGCAAAATGTTTGGCTACTAATAATGCACCTACCATTAAAGCTTGAGATTTAAAACATGATGCATATACCCATGCTGAATGCTTCTCTAAATCTTGACATTGTAGAGAAATTTGGACAATAAATTTTAAAATTATCTCAAAATAACTGAAAATTACATTTTGAGTAAATGTTTGGCCACCCATAACTCTGTCCCCTTTAAATCTACAACTCTGACACCTGGTACAATTTTGTAAGCAATCGGGTACTGTTTCGTTTTAAATGCTGTGTTATATGGATGTTTACTTTTAAAATTATAGCAAACTGAAATTTAAAATTTGGTGAAATTCAGCAGAATTTTCACAAAAATGTCAAGAGATTCTGCAGAATCAGAATGGTCATTCCATGGGCACCCCACGAGCAGATTTTATGTTCTGCACAGCTCTAGTAGCTAACTATCCACTGCCATTCTCTCTGTCTTGGCCTACCCTAACTTGCCCTGGGAAGGCACTCTATTGGGCTCCATTGCATTCTATCTGCATTCAGGTGCTTGGGGACTATGTATGTTTCTATCTTTACTTGCAGCTTTGTCGTCTATAGTAACACAAAACAAAAAAGGTGCACTCCGGGAACAGGAGGTGGTGCACGGATTACGGACATGGTTAGTGCTCCTCAACTGCCTGCAGTGAACATACTGAGCACCTTTGCTGTTTGACATTTTTGTTATTTTCAATGAGATCCTATGAGTGCAGAGCTCTTTTTCTCTTGTTGTCTATAAACTCTGCTTGTAATACTGTTTCATGTCTACTCTTATTATTCCCAATAGCACTTAAGTCCTGCTTCTGCCTCCCTGCTCAAGTATTCAAGGTGTCAGTGTCCCTCTGGGCTTTCTGTGACAAGCCCTGGTGGGTGCCAGATTCAGAGTGCATCCTCAGTCTTCAGGGATAAGTGATGTAGCAGTAGTGCAATAGCCTGTAGAAGTACAGTCATGCAGCTGTGTGCTTGGCCAAACCTGTACTTGGAATCAGGTCCCTTACAAACAGCATTGCTTTGGCTGCTGAGGATCATCCACTAATAGCAGTTACCTCCTCTGGACATGCTCAACATCCCAAGCTTCTAATATTTATTTTCCTTCCTTCCAGCCCAGTATGTCAAACTATGATGCTTGCTCTGATCCTTCACTTCATGAGGATTCAGAACCACCATAGTCAATCAATAGGAAAGCTGCCACAAGGTCACAATATAGGACCAAAGGATGGACTGTACTGTCACCAAAACACGTTCCTCTCCTAACCGAAGCCATCACTGACATTTAGCTCACTTGTCTACTCCTGTTCACATTTTCCATCCACAATAATTGTCATCCACTTATCCAGGTGTGTCTCTTGTACAATTTCTTATTGCAGGTCTCTCTGGTGGTTACTATACTGGTCTGCAGGCAATGCCTACTACTTTAGTCATTTGTCCAAATCTCAGGCCAGCCACAGCAGAACCGGATATTCTTGATGCATTACCAGTGAAAGAACTTTTGAAAGGCTTCGTTATTGGTCTTTTTGCAGCACCTCCTTTTCCTATATTCTGTTATCAGCCCTATCAGGAATTCCAGCCTGAAAATATTCCAGAAAGAATCTTCTCATGATCAATTTATGTGCCCCTCACTCTACCACAGACTCAGGTATCAACTCTTTGATTCAATCCGAAGATTATCCAATAGCTTCTGCACATATCTATGATGCAAATGCATTTATTAAAATTGCTGAAGTTGGTGTCTGGTTAACTAAGGCAAACATTCAGATGCTTTCAAAATTCTACCTATCCATCCTTTGTTATGGCATGTACTGTATATAAGATCCCTTGGAAAAAACAGTACTATTTTGCAGTCCATTTAACCTTTGGATGTAAAAGTAGCCCTAGCCTTTTGGACATCTTGTCAAGCTTACTATGTTAGATCCTTTTGAATGTATATACATGCCCATTCAGTTTACATTTTCTAGATGTCTTCTTTCTTGTGGACATTGCAGATTGTCGTCCTGCTGCAAGCATCATCTGTCTTCATCTTTTGTTTTCTTCTCACACTATCTGGCCCATACACTGATCTCAATTTACAAGCGTCTATAACCTTAGCCTTCTTAGACTTCTCAAGACCTGGGGGATTTACCTTTTCTGCCTTTGATTCTGCAATTCATCTGACAAATGACAATCTTAAGAAAACATCTGCAGACCACTTAAGTCTCACTCTACTGAGATCAAAAAGTGACAGAATTAATAGAGGACTCCAAATATCCTATTTTGCTACAAACTCAGCATGGTGTCCTAGCCAAGTCCTTAACCAACTGCAGTCTATTGACAGACATCCTGATTCCACTCATCCTCTTCTGTCTACTGAGAACTAGACCATCCTGATTCATCCTTCTTGCCAGAATGTTGCCCTCCCATCTGGGTTTTGTTTATCCATAATTTTCTGGCCATTTCAACAGGAAGGGAACAGCCACCTCAGCTTCCAGGAAGAACATTCCACCTTACACCATCAAGATCATGGGTCTCTGGACTTTTTCTTGCTTTAAAACATACATTAGAGATCCAAATTCTGAAATCTGACAAGCTTATCAACAGTTAGTCTTGTAATTCATTGAAGCCTGGAAGGAAGACTTACCCAGTAACCATGGTTCCCCAGAGGTCCTCCCACTTGGGATTTTTCCTCTCCTCCATGTAACTTGGTCTGTTCCATGAGTTGACAGAGGTGGGTTGTATTACACCACACTTAGGTATTTTGTTTCTATTAGCTACCTATTTCCTTTAGCCTCTAGAAACTTCTCCTGGCACCTCTACCGAGGGTGTAAATCCAGAGGAAAGATTCAAGCCAAAGAATGACAACAAAGTACATCGCACAATCACCTACATCACTGGCATCCACATACTGAATTTATATTGCTTTTTTTAAGGCAGTTTGGCTTAATATATAGAGCTCAGGGCTATTAATTCTGCAGTCCTTCTCTGTCTCTATGCTGTTTGAATCTCCCTTTGTGCCTAATGGCAGTAACATTCTCGCTCTCCTTCCTCCATCTTTTAGATTGTGAAGCCTTTCATGATGCAATCTGTGGAGAGGCATACACAGTTAGACAGAACTCCTTTACATTCTTTATCTTTTTCTGGCTTTTCCCCTCCTCTTTATTTTGCAGGCTTCTGGCTTATCATTTCATCATTGATATCTTATATTTTCCAACCTCCAATCCTACTTTATATTTTCAGGTTCTCCTAACTTTATAAATGTGTCCAGTCTCCCCCAATATGTTTCTAGGCACTTCTCTTCCAACCACTGTGTCAATCCAGGTCTTCTCCTCAGACTTGATTTAAATACCCAGAGGCAAAGTAGGTAGTTCTAAAAAATTGGTTTGCAACTGCAAAAAGGTGTTCTGGTTTTGTGTTTGTCTCCCAACCACATGCTGACACCAAAGACCCAAACCCGTGTATGGCACCATGGGTAGCAGTATGCATATCCTTGTGTAGGGCAAGCTGACATGGATTCATTTGGATCAAAAGTGTCCCAAAAAACAGACTAACATTTGATCCAATACAGCTGACAAAAGCTAACCACAGACACATGTTTTGTTCTTGTGGGACTTGTTAGCGTGATGCAGTCATGATCTCAGCCTGGCACCATGTCAGTCAAACTGCATTATTTACATCTGCTAGTATATAATACCTGTGACTCAGCACTAAACCACACTTTATTATGCACACACTGTAGCTTGGACATTAGGCAATTAACGTGATAACTTTTAAATAAATAATATGTACTTCACAAAGACAGCAGTAATTCATTTTGACTAACAGAAAATGATTACACAAGCTCCCAAAATCACAGACTTCTATGGGCCTGGTAAAAGCTTAGATACAGCAAACAGAGCTAGAGATTAATTGCTACTGTACTCTGCCTGATCACAGCAGGCCAAATGAAAGTGAGTTTACCTTTAGGAAAACTAATTTATGGGTGGTCCTGATGAGCAAAATCCATTGATTTAAAATATATATATATTTTTAGTTCTAACTTATTATTATACACTTGTTTTTAAATATTTCATCTGATTGAGTCTGCCACACACACACACACACACACACACACACCATTTGAATAGCCCAGTGTCCCCTGGGGCTGAGTGACCCAGCCTTAAGAAGCATCAGACCTCAGCAGGGGCTGAAGTCACCTGCAGTCAGGATCAGTGCATATTTTTACAGCGAGCACTACTGATCCTGCCTGTACTGCTCTCCCTCCTTGGGGGCATGAGGAAGGGGAAATTCAACATTGCGATCGGCACTGTTCATAACCGCTAATACAACTCAATGTACTCGGAATGTTATGCCTTATTGGTTCTGTACAACTCTCTTGCTCTACTTTGGAAGCATGCTTCCTTAGCTCTCAACCTGGCTAACCCATAACTAATGTGCCGGTACACTTTTTACATTGTTTTTGTTGTACTCTGAAATTCATTTCTTGTACTGTGATTATATTGTACTTGTTCATGCACCTATTATTGCCACTTTTTTAGTGCTGTTTTACTCCCTGTTGTATCCCCTCTCACTGGTTGCACCTGGAAATGAGCCCCAGCTAAGTGTGCCTATCCCAGTCACCAAATATTAACTAACTAAATAAGCAAACTAGTAATTCCAGCCACTGCTGAGCTTTTATGTCCCGCACAGCTGAGTCCCTTGCTCATGTCATATATGAGGGACTGAAGGATACTGTTTACACCAGTACAGTCGGTGAGGATGATGGGAGGCACAGCAGGATCAGCCAGATAAAATATATAAAAGCAAGTGAAATGAGTATTAAAAAACATAAAGGTCAATTTTGCTGATCAGAATCTCCAGGTCCCACTTGTAAGTCTGGGACCCTAGGGACCCCTATCATCTCTACTCTGAGGGGCTGGTCTGTGTTGTTACTGTTGCAGGACAAGTGAGTACATGTCATAATGACATGGTACTTCCACCTTGGGTAATTGCTGAGTGCCCCCAAGATATTGTAAAGCAACAGTGCAATGATACTGAGCAAACAAATTGACCCTACCTTTTTTTTTCACAATAAAAGATCCCAGGCATCTTTCAGTTTTGCTTGGTGGTAATATTTTCTAGTGCTATCAAAATTTGAGTATTTTATAAATGTTTTAATTGAGTTCTTTTTCAAGAAAAAAAGATGACTACTGCATTTCACTTAGAAATAGCATTAGGGGGGCCCTGCCGAGCAGCCTAGCAGGAAGCAGCAACTAGACCAAGCTCCTGGGAGAAAATTGTTTTATAATTAAAACTAAGCTTGTTATACTTCGAATATTACTGCTCTAAGGTGATCGGAGAGCTAATCTTAACCAACTAGTCTGAGAAATACTGCAATGGGCAAGAATAAGGGAGTGGCGGGTGCAGCAGGCGATTTTTTTCACACTGAAGAGAGACAACCGGGAGGAGAGGCCTGTGCAGCGTGGTGCAGCAGCGGATTTGGTGCCAGAAGTGGCAGTGGAGGCCTCCCTAATGAACATACTCTCTACCTTGCACCAGCTGGTAAAATTTGTGCAGGAACTTGACAAGAAGTTTGATTCACTCACACCTCGAGTTTCAGCACTAGAAACCCGCATGAAGCAGTGTGAGGCTACTACACAGTGCTCGGAGTTGTCGGTTATGAAAACTGTGGATGCCACTACAAAATTAATTAAAAGAAAACTCGCTTCTCCGTCAATGCCTTGACACTGTAGAAAATCAAGCGAGGGAAAAGAACTTAAGGATTCTTGGTCTGTCATAAGGTGCTGAGGGGGAAGACCCTCTATCGTTTGCCAGGGCAATGCTGCCGCAAATCCTGAGCCTTGAAGAGACAGATCCTCCTTTTAATATAGAAAAGGTTTACCAAATCACCCTCCCCCCGCCATGCAACAGCAGACCACATGGCTCTACGAACTCTTCTGATTGTGTGTACTGGCATCGGGGAGAGGGATAAGGCCCTGAACACAGCGAGACAACGTAGATCACTGAAGTATTGAGACGATGTCCTTCAGATGTTCCCGGATCTTTCTTACAGTACCCGGCAACGGTGCAGAGCCTATGATGGACTTCGGGGTCGCTTGAGAAGTCTAAAAATCTCCCATCAGCTATTGTTACTGGCTAAACTTCAGATCTCCTGGCAGGGGAAACAGTATTTATTTAATGAGGCAAGAGATGCTGAGAGAACGATCGGCAAAACTGAATCAGAGATGGCGGAGGATGTTGAAGCTGATTCTTCAGATGCAGACTGAGCTGCTGTAAATTACATTCTGGCTTGGTGGGGTTGGACCAAGGGACTTGGGCTACTGATCCTTCTGATCTTCCACTATTATGCAGCAACTGTAATAACAGACTGTGGCTGTCACTTATAATTTTCTTCTATGGACAGATGGGACTAGTTGCATCTTTGCAACCTTTATGTTGGGTCTATGTCTACTCTCCAGCTGAGATAAATTAAAGCTCTTCTGTTATATTGAGCTTTACTGTGTAATGATATGCTTAGTTACTGATTTAATTATACTAAAATACCTGTTTACTTCCCTATAAGAAAGGGATGTTATCCTGAGTTTTCCCTCCTGGGAGGTCGTGTTTCTGGATTTCCTTAGCTCATTTTACATATTGTATTATTGGGGGATTCATTCAGACTATTATAGTCACCAAGATAATAGGGTATCTGGTTTATTACTCATCCTTTATTGAATCTCCTTGGGCCTTTCTGGCTGCATGCAATCTTATGCACTGTTTGATAACTAATGTACCTGATGTTAATTCATCCTATGATGCATCTCGGGGGGGGGGGGTCTTTCACAAGTTCTTTGTAAGTGTACAGTCTCGTCTTAACATGTATAATGCTATCCTCCTGTGAGTACTTGAGATGTAAGTTTCACTTGCAAAATCAATAAAAATTAAAATACAAAAAAAAAAGAAATACCATTGAAGACCTTGCAAGGTTAGGATAATGAGAACATTTAAAAAAAACTCATGGTGCGCAGCATAGGAGGAACCTAGAAAGGTAGATTTGACAGGTATGTTAATATTTATATTAACTGTAGCTAAAACCAGTTATTTGGAAAAACATTTGCTGCTTCAAGCTCAGAGACAATTGAACTGAATAGCTTACACAAAGAGGTACCTGATACTGATACCCAAGGTTACAATGCCCCAATAAATAAAGATCTCACAACCCTCCTCCACACACACACACACACACACACACACACACACACACACACATACACGCATGCATGCACACGCACGCACACACACGCATGCATGCATGCACACATGCACACGCCGCGCACACCACACACACACACACACACACACACACACACATACACACAGTGCCACCGCACAAGCAAGGACAGTGACACGGTAGTAATACTCGGCACACCAGAATTAAATTGCAAAGGCAAACAGATTTATTTAAAAGGGAGTGGTAGGAAAGAACAAGGGGACAAAAGGGAAAATGGGAGTAAAAGGGTAGCAGTCAAATAAACAATTTATTCTCTATGACCTTCCATTTGGGCCCATCATCAGCAGTCCCACAATCCAGTCCCAGAGTAGGTGATCCCAGATTTATTCCCCCAAAGGCCTTGAGAGATCACTCTGTATGTTGTGGTGGGTACCTTACCAAACTGGACTCATTGGCTAGCCAGGGCTGGTAGAGACATTGGCACTTGGCATGCTTGTAAAAATCAATGCAAACAGAAAAAAAAACGTGTAAATTAAACAGGCCTCAACTGGTAGTCCAAATAGGCAGTAGGTCCTGCTTGCTGTCTGCAGGTCTTCTGCCTGTGCCTATCAGATACAGTTGTACAATCCTGCCCAGGACTTGCAAAACCCCACTTTCCTAACTTCCTGACTAAATCTGAAAACACTATCTCAACAGTTTCAGCAATGGTAGGTCAGCTGTGCCTCTCTGCTGGACTTTCACCCCCAAAAGGGTGGTTTGCTGCATGTCACTGCTGGTATAGATGCAGCTGCACCACAGAGGCCCCATCCCTTTGTTTCCACAAACTCTTCATGCAATCCCTGCTAGTGGAATGAAACCCCTACACTTAGTGTGGCTGTCATCTGACATAGGCTCTCCATCCTCACTTGTCTGGCTGTCCCTCTGCCCTTGCTTCTCCTGGGCTATGGCAGGAACTGATGATGGGGCATGGGTCTCTTTAGACATAAACCTGCTGGTTGGATGGATTTCCCAGCAAAGAAATATTCTAGGGTATATCACCCATTCTCTATACTTGCCTTTCTCCTTGTGTGCCTCAGCAAAGACACTGCTACATCAGAAATCAAATGGACAAAACATGCACTCTCGGACCTAAGAGACTTTTTGGAACCCTGATAGCAACAATCCCTCTAAGAGGTTTTCTGTTTACCAGCCTACTGGCTGGACAGCTGAGCAGAACTGAGTTTAGATTTTTGGTTCCCTTGCTATCTTATAGTGTTCTGTGTCTCAGTACTGATTGATAAGAAATTCATGGAGAACCCATGCATTCCCTTTTTCTGAGCCAGGTCTACATGCATGCTCTGCAAACTCAAGCTTAGGACTGGCTGAGAGCCAAAAATCTGTGATTATCTGACCCCCTGCTCTGAGAATTCCACTGGTGTCAGGAGGCTTTTGAAACATAGCAGCAGTCATGTTTCACTGGGTCAGCATTCCACTAAGTACGGAATTACTGCTGGTGTTGATTACTTGAGTAGTTACTGCAGTGGATGCTTGTGCCATGTAGAATGGTGCTTGTGCAACTGAATTAATTGAGGTTACTGAGTACTGTTGATAGCTCAGAACTGTAGGTCAGGGCACTGTTGGCAGAAATCAGAGGACTGAGATATGCGACAGGATGTGGTGAATATGTGTGGCCTTTAATGCACTCTGTTCTCAAGGAACTTCCACTCTTGGCTTACAATTAATAGCGGAACCATCTTGAGGAGGGTTCCATCACTTGAGGTGCCACAGGACTGCTGGTCCCTTGGCTAAAGGTATCTTAGGGAAGGTGCCAAAAAAGCGAGAGTAATAGGTATAAGTAGAATTGTTAGGACATCTCCCCTGCTAGGACAAGAGAGATTACCACACCCACTGCATGAATAGTGGAGAAGGGAAGAAAAGCCACCATCCAAATCCCAATTTAGCCATCACAATGGAACTAACTAATGAATAATAACTTTGTTCATGACTCTCAGCATAGAAGAGAGGAAAATGTGCCAACTGGAGGAGACCTTTGGGGATCCAAGGCTTTAGGTCACCATCCCTCCAGGCTGAATGTGGTACTATAAAACCCCTAGCATGAACTGAACCGCTGGCATTTTTCTGCAAGCTACAGAATAAATAAGCTCTTCCATCTGTCATTCTGAAACTCCCACCCCATGAAGGAACTGCAGAGCTCTGCAACCAAAGGAGTCCCTAAATGGAGAGGATCCATCCTTCAGAGATGCCCAAGGGCTGGGCCCATGTGCTAAAGGGCCATTGGGGTTACAGAAACACCACAAGGAACAGGAAGAGACTAGAAACATCTGCTTCAGGGCTGGCAGCCCTAATGCACCTCTGAACAAGGCTTGTGGATATAAGAAAGAACCAAGCCCTTGAGGGTCTTGCTTTGTTGCAGTATAAAGCCACACAGAGTGAAAGCACACTGAGCTCTTTAGGGGCAGTCATTGGGGCATGTGTGTGATTGTCAGAGGAGCATGTTCCCTATTGCTTTTCGAGTTAATGCCCAATTGTTGTTTGTGTATGTTACCAGTTGTTGCTGGTGTGTTTACCTGATTGTTGTTTGTTGTTGTGGCATGTGCCCAGTTGTCAAGATGTGTGCCCGAATGTTGATGCATATGCTAGATAGCATGTAAAGTAGGAATGGTAGGTGTGGTAGTGTAGGTTCTAAGGTATGATTAAGTGTAAATAAGGATTAAAGTTGAGCCCTGAAGTGAGGACCAGAGAACCGCTTGGGCAGTCGTGTGGGTAGGGTGCTGAAACAGCATATTGAAGGTCCAAAGGAGTGAAACATGACCACAGCAACAGCCAGGAGCAGGAAATAAAGGCAAGAGCCCAGCCACAGGCAGGGCTCAGCAGGGTGGAAGCCAGCTCCAGAAACTCCCATGAAGCACAGGCAAGAGTGGGATGGGGACTAGAAGTCTGTCAGGTTACTAGTATACACAGGACAAACACAAAGAGAGATGTTCACGCTGCAACTGAACACAGGAGGATACAAGTACAGGAAGGAATGGCAGCTTGAACCCAAAAGTGGACATCAGCTATCAGATGGTAGAAGACTTCCTGTTCCAGTCACCTAAGGAATTGTAGCTTGATTACAGACCTCGAGACTCAAACTACAGCAATCCATTTAAATCCAGCCAGAAGAATAAGAAAACTGTCAAGAAAACGTAGCATCGTCGGATATATGATGTCCCCAAAAATGAAACACAAAGATGGGACGAGTGGGCAACATCCAAAGCTTAAATTTGCCAATCCAGAAACGGAGCAGCAGGCCAAAATCCGTACTGAGATAGCAGAACTAATAGCCCAGTCACCTACAACTGGGGATGACACCGAGGAAAATTTCACCATCACATTGAAAACCCTCTGCACCACACTACAACAAATTGGCGAAACCCTGACCAGACTGGAACAAAGAGCCTCAGAAGACAGACAGCAAATAATGGAACTTAGGGAGAAAACCTCCCAAATGGAAGAGACAATCTCGAAATACACAGCTGTCACAGATATTCACAACTCAATTCTCCAAGATTTGCATTGAAGGGAGCTCGCTCTACAACAGCAGTTGAAAGATCTGGAGAACCGTAATAGAAGGAATAACCTTTGTCTGCACGGTCTCCCGGAAGGAAAGGAATCGGGCCAGATGATCCAGTTCATGAGCAGTCTCTTGAAAGAAATCCTTGGTCTGGAGGGGAGCAGGGACCTGGGAATATAAGAGCCCATTGCTCACTCACAATGAAACCCAAGACCCTAAAGTAATTATGGCATTCTTGGACTACAGAATAAAGGAAGAAATTCTCCGTTTGGCGTGGAGTAAGAAACAAGATCTGTTTGGGGATGTCCGATTATATTTTGATCAAGACTATGCCTCTCAGACTCTCGCATTCAGGCAGAAAGCATACGGAGTGGTAAAATCACTCAAACAGGTGGGACACCAGGCACAATTAGATTATCTAGCAAGAGTAAAAATAAATACCTCTGGCGGATGGCAATGCTTTCCAGAGCTATCAAATGCTGTGAGACTGTGAGATGGGCCCAAAGCCATGGGGTCTCAATCTCGGAAGAAGGTGCCAGACTTGCTGAAGGAATAGAAAGCTGGGGGACCTGGCAGAAGAGGGGGCTGAGAAAATCTGCAGCAACACGTTCTGGAGATGCACAAATAGTGTGGGACAGGGTGTGCTCCAAAACGATCCCCCAGCCCGATGGTACTTCCTCTGTCCAACGCGCAGTCTCCACTCAGAATGAAGCAGCAGCCTAAGCAGATGAGTACACCGAATTTATGCTTTAAAAGTGACTCTGTTCAGTAGCTCCTCAAAATGGAGGACTGTATGCTTAATCTTGTCCCAGCGATCAACCCTGGACATTAGAAAGGCGAATGAACAATCGAACGTTATTCAAGTACTATTGACTACTGTTGGGATGCTTTATGCCTCTCAGTTTTTCTTCCTTTTATTTATTTTTTTTTTCTTTCTCTTTTCCTCTTATTAGATCCCAACTAAACAAGGTCTCAGGAAGGATAGGAATCCAGGGATGAAAAAAAGGCAATTCGCCAGTCCGGGAGGCAGGGGAAGGATTTGCTACATTTATAGCAACCGTAAATGGCTGGATCTAAGGGATAAATATGATGAAAGAGGGGAAGGGGTGCAGAGCCCATGGACCTCTCCTGGGGGGGAGATGTGTGGGGGAGGCTCGGGAGGATCATTGTTCTTAGATACTAAGCTCAGAATGGTCGGAAGGTTCTGATCCAATTTTGGACCCAGGGGGGTCTCATTCTGATTCCCCCCCCCCAATTTTCTTGGGGTTGACATCTCTTTTGCTTACATGACTAGGGGTAGTTTCCAGTCCCAAGACTGCCTACGCTGATACCAAACACCTCACACTTAGGTAAGGGCTAAAAGCCTTGCTCGGTTGGAGGGAGACAGCCAGAGGAGCTGTAGGGCACAGCAGGATGTCATATTGGTAACAAATTGGAAGTAAAAATGAGACGGCACTGGTCAAGCAGAACTAAAATAAGAGGACATTGGGATATTGGGTGATTGGGTTGGTGGTCGGAGCATTTTGGTTGTAACCCCCAGTGACAATAGGGACTCATGTGGTGCAAGGAATGCCTCAGTGGATGGGGGGAGATTCCTTGAGCTGCAGAGGGGCGGGTCAATGGCCAGTGGGCTGGAGAGGGTACAGACCCCTGCTGCTTAAAAGGGGTTTTTCCTCATTTCTTTTTCCCCTTTTCTTTGGGAACAACTTAGTCATCCTCTATGGGTTTCTTCTCGCCCTCTTGGCTCAAGTTGTCTCCATCCGGGAGAGGGGGCTTCTGGGCAATATTCAGATCTTGTTGAGCCCTGAAGGGGCTTTCTCATACTTAGGTTCCCCCTCTTACCCTCTCTGTTGTGTTGCACTTCCTTTAGTGGTTTGGGTCTGTCTTTCACTATCTTACCGTGTGACCACAGACAACCCAGCTGGGACACGCCACATTGAAGTAGCCTGTTTCTAGCCGGGATACTAATTTTCTGGTCTCCTACCTCGCTCCTCAGAGATTCTCTGGGAGGGAGGAAGAGAGCATAGTTATACCTTGAAGTACCACGAATGACTAAGTTGCTGTACCTATGGCATTATGTATATAGTTATGTTATATGGAAACTTTTAGATTGTTAGATAAATTTGTTAAAGTTACAAGGGTGGGCACATGGGCATCCTCAGATTATTCAAATGTCTATATATCTTGTAAAATGGGGGACTTACGGCTAGTTTCTTGGAACGTCAGAGGGATCAACCGTCCAGTGAAATGAGCCAGAATACTACAAGAGCTGCAAAGACAACAGGCTTCTATTGCTTTTTTGCAGGAGATGCACCTAAATGATGAGGAACACTAAAAGCTGAGTAGAGGATGAGCGGGAGGGGTTTATACAGCCAAATTTCAGCAACACTCTAATAAGTGGGGAGTGGCCATATTAGTAAGAAGGGACATCCCATTACAGGTCATCCAAGTAGAGTCTGACCCAGAGGGGATGTATGTGAGGCTTAGGGGTGAATACAAGGGCCAGCGATGCATCCTTTTAAATCTCTATGCCCCAAATAATGAACAGGAAAGAATACTTTTCCTAAATAAAGTCCTTCCAGACTCGGTTACTGATTCGCATAGTCTGGTGGTGATGGGAGGGGACTATAATGCAGTCATGGACCTAAAGCAAGATAGAGTGGGTTCCAAAGCAGAGGGCTCGGCCAGAACAAGTAAGGTGTTAGCTAGACTATGCACAGAGCTATCTCTGGTTGATGCCTGGAAATTTACCAACTCAAGCGCAAAAGATTACACTTACTTTTCCCCAAAATACAAGATGTATTCCAGAATTGACTTCTTTTTAGTTTCATCTGTTTACAATACCTGAGTAAGACAGATATTGGCAACATCACCTTGTCTGACCATGCCTCAGTGTCCTTGATGTTGGAATTGTCTCCCAGTCCAAAGGAGACAACATGGCACCTAAATGTAAGCCTCTTAATGCATAGTGAATTTAAAGAGCTAATACAAAGAGCCACTACAGAGTTTCTGGAAAATAATCCACCAAGGGACACAGAGGTGGGGTCAGATGGGATGCTCTCAAGTGCTATTTAAGAGGGCATATTATCAAATATGCGGCCAGAAACAAAAGAACTAAAATCCAAGAAAGAGTAGAATTAGAAAAGCAAATTTCCTGGTTAGAACAGAACCATCAGAGAACATAAGGCCCAGAAATCAAAAAAGAGATGGATGAGGCAAAAGACAAACTGAATTGTATTCTAGACACACAGCTGGAGGGCCAGCTCTGGTACTTTAAACAAAAATACTATGAACAAGGTAACAGGGCGGGTAGAGTACTAGCTTGGCAAATTCGAAAAGAGAGGGCTTCAAGAGCAGTTCTTAAAATATGATCGCTTAATATCCAGAGCCTGATCACATCTCCCAATTTAATAGCTGCCCAATTTCAGAACTTTTATGAGACCCTTTATCAAGCAGACAGGAAACCGAACCACCTAGAAAACACACTTAAATATTTAGATGGGATATTACTTCCCAAACTATCAGAAACACAGAGATTAAAGTTGGAATCCCCTATTACCACAGAAGAGATCCTGCAAAAAATTAAGCAGCTAAAAAATGGTAAGGCACCAGGATTAGATGGCTATGTGGCAGAATTCTATAAGAGGTTCTGGGAAATATTGCTCCCCTCAATGAGAGAGTCATTTAATGAGTTGTTGCAGGGAGAGGGGGCAGCCCCCAGATCCTGGAATGAGGCACAGATTTCAGTGATCCACAAACCAGGCAAAGACCCAGAGAGCTGCGATTCTTATCGCCCCATCTCCTTGCTTCCAGTGGACTCTAAAATTTGTCACTGGAATTATGGCAGCCCATTTACAGAAAGAAACACAGGCCCTGGTACATTGTGACCAGACAGTTTCATATGGGGTCGATATTTACAAGACAATATACATCGATTCCTGAACATAATCTCAGCTCAAAAACACAAAAAACAATTCCAAATAGCTATAAGTATGGACGCTGAAAAAGCCTTCAACAGGGTAGACTGGATATTTTGAGGAGACTCTTCGGAGACAAATTTGTAACCCTGATCAGGACCCTATATCAGGCTCCAAAAGCCAGAATCAAGGTAAATGGCTGCCTTACTGATAGATTCCCTTTGGGGCGGGGGACAAGATAGGGCTGCCCCCTCTTCCCACTGCTCTTTGCGCTATCCCTGGAGCCACTGGCAGTTGCCATCAGAACAAATCCTCTAATAAAGGGAGTACAGGTGGAGGGACGCTCTCAGAAAAATCGCACTTTATGCGGATGACTCTTTATTTTTTTCTCTCAGAGTCCGAAACTTCTGTACCTGCCCTGGTGGTTGAATTAGCGGAATATGGCAAGTTGGCAGGTCATACAATTAATTGTTCTAAGTCTGAGATGCTCATTCTGAGGGGTAACCCCTCCCGGGAGTTTAAGGCATCCTTTCCATTTACTTGGGCAAAACAAAACTGCATAAAATACCTGGGGATTATGATCTCTGTAGACTTGACTTTACTTTACAAGAATAACTACCTTCAGCTTTTTCAGGTGATACAGGCTGACTTAGCCAGATGACAATTGTTACCATTAACATTATATGGGAAGGTGCAAACTATAAAGATGAACATCTTACCTAGACTTCTTTTTCAGACTTTGCCTCTGGGGATCCCTAGAAACTTTTGGGCTAATTTGCAAAAAGTGACCCAGAAGTTCATATGGAACAACAAACGCCCAAGAATAGCCCTGAGAACACTGCAGGCCCCAAGAGAGAGAAGGGTGGTCTGGCTTACCCACATTTTTATTTTTATTTCCTGGCGGCAAGGGGGACACAGCTATGTACTTGGGCGAAACGCAGAATAGATTCCGGATGGTATCTTTTGGAAGAAGATTCACTGAAAGGATGGGCACTTTGGGCCTTGCCTACTAATACAATACCACCCAAGACTCAGGGTTGGGACCTGAGCCCGTGGGTATCTCATACTCTGAGAATACTGCAGAAGCTTAGAAAGATCTCATTCACTCCAGAGGGTCTGGGACCACTCTCCCTGATATGGTTTGAACCCTCTTTTATGCCACCTAGGTCCGACGCTGGTTATAAAGTATGGGCAGCAAGGCATCTAACTACCTTTGCCCAATGCATAGAGAACAAATCTCCTCTACCTTTTGCACAATTGGCCAATAAATTTCATTTGCAAAAGCAGGATCACTTCAGATTTCTACAGGTACGTCATTATATATCTTCAATAAACAGAATACAAAAAATAACTAGAGACAAGACAGAGTTGGAGAACTTCCTTTATGCAAACATAATGATCAAAGGAAACACCCACCCTCTATCTCAGTTATATAAAATATTACTTCACACCCTTCCTTCAGGCCTAGACAAACTTAAACTCAATTGGGAAAGGGAATTAAGAGTCACCATTCCACAGACTAACTGGGTCAAAAGATTCAGCCGGGGCTGGCAAGTTACCAGCTCCCCTACATGGTGAGAGTGTCACTGGAAAATTATCTGGTGATACTTCCTCACCCCCACGACGGTGAAACATTTTGGTCGGCATGGGTCTGCACTGTGTTGTAGGGGTTGTGGAGAGACCGGAATGCAGGCCCAAACTTTTTGGGTCTTCCCGTTGATCCTCCCATTCTGGAAGGAGGTGCACAACCTGATATCCAGACTCTTGGGTCTTCGGGTACCCTTCTCGGGGGAAGACTTGGTTTTGGGACTCCCCACCTTACTTAGTCGGACCAGGCAGTCTACCAAATTAGCACAAATCATGCGGCTGGTGGTGCGTAAGTGCATTACTGCCAGGTGGTTATCTCCACTCCCCTCCCCCCCGTGCAAGACTGGTGATCTAGAATGTCCCAGGTGGAGGTCATGGAACGGATTACAGGAATCCTGAGACTGCAAAGTGAGAGGTTTGCCCAAATATGGTCCCCTTGGCATCAGTATATACAAGAGGAGGCGCTGATCCCCACATGAAATCTCAGATAGGAAAAAGAAATAAAAATTGTAGTGGTAAAAGTAAAGCTAATGTTCTACTGTGAATGGATGCAATTTTGAACCCACATTTACTGTTGAGTTTTTGATTGTTTACTTATTTTGTTCTTATGATGTTAATGGACGGTTTTAATAGGTTTACTTAAATGGACTTAGTAAATCCTGGCAGACCCATTGCTTTGAAGAATGGTTAGCAATATCAAATACAATAGTGGAGAAGTTAACAATGGGATAGGGACAGAATATAGATAATATTAATTTTCTGCTCTTCTTTCCTTTTTTTTTTTTTTAAGATCAGTAGTGTCAGATACAGATATATTACTTATTGTGTAATTGATCAACTGTATCAATCTGAAGTTGAAAATAAACTTGAAGTTTCAAAAAAAAAAGATATCAGATGGTAGGTTGAGGTAAGTGTGGCTACCACTGTCAACAGCAAAAAAACAAGTTCACAAAAGATGCTTGGGGTATTCGTGCTTATATAATACTTGGTAGGGGGCATAGCCAGAGTCACCCTCTGCCTCACTGAATCCCAGACTTAGCTTTGCAATTGTTAAGTTCTGTATCCTTGTGCTATGTGCAACTGCTGCTGCTTTGTTTTATGCCTCCATGGGCAGAAAATATTGGGCTCTGACCCTACTGCCTGCCCAGGGACCAAGAATGTGTTCTTTGTCATGGATACTGTGCCCATATTGTCATCAGGGGCTGTGCAAGAGTGAAACCATAGCACAGCCACTCTCTCTGCTGCCAGGCACCCCATGCATGCTCCGTGCATCCGTGTTACGACAATGGCTGTCCTGTGCTGAGTTCCTCCCTCGCTCCCAGACCTGTTACCTGTGCTCGTGCTGAGAAGCACTTTACTTGTGCTTGATGGCTCAGATCCCTTTCTGCCCATTCTGTTAACAAGGGATGTGCAAGAGTGAAACTGTAGCTAGTCCTCACTCTCTCTGGTGCCAAGCATCCCATGCATACTGTGTGCATTTGTGTTACCACAGTGGCACTCCTATGCGGAGTTCCTCCTTTGCTTCCAGACCTGCTACCAGAGCTCATGCTGGGGAGCACTTCATTGAACTTGATGGTGCAGATTCTGCCCCAGTCCTTGCCCCAAAGTAGTCCTGAGGCCGGGATTGCAGGATTGCAGTTGCAGCATGCCAGTCACAAAGATCAAAGGGCCATTGATACCCTTGATATCATTATACCTGATACTGGATTCCAGGACCTTGCCCAACACTGCATGGGTCTGATTTTGTCACTCTCTAGAAGATGGTGACAATACTGGCCACTTTCAGCCCTCCTGGACTTCACCTGTATGGACAGATGCATAAACGATTACTAGCAGCAGCCCCACCAGTTGTTTCTGTAGCTCTACTATGATCCTGGTGTGTATCCTGTCTGCCCTTTGTTACTTACCTGGTTTGAACTTGAAGGAGCTTGACAGAGGGGTAGCAAAGAGGGAAGTAGTGGTGGTAGGAGACCTGAACCTGCCAGACATCGATTGGGATGTCCCAGTGTCTGAGAACGCCAGGAGTCAGGCCTTTCTGGATGCCTTCCAAGACTGTCTACTGGTGCAGCTAGTTAACGAACACACCAGGCAGACTGCAGTCCTTGATGTGGTGCTCACCAACTCAGAGATGGTGGGAGACGTGGGAGTAGGGGTGTCGCTGGGGAACAGTGACCATAACTCTGTTTGGTTTGAATTGGCCCTCGAGGCAGCCACAATCGAAAACTGAAGTCCTTGATTTTAGAATGGTAGACATCAATAGGATGAGTACGCTGGTCAGGGATAAGTTAGTAGGGGTGGAGGACATAAGTGGATTTGAGGAGAGATGGGGGGTCAGTTAAGCTGGCCATTCTTGAGGCATGTAAGATATACAAAGAAAAACAGGTTTAGGGGACAACTATGTTTCTTAGCAAGGGTCAGGGGAAAAGGGTTAAAAAGAAGGCCTTCTATAAATACAAGGAAAAGCAGGGGGCGGTAGAATGGGAGGATTATCTATAGAAAAACAGGGAGGTAAAGATGGCTGTTAGGGAGGCGGAAGCAAACACAAAGTTGTGTATCACAGAGGGGGACTGGAATGGAGAAAAAGTGTTTTTCAGATACATTAGTGAAAAAAGGGTAAAAAAAGGTAGGAGATTTATAAGGCTACTGTCTCTCTGCAGAGCTGTTCTCAGGGTACCCGGTGCCTGGTGACAGAAGAGCTCAAACAGTCAAACGAAAGTCAGGACACTCACCCTCTATCAAAAATAAATGGGAGTCCATTCATATGCAGTTCCAAAACTTCCCATTTTTTTGGTGCAAAAAGTAATAAAGATCCACAACAGAGAAGGACAAAAACATCAGATGTTAGATGTTTCACTTGTTACAGGTGTAAAAGGCCCTTCACTCACCAGGGCCACTTGCAGGACACTGGAGGGACAGTGCTAGGGCCATAGCCTGCAAGGTATGCCCCATTTGGGGGGGGGGATTACACAGGCTTTGATAAAGCCTGTAACAAGTGAAACATCTGGTGGTTTTTTTTCCTTATCTGTTGTGAATCTTTATTATTTTTTGCATCAAATAAATGGGCAGTTTTCGAATTGTGTATGAATGGACTCCCATTTATTTTTGCTGGAAGGGGAGTGTCCCGACTTTCGTTTGAATTGTAAGACTAGTTAAGGGGGGGGTAGGGTGATATAGGAGGATGGACAAAGGCCACCATCCTGAATGGCTACTTTTGCTCAGTTTTAACTCAGGAGGACAGTGGGTCCATGCCACAGAGTGGAATCAAAGTGGCCACTAAGGGAGTCTTGGAAATGAGACAGCCATTGCTTACTTGTGAACGGATCCTGAAAGGGCTGACTGTCCTTAAGATAGATAAGGCCACGGGACCAGATGGGTTGCGTCTGAGGATACTGAGGTAATTAGCAGCGGAACTGACTGAAACACTAGTAGGTCTGGTCAATAGCTCACTTAGGTCTAGGAAAGTTGCAAAGGATTGGAAGGTGACAGATGCTGTACCCCTTTTGGAGGGGTAATAAGGAGCAACCAGGGAACTGCAGGCCTGTTAGTCTAACCTCTATCATAGGGAAGCTGATGGAGTCACTGATCAAAGAGGACCTCGCAGACTACCTGGAGAGCAACAGGCTCCAGGATAGTAAACAACATGGTTTTGTGGCAGGAAGGTCTTGTCAGACTAACCAGATAATTTTCTTTGGCTGGGTGACAAAGTAATTAAAGTGCTGTGCTGTGGATCTGCTGTACTTTGACTTCTGCAAGGCTTTTGACTCAGTACCTTGCAAACGATCTCTCAAGAAGATGGAAGTTCTGGGTGTGGCTAAACCCATTGTGAATTGGGTGGGTAACTGGTTATAGGGGAGGCAGCAGAGGATGGTGGTCAATGTGGTTAAATCAGAAGACAGGAAGGTTACAAGTGGGATTCCACAGGGATCTGTATTGGGTCCAGTACTCTTCAACATGTTAATTAGGGACACTGGAGAAGGAATCCAGGGCAGGTTGTGTCTCTTTGCAGATGGCACAAAACTACGTGGGAGGGTGGATAGTGATGAGGAAATAACGGAAGTGCAGTGAGACCTACAAAAGCTAAAAGGGTGTTCAGAGATTCGGAAGTTAAAATTCAACACCAAAAAGTGCAAGGTAATGCACCTAGGGAAAAAGAATTCCAAGACGGAGTACTGGATGGGAGAGGAGAGAGAGTTACTACTATGGCTGAGAAACGGGATCTGGGAGTTATCATCAACAACTCATTTAAGCAATTGAGTCAGTGCAACAAGGCCTATAGCAAGGCTAACAGGATACTGGAATGTACTGGGAGGGGTACTGATAGCAGAAGAAAAGAGGTAATACTTCCTCTATACATATCCTTGGTGAGTCCTCACCTAGAGTACTGCACCCTGTTCTGGAGTCAAAGGATAAGGATAGGCTGGAGACAGTGCAGCACAGGCTAACAAATATGATTCTGGTCCAGCAGGGCAGATCCTATGAGGAGTGTCTCAAGGCAGTAAATATGTATGCACTGGAGACCAGAAGGGAGTGGGGTGATATAACAGAAACCTTCAAGTTCCTTAAAGGAATTAAAGTGAACTTTGGGGAACTATTTAGCCTGAATACCAACTCACGGCCATGTGGACAGGAGGGGAAGTAATAGGAGAGAGGTTCAAAAGGGACATGGGGAGGTACTACTTTACGGAAAGGGTGGTGGAATCTTGGAACAGTCTGTCGGCTGAGGTGGTGGGTGTGAAAACAGTCAGGGGATTCATACGAACATATGAAAAGAGTCAGCAGAAGAAGACCACCTGATCCATCACATCTGACACAAAATAGAGCTGGTATAGAATGAAGAGAATGGTTGTTACCGGGGGCCACAGCACCAAGGAGGAGAATAGAAAGAGGACGGGGAGGGTTAGTACCCTGGAGGAACAGTAGGTTCCAGGGATTATCGGGAACTTGAGCACACTGGAAGGACCTCTGGTCCTTTTCTCCATCAGTCTGTTTTAATGTTTCTATTATCTTCTCCAGGTAGTCGACTACCAGAGTGTGAATGATGTCTACAAGCTGCACTGTGGGCATGCTTGATGCCAAGAGCCCTTCCAATGAGTACCCTACCCCCCAAGCATCCTTTTGTAACCCCCCCCCCGTCATGCCCCCGTCTAGGGGCATAACTTTCTTTTGCAGTTGTTCCGGGGCAAGCAGAAATGGGGCACTCTCAAGCGTAACATCGAGACAAATGCACTTCCAAGTTAAGGCAGGGAAAATAATATTCCTACCTCCCAGGCGTCTTCAGCACTCAGGCACTTTACCTTCCCCCTCAATATTTGACTTTCTACTCCCCGAAGCTGCCCACCGGACCAGGACCTCCACTCTGCACCTCGGCTTTTTCAGGAGCCCTTACAATCCCAACCAGGCTGGATGAATACTGCAGCTGGAATGTAACTCATGGAAAAATTAGTCAGACTGAAGATAAAGGGGAACAGAAGGATTTCATTTCATTTGTTTCCCCCTCTTAGTTTAAACAAGATGCATCACTACCATTTCCTCCCAAAACTAGCTTTTATTCATGCCTGTACTGCAAATGATTCCAAGCAATACAGGGGTCATATACTGTACTTCATTTTAAACAGATTAGCAGCTCCATGGGGCTATTCAACTTTTTATAAATACCGGCTAGACAATTTAAGGCAGCAGAAACAATGGATATAGGCAGACACAAGCAAGGATTTTCTTGTTCCTACTCTCCCTCTCGGATGTTCTACCCAAGACCTACTTGAACTCAGATTCTTGCAATCTCCTGGCTTCTTTAGATCTGGTAAGCTGACTTTTTCCTTTCTTTCTCAGGTCACTCTCTTGCCCACTGGCACTGGTTGTCCCCCCATAAACTCTGGCGTGGGAAAGCATGTGGCCTTCCCCACCTTGGCCCCTGGGCGCTGGCCCAAGCCACAGGGGCTTCCAGGAATTTTCCTGACAATCCAGGTCCTGACCTTCTTACAATCATTGGCACTATCCAACTATCCACTATTCCTGGTGATAATGCAACACCTGCCACCTTCACTTGGCTCTGCCTCAGCATCTGCCATCTCACGAGTGGCCCAAACTCACTCTGGGGATTCCACTGGTCTTATTTCCTCGGGGGTCCCAGCCAGGCTCACATCTCTAATTTCACCACCTGGGCTTGAATTAAGCTCCAGCACAGGGGCTACCCTCTACCACTCCAAGCCACCCTGCCACACTGGGTACGAAGGGAGCCCCTGCCACTAGCTCCCCTCCTAGGAGGACATTACCACTGTCCTCCTAGCCCTGGCAACCCGGAGTACACCTTCAAGGGGTTTCTAAGGGCTCATACACTTTCCTGGCCTACCAAGCCACCTACTGTCCCTGCCCCAATGACACAGGACCTGGCTACCTATTTTCCCCCCACAGAACTCCATACCCCCACTCCTCGACCCCGACATATGGAAAAGCCGTCCTGACTATACTCTTCTTTGGGGGGGGGTTCCCCACTGGCCCTCCTGGACCTCCGCGCTCCCTCACTTGCCCACCTCATCTGTTCCTAATGCTATGCTTCAAGCCTCCCCCCTCCAGTCCCAGGCCTAATGCCCGGGCTGGAAAGGCCCAGATACTTCCTGTCAGTTCCCTTATATACCCACTAAACTTACTTCCTGCTGCCACCTTGAGGCGCCCAACAGACAATATCCCCAAGAGCACCAACCCATTCCCTAGCTCGGGGATGGGGGGAAGGGATGCCTAAGATGGGAAAACAAGCCCCTCTTTTACAGGGAACTTATACTTTGCGAACACAGATGCAAAGTATTAATTCAGCAGCTCAGCCCTCACCCCAGCTCCCTCACAGATTCATCCACTCCTTACCCTGTTTTAAGGGGCCTAGTCCCCTCCTTCACGGAAGAAGGTTTTGATGCTGTCTGCAGCTCCTACTGCTATACTGACTTCCAGACCCTTCTTGGCATTCGGTCCCACACGACAGGCTACATTTGATCCAGTACAGCTGAGAGCAGTTAACCATATGCACATGTTTTGTCCCTTTGGGACTTGTAAGTGTGATGCAGTCATTAACTCTGCCAAGTACCAGGTCAGCCGAACTGCGTTATTTACATCTGATAGTACAATACCTGTGACTCAGCAATAAAGCAGTGTTTGTTACACAAAAGCTGCAGCTGGAACATTCTATAGTCAGGTAATGTAATGACTGCTAAATAATATATGTTCAGCAAAGTGGGTGGTGGGTACTACATTTTGACTATTCAGAAAATGATTAAGCAAGCTTAGGAACAGAGAAGAGAGAGATTAATAATTACTCAGCCTTGATCAAAGCATTTCAAAAGAAAATTAGTTTACCCAGGTACACTCACTTATGTGCAGTCCAGATTAGCAAAATAGTCCATTACATTATTTATTTATTTATTTATTTGCTTTTGTTTACCAGGTAAGGACACTAGACAGCCAAGTGCCTATTTTCAGGTGTGACCTGGGAGGATTACAAGGTACATACAACAACATCAGGCAGAGTCAAGGTAACGTACAAAAACTTCAGGCATAACAGATTAATAGGTAGATAACAGCATAATACATAACAGATTAATAGGTAGATAACAGCATAATATAGGCATTGTCAAGAAAGCAAACATTATGGGGTAAGCCATACCATCGGGGGGGTTAAGGATGGATGGTTAACAGTAGGAGTACAAAATTGCAGGAGAGAGACCTGGGGAAAAGTGGGATATATTAGACTGGGTACCCTCTCAAGAACAGGTGGGTAGGGAAAGGGCCCAGTGTGTACTGACAACATATTGTTACATCAAGTGGTTACAGGATTAAAGTGCATTCAAATGCAGGAACCTCGCCCCTTAACAGTCGAACTGGGAAAAGAGTGCCTCAGCTGGGGGTCTATGTGGCACAAAGACAGGCGGAGGCCAATTTTAGGAAGCCCCATAGGGAGGCTTTGAAGCAGGGATGGGAGGGAGAAGAGCGAGTTAATAATAATAATAATAATAATAAACTGTATTTAATTAAGCGCCTTTCAGAATCTCAAGGCGCTGCACAGCAAATACAAACATAAAAACATACTCAAATACATTCAATATAAAATCAAATACAAACACATATTCAGATACATGCAATATAAAATCAGAATAAAGTAGGAAACGCCTTTTCCCATAAAAAAGTCTTAAGTGCCTGCTTAAAACTCCCCACCGTCCTGCACTCCCGGAGCTGACGGGACTGAGAATTCCAGAGGGTAGGTGCAGCAAATCCAAATGCACGCGCAGCAGATGACTTCAAATTTACCCTCGGAATCTCCAGCAACCCCTCGTCAGCCGAGTGGAGCTGTTGCAGAGGGGTGTAAGGCACCAGGAGCTCTTTCAAGTAATGCAGGAAGGGAGTTCCACACTTTTGGCGCGTAGACGGTGAAGGCCCGATCACCCGCAAGGGTGCAGGTTTTAAGGAACAAGGCGGTCCTGTGAATCACTGGATCTTAAAGTGGTAGACTGGGGTTCATGTTTGAGGGTAGGAGCAAGTGTAGAAGGGTGGCCGTTCAGATGTTAGTCGATGATGTTGCCAAGGACAAAGGCACGGTGCTCTTTAGGGGGAGCCACTCCAGCCGTGTGTAAAGATCATAGCGATGTGTGAGGTGAGGTGCAGAGAGCACAAAGTGGCATATATTGTTGTATGCAGTGTCCCATTTTGTGAGACTTGATTTTGAGACACGGCAAAGGATACGAGCCCATAATAGACCATGGGTAGGAGGACCCTCCCTGGCTAGGGCGAGCTGTGCGGCCGGGGTGAGGCAGCTTTTTACTCTGTAGGCAAGTCTGAGCTTGCCGTCTGTTGCCTCACATACATTCCAAATATGCAGGGTGAGGTCCAGTTGTGGATCAAGGTTTACACCCAGATACTTGACAGTATCCACGGCCTGCAGGAGGGAGCCATCTGCTCCACAGATATTCAAGGGAGCAGGGCAGGTTTTTGTCTTGGCCAAGAAGCCAAAGAGCATGGCCCAAGTCTTTTTTAGGTTGATGGTTAGCTTACGGCCCTCTAACCAGGTTTGAATAAGCTTGAAGTCAGAGTTTAGCATGGAGTTAATGATAGTGATGTCCTGGGAGCTGGCCAGGATGAAGAGGTTATCCGCTTATAGGGTGGTACGCCCATGGGCTGCGACGGAGGGCAGTTCGTTAATAAAAAGGGAAAACAGAATGGGTCCAAGGATGGATCCCTGAGGGACCCCACAATTAACTGAAGAGGGGTCAGAGAGGGCACAGTTGAAGTTAGTGTATTGCTGCCTGCCAGAGAGGTAGTTGGAGAACCAGGCATGGGCGGGGGGGGGAGAATCCAAGAGACCAAAGAGTGGAGCAGAGGAGGGAGTGGTCAACCTGGTCAAAGGCCTTCGGGCGATCCACGAAGATGGCTCCGGTCAGTTTGCCTTGATCAGCAGCAGTTCTGATCGCAGAGGTAACCACGGCAAGGGCAGTAGAAGTGATGTGCCCTTTTCTAAAGCCATTTTGTGCAGGGGAGAGAAGTTCATAACTCTGAAGGTAGCGGGAGAGCTGTGAGGCAACTACCTTTTCAAGAAGCTTGCAGATCACAGACAGAATAACAATGGGGCGGTAGTTCTTGATATCTTTAGGGTCACCTTGTTTGAAGACAGGGACAACCTTGGCCACTTTCCATATGTCAGGGATGATGCCCGAGATTAGAAAAGTGGTAAAGATGTGAGTGACGGGCTAGGCTAGGAGGGATACCCCCAGGCTGAGCAATTTGGGTTCAAGGCTGTTGTGCCCCACCCCATTGTAATGGGAGAGACCTGCAAGGAGCTTCTGGGTCTCCACAACAGAGACCCGTTTTAGGTAGAAGGGAGGTCGGGGGGTGTACCCACTCAGGGAGGGACCATGAGACTTGGGGGCAGGGGACTGGGAAGGGGGAGCCGGCAGGTCAGAGAACAGGGCGAGCGGTTCTCCGCTCAGCATGCCTGCCTGGTTAAACTCTGAAATAAATAAATAAATGTGTTGGCGATAGTAATGGGGTTGTTGCAGCTGACCCCGCCAATATGCATGTTTTAGTAGTTATTTTACTTGCTTTTAAATACATCATCTGGCTGAGCTTGCCGCCCATCACACACACTCACACCATCTCAACCTAAACAATATCCCACTGTCTTCCGAGGCTGAGGGACCCAGCTATGAGGGACATCAAACTCAGTAGGGGCTGCAGTCACTTATGGTCAGAACCAGTGCATATTTTAACATGGAGCGCTGCTGACCCTGCCTTAACTGCTGTCCTTACCTGAGGACACAGTCAGCAGCATTCAACACTGAGTGAGATCTGCCCTGTTCCTGACAGGCTAGCACTTGTAGCAGCTGCTAAGCTTTGATGTCTTCATGGCTGAGACCCTTACTCATGTAAGCCATGAGGGACACAGGGATACTGTTTGCATCAGGACAGTTTGTAGGGATGGTAGAGGACATAGCAGTATCAACCCCATAAAATATGTAAAAGAAAGTAGCATAAATATGTAAAAACAAAAAAAACAAGTGACATAAGTAATACCAAAAATGTAATGGTCGATTTTGCTAGTTGGGATCTCAGAGTACCACTTGTGACCCCTGGGGTCCACATACCACCTGTATTCTAATGGGGGTGGCATGGGTTCTTGCAGTTCAAGTGGTCTCACAACTCAGAGCAGGTGAACTCACATTTATCCTCCCATATGCCTTGTCCTTGATAAATCTTTTTTTTTTGATGTGGTGGGTACCTCACGAAGCTGAAGCCACTGTCTAGCATGGACTGGAGGACACCGTGGCCCTTTGCACGTTTGTAAAAATCAAATCAATCGGAAAAGACAAATTAAAGGGGACTCTATTTCAAATTGATGAATTGATGGAAAAGCTGTTTGGACATTTGCATGTCTTTTGCCTCTGTCTGTTAGTTACAACTATGCAGTCCTCCTGACTGGAAACACAACCTTTCATAACTAACTGACAAATGGGAATTGCAAGGCTGAAACTCAGACGGTTACTCATTGTTGTGAAGTCAGTCACAGGGTCATTGCCAGGATCTTTGCAAGAGAGGTTCTTTTTCATAAAGGCCGGGGGGGGTCTGTGGGCCGCTAGGCCCCCAGAAGCTCTGGGGTACTAGATGCTCTGTGGTGCATTTTGTAGCTTATTTTGAAGCTAAATGACTCATTTCTGAACTCTCCTCCACCCCTTGCTCTAAGGAAATTCATCTGACTGGCTGCGGGTTGAATACTACGTATGTGTATTCAGTACCCGAGGCTAGCAAGATGCTGATAATGTACTGTGTCTGAGGCAAAGAGTCAGCAGCTGTGGTTGGCTGGGTATTATACTTACTTTCCGCTGTGCCTGTTGACTTCAAGACCAGGGGTCTGGGAGCTGTTAGGATTCAAAATTGATCGGCACAAAGCTACTCAAATACTCCATCTGTGGGGGCAAACCTTGCTCTGAATCCCCCATCTAAAATGTCCCTCAGGCAAAATGCCAGAGGGGTGGGGGTATGAAACAGTGTGAAATCTGCACTCCCTGAGGCAGAGAAAATTCCCAGGTGATCCCCAACATTTGCCCTACATTGCCAGAGGTGGGCAGGGTGGAGGAATACTTTGAGTGCTGCATAACACATGAGTAAATGTGTATTTGTTTCTCTGGCCTTTTGTTGGTAATATATGAAATTATTCACAAAACTGCAGTGTTTTCTGGTTATTGCATCATCTATAAACAAGCATTTGTCAATGCCGAATGTTTGCTTGCTGGCATTGGCATTGGTAGTGTAGGAGTTAGAGAGCTGCATAATAGGAATGGCAGTGAAGTATTGAACTGAAGCCAACCCCACCACCACCCTGCAGAGACTGATAGGCATTGGGGTGTTCCTTTGGGTCGTCAGGCATAACGGCCAAGTCATTTCACCACACCCTACTCTGCAGACACTGACAAGTGTCATGGCGTGCCTTGGGGTCTTTGGCCCTTATGCTCACCCCATTCCATCAGGAAATACAGTGAGATGGGTCCTGTATAGGAGAATGGGGTGAAGTTTGGAGCCAAAGAGTCCAAGGCACACCTCGATGCCTCTCACTGGCTGCAGAGTGTGGTTTTTGTCTTGCTTGATGAGGTACTGGCTAGGCAGGTTAAAATCATAAGCTTTATTAGTTTTCTACAAAAAAAAAAAAAACAGGGTCAGTGCTTACCTTTCAGTGCTTTGCTTATGTTTTGTGTAGGGTTACATGGGATGTGGAATTCAGCTAGCTAGCACCCAGGAACAGTGTGGTGCTAAAATTCAATACTCAGAAGCCAAAACCAAAAATTCAAGCACCCACAGAAGAATCAGACCATCAAATTAGTGTTGTTTCAGGAAGCTGAAGTGTGTCACAATAAAAAGGTGGGCTACATACTTTTTGTCTCAGACAAAATATAACAGCCCATCTTCAATGTGACACGATACAACTTCCTGAAACTTTAACACTAATTTGATGACTAAAGCTTACTGCGTAAAAATATCCAGTCGTCTCCCGGTGCCTCAAATGCACCTTGGACTGTGCTACTGAGAACGGGCAGTACAGAAGTGCAGGGACATGATTATACTGTAACTGCCACCAATAGTGCTTACCCACTTCTTACTGAAAACAGGGATGCGAAATGCTACCCTGACCTATCATTTGCAACTCTCAGTAAATGCAAACAATTTGATGCAGTGCAGTCTGCTCCAAGTTGAGAACCCTGGGGATTGTGAACACTGCCATTTTTATGCCCGTCTGAGGATAGTGTATGGTGGCAAGATTTTTCAGTCCTCAGATGTGAGGGATGCACTGGATGGTGGATAGAGAAGACTGTGGTCAAACTCAGGCAAGACTGGAAACAGAGGCAACTGATGAAGACGAGTGAAGATTGATGCTATTAGTTTTCTGAAAATAAGTTCAACAGTTTGCTAATTAATCTTGTATTGCTTACTTTGTTCCCACTGTTTACCTGGTCCTAGGGAATCAGTTTTTCTCTCCAGGTTGAGATTGGTGATGGGAGACTGATTACTAAGGTGGCTAAAACCTCGTGGCAGGAAGTGGAAACCTGTGAGGTACAACGCCTTTCATAGTGCATGTTCTTTCAATTTTTCTGGGATTTTTTTTGTATGTGCATTTCTACCATTCCTCTCTCATCTCCAGTGACAGCACATTCAAACCTGCATAACCACTGCTTGCTTCATCTCTCTCAGCATCTACCTCATACTCTGTGGCACGCTGATGTCGGGCTGTGGTTGCAAGGACTTATGATGATTGGCCGATCAAGACTGGGGGGTGCACCAGAAAGACCTTTGGTGCTGGGCAACCTTGCACACACAACATACTGTAAGCTGCTGGCAGCTGGGGATTTAAAGGGACATCATAAAACAAAAAGAAAACAGATGGGTGTTCAAGAAGGGGTGGTTCATTCAAACCTAACAAGCCCCAGCTGGCAACGGCCCTGAACCAGTAGATTCAAAAACATTGCCTCAACAGCTTCAGCAGTGGTGGGATTCAGCTTTGCCTCCCTGCTGGGCTTTCATCCCTGAAAGTGCCTTTTGTTGCACTTCATTGCTGGTATAGCTACAGCTGTGCCACAGAGGCACTGACCCTCCAGCTCCAGTAACTCTCAACACAACTTCTACTAGGGGGTTGAAACCCCATAAATCTGGTATGGATGGTGACTGACACAGGCTCTTCATGGCTCCTCTGCCTCTCAGCAGGGGTTCATATATAGGCTCTGGCCCTCCTTCTGCTCATGCTTATCCTGGGCTCCAGCAGGAACTGATGACAAGAAATGGGTCCTTTTAGACTCAAAAGATTGGATGGATTTCTGGCAGAGAAACATTGTAGGGCATACCACTCTTTCCCAACACTTGCCTTCATTGTTGTGTGCCTTGGCAAAGATAATCTTCTTCAGAATTGAAACAAACACTTTCAGACCTACCAAACTCCTTGGAGCCCTGGTAATCACTAATCTCTTGCAATAGTGTTTCGTTCACCAGCCTTGGCTGAACAGCTAGGCAGTACTTAGTTCAGATTCTTGACTTCAGGGATTTCTTACATAGTTCTGTGGCTGAGACAAGATGCAGGAAGTTCATGAAGAAACCATGCATTCCTTTTTTTTCTGAGTAAAGTTTACATGCATGCCCTTAAAGCCCGCGCTCATGGCTGACTGAACCATGTGAGTGAAACCTGTGATTACTTCTCATCCTTGCTCCCAGTATTACTGTGGGTTTAAAGGGCTTGTGCAGCATTGGAGCAGCCATGTTTGTTTACATCTGTATCCTTGTGTTATGTGTGACTCCAGATGCTTTGTTTCATGTTCCAGTATGCAGAATTCATTGGCTTCTGACCCCACATCATGCCCTGGGGCTAGGACTGTGTCCCTTGTCGCAGGCACTGTGCCTGGTCTGTCATCTGGGGTCACACAAGACAGAAAAGGCAGTGAAGACTCTCACTCTCTAGGAACCACATGCATGCTCTATGTATGCATGCTGCCACAATGGCACTCCAGTGCCAAGTTCTTCCTTCGTTCCCAGCCCTGCAACCTGTGCTGGGGATGGGGAACAAGTCACTTGCACCTGATGGCACAGATCCTGTCCTTTTTCTGCCCCCCCAGCAGTAATGAGGCTGTGATCATGGTGAAACCCCCCTACAAATGGGGGTTCATGAAAAGTCTTCCTTGAGCTTGCCTACATGCTCACTGCCAGGCTGGTGTTCTGCATTTTAGCACTTTAAATGAATTGTCAGAGAGTGCCTGTATAGCCTCTATGTACTGTCTCTTTAACAGCTGCCTGGCTTGCAGTCATAATTAATCTGAGAGGGAGCTCTGTTAGAAAATGTACTTATCTGCTGATTATCTATTAGAGTGATAATAATATTGCAGTTTGTTCTAACCTGTTTTCTTTGCAGCAAGGACAGTTCTGTTTGTTTCCATCATCTTGGTCCTGGACTGCAGAATGGGCCAATCAGTACATTTGGGACTCTAAAATGGAGCCTGCCTGCAGGGGCTTGTTGGGGCCAGAACTTGTAGGAATTGTAGTTTTGGGCTTTTGGCACCTAAAATAACCTGGAGGGGGAGCCCTTGTTGTGACTGACAGACAGATCAGCCAACCAAACCTTTTGGATCTTGAAAAAAGTCCCACACTGCTTGCAGATTCAGTTAGATCTGAGCTGGGAAGTGAAGAAGTACCTGCTCGAAATAGTTCAAGCAGCAATCCATAGTGACTTCACATAGGAGAACTGTGGAAAGGCCTGAGTTTGGCCTGCATACCTGCCTGCTGTTCCTAAGAGGTAACTTGTTCTTTTTTCGGACTGAATCCGAATTTGGAGAGCGAATTAAGCCAATTAATTGTGACCAGGCTTTAATCTGAAGAAGACCGAAGATTTGCTGAATGCGATCAGCCTGTTAGGATTTCCAACTACCTCTGAACTCCCGGATTGTGCAGAGACTCTGTAATTGAGACCGGAGAGCCATTTGCCTGGTACAGTGGAATTTCCTTACATGTGAATGTGCTGTGTGCTTATAGTGGGTCGTGATTTGGTTCCCCACTGTGTGTCTGAACTGTGTTTTGCTTGCTGGAGGCTGTATCCAGCTCCACGGACTGAATCTGTATCCATTTCCATTTGCCTGGGCCCCGCTATGCAGAGAAAGTCATCGACGAGAAACTGGCCTGGGGATCAGCTCCCTGCTCAACACCTTGAACAGAAACGATGCCTCAGTGATTTGTGTAGGCCCTGTTTCTCCCGGCACTCCAACTCAACAGCCTGCCATCTCAATTTTTTCCTGCCTGTGCCCAGTATTGGGTATCGTGAGTAAACATCAGGACAGTTCCTGCAACAACAGCTAAATCAAAGTGTTGTCATCTGATTGTCTTGTTGCTTTTTCTTACATGAACTGAGCACTCTGGCTCCAGATCACAAATAGTGTGTGTTGTGCATGTTGCTTCTTCCATCACAGGGCCCCAATCAACCGCAACGTTCCTGGCTAGCCTATCGTTTTCCTACCTGGGTACCCAGAGTGTGTGACTGTGTAGGGACTCTGAACTGCATGCATAACTGTCCTGATTAATATAGCTTTTAAGCACATCAACCTGATTACGCCCCTCCCTTGTTCAAGTCCCCTGAATAAATCAGATTTAACTTTGTTTGCATTTAACCTGACTGTGGTTCCAGTTTGTGCCAAAAGTATTGTACTGTTGCTGTTTGCTGTGCTTAGCCTTGTTTTACAGGGGGTCTCCAGGGTCAATCTAGAGGAACCAGCCCTGGTGGTAAGTGCAAACAGTGTGGGTAACTGCCTGGTGAATAAGGGTCATTGTGAAAGTAACTACTGTATATTGTTCAGGCCACTAGAAGGGAAAAAGGGGGGGGGTTACAGTGTTCCGGAGAACTGTGCCCAGGTTAGCTTGAGGCACCCGTTTCAGAACTCAGGCCCCTTACCTGCTGCTAGCAAGCAGGTAGGGGTAGTAGCCCTTGGGATAGCGCTACCTACAGGTTGCATTTTGGAGGCTCACTGCTGGGATTTTGTGCCTTCTAGTGGCCAAAAATTATGAATTATTGTTAACAATTAATGGCAACCCCAGTAGAAATGGCTCTACACCAGTTGGTGGGGTGGTGTACTAGGCAGGAGATCGACCCCCAAAATGCTCTACTTATACTGAATATTTCCCTGGGTGCCAGTAAAGACACTGTAGAGGGAGCACTCTCCAAAGTTGAATGTTTAAAAAACCCTGTGGTGGTGCGTTGACAGGCTGATTTGATCACCCAAACTTTCATAACCTTGGTAGAGTGTAGTGACCTCATGGACAGCTCTAAAGTGCCACAGACTATTGCCCCAGAAGGGGTTACAGCTGCCTGGAGAGTGATAACAAAAGACAGTAAAGACCCTGGGGAGGATGAACTCCCACCATTATCTGAGACTTTTGAGGAGAAATTTGCTAAGTTGTTGCTGGAGGAAGGGAAAACCATAGAGGACTTTAAGAAACTATTCCTGCCACCTGGGGTGTTCCTTCCCCAACACCCCTTCCCACTCCAGCACCTGTTACTGCCCCACCTTCTTTGCCTGCTCCAATGCTGGCCCCCATATCTGTACCTGCCATTAGTCACAACTCCTACCGGAGGCTGAGAATCTTCTCGGGCACCCTCCCCACCCCCCAAGGGGAGGATGATTGGGAGACCTGGATAGACTATGTTGCCCCTCTAGTACTTGAATGGCAATGCTCAGAAGCAGAGAAATGAAAGAGGTTGAGTGAGAGCCTCTGAGGTCCTGCTCTGGCTACCATCCGTGCCAATTGGGCCAATAACCCCGAAGCAACTGCACAGGACTATCTTGATGCTTTGGAGAATGTGTATACATACACCTGCACGATGAATGGCCATTTCGAGAGAGGTCCAGACGCCTAGCCCCAGCAGACATAGATGATGTGAGAAGACACCTGCAGGAAATGCTCACTGCTGGTGTGATACAAGAATCCAGGAGCCCATACACCTCTCCCATTGTGGTTGTGCATAAGAAAAATGGGTCTGTGAGGATGTGTGTTGATTATCGAACCCTGAACCGGCGGATCATCCCAGACCAATACACTATGCCTCGTAGACAAGATGCCCTGGACTGCTTGAAGGGGAGCAAATGGTTGTCGGTGTTGGATCTTTGCAGCGGATACTACCAGATGCTGATGGCCCCAGAAGACTGTGAGAAAACTGCCTACATCTGTCCATTGGGGTTCTATGAGTTTCTGAGGATGCCGCAGGGGGATATCGGGTACCCCGGCCACCTTTCAGTGACTGATGGAACGTGCGGTGGGAGATGTGAATTTGACGAAATGCCTGCTGTACTTGGACGATGTCATTGTGTTTGGGAGCACCTTAGAGGAGCATGAGAATGAACTGTTTAAAGTCCTAGACTGACTGGAAGACTTCAGCCTCAAACTGTCCATTGACAAGTGCCAGTTTTTCCAAACCTCCGTAAAGTATGTGGGGCACATAGTATCTACAAAAGGGATAGAGACTGATCCCAGTAAGGTTGAAGCACTGACTACTTGACCCCAACCTCATAATCTGAAAGAACTACAATGTTTCCTGGGGTTCTGTGGCTACTACCGCAGGTTCATAAAAGACTGTTCCAAGGTGATTCGCTCAGCATTGAACCTTACCCAGGGTTACCCTCCTACCAATCGTAAATACAAAAAGGAACCATTAAAGAACCAGAAAAAGTATACTTCCACTCAGGTGAACTCTTCAGGCCCTGCTGGCCACCCGACTGTGAAGCAGCCTTCCATGAGATCATATACCAGCTCACCCACACCACCATCCTTGCCTATGCTGACCCCACCAAACCCTATGTGCTGCATATGGACACTAGTCTGCAGGGTCTAGGAGCGGTGCTGTATCAAAACCATGAAGATGGCCTGAGACCAGTAGCTTTCACCAGTAGGAGCTTGACCCTGTCTGAACGAAACTACCCTGTGCATAAGTTGGAGTTCCTTGTGCTAAAATGGGCCATCATTGACCAGTTTCATGAATACCTCTATGGGGCAAAGATATTGGTGAAGACTGACAATAACCCGTTGACCTATGTATAGACCTCAGCTAAGTTAGAAGCCACTGGGCACCAGTGGCTTTCTGCATTATCAACCTATGATTATGCTGTCGAATACAGACCGGGCCTGAACCATATTGATGCTGACGCCCTATCACGAAGGCCCACTTCCAAGAGTGATTGGGTCAGGCTGTCTGCACCTGACATTCAAGCATTGTGCCAAAAGTTTGATAGAGATGAACAGATGTCTGCGGACACAGTGGACTATTTAGTAGGTTACTTGGGTCCTTCTGACACCTGCATACTAGCTACTTATTGCCACTTCTCTGCTCTAAATACTAGTGCACTACCTCAATTTGACTATGACAGCATTCAGTGTGCTCAATCCCAAGATCCTATGAGTCATCCAGCACTTAATGCCTTGTGTGCAGGGAAAGAAATGTCTAAGTTATGTTCCACTGACTTGCGAACTGCTTTATTGTTTAAAGAAGGCCCCAGATTGAAGTTGCTCAATCAGTTGTATAGAGAGACAGTAGATCGTAGAGGCAAAGTAGACAAGCAACAATTGGTCCTGCCCACGGCCTTTAAAGATTTGCTACTGAGGTCCCCCCACAATGACATGGGGCACCTCAGTATTGACAGAACCCTTGACCTGGTACGATCTCGCTTCTACTGGCCCAAAATGGGGGCCGATGTTGAGCACCATGTAAAGACTTGTAGTCGCTGCCTGCAAAGAAAAGCCCTGCCTCAGAGGGCTGCCCCCCTTGTTAATATTACTACTAGCACCCCCATGGAACTAGTCTGCATAGACTTCTTGTGTTTAGAACCCAATCAGCGGAACATTGGCAATATGTTAGTGGTTATGGATCATTTCACACGGTATGCACAAGCTTTTCCCAACAAAGATCAAAAGGCACCTACCATTGCCAAGAAGCTAGTGGAAAATTTCTTCATCCACTATGGTGTCCCCCTGCGGATCCACTCTGACAAGGGCAGATACTTTTAGAGTCGACTAATCAAAGAAATGCTGTCTCTCTATGGAGGGCGCGAAAGTGAAGAACCACCCCCTTTCACCCACAGGGGGACCCTCAACCAGAACGTTTTAACTGCACCCTTCTAGACATGCTGGGCACTCTCCACCCAAAAGACAAGCATAAATGGAGCCAGTAGATTAGCACCTTGGTATATGCATACAATTGCATGAAAAATGATGCTACTTGGTTCTCCCCCTACTGCCTCATGTTCAGGAGAGAGGTCCGACTGCCAGTTGATGTCTGTTTTGGGGTCACTTCAGATTGGGTCCGAACCAAAAACCATGTGCAATATGTACAAAAACTGAAACTCAATTGAACCATGCCTATCAACTGACCCAGACAATGGCTGCAAAGAGAAATCTAGCCAACAAAGAGAGACATGATAAAAATGTAAAGGCTCAAGAGCTTCAACCTGGAGACCGTGTGTTGTTACGCAATTTGGGACTGCATGGTAAACACAAAATTGCTGATCAGTGGCACCATCTTCCCCATGTAGTAGTTGGAAAGTTGGATGATTTACCTGTGTACAAGGTGCGCTAAGAGAACAACTCCAAAGCTGTCAAGACCATGCACCGTAACCACTTGCTATCTATCGGCCAAGTCATGATTGAGGATGAACCCCCAGAAATTGAGCCCCCTGGGCCGGTGACACGTGCTGCTGCAAGAAAGAGACAGAGTCAACCTACCCCAGTGGTCACAGATTTAAGGTTTCCTCCACAGCAGGCCCAGAATGATAGTGACTGTCAGTCCACTTCTGACAAAAGTGAATACGACCATGCCTATTACCCCTTTTATGAACTGAATCAGCTGTTTTGAGGTAACCCCCTGATAAATTGTGGGGATGAAGCTGTGCCTTCTGGACTGCCTTACCCCCCAGCTTCATCCTTGGAGCCAATGCTCCCAGAAAGTGAAGTGCAAAGTATCACGTCTGAAGATGTTGAATCTCTGTGTATTGTGGAACTGTATGATTTGCCTGAAGAAGGGGCTGAGGGTTTGAGTCCTTCTGGTGACATACCAGAACTTGAAGAACACTATGAGAGTGCTGACTACCCCCTTCTGTGCCTCAAAGCTTGATTGTGCCTGAGCCTTCACAAAATGAGTTAAGTGTTGTAGAAACAGAGCATGCAGAGCAAGGAGCCAACAGTGCCAAAGTTTGGACGTTCTCACCCAGGCAGAGGCATCCCTCACAAGTGACAAGAGTCCCCAGACCAGTGCTGAGAGTACAGAGACTGTAGTTGCCCCCCTCAGAAAGACTGGCTGAGCTGTCAAGCCAGTAGTATGCTTCAGTTATGATTCTCCCAGGAGGCCAGTGGATTTGCCTCTCAATGTGGTGCACAAAGGTGTTTATGTCTCACCAAGCTCACGGCCCAAACTGAGCTTGACAGCCAATTCCAGGTTACTTGTCTTTCCCTCTCACCGTGGTGCCCCTGCCCCCTCTAGCCCCAAGTTAGCTGATAGGAAGGGCCCCCTCTTGCATTGTTTTAGGTACAAGACGTTATTACCTGATTCAGTATAGTAATGTTTAATTTACCCGTGTGAAATATGCACAGTGTGTTGTCAGAATGGATATAGCATCATGAAGGTTAGTGAATATGTATAGTAAAGTAATACATTTATGTTAATTGATGCATGATGGTACAGACTTGACACGGATGCCAAGTTTTCTCCAGGCAGGGAAGGGTGTAACACCCCTACAAATGGGGGTTCCTGAAAAATTTTCCTTGAGCTTGCCTAAATGCTCACTGCCAGGCTTGTGTCCTGCATTTTAGCAGTTTAAATGTGATTGCCAGAGAGTGTCTGTATAGCCTCTGTGCACTGCCTCTTTAAGAGCTGCCTGGATTGCAGTCATAAGTAATCTGAAAAGGAGCTCTGTTGAAAGATGCAACTATTTGCTGAAAATCATTTAGAGTGATAATGATAATGTAGTTTGTCTAACCTGCCTTCTTTGCAGCAAGGACTGTTTTGTGTATCTCCAATATCTTGGTCCTGGACTGCCGAATTGGACCAATCAGTACTGGTGGGACCTAAAATGGAGCCGAACTACAGGAGCTGTCTGGAGTCAAAATCTATAGGAATTATAGTTTTGGGCTTTGGGCGCCTTTTTGTTCCTGAAGGGGGAGCCTCTGTTGTGACCGACAGACAGATCAGCCAACCAAACCCTTTGGATTCTGGGGAAAGTCCCAGGTTTGCCAGCAGTTGAGTCAGATCTAAGTTGGGAGCTGAAGAGGCAACAGCTTGAGACAGTCAAGCAGCCTTCTGAGTGGAAAGGGCTGAGTTGTGGCCTGCATGTCTGCCTGCTGGTACCGGGTGATCACATCGCGGATATAATATCGCCGGAAAATACAAAAAGCAGGCTAATCTTCACCGACTACAATGTCGGCATGGAATGATATCGCCCACCCAAACTCCATGGGCAGTGCACTGAACAAATAGGCAAGGTGCTGACTGAGGACCCTGCCCACCGAACGGTGCCCGAGGCACCGTCACTGCTGCCAGCCTTAATAAGATGGCCGCCCCCTGCAATGCGTTGACTACATCCCTGGTGTCCAGTGGACCCCCACACCCCAGATGCTCACCCCCGCTCCCCAACATACCCGACAACGGGCGGACGACCAGTACAGCCCTCCACACACTGCCATGGCTGGCTGCCCCACTGAACGAAACCAAATGAGCACATATGTATACGCCCATGCAATCCATTTGGTGGAGCAGCCAGCTGTGGCTGTGTGGAGGGCTGTGCTGGCCACCGCCTGTTGTCAGGTATGTTGGGGGTGGGCACTACTTGCTGGGGTGGGTAGGGAGGGGCCACTAGACACCAGGGTGTAGTAATCAACCCTTGATGAAATAAGAGGGGCAACCATCTCATTAAACTTTGGCTGCAATTCTGATACTCGAGCACCGTTCAGTGAGCAGGGTCTCAATCGACACCTGCCTATTGTTCGATACACTACCCCTGAAAATTTGGGTAAGAACCAACCATCATTCCATGCCAACATTGTAGTCAGCAAAGATTAGCCTGCTTTGTATTTTCCAGTGATAGTATGTCCACAATGTGATCACCCGGTACCCTGCCTGCTGCTCCTGAGAGGGAAAGAAGAGAATTAGTTTGGACTAAATCCAAGTTTGTGAGAACGAAGTAAGCCACGGATTTTTTTACCAGGCTCGTACCTGAAGAAGACCAGAGATTTTGCTGAATACGATCGGCCTGTCAGGATTTCCAGCTGCTTTTGTATTCCCAGTGTGCGCAGAGACTCTGCGATCGTGACCAGAGAGCGGTTTGCCTGGTACAATAGAATTTCCTTGCATGTGCTGTGAGTTGTTAGTGGGTCGTGATTTGGATCCCCACTCTGTGAACTGTGTTCTGCTTGCTGGAAGCTGTATCCAGCCCAAAACGGACTGTATCCGAATTTGTCTCCATTCGGCCGGGGCCTTGTCACACTGGCCCTGCCAGACTACCCGCTGCACAGAGAAAGCCATCAACAAGAGACCTGAATGGGGATCAGCTTCCTGCTCCATGCTTGAACAGGAATGATGCCTCGGCGATTCATGTGGGCCCTGCTTCTCCTGGCACTCCAGATTAACCACCTGCTGTCTCGATTTTCGTCCAGCCTGTTTCCAGTCTTGGGTATCGTGAGTAATCATCAGGGTAGCTCCCTGCAACAACAGCCTAAATTAAAAGTGTGTCATCTGATTGTCATGTTGTTTTCTTTTCACGAACTGGGCCCTCCGGCTCCGGATTACAAATAGTGTGTGTTGTGCATGTAGTTTTCTTCCATCACAGGGCCCCAACCAGCTGCAACGTTCCTGGCTATCCCACCATTCTCCATCTGGGTACCCAGAGTATGTGGCTGTTTATGGACCCTGAAGTGCATGCATAACTGTTTGATTGATACAGCCTTTAAGCAAAATAATCTGATTACGCCCCTCCCTTGTTCAAGTTCCTTAAATAAATCAAATCTAACTCTTTTTTGCATTTACCCTAACTGTGGTTCCAGTTTGTGCAAGAGTACTGTACTGCTGTTATTTGCTGTGTATAACCTTGTTTTACAGGGGGTCCCTAGGGCCAGGCCAGAGGAAAGCCCTGGTGGTAAGTGCAAACAGTATGGGTCCTTGTGTGGTGTATCAGGGGTATTGTGAAAGTGATTATTGTGTATTGTTCTGGCCACTAATAAGGAAAGAGGGGGTTACAGTGTCCCGGAGGGCTGTGCCCAGGTTAGCTTGACCACTACCAACCCTGACCTCCAGGTGGAGGCACCCGTTTCAGGACTCAGGCCCCTTAACCTGCTACTAGCCAAGCAGGTAGGGGTAGTAGCCCTTGGGATAGCGCCACCTAGGGGTTGCATGTGTGTGTGTGGGGGAGGGGACATGTATCCTCTGGGATTAGCCTGCTTCAGGGGACTGGTTAATCCTAGATTCATCCCAGAATATAGCAGAGGTGGTTAACTCCAGACCATAGGTTCTGGTATTAAAAGTCAGGGCTAGGCTGACATTTGTATGCATTGTCAATACCATCAGAAGCATTTTGTTACTATTAAAAACATACTGTACAAGAACAAGATGTAATCTGCAAATCATAACTCTCACTTGTTACACTTTCTGGTAATGCCTTCTTAATTTGGCATTACTATACATTAAAACTCTGAATATAAAGTCTGTGTCACTTGTAAATAGGAATATTACGTTCATTCATAGTGACTTCATTGAAAAATAAATTTATACCTTTCTCTAACTGGAAAAATGAGATTTCATTTTAACAACATTCACACTGTTATGTGCTTCAATGCCAATAATCCACATGCCTATCCATGCTGTTATTTGCAATACATCAAGGTAACTCAAGAGAAAATGTATGGATTTAAATATCTTCACAACATGTGGTATAAAGCACAGTTCCAGTCTTGATCTTGTATCTAATGGCCATGCGTAGAATACCAGTCCTGTGATAATTATGCCCCACATTGGGCACCAATATACGAGCAAGTGTTCCTCAGTTTATGTTACGCTAACCCAAATTTATCTAACATTTGCATTTAAGGTCAAATATGTGGGAGACAACTTGATTTAATGTATACTAGCTCAAAGCAAACTGTAATACCAGTTAATGAGATCTCACATTGTCATGGGGTTTGGGTCGAGAATTAGTTAACAAGGGAAATTCAGCCTGTACTATACCACACCATGACAGAAGTACCCATTATTATTGGCCTATATTTCAGTTATTGCTACTATATCTCAATCTTCTGTATCCATTATTGCTTGCATCCGTTTTATTACCCAAGCTCCTTGTTGTCACATACATCACTCTTTGTTTGTCGTTACTCTACCTCCAGTATTCCTAGCCTTGCTGCATCTTGATTTGCCTACTGTAGCTTGTTACACTGTCCCCTGCCTGCATCCCCTAATTCATATGTCCTGTGTGTACTTAGGAAAGCCACATTGGCTCCCTTTGTATGTTTCTGTGTGTTTGTGTGCTCTGTTCTTGCCTTTCCCTTTCCTAGTTTAAGAATGTTACTCACTGTAACATCCTGCTTTTGCCCTAATGTGCTGTCCCCCACCACACACCTCCTTTAAGAACAGCCAACTATTACCCCAGAAGGATCCCCAGTCACCAGAAAAGTGAACCCTTCCTCATGCACCAACCCTTAAGCCACATATTGCAGCCTCTAATTTTATCCCTTTTACTCTGTCCTGCACATGGCGCCAGAAGCACCTCAAAGAAGGGTAAGATATATGCAGGTGACCTCAATCTACTACCTAGTTCCCCTTTTCCTCCTTTTGGTAGCAGTTTGCCTGGTTATTGGTACCTAGGTGTATCACAATGTCTGCCCCCACCCCCATACACACACACACACACTCTGATCTGCCTCTCCAGCCAGGAGTTACTCTTTCTGCAGTTGCCTCTGGGAGAAACAGACTAGATCTCTCCATCTGGCTAGAGTGGCACACTAGCCTCCCTGCTCCTCTAACTATAGAGCCCCCTGTGACTATGATGTACTTCTTGCTCCCCCAGTGGTGATCTTCTCCTCTCTCACGCATCCTTGCCAAATGGAACCACACCCTCTGGGGCCACAACTGTTGCTTCCATGGTGGAGCAGTCATCCAGCAATGATTCTGCCAGTGGTGCCAAATGATTCTGGGGTTTTACCCCTGGTGTCCCACTTGTGATAGTTCCTCTTCTTCTCCTTCCCTCTCCCACTGCAATCCATCTACTAACATGGACACATGATGCAGGTTGAGGTAGTGGAATTGCATTCCCCAGTGATCCTCGTACTGAGTTCTTCTGAAGTCTGGAGTGCCACACTGAGGGCAACTAACTGCTCACTGAGGGTTATAAATCTTCTATGCACTGGGCACCAGCCTCCCAGAGTAATCTCACGAACGTGGGTAAGCCAGAACTCCTACTGCTAACTACCCCACTTATCCCCTCCTGCACTGCCTGCGCATAAAGTAGAATGTGAATGTGAAACTTTTCCACAGTTTTTCTTGTCCATGCCCCTCTTCTTCCCTAAAGGGGAACGGTCAATACTATGAGCTCCACACCCAATTATGGGGCTGAACCCAATTTCCACTTTGTCGGCAAAAACATTTTTTTTACATACTTACTGTTTACTGGGTGGGCCAAGCAGTCCTCATCTGGCATCAGAGTCTATGTTTCTGTGTGTAGTAGACTGCATCAGGCTAATTCTGTCGATTTCTGAGCTGCCATTTGCTATAACTAGAAATCCTAGAATTCCCAGCAGGTGACATCAGAGCAGGGCTGAAGCAGTGGGAGAGAGATGCAATACCCTGCAGTGCATCTCAGAGTTTTCATGAGATCTGATGTTTTGTTTTCTGTTCCTGCTGTTCTCCTGGGGCTAGATACAGTCACAGAGGACTGTACCTACCCCTTGGAGAACAACAGGACTAGCAAACATCTGATCAGAGGTTATAAAAGCTCTAACATGCACTGCAGGCTATTGGATCTTTCACTGCTGCAGCCCTGCTCTGATGTCAGCTGCAAGGAATTCTGGGATTTCTGGTTGTAACAAATAATAGCTCAGAAGTCAACAGAATTACCCTGATACAATCTACTATGTTGTGGTAAACAGTAAGTAAAACAATAAATGTTTTTGCACACAAAGTACAAGTTGGGACCAGCCCCATAATTGGGCATGGGGCTTGTAGTGCTGACTGTTCCCCTTTAAGTTCAGCTTTGCAGCAAGCCCTGGAACTTACACTAATTGTTAAATGAGTGGCACAACTCACCCTGCATGACTTGCCCCACTGTCCCATTTGCGGAGGCTTCTCCTTTTATACTAGGATATCTCTCCGAACCCAGGAGTGAGGCCCTCCGCTTTCTGTACCTGAAAACATATAATAAGGATCTTTCCACAAGCCACAGTTTGACTCCTGAGACTTTACTAGCAAGTTACTGTAGGATGACTGGTGTAGAGTTAGCAGCTTCGAAATACAATCACTCATCATTATTCTGTGATACAAAAAGTCTGTGTAGACTGTGTCCTCTGTTTCTAATGTGCTGGCTTACTAGAATCACATTTTTCTTCCAGACCTAGTACAGCCTGCATTTTGTGGCACTCATTACTTGCCCCTGAAGGATGGAGGCTTTCCTTTTAGATGGGATCTGAACCCACAGTCGATAAGTTAAAAAAACATTATATATCAAATTAAGCCACCAGGTACCCTTTTGCTTGCAGGCCAATAATGTCTTCAATAAATTGGCAAAGTTAAAAGATTTGTTCCCTGAAGAAATTAAAAAAAACATCTAGGAGACTAGAGTTCAAAAGTAGACTTAGGCTCTCAGGCTATGTGCTGTTGGAGGCAGTGCACATTGCAGCGGTAATGACCTTGGTCTCTAGGGATGGGGCACTGCTTTCTTGGTTCATAAGCTCTGTGGCCCACCAACCATGGAACAATCAGTGGAATTGGCTGTGAAGTCAGCAGCCTGTTCACATCCCCAGCAGAAGGATTGTATTTGACTGTGGTGGCCTCTTCCATGCCAAAAAAACATATATTATCCATACTGTATTTGGCAAACTTGTATTGCAAAGATCCCAAATTTGGCTGCTTTAGGAATATTCTAAATACATGAACTCCAGACAATAAGAAACAATCCATGAAATGCAAATGCCTCTTCCCCTCCTTCTCAGTGGCTGGTGTATACTACCCGACCTTACAAGTGATCATGATGCCTTCTACTGCATAAGACAGAAGCTGCATAACCATGGCTCCCCAAACTAATCAAATACAGGTGTTACAAGAGCTTTGACTTCCTGGCTTTATGCATGATCTGGCAACCATACGCTAGAGAAGGCTAGAGATTATGGGGCCTATGCATGAATGTTCAGAGTGCCTATGTGCTGCGTACCTGCGGCAAGTAGCCACTCCACACCCACTGCACCCCCACGAAGGATGCACCAAAGGGGCATGCATCCCCTATGCACCCGATCCCCTGGGTGCACGGACAGCAATGCACTGGGTGTGGGCAGGGGGCATTCCGGGGGGTGGTTCTGCACTACATGGCATGCACTAAGGTGCATAGTGCTGCACACCAGGGGGGCATAGGAGGGTGCCGGTTACGTCAGAGAGGACCCTGCTGTGACCAACTCCATGTCCCCATGGATTACACCCACCAGTCACAGCAGCAGCACCGGCAAGTGACTATCTGTGCTGCCCCAGACCACTAGGTGGATTGAGAGGGCTGCGGAGGCTTACTGGGCAGATGCCCATATGTACATGTGCCCTGGCGGATGCGGATACACACCCGCGATATGTGCCTGGCTTCACAGTCCCTGCCTGCACTGAACACACACCCTCCCCACACACACCTGTCCCATCCCTGTATGTGCTATTCACCCCCCTCCGGCATGTCGGCACAGTCCCCGTATGCCCCAGTTATACCAACTCCCCCAACAACATGGCACCCCTGATTCCGGTGCTGTACCCGAACCCTGCCCCAATAGCAAACACAGACAGTGCTGCTCTGGGCAACTGTTACCCGACCCCAATACAGACACCCCGCAGATACATTGGTGGCCAGTGGCAACCCCCAGTGGCACCGATGACACCACCCCACGACCCCTGTACCTGGCTGTCGGTGCCATGGCTCTGGATGGCCAGTGGCACATCCCTCCTCACACCTTCACAGCTGCTGGCCATCAAAGTGATGCTGGGAGTGTGCCCCTATAATAGGTATTGCGATCCCAGCATCACTTGGACAGCCAACAGCCATGGAGGTGTGAGGAGGGATCTGCTGCTGTCTGTCCACAGCCGTGGCACTGACATCCAGGTACGGCGGTCAGGGGTGGTGTTGTCGGTGCTGTGGGGCGGTGGGGGCCTCCATCCACCTATGTGCCGGCAGGGGGCAGGACAATGGCATGGGATTGGGGGACGAGTCAGGGTTGTATGGTTGGTGTGGTTGGCCACTGCCGGGAATGGGGCAGATGTAGTGTGATGGGGGTTGCCTACTGGTGCCAGGACAGGGGGGCACCACTCTCATGCCTACTGGGGCCATGCCTCTGCTGCCGGCGGGTGGGAGTTGGGCTTTGTTTGCCAGGACCAGCAGGGGCTAACTTGGTAGTTGGTGGGGGGGGTTGCCTGCCACATCATGTCATGCCTGGTGGGGTTTCGTTCTGCTGGAGGGGAGGACAACTACATTGGGGATGAGCCACCGATGTGTGGTGGAGATGGGCGGCACATGGGACAGGGCGGACCATACAGCTGGGGGTCCATCCATGTGCTGGACTGGTGCCATGCGCCATGGGCTCAGCCATGGGGGCACACTGTCAGATGGGGCCTGGCCGCATGGGTCCGGGTGCCTGCAGTTGGTGTCCATGCACCTGGACCCACGCTGTACCGCACAAGAAATCTACTAGGAGACCCATGCAGGGCATCTAACTGGATGCCCACCTGGGTTCACAACTCTGCCCTTGGCTGCCCTGTGGAGTCCTGCGCACCGGGGGGGGGGCATGGCTGTTGACAGATGCCCTGTGGATTCTTGTGGTTGTGAATACCCACACCCTGCACCTGTCTGGGGCCATGGAGCTACACGAGAGGGATATGTGGAACCTGAGACATGCAGCAGGAGGGCCGTGGGTCGCTGAGCAAAACAGACTATGGATGATGAGGATTGAATCACACCTTGAGTGGACTGAATCCAGATGGCCGAGCAGGAATGGTATGGATGAGGGAATATGGAAGGAAGTCATGAACCTGAAGACATGTGGCAGGAGGGCCGCAGTTTGATAAAGTGGCATAGGAACCATGATAGGCAAGCCCAAAAGAAATATTGAATGCAAGCTGAACATGGAATGAATTCTAGATGGCCAGTAGGGAAGGAGAATGGCAGGAGGGTGAGTTAGATGAATGCCAAAAATAAAAAGAACAAAAGCAGGCCAGGAGTGGATTGAATCCAAGATGGCCAGCACGGGGCTGCAGGATGTCAAGCAAAGGAGGAGGTCAAATCAAGGTGACAAATACTCTGAGGAAAGTCGGCGGTGAGGCAGGATTTAATAATAATAAAGCTATATTAGCAGCCTCAGCAGGAGTTCAGGTGGCTCACCTCAGAGTTGCAACTGCAATAAAACATGGAGACAATGCTCTGAAAACAGGTGTAGCAAGGCAGTGCAATGAAGCTGCAAGTAGAATGAGAGCATGAATGAGCAGCACAGCTAGGGTCAGGGGTTAAATTGTGTCAGTGAAAAGAATTGAGTATGCAACATGGAGCAGCCATGGTTGAGCTGAAACACGCAGATAATGATTGCAGGTGCATTGCAGCAGTTTAAGTGAGGTGAGCAACAGTGTAAAAACACAAGCACTGGGTACAATAGTAATAGCAGAAAACAGTAGCAGTGGCTGCAGTTGTAAGGAACTGAAAGCAGTAGTATGAGCTCAGAGTAGCAGAATGATAGGAGCTTAGAAATAAAGCCCCAAAAGACAAAACCAAAATACAGCAAAACAGGGAACAAGGCCCAAAAACAAGAGACACAAAACACAGGGAAGCACACAGCCAAATATACAAACCGGAAGCAGGAAAAACAAGCACCGAAGTCCAGCAGAAACACAGAGAAACAGTGTGGGGTTGGGTAGGCTCCAGCCAGCTCAGAGGACAGACCAACAGAGCCTCCGGCTGCAAAAAGAAATGAATCCTAGGAAGGCCTGGGGTGAGCTACCTAATAAAGCCTGGTGGGGGAGTGACGTAGTTGCTCCACCCAATCGAACCTCAGGCTTATAGCCTTCCCAAAAGACCAAAGCTATGGTATAGTGTTTAGGTCTGCCCTATGACTAAAGAGTTAAGTTGGCTCTGCCCCTCTGGTCACTACTACCACAGATGGATTTCTACTGGAAGTGGTTAGTGAATACATATATCTGGGTTTCTGGGGCGATTCCCTCCTCACAGGGAACATTCACATCAACAAGCTCATCAAAGGCCTAGCTCCAAAGATTGGCTTCCTGTTACAAACAAATCCTTGCTGCTACAGAACTGCAGAGAGAGAATATTCCAATATATGATACACCATTCTTTCGACTACCACTGTGGTGCCGCCCCAGTTCAGATTAGATGTGCTTTACAACAGGCTAGCCAAGCTAGTATTTGACTGAACTTCTGACACTCAACCATTATAAGCTCCACAGTTTGTTAAACTGGCTGTCTCTGGGTGATAGGAGGGAAATGCACTTCATCCTGTTCTGCCTGAAATGGTCAAAGGCATTGTCCCCACTTATTTGCACTCAATGCTTACCCACAAGTCCTGTTTTTGATCCATGTGCTCCACTGAATCACTTGAGCAAATGATCCTGCACATAAATATGACCAATGGGTCACTCGCCCTCAGGTGCTTGACTGCATTGAACTTCCTGCATAGGCAACCATACATAATGAGGCAGTGTTTCCATCCAGGAGTTGAAATGATGACATATGAACCTCGACAGCAAAGCTCAAGAGGTCCATGATGTCATCTCAGCCCCCAAAATGGAAACAAGAGCCAAGTTTGGCATGGTTGCCCATGCTTTATTTTTTATAGCATATGGTTTTATTGTAAGGTCAAAAGTACAAATTTTGGTTTATTTACAATAGTAAGTGGGACCCATCCGCTCCCCGCCCATGCATCTTCCATCTGCATAATTACCAACTATATTAAAGATAATCTATGTGGACGGGGGACTTAACAGATGATAACCATACATAGCAACTTCTTTGAGACCTTTGAACTGTGGACAACAACTGGTCATCACCTTTGATCTGTGCACAACAACTTTTGCCCATGCACAACCTAAGGAATAATTCATGAGTGCCCATACACAATGAGCCTGCACTTCCATCGAGGAGTTAAGATACCAATGTATGTACCTCGAGGGTGAAGCTCAAGAGGTCCATGCTGGTATCGTCCATGCTGATATCTCAACCCTGAGATGGAAACACAAGGTGAGTTGTAAATGGGCACCCATATTTTATTTGTTATAGTGTATGGTTAAGAGAAAAAAACACGACTGTAATTTTTTCTTTTTCTTTTTTTTTAAACACACGATTATGTTGAGGTACAGTGAGCAGAGACAGTGAAGCCAGGCAGCAGGAGTCAGTGCGAGGGAATGGCAGCTGCAGTTAATTATAGAATGTGCACAACAACTTTAGAGCATGTACAATAACTTTGGAGTGTGCACAATAACTTTAGAACATGCACAACATTTTTTTTGAGCTGCCTAAATTCCATGCACAATAATTCCTAACCATACACTATAAGGATTTTGAATGTATTGAAATCCACGCATAACAACCATGTACTATATTTTGTGTGTGTACAGTATTTGTTTACATATATATACTGTTTGTATATTGCCCATAAATTCATCATATAATTCCCATAATCTATATATTTAAAACTATCCCCAAATTAACCAGATGTGGGATACTGTAAATGAATGTAAAGTACATTTTTGTCTTATATGTGAAATATTTGGTTGTTCATTATAAGCTCAGTTAGTAGGGAGGGGAGAGGAGATAAGAAAAACACAAAGAGTAGCATTGTGTTTAAATGGGGACTGAATGATGTTTATAGGCTGTGTGGCCTGTATGAATGTTATTGTCACTTCAAGTGACAAGGTTAGTCCAGGGCATTGCCTGAATATTGTTACAGTGTGCATTGCCCTTGGGGCGGTTTTAGATTTCCTCTGGGAACCTGTGATTGTCCCTGAGGTTCTGCAGTAGAACAATTAATTTGAGAGCTCCATCACAGTAGCTATATTTTATTATGCATGAACAATAGCCAGTAAGCACAACAAGTTTATGCTGGGCACCTGTTACTGTGTACTGTTACTGCGTACTGCCGCTGTGGCAGAACTTTCCAGAACAGTACCTTACACTACTGGTTCTGACAAGAACAAAAATGACTGCTACGCAGCCCTCTTATAACATCTCATTCCCCCTTCCCCAACAAGATCAGTCTCATATCTAGTGCTGTCATCTTAAATCAGATATTAACATGACAAACTGACACAAGAGCTTTAGCAGATCACGACTCAGCAACTGACCTGGATTCTTGACTGGATTTTCTGAACTTCATGTTAGAGCAAAAACAGGTAAAAGGCACAACCCTCTAAAGGGCGCTAACTCTGCTCCTCATCTTCATCGACAGAAGGAACTCAGAGCAGAAGCTCAAGGGCTAAACATTCAGAAACCATTATAATTGAAGTCTGACTAATGAGGCTGTTTGTTGCTTTACAACTACCAGTTGAGCCACGTCAGATTGTTACACGAATGAGCATAACAAATGAAAGCACGCAAATGGGGTATTATTAAAACTGCTGCAATTATTTCACAAGTTGTGGACATTTGGGGGTCAGTCGGAAATCAGACTCCAGGATGAAATGTATTTACTTATTGGAGAAGCAAAAAGAACCTCACATGCCACTTGATACAGTGTTTGAAGATGACTCACATGTTTATTTATTTCATTTTATTTATTGAAAATTGGTAACCAGGAAAGGAACACTGAACCAAGACTCATTTCCAGGTCCGACCCATAGGGGGATTGGGGGGGGTACAGAAATAAAAATAGAGTATGAAACAAGTTAAAATATATACACAGGATGATTAATGCCATGCACCTGCAGTGATTGTACAGTTTATTTTACACAATGCCTGCTTGAGCTCTAACATGGAACTTTCCTAGAGCTTGTGGGGAAAATGCCTTAATTCCCATTGTAGTTCAGTAAGTATTGTGGTCAATATGTCCAAAAACAGGTAATACTCAAGAGCCAGAGTATCGCAGTACAAAGGTTGTGTGTGTGTGTGTGTGTGTGTGTGCGTGTGTGCTTTTGGGAATGAACTAATGAGTTTGTGATGGTCTTCATGGGTGATTAGGAATGTGTTGGTTGCAATAGTGGAAGCGGGGCATGGGAGAACTCATTTTCAGGAGTAAAATTAAGAGACTGATTCCGATCCAGGAGTAGAGTAGGGAGAGACTGCACCTGTGTAACATTTACTTAAGCAATAAGGCATGACCAGGAGTTAGATTAACAGTCTGTTAATCACCCCCTGGGGTGTAATGTGGCACGAGGTGCAGCCAAGTGCCATATTGCCCCTAGGGGGTAATTGACTGTTAATCTAACTCCTGGGGGTACCTTATTGCTATTTTAAAAAATTATTGCAAAAGAAAAGTGTTTGAAGTATACTTTTTATATGTTTTCCTAATTGAGAGGGAGATTTTAATAAAATGGTTCATCCAATTAACAGCTTAAGAATGCTGGTTCAGGATCAGAATGCATGATTCTAGTCATCCAGCAGTGCTGGAGGATGGAGTGCTGGCAGGAAGAAGTCATGTGCCATGGTGATCAGGCTATACGTGACATAATACAATGGCAAGAAATAATCCTAACTTCTGATTGGTCAGTTGGCCATCACAGCATGGATGTTATCCTGGTATAACATCCCTGCTGTTCACAGGTCTACTGTTATCATTATAGTAGATGATTTTATGGCAGATGAGCTTATGGCAGATCTCTTTTTTTGCATCTCCTCTTAAGAAACAAAAATATTTTTCCACACTAACAAAAACATTCTTTAAAATTATTTTTTTATTATAAAACAACAAGCCAATGTATAGTAGGAATAATGCCCTCCAGTGTGGATGTTATGCTGGGATAACATCCCTTCTCGGGTGTTGGATGCCCTCGGTCGGTGGCCTCGGGCCCAACCACCTGAGGTGGGATGTTATCCCAGCATAACACCCACCCTGTCAAGCATTATTCCTTTATTATACAATGGCAAGAAAGAATCCTGGCTTCTGATTGGTCAGTTAGCCATCACAGCAGGGATGTTATCCTGGCATAACATCCCTGCTGATGCCTAGGATGATTTCTTGCTCTGTCATTATTTGCATCTTCTCTAAGAAACAAAAATGTTTTTCAAGGCTAACAAAATCATTCTTTAAAATGTTTTTATTCTGTATAAAATAACAAGCCATTGTATAATAGGAATAATGCCCTCCAGGGTGGGTGTTATGCTGGGGTAACAGCCTTCTTGGGTGTTGGACACCCTTGGCCGGTGGCCTCGGGCCCAACCACCCGAGGTGGAATGTTATCCCAGCATAACACCCACCCTGGAGGGCACTATTCCTTTAGTGTAACATGGATTAATGTAAGGCTGTTGCAATCCTAGCAGCCAATCAGATTGCAGAATTTCTGAGACCCTTTTTATAATCACCAAAAGACATAGAGCTGAACAAAAAAGTGTTAAAATGCAACCCAGACCACTGTCAGGTATGTTCAGTCTTACATGAAAGGTGGTAGATTCCCCCAGTAGAGTTTGTCCATTTATAGTACTAGTTGGTTATTGAAGAGGTACAAGTTATGCCACAGCTTTGGTGGCTATGTTGTTTTTTCTTGTTCTCTATGTCATTCTCTTTCTCTAGCTTGTGCCCTTCCTCCTGTGCTCCCCCCCCCAATCCTCAGTAGAACTGAGAATGTTCCTAGTGCACCATTATATTTCTCAGCAATTCCTTTAGAAATTTATTAAATACCTGTAGCCTACTGTTTGCTTCTTTTATTCAGTGTTTCAGAATCTGTATCTGCATATTTAAAGGAAATAAAGGTACTATAGCTGGTTAAAAAATATAAGTTGATGTGAACTTAGGCAATGAGGAAAACTGGTGTAAAGTTTTTTTTTAATAGCATATTATTGTACTGATAATATTATTAATCCAGTTCCCAAATGTATTTCAAATGACTTAAGACACTTAAGGGATAAAAAAACTGTGTGGAGACTTTATTTGAGATAATATGTTTGGATGTGTGGGTTCAGAGGTCAGGATAGTCAGATCTTGAATTTCTAAACCTGAACAGTCTGTGCTCACGTGTATGCATACGTGTAAGTTGCTTGCGTTATCTAGGCACAATCGCATGTGTACATGTGCATACCAGCCTGGGGCCATGTTTCTGACAGTGTTTGAATTTCCAGAAGTTTCCAACACCCATGCAAACTACAATGGCTTCCTTGACGTAATTAGGGTCTGTCTGACAATGTCTGTATTCCCTGAAGAGATCAGATACCAGCCTGACAGTGCTTGAATCCCTGAAGTGAAGGGGGGTTACTGTAGATGGCAGATGTCATACTAAATGGCAGCATTTGGTGACTGTAATTAATCCTGATCACACAGGCAAATGAAGCAATCCAGCTGTACTCCAACAAACCCACCTGTTTTGAATGGGCCTGAGGGGAGTACTACCCCTGCTGGTGTATTGCAGTTAACTGGCTTAATTACAAAGTCCACTTTCTTTACCCCTCAAGCTTATACAGAACTTTGCTAGCCCTGATCTGAGGTCCTGTCTTCCTGAAGCAGTATAGCTCCCAGGTTAGAGCACTGAGCTATAAAACTGGAAACCCAGCAGACTAGGGTTTGAATCCCACAACAGCCACTTGCATACTGTGTGACCCCGAGGCCTAAACATTCACTTAAACTCCCTGTGATCCAGAACAAAACTCTGACTCCTAACCTTGTTCTGGTGGTTGTTCAGGTGGACATTAAAGATCCTATAGTACTCCTTAAAGTAAATGTTGAAGGTTCCCGTAGCAAATGGGAGTAGTAACCTGTAGGTGTTGTGAATCAGTTTTTCCATGAAAAAAATCCTTTTACTTTGGTGCTCTGCTTCATTTGCATAACCCACCCCTTTTGTTCTCAGTGCTGTGACATCATACCAGGGAAACAAAGTTACTGTACCCACAGTGCCTCACTGTGTAAATTAGTATACAGGGTATTGTATTTCTGTGCTCACTGAAGAAATAGGAGCCAACATCTCTCAGCATAGAAGTCTTGTAGCTAGATACGGTATGTACAATGCATTGTTGTGAAAATAAACAAACAAAAGCTTATATTGTTGACATCACCGCACAAATATGGACAACATCTCAGAGTAAGAAAATTGTAAAACAGGTTCATATTTTACCCACAATGCCTTGCTACAGTTCTTTACATATTACTGCTCACCACCAGCAACATAAATGACTGTACGTTTGCGTAAGGCACATTTAAGGCAGCATTACAAATTACCCAGAATTCATTGTTGCTGTATGTAAAACAATGACAGATCCCTGGTATGACATCATTTTGGGGGGTGTGGCCACACAGGAAGCTGGAGGACAAAACCCCTATAAAACATAAAAAAAATTACACTGACAGATTTTTTTACAAAACAAATTGCAGCTTCAACATTTGAAGCATGCCTGGCAAAGGCATGCTATGTGTAACAGGCATTTGGGGAACCTTCAACATTTACTTTAAAAAGAGTTAGAGTATTTCCGTGCTCAAATTTCCCCCATTCAGAAATCCACCACAAGATTAACCTGGTTCAGTATCAGTTCCTTTGCATGTGGGCACAGGGAGTTGGAGAGCTGTTGTGTAACATGCCAGCACTGAATGGTTGCTGAGGAAGTTGCTCAGCATGAATTGGAAATCACCTTGAGATGCTTGCATAAACGGTGCTATATTGGTGAAAATATTATGATATGGGTATAGTATGGTACAGTCCTGGAAGGCCCTAAACACAGATTTAGTAAATTCAACCACTGACTCAAATGAACACATTGCCAAGCCTCAGTGCCCCTCGCTTCTGTCTTTCAAATGTATTCCTAGTTTGTGAGAAGTTCCTGGTTTCACGCATGAAATTGTATTCTACCTTGTGGTCCAGTGTGTGTGTGTGTGTATAAGTAAATGTCCAAGGTGTGTGTGGACCCCCCCCCTTACTTCTGTGGCTACAGAATGCTGGTCAGTCCATGCCAACAATGAATTTGGCTCTGGGAGGACAGGACTGCCAGTAGGAAGCACCCATGGTAGTGGACAGGAAGGATGAGAGGGTCCTCCATAGGGGAGGCCCCAAGGTGGGAGGCAGAGGACCCCAGCAGAGGAGGGAGCAACTTCTGGTGAGGGACTCAGTCATTGGGGGTAGTTTTGGGAGCAGAACAGGATGGAAAGAGGGAGGGGAGGTGAAGTGCCTGCCTGGTGCCTCAGCATAGAGGGATGGGAAGTAGATCCTTAGTATCACTAGGGCAGTGGAGCAAGAGAGGGAGATGGATGTCACTGTCCATCTGGGGACTAATAACCTGGCAAGGGATGCAGCAAGGGTAATGCAGTATAGGTTTAGGGAGCTGGGGAGGGGCATGAAGCAGTTATCTTGTATGATTGCCTTCACTGAGGTGCTACCTGTATACGGCTGGGGGCGGGGGGGCTAGTGAACACTGCACCAGGGCCTTCACTGAGTGATTGAATGCATGATGCAGGGAGCTGAGTTTTAGCTACATAGGGGACTGGGATCCTACCTGGGGAGATAGAGGCCTGTACAAAGGGTATGGTCTGCATCCATCCAGGAAGGGAACGGCAGTCCTGGGTGGAAGGTTTACATGCTACTGTGATGGCCATTTAAACCAGCCAGGAGGGGGGGAGCAAAAAAAATGAGGAAGGCAGAGATTGCCTTCCCCCCAGAGAATGGAGCAACAGAGGGGATAAGACGAGGGGAATTGAATTTGCTAGGGGTAGAGGGGTGTAGGGACAAAGAGGATGGCAGGATGGGCAGATTCAATGCAAAGAAGTGCAAGGTAATGCACATGGGAAACAAAAACCCAGGGGAAGAGTACACAATGGGGGGTGAGATACTGACAACAGTAAAAATGGAAAGGGACCTGGGGGTAATTATATCAGATCACCTAAAGGTGGGCAAGCAATGTGAGAAGGCAGTAAGGAAGGCTGGGGGGATACTGGGATGCATAGGAAGAGGCATCAATAATAGAAAACAGGAAGTTGTTATCCCTCTGTACAGACAGTTGGTGAGACCCCATCTGGAGTACTGTGTGCAGTTCTGGAGACCCCATCTCCGCAAAGACATAGACAGAGTGGAGGCTGTCCAGAGGAGGGCAACCAAAATGGTGCAGGGTTTGTACCAGAAGACATACGAAGAAAGACTAAAGGAGCTTAATATGTATATCCTTGAGGAAAGAAGGGAGAGAGGGGACATGATAGAAACTTTCAAGTACCTCAAGGGAATCAACAATGTCCAAAAGGGTAGCATCTTTCAGAAAAAGAGATGTGCAAGAACAAGGGGGCACAATTTGAAGATAGAGGGGGGGACGGCTCAGAGGTAATGTGAGGAAGTACTTTTTCACAGAGAGGGTTGTGGATGCATGGAAATAGCCTCCCTGAGGAGGCTGTGGAGTCAAGAACAGTGGGGGAATTCAAGAATGCATGGGACAGACATAAGGCAGTCCTAGTGGGGGGTAGGAGGAAGTAAGCTGTTGGTTAACTAGGATCTGCAGCTTATCTGTTAGGTAGGAAAACGAGCAGACTAGGTGGGCCAAGTGGTCCTCATCTGCCATCAAATTCTATGTTTCTAGATTAGGAGGTGGATCTAAAGCTGAGAGAAAGGTTAAGGAGGGTAGGCAGATGGATAATGAAAAGGGGAAGACAGTACTGGGGACAAGGGAATGGCAAAAGACAGAAATAGGAAGAAAGGGGAGAGTAAGTAGAGAGAGTCAAAAGAGTGAAGAGCTATGTGTTCCAATGCAAGGAGCCTAGGAAATAAAATCCCTGACCTTGATGCAATCATTGTGGATGGAAACCTGGATCAGATGGGCATAACAGAGTCATGTTGCACCAACAACCACAGGTGGTAAGTGGCCATACCAAGCTACACCATATACCAAACGGGCAGGATAGGGGAAAAAGGTGGGGGAAGGGCTTGTTTAAAATATGAGGGAAGATAAAAAAGCTGCAGAGATACAGGGACACCAGGGACATAGAGAAAAACTGGAGGTTCTTTGCGTCAGCTTAGAGACAGGGTCCGAGGCCCTTATTCACCTGGAGGTGGTGTACTGACCACCAACACAGGGGGAGGAGATAGATAAGGTTTTGATGGATGCCACTGTCAGAATGGCAAGCAATAGTGAGGTATTATGGGGGACTTTAATCTGCTGGGTGTAGACTGGAGCACTCTGGCCACAGCTACAACAAGAAGTAGGGCCATCCTTAACTTCCTAAAGGGGGCATTTCTCAGGCAGCTGGCTACAGACCCCACTAGAGATGGGGCAGTGCTGGACCTGGTACTTAAGAACAAGGACAGCATTGCAGATATCACAGTGGGTAGTCCCCTGGGTACAAGCGATCACCATGCAGTGTGGCTTGGCGTATGGATTGGGCATGAGAATAAACACACTAAGACAAGGGTCCTGGACTTAAGGAAGGCAGATTTTAAAGAAATAGTACACTGCCTCAGTAAATACCTCAAAGGAGGTGATGGCGGTGGGGGTGGAGACCCAGTGGAAAAAGGAAAAGGGGGGAATAGCTAAGGGAATGGCATGCTGTTTGATGGAAGTAAGCAATGGAATGAGGAGGAAGAGGCCACTATGGTTCTCAAGGAGGTGGCTAATGTGGTAAGGGAGAAAACAACAGCTTTTAGGAAGTACAAGGAGACCCACATGGAGGTGGACAGGGAGGCAGAGCTGGAAAAACTAAGGGAAGCAGGAAGTGGGGTGAAGGCAGCTAAGGCACAAACAAAGGAAGGATCACCAAGGAGGTCACAAAAGGGGAAACAACTTTCTTCAAGTATATGAATGAGAGAGGAAAGTAAGGGGTGAGATGGTGAGAATCAGGAGGGGGTGGGACTGTACAGAAAAGATCAAGAAAAATCTAGCATTTTAAATGAGTACTTCCGCTTGGTCTTCACGGTGGGGTGGGGGTGGGGGAATGGACCAACATGTATTAGTGCAGGCACTGGAGGGAGTGGGCACAAGTGCATTTTCGGAGGAGAGAGTCTAAATGGGATTGGAAGCCCTAAAGGAAAACAAGGTGATGGGACCGGATGGGATTCACCTAATGGTTCTAAAAGAACTGAGCAAGGTGCTAGCCCCCTCTCTGGCAACTCTGCTCAGCACCACATTGGAGACAGGTGTAATTCCAGAGGATTTCAGGAGGGCTGATGTGGTCCCACTGCAAAGAGCGGCAGCAGGGAGGAGGCTAGCAATGACAGGCCAGTCAGTGTCACATCATTGGTAAGGAAACAGAGACCCTGCTGAAGAAGAGGCTGATGGACTACCTGGAGGCAAATGGGTTGCAGGATCACCTTTAGCATGGTTTCACAAGGAGGCGGTCATGTCAAACAAATCTCATAGATTTATTTGACTGGGTAATAGAGAGGTGGATCAGAGGATGGCAGTGGATGCTGCCTATCTGAATGTCAATAAGGCTTTTGACTCTATGCCACACAGGAAACTAATAAAGAAACTAAGCAGCTTGGGGGTTGGGGAGGAGATGGCAGATTGGGTGTCAAACTGGTTGATGGATAAGAGGCAGAGGGTGGTAACAAATGGTTGACATTCAGGGGATAGGAAAGTGACCAGCAGGGTGCCACAAGGATCAGTACTGGGACCGATCCACTTCAGTGTCTCCATAAGTGACACTGCTGAGGAACTGGAGAGGGAGATGTGTCTCTTTGTGGATGACACAAAAATCTGAGGTTATTAGAGTGACTGAGACACAGGGAATGCAGTGGAGTGAAGGTACTGTGGGTCATCCTTGAGACGGGCAATGGCACAGCTATTCGCACAGGCGTGATATACAGACCTATAGCACGGGGGGGGAGGTGAACAGGGTTCCAGTGGAATCCATCCACACAATGGCAGCTAAAGGGGAGGTGCTGCTGGTAGGTGATTTCAATCTGCCAAATGTGGATTAGGGCATCCCAGCTGCTGCCTCAGCCAGGAGCAGGGACATCCTGTACTCCATGCAAGGGGCAGACCTCAGGCAGCTAATGCTAGAGCCCACCTGGGAGGGTGCAATTTTGGACCTGGTACTCACTAACAGGGACAGAATTGGGGAAGTCAGGGCAGGCAGACACTTGGTGTCCAGTGATCATCGCTAGGTGTGGTTCAGTATGAATACAGTGACAGAGTCAAGCCACACAAAGGCGAAGGTCCTGGATTTCAAGAGAGTGGACTTTACTAAGATGGGGATATGTCTCAAGGATGCCCTGGCAGGGTGGGGCGAATGGGGGGAGTTGAAGAGCAGTGGGACCATCTGAAAAGAGCCATAGTGGAGGCAACAAATCTTTGCATTAGGCAAGTAAAGAAGGGCAAGGGGAAGAGAAAACCACTATGGTTCTCAAACGAAGTGGCTGGGAAGGTAAGGGCGAAAAAGATGGCTTTCAGGAAACACAAGAAACACAAAAGGAGGAGGACAGGGTAGTGTACCTGGATAAAGAGACAGAGGAAGGGAGAGCAGTCAGGAGTGCAAAGGTGCAAACAGACATAAAAATAGCACAGGAGGTAAACAAAAGGGACAAGACTTACAGGTGCATTAGCGAAAGGAGGAAAAATGGGTGGGATTATAAGGCTTAAATGGGAAGAAGGGGAGTGTGTGGAAGAGGGCCTACAAAAAGCATTAATACTGAACAAATATTTTTGTTCTGTATGTAACCCCCCCTTCAAATGGGGGTTCCTGAAAAGTCTTCCTAGTGCTTGTCTAAATGCTCACCGCCAGGCTGGTGTCCTGCGTTTCTGCAGTTTAAATGTGATTGCCAGAGAGTGCCTATATAGCCTCTGTGTACTGTCTCTTTAAGAGCTGCCTGGATTGCAGTCATAATTAATCTGAAAGGGAGCTCTGTTAGAAGATGTGCTTGTTTACTGATCATTTGTTAGAGTAGTAATAATATTGCAGTTTGTTCTAACCTACCTTCTTTACAGCATGGACAGTTCTGTTTGTTTCCATCATCTTGGTCCTGGACTGCTGAAATGGGCTAATCAGTACATTTGGGACTCTAAAATGGAGCCTGCCTAGAGGGGCTTGGTGAGGTCAAAACTTGTAGGAATTGTAGTTTGGGGCTTTTTGCACCTAAAATAACCTGGAGGGGGAGCCCTTGTTGTGACTGACAGACAGATCAGCCTATGAACCTTTTGGATCTTGGGGAAGTCCCAAACTGCTTGCAATTTCAGTTAGATCTAAGTTGGGAAGTGAAGAAGTAACAGCTCAAGGTAGTTCGAGCAGCAATCCATAGTGGATTTGCGCGGGAGAACTGTGGAAAGGCTTGAGTTTTGGCCTGCATGCCTGCCTGCTGTCCCTGAGAGGGAACTTGTGCCTTTTTCAGACTGAATCTGAACTTGGAGAGCGAAGTAAGCCACTGAATTGTGACCAGGCTCCTACCTGAAGAAGACCGAATATTTGCTAAATGCGATCGGCCTGCCTGGACTTCCAGCCACCTCTGAACTCCCGGATTGTGCAGAGACTCTGTAATTTCGACGGGAGAGCCTTTTGCCTGGTACAGTGGAATTTCCTTACATGTGAATGTCTTTTGTGTTTCTAGTGGGTCGTGATTTGGTTCCCCACTGTGGTTTGAACTGTATTCTGCTTGCTGGAAGCCGCATCCAGCCCCACAGACTGAATCCAAAAATATCTCCATTAGGCCTGGGCCTTGCCACACTGGCCCAGCCCGACTACCCACTGCACAGAGAACACCATCGACGAGAGACCTGCCTGGGGATCACCCCCCTGCTCAACACTTGAACAGGAATGACGCCTCGGTGATTCGTGTGGGCCCCGCTTCTCCAGGCACTCCAGCTCAACAACCTGCAGTCTCGATTTCATCCTGCCTGTGTCCAGCATTGGGTATTGTGAGTAAACATCTGGGTAGCTCCCTGCAACAACAACTAAATCTAAAGTGTTGTTATCTGATTGTCTTGTTGCTTTTTCATTCACGAACTGAGCTCCCCGGCTCCGGATTACAAGTAGTGTGTGTTGTGCATGTTGCTTTCTTCCATCACAGGGCCCCAACCAGCTGCAATGTTCCTGGCTAGCCAACCATTTTCCCACCTGGGTACCCAGAGTGTGTGACTGTGTGGGGACTTAAAGTGCAGGCATAACTGTTTGATTAATATAGCCTTTAAGCCAATCAACCTGATTACGCCCCTTCCTTGTTCAAGTCCCCTGAATAAATCAGATCTGACCTTTTTTTGCTGCATTTAACCTGACTGTGGTTCCAGTTTGTGATAAGAGTACTGTACTGTTGCTATTTACTGTGCATGACCTTGTTTTACAGGGGGTCCCCAGGGTCGAGCCAGAGGAGCCAGGCTCCAGCTCTGGTGGTAAGTGCAAACAGTGTGGGTACTGGTATGGTGTACAAGGGGTACTGTGAAACTGATTATCGTATATTGCTCAGGCCACTAGAACGGAAAGAGGGAGGTTACAGTGTCCCAGAGGGCAATGCCCAGGTTAGTTTGACCACTACCAACCCTGACCTCTGGGTGGAGGCACCCGTTTCAGAACTCAGGCCCCTTAACCTGCTACAAGCCATGCAGGCAGGGGTAGCAGCCCTTGGGATAGCGCCACCTTGGGGTTACATGTATTCACAGAAGAAGGAGAAGTTGATGGTCCACAGTTAGGCAACATGAACAAATATTTGATGGAGGTGGACACCAGTCCATTTACAGAAGACAGAGTCCTCAAAGAACTCACAAAACTGAAAGTGGACAAGGCAATGGGACAGGATGGGATACATCCTAGAATATTAAGGGAACTACGGAAGGTTCTGGCAGCACCACTGGCAGCCCTGTTCAACAAGTCACTCAATACAGGAGTGATTCCAGAGGACTGGAAGAGGGCATATGTAGAGATGTAGTCCCACTTCATAAAAGTGGGAATAGGGAGGAGGCTGAAAACTATAGACCAGTCAGCGTCACCTCGATAGTGGGGAAAATGATGGAATCAATACTTAAAGAAAGGATTGTGGAACACCTTGCATCCAGCGGAGCACAGGATACGAGGCAGCATGGATTCACAGCGAGAAGGTCATGTTAAACAAATCTAATTGATTTGTTTGACTGGGTGACTAGGGAAGTGGATCGGGGGGGAGTGATGGGTGTGGTCTACTTGGATTTCAGTAAGGCCTTTGATAACGTTCCACATAGAAGACTTGTGAACAAGCTGGGCAGCCTGGGAGTGGATCACAATGTGGTAAACTGGGTTAGGAACCGGTTGAGTGATAGAAGACAGAGAGTGGTGGTAAATGGAGCTCAATCTGAGGACAGGAGGGTGACCAGCGAGGTACCTCAGGGATCAGTTCTGGGGCCAGTTCTGTTTAATGTCTTCACAAGTGACATTGTGAAGGGGCTGGAAGGTAAGGTGTACCTCCTTTGCAGATGACACTAAAATCTGCAACAGGGTGGACACTCCGGGAGTGGTGGAAAAATGAGGAGGGACCTAGGTAAACTGGAGGTATAATCTAGAGGGTGGCAGCTGAGATTCAGTGCAAAAAAGTGCAAAATCATGCATTTGGGGCACAGGAATCCAGGTGAGGATTATATGATGTGGGGGAGGGGGCAGATACTGACAGTCACCGAACAGGAAAGGGATTTTGGGGTAATCATATCTAATGACCTAAAGGTAGACACAAAATGTGCCAAGGCTGTGGGGACAGCCAGTGGGATGCTAGGGTGCACAGACAGAGGTATCATCAGCAGAAGAAAAGAGGTGGTGATGCCACTGTACAGATCAGTGGTGAGGCCTCATTTGGAGTACTGTGTCCAGTTCTGGAGGCTGCATCTCCATAAAGACATAGATAGGGTGGAGGCAGTTCAAAGAAGGGCAACAAAGATAGTGCGGGGTCTGCACCAAAAGTCATATGAGGACAGACTGGGAGACCTCAATATGTATACCCTGGAGGAGAGGAGAGGAGAGACAGGAGAGATATGATAGAAACCTACAAATATCTAAAGGGCATAAATAGGGTACCGGAGGGTAGCATCTTTCAGAAAAGGAGATGTTCAGAAACCAGGGGCCATGACAGGAGGTTGAAAGGGGGTAGACTAAGGAGTAATATGAGGAAGCATTTCTTCATGGAAGGGGTGGGGGATGCATGGAATAGACTCCCAGCAGAGGTGGTGAGGGCAAACAAAGTGGGGAATTCAACAAGCATTTGTCAATGCCAAATGTTTGCTTGGTGGTATTAGCATTGGAAATGCAAGAGTTAGAGAGATGCAGAATAGGAATGGCAGTGAAGTATTGAACATCACACCAACCCCACCTCTACCCTGCAGAGACAGACAGGCATTGGGGTATGCATTTGGGTTGTCGCCCATAACTTTCATGCCATTTCACTTCACCCTATCCAGCAGATAGTGACACATGTTGAGGTGTGCCTTGGGGTGTTCAGCTTTACAGTCACCCCATTCCATAAGGACATATGCTGAAATGGGTGCAGTATAGGAGAATGGAGTGAACTCTGGAGCTGAAGAGTCCAAGGCACACCTCGATGCCTGTCACTGGCTAAAGGGTGGGCGGGGTGGGGGATGGCATGAGCATTACAGGCGGCAATACAAAGGCACACCTGATGCCTGTCGGTCTGTGACAGGTGGGACATTATGGTTAGAAACCCTAATGCCCCGGGCATTTGTTGGTATTTGCACTACAAATTTTCAACATGGCCATTTTGTGACCCCCACCTCATGAAAGCATTTGGGACCTCTTCTCATGAACAGTGGCACTGTGACTTTGTCCCGAACTTTGAGTTTCCACAGCGACCGTGCAATTGTGCGCAAGATGTACGAAAACACATGTAACCCCTAGATGGCGCTATCCCAGGGGCTACTACCCCTGCCTGATTTGCCACTAACAGGTTGAGGGGCCTGGATCCAATGGCGGGTGCCTCCACCCAGAGGTCAGGGTTTACAATAGTTAAACTAACTTGGTCACAGCTCTCTGGGACACTGCAACCCCCCTTTCTTCCCACTAGTGGCCCACACAATACATCAGAATTGCCTTTACAGTATACACTTACCCCCAGGACTGGTTCCGCACTGGGACCTCCTGTGAAATAAGATACAGTGCAACAATCACAGTACAGTACTTTAACATAGACAAATACCTCAGGCAGTATAACTTTGCTGAAACAAGCAGCTCTGATTTATTTAGAGGATATAACAAGGACAGGGAAATCAGGTTAATTAGCTTATCACTCTACTCATCTACCTATGGCTCTGTGCACAGGCCTATCCCTATCAGTTACTGTCCCTGGGTACCCAAGCCCTAGTGGCTAGTCCAAACCGTGGCAGCTGGTGAGGCCCTTTCACACAGAGAAAAGGAGAATTAAACAGTCAGCAGTACAGTAATTCCATTTGGATTTAATGTGGCAATTCAACAGGGAGCACCCTGAATTAGTACTCACGACCTCCAAATAAGATAGGGTCCTTCAATGTCAGCAGGGCTACTCTTGAGCTCCAGAGACTCCTCACACATTTATATGGTAAACAGTCACAGGCAAAAGTCACTTAATGGCAGCAGGATTCACTTGAGGTACACAAACCTCTTCACACATTTATATGGTAAAAGAAAGCACTATACCAGGCAGGCTGCATCTGTATCCCGATCGCAATTACTGCACAATACCGGGAGAACACACAGCAGATTCAGTTCCTGACAGACCGAGTGCAATTTTCAGCAATTCCTCCAGTCTTCTACAGGGTGAGCCTGGTTTACTCTTCAGATATCCTTTGATTCTCTTCACAGGACGGATTCAGTCCTAACAAGCTGCAGACCGAACTCTGGACCTTACACATGTTTTTGACTAAAACTGTGCACTGAAGGAGCACAGGGTTCCTTTCCTTCACTGCCAAAGCTCAACTGAAACTCCCAACAGACAAAACCGGGCACTTCCTTTGAGTTCCTCCCAGTTCTTGACTGAATTGGCTGTCACTCACAATAGACTGCAGCTGTTGGTCCAAAAAGGCCCAAGTCTAAACTACATCTCCCAGAGTCACTGCCCATACAATCCTCTTGTGGCTGGCTCCAGATTATGAGTCCAAGTTCTGATTCGTCTAAGGCACCATTTTAGAGCTAGCTTACCCCACACTGATTGGTCCAGTTCAGCAGTTCAAAACCAGAATGGGGAACTAGGCAGACACAGTTCTGACTGCAAAGAAAGCAGGTTAGACAAACTGTAATTTCATTATTACTGTAAATGATTTCTGGCAAACAGTTACATCTTTCAGATAGGTTCCTTTGCACTCCTAGTGACTGCAAAATGGAGTGAATTGGCAGCAGCTCGAGTGGTACTCAAACAGAGAAGCACACAGTCCCCCCTACAAACTAATTATGTCTGCAAGCAGACAGCTCTTAAAGAGACAGTACCAGAGGTTCTAAAAACACTCACTGATAAATGGCTTAAACACCAAACACCATTCAGGCTTGGAGCATTCAAGCAAGCTCCTGGAAGTCTTTTGGGAACCCCCATTTGCAGGGGGGTTACACCCTTCCTGGCCTGGGAAAGCTTGACGTCCGCGTCAAGAAAGTACCCCCATAAGTTTCAACTGCAACCATATACATTTGCATTAGGCTCACACATGTAATCGTCAGTCAATATATCATTTTACCAAGAACACATTTCTGAAACATTGCAGTATGTCACTCTTTACACAGTATTACACACATTGTACCATAACTCAGTTATTACCTCTTGTACATGAAACCTGAAGAGGGGCCCTTCCCTATCAGTTACCTTGGGGCTGGATGGGGCAAGGCACCATACTTAGAGGGCAACACAAGTAACTGGAGTTAGCACTGACGCTCAGTTTGGGCAATGAGCTCGGGGACACATACACTCCTTATGGACAACATTGAGAGGCAAATCCACAGGCCTCCTAAGGGAATCATAACTGAGGTGTACTACAGGCTTTACAGCTCGACCAGTCTTCTAGGGGAACTGTTACAGTCTCTGCACTCTGAGCCTCATTTTCAGCATTGTCCTCACTTGTCAGGAGTCTCCATGGGGTAGAGAGGCTAGAACTTGGGGCACTTTCAGCTCCAGGAGTTGCAGTTTCTGAGTCCACAACATTTGGCCTGCATGGAGAGCTTTCGGACACTGGCAGTGGACTGTCAGGGCACTCAAAATATCTTCTTGTCCTGGTGTATCACCAGTCTGCCCCAATCCATCATTTTCCCCTGAAAGCTCAAACAGTTCAACCATGCACAATGATTCCATTTCATCTGATCTGATGCTTTGCACTTCACTTTCTGGGAGCATTGGCTCCAGGGACGAAGCTGGGGGCTTGGACAGTCCAGAAGGCCCAGCTTCATCTCCAATATTGACTAGGGGATTGCCCCGAAACAATTGACTCAGTTCGTAAGAAGGATAGTATTCAAAGTCACTCTCACTTTCTTCCGATATGGACTGACAGTCATGCTCAACTGGGACTTGTGGAGGGGAACACTTTAACTTTGCTTCTGTAGGTGCAGACTTTCTTGATCTTTTCTTAGCAGCAGCTCTAGTCACTGGTCCAGAGGGGGCATCTTCTAGGGGCTCAGACTCAATTAAGATTTGTCCAATGGGCAGTAAATGATTTCTGTGCATTGTTTTTACATCTTTTGAATTATTCTCAGGCCTTACTTTGTACACTGGCAGATCATCTAGTTTGCCCACTACAATGTGAGGAGATGGTGCCATCTGTCAGCAATCTTGTGCTTCCATGCAGTCCCAGATTTCTTAGCAATACCCGATCTCCCTCCTGGAGTTCCTGTGCTTTCACCTTTTTATCATACCTTTCTTTGTTGGCCAGATTTCTTTTGGCAGCCATGGTTTGAGCCAGTTGGTACGCATGAGTTAGCTGGGCCTTTAACTTTTGCACATACTGTAAATAGTTGTCAGCTTGAACCCCATCAGGAGAGACCCCAAACACACATCTACTGGTAGTCGAGCTTCTCTTCCAAACATCAGGCGGTGGGGAGAACCCAGTGGCATCACTTTTGGTGCAGTTATAAGCATGTACCAGGGTGCTAATTTGTTGGCTCCATCTAGGCTTGTCCTTTGGGTGCAGGGTGCCTAGCATATCTAGCAAAGTGCGGTTGAAACGTTCAGGCTGTGGGTCCCCTGGGGTGGTAAGGAGTGGTTCTGGACTTTTGCCTCCCTACACAGAAAGCATCTCTTTGATCAGGCGACTCTCAAAGTCTCTCCCTTGATCAGAATGGATTCTTTGTGGAGCCCCATAGTGAACAAAAAGTTTTCTACAAGTACTTTGGCTACAGTGGATGCTTTCTGGTCTTTGGTGGGAAAGCTTGGGCATATCTCGTGAAATGGTCAGTGACCACCAGCACATTACTGATATTTCTTTGATCTGACTCCAAACTTAGAAAATCAATACAGACCAGCTCCATGGGTGCACTGGTGGTTATGTTAACAAGGGAGCAGCCCTCTGGGGCAAAGCTTTCCTCTGTAAGCAGCGACTACAAGTTCGAATGTGTTGCTCCACATCAGCCCCCATCTTAGGCCAATAGAATCTGGATCTCACCAAGTCAAGTGTTCTGTCTATACCAAGGTGCCCCATGTGGTTGTGCAAGGACCTCAATACTGAGTCTCGAAAGGCAGTGGGCAGCACTAGTTGTTGTTTGTCTACTTGTCCCCCTCTGTCTACTGTTTCTCTGTATAACAGTTTATTGATCAGTTTCAATTTAGGGCCTTCTTTGTATAACAGTGCAGTTCTCAAATCAGTGGAGCGTAATTTGGACACATCTTTTCCTGCATAGAGGGCTTCTAAAGCTGCTTTGATCATGGGATCGAGGTTTGAGCCCGCCGAATACTGTCATTGTCCAGCTGAGGCAGTGCACCAATGTCTATTACAGAAAAGTGGCAATAAGCAGCAGGTATGCAATTCTCAGAGGGTCCCAAGCAATCCACCATGCAGTCCACTGCGTCCGTGGGCATTTGTTCCTCCCTGTCAAACTTCCGGCAGAGTGCCGAATGTCAGGTTCTGCCAATCGGACCCAATCATTCTGGGAGCAGGCCTCCTGGAGAGAGCATCAGCATCTATGTGGTTCAGACCTGCTCGGTATTCGAGAGCATAGTCGATGTAGATAATGCAGAAAGCCACCTATGGCCAGTGGCATCCAACTTAGCTGAGGTCTGCACATAGGTTAAAGGATTATTGTCAGTTTTACTAGTATTTAGCCCATACAAGTACTCATGGAATTGGTCAACAATAGCCCACTTCAGAGCTAGAAACTCTAACTTATGTACAGGATAGTTCTTTCGGATGGGGTCAGACTTCTACTGGCAAAGGCCACTGGTCTCAGGCCATTCTCGTGCTCTTGGTACAACACAGCCCCCAACCCTTGCAAGCTAGCATCAGTGTGCGAGGACATAAGTTTCTTGGATTGGCATAGGCCAGCACTGGAGCATGGGTAAGTTGATAAATGATCTCATGAAAAGCAGTCTCACAATCAGAGTCCAGCGGGCCCCAAATACTTCACTCGGATGAAAATACACTCTTCAGTCTTGAGGGACGCTGACCTTTGGTATTTTTGTGGGTTGGGGATAACCTTGAGTAAGGTTAAGTAAGGGCGATCACTCTTGAATAGTCCTTGATGAAACGCCGATAAAACCACAGAATCCCAGGAATCTTTGCAGTTCTTTTAGATTTTTGGGCTCTGACCAGGTGGTCAAGGCCTCAACTTTATTGGGTCGGTCTCTATTCCCTCGGTGGATACTATGTGTCCCACATACTTACTGATGTTTGAAAGAATTGACACTTATCAATGGACAGTTTAAGGCCAAAGTCCTCCAGTCGGTCCAATACCTTAAATAATCTGCTCTCATGTTCCTCCAGTGAGCTGCCAAACACAATAACATCATCTAGGTATACCAGGACTCTAGTAAGTTCATGTCCCCACTGCACGCTCCATCAATCGTTGAAAAGTGGCTGGGGCACTTGAAATCCTTGAGGTATCCTCATGAATTCATAGAAGCCAAGCAGACAGATAAAGGCTGTCTTTTCACTGTCCTCTGGGCCATCGGGATCTGGTAGTACCCACTCATGGAGATCCAGCACAGAGAACCACTTGCTCCCGTTTAGGCAGTCCAAAGCATCCTGAATGCGGGGCATTGTGTACTGATCAGGATAGTCCACCGGTTTAAGGTGCGATAATCCACACACATCCTTACTGTTCCATTCTTTTCCTCACTACCACAATGGGGAAGCATAAGGGCTTCTGGATTCTTGTATTACACCAGCAGCTAACATCTCTTGCAGATGCCGCCTCACATCATCTATGTCAGCAGGTGCCAGGCGCCGAGACCTCTCACGAAATGGTCTCTTCGCCATGCAGCCGATATTGTGCTCAGCTCCTGTATGGATCCCACGTCCCATTCCTTTTAAAGAAAACACCTGGTCTCTCTGGGCAAGCTTCTCACTGATCCTCACTTTCCATTCAGCTGGCAGCGGGAGTCGCCAAATCAAACAAGTCAGGCATTACTCTGTCATTCTTCCTGAACTCTTGCTGCTGGGTAGCACTGCAGTGTCTGCACAATGCACATTAGCCAGGATACAACCTCTATTTACTTGAATGTCTCTTTCAGACACATTATGAACTTGGACCATTACCCTTTGGCATAGGCATGGGCTCTAGCGGCAAAATACCAGGCTTGACCAGCAGTCCCTCTGGCAATTTTCCATCGCCTGGTGCATCCAACATTAATATTTTATTCTTAACATCCTTTCTGATATGGACCTCTCCCTGTAAGGTACACTGGGCATTTGGCGCCAGGATCAGAGACTCAGGATCCTTCTCCCATACAATTCCGACCGGTTCCTCTGGTTCTATTTTTCAGCATCTCTCTGTGCCTCCTTGAGCCTGCTTAATTAAAGCCGAACTCTTAAAGCCATACTAGTCTTTGACCCCTGTTTTCATAACACAACTGTGCCAGCCTTCCGAACATATGAGCATTTGTTCCAATCAACAAAGGGACACCATCATACAGTCCAGTGGGGACACACACTAAGGCTAAGTCTCTACTTGTTCGGCCACTCCAGCCACGGAGGTGGGGAAAGACAACCAAGTCGGATATACCCGAATAGGGTGAGGCCTTCATTTAACCCCCATACATGCAGTCCTTCTAATGGTTGTAAGGGTACGTCTGACAAATGCTTCTGATACCAATCTTGGAACATAATTGTCACTTGGGAGCCACTGTCTAATACAGCTTTGTAGACACTCCATTCACCTTTACAGTGGTCTCCATGGAGGGACCCACTATTCTGGACCAGTCTGAGAAGGCAGTAGTGGGGGCCTGGGCAACTGACCTTGCCACAAAAGGACATGAATTAGCATTTTGGTGCCCTCACTGGGATCATGTCGTGCACCTCTTAACCACTGATTTGTTCTCCAAGCTCTCCTTGTAGCCTATATGCAACTTTTGTCAGTGTCTTTGGGGACTGGCATTCCTTTCATGTGCCCATCTTTCCCACAATTATAGCAAAACATACTTTCTGGAGTTTGAGCTGGCGAGGCGCCACACTGGGAGCCAGGGCGGGGTATTACTAACTGGAAACCTGGGTGCCATCTCTGTCTCGCGTGATAAGCATTTGGAGACATCTCATCAGTTTCTCCACTTCCATGGTCAAGGAATTGAGTTTGGAGCTGTTATCAGCAGGAGATACATGGGTGGGTACCCCAACCCCCACAGCAGATGCAGTCGGATATAGGTCAGGGCCCGTACTTGCAGGCGTGGCCTTCATAAAGGGACTGTTTTTGAATTCCCGGATCTCTCTCAACAGTTCGCCCCATTGTGGCATATCTTTTTCCTTGCCAGAGCACTCATTTACTGCCAACCTCTGCCCCTGAACTTCACTTGATGGGTCACCCTCAGTCACTCGGGTCGTAGCCGCAGCTATTGGTGCAGGTCCCTCCCGAGGTCATCTTTTCTCAACTCCTCGAATTTCTCTCATTAACTCAGCATAGGAGGGTGGGGATTCCAGTCGATCTGCCAGGCGTAACTGAAGCAACAGCAGTTCTGAGAAGGGGGCAGACTTAAGGATCCTGTCCAGCCTGGTTCAGTCCAGTTCAATCGCTGGCAAACCACCTTTCTGAGAGCATTCTTGCAACAATTTTTCCAGCCGAGATACATACACAGACAACAACTCCCTTGGCACTGTTGTGCATCTCTTACTCTCCACCATAGGTCCTCATCAGAATCTGGGCTCCCATACACATTCTCCAGGGCCTCAAGATGAGGCCTGTGCAGTCACTTCAGGGTTACTGGCCCGTTTAGCACCGAATGGTAGCCAGGCAGGACCTCGGAGGCTCTCACTAACCCTCTTTCACTTTTCGAGCTTCCGAGCATTGCCATTCTAGCACTTGGGGGCAACATAGTCTATCCAGGTCTCCCAGTCATCCTCCCCTTGGGGTGGGGAGGTGCCAGAGAAGATCCTCAACCTCTGTAAGAGTCGTGACTAATGGCAGGCAGAAATTGGAGTCTGCATTGGTTCAGCCACCATTACGGCACTGGAGCGGGAGAAGGTGTTGGGGAGGAACACCCCAGGTGGCAAGAATAGTTTCTTCAAGTCCTCCACAGTTTCCCTTCCCCAGCAACCATTTAGCAAATTTCTCCTCAAAAAGTTTCATGATAGTGGTGGGGCTCATTCCCCCAGGTCTTTACTGTCCTTAGTTATCACTCTCCAAGCAGTGAGGGCTCCCTCTGGGGTAATGGTCTGTGGCACTTTGGAGCTATCTATGGGATCCTTAAACTCTACTAGGGCCAGGAAAGTGTGGGTGAGCAGATTAGCATGCCGACCCACCACCACAGGGGTTTTGTAAACCTTCCACCTTGAAAGTACTCCCTGCACAGTGTCCTCAGATGATACCCAGGGGGATGTCCAGGATAAGCATAGCATTTTGGGGTCGACATCCTCCCCAGTACACCACTCCACCAGCTGGTGCACAGCCACTTCTGTCGGGTACCCATTTTTTCTTTAACAGTGGTTCGTAAATATGGCCACTAGAGGACACACAATCCCAGCGGTGAGCCTCCAAGATGTAACCCTGATGGCGCTATCCCAGGGGCTACTACCCCTGCCTGATTTGCCACTAACAGGTTGAAGGGCCTGGATCCAATGGCGGTGCCTCCACCCAGAGGTCAGGGTTTACAATAGTTAAACTAACTTGTCACAGCCCTCTGGGACACTGCAACCCCTTCTTCCCACTAGTGGCCCACACAATACATCAGAATTACCTTTACAGTATACACTTACCCCAGGACTGGTTCCGGCACTGGGACCTCCTGTGAAATAAGATACAGTGCAACAATCACAGTACAGTACTTTAACATAGACAAATACCTCAGGCAGTATAACTTTGCTGAAACAAGCAGCTCTGATTTATTTAGGGGATATAACAAAGACAGGAAATCAGGTTAATTAGCTTATCACTCTACTCATCTACCTATGGCTCTGTGCTCAGGCCTATCCCTATCAGTTACTGTCCTGTACCCAAGCCCTAGTGGCTAGTCCAAACCGTGGCAGCTGGTGGGGCCCTTTCACCTAGAGAAAAGGAGAATTAAACAGTCAGCAGTACAGTAATTCCATTTGGATTTAATGTGGCAATTCAACAGGGAAGCGACCTGAATTAGTACTCACGACCTCCAAATAAGATAGGTCCTTCAATGTCAGCAGGGCTACTCTTGAGCTCCAAGAGACTCCTCACACATTTATATGGTAAACAGTCACAGGCAAAAGTCACTTAATGGCAGCAGGTTCACTTGGGTACACAAACCTCTTCACACATTTATATGGTAAAAGAAAGCACTATACCAGGCAGGCTGCATCTGTATCCCGATCGCAATTACTGCACAATACCGGGAGAACACACAGCAGATTCAGTTCCTGACAGACCGAGTCAATTTTCAACAATTCCTCCAGTCTTCTACAGGGTGAGCCTGGTTTCTACTCTTCAGATATCCTTTGATTCTCTTCACAGGAAGGATTCAGTCCTAACAAGCTGCAGACCGAACTCTGGACCTTACACATGTTTTTTGACTAAAACTGTGCACTGAAGGAGCACAGGGTTCCTTTCCCCTTCACTGCCAAAGCTCAACTGAAACTCCCAACAGACAAAACCGGGCACTTCCTTTGAGTTCCTCCCAGTTCTTGACTGAATTGGCTGTCACACACAATAGGCTGCTGCTGTTGGTCCAAAAGGCGCGAAGTCTAAACTACATCTCCCAGAATCACTGCCCATACAATCCTCTTGTGGCTGGCTCAGATTATGAGTCAAGTTCTGATTAGTCAAGGCACCATTTTAGAGCTAAGCTTACCCCACACTGATTGGTCCAGTTCAGCAGTTCAAAACCAGAATGGGGAACTAGGCAGCGCGTTCTGACTGCAAAGAAGCAGGTTAGACAAACTGTAATTTCATTATTACTGTAAATGATTTCTGGCAAACAGTTACATCTTTCAGATAGGTTCCTTTGCACTCCTAGTGACTGCAAAAATGGAGTGAATTGGCAGCAGCTCGAGTGGTACTCAAACAGAGAAGCACAACAGTCCCCATACAAACTAATTATGTCTGCAAGCAGACAGCTCTTAAAGAGACAGTATCAGAAGTTCTAAAAACACTCACTGATAAATGGCTTAAACGCCAAACACCATTCAGGCTTGGAGCATTCAAGCAAGCTCCTGGAAGTCTTTTGGGAACCCCCATTTGCAGGGGGGTTACACACAGATCGGGCAGGATGTGAAGAATGACAGCTGTACCATTCATAGGGAGGTGTGAAGAGATGACAATCTTGAAAATCTGTAGTGAAAATATTAAAATTGCTCAAATTTCTGAGTGTACGTGGAAACTGCGAAATGAATGCACGTAACACAGTCATTTAGTGGAATTATTTCACCAAATTTTCAACATAGGCATTTTTTGACCTCTGCTCATGAAGACTGCCACTATGATTTTCCTAATCTGTCCCAAACATTGATTTCCCACAGCAACCGCGCTATTCTGCGCCAGATGTGTAAACGCATATTTGGGGCATGATGTGAAAAATGACAGCTGTGCTGTTCATAAGGAGGTCTGAAAAAATGTCAATGTTGAAAATCCAAAGTGAAAATACTACAAATTTGCGAAGTTACGAGGGTGCATGGAAATTGCACAATGCACGCTTGTAACACAGTCATTATATGGACATTTGTCACCAAATTTCCAACATAGGCATTTTAGGACCTCTGCTCATGAACAGAGTCACTGTAATTTTACATACGAACATACATATGAACAAATGAACATACGAACATACGAATCTGCCACCAGAACACACCAATCGGTCTATGTAAGTCTGCCCTACTGTGCAGCTAGCACCCTAGATTGCAGCTGCCCCAGCCTCCTCCCCCTCAGTTCCTCTCCCGCTTGCCCCAGGCCCTGCCCTCCCAACTCTTCCTCTTGCTATATCCCACTCCTTCTTAAAGCTATTGACTGTCCTACTTGTTACCACCCCCTCTGTCAGCGCATTCCAACTAGACACCACCCTGTCAGAGAAGTAGTGCCTCCTCATTTCCTCTTCAGCCCCCCTTCAACCTTAGTCCATGCCCCAGTCTCTCTTTCACTCCTCAGTTTAAACACCCCTCAGTGCTAGATTTGTTTACCCCTCAGGTATTTAAACGCTTCAGTCACATCCCCCCCATCCCTCCTCTCCTCTCCTCCAGTGTGTACATGTTCAGCTCCTTCAGCCTAACTTCATATTCCTTTCCTTCCATCCCCTTTAACATTTTTGTTGTCCTCCTTTGCACCTCGTCCAGTAACTTTATATTTCTCCTCAGGTATGGCCTCCAGTATTGCACACAGTACTCTAGGTGCGGTCTGCCGAATGATCTGTAGAGAGGTAGGATCACATCCCTGTGTCTGGATGAGAACCCCCTTGTGATGCATCCACAGCATCCTGTTTGCCTTCGCTGCTGCTCTCCTGCACTGGGCCGAGTTGTTCATGCTCCCAGTTACCAACACTCCTTGGTCCTTCTTCTCCTCTGTGATCCCAACCAGTAGTCCCTCTTCTGGTTCTTAGCCCTGAAGTGCATCACCTTACACTTCTTTGCATTGAATCCTAGCTGCCACTCCACCAACCATGTCTCTAGTTTGTTTAGGTCTCCCGGCAGTTTTTCCCTTCCATCCTCTTTGTCCACCACCACCGCCAATTTGGTGTAATCTGTGAACAGACTAACCCTGCTCACCACTCCATGTGCTATTTCAGAGATAAAGAGCCCAAATAGCACCAGACCCAGCACTGACCCCTGCAGCACCCTGATTGTCACTGCTCTGGGTGCCGAGAGCTCCCCCAACACCACTACCCTCTTCACCCTCCCGTGTAACCAGTTCTCTATCCATTTAGTCAGTTTATTTCCCACCCCCACTGCCCTCAGCTTCCTCCCCAGTCTCCCATGAGGCACTGTATCAAAGGCCTTACTGAAGTCCAAGTACAGGACATGAACCGCATGGCCCCTGTCCAACTCCTTGTCACCCAGTCATAATACTCTATTAGGTTGGTTTGACAAGACCTCCCTGAGACGAACCCATGTTGCCGGCCATCTTGGAGGCCATTACTCTCTAGGAATGCCACCAGCCTCTCCTTCAGTATCACCTCCATAAGCTTACCCACTATGGACGTGAGACTTACCAGCCGATAATTTCCTGGCTCCACCCTAGGCCCACTCTTGTGTATGGGCACCACATGGGCCACCCTCCAGTCCTGGGGCACACACCCCATTTCCAGAGAGGTGTTGAACAGATCTGCCAGCGGCTCAGCCAACAGCTCCATCTCCCTCAGCACCCTGGGATGGATGCCATCGGGACTTGGTGCCTTGTCCACCCTTACTGCCCTCAGCCCCTCTAGCACCCAACTCCCTGTGATCACTTTATCCGTCACCTCCCCTTTCCCCAGCCCCCCAGCTCATTCTGGTAGTGGATCATCCCTCTCTGAAAATGGAGCAGAAGTACTCACTTAGAATTTCCACTTGATCCTCCCCCTTTTCCACCAAATGCCCTCCCCGCTATATCCTCACAATATGTTCCTTGCGCTTCCTCTTTTCCCTGGCATACCTAAAAAAGTCCTTTTCCCCCTTCCTTTATGCCCTGTGCGGACCTTAATTGCCTGGAGGCCTTAGCTTTTTTCACCCTACTGGCAGCCTCCCTTGACCAACTCCCGAAAGCCTCCTTATCCTCTACCTTCCCTGTTCTTCTGTACTTCCAGTATGCAGCTGTCTTTGCCCTCACCCCTTGCAGCACTTCCTTGTTCAGCCAGCATGGTTTCTTGGCTCTGCTCTTCTTACTCCTGGCCCTGGTGCAGGCTACTGTGGCCTCTGTTAGCCCAGTCTTTACGACTCCCCACTTTTGTTCTGCATTTATCCCCAGCCTTATATCCTGGAGTCTCCCTTGCAGTATTGCTCCCATCCTCCCAAAGTCCACCTTAATAAAGTCCACCACCTTAGTGCCTATGCCTCCTGTCTCCCTGCCCAGCACGACAACAAGCCACTCTGTTTGATGGGTCACTACCTGCTAGTGGGATCTCCACCCTTACCTCCCTTACCACATCCCCATTTGCCAGTACTAGGTCCAGAGTGCTACCAAGCCTTGTAGGCCCACTTACCAATTGCATCAAAAGGTCGTCCTGGAATGCATCAAGGAGCACCTGCTCCCTGGTAATGCTAGTGGCCGGGGTGCTCCAGTTAACCTGTTGTAACCCCCCCTACAAATGGGGGTTGCCAAAAAGTCTTCTTTGAGCTTGCCTAAATGCTCACTGCCAGGCTGGTGTCCTGCGTTTTAGCAGTTTAAATGTGATTACCAGAGCCTGTATAGCCTCTGTGTATTATCTCTTTAAGAGCTGCCTGATTGCAGCCTAAGTAATCTGAGAGAGAGCTCTGTTGAAAGATGAAACTATTTGCTGAAAATCATTTAGAGTGATAATGATAATGATAATGTAGTTTGTCTAACCTGCCTTCTTTATAACGAGGACTGTTTGGTTTGTCTCCACTGTCTTGGTCCTGGATTGCAAATTGGACCAGTCAGTTCTGGTGGGACCTAAAATGCAGCCGGACTACAGGAGCTGTCTGAAGTCAAAATCTGTAGGAATTGTAGTTTTGAACTTTTTGCACCTTTTTTGCAACTGAAGGGGGAGCTCTTGCTTTGACAGCCAAATCAGCCAACCGAATCTTTTGGATCTTGGGGAAGTCCCGGGCTGCTTGCACTTTTCAGTTAGTTCTGAGCTGGGAAGTGAAATGAGAAGAGCTCAAGTGTAGTTTGGGCAGCAGTCCTGAGTGGATTTGCATGGGAAAACTGTGAAAGGGCTGAGTTTTTGGCTTGCATGTCTGCTGCTGCTCCTGAGAGGGAGAGAAGGAATTATTTTGGACTAAATCCAAGTTTGTGTGACTAAAGCAAGCTACTGAAGTGGGCCAGGCTCAACCTGAAGAAGACTGAAGATTTTGCTGAATGCGATTGGCCTGTCAGGAGTTCCAGCTACCCCTAAACTCCCAGTGTGTGCAGAGACTTTGTGATTGTGGCCGGGGAGCGCTTTGCCTGGTACAGTAGTATTTCTGTACATGTAAATGTGCTATGAGCTGCTAGTGGGTTGTGAGTTAGTTCCCCACTGTGTGAACTGTGTTCTGCTTGCTGGAAGCTGTATCCAGCCCAAAACAGACTGCATCCAAATTTGTCTCCATGCGGTCTGGTCCTTGCCAGACTGGCTCAGCCAGACTACCCGCTGCACAGAGAAGCCATCGACGAGAGACCTGCCTGGGGATCAGCCCCCTGCTCCACACTTGAACAGGAACGATGCCTCTGCAACTCGTGTGGGCCTTGCTTCTCCTGGCATTCCAGATCAACCACCTGCAGTCTCGATTTTTGTCCAGCCTGTGTCCAGTATTGGGTATCATGAGTAAATACCAGGGTAGCTCCCTGCAACAACAGCTTAATCTGAGTGTCATCTGATTGTCTTGTTGTTTCATTTCCTTTACGAACTGAGCCCTCTGGCTCCGGATTACAAATATTGTGTACTGTGCATGTTGTGTTTTCCATCACAGGGCCCCAACCAGCTGCAACCCCGGGCAACAGTCCTGGCTAGCCCATCTCTTCTCCACCTGGGTACCCAGAGGTGTGACTGTATGGGGGGACTCAAAGCGCATGCATAATTGCTTGATTATTAGAACCTTTAAGCTAATTATCCTGATTTTGCCCCTTCTTTATTCAAGTCCCCTGAATAAATCAGATCTAACTTTTTTCTGCATGTAATCTGACTGTGGTTCCAGTTTGAGCTCAAAGTACTGTACTGTTGCTATTTGCTGTGCATAACCTTGTTTTACAGGGGGTCCCCAGGGTCGAGCCAGAGGAACCAGCCCTGGTGGTAAGTGCAAACAGTGTGGGTACTTTTGTGGTGTACAAGGGGTATCGTGAAAGTGATTATTGTACAGTGTTTAGGCCACTAGAGAGGAAAGAGGGGGTTACAGTGTCCCGGAGGGCTGAGCCCAGGTTAGCTTGACCACTACCAACCCTGACCTCCGGGTGGAGGCACCCATTTCAGAACTCAGGCCCCTTAACCTGCTACTAGCCAAGCAGGCAGGGGTAGTAGCCCTTGGGATAGCGCCACCTAGGGATTACACTGTGGTAGGTTAAAATCCCCCACTATCACCACAATCCCCCTTCTACAGACCCTCCTTATCTGCTCTGCCAACTCCCATCCAGATCCCCGGATTGGGCTAGTGGTCTGTACACCATTCCCAGCCTCACCTTTCTGCCCTTGGAGTCCAGGAGCTGCACCCAAAGTGCCTCTGTCCTCTCCTCTCCTCTTCTCCCTCATCCCTTATGCATTTAATCCCTTCCCTCACATAGAATGCAAGCCCCCCTCTTCCAACCACCCAGTCCCTCCTGTATATCCTGTATTCCGGGATTGCCAAGTCCCAATCATGGTACTCTGTGGCCCAAGTCTCTGGCACTGCAGCAATGTCTACCTTCCCTCTGAAAGGAGCGCCTGAAGCTCTGCAATTTTGTTCCCCAGGCTTCTTGCGTTGAGAGACCACCTTTCACCCATACCCCTCCTTCTCCTTACTTTTCTCCTCCTTGGCCTGTGTCCCTCCTCCCGGTAGTCCGCACCCTTTCTCCTCCTTATTCTGACTGGGTGGTGGTGCTTTCTGTATTACACTCAGACCACTCTGTCCGCCCCCTCCCAGGATTACTGCACCTCCACCTTTATCTATATCTAGGGGAGGTGAGTTCATTAGACTCCCCTGTCCGGACCTTTCTACCAACCTCAGTCTTTTGACCACCCCCCACTAGTTTAAATCCACCTTAGTAGAGATATACCCCTCTAATCCTGCCTTTAATACTCCCATCCCCTCCCTGCTCAAGTGTAGCCTGTCCACCATGTACAAGTCACTATTCTCCCAGACCCTACCCCAGTTAGTCACTAACCCATAATTTATGCTGTGGCACCAATCCCTCAGCACTCCTCAATCCTACCCTTCCTCCCTGTGCTTGCATATGGTACCAGGAGTACCTCCGAGAATGCCACCAACTCCCCCTTACACTGCCTGCCCAACTCCTCGAACCTCCCCCTCACTACTTCCACAGCCTGCCCCGCCAAGTCGTTTGTACCCACATGCAACAGTAAATAAGGTTTCTTCCTGCCCCTCGCTGCACACTTGAGCAGTGCCTGCCCTGCCCCTCCTGCAGTCAACCAAGGGATAGCTTCAACCCAAATACGGCTGTGCCTTTCCCCCCTTCCTCCCCATCTCACCCTTTTCAGTATAGAATCCCCCAGGACAAGAATGCCCCCTGTCCCTTAGCCCCTTTCCTCTTCTAATGCCGCCCACCCCCAGTATTCGTCTTCCCTGCCCCACCTCGCCAGCTGCACCCTCTGTGACTTCTGTATCTGCACCCCCTACTTCCGCCTCACCCCTTTTCTCTGCCTTATTCCTCCCATCCCCCTTGAACCCCTTCACAGCCTGACTACTTACTACTGGGCTTCCTATGTCAATCCTCTCCTCCTCCCCTGCTGATTTCCTACCCCTCTCCTATCCCCATTGTTGTCGATCCAGAGCCCCCATTCCCTTCGACCCCGATACTGATGCCCCTTCCATCCTTCCCCCTTCCTGTAGCCTTCTCTCCTCCAGTCACCCCCTCCTTCCTTCCTTACTAGCCCCCTTTCTACCCTTTCATCCTCGCTACCTCTTCCCCTACCTATTGCCATTCCTCTCATGCCCCGCTTGTCCTCTCCCCTCAGTATGTTCCTCTCCCTCTCTCTCTCATAGCAGAGGCTAGAATCTGTTCCTAGTTGATACCCTCCTACATCTCTTCCCCCATCGATTCCCTCCTACCTGTTCCCACTGTGCCCCCTGGTCCCACCCTGGTCCCTCCCTACTCGCAGCCATCTGCTCTCTCCCCCTGGTACTCCTTGTGGTCTCTTCCTCCCCATCAGGAGGCCCCCCTTGCATCAGGCACCCCTTCCCTTCTCCTGTCTTTTCTGCTAGTGCCTCTGATACTTGGGTCAGTTTTAGTCCCTAGTTGTTCCTCCCCCGTCCAGTCAGGATGCCTACCATACTCATTTGCCCTGCCACTTAGACTCCTCCCTAACCTCCACAGTTCCTCCCTCAAACTAGTCAGTTGTCTATATGACCATACACCCCCCCATCCTCCAAGCCCAGTACAGGATCATGTCGGACCCACACCCTGTACACTCTACCGCCCTTCCAAGGATGCCCGCCCTATTGACATGCGGCACCTGCCCCATTTTGGCCCCATCTTATGTTACAAGCTCTTACTCTTGGTTTCTGTACCCTACTACAAATGTTAGGCCCCTAGTTACTCAAATTCCTGTTCTCCCCACACTAGTCTGCCTACTGCCCCCTTGCCGACCAGGTTAATTCAGTCTCAAATCTGAGCCGTTAAATAATGTATTACTGTAGCAATCCTAAAGCCTCCTTGTCTGTTTTTCACCCCTCAGCTACCATACTTTTGTCTTCAGCCCTCATACAGTTTCACTTAGCCCAGTTAGAAATCCTATTGCACTCCAAGTATTACTCAGCTCAGTTACAGAAATAAACAGAACAAATAAATATGTATTACTACAGCAGTCCTAACAGTATAGCTAAGTACTTAGCTCGGTTAGAGAAACAAACAGAACAACTAAATCTGTATTATTACAGCAATCCTAAAAGTATCCAATCATTGCTTTGTTTCCACACCAGAGACCCTGCTGTAATAGAAGACCCCACAGAACCCTGGTCGGCAGGGTGGGCAGCTCTAAAGTCCCGACACGGTAACACAGCTCAGTTGAGCTCACTCACTCCCCCTCTCTCACTCACTCATTCTGTTTCCTATGGTGCTGCAGGCTGCCCTTTTATACTGGGCTCCTGCCTGCATTGGCGCCTTTTTCTACCCATAAAGAAATCCGCAGCAGTCCCGACAGAGCTCCGTTGAGCTTGCTCACTGCCCTTCTCTGACTTGCTCGTTCTGTTTCTCCTGGCGCTGCAGGGTGCCCTTTTGTACTGGGCTCCTGCCTGCGTTGGTGCCTTTTTCTGCCCACAAAGAAATCCGCAGCAGTTCTGACAGAGCTCTGTTGAGCTCTCTCACTCCCCCTCTCTCACTCGCTCGTTCTGTTTCTCCTGGTGCTGCAGGCTGCCTATTTGTACTGGGCTCCTGCCTGCGTTGGCGCCTTTTTCTGCCCACAAAGAAGTTCACAGCTGTCTCAACAGAGCTCCGTTGAGCTTGTTAACTCCCCTTCTCTCACTCACTCATTCTGTTTCTTCCGGCGCTGCAGGCTGCCCTTTTGTACTGGGCTCCAGCCTGCATTGGCGCCTTTTCCTGCCCACAAAGAAATCCGCAGCAGTCCCGACAGAGCTCCATTGAGCTTGCTCACGACCCCTTTCTCACTCGCTCGTTCTGTTTCTCCCGGAACTGCAGGCTGCCCTTTGTACTGGGCCCCTGCCTGTGTTGGTGCCTTTTTCTGCCCATAAAGAAATCTGCAGCAGTCCCGACCTAGCTCCATTGAGCTCCCTCACTCTCCCTCCCTTACTCACTCATTCCGTTTCTTCTGGTGCTGCAGGCTGCCCTTTTGCACTGGGCTCCTGCCTGTGTTGGTGCCTTTTTCTGCCCACAAAGAAATCTGCAGCAGTTCTGACAGAGCTCAGTTGAGCTTGCTCACTCCCCCTCTCTCACTTGCTCAATCTTAATCTGTCCCAAACACTGATTTCCCACAGCGACCTCACTATTCTGCACCAGAAGTGCGAAAACACATTTTGGCCAGGATGTGAAAAATGACAGCTGTACTGTTCATAAGGAGGTGTGAAAAAATGCCAGTGTTGAAAATCTGGCATGAAAATATTACAGATTTCTGAGTTACAAGGGATACGTGAAACTGCATAACGCATGCTCAATACAGTCATTTTATGGGTTTTGTCACCAAATTTTCAACATAGGCATTTTAGGACCTCTGCTCATGAACAGTGTCACTGTCATTTTCTTAATTTGTCCCGAAAACTGATTTCCTACAGCGACCGCACTACTCTGCGCCAGAAGTGCAAAAACAAATTTTGGCCAGGATGTGTAAAATGACAGCTGTACTGTTCATAAGGAGGTGTGGATAAATGTCAATGTTGAAAATCTGGAGAGAAAATATTACAAATTCGCGAAGTTATAAGCATGCGTGGAAACTGCACACTGCATGCTCGTAAAACAGTCATTTTTGGATTTTTTCCACCAAATTTGCTACATAAGCTTTTTGAGAGCCCACCTCATGAACAGTGGCACTATCGTTTCGTTAATCAATCACGAAAGGTGATTCCACGTAGTGACTGCAAAATCAACTTTCGGACCACATAATGTCATGATAGTGGCTGAATTCATAAGGAGGGGTCCCAATAACCCCATGTTGAAAATTTGGTGCCAAAATTCCCAAAAATGCCTGACATATGCAACAAAGTTGGAAAAACCATATTTATGCCATTATACAGCTTACCGGCATTTCTTCAGTTTGTGATCGGCTTTGAAGAGTGCAGACGTGTTCCGGTCCAACGAAGATTGTCACGCTGGGCCCGGAGGTAAGTGGGGTGAGGGGTGGGGAGGCAGGTGCAGAGGGTGGGCACGGGTTGGGAGAGGCCACCAAACTCACTGAGGAACCGTTTTCTGTTTTACAGGTTTTAAACAAAACAAAAAATGAAAAACATCGCAGGATGTGTTATTTTTTTACAGGGGCATTTGGCATGCTCGGGTGGGTTCCCAGCGGCTACCTGAGTGTTTTGGGGGCTGTAGCCGATGGGATTGGGAACCCCTCGGCACACAACAAATCGGGGGGGCATTATGTCGATGGAGAGTGGGCTCCCGTCAGCAAATTGAACTGGGAAGGGGGGACTGAAGCTGATGGGGATTGGGCCCCCATCAGCAAAGAAAGACTGTTGAGGGGTGCATGATGCCGAGGGGGATTGGGCACCCCCTCAGCACACAACAAATGGGGAGAGGGTCCCAGTATGCTGACAGGGAGTGGGCTCCCCGTTGGCAAATGAACTGGATCGGGGGGCATGCGGACGACAAGGTACCGCCCTGCAATGAGGGGTAACTCCCTCATTGCAGCTAGTCGGCTGATGGTGCAATGATGAGGCAGCCCCTAATTGCAGCAGTGAAAACATTTCAAGGTGGTGGCACGCTGGCTGAACTAGTGTCAGCAGCAACATTCCACTGCATTGGGGAAAGTGGGCCAAGCCTCAAAAGGCACTGGGGCCACTGGCCTCCACAGTGCCGCACCTCCAAAACCCCACTTCTCTCCAAAGCTGTGCTGAAATGTTTCTTGCGCATACGCGCAAGCAAACATAAAAAGCATGGGACAGGCATAGGGGAACCCTAGCATTAGGAATGAGAAGGTAAAGCTGGAGATCAAGTAGGGTCTCTGGCTTTTGCAGCAGGTAAGGAAAATGGGAAGACTGGATGGGCCTAGTGGTCCTTATCTGCCATCAATTTCTATGTTTCTATGGGTGCACACTTAGGAAGGGGTTGACAGAATGCAGATGGATCCAGGGAAACTAGAGGAGGGGTTTAGGGTGTGGAAACTAGGTTTCAATGCCAAAAGTAGCAAAGTCATGCACCTGGGGTGGGGGAACCCAGGAGCTGTGTATAAGATGGGAGGAGGTACTTACAGTCACCAGGCAAGAAAGGGATCTTGGGGTAATCATATCTGATGATCTCAAGGTGGCTGAGCAGTGTGACAAGGTAATAGGCAAGGCTAGTGGGATGCTGGGGTGCATAGGGAGGGAGATTTCTAGCAGCAGATGGGAGGTTGTGTTGCCACTGTATCACTCACTATTGAGACCCCACCTCAAGTACTGTATCCAGTTCTGGAGGCTGCACCTCCACAAGGATATTCACAGGGCAGAAACGGTTCAGAGGAGGGCTACCAAAATGGTATGGAGTTGCACTAAATCATACAAGGAGAGGCTGCAGAATCTCACCATGCACTCCCTGGAGGAGAGGAGAGTGAGAGGGGACAGGATTGAGATATGTACTTCACATGAGGAGAGGCTGCAGGATCTCAACATGAACTCCATGGGGGAGAGGAGAGTAAGAGGGGACATGATAGAGATATGTACCTCACATGAGGAGAGGTTGCAGGATCTCAACATGTACACCCTGGGGGAGAGGAGAGTGAGAGGGAACATGATTGAGATATGTACCTCACATGAGGAGAGGCTGCAGGATCTCAACATGTACTCCTGGGGAGAGGAGAGTGAGAGGGGACATGATTGAGATATGTACCTAACATGAGGAGAGGCTGCAGGAGCTCAACATGTACTCCCTCGGGGAGAGCAGAGTGAGAGGGAACATGATTGAGATATGTACCTCACATGAGGAGAGGGTGCAGGATCTCAACTCTTACTCCCTGGAGGAGAGGAGAGTGAGAAGGGACATGATTGAGACCTATATGCACCAATCTCTTTCAGAGGAGGAAGAGCACCAGAACACGAGGGCATAAAATGAAGCTGGGGGGAGTTTAAGAGGAATGTAAGGAAATACTTCTTCATAGAAAGGGTAGTGGATGCCTGGAACAGCCTGCCAAAAAAGATGGTGGGGGGCGAAGACAGTGGGGAACTTCAAGCATGTGTGGGGTAGGTACATGGACATAATAAGAATAGGGCTGGCCTGGTGGTGCTGAGGGTTGGTTGAGGTGCAGGAGGCCACACCTCATGCCACACCAGTGACCTGGATTCAGGAACGGACTCAGGTTGCTTAGGCATTGGTAGGGGGAGGAAAGATTGAGCATCCATAGACAGTTCACCTTCCGCAGGGAGGGGGGCAGTGTTGCGTGCTGTAGACTGACACCCAGTGATGGCACGTCACCCAGAAGAGGAGAGGGCACTGTCCGGGGCATATGGCTGCATCCGCGGAGGTGGGGGCAGCTGCCTTGCCCATTGCATGGTTCGGGTGCCCAGGGGGAAAAAAGCAGGAAAAAGGCTGGAAGCCGACGGGGTCCATGATGATCCGACACATTTGGTTTGGAGAATGAGTCCCTCCAAGGGAGGGCTGGAGCTACCCATTGGCTCTGCGGAGCAGCACTTAAAAGTATAAATAAAAAAAAAAGGAAAAAGAAGACGAGGAAAGGAAGGTGTGAAGGACACCAGTGATCAAATAGGGTCTGGGTGTCGAACTAGGCAGGAAAGAAGTAGGGCAGACTAGATGGGCCTGCTGATCCTTTTCTGTCAAGAAATTATGTTTCTTTCTTTCTATGTTTGTCAGCTGTTAGTTTGTGGGACCAAAGTAACCCAGTCCAATTACAGGTTGCTCATAAAGAGCCATTTTATGTGAGCAAGACACTTTTTTGTGCATACGAACTGGCCTTCTATCTTTTGAAGATCAGGCCTTAGGAGGCTAAACTATAAACAAAAGGAGAAGAAGGATAAGCCAGTATGGAAAACAGATATGACAGAGATTTCAGAAATGTTGGGGTGAGTGAAGAAAGTGAAGATTGTGACTAAGACACAATAAGCAGAAGAGGAGTGGAGTGGCCCTTTACTAATTGAAGATATTGAAATAAGTGAGCTGCTTGAGCAGAGAAAATGGCATCAAGTCAAAACCACTGCAGGCTCAGGTCAATGAGAGTAACAGGAAGAAGCTGATGTTGTAGGTCTGATACAGACCTCCTGACCAAAGCACTGAAAGTTACAGGGAACTGTGAGAGGAAAAATTGGAGCAGGAGGGGGGTCTTGTTCTAACAGGGTCTGGATCTGACTTGGAAATACAGGCAAGACCAGTTTAAGTACAGACTTTGACATCCTAGACACCTTGAGCAACAATGTCATGGAGTAACTGAGTGAGAGAATGAGGAAGGATGTTATTCTAGATCTGGTAATGAGTTAATGGGAACAGAGATTCTGTGAGGCAGAGGTCAAGGAAACCCTGTGCAATACTTAAATAACAACTGTGTGATTTAAGTAGTAAGACATGATAGGGTGTGGATCATTGTGGGATTTACCATGCCTTGTCTTGGCTGCTTGTAACTTGTTTTAAGATAAGCCTTCTGCTATTATTGTATTGGGTTTGCACCATAGAAAATGTGGGATTGTAATATATCTCATGGCACCATTTTTTTAAATCTGTGATATTTTTGTTTCCCTTCATACACCCCGGTGCCTGATTCCCCCAGGAGCCCCATGGCACACCCGACTCTGCACACCTCATGGACCCACACTTGCCTGCCTCAGTCTAGCCTTACAGTGCCCCCCAAATGGAGTTGGGGTAGGAGGAGATGTACATCAGACAGCATCTGTTAATCTGCTGGTGGGGCAGTGGAGTTGCAAAGCCCAGATATATGGGGGTCCAAAGTCTTCAGGTTTTGGCGCCATTTCCTCACTGTTTTCTTGGTCCCCCCCATGATGCTGGCTGCCTTGATGTCATGTGTGAGTATGCATGCATGCCGAGAACACAGCTGCATGGCATCAGCCAACATTTCTCCACCCCAAAGTCACTCCAATTGGTCCCACCACCTGGGGTCAGCAGTGTTGCACAGTCTCCCTCTGCTGGGAGGCTCCATTCCCCTCCCACTGACTGGCCCATGGCGACCCAGGCTTGCTCCCAAACCCGAGTCAATGATGTCACAAGCAATAGCTCTGTCACTGTGCTGACAGGCCAGCTATCTCTATGGCACTATTAACTGCTGTACTGTATTTCTTGTTGTTTCTCTAGAGGTGTGGTAATTTCATTATCCTCACTGGGTGTTTTCTTATGTTCTTTCTCATTCTGCTGTGGGCACAGGATTTATAAACTTTTTTTTCAGTTAATATCTCATTACTGTAGGCGTCTTCTCTATCCCAAGTTAGAATTTGTCTTTTGCAAAGAAATTCGTGAGAGCACTGACAGTCAATTGAAAGATCTGACTGGCTGGAGTTTGAGCTGGTGGGAACATTCTTCTTGGGTCCAATATGCCTGGAGTAGTGATGCTCGGATAGTGCTATTGTGGATCTGCCTAACCTCCATCAGAGACTGCTGATATTCACCTCTGAATCAAACCGTGATCGGCTTTCTGATACATAGTCAGATAGCTGTGCAACCGAGGTCAGATCCAGGTATCCAAGGTTGGATCCAGGGAACCATCAGAAATAACCTCATAGAAACATAGAATTTGATGGCAGATAAGGACCGCTTGGCCCACCCAGTCTGCCCATTGGTACAGTTAGATCCTGTGATCGGATACTGTGACAGAGAAATCCTGCCACTCTTGAGGACCGACCATTTCTTAAATCTGTTGCAACAGTTCTTCTATTTCTTAGCCTAATCTATCCTTTACAATTTCTAGTCCATAAGGTCAGCCACCTATGGGTGCCCCCTCCCCTTTCTTGACTATGCTATAGTGTCTTCTTTAATTTTTTCTTTTCCTTCTCAGGTCCTCGTACAGGGAAGTTATTGTGGTGACCTTCGAGCTGATGTAAAACAACAGGCTATGCTCCTCGTTGTTGGATTTAGTATGCAATAGCACTATGTCATAAAATACCTTGATGTATATGCGTTATGTGCATGCAACCTGTAAATGTTGAAAACACCACGGCACTAGGTGTTTTTGGTAAAGGTAAAAAGCTACTAGGTGACTGTATTATAGAATTAAGTTACCTGGGTAGAGATATCAGAAACTCCTTGTTGTGTTGTTAAAATGGATGTAAATTGCAGATTGTTTGAGAGGCCCTTTGACACCATGCATTCCAGCTTTAAGCCAAACCAACCTAAAATGTCATGGTGATTTGCATATATGTCCCATGATGCTTTGCATTATGGGATATGTGATTTTGTATTTCTTTGAAACTTGGCTTTATTGCCAGTGCTCTTTGGGATAACCCTTGCTTCAGTGCTTCTGCACTGAGGTTCTTTGTCTTTAGCTTGTTTTGGGGTTTTTCATTTTTTAAGCTCCCCATCACCCAAACACACAAGACCAATATAGCGAATGAATTAATTTCCACTGAAGAGACAGATCAGCAGATCAAGTGGGTCAGTAGGGGCTGACTAAGTGCAGAGGAAGGACATGCATAGTCTGTTGCTGCAAACTGATGTATTGAAGAAGGGATGTGCCATTGCTTATGGTTATTCCCTGTGTTTTAAATAAACATCACACAGAGATTGTGTTGAACCTAAAGTTCTGTGTCTGGTCCATCTGTTATCCCACAACTCCTCCACAGACTTGGTGTTAGCAGTGGGATAACTTGCTGGAAACATCTGGACTGGACATGGAGGATGTTTTCCTACGGATATCACCCAGATATCCCAGGTGGACCAATGCACTAGGAGTTGCCAGAGGAGAACTCGGAGAAGAAAATCCATGGAGTTCTGACCAGAACCATGGCTGACAGACAAACTGGGAGAGGAGCTGCTGTCTGGACTGGACCTGGGAGTTCAGAGGAAGGCCAAGCCTGAAGATAATGAAGAGATGCAAGAGGACAAGGAAGAATTGAGGGAACTGCCTCCTCTTGAAGATGCTCCACCTGAAGACGTAGGGGAGCTGCTGAAATGGCTCTGCATAAAACAGGTGCAGATGGAGATCGATAGAGACATTGAGTGGAAAAGGCAAATGCCAAATGGGTGGATACCAAGAGGGTCTTGCATGCCACTGATGCAGGACAAACTGAAAGAATCAGTAGCCCGAAAGACATTAAACTGTCCAAACTATCGGACAGTGATGACATTGAAGCCTACCTCACAACATTTGAGAGGATCGCTCGAACAAGTGCATGGCCAAGGAAACAGTGGGTTGTTTGACTGGCACCACACCTGACAGGCAGTGCCCAATTGGTTTATAGCCACATGGACTCCTGAGAGGCAGAGGACTATGACCTTGTGAAGCAGGAGATCCTCAGGTGCTATGACATAAGCACAAAAGCCTATTGCCAGAGGTTTAGGTTTCTTAAAATGCAGTCACTGAATACTCTCCAAGAGACTTATGCACATCTCAAGCAACTCTGCTACAAATGGTTGCAGTCAGATAACAACAGCAAGGACCAACTTCTGGAGGCAGTAATTATTGAACAGTTTATTAATGTTTTACCCCAGGATGTACAATTTTGGGTTCAGGAGCATAAGCCTGATTCTGCTGATAAAACCATCACATTCACAAAAGACTTCCTGGCAGCCTGACGATCCAGACCCAGAGGGTACCAAGGGACATCAGTAGCTGCAACCATCAGCAATCCGGTAAGGAACCCTTTTACTTATAAACTGTCTATTCCAGCCCCGGTGAAACAAGACTGGAGAGGGGGGGTGAATTCCTGTAGCAGAGATTGTATGTCATGGGTGCCAAAAGAAGGGACATTATGTAAGAAACTGTCCTAATAGAAAGAAAGAGACAGCTCACCTAGCCTTAGTGAACTGGGGTCACTTTATGGCAACTGTGCAGATTGGATCACAGCAGATGATAGGACTAATTGATTCAGGGAGCCCCCAGGCTCTTGTGCAAGCAGATCTGGTGACTGGGACTAATAAAGGGCCGGATACAACAGTCATCTGTGTGCATGGTGATACCCAATGCTATCTTACAGCCATCATACAAATGACTGTTCAAGAAAAGACACGAGGTAGAAGTGGGGTTGTTACCTCCTATTTGTGCCAGTTGTTATCAGGCATGACCACCCAGACTTTACTTCATTTATACATTGTCATGCCGCCCAGGACTATGCTGTAGTTGCTGTAGCCACCAGAGCTCAAGTGAAGCAGGGACATTTACCATCTGTGTTCTCATTTGACGATGATGTTTTGAGGATCTTGTCAAGGCCCGTAAAACTAAGGTGGAGAAGAGGAAGCTAAAGAAGGACTGGATTGATACTCATGTTGGTGTACAGCCAGACCTGGGACACACTTTTAAATGTGATATGCAGCATGAGCAAAAAGCAGACTCTTTATTTAGCCCTTTTTTGTTTCATAGGTGAGGAAGGGAGTGGAAAAAGGTGCCCCTCAGATTGTTGTAAAACAGGGAATACTGTAGAGAATGCACTAACCCCAGAACTGGAGAGGTAGTAGACCAATTAATGGTTCCAGAAAAGTTCTGCTCCCAAATCGTGTATCTGCTGCATGACATCCCTTTAGCAGGCCATGCAGGCAGAGGTAGTACCCTGAATAGGATATTATCCAGGTTTTATTGGCCCTCTATCCATGAGAACATAGCTGAGTAAAGCATGTGCTAAGAGTCAGGAAGTAGCTCAGGCAGGAAAAAGGGATAGAGTACCACTATAACCCATCCCCATTGTGATTAACTCCTTTGACAGGATAGCTATGGATGTAGTGGTCCCCCTGGAAAACAGCTCCAAGGGAAAGTGATTTGTGCTTGTCATGTGATTACGCTATCTGCTACCCAGAAGCTATCCCCATGTGAACTGTCACCACCCCGAGGATAGCAGAGGAGCTAGCAAAGATATTTAGTCGCATCAGAATCCCCCAGGAAATACTGATCAAGGGAGTAATATTAATGCACACCTGTTAAAAGAATTGTACCGTTTGCTGGGCATGGTAGCAGTGCATACTTCCCCATATCACCTGCAGACTGATGGCCTCATAGAGAGGTTTAATCAGACATTAAAGAGAATGTTGAGGAAGTATGTAAAAGAAGAGGAAAGAGATTGGGATAGGTACCTCCCCTATTTACTCTTCACTTACAGAGAAATCCCTCAAGCATCCACTGGTTTCTCTCATTTCTCATTACTGTATGGGAGGAACCCAAGGGGGCCACTGGATGTGGTTAAAGAACACTGGGAAGAAGGGAAGGAGGTGGGACATCTTAATGTCATAAAGTGCATGACTCAGTTACACAAATGCCTAGTGAGGTATATCAACTTGGCACACCAGAGCTTATAACAGAAGCAAGATTTGTAGAAAGAAAGATATGACCAGGGTTTGAAGACTAAAACATTTCAAGTCAGGGGACAAAGTGTAGTTACTTCTTTCCTCCACAGAAAACAAACTACTCATGAAATGGCAAGGCCCCTTCACCATTTTGAGGCAAACAGGAGCAGTGAATTATGAGCTTAGCATGCCAGGAAAGAGACTCTCCCAGAACATTGATCATGTGAACCTCCTTAGGAAATGGCGTGAGAAGCCTAATCGCTCCCTTTATATTCATCCTGAAGTTAGGGAGTCAGAGCTGGAGGTTGCCTATAAAAAGCTAGAGCAGTCAAGACAGTTGGGGGAGATCCAGATAAACCCTGAATTGGAGCCTCAGCAACAGAAGGAGTTGCAGGGGGTATTACAAGAATTTAAGCCCATATTCACAAACATTCTGGGGAGGGCCAAAGGAACTGTGCACACCATAACTGCCATGCAAGACAAGCCCATGCACCAAAAGCCCTACAGATTGCCCATGAAGGTGAGGGATGAGGTGATTCAGGAAGTCAAACAAATGGAGCAGTTGGGCATACTTGTGCCCTCAAAGACTGCATGGTCTTCACCCATGGTCATAGTGGACAAGAGAGTGTGGAATACATCTATCAATAGATTTTAGAAAGCTTAACAACATGTCACTATTCGATGGCTATCCAATGCCCCGAATAGATGACATCATTGACAGGCTAGGCAATGCACAGTATATCTACACCCTTGACTAAGGGATACTGGCAAATCCCCTTATCACCTGGATCACAAGATAAAACTGCATTTAGCATCCCAGTCAGTTTATACCAGTTTGTCACAATGCCATTCTGACTACATGGGCCCTAGCCACTTTTCAGCATTTTATGGACCACATACTAATACCACACACTGAGTACTGTGTGGCTTACTTGGATGATGCGGTCATATTCAGCCCTGATGGGGAATCCCATGTTTGACACTTGTCCCAGGTATTGCAAGCAATAAAGGAGTCAGGAGTGACCATTAACCCTGCTAAGTGTGCCCTAGCAAAGACCGAGACAAGATACCTAGGGTTCATTTAGGCAATGGACAAGTGAAGCCCAAGGTAGAGAAGGTTACGGCAGTAGCAAACAGCCGAATACCTACCACAAAAAAAGCACATGAGATCGTTCCTAGGCTTGGCTGGTTATTACCAGATAGTTATTCCTAATTTCTCAGCCATTGCTAGTCCTTTGACTGATCTCACTAAACAGAGGTGTCTGAATAAGGTTCAGTGGACCACAATTTGTGAAGAAGCTTTTAGGAATATCAAGATCATTCTAAGTGCAGCTCCTGTATTGAAAAGCCCTGACTTCAACCAAGTGTTTGAGGTTCAAACTGATGCATCAGAGGATGGTATTGGGGCAGTCTTATCTCAGAAAATAGATGGAGAAGAACATCCAATCATGTATATCAGCAGGAAGCTACTTGAGAGGGAGAGAAGATATGCTGCCATAGAGAAAGTATGCTTAGCTCTGAAGTGGGCTATTGGCCTCTGAAATATTACTTGTGGGGGGGCTGAATTTAAGGTTGCAACTAATCATAACCCACTTTGCTGGTTGCACCAAATCAGAGAGAAAAATCCCTGTGTAATGTGGTGGTACTTAGCTCTTCAGTCCTATTGATTTACTGTGTCCCACAGGGCAGAGACAAAACATGTAAATGTTAATTTCATGTCTAGATATGGTGCAGGAATTGATGTCAATGAAATATGAAGAGCTTTCCCTAAAAGGAGATAGTGCAGGGAAGGTACCATCAGTCTCTGTTGAGAAATGTGTTAATGCCTCAGGAACCCTGAGACAGAGCTTCTGAAGATGGATGGGTGGAAGCTCCATCCCTTCCTGGGACAAGAAGGTGTTAAGCAGTCTGAAATAACTGCTTCCTTCTTGAGGTGGGGGATATGTGACAGGGAAATCCTGCCACTCCTGAGGACTGACCTTTTCTTAAATCCTTTGCAGCAGTTCTTCTATTTCTTAGCCTAATCTATTCTTTACAATTTCTAGTCCATAAGGTTGGCCGCCTATGGGCGCCCCTCCCCTTTTTATGTTGGCTTGCGCTTGAACAGCCAACATATTGTGGTAGTAGCAGATTTGAGGCATGGTCACTGTTGGGCGAATGCAGGGCGTGCATCAGAAGGTGTGTCCCTCATTCCCCAATCAGACAGCAAGAGGCACTGACCTCATGCATGCCTAATGTGGCCATCACAACAAAGGAAAAGTCCGCTGCAATGAGAGCGAAGCTGTCATGCAGCGTGACCATTACACGACTCCCTCGGTGCAGACAACATGGCGGCAGTGACTGCCGCCGCTGCTGCCTGTCACAATGCCAATGGTGGAGCCCACTCCCCATCGGCATAATGTTCCCCCCTTTGTTGACTGCCGAGGGGGGATGCCCTATCCCCCTTGGCATCATGCACTCTCCCCCCCATTTGTTATGTGCCGATGGGGGTGCCCAATCCCCTGTCAGCTAAAGCACCACCCCACCCACAAACACTGATGTGGCATGCTGGAAGCCCATCCCAGCATGCCAAATCCCACCTGAAAAATGGAAACCGTCCCATGACGTCTTTTTTTTTTTAAAAAACCCTGTAAACCAAAACGGTCCTCGGTGGTCTCCCTACCCCCGCAACCCGCATCCACCTACTGCGCACCCTGCCTCCCCACCCCCACCCCATACTTACCTATGGAGTCCGGCGGACGATCTTCGGTGGACCGGGAACATGTCTGCACTCTTCAAAGCTGACCGCAAACTGAGGAAATGCAGGTAAGCTGTATAATGGAATGAATAGGGTTTTTTCAACTTTGATGCATATCTCGGGCATTTTTCGGAATTTTGGCACCACATTTTCAACATGGGGTTTTTGGGACCCTTGTCATGGATTCTGTCACTGTCATGGCTTTATTCGGCCCCAAAAGGTGATTTGACGGTCACTGCATGGTATCACCTTTTGGGACCAATTAAAGAAATTACAGTGCTAGTTTTCATGAGGTGGACTCTCAAAAAGCCTATGTTGCAAATTTGGTGGAAAAATCCAAAAATGACTGTTTTACGAGTGTGTGTTGCGCAGTTGCTATGCACGCTTGTAACTTCATGAATTTGCAATATTTTCATGCCAGATTTTTAACATTGGCATTTTTACACACCTCCTTGTGAACAGTGTAGCTGTCATTTTTCCCATTCTGGACAAAATGTGTTTTCGCACTTCTGGCACAGAATAGTGCGGTCGCTGTGGGAAATCAGTGTTCAGGACAGATTATGAAAATGACAGTGACACTGTTCATGAGCAGAGGTCCTAAAATGCCTATGTTGAAAATTTTGTGACGATACTCCATAAAATGACTGGGTTACGAGCGTGCGTTGTGCAGTTTACACGCACGCTTGTAAGTTCGTCAATTTATAATATTTTCACTCCAGATTTTCAACATTGCCATTGTTCTGCACCTCCTTATGAACAGTACAGCTGTCACTTTTCACATCCTAGCCAAAATGTATTTTCGCAGTTCCGGCTCAGAATAGCGTGGTCACTGTGGGAAATCCATGTTCAAGACACATTATGAAAATGACAGTGACACTGTTCATTGGCAGAAGTCCTAAAATGCCTATGTTGAAAATTTGGTGATGAAAGTCCATAAAGTGAGTGTTTTCTGAGTGTGTGTTGCGCAGTTTGCATGCACGCTCATAAACACCCCAATGCCTGTCACTCTCTACAGGGTGAGGGTAGGGTTGGCGTCACTTCAACGCTTCACTGTCATTCCTATTATGCATATCTACCTCTGCCACTGCCAAAGCCAATGCCAGCGAGACAACATTCGGCATTGACAAATGCTTGTTTGACTATGCTATAGTATCCTTTTAAATTTTTCCTTTTCCCTCTCAGGTCCTCGTACAGGGAAAATATTGTGGTATCCTCTGAGTTGATTTAAAACAACAGGCTGTGTTCCTCATTGTTGGATTTAGTATGCAACAGCACTATGTCATAAAATACCTTGATATATATGCCTTACATGCATGAAACCTGTAAATGTTGAAAATTCCGTGGCACTAGGTGTTTTTGATAAAGGTAAAAAGTTATTAGGTGACTGTATTATATGTAATCCCTAGGCGGCACTATCTCTAGAGTTATTACCCATGCTTGTATTCCTCCTAACAGGTTAAAGGGCCTGGTTTCAATATTTTGGTGCCTCCACCCAGAGTAATACAAGTGGGGGTATCTACCTACTCTGGTATAGCCCTCTGGGAAGCTATAACCACTCACAGACCCACATAGTAACCAAATACCTTGTAGAAGGAGATAACCCTTTGCAGTAGTTGCCACACCATTAGCAATGAGCATTAATGATATGCACACACCCCTTGCACTTACCACCGGGAACTGGTCTTCAGCAACTCCCCTGGAACCCCCTGTAAAGGTAATGTTAGCAAGACAAGCATACACTTTCAATACTGTACACCAGTTAAGAATATGCTTATAAGCCAGTTTAAACGTGAAACAGCAAATCAGGTTTATTAAAAGGAACGTGAACAAAGATGGGGCGTGAATCTAGAAGAATGATTGCTTTACTGATTTGATTCAGGTTACTATGTATGCATACACTTAGTCCCACCATAAACAGTCTGACAACACTGGGTACCCAGATGTTATGCTGGCTGGCCAGAATCAGTGCCCAGGGTTGGCTGGCATTGCAGCTGTTGTTGGAGCCCTTAATGGAGAGAAAAGGCAGTTAACATGCACAGACAAGACTTTGGTTATTTGTAATCCTGGCTGGTTGGCCCAGTCCTTTGTAACCCTGTAAAACACTAAAGCAATCAGATGGTACCACAAAATAATTACAAGAATTGTTGCAGGGAGCTACCATGAGTTTACTCGTGACACCAGTTGGTTGGAATTGGCCTGGTGATATGAAAACCCTCTGCAGATCACCGAAGAGCATGGGGAAGCTGGGCCAACATGACACACCTCTGCTTCACGGACTTTCCCTCCAGGTGGTCGCAACCTGCAATTCCTTGCTACACAGGACCTGGATCCCCATTCTGGTCTCTCACTGAGAAAACAGTCTCTGGTGCAGGAATAATTGGCTTGGGCCAAGGTTGGCATAGGCCCAAGGCAAAATAAACACTTCTGACAAAGTTCAGGTTGTTTGCTGGTGAAGGCCTCCAGCTGGCAAAATAGTCTGGTCACACAGAAACAGGCCTCGACCCACAATAAACATTCAGCACATTTAACAGAAACAGCATTAACTTTTCTATATCTCAGTTTGGTTTCAGGCCAGTTGCTATTGCAGTTGATTCACTGAGCAAACCTCTTAATTCACCAAAACAGTCTCTCACCACAGTTCTTGGGCCAGATACTTCACAGGAGCTTCTTTTCAGTCCAGTATTCAAGCTGCACTCCTCAAAGTCTCAGAGCTTTCTCTCGCAATTTAAAGTTACTTCTCGGATCAGTCCAATTACTGCAATAAGGCAGTCCAATGCTGCAGAACCATAACGGGAACACAAGTCAGTCCTTTCCCCGCCAATTCTCCTAGGCGCCTTCCTTGGAGCAGCCTCTCGATACCTCAAGCTGCTCACTCTCAAACTCTAACAGCTACTAAACTACTTTCCTTTCAGTTCATGAACTAGTCTGTTTTTCTAGCAATCCAGTTAGCTAGGGAAGCTGTCATTCACAGTTCCAGTGCTCCCATTAGTTCAGGTGCCAGCCTATGAAACTACAAGAACTACAGTTTTCCTTCCCACAAGACACTTGAACTAAGGACCCCTCAAGGTCCCCTTTGTCCCGTTGGTCCAAATTCTGAAAGTCCAGGACCAAACATGGTGGCTCCCATTTGGACAAACACACTGCAAGAAGGCAGGTTAAAACAAACACTTTAATTTAAATATAACAGCAAGTTAGAAGTAAATATTTACAGTACTAGTTAAAGCTCCCTCTACTTTACTATTGGCGGCAGGGTGGAGCAAATTAAAGCAGCATCTGGCCGGTTGCGAGCTTTGAAATACTCAGACCCAGCCCAGACCATTTACTATACATACACTGGCTAATGACTTAAAGGGACAGGCGCGAAGGCACATCATGGCACTCTCATGCAAATCAACAGGATAAAGGAAATAACCATGGATTCACTATCTATGCAGGACATCTGCCTGGCAATGGGCATAGATGGAGCCCAGGAAGACACTTAAGGTAAGCCCCCAAATTGGTGGGGGGTTACACTCATTCCTGCCTAGGAAAACTTGGTGTCCGTGTCATGTCTATACACCATAAACACTTTTAATTAGTGGAATATTACTTTCCACTATGTACAGGCTGCAACCATAAATTACTGTATACATTACTGAGCAGTTTCATCACTAGTATTCAAAATAATAATAAGCATGCTTCATTCATAACTATTATTTTCCATACACAATGGTATTACTTGGACATTTTACATTTTCATTGCAAACACTATTGTTTTTCATTTTGCACACTCTACTTTTCATTTGCATACTATCTCAGGTAGTTATACACATCACTCTTGTCTGTACCACTCTTTGCACACTAACCAACATGGCTGATAATCTGACCTTGTCAGCTAACTTTGGACTTTTTGTAGAATACCCTCTGGAATACTGACTGGAGTTTTTTTTTTTTTTCCCCACTAACTTAGAGGCTGCAGTGTAACCTATTTTAGGAAGGGAATTAGCTGTAATATACACCCCTTTACAGACCACGATCATAGGAAGGTCTACAGGCTTTCCTGGAGAATCATACGTGAGGTGTACTACAGGTTTGACAGTTCTTTCAGATCTTCAAGGCAATAGAGGCACAGGCTCAGTCCTTTCAACATCAGCATTTGGATTCATGACTTCCAGCTTGTTGTCCAGCAACAAAGCAGCTTTTGCAGGACGGGGCACCTCTGCACTCTCTGTTTGTTCAGAATTAGAAGTAGCACTTGTGTCCATAGTAGTACTTGAATTTGCTGGTTCTGTAGACTTTGGTTCATCATTAAGGGGTATCTCAAAACAATTTGACTCATCTAGTACATTGCTAGCATTTTCAGAATTAGCATTATTGTTCAACAGGAGGTCAGGTTCAGTAAGTCCAGGTCCCTCAGCTTCAAATGAAATTCACTATTCTTTATCAGTGGAAGTAACAAAAATTACATGATTTGGCATGCCTTTCTGAAATTAGTCTGCTAACCACTCTGTTTAAATTCTCTTTGGAGTGGCATCCTTTCTTTACATGTCCATCCTTCCCACAATGGTAGCAGATCACAATGATTTCAGAACATCTATATAGTTAGGAGGCACCATGAGCCGGCTTAGGCTCATATTGGTGGGTAGCTGAAAATTGCACTGGGACGAGAGCAGAGGGCCTGGTCTGGGTTTCTACTTTTCCCTACCGACCGGAGGGTGACACCAGGTGCTTTAAGAGTCTTTGCAGCACATCACACAATTTAACTAACTGGGTCTCCACCCTGTTCGACAGAACATTCATTGATGGGGAGGCACTAACCCCCTCTAGCCCCGTCATCTGCACATTTTCTTCTGGACACTGGGACATTGGATCCTTGTCGGGGACAGCCTCCTCGCTAGAGATGGAAAAAGCAGGGGTCACACCAAACCCAACAATTAATCCACTCCTGTCATTGTTCAGCTCTTGCACTGTCTGCATTAAGGAAATGTGGGGGGGGGCGCATTCACATGATCTTGCATCCACAACTGAAGTATTAAAAACTGGAATCCTCAACAGAGGTTAGGATTTGATCCATCCTAACTCGGTTTAGTTCATGGACAGCCACACCACCTTTTTTTAAATACCCTTAACCAGGCCTTTTCCAACCTCATTAAATAAGCGGAAAACAGTTTCCCTTTCTGCTGCCGAGTAAACTTGAATTCCCACATTAATGGTCTATGTCCTCGGGGGAATCAAAGTAGAGACCAATGCATCTAGATATTGCTGTGGGAATGCACTGGGCTCAGTGGACCTAAATATTTGAATTATGTCCATGGCAGGTCCCCTGAGATTTGCCATAATTTCTTTTCTTTTCTGAGCATCTGTACCTGGCCAGTCCATCACCAATATGGGGGCATATTCTTTCCAGGTTTCCCACTCGTCCTCCCCACAAGGTGGCAGGGTAATGCCTGTGAACACTTGATCCATATCTCCAGTACACTTTTCAACAGTCCTGGTGGCAGACCTTTTGGTTTTGGTGCCAAATTAACAATTAACTGCAATTTTGTATTTTGGACACTAGAGGGTGTGAATCCCAGCAGTGCCTCCGACGAAGCAACCCCTAGGTGGCATTATCTCTAGGGTTAATACCCCTACCTGTATTCCTCCTAACAGGTTGAGGGACCTGGGTTCAATATTGTGGTGCCTCCACCCAGAGTAATACAAGTGGGGGTACCTACCTACTCTGGTATAGCCCTGTGGGAAGCTACAGCCACCCACAGACCCACATAGTGACCAAATACCTTGTAGAAGGAGATAATCCTTTGCAGTAGTTGCCACACCATTAGCAATGAGCATTAATGATATGCACACACCCCTTGCACTTACCACTGGGAACTGGTCTTCAGCAACTCCCCTGGAACCCCCTGTAAAGGCAATGTTAGCAAGGCAAGCATGCACTTTCAATACTGTACACCAACTAAGAATATGCTCATAAGCCAGTGTAAATGTGAAACAGCAAATCAGGTTTATTAAGGGAACGTGAACAAAGATGGGGGTGTGAATCTAGAAGAATGATTGCTTTACTGATTTGATTAAGGTTACCATGCATGCATACACTTAGTCCCACAGTAAACAGTCTGACAACACTGGGTACCCAGATGTTATGCTGGCTGGCCAGAATTGGTGGCCAGCATTGCAGCTGTTGTTGGGGTCCTTGATGGAGACAAAAGGCAATTAACATGCACAAACAAGACTTTTGTTATTTGTAATCCTGGCTGGTTGGCCCAGTCCTTTGTAGCCCTGTAACATACTGAAGCAATCAGATGGTACCACAAAATGATTACAAGAACTGTTGCAGGGAGCTACCCTGAGTTAACTCACAACACCAGTCAGTTGGAATTGGCCTGGCGATATGAAGACCCTCTGCAGATCATCAAAGAGCATGGGGAAGCTGGGCTGACATGACACACCTCCACTTCACAGCTTTCCCTCCAGGTGGTCACAATCTGCAGTTTCTTGCTATGCAAGGGCTTGATCTCCAATCTGGTCTCTTGCTGAGAAAACAGTCTCTGGTGCAGGAATAGTTGGTTTGGGTCAAGGTTGGCACAGGCCCAAGGCAGGATAAACTCTTCTGGCAAAGTTTAGGTTGTTTGCTGGTGAAGGCCTCCAGCTGGCAAAATAGTCTGGTCACTGGCATAAACAGGCCTCAACCCACAATAAACATGCAGCACATTTAACAGAAACAGCATTAACTTTTCTATATCTCAGCTTGGTTTCAGGCTGGTTGCTATTGCAGTCAATTCACTGAGCAAACCTTTTAATCAACCAAAACAGTCTCTTACCACAGTTCTTGGGCCGAATGCTTCACAGGAACTTCTTTTCGGTCCAATATTTGAGCTGCACTCTGCACTCCTCAGAGTCTTGGAGCTTTCTGACATGGTTAAAAGTTACTTCTCGGATCAGTCCAATTACTGCAATAAAGCAGTGCAATGCTGTAGAACCACAGCAGGAAGGCAGGTCAGGCCATTCCCCGTCAATTCTCCTAGGCTCCTTCCTTGGAGCAGCCTCTGGGTAGCTCAAGCTGCTCACTCTCCAAACTCTAACACAACTGAACCACAGCCTCCTTTCAGTTCATGAACCAGTCTGGTTTTCTAGCAATCTGGCTGGTTAGGGAAGCTGTCCGTCACAGTTCTGGTACTCCCATTAGTTCAGTTTAAGTGCCAACCTATAAAACTACAAGAACTACAGTTTTCCTTCCTATGAGGCACATGAACTAAGGACCCCTCAAGGTCCCCTGTGTTTCATTGGTCCAAATTCTGGAAGTCTCAGACCAAACACGGTGGCTCTCATTTGGATAAACAAACTGCAAGAAGGCAGGTTAAAACAAACACTCTAATTTTAAATATATCAGCAAGTTAGAATTCAATATTTATAGTACTAGTTAAAGCTCCCTCTTCTTTACTATCGAGAGCAGAGTGGAGCAAATTAAAGCAGCATCTGGCTGAACATGAGCTTTGAAACACTCGGACCCAGCCCAGACCATTTACTATACACACACTGCCTAATGACGTAAAGGGACAGGCACAGAGGCACATCATGGCACTCTTATGCAAATCAACAGGATAAAGTAAATAACCATGGATTCACTATCTATGCAGGATGTCTACCTGGCAGTGGGAATAGATGGAGCACAGGAAGACACTTAAGGTAAGCCCCCAAATTGTTGGGGGGTTACATACAGAATTAAGTTATTGGGATAGAGATATCAGAAACCCCTCATTGTGTTGTTAAAATGGATGTAAATTGCAGAACGTTTGAGAGACCCTTTGACATCATGTGTTCCTGCTTTAAGCTGAACTAGCCTAAAACATCATGTTGATTTGCATATACATCCCATGATGCTTTGCATTATGGGATATGTGTGATTATGTATTTCTTTGAAACTTGACTTTATTGCCAATGCCCTTTGGGGTAACCCTTTCTTCAGTGCTTCTGCACTAAGGTTCTTTGCCTAGCTTGTTTTGTGGTTTTTCTTTTTTGAGCTCCCCATCACCCAAACACACAAGATCAACATAGGGAATGAATTAATTTACACTGAAGAGATAGATCAGTAGATCAGTGGGTCAGTAGGTGCTTACTAAGTGCAGAGGAAGGACATGCATAGTCTGTTGCTGCAAACTGATAAATTGAAGAAGGGTTATGCCATTGCTTAAGGTTATTCCATGTGTTTTAAATAAACATCACACAGAGATTGTGTTGAACTTGAAGTTCTGTGTCTGGTCCATCTGTTATCCCACAACCCCTCCACAGATACCTGGATCCAATGCTCAGATCCCTTGGATCCAATGGATTCCAGTCGGATCCACAGATACCTGAAATACTTACTGTGGATCCTAGGAGATCAGATCTTCCTGCCCAAATGATGGTATCCAATTGTATCCAGCCTGGTAGGATACTATCCAAGCAACACTAGCCTGGAAGGGTATAAAACTGTACCAACAGAGCACATGCAGCAGCTCTGAGGAAAGAGTGATCATAATATCAATCCACTGAAAGGTCAGCTATTGGTATGTGTGCCCAAGTTTTCAAGTGCATCCATTTTGTGCTCATCCTGCTGACTACCAGCATTGTTCACGAACAAAATGGATTCATAGTTTAGACGAATAAACCTGGCTCACATTGGCTATGTTGTTAAGCTAATTGGAAATGTCAAGTTCCCAGTGTAGGGAGACAGATTATTATTGCTTATATAGATTATTAGGATTGTAGACAGATAAGCTATTGCACCTTATTATTATACATTGCTAATTGCTAACCAATATATATGGCTTTTGATTAGGGGGACTAAAACAAGCTACTCACTAGTATTGTATTGTCAGCTTCTTAGACACACACACATAGTCATGGTCAAGTGGAAATATACCAGACTTGCAGAAATATATTGTTATGTGAATGTGGCTGTTTACCACATACCAGACTGTTACTGTCTCTGAGAGAGGAGTGCTGGGTTGCTTATTTACCTACTGATAAGGGAGTAGTTATGTGAGTACATTCACGGACAACATGCGAGATTCATCTTACATGCTGTGTACATGGGGTCCTTAGATATATCACATAATTATACACAAAGCTGGGTATAAGTATAGGTCCAAGGGAACAGGGACTTTGAGTCAGGGAATCCAGCTGATAGAAGACCTCCACTTACACCTCGTCTTCTAGAAGAGTAACCTTTTGGCCAAGGTTATACTTTCTGTAGCTAACTGCTAGGTAGAATCCATATAGGAAGCTATGGCATATGCTTTATTACAGTTCTGTGTACAAACTGCAATATAAGGGAGTTTATACCAGCTAATTGTGGTCTGTATCTTTATTCCGACTGGTGCACCACAGACACCCCAACAAATCTTCCTTACACCAATGACTTTGGATATGTGGCATCAAGCAAAACAAAACTTTTTTTGACTTCAGGTATGAGCTTCTGAGATTTTTTGAAATGCCTTTTGGTGTGCTGGTGCAACTAGTACTATGTACACTATTTGCTTTTAGTGCACATTCCCCATATAACCCCACTCCACTATGTACCGCTTACCTGGGGGCCCCTGACTCCAGACCCAGTCAGCTGTCATGTCAAGTTTGACTGCTGTGGCTCAGAGGTCCTGAACATCATGGATGGGGGACTGGCATGTGACATGGATATTTGGCACCTTCTGTACCATGCAATTTTTTGATTCAGGCCACACAGTAAACGTGGGTGGCCACTGCTGATGGGGGACTGCCTGGATCACCCTTCTGACACAACCAGAGTACTTTTACCACATCTGCCACCTGAACTAAGGGGTGGAAGCACTAGGTAAAAGATGGAGCCTTCAGGAAAACAAACATTGAGGCCAGTATTCCAGGACGCTATGGCCACCACAATCTTTACAATAACTGACCTTCTAGGATAGCCAATCAGTGGGCTAAAACCCCAAAGCAAGCTCCAGGAGGCCTCTGGGTAAGGACAGACTAAGGATTCTGGTGCCCTTTTGATGGACTTATGGATCATCAAGTGTTGTGAGTGACAGCCATCTGAACCTATGGGAGCTGCCTCAGATTTGTGACTTTATGGGGGGCTGGGCTGGAGGCTGTCAGGTCTGTCAGGGATCTCAGACTGTGCTGAATCTGCTACCCAGGGAGAGTTTTAGCTGCACCATTCCAGAATGAGTGTTTGAAAAACAAACTGTGAGAGAATTGCTGCTGAATCCTGTTGTGTCAGATGATGCTGAGACAGCATGGAGTGAGAAGTTGAATCCAGATATAAACTCTCCCTGGCCTAGGTGCAATGTCATCACTCATTTTCAGGGAGGAAGCCCACAAAAGCAAAACCACTAACCTGCTCTCCAAGGCCTGTGGTGACTTTCTGAGTGATCGGATGTCCTTGGATCTGCTGCAGGCTGAAAATCAAGGGGATTAACAGGCAAAACACGTGTAAACTTTAATGCAATGTACACTCACTGTGACGTCTGAACAGAATCCATTTACTAAACATTAACGCTCATGAGCATACCATTTCAGTACAAAAGTCCCAGCTGGGGTAATATTTATAGTTCAGATATCACATGAGGAAAGTTTTTAGAGCAAAGTCCAACTTCCCCTTAGAGAGGTAGTTCTTCATAAGAACATAAGAAAGTGCCAGCAGAAGGGAACCATATGAACCATCTAGTCTTTTTTCCTTCCTAAGTTTCTGCAGTGCCTTTCCCATGCTAGCTTGAACTCTCTCGCAGTCTTTGCTGCCACAACTTCTGGGGCCAGACTGTTCCAAGGCTTCACCAACCTTTCGGTGAAGAAACACCTCCTGATGTTGGTTTTGAATCTACCTCCCTGTAGGTGCATGCTGTGCTCCCCTTGTTCATGTAGATGAGTTTTCTCTGAAAAGGTCCTGGGTTTGTACTGCGTTAAGTCCTTTGAGATATTTTAATGTCTCAATCATATCCTCCCCCATATCTCCTCCTTTCCAGTGAGTACATCTTGAGAAGGTTGAGTCTTGACTCGCAGGGTTCTTGATGAAGTCTATGAATCATCTTCGTAGCTCTCCTCTGAACGATCTTCTGATGATCTCCATCTTTCTTGAGGTGTGGTCTTCAGAACAGGATGCAATGCTCTAGATGTAGCCTCACCAAGAACCTGTACAGCAAGATTATTACCTCACTTTTTCTACTCATGATTCCCCTACCAGTGCATCCAAGTATGCCATTAGCTTTCTGTGCCCCCTTTTCACATTGCTTGGTTGTCTTTGAATCATTAGATATGAGTACTCCTAGATCCCACTCAACCTTAGTTTCTGTCAGTTTTTCCCCTCCTGGGATATATTTCCTGCCTGGGTTCTTTCTCCCCAGGTGAATAACTTTACACTTCCTGACGTTCAGTTTCAACTGACATTGTTTTGACCATTCTTCCATTCTTCCATCTTTTTTAGATCAGAGTCCATTCCTGTGGCCCCCTGTTGCATATCTACTCTGTTGCAATGCTTGGTGTCCTCTGTGAGCAGGCATACCTTTCCCTCCAATCCATCAGCGATATTGTTGATGAATATGTTAAATAGAATCGACCCCAGTACTGATCTCCGGAGGACTCTGCTGGTTACTCCCTCTTGCTCTGACAGAGTGCCATTTACCATGACCTTCTGGGTTCTCCCCTGGAGCCAGTTCTTAACCCAGATAACTATTTTATGCCCCACTCCAGTTCCTAACCCAGCTGACTATTTTATGCCCCACTTCAGTGTGTTCCAACCTGTTTATTAGTCTCCTACGTGGAACGGAGTTGACCGCCTTACTGAAGTCCAGATACACTATGTCTACCACTCCACCCTGGTCCCCCATTCTGGTCACCCAATCAAAGAAATAAATCATGTTTGTCTGGCATGACCTTCCTGCTGAGAAGCCATACTGCTTTGGGCCCAGTTTTCCATTTGCTTTCATATATTGCACTATTCTTTCCTTCAGTAATGTTTCCAGGATTTTCCCCACCATTGAGGTGAGGCTGACTGAACGGTAGTTACCAGCATCTTCCCTGCTCCCACATTTGTGCAGAGGTACCACTGTGGCTTTCTTCCAGTCATCTGGGACTCTACCACTCTCCAGGGACTTATTGAAGAGGACTACTAATGGGGAGGCCAGTTACTCTGCGAGTTCCTTCAGTACTCTTGGGTGGATACTGTCAGGTCCCATTGCTTTGTTGGTTTTTAATTTTTTCAGTTCTTTTAGGACCCTTTCTTTTGTGAAGGGATTTGTGTCAGCTTCATTGGTGTGGTACCCTTCATTTCCTAGTACCGACCCACTACCCTGTTCCTCTTGTGTAAAGACTGAGCAGCCATATTCAGGGCCCAGACCCTCTGGCATTAAAGCACAGATGCTCCAGGCTGCATACGACCCAGTTGTACATTTGCTTACAGAATTGACTGTTGGTTTAACATACTCAAATTTATTTACAGAACCTAGCTTGGAGCAGATTAAACAGAGTCTGTTCCTGCTGTGGTCAAACAATATCAGCAGTCAAATATGGATATAGCTATGGGGCATCTCATTAGGTAGCTACCCAGGGATTCTATCCTATCAAACTCCCCTAGACTTGGCACCCACTTTGACTACTACCAACCAAGAAGGGTCCACAGTAACCAGACTAGGGTCCTGTGTGTTCACCTCCCAGGAGGATTACTGTAACAGTCTTAGAGGCCTTGAAGCCTACATAATCTCCTTCAATTTCATGCTTGGGTCCCATATAGTCTAGGACCTGTGTGGTGCACAACACAATTTAGAAGGGTTCAGAGGGGCACTTCCCTTTGGGGGACTACAGTTTCTAGGAGTCTGGGCACTTCACCTTCTATGCTGACAGCCCCCATGGAGCAGAGAGTCCCTGGCCAAATCCAGAACATCACCCCATTTTACAGGGCTTTGTCCTGCTGTCTAGCATGAAGGGAGGCATAACAGTACCTAGCACCTAGTTTTTAACATTCAGAAAATTATATTCTACCCAAGAAAAATTATATACTACCCCAGAGGCTGTACACTTAGCGTTTGGTGACTGAAAATGATGGTTCCTTTGTAGCTCTGAGTTTCTGGGGGGTTTCCACCAAACAGGGGCTCATTGAGAAGGCTGCTGCCAAGATTCTAAAGTTTAAATGGTGGATCTGACTCAAAACTAGGCCTCACAGCTGCTTCAGCTACCTGCATACAACTGCTTTAGCTTCTACCATCAGACTGAAGTAACCCAACGCCTGGTGATTCATAAGTGCCCAGCAGCTGACTGGAGGTTCCCAGGTGGATTAAAGTTAACTCTACAGAGCCCACAGATCTACAGGGGAGCTTTAGCTCCCCAGGGGCTATATGGAGCTGCTGGTTCAGGTCCCATACCCAGTATTACAGCTAGGTGCAGGACTGCTGCCTTCTATGGGATTTGGAAACCAGTACATACGTGTCAGCAGTGGGACCTCAGCAGTCAAGAGAGAGAGCAAGAGAGAGAGAGAGAGAAATATCAGTCTTCATTTTGGAGAAGGCCTAGTGGAGCTGAAAATGAGCCCAGACCCAAAGATGATTATAAACCTGGTCCTTACAGTGGCAATAAACTGGTTGAAGAACCTGCTCCATCTCACAACCCCATATCCAATGTTTTCTGTTACCACTGTGGTGAGAATGGGCACACAAAACAAGTATGCCAGTTTCCTGAAGATTTGCAAAGCGTAATAATAAAACTGCTCAACCAGGTCAGGTAAAACAATATAAAGTCTTCTTCTAAACCTCCATACAATCCTTATGTAGCCAAGTCTGCTCTCATGCATCCTACTAATAATACCCATCCCGAGTGATCTGAATTGGTGGGCCCTTCTATGGAAACTACTGTGCATGTGGATGGAATCCCTGCTTGAGCTGTTTAGATAATGGGTCTCAATTTACAATAATCTTCAAAGACTGATATGATCAGCATTTATCTGACCACTAACTCAAACCTCTCGAAGGATTGCATGTATGGGGGTTGAGTGATAAATCATACCCATATCTTGGTTACTTGAGGGTGTGGCTTTCTTTTCCATCCTCTTTAGCAGGTGTGGGAGACAGTGTGGAGACTCCAGCCCTGGTCTGTCTGTCCTCCCTCTGAGCTATACAGTGGTATTCCTGTACTAATTGGTACCAACATGCATGTGTTCAGCCGCTTTGCCCAGTAATGTCAAGACAGGCAGAAAAAGAAGAACATGAGAGCCCTGCATGTTCATGCTATTATCAAAAATGTCTATCAGATGCAAATGAACTCTGAAGTGAGTGACAAGAATAAGCCTGTTATCATTGTTTGGAAGAAGGATTCCTCTGCTGTCATACTCCCTTTGAATGCTGAGTGCAGTGTCAGTGGAGAAGTGCAGTTGAGGGAGGAGTGACCAACAAAATACTGATTCTGGATACCCCCGAAGAGGGAAAATTGCCTTAAGGACTGCTGGTCAAGCCCTGTGTACTTCCTGTTCATGTTCACGCTTATGCCTGAAGAGTGGTGGTCCAGATTCAAAATGTCACAGATCGAGATATCAAGGTGAACCAAGATTACACTCTGGCAAACGTCTACTGTGCTGACACTGCTGTTCTGCCATCCAAGTGCCAGACTGAAGAAGAATGTGAAGTATTGCCTGGCATGTTTGACTCTAGAGAGTCACCTATCCCAAGTAGCTGGAGAAACAGAATTAGTAAAAAACTGGCTTAGCGAACCAAGATATTCTCCCTCTAGGAGTGGGATATCAGATGTGTTACTGGTGCTGAACACCATATACAACTGCATGATGAGCAACCCTTCTGAGAGAGGTCCAGACACCTAGCTCTTGCCAACATAGATGATGTGAGGCATCATCTGCAAGATATGTTAGCAGCTGGCATAATACATGAGTCACAAAGTCCATTTGTCTCTCCGATTGTTGTAGAGCAAAAGGAAAATGGCTCTGTCAGAATGTGTGTAGACTACTGAACTCTCAATAAAAGAATGGCACGGGGTCATAATGTTGCAGATGAAACTGCGCACATCAAGACCATGCGGCATGATACAGCATTGAGCAACATCTGACTGTTTTTCTTGTGCTTTGTGGGGGGGGCTTCACTCCCTGCACCCACCCCCCTGAACTAATTATAATCAACTTGAGGGAGGACATGGGCAAGAAATATAATTGTAAAACAAAGATTTCCAAGAAGGGGATCAAACCACTTCCCCCCAACCGCATCCACTGTTGGGTCAGGTGCTCTAGCCACTCCACCATGGGAGCAGCTCGACCAAGCACCTGACCAGCAGTAACTACATCCACTTCCTTGTTGCTGGTCAGCATCAGGGGGTAGCAATACTTTCCATGTGGTAGTACAGTAGCAGCGCAGTCTTTCTGTGAGCGGTATCGTCCGCAGTATTATGACCCGGTAGGTAAAAGAACTGAACCCAATCAATACACTATGCCATGCATACAGGATGCGTTGGACTGTTTAAATGTGTTTAACTGGTTTTTATCCTCAGTCTCCACAGCCGATATTACCAAATTCGAATGGTTCCAGAAAACAGCATTTATCTGTTCCTCAGGATTCTATGAATTCCTCTGTATGCCACAAGGAATTTCAGGTGCACCCTCCACATTTCAGAGAATTATCAAGCCTGCTGTGGGCAACATGAACCTTCTCAAATGCCTGGTGTACCTTGACGATGTTATTGTTTTTGGAAAGACCTTTGAAGAACATGAGGCCCATCTGTTTAAAGTGCTTGACAGACTCAAGGAATTTAGCTTAAAGTTATTCTTAGACAAATGCCAATAATTTCAGAGTTCTGTGAAATATGTCGGTTTCATTGTGTCTCCCAAGGGCATACAAACAGACCTTAACAAGGTGGAAGCATTGACAAACTGGCCAAAGCCCAATAGCTTAAAAGAGCTTCAAAGGTTTCTCAGATTTTGCAGTTATTATCGCCATTTTGTCAAAGACTGCACCAAGGTAGTATGACCGTTGCTAAATGTAACTCAAGGGTACCCACCTACTCATAAAAAGTTCAAAAAAGGCACTGACAAAGAGACTGTAAAGACATATTTCAGGCCCCATGAGCCATATGGTCAGAGAAAGACTCCTGATTGTGACACTGCTTTCAACAAAATCATTTATCAGTTGACTCATGCTCCTGTACTTGCCTATGCTGATCCGTCCAAACCTTATGTGTTACACATGGACATCAGCCTGAGTGGCCTCAGGGCCATACTTTACCAAGAGTACACAGAGGGATTATGCCCAGTAGCTTTTGTTAGTAGAAGTCTGACACCATCATAAAACAGTTATCCTGTACATAAATTGGAATTTCTCGCTCTCAAGTGGGCAATAGTGCAGCAGTTTCATGAATATATATACAGTGCAAGGATCCTGGCCAAAACCATCAACAACCTGTTGATGTTTGTCCAAATGTCTGCCAAACTAGATGCTACCAGGCTTTCTGCTCTCTCAATGTATGATTACGCAGTACAGTACTGATCAGGCTTGAATCACATCGATGCCAAGGTCTTTCACGAAGACCTGCCTCCAATCAGCAGTGGGTACATATTCCTGAACAATCAGTAAAAGCCCTATGCCACAAATTTTACAGAGATGATTCTCCTTCCTCAGAAACTGTTAACTGCATATTTGATTGCTTGAGACCTCCCAGAACTTCTACCAGTAGCTTACTGTAATTTCGCAGCTCTAGACTTAAGCTCTCTACCCCAGTTAACCCCAACTGATATTCAAAGAAAACAGCACTATAATCCAATAATGAGAAAAATCATTAATGCCCTAAAAAGAAGAGAGGATGTCTTTAAGATGCGATCCGCTGACCCCAAAATTGCTTTGTTATTGAGAGAGGGGCACAAACTCAAATTGTGTGAACAGTTATTGTATAGCGAACTGACTGACAGCCAAGCAGAGATTGTTAAAAAAGGGCTAGTGTTGCCAACCAAGTTCAAAACTGTTGTGCTACAGGCTTTACATGATAATATGGGACATTTGGGCAGTGAATGAACTCCGGACTTGGCCCGATCACGTTTTTACTGTCCTAAGATGGGAATGGACATTGAACAATACTGCAAGATGTGCAGCCGATGCATTCAGAGAAAGGCCCAGCCTCAAAGAGCAGCACCACTAGTAAATATAACAAGTGCCCCGATGGAGCTTGTATACATTGATTTTCTTAGCCTGGAGCCAGATTCAAAGAACATTTCTAATGTACCAGTGGTAACTGATCATTTCACGAGATATGCGCATGTCTTTCTGACCAAGGACAAGAAGGCCTCTACAGTGGCAAACTTCTTGTAGAAAAGTTTTTTGTGCACTGTGGCATCCCTCAGCACATTCATTTGGATCAAGGTACAGATTTCAAGAGCAGACTCATTAAAGTACTGTTATCTATCTGGGGTGTCAGAAAATCCAGAACTACCCCCATCACTCGGAAGGAGATCCACAACCAGAGAGATTTAAATGCTCCTTATTAGATATGCTTGGCACCCTGAACCCAAAAGACAAGCCCAGGTGGAGCCAACAAATAAGTGCTTTAGTCTATACCTACAAATGTACAAAGAATGATGCTACTGGTTTTTCACTGTATTATCTTACGTTTGGTAGAGAAGCTTGTCTCCCTGTAGATGTGTGTTTTGGTGTCTCTTCTGATGGTGCCCGATCTGAAAACTACCTTCAGTATGTTAAAAGGTTAAAGGAACAGTTGAACCATGCTTACCAGCTTGCTAATACCATGGCTGCAAAAAAGAAATTTGGCCAACAATGCTTGCCACGACAAACATGTCAAGGCCCAAGAACTCAAAGCAGGAGATCATGTACTCATGCACAACTTAGGATTTCAAGGCAAGCATAAAATAGCTGACTGCTGGAGTCATATTCCCTATATTGTCATCAGTAAGCTGAATCATTTGCCTGTGTACAAAGTGCATCCAGAAGGGGGATCCTCGTGTTGTCAAAACCATTCACAGAAATCACCTTCTCCAATCGGACAAAGAGTTTTGGACACAGTGCTACAAGATGCAGTTCCAACAGGCCCAGTAACCAGATCTGCTACTCGTAACAAATAACTTAATCTGCCTCCTGCTGCTCACCAGTCAGAGGTTCCATCCAATAGTGCTGCATCTTTCAATAACTGACTCTGAAGATGATAACAGTGAGTTTGGTGCTGCTTACTACCCGTCACTTAAACTTGCTTAATTGTTCTGAGGGATCAACCCCTCTAGTTCTAGTAATACTTCCAGTAGCCCTGTTGTTTCTGACAATACTAATCAATCCATTATTCCTGAGCCTCCAGAAAGTGATGTTCACAGTGTGAATTTTGAAAGTACTGATTCCCTTTGCATGGTGGAGCTGACTGAACTCAGTGCACCTGAACCAGGTGACACAAGTAGTGAACATGAAAGTAGATCTGAAAGTGTTAATGCACTAAGTGGGTTGAGTGAACTGTTTAATTCCAAAGAGAGTATAAATGTCCCTGAAACTGCCAGCTGTGTTTTGAATGACACTAACTTTGTGGAAATAACTCTTTCTGATAAAGATCAGCCCAAAGAATCAGAGAGCATCAGTAATGTGCAAAATGATGAGCTTACAGCAAGTTCTGATCCTCATGAGAGTGCAGTGGTACCCCTTTCATCAGAAGCTGTCTTGTTGGTGGACAATGAGCCGGGAGTAGCAAACCTGAATGCTAATGTTGAAATGCCAGTGCCAATGCCCTCTATGCTGTGACGATCAGAAAGAACTGTAAAACCTGTGATACGACTCATGTTTGACACATCAGGAAAGCCTGTTGATCTGCCCATGAATGTTGTTCACAAGGGAGTGTACATTACAGCCGACTCTCTGCCCAAAATAGTGTTCCCTGCATCCGCTAAAATAAAAATCAAAACCTCCACCCAGTATCCTAGGGGTCACCCTCACAGGGTATACCATTGACACAGTGATTATTTTTCAATGAAGACCATTGCAGAGACAATTTCAGGATTGTCACTGTAATGGTCCTGCCGTACACTGGCACTGGTTTCACCGGTGTTTCGCCCCCTCCCATATCAACTCTGTCTAAGAGTTGATTATTATAATAATGGGGATGCAGGGCTCACAACCCCCCACAAAAAAAAAAACAGTAACTTTGTGACGGGCCAAATTCTGACAGTCAAAATTTTGCCCGTCGCTGTAGTGGATTTCGACAACTCTGTTGTTGAAGCACTTTGGTGGAACCCTCTCACAGAGTCAAAGGAGTTAGTTGAAATATGTGCTAGTTTATTGTACAAATGAATTAATACCTTAGGGGTTCTAGAAGGTTAAATGTCCTTTCATATGGTTAAATGTCTGCAGGTAACAATAAGTGATAGTTAAATTCAGAGTGTCATGACAATGTGCTAAACGACTAAGTTAATACTAAATACTTAGAAAGGCACTATTTAAAAACAGAGCATGCCATAATGTATATAATGATTTATGGTCTAGACCTGTATATATCAAATGGTTAATTGTAATTGTAATCTGTATTATAGACTTGGCACAGACGCCAAGTTTCCTGGGCAGGGGAGAGTGTAACCCCCCCCCCCAAAATTGATGTGAGGCTTACCTTGAGTGTCTCCCTGGGCTCTAGTAATGCCCACTGCCTGGCTGACATCCAATAAAGAAGGTAAATCCATGTACAGTGTGTAGTGCTACTGTTTCTGTGTAATTGTGCAGAGCCATGCTGCCACGCTGTCCCTTTAAGAAGTCAGCCTGTGTATAGTGTAGGTAGCCTGGGCTGGGTCTGAGTAGAACAAAGCTTGTGATCAGCCTGGTAGAATCCTACTAGTCTCCACTCTGCAGTCATTTGATAAGGCAGAGGGAGCCCTCTCATAGTCTATAAATATTTATTTCTAGAGTAGTACTGGTGTCTTTAAAAATAAACTTGAATGTGGACTGTTTAGTTCCTCGGCATGGAAGACACCATGTTTGGACCGGGACATTGCTTTTAGACCAATCGGAACCAAGGGGTCCTTAAGGGGTCCTCGTTACCATGCTTTATGGGAGAAACAGTAAACTTTTCTGCTTGGCACCTATTTTAACCAATCTGAGCTCTGGGACAGTGATTGACAGATTGAGCAGCCAACCAGAATACAGGAATTCTGGACTTAGAGTAGGACTGTGTTTGAACAGAAAGGAGATTAGCTCGAGCTCTCGTAGAGGTGGGAGCCTCTGTGGCTTAGTTGAGAGAAACAAGGGGAAAAGGTTTGCTTTGCCTCCTGTGTGGATTGTTTGAACTGCCTCAAAGCAGAAAATGAACTTTGTTCAGCTGCCACAGCTGAAAAGGAGAATGCTTTGCTAAAAGAAGTGTATCTTGCTAAACTGTCTCAGTAGCCTAGAAATCTGCTGTGTTGCTGTAAGGAGATTGCTCCAGAGACTCCTGTGAGAAAAAAGTGGAGCCTGCAAATACTGATATTGTCTCCTGCCACATTTTCCAGCAATGGGTAGACCAGAGATATTTCTCAGTTTACAGTAAAAAGACTGAAATTCCTGAAGTGAGTAAGCTATGTGTGCCATTTGAACTGCACCAGAGACTGAACTGTATGTGCTGGGCCTGTATCACGGAAGGCCTCAGAGACTGTTTCTGCATTCTACAAGCCATCCTAGCAGAAGACCAGCTCAGGGAGTTAGCCCCTGTAGAGAAGAATCACAGGTTGTGGCCACCTTGTGGGAAAGACCATAAAGTGGAGATGAGTTGGGTTGGCCCTGGTTTCCATGTTCCTGCCTGGGAAGAAAGAATCCAGTCTGACTACAGCCATCAGTATTATTGGTCCTGATACCATGAGTAACCTCAGGGATTTTACCCTGCAACAATCATTAAAGTGCTTTGTGTACTCTGATTTGCCTTTTGAAATCACATTGGTGTTTGACTGTGATTGCAGGCCACCCAGCCTTGGATTACAATTGCCTTGTTGTCTAAAAGTATTTCTTCTAACCAAAAGCAAGTTTTATTTCTTAAAGGGCCCCAACCAGCTGCAATGTTGACCTACCCGCAGCAATACCTCAGGCCTCCACCCAATTCCAAACTGGATACCCAGCAGCTAAAAGAACTGTCTTATACAGGGTCAAATGTAATGTTTGCATTCTGCAATAAATTTAAGTATAGTGTCTTAATCATTTATTTAAATTCACACCCCCTTCCTTGTTCAATTCCCCTAAATAAATCAGATTTACTGTTTGAAATTTAATCTGGTTTAAGAACATGTTATTATTCAGCTTCAATGTTATTGTGTCAGCCAAAAGGTATGCTGTTCTTGCTGGAAATTGTTCTTTGCAGGTACTCAGGGTATGTCCTCAGAAGCCAGAACCCTGATGGTAAGTGTGGAGTCCATGAGCATATTATTAGCGCTCACCAATAATTGCACTTTAAATGCCAGATACAGTGTTTGTGAAGCCTATTGTGTAAGGTCACTAGTTGGAGTTGTGAGTAGGTTAAATCTCCCAGAGGGTTGTACTAGCTTAAAATCTAACCCACTTAAACATTACTTTGGGTGGAGACATGGTTATTGTAGTTTTACTGTTGGGCAAGAATCCCCAGTAACTGTTAAATCTGAACCCAGGCCCCTCAAAATGTTCTGAGGTTCTAAAAGGTTCTGATAAGCAAAAAAAGGTTTGAATGCTTATCTGAACCTTTTACAACTTTTATTATTTTATGGTAACTGTATGTGAAAAAAAATAATTTTAAACAACTTTTAATCCAAATATGTATAGAAAAAAGCAATTAAACTACTGTTCAGTAGTACTAAAATGCATGAGTAGTGAAATGAGATGAGGAGTGAATAACGTGACTGTGGATGTGCCTACTGGAGGATGACGATGATATGGTCCAAAGGCAGGCAAGTCCCAGATCTCTGCTTTTTTTAAACCAGTCTCCTGAGTCTGACCTTTTGTAGAAGGGGACAATGTGTTTGTAATGTACAGTATGTCACTAATTATGTTCAGCAACAGCTCTCAGTATGGAACATAACAGGTAGGGCATCCTGCAGAATGTGAACACTAACAAAAGTATCGTACTGGACCAAGGCTCATGAGTGACGTGACATAACTGGGTGTCCTGATCCGTGATGAAACCGAAGAGTTAAAAAAAAAAAAAAAAAAACAGAGTTGCACAAAAAACAGTTGAAGTAGTGTGATTCATGATAACCGTGAATGTGATTCATAGTGACATGAAGTGAGTGAGCACCAGAAACTGGATGGAACTGAGCTTCCACAAATAGTTGCCATTGAAAAAATTTGAAATACCTATGGCTGTAATTCCCTGAACTGTCTGACTGAGAAACATACGTTACAGATAATGTTCTCTCCAAGATTATAGCTACTGGATTAAGTACAGCTGACTTGTGAGGACAAAGATTCAAGTCCATCTGCTAGTAGGACATCCTGCAGAACATGAACACTAACAGAACCATCGTACTGGACCAAGGCTCATGAGTGACGTGACATGATAACTGGGTGTCCTGATTCATGATGAAACTGAAGATTAAAAAACAAACAGAAAAAAACAGGATTGCACCAAAAAAAAAATTGTTTCTTCTGTAATCACGAAGTATGGAACAGGTACCGTAGGTGTATTTTTGTAGGATTTCTATGTCAGTACAATCAGAGGTGAACTTTGTTATGCAGCCCTTAGATACTTTCTTAGTAATGTCTCTTTTATGAGAACAGAACAGAACATAGTATGTGTTTAAAGGGAAACCGTGGATGTTTTCATCCAAAAGTAGTCTAGCATTGCTTAATCAGCCTTATTAGAAACACCTGTGTATTATTTTTAGTCTTTCACTCACCTTTATGAAATTTGCCTTTATGTTGCCATGCGGTATGGCCAGCCTCTGAGATGCGAGTCGCCATCTTTCCTCTCCATGTCCCTTCATGCCATCTGCTTGGGGTCACGGCATGGCACAGCTGCATTGTGGTTGCCGCGTGCTCATACATCCCGCGGCACGCTCCTGTGTGGCACATGCACGTATGTGCGTCCCTTACTATTAACTTAACCTCCTTCTTCGTATTCTCCCTTGGCTGTGAGTGCCCACATGCCTCCAGGTGCTTCATAGTGTTTGTTCAATTCCACTCCTGTATTTCCCTCTGGCGGTATCACCCGCTGATGTGCCATTACATGCACCCCCACTCTGACTGGCTGTTTTTCACTGCTGTTTCTCTTCGTTCTGCCATTCTCACTGTACAGACTACGTGTACATCACAGATGCTGACATAAACTATCCTCCTGACCAATCCCCTTTTTCACATTTCCCCTGCTGGTCCGATGATGTTTTTGCACCTCCGCCTACCCCTACCTAAAGCCACTAGTTCCCACTCTGGTCCGTGTTTAGCCCATATAAGCAGTCATTCTCCCTTGATTTCAGCATAGTACTGCTCAAGAAAGGAGATACTGTCGCCGGAAAAAGTCACCGAATTGGGAGAAGCTATATGTTCTGATTGAACAAGCTGATTGCTGCCGCATCACCCCTGAGTGCTGCTACCTAGCAGAGAGTGCCTGCAAGCAACAAAAAGCGCCTTCAGTGTCCTGACTGAGATGCCACTCACCACAACAGCATTGTACCTTTCATGGAACAGCTGCAATCACTTATTCTTCCTGTCTCCTTCCCTGTGCCTGCTTTAATCAAGACAGCACACTGAAGTCCTCACTGCCTTCCTGCCATCCTTGCTCATTTGTGTGCCAGGTAAGTGCTTCAGAGCTGGGCTGTATCATGTTGCTACATCTGCAAGTATGCACTTTCCATCTGCATTTGTTTGGCCACAGAGGGTGCAGTGTGTGCGTGTTGGGGGTTGGGGGGTTAGCTTATCAAGCTGGCTGCAGGGGGTGTTGTGTCTGTGCATTTTTTTGGGGGGTGGTGGGGGGATGGTGGCTAGTGTATATCCAAAAGGAAAGGAGAGATGTTGGTGGTGGTTGGCGTGTGTCATGATCATCATATTTCAGAAAAATATATGTGCAGCATCAAGAGACCCCAATTTGAAGATGGTGGGGGACTTCATCAAGGAGAGGGTGGTGGATGCAGCTCAGCAAAGTAGCTGAGTGGCTCAGGGGCAACATGGAAAGGGGCAGAATGGGTGGGCCAAGCTCTCATCGGTTTGGCTCTCTGGGGGGGTGTATGTGTGGTAGGTGTGTTAGAAATTTGGACATGTCAGAAGTCTAATGCCCCCAGTGTACGTTTCATATGTTTCTTGGTAGATATCTTATATATTGAGTCCCTTGTAAATGTTGCCATTTTCCCCACCCTATGTTCATAGGTTTTTTAATTGTACTTTTGTTATGGCCCCTTGCTCTTTGCCCATGATTGCCTCTGGGCCCCCTTATAATTATGGTCGCCTGCTGGTCACATCCTATTTGTGCCAATGTGCCATCCTCCCCATAGCCTTGTCTCTCTCCCCTCCCCCCCTCGGAGGTAGGGTAAAGAAGGTATACCCCACAGTATCTTACCATTAGATATCCACCGGGCTTCAGGAGGATGACAGAGGGAAGTTCCTTTGTCCTCTGGTGGCAGTTCCATACTTGTTCTATTTTTATTCCCTTATGCAGGTGGTGGGGAGGGCTAAGGCACTGGTTGTGTCACTTTCTTTGTTCAGCACCGCATAGAGCTAGAGAGTCACCAGAGTTGTGAGAATTAGGGCTTGGGTTTGGAATTGCTTCGCTCCCTTTTGGTGAAGTCTCCATTCCAGCTACTGCTTGCCATTGCTCCAGCCTACCAAGTACACAGAGTCTCCACCAACAAGGCATATGGGGGCACACAGGGGGAAGAGCTGAGTGAGCCTGCCAAGCTTAAGCTTAAAAGCAGTCTCCCAGCAGCCTCCTGTATTTTGGTAGCACAGAGAGTTGGAGACCACCTCATCCATGAGGGTGAGAGAGGCTGGGTTTGGAAGTTCCTCTCTCCTCTCCAGTACAGATAGCCACACCAGCTACCACTGGTCATTGCTCTGGGCAGCCAATTGCAGATTCTCTGCCAATGAGACAGGTGGGACCATGCAGCTTAGTGAACCCAATCTCGCCATATCCGTTGCTGTTTACAAGGACCATCCTTATCTGCTGTCAAATTCTGTGATTCTATTGCAGAAACTGCCCCCACCACCACCACCAGCACAGGCTGAGAGAGGGAGAGTAGGTAGGGAGATCTGGAGGGGACAGAGTCCCCCCCAGGGTACAAGTTTATCAATGAAGCCGGGTGATGGCAAAGGAGGAAGGAGAGAGAACATTAGAAGTCAAAAGAGGAAGGGAGAAGGAGAGGGAAAGAAAAGAAGAACATGGAAGCAACAAGTGAAGAGCTATCAAAATGTGGAAGGCTGTGTGTGTGAATTATATACTAACATACTAAAATGCCAGCAGACTAGTCCCAACGGTCTCTCGAGTCTGCTTGATTTTCAGCGCCCTCGCTGAGGGCAGATTTTGTTGCCCCCCCACCTCCCCCTTGGGTTATACCATCCCCAGTCCCAGATGTTCCACCTGTACTGGGCCTGGTCAGATGTACCCTCCCCTGTACCTGTACCATCCCCTCTTAAACCCGTCCACAGTCTCCACCTATACCAGCTCCCTGGACAGTGCATTCCATGGCTCCACCACCCTTTCAGTGACACGACATCTCCTCCTCTCCCCTCTGAGCCTGTCCCCTTCCAGCTTACACCCCTGACCTCTTGTTGAACCACCCTCCTTCCATTTAAGCACCCTTATTGGGCATCATTTGTTCCCTTTCCTGTACTTAAAGACCTCTATCATGTCCCCCCTGTCCTTCCTCCTCTCCAGGGTGTACATGTCGAGCTCCTTGAGCCTCTCCTCATAGGTCCTCTCCCCCAGCACCCACATCAGTTTGGTTGCCCTCCTTTGGACCCTCTCTAGCAGTGTTATGTCCCTCTGTAAATGTGGTTTCCAAAACTATACACAGTACTTGAGGTGTTGCCTAACCAAGCAGTTGTACAGTGGAAGGATCACTTCTGCCTTTCTGGAGGTAATCACCCTGGCGATGCATCCCAGCATCCTTTTTGCCCTTGCCGCTGCCCTCCTACAGGTCTCTGCTCATTCATTTTGATATCTACCACTACCCCCAGGTCCCTCTCACCCTCTGTGACTTGAATCATGTCTTCTCCAAGGATATGCTCCGGGCCTGGATTGCTGACTCCCAGTTGCAGAACCTTGCACTTCCCCGCATTGAATTTTTAGTTTCCATTTTTTTAACCACCATTCCAGAGCCTCCAGGTCCTCCTGCAGGTCCACCCTCCCCTCCTCCCCATCCCCCACTGAACCCAGTTTTGAGTCATCTGCAAAGAGACTCATTTCACTCCTGATCCCCTGCCTGATGTCTGAGATATAGGCGTTGCACAGGAGTGGCCCCAGCACTGATCCTTGTGGAACCCCACTAGTAACCCACTTTGCGGATGGGGCAAACCCTCCAACCACCGCCTTCTGAGTCAGCTCAGAGAGTCAATTTCTGATCCATCTTAACTGTCTCCCTACCCCCATTTCCTTCAACTTCTCCAGCAGGCCACTGTGGGGTACCGAATCAAACGCCTTGCTAAAGTCCAGAAAGAGGACGTCCACTTGCCTCCCCTGGTCCACGGCCCTCGGCAACCCATTATAGAACTCAACATGATTTGTCTAGCACGATCTTCCCATGACAAAGCCATGCTGCCTATTGTCCGTGTACCCAGTTTGCTCCAGTAAACCCCCCTCAGCCTCTCCTTGACAATACCCTCCATCACCTTGCCGACCACAAACGTCAGGCTAACGGGCCTGTAATTTCCTGCCTCCTCTCTTGATCCCCCCCTTGTGGATCGGTATGACATGGGCCACCCTCTAGTACTGGGGCACCCACCCAGTCCTCCAAGAGATGTTTAAAAGCTCCACAAGAGGGAGTGCCAAGACAGCTGCCAGTTCCCTCAGCACCCTGGGATGTATCTCATCTGGCCCAGGTGCTTTCTCCATCTCAAGGGACCTGAGGGCTTCCCTTACTCTATCTACTGGGATTTCAGCCTCCAGATCCTCCCCCTTGTCACCCTGCATCTGGGTCCCCACCTGTCTGTGGTGGCTACTCCATTTCCTCAGCCCCATCAGGGCCCCTGTCCCTCACCACCTACCTCTGCTCTGTTTGCCCCCTGCTCCCCTCAAGATCTAGCCCTCCATTCCCTCCCGTCAAAAACAGAGGCAAAGTACTCATTTAGGCCTTCTGCCTGTTCCCCCTCCTCCTGTGCCCAGCAATCCCCTATCCTTATCTTACTGATCTGTCCCCTTACTTTCCTTTGTTCCTCTATGTATCTAAAGAACCCCTTGTCCCCCCTCTATATCCCACTGGCCAAGGACTGCTCCTTTTTTGCCTTAGCTGCTCTCACCGCCCGGGTGACTCTTTTGGCTGTCGGCTCATATTCCTCTTGATCTCTTTCAGTCCTTGAGCATTTGAAGCGCCTACAGGCTGCCTTCATTTTCCTCACCACCTCCTGTACCTCCCGTGTCCACCAGCAGGGTTTTCTGGCCTTGATAGACTTATGCCTTTCCCTTGCGCAGCATCTGGTAACCTCCTGTATTCCCCTCCTAATGATCCCCCACCTGCTGTGAGCATCCATATCTGGCCTTATCCTGTCCAGATGATCTTTAAGGATCCTTCCCATCTCCCTGAAGTCCACACCCTTAAAGTCAGTTACTACTGTCCTTGTTCATCTTCCCCCAGGTCCAGGAAGAGCCAGACTATGGCGTGATCACTCCCAGCTAATGGGTCCCTCACCTCTAGGCTCCTAATCTGATCACTGTCTGCCAGAACTAGGTACAGTGTCTGGTCCTCCCTAGTTGGTTCACCCACCTGTTGTGTCAGAAATGCAGCCTGGAAGACATCCAGCAGCCTCTGCTCTCTGGCCATTGGTGAAGTCATAGTCTCCCCGTCTGTTCATGGCATGTTGTGGTCCCCCATTACCACTACCCTTCCCCAATCTACATTGTCCCTTGAGATTTTCCACCAAACTTTCCTCCAGGACCTCCACCAATGCTGGTGGTCTGTATACCACTCGGCCCTTTACTTTCTTAACCCACCCCTGTCAGCAAAGTGACCCAAATAGCCTCCATGTTCACTTCTGCCTCCTCTACCCCTCCAATACCTGTGTCATTTCTGACTAACAGTGCCACACCACCCTCCCTTCCCTCCCTCCCATGTTTTCTGAACATAGTGTATCCCTCCAGGTTTAGGTCCCACTCGTGCCCTTGAGTGGCCCAAGTCTTAGTGACTGCAGCCACATCTACCTCTCCCTCAACTAGCATTTGCTGAAGCTCAGGCATTTCATTTCCACCCCTTTTTCCCTCCTCTCCTTTCCTCCCCTTGAGCTCCCATTTCACGGCTCCTGCACCCTACCTGGTGACCCATTTCCATATCTCCCTAGCACCCTAGAGGAGTGGAGACCATGTCCCTCATGTATCGTACCTGCTGGCATTTCCACCTTTTGATCCCTCCCCACTTCCCCTCACAAGTTTGGAAAATAATATCCCAGATCTAGAGACCTTCATGGCAGAGGCAACCTGGATAGTTGTGGCCATTACTGAGTCATGGTGCATTGACAACCCTGACCAGAACATGGCCATACCAGGCATAGACACTGTTCAGAAAGGACAGGATTGGAAGTGGTGTGGTGCTTTATGTGAAGGAAAGGCTAAAAGCCATGAAGACACAGGAAATTTGTGTTGGTGGGTGGGCAGTGTGTTATGGGACACTATTGTCCGAATAGTGTCATGGAGACACTATTCGTACAAGTGTGATCTACAGTCCTCTTGTTCAGGAAGAATTTGATAATGAAATGTTTGAAGCAACTGGCTAAATGGCTGAAAAGGGGGATGTGTTGCTAGTGGTAAATTAAATGTATTATGCATAAGGGTGCTGTAAAATATCTAAATTATAGCGGTACAAGGCATATGTATGACCCGTGTGTGTGTGTGTGTTGTGTGTGTGTGTGTGTGACATCTCACAGAAAATGGTAATATAAACCTTTAAAAAACTGCAGTCTGTCACTGTATAACACGCTGATACATACATTTTTTTTTCAGTATATTATTTTATTAACTGTATCGCCAGGTATGTGTTGGCGGCCGATTGCCCACACAAGAAAAGTTGGTGTTACAAGACAATTATATACTCCATAATAAACTGATATAAAATATGGAGAAAATGTTATAAAACGGAATATCTTGTTGAAGTACCTGATGAGACTAGATGATCATTCCCAGTGCTGTGAGGGATGTGTTCCCACTTGAGTTAACTGTCTGTGAATGGCAGCTAGGCGTTGATCTGACTTTAGCTTTGGTGGTAATCTGCATTCTCAGATTTTCACTCTTTGTGTGGTAATGTCAGATTTCTGTCTCTAAAGAGGTGCTAATTGTTGAATCTGCTTCTATGCAATATTCATTGAGGGCTTTTCTTTTGGGTGTACCTGCAATTGATTAGTTTCTACATCTGTGTTCAATAGCAATACTGTGTAATTTCTTTGTGTCCAATAATCAACGGAATGGTAGGCAACTGTACAAATGCATTGGCAAGCCATAATGCAATTCTGGAGGTGAAAGTATGCTGTTGGATTGATAGGGATCTGTAGCTTAGCAAAAAATTATTGCAATGTGCAGAAGTTCTGACTGCCTTCCTGCCATCACATAACAAGCCACCCTTGCCCATTTTTGTGCCAGGTAACTGATTCAGACCGGGTCTATATCATGTTGATGCATCTGCAGGTATGCACTTTCCCACTGAGTTTTTTGTTTGGCTGAGTGGCGGTGTGTGTGTGTGTGTCTGTTCCTGTGTGTGTGTGTGTGTGTGTGTGTGTGTCGTGTGTGTGTGTGTGTTTGCTGTGTGTGTGTGTGTGTGTGTGTGCTGTCTGTGTCTGTCTGTGTGTGTGTGTGTGTGTGTGTGTGTGGGGTCTGTGTGTGTGTGGGGGGTCTGTGTGTGTGGGGGTCTGTGTGTGTGTGTGTGTGTGTGTGTGTGTGTTTCTGTGTGAGTTTGCTGTAGCTCAATATATTTTTTTCCCAAAAAGCATAGTAAAAAAATGCTTGCTGATTGCTATACATTTCACCTGGATACTTCACAGAAGACCTGGCATATGTCTGAGACAGTGCTTATCAGGTAGTGTCTTAAAAGATTAATAAAACAGTGTAAATTTTTAGATTCATTGCTGCGAAACGGTGACATTAATGAGGTATGAATCTTTCTTGAAAGACCATACCTGCCCGATTGAACCTTGTAGCAAGAAAATGTTTAAATGCTAAGTATTTAAATGTGCTAGTTGTTGTATTTTGAAGGGGGTAAAAAAATTTCCAGTTTAATAGGCAACCAATATTTAGCAAGCTGTTTCAGTTTCCTAATGGCCATCTGATAAGCAGCTTGGAGTCATGTCTCCAACATTCTAAACCGAAAGAAGGGGAGTATTTTATTTCAATTGACATAGTGATTTGTAGATGTGGAAGGATACACTGAAAACTCCAAAATATGTGTTCCACAATACTCCATTTTTCCAGCTACAGACAGCAAGATGGCTGCAGGCTCCACCCACAGCCATAATGAGGCAGCAAATAATGAAATGACATGGTGGTTCCCACCCAGCATCTCCCCATCTCCCAGCTGGATCTTATCACCTTTGCCAGTGGTTCTATGGTCACTGCATATGATAAGGAAGACAGGGGTATCCCTGCTTTGTTCCCCTAGTTAAATGAAAAGGTGTGGATAAAAGGTCATTGGCAAGTATCTGTGCCATTGTGGATCTGTAAAGAACAGACACACACAAACCAAACCAAATTTAGCTACAGTGGTAAACATGAAGGGCCACTTGACCCAGCTGAAGGCCGTCTCCACATCCAGTGCTAAAAGACAAGGCTGAGTGGCCCACGTCCTGGAATATTACCACATAATGTTGAGTGATCATCTTTTTGGAAGGCAGGATCCCCACCAATCTCCAACCAGCACCTTGGTCACTACCTTATAGTCTGTGTTAAGCAGAGAGATGGGATGGTAAGATTCACTCAAGGTGGGATCCTTCCCTGGCTTGGGCAGGATGGTAATGGTGGTCAGCTACTGGGAGGAGGGCAAGAAACCCATGTCCAGTGCCTCCATCACCATTGCCCTTATGGCCCACCCAATATGCCCTAAAAGGTTTTATAAAAATCTCCTAGGACCCTGTCTGGTTCTGGGGCTTTACCAGACTTGAGGGATTTGACAGTCTTTTCAACTTAAGTCAGGGCAGGGTGTGTCCACCTCCATTTTTTCTTTGTCTTCTGCAGACACTATTGGTAGAGGCAGGGCATCAAAGAAGGAATCGAGTTGAGGAATCTTGGGGAACCACTGTGGAGTATGGTTTCTAGTACAACTGTGAAAAGGCCTACCCTGTGGCAGCTTGGCTCACTACCGGCTCTCCTCCAGTATAGTGTAGTGGTTAAGGGCTCTGAGCTGCAAACCTGGAGACCTGGGTTAGAATCCCATCAGCTCTCACTTACATGCAGTGTGACCCTGAGCAAGTCACTTAACTTCCTTGTGCTCCCAGGTCACACCTGGAAACAAGCTCTGGCTTAGTATGCCTTTCCTGGTTAAACAATTTCTCCTTTCTCCTTCCTTTCCTCCCTCCCTCCCCTTGCAATACAAAGGCTATGCCTGTAGTTCATTTTAGTTCTGGGCGATATGCGCAGCGAACAGCAGCAGGCTGAACATCAGCCATCTACACAATGGGCATGGAACATTAAGCTGACCCAGTCTTCAGCAGTGTATTGGTGACCAGGTAGAGCTGATCGGAGTATCTCTATCCCCAATGACTAGCTGCAGGCATTGTAACTGCAGTCAGCCACAATGTGATGGTCGGTCCTCTCAACCCACCGACACGTGTAGACTGTTGCCTCTCGGTGTGCCCAGTGAATCTCTCTCATCCTCAGTAGGTAGATGCTCACCCTGTACTCCTCCACATACCCCCCTCAGGCGTGGTTAGCGAGTCTTCACTCACATGTTCAGGCTGGCCACCCACTCGAATGAACTGCATGATAGTATACATACGCTGGCCATTCAGGTTGTTCAGTGGAGAGGCCAGCCGTGGCGGTGTGTGGAGGGCTGTGCTGGCCACCTGCCCATTGTCGGGGAATGTTGGGGATGCAAGGGTTGCAATTCACCTGCTGGGGTGGTGTAGGGTGGGGCCCACTCAGACACCATGGATGTAGCTCACTGCATCGGGGTGGGTTGGGGGCTAGCCACCATCAGCGGCTGGCTGCAGTTACAGTGCCTGGGGTCATCGCTGGGTGAGATGGGGGTCTCGGTCGGCACCTTGCCTATTCATCCTGTGCACTGCCCGCAGGGTTTGGGTTGGCGATATCGTTCCATGCTGACATTGTAGATGGTGATGATTAGCCTGCATTGTACTGTTCGGTGATATTTTGTCCATGATGTATTCACCCGGTACCGTTCAGTTCGCTGAAGCTACCAGCCACACACCCCTTTCTGAGTTATTTAAGCCAGATTCCTCCAGCCTCATTCAGAAACACTGCTAATTTGCTGCAGCCGGAGGCTCTGATGTGGCTCACCCCCCCCTTTTCTCCCCATGTTTGTCTGCCTTTTTCCCTTTGCCCTTCTGGGCTTTCTGTTTGGTTTGTGCCTTCAGTGGTTTTCTAAGCCAATATTTTGTTATTTCTACCTTTTCTGACTGCGGCTTGTATTTCCTTCTTTCTCATGGTCAGCTATGCTATGCTGCACTCCTGTCCTCATCTAACTCTTGTGTTTCTTTCTGTTTTGATTCTTGGTGTGCTCACTAGTTTTCCACAGTATATCCTGTCTACGTCATTCTGTTATTTTGGCTTGTGCTATTTCAGACTATTCCACTTCACTGTTCATATCATGCCACTTGAAGCCTCTCAGTTCGACTGCATTCCTGCTCATCTGCTTTCACCTGGCTTACTACCAAGGCAGTCACTTCCATTTCTGTTCTGTTAGTTTAATTAATTTACTGAGTCAGTCTACTTCAGCACTTCCACCCTAGTCTTGGAGTGTATACAGCTTCCAGCCCTCACTGCTGTGGCTGAGTTTTACCTCTCATTTTGTTCTTGATGTACATTCAAATGTCTTACTTTTCAGTTGCTGGATTTTCCGTCAATGTCAGTGATTCCTCGCAGCAGTCATTATTCAGTAACAATCTTGCTCTCAGGATTCTCCCTTGTGAGTAGACAGCTCTTGCTTCCCCTTAAGAGTGTATCTTGAGGGTCAGCCACCCATCTTGGGGGTTCTTCTCTGTAGGAGCGTGTCTCCTGCAGCACTTCCCTGCAGTTCCACCAGTTAGCAAGGCCCAGCACTCCAGGGGATGCATTAGCTGTGCAGATCTTCAGTCAGCGACACCTCAAGGTGTAGCATTTAAGACTCTAACTGCGAGATGGTGGGGTCCTAAGCCCATAGGGGTTTATTTAGCTGTACACACCATGTCAACAACACCTCTTGGTTACCTGGTTTATTTAGACAAAATGGAGGCCAGTGGCTATCAATATGTGTCTCCCACTCTGAGTGGGTATGTTATTTGTCCCTTGAGAGCAATAGAAAGTTGTCCAGTCCATGCTTGAAGCTACTGAACAAAACTTGTTCAGTTAAGACCTAGGAGAGTGAGTGCCACAGCTGTGCTGCTCGTATCATAAAGACATTATTCCTTTTACTTGTATTTACTTTTGAAATAAACAATTGCTTATTGTGGGACCTAAGTTGAACCAACCTGTTGTTAAATTTTAGGCTACATTGGGTCATAAGAGCCAGATTTTTTAATATATTAAATAATAATAAGAGGTTCCCTCTTTTTCTCCTCTCCTCTCCTCTAGGCTGAAGAGGCCAAGTTTGGTAAGTCTTTCATCACATGTCAGTGATCCCATCCAGTACATTAGTTTTGTGATTCGCCTTTAGGTCCTTTCTATTAATTTAATATCTCATTTCAAACAGGGATTCCAAAAGGGAGAACAATAGTCCAGGTATGGGATAATATAGGTTTTGTATAACTGAGTAATAATAATACATTGCCTGTCTCTTGAAATGAATGAAAGCTGGATCGAACGTACCAAATTATTTGTGCACCTAGATACTTGAGTGCAATGGTCAACTGAAGATAATTTGTTGTTAATAATAATGCCCAAATCCCTCTCTTTGTCTACTGACTGGAGCAGTTCATTATTTAGAGAGTATTGGTATTTGGAGTTGTTTTTATCTAAGTGTAACGGAGTGCACTTTCCTGAATTGAAGGACATGCTGTTTTGTGTTGCCCAGTCCTAGATTACAGATGTAGGAATTGGAAAATTTTGTTACGCGAAATATTTTGCGAAATTACCATTTTGCAAAATTTTTATGAAGTGAAGTAACCAATTACTTCATGAATGCAAAATTTTGTCTGTGGTAGGCAAAATTTTGCCCCATGAGATGGAAAAATGTGCCTTTCGCTGGTGAAATTTTGTTGCATTTCTGGCAATAGTTCACATTTCGTAGGTGAAATTCCACATTTTGCACCCTGCAAAATATTTTGCATAACAGGTGAATTTCGCAGAATATTTCACACAGCAGATTTGCCCATTTCCCGGGAATTTCACTGGCGAAAAATATAAATTCGCAAAATCTCTAGCCTGGATTGATTTTAGGTAGTGGGTTAGGGATTTAAATTTGTCAGTAGTACCCACTTCTCCCAGCTTGGTATCAACACTGAATTTCATCAACAAATTCTGTATGTTTGTGTTCCTGTAACTTATAAATAGTCCAAAAAGGACCGGTCCCAACACAGATCCCTGGGGGACCCCACTTCTAACCAGTCCCTCCACTGAAAGGTATCCATGTAATCTGAAAGCAATTCTCTCTGCACTTACTGTACTTAAAGTCCACCTAGTCTCATTCCATGTTCCTTTAGTTTCCATTTAAGGATAGGCCTCCTCACAGTCTTAATGCTGGGTGATAGCATTCAACAGTTGCTACTCTCCTTATTCGTTGCTTTGATGGGTGGGCCTCCTTTATAGGGAACTTCCTTTAGCTGCAGAGATCAACTTGTGGCACCCACGACATTATCCCATTAGAGAGAAAGAGAGAGAGAGTTAGACCTCCAAAATTTCCCCTGAATTTCGATCTCCAAATTAACATTCTGAGCTTTCACAATAAGAACTTCCCATGCCAGGAGAGATGGCAGCTGATGCCATGGATCTCCAGAGATTTCCTCCACATGTTTTATTTTCTCTCCTGAGTGCCAAAGGCCATAATGTAGTATATGTATTTAAGTACAGTGTTTACCCTAGAAGTAGGCTTCCGCTGCAAGTTGGGGTTAGATGGTGGCTCTCTTAACCTTCCATCCTGCTGTTCCCTCTCTCCTTATGGAAATCATGCCTCTGCTGTCAGTTACCAGTTGCTGTCAGTCATTGTTCCAATCAGTCTCTATGTGTTATCAGTCATCACCAGGTACAGTCATTTAGTACCCCACTCAGCCTCTGTGTTCACCACCTGCTGTGCAGTATCTGTAGGCTGCTTCCTAAGGCACTTTTAGTCTAAAAGAATTATGTTCTCTCAGCACTTATAAGGGTGGAACTCTCCTCAAGAGGGTTCCTTTGCCTTCATGGCACCCGACAGGGTGGTAGTTTCCCCATGAGACAGAAAGTGTGAATGGCCAAAGTATCCATCTACAGTCAAACAACACATTCATTCAACTACCTTCAGGCTATCAACAATGTTGCACAACCCCCCTATTCGTTAGTATATACATTACACAACAGGACGTGTTATTTTGCATACCATATTGGTTAGCCTCCTGATTCTGGTTCTTCCTGTGTATTTAGTGTTTTTCTACTGCTTTTTATTAGTGGTTCTTGATAAATTTGTGTAACATCCTTTACTTGTTTGTATAGTATGTAGATCAAGTTTTCTGCTATTTTCCAGTATTGTATGTAACATGCTCTTTATGAAGTTCATTTTTGGACTGTTATTTATCCTGTTTTTCCCCAGTGCCTTTACCTTTGTATATAGTTGACCATTATATGTGCCTTTGTTACCTGCGTGTTATTGTTTGTGCTGTTGTATTTATTTGTTAAAATTCAATAAAAAGTCTCATGTTAAAAAAAAAACAAAAAAAACAACAGTGTTACACAAGCACAGTTCCTTACTAAGCTGTGTAGGCCCACAGAACACAAAGGCAATGCCTGCAATTCAGTGGGCAGGAGCTACTAAACATGCCCCCTGCCTGAGCTATTTAAACCAGCTTCCTCCAGCTGTATTTGGAAACACTGTTTCTTTGTCCCACCATCCTCTCCTCCTCCAGTGGCACATTGCTTTCCTTGGGCTCCTTTCTAAGGTATCTTTAGCCTAAAGGAATTATTTTCCCATGGCACTTCTATTTTTTTTCAAACAATCTTTATTATATTTTCCACAATAAATACAGCATAATCATCTCAACAAAGGGAGTAAAGTACACCAAAACCTATATTACAATTGAAATCAATCATGTACAAAGAGAAGGATACACAAAAATACATCTGCCCTCAAAAATGAGATCGATGGGGAAATAAATACATAAATACATAACAGTTTTCATCATAAGCCACTATAAGCAAACTGAGATATCTCACAACTAAGATAATCACAAGTGCCCAACAAGCAAACTTAGCTTATAATAGATACTTACGGACTAACCAGGCAATGTCTAATGAAAATAGCTAATATACTTCTAAAGATAATCTAGCCAAGAAAAAAAGGGACCCCAAATTACATTATATTTATCAATAGTTCTAGCATTGCAATGGCTAACATATTCATTAACAGCTACTTTAGCTAGAGCCCTAACCCATTCCTCTAAAGTAGGGGCATATTTATCTTTCCAGTGATTAAGTATCAGTCTTTTAAAGCATATAGAGGCTATAGAAATCCATTGTTTTCCCCTCGGAGACAAGGTTAGTGGCAAAGTGTAATCCCCCAGTATAAATATTCCTGGGTCGAAGGGGAAGTTCTGTCGTAGGATCTGCTGACAAGCATCCCAAATAACAAGTCAGGCCTGTCTCAGAATTGGACAATACCACATCATGGGTAATAAGTTGGCATCTTGAGCACTACATCTCCAGCATTTGCTATCTGAAGAAATACCTAATCTAAATATTTTTTCTGGCATATAATACCAGTTATGAATTAATTTAAATTGGATTAGCTATCCCTGAAAGTCCATACTGGATTTGTATGCATTGCGCCAGACTGACTCCCAAGAAAGGGGAGAAATTGAAATGCCTAAGCTTTTTACCCATCTACGTTTAGAAGATTCTGTGAGGTCCAACCCTCCTTTATTAGAAAGTTTATACTGCTTGCCAGCTCCTCCTTTGCTGCTGGCTAATGCAAGTAGACCCTCAAAGTCATTAGAAGTAGGGATGGCCAAATTGACGTCCAAGATATCCTTTATTGCATCTCGGACTTGAAGGTATGAGTGAAATTGTGTATATGATAAACCATAGTTCCCCTTTAAAACAGCAAAGGATCCAAGGATGCCCGTGTAAGGGTCTGTTATATCCTTTAATAGTAAAATACCTTTCTTTTCCCATGTATCATTAATTAATGTTTTATTACTAAATTTGATTTTCGGGTTTCTCCATAATGGAGTGTATTTCAGCATAACAAAGGGGTTTAAAAGTAGATTGGTAAAATGCCGTATGGAACTGGTTGAAGAATGTAAGAAAGGGTGAGAATTAGTGGATTTTGGGTAAATACCCATGGCAAAATGATAAAGCAAATGGGGGTAGACACAGGACTGTTCATACTGCACCCACCTGGGACTAACATTGGTTGGTTTGAACCAGTAATGTGTCTGTCTAAATAGGAAGGCTAGTCAATACTGTTTAAAATCAGGTAAGCCCACACCACCCTGTTGCCAGTGTTTCCTTAGCTTTGGAAGACTAATCCTTGCCTTCTTCCCTCCCATAAAAAGGACCTGATTAAAGAATCAAATTTTTTTAAACCAGGAGTTGGAAATATGTACTGGCATAACATTAAAAAAATACAAGAGCCGAGGAGCCAGCATAATTTTAGGAGCATTAATTTTACCCCATAACGATAGATTTAATTTGGCCCACTTCTCCAAGTGCAATTTCATATCCTTTAATAAGAGATTCATATTAATTTGAACCAGGGCTTCTAATTTATTGGGAATCCTAACTCCTAAATAAGTAATAAAATCCTCTTGCCATTTTAGGTTATTCTCAGTACATAGTTTTTTTAAGTTTTCTTTAACACCCTTTAAGAGGAGCATTTCTGATTTTGACCAATTAATTGAGAGGCCAGAGAGTAATCTGAACTCTTCTAAAAGATCCATGGTAGGTTTAAGGGATTTATGTGGATTAGATAGGGAAAGTAGTATATTATCTGTGTAGGCTAAAACTTTATGCTCCATCCAACCAATTTTAATCTCTGAGATAATATTATTCTGTCTAACCAGGCAGAGGAGAGGTTCTATGGCCAGGATAAAATGTAAAGGGGAGAGGGGGCAACCTAGCCTTGTCCCTCTTTCCAGAGCAAATTTCTCAGATAACATCTTCTTGGTGCATATCCTTGCTGTGGGGGAACAGTACACTGCAGTCACCCTAGATATAAAAGTGTCCCCCATCCCAAAAGCCCTTAAAACCCCATAAAGATAATCCCATTCCACAGAGTCAAACACTTTATGAGCATCCAATGACAACAAAATAGAATCGTCTTGAACCTGAGGGGCCATCCACATAGAGGAAAGGACTCTTCTGACATTTTCGAAACCTGCCCTTCCTTTAATAAAACCCACTTGATCACCATGTATGAGTGTACTAAGAATGTCCTGTAATCTATTCACTAGAATCTTAGCCCAAACATTATAGTCAATATTCAGTAGGGAAATTGGGCAACAACTAGCCTGGTCTAGGGGGTCCTTTCCTTTTTTCAGTAGGACTGTAATCACTGCTTCTGACATTGTAGATGGTAGAGCCTTGTTAACCTCCACCTCTGTGAATACAGTATTTTGTAAAGCATCGGACTAACTGTATCTTTCAAGAGAGCATAGAATTCAGCTGGCAGACTATCTGACCCAGGGGCTTTATTGTTGGGCATATCTAATATCACCTCATTAATCTCAGCAATTGAGATAGTCTTGTCCAGGATCTGCCGCTCTGACTCAGCGATCACAGGTAATTTAGCCCTGGAAAAAAATTCACCAATTGGACCCAAGTCCTTGCCACATTGAGATTTGTAAAGGTTTCTATAAAACTGTAAAAAAACATAATTAATGTCTTTAGTTTTAGTATATGTGTTCTTTGCTCTGTACATTATTTATATTTTGGACCTGTTTAAGCCTATAGGCCAAAAGTCTACCAGCTTTTTCCCCAGACTCCCAGTAAGTTTGCTGCATCCTAAACAGAGTAAATTCAGCTTTACTTGTATGTATTTTATTAATCTCATATCTAAGCAGTATAATTCTCCTAAGGATACTCCAACTATTCCCTTTATGAGATTTGTGTAACTCCTCCAATTCAACCAATTCATTCTCCTTATGCAATAGGAATTTCTCTCTTTCTTTCTTTTTAAAGGAAGTGTAGCTCAAAATTCTGCCTCTAATAAAGGCCTTGTAAGCCTCCCAAACCATAGCATAAGAAGTTTCCCTGTTATCGTTGGTGTCGAAAAACTGTTTTGTTTCATTTAAAACCCATGACCGAAAATTAATGTCTTTTAACAAAGAGCAATGAAATCTCCAGTGAAAAGGTCTCTTAGAATCAGAGTCTAAATGCAAAATAACTGAAACTGGAGTGTGGTCTGAAACTGAAATTGAGTCTGTATCAGCTTTTAGCATACTATTTATCAGAGTACTGGATAACAAAAACATATCAATCCTACTATAAGTCCTATGACGATTTGAATAGAAGGAATAATCTCTTTTATCAGGATACATCAGCCTCCAAGCATCAGAAAGACCAAAGTCTTTCATCCTGTCTACTATGATCCTTCTGGCCCTTGAATTGGTTTAATTACTGGATGAACCACTTCTATCTAGCCTGTAATCCATGACTATATTAAAATTCCCCCTACCATAATATTCTTACCAGAAATGTTACTAGCCTCTTCAAAAAAGTCCCCATAAAACAGACTGGACTCTCCATTAGGTGCGTAGACATTGCATATGGCAATGTCTATCCCATCAACAGAGCCCTCCAATATTTGCCATCTTCCATTAGGATCCACTCGATGGGAAAAAGCAACAAAATTAATTGTTTTCTTAATAAGTATGGCCAACCCCTTCCGTTTTCTACTAACAGAATTATGAAATACTTCCCTTACCCACGATCTTTTAAGCTTCTCAGCCTCATCTGGCAATAAATGAGTTTCTTGCAATAAAGCTATATCTGTTTTTAGCTTACTAAAATAAGACATCACTTTTTTCCCTTTTATAGGCAATCCTAACCCCTTTACATTCCAAGAGACACATTTAGTACTTACGCTGTTATCCCCCATTTTTATTATATAGCCAGATAATACAAAATGACAAGCTATAAATGCTAAGGTAAAGGAGAAACTGAGCAACTCTTCTGCCAAATAATTTTCCTGTAATATCACAAAAGCCATCAAGAACAGAGTAAGAACATTTAATAGGCCTGAATATCTGGAAGACAACTAACATTGCCCCTAATGAGAAACAATGTAGCCCAATTGGAAAATGGCATTTGGGCATTAAAGCTCTAGCATTCATTGTTAGTGTACTATGAAACAAGAGCATCATGCAAGCAATAATGCCCAACAGGGTGGGAGGTATTGGGCAATACCGGACCGGCCAGGGGCATAATGAGGCCCGATGCCGCAGGCGGTGGGCCTTATAGCTCTTGGCCGGTTCGGTATTGCCCATACCGCCCACCCTAGAGGGCATTATTGCACTTAGAAAATGGGCATTGTTGTAAATTTTAATTAAGTAATAAGAAAAAAGAAGAAATTAGTTTGTAAATAAACACAAAGAGTAAAAAAATACATATTTTTGATGAAATAGTCCCTCAAATTTTGTACTGTTCCATCTGCTGTTGCAAACCCCCCAGCCATTCCCTTCTAGTTATCCTCTTCCCCTTCCAGTACCACATCAAGAGATGGAGTTCATTGTAAACCTTAATAATTTTGGTGGTTGCCATGGGTTTTTGTGCTTACTTTGAAGAATGGTAGTTTTCTTTCCTGTAAGCTTCCCCCCCATCGGTAGCACGGGTTGGAAGGCTGTTCATGTTTGTCATGTAACCTTGCGTGACCCTGCATCCCATAACCAGGAATTGCAGACTCCAAAAATGAGCAACCGAGGGTGAAAGCCATGGGAGTTAGAGTGAGACAAAAAACATTGCAGGGGAGAGCGAGGGACAGAGGATTCAAGTAAGAAATTTTTTTTAATACTTTTGAACCTCTAGACTGGCACGACAGGTGGGGGACGGTGACGCAATACGTCTCTGTCAGTTAGCGAGGGTAAAAAATGGCGGCTCGACAGATGCCAACTCGGGGTGCCCAAAGATATTTTTTGGTAATGGGGCATCTCAAATTAGCACATCTTTTGAAGCGGGTATCTATCGTAACTTAATGTACCCCCGTGTTATAGCTCTAGGCCAATCAGAGAGCTGATAGTGTTTGCCCCATTTTCTAAATTTGGAATAAACTTAAGTTGAGCCCCAAAAATTAATTCTTCTCCAAAAATCAAAGATAAATATATCCAAACAAATTCACTTGACTTAGGTACGTTGTGGCTCTTAAACATGACACATTTTATATATATAAAAAAAAAAAAAAAACACCTGCAATAATAAAAAAACAGTTCCTATAACCCATAATCAACATGAGACCTCGATCCAAAAGTCAGGGGTTCCCAGGGACCCTGGGTCATAGGTTTGTGTCGCTCGACAAAAAAACAGTAAACTTGGAGCTTAAGTGAAACCCTGACTCCAAGCGAGGCGTAAGCGGTAATAATAGAGAAAAACAACCCCCCTCGGCAGTTTCAAGTAATAGGCAACCACCATCTAACCAGGAACAAATATATTAACAAAATAGACAAGACAAATAATGATGGCCATGGATGAGAGTAGTCACAGAGAGTTAGAATAGGATATGCATAACAAGGAGTAATACATAGAGCATATAGAAAAGCAAGGAAAAATTTAAAGAGATGGTGTTCCACCACACTACAAGACTTCACATTTATCTGTAAATCCAAGGCCTGTTCCAGAGATAATAGCAATATTATGTAAAGACCACAGGACTGCTTAGTCACAGCATATTTTTTTTTCCCCAAAACTTGACTACACATCACAATAGGCCCATTAGCTTGAGCCATTCGGAAATGTGCGAGCCCATAATATTGAGTGCAAACCAAATGCATAACTAAACAAGGCTAAGCATATTAATCCAATAGTCAGCTGTTCTCCCCATTTGACTCAAACCAAGTGCTGCCATTATTTAGCTGGTCTGCATATATCCTGACACCATAAAGAGAGAGAGAGAGAGAGAGGTGTGAAAAAGGAGAAATATAGAGAAAAGAGAGAAAAAAAGCTTAGGGCAACAACAGGGTATAGTAAAAGACATAATAAAAACCAAGAAGAACCAAACAGAAAACATAATAAAGACTGAAGAATATGTGAGAAAAAAAAAACCAAAAGACTAGAACACAAGTCACTCATCCTGCAACAAAACAGGCCCCCTTACTATAATGAAATTGCCAATCACCTGGCTTAAAAAAATTTACCAGGATCAAAAGCATGACAGCATGACAGCTGAAGCAAGATTTCATAGTCATGTGTAAATAAGAAAAAAAACACTGCGAAAACCAATAAGGAATAGGAGCCATGTTCCTTACATCATGGATATGCTAATTAGCTAATATTAACAACTAATAAAGCATGTAATAATTGGATCTTTAAAAAAAAATACAATAACAAAGGCTGTCTGTTTTGACTGATCTAAGACCTACCTCGTCTGCAGATCCTGTCTAAGCAGAGATAATAAAACACATAAGGAATGAAATTAAATGGCAAATATGCCAAGCCTTTTTTCCCTACTGCTAATAAGCATTTAAAAATTCTTTGTAGAAATTGTACCACTTTCCATTTCTGCATACTCCGAAATAACGTAGCTCGATAGAACTGCAGCCATCTGGGAGTCAGTAGAAAGCCAGACAACATATGGTGGTGATCATGCAGCTTGATGCCATCCATAACATTGCACAGCATATAAATCAAGGTGCTTCCGGGAGATCTGGAACAGTGGGGCATCCTGGGACATCCGAATCTATAACCAGGTTAAAGTCTCCTGATTGGCTGATATTTACACTTTCCCCTGTGGAGAAACCTTCTACTTCCTCTTCCATATCTTCTAAGCCTGTAGCCAGCGGGGAAAAGCGATTCATACTGGAAGCCACGTTATGAAAACCTTGGTTGCCTGGACTGCTTCTAGACACAAAATGAGTTGAAGCAAGACGATCTCTGGTAAGGCCCTTGCATTTCCTATTAACAGTCTGCCAACTAAATTGGGAGGATTCAGGAAGGACCGATGGGATCTTAGGGCCAAAAGATTTTTAGAATATTGAGGATGGAGAGGTTCTAGTGGAGTGCGTGTAGTACTGGAGTCTCGAGCCTGCTTTACTTCAGAATGTTGAGATATTTCAAATTTCTTGCCTTTCTGCAAGGAACCGCCATGAGATTTTTTCCCTTTATTAATGAAAACAGCTGCATCCTCTGGTGATTTAAAACTGTGAGAAACCCCATTGGCAGAAATAATTAAAGTGGCAGGATATTTAATACTATAAGCAAGACCAAGTTTTTGTAGAATCTGTCTGGTTTCTGTAAACGCTTTCCTCTGTGAGACCACCTCTGCTGAGTTATCCTGATAAAAAGAAATTCGATTCCCATTCCAGGTTATGGATCTAATTTCCCTTGCAAGGTTTAAAATCTCCTCCTTTACAGTGAAACATAAAAAAAATGCCACAATAGGTCGGGGAAGGGCACCTGCTTTTGGTTTAGGGGAGAGAGATCTGTGCGCCCTCTCAATTTCTAGAGGGCAACTCCACTTATATTGCAGAACTTCAGGAATAAAATCTTGTAAAAACCTAGCCATACTTGGACCCTCAACACCCTCTGGCACCCCTGCAATTCAAATATTATTTCTCCGACCTCTGTTCTCGAGGTCATCCACCTTTTGCCAAAGAAGTTTAAATTGTTGGTGAAAAAAAAACAGAATCGCCATCCAACTTAGAGACAGAATCCTCAACTGCAGCCATCCTCTCCTCAGTTTCTGACAGCCTCTCATTAAATTTGTCGGAATTAGACCTTATGATGTCCACAACTACTTTGAGGCCAGCGATGTCCCTCTTAATTTCTGTTTGACTGAGTGCAATACAATTCAACATCTCCTTAATGCTGTCTATGCCAATGTCATTAGAATCGGATGGCCCTTTCAAACTTGCCAACATCATTCTGGTGCCCTGAGTAAGAGAAATGACTAGCTGTATAAAATTTCTATATTTTTTTATTTTACCCAAGGGATCTACATGAAACTTCCCCACTGTGCTCAGAAGACCTTCTGACATTCAATTAGTTAGTTTCCGACAACTGCCAACCAGGTTAAATAGGGTAATATAACGGATTTGATACCGCGACTCGCTCCTCACAGAAATTAAGCGGCCATTACCGTCTAAGGCTAGCGCACGACTCCATGGCACTTCTAGATGTGAAACCCTCTTCAGGAGGGTTTCTTTGCCTTCACAGCACCCCAACAGGGTGGTAGTCCCCCATGGGACAGAGAGTGCAAATGAACAAAGTATTCACATATGACAATCAAACAACACATTTATTCAACTACCTTTAGACTATCAACAATGTTGCACAAGCGCAACACCTCACTAAGTTGTGTATGTCCAATGAACTCTAATATGGCTTTTTCAGCATCCTTTCTTACTAGCTGACTGGCCAACTACTTTCCTCCCCATCTCCCTCAAAATATTGTGAACTTGTGTGAGGAGCAGGTTCATTTCCTCCTGTCCTGTGATTATTTGGCAAAGCTGGCCTTTTAATCTGCTTAGCTCAGAAAATGCCCCAGGGTTCCAGGATTGTATATGTTCCCTCTCCAGCTTCTCCACATTAGCAGTGAGCTCATCATCCCTGGTCATTTCTTGCTTCCTTTTAATGCAGGCAAATGATATTGTAGCCCCGACATAAGCTTTCGTGGCCTCCCATTCCATGGCTTCTGTTGGGTCTCCAGTCATTTTATTTGAATAAAGCTTTAATACAGCATTCTCTGTCTGAACTCTAAAGTCATGGTGCACTAAGAGGTAAGGGTCAAAACATCATCTAGGTCTCCACTAGGAGGTACCACCCCTCCCCAGGTTTACTAACAAGAGGGCATTATCCAAAAGGAGTATTGGGATATATGAGGTACTTTCTACGAACTGCAACAAAGAGGAGGACATCAATATGAGGTCTAGCCTAGTACAGACTTTACAGGCATGTGAGTATGAAGGGGAATTCATTCTCATTGAGGTGGAGAACTCACTACGTATCCAGCACTGCACATATCCATGCCATTTGCCTCAGGGCTTCTGAGAGTTTGTGGGGAGCATGTGGGAGTGTGGATCTGTCCATTATTTGGTCCCACTGAGTGTTGAAGTCCCCTCCTATTATTAGTAAAACTGGAAAATCTGCCAGAGTAACTGCCAGCTGATGGAACAAATCTGGGCAGTCAAAGTCTGGTCCATAGACTTAGGTGACAGTGTAGCTCTTCTGTCTCACTCGTGCTGCCACTATCGTGTATCTGCCCCATAGGTCTATAGACTGCTTTTGGATACTAACTGAGAGACCCTGCCAAAACCATGTTGCTGTACTTCTGGCCTTGGTGGTAAAGATGATGCTATTAGCATCCATCCTCACCCCTGTGCTGTGTTTTCAATCTCATCTTAGGTCATATGCATTTCCTGTAATGTCATATCCCCCCATAGTTTCTTTATGGTTGCCCACACTTTTTTTTCTCTTCGCCACCATTTTTAGCCCTTTGACATTCCAGGTAACAAAGTTCAGTGTGTCACGCATTATGTCCTATTTATATTAGGTACATCTCTTGCTGCATGCCACCAGGTGCACCCCTCCAACCTTTCCAGGAACCTTGCACAGTGAACCACTTTTCCTTCTTTTTTGGGGGGGCTAAAAAAGTTAACCCACAAAAACCCCCGACTTGAACCCTTTTGAAACAACATAACCAAAACATTTTCTTTGGGTCCCTTTCCCTCTCCCCTTCCCCTTTCCCCACAACCCAAGCTAAGCAGCGGGATCAAGATCCTCTCCCCTTCCACAGAGCCACCCAGGGCCCACTGTCCCTGCTACAGTATTTTCATGGTGAAGCCAGCTGGTTCATGCTATCCAACATGAAACACATACAGTTTTAAGATCTTCCTGCAAAAGAATCCAAAATCTGAGAAGATTATTACTTGCATACAACCCTCTGTACAACAAAATCAGGGAGGTGATAAAGGATCTTGAACAGAATACATTCGAAGGTCCTGCTGGTAACGGGTTTATTATCTTCCTTGCTTTCATAGCAGAAGGCTACGAAAGCGAGGAAGAATTGGTACTGTTGGTGATGACAGTGAAATGTTAGCCACACAATTTAAGGTGTAAGATGAATGTTTATGGGTATTACACGTATACACTGTAGGTACCAACTAAATTATGGGAATTAATACCAAAATTCAGAAAAAGTGCAAAAAATGTGTTTTAAAAATTTTATTTAAAACCGTTAGACCTTTCAAAACATATTTTCTTTAAATATGATAACTTTGGAAATGTTAGGTTTAGAGACTTTCTTTTTTTAAAATGAAAGCTTGGTGTCAACCAAGCAGGCATATCGTTAATATATAACCACGGTGACAATATAGCAATATAAACACAAATTATAAAATGGGTAAAAGAAATCCTTCACCCTGATTGGTCAAAAGGCGTGTCCTTACCTGTCAACAAAATGAAAGGTGGCACTACTTTCCTAATACCTTAACCTCCATAGGTGGAAGGGCAGCAATATCATTGAGCAACTGATACCTTCCATCAGTCCCTCTGCAACCAGAACTGATCTTCCACCACAAACATGGCTGCTACCTTTACACTGTAAAAACCTTCAACTGGGCCCTAAAAACAAAACTACCTTAAATAAAAAATAAAACAAATTAAGTAAACATTGTTTCCCTGATCATCACACTCTCTTTACACACATACACACATTAGAAACATATAGAATAGTGGATGGGTGACCATCCATAACAAGGCTGTGTTTCCATCGAGGTTGTTGATGACATCATGGAGACCTCGAGAGGTCTCCATGATGTCTTCAACAACCGAGATGGAAACACAGCCATAGTTATGGATGGTCAACCATCTACTATTTTTATAGTATATGGTTCCTGGCTTGTGTGTCTTTTCATTTCTTCCCCAAGTTGACTGTTACCTTCGTAGTGTTATGCTGCTCCCGCTCCCGACTCGGCCCCGCCTCTCAGGTCGTTTCACCCTCTGAACTCATTAGCTCGGCACCACTTAGTTTAAAATAAAAACAGCAATTACTCTTTAGTGACACAGAGCCTTGTGAGGCTCTCTGTGTCATGAAGACGTGTCCCCGACCGGCACTTGCTTAATCGCGCCACCATGTTCCACATTTTTTTCTTCTCAGTGCGTTGCTAAGTAAGCCAATCAGGTTGCAGGGCAAGGCAAAAAAAGTTGTTGTACTATCGATGTGACATCAGACCGATAGTACAACAACTTTTTTGACCTTTGAACTGTCCTACAACAAGATTTTGAAAGCCACAGCTTTCTATTCATTATAAGCCCTAACCATATACTATATTAAGTATTGTTTATAGTTTTCATTGCAACTGTTTCTTTGCTAACAGTGAAAATCCCCCTTCTGTCTTTATCTGCTCATCAGGGAAATATCTTCTGCTTGCCTTGACAGTGAGATAATTGAGTCACTGGCTCTAAAACAGGCCTTTGTTGTCTGTGTGTACAGTATGTTGGGAGAGTAACATTCTGCCAGCGGAAATGAGCAGAATTTTGAATCCCTGAATTCCATGGTAAACATTCCATGATAAACATTCTGTGTCTTGAATGAGGGAAAAATAGGAAAAAAAAACGGGATGAAGAAAGTAGGCAATACAGTAATACTTTATAGACAAAAAGAAAAGGAGGGAAAACACAGTTACAGAGGCAGACCCAAACTGCTCAAATAATACATTGTTGTCCCTCCAACTCACTGTTTTAGCATTTTTCAGTGAGTTGCTATTCAATCAGTTTTACCACTCCTCTGCCCAAGTCTGGGGACTATTTTTCACCATATTTAAATAAAATGACATACTATTATTAAATCTTTAATAATGCGTCCAGAGTTTTGTTTGATTGTTATAGAAATAGTTGTTACCCATTTTATAAGAGCAATAAGATACTTCAGGGTGTGGGTTGTTGTTTGATAAGAGCACTACCCAGCTGCTGTAGTCACTTAGCGCAAGTGCCTCATGCCTAACAACGCATCTGGGGGCGTGCTCTTGTCAATCAACAACCCACACCCTGTCGTGTCTTATTGCTTTCATGTTTCATATCAGTATAAAAATACATACAATGGTTCACTGCACTGTTAAAAGTCCTGTCATTTTTACAGCATTATTTTGGCATGTATATGCATGTAGCAACACAGAAAAACTGTACGAACATATGAAATTTGCCAGCAGATAAAGGCCTAGAGGTCTATCAAGTCTGCTTGAATGTACAGCCAGCACCCCTTATTCTGCAGCTTCCCCTCCCTTCCACCCTTTCCCTTCATTGACCCTCCCCCTTGTCCTGTTCCATCCCTTTTGAAGCAGTCCACTGTTCTACTGGATACCACTTCTGCAGGTAATGCATTCCACCCAGCCACCACCCTCACGGTAAAAAAGTGTCACTTTATCTCCCTCCTGAACCTTCCTCCCTCCAGTCTCATATCATGGCCCCTGGTGTCCCTCCCTTCCCTTACTTTGAACAGCCCCTCTGTACCTGTCTTGTTTATTCCTTTCAAGTACTTAAAGGTTTCAATCATGTCCCCCCGTCCCTCCTCTCCTTCAGCGAGTACATGTTCAACTCCCTCAGCCTCCTTTCGTATAAGTCCCCTAGCCCCTTGATCATCTTTGTTGCCCTGCACTGCACCCCCTCCAGTAACTTAATGTCCCTCTTCAGATACGGGTGCCAGTACTGCACGCAGTACTCCAGGTGCGGTCTCACTAAAGACCTATACAGTGGCAGAATCACCTTCTCCCTCCTCAAGATATACCCTTGCAATACAACCCAGCATTTTGTTGGCCTTGCAGCTGCCTCCCTACATTGTGCCAAGTTGTTCATTGACCCTGTAATGAGCACCCCAGATCCTTCTTCTCCTCTGTCTGGGCTAGCTGCACTCCCCTAGCTGATAACCTCCTTGGGTTCTTATCCCAAAATGCAGCACCTGCACTTTTGGCATTAAACCCCAGTTGCCAGGTGTCTGACCAGGTTTCAAGCTTTGCCAGATCATCCTGCAACCCCTGCCATCCCCCTAGGTCATCCACCACCACGCCAACCTTGGTATCATCAGCAAACAGACTGATCTTGCTCTTGATGTCCAATGACATGTCTGCAGTGAATGTCCCAAACAACACTGGTCCCAACATTGAGCCCTGTGGAACATCGCTCATCACTACCCTTGGGTGTGAGAGCTCCCCACCCACCACCACCCTCTGTTGCCTTCCCTGAAGCCAGTTTCCTACCCATATCACCAGCTTTGTACCCGCCCCTGTGCCTACTAACTTACTTCCAAGCCTACCATGTGGCACCGAGTCGAATGCCTTACTGAAGTCCAGATACAGGACATCCACTGCATGGCCCCTGTCCAGTTGCCTAGTTACCCAGTCTTAGAACTCCACCAGGTTGGTTTGGCAGGATCTGCCCCACATGAAGCCATGCTGTCTGCTGTCCTGTAGTCCTTTGGCCTCTAGGAGGGCCACCAGGCTCTCCTTCAGGATAGTCTCCATTAGCTTACCCACGATGGATGTGAGGCTCACTGGTCTGTAGTTTCCCGGTTCATCCTTGGGGCCTCTTGTGGAGGGGCACCACATGAGCCATCCTCCAGTCCTGAGGTACACACCCCAAATGTAGTGAGGGCATTAAACAGGTCTGCCAAAGGCCTGCCGGACCTCTGCCAGCTCCTTCAGTACCCTGGGGTGGATGCCATCTGGGCCTGGTGCCTTGTCCACCCTCAGTGCCTTCAAACCCTTCCGAACTCTGCCCTCCATGATTTCCTCATCTGTCACCCTCTCCCCCATTTCTGCCATTCCCTCCCCTTGGTGTTACCCCTCTTCTCTTTAATAAATACTGAGCAGAAGTATTCATTTAGTGCTTCTGCCTTATCGCACCCCTGGTTCCACCCAACCCCCTCCTTCCTAATCCTTACTATGTGGTCCTTACAGTTCCTTTTCTCCCTGATGTACCTAAAGAAGTCCTTCTCCCCTTTTAATGCCTTGTGCCAGCCTGAGTTCCATAGATGCCTTGGCTCCCCTTACTGCCCTTGTCACCTCCTTCGATTCCGTCAAGTACTCCTCCCTGTCCTCCCCCCTTCCTGTTTTCTTGTACTTCCTAAAGGCAGCTCTTTTCCTCCTTACCTTTTCCATGACCTCCTTGCTCAACCAGCTCGGATTCTTAGCCCTAGCTTTCTTGCTCTGGGCCTTGCAGCAGGTTTTGGTTGCCTCCACTATCCCCAGCTTTATGAGCTCCCACCTCTGGTTAGTGTCCATACTAGACTAAATTCTGGCCAGGTACCCTTTTAACTGTATTAACTGTTCAAATGTTAATGCTTTCAGAATGCAGTTTCATGCATTATAAAACATATGACTATTTTTAGAAATGGTTGGAAAATATTAGTGGTTGTTTTGTATAAGAATAAACACATTCCTTTCTAGTTTTGTTTTAATGCTGACACATGGTCTGGAAAACAATACGGAGAAAGCAAGGAAATCCCCAATCAAGGTCAAATTTAGGGGTAAGTATGACCTCCTCAAAGTCTGTTGAGAGAGGCAAGTCCCTAATATTTGCCATTGTCATCAAGGGCAAGTGAAACAATGTCCATTTTATCGCCTTCTATACAAGCATGAAGAGCTGTACTATCTCTGTAAGTCTCTCAGGGCTATTCTGTCTCTTACACATATAACAGTTAATTGAGTTGGGGCTAGGCTGTCCTTAGTCTGGTTGGGGTAGGGATACTCCTAGTGTCTTGGCAGGCAATGCTGGGTGGTCTAATCTCTGGATGAATGTCCAAGTGCCAAGTCCCAACCACCTGCCTCCCTAATGGTCACTATTCCATTAATTATGCCTTTCTTTATGGATATGCTGTGTCATTAAACTCTACTGAAGCTACCCATATTAGGAACTAACCCCTCCCTTCCCTTTCACTTGAACTAACTACACCTTCCCTCTCTACGACCTACCCACCATTACTCACCTCTTCCCATTCTCCCTTCTTTCATCCCTTATCCCTCATTATTCAATCCCTCATACTCTACACCACCTAACTCACCCTTCCCTCTTATGTGCTGGCCTTCACTTGACAATGCCTACTTGACTGCTACACATCCCTGCTCCTCACTAATGTAATACGCTTTACAACCCAAACCTATCCCTCCCTCCTCCCTCATAATCTCTTCTTCCCTCACCTCCTTGTGTCCCCCATCTTACTACCTTACCATTCACGTGCTACTCTACCTGTGCTTGACAAGACCTCACTGGCTGCTACTCAGTGTCTCTTTTTTATTATTATTAGTATTTATGCTTCTCTGCTCCATGGTCCTTTCAATCCGGGGGAGACCCAGCCCCATCCCTCTGGCATCTACCACCCAGCACTAGCTCCCAGGGATTGCTCCCCACAGCGTGGTCAACGGAGGGGGCCCTTCCCCCATTGAGACAGGATCTGTATGTCACTCTGTGGCTGGCTGAGTGTGGGGACTGCGAGCTCCCCCGTCATCCTGTGGGAGCTGTATTTCCTGTTTTTTTCTCTTCCCCCTCTGGGGGCAGCATGTGCAATGATACCCATGACTTCACCACGCATGCTCCCATGCGTAACCCCATCTAGCATCTGCGTTGCTCCCCGATCCCCATGTGCGGTGGTGCTGCTCCTGCCCCCAGTATCCACTAGGGGTCAGGCAAGCTCTGACTACCGGAGTCCCCCCTTCCCAGAGAAGGAGAGCTGTCCAGCAGATGCTCAATCCTTCTACTCCCTGCCGCACCCTGACAGCCCACGCTCATTCCTGAACATGGGTCGCCAGCGTGGAGCAAGGTGTGGTGCACGGTGCCTCAACCCTAAGAGCCACCAGACTGGCCTCAGTGTCTGTCTTTAATCTAAACTTTATTATATACATTTTAGATTTATTTGCCTGGCATACAATGTACAATCAGGGGTGTAGCCAGGAATTTTAAACTTGTACTCAAAACTAAACTGATGCACTGTTGCCCCCTCCACCATTATGTAAACATAAACCAAAATATGCGCTGCCACACCACACCAACAATAGTCCCCACCGCCTTTGCCATGTCTGAATTCAAGTAATCAGTTTCTTCCTGTAATCCTCCTTCTGTTGTTTTTCTGCCTGCCTGGTAAGTTGTTCTTGTTTGTGTATTTGGTTGGTGGCAAACAACAAAGACAAAAGGGCTCAGCATGACACAGACACAATGTGACTCACAATGTCCTTGTTTTCCTCTTTTTGTTGCCCCAGCCCGATTTGTTGCCCGTCTGATTTTTTTTTTTACTGTACTCTGCTGAGTACAGTGCGTATGCCTGCCGACACCCCTGTGTACAATGCCTGTTGCCTTGTCTGTTTGTAGCTGCTTATTTTCTTTGTAAACAGTTTATCTCTTGTTAAGTTCTCAACCTATATGTTTACCTGTTGACGTGGAAACTATGTAAAAGAGCTTTTAGCTCAAAGATGTCAATCCAAGATTACAATAAATAAATAAAATAAATAATGCACTATGGTGCCATTTTGTACCTGGGACTCTGTCACCATCTAGATGCACAGATACATCGCAAGGGGGTTTAGTTTACTCATCAACTGCATATTATTTTAATATATAAGCCAAATGCAACAACATGACATGCAGTCATTATTTAAATGATGCTTACCACACTTACAGATTGTCCTTGCCTGAGCCCTGCCTTAGAAGGTTACTGCTGGATCCCCTGACCTGCAGGGTTTTATTTAAATGCCATAATTGTAATGTTTGTAGAACAGCACATCAGGGAAAAGAAATCTTTGAGCCCAGGGAAAGTGTAAGGAAAATGGCCCCATTTGCAGTTGTTTGGCTAGCTTTTTCAGTAGAGATTTACAAAGACGTGGCAATAACCCCCTACATGGTTAAACGTGGGCTCTTAAGGCAATAGTGGCAAAAACTAGCACCTCATTACACACAATGTATACAAGCAGGACACTAAGCCATGCACCTCTCAGTTAAGCAGATTTATTTAGAATACACACACAGCATAAAAGAGAGACAGAGATCAATCATAGTAACGTAAAACACATAAAGAGTCTTGGCATTATACCCTTCCAGCTGTTAACAGGGTCCCGGTGGGGAGGAAAGAAAGAGAGTCCAAAAAGTTCTGTTCCAGCCACCACTGTCTTGAGGCTTATTTCTGATATCTTTTCTCCTTCTTCTTCTCTTCTCCTAGGTTGGCACATGAAAATCGCTCTCAGGATTCAGTCACTTATATAGTTTCAAAGTTACAAATTGAAGTCCAGGGTTCAAATCTTGACTACCCACTCAGGTGAATGAACCTTAATTATGCCTTACTGGTTCCTGTCCGTGTTCGCCCCCTCTCCCTCCGCCCTCGGTCCCCTTGGTTTGATGGGACATTGAGGGAGTTGAGGAAAGTGGGGTGAAGGTTGGAACGCCGCTGGCAGAAATCTGGTCTGGAAGATGACAGACTTAGATTGATGGCACATTATATGGACTATCAATCAGAAATCTTCCGTAAGAAGGCAGAGTTCCGGTCCAGGGAGATAGCTGCATCAAGAAATTGACCTGCCCAGCTCTTCCGGACCATGGACAGACTGTGCAATCCAGCCTGTCTGCAGGGTCAGAGAGCTTTTTCACAAATAAAGTGTGACGAGTTTGCTCGGTTCTTTGATGAGGTGTCGTCGATCAGATCAGAGATCCTCAGTATGCATTCAAATGAGCATGGCGGTGATCGATGCGAGGTTACAGGCCCTCGGTCTGTCTGGATGGATTTTGACCAGCCAGCGATCATGGATATCATGAAGAATGTCCACGGCTTGCGACCAACTTGCTGTAGTTTGGATCCTGGTCCTACACGCCTCCTTTTGGGGTATATGGATGCGATCGGACCAGTCCTTGCTGAGATAGTCTGGTGCTCTTTGGACCAAGGGGTGTTTCTGGAGTCTCTAAAAGAGGCTATCGTGACACCCCTTTTAAAGAAATCTTCCCTTGACCCAGACTGTCTCGCTAACTACAGACCGATCTCTAACCTGCCCTTTTTGGGCAAGGTTATTGAGAAAGTAATCGTGTTGCAGCTCGAGGACTTTCTTACCACCCATGAAGTCTATGATCCTCTCCAGTCCGGTTTCAGGAAGAGGCAAAGTACTGAGACGGCATTGGTTCGGGTACTAAATGATCTCCTAATAACGAGAGATCAGAGGAGCCGTTCAATCTTGGTTCTCCTTGATCTCTCTGCAGCATTTGACACTGTGGATCATGGAATGTTGCTGGAATGCCTGCGCCTGCTCTGCGGACTGTCGGGGACAGTCCTCAGATGGTTCCATTCTTTCCTCACAGGCAGAACCCAGAGGGTAGTATCAGGAATTTGTTCCTCTGCTCCCTTTGCTCTGCCCTGTGGGGAGCCACAGGGTTCTGTGCTTTTCCCCATGTTGTTCATGGTGTACATGCTGCTGTTGGGAGACATTATAAGGTGTTATAGGCTGAGTTTTCACTGCTATGCAGATGATACTCAGCTCTATATGTCCTTTGTACCTGAACAGAATGACGCATTATCGGTTTTTAACAACTGCCTTACTGACATTCAGGACTGGATGAGTGCTAACTGGTTAAGACTGAATCTGGACAAGACTGAGGTATTGGTGGTGGACCCGGGTCACCGTGCAGAGAAGCTGACTCCTGGGTTTTTTTCTGGCCTTGTGTTAGGGGGTAACCAGTTTAGACCTTCTGAACAGGTGCGGAATCTGGGCGTAATTCTTGACAGTGAGGTGACGCTGAAGACACAGGTGTCAGCCGTTGTCAAGTCTTCCTTTTACCATCTGAGGAATATAGCCCAGATAAAATACCTTGTTCCACACGATGACCTTCCTGTATTGGTTTACACCTTTGTTTCTTCGCGTCTTGACTGCTGTAATGCTCTATATCTAGGGTTGCCGGGGGGTGGATCTCCGTCGCCTGCAGCTGGTGCAGAACGCTGCGGCCAGGTTGTTGACGGGGTTGCCAAGAACTTGCCATATCACACCTGTGCTGTGCGAACTGCACTGGCTGCCGGTGCGATGGAGAATCACCTTCAAGGTCACGTTGCTGACCTATAAGACCCTATATGGTCAGGGATCAGGCTACTTGCAAGATCTCCTCCAACCCTACTGCTCTGTCCGCCCACTCCACTTTGCCGACAAGGGATTGCTAGAGATCCCCAGGGTTCGTCTTCAGTCATCTGGGGCCAGAGCTTTTTCCTTTGTGGCCCCAACCCTGTAGAATTCTCTACCTCATCAGATTCGAGAGTGCCTGTCCACAGAGTCATTCAAGGCATCTCTGAAGAGTTATTTATTTGAACAAGCCTTTGAATAGGTCACCCTGTTGCCTTTTAACTGTTTTTATATTTATATTCATTGTGTTGGCTGTTATTTCATTATGTATAAGTGCTTTGATAACTTGAAAAGCGCATTATAACTAAAATCTGATTTGATTTGATTTGTCCTCAAGATCAGCCACTCTCACTGGCAGACATGATCCCAGCTCAGGCTTTTACTGCTGACTTTGACAAGCAAAGGTCTTTACACTGCTACTGCATGTAGACTTTGTTGGTGGAAAGCTCCATTGGTTGTACAACACCTGCCCTAGTAGCAGATGTGGTACACAGCTTAGACGATAGATAGCTTCAGAGGCATTACAACCTTGGGTTTGAGTTGCTTTTGCCTCAGCTTACCCTGGCTATCACAAGACGTCGAAAGGGCTTACTTCTCAGGATTGATGTAGAAGTCCCTTCTTGTTCACCATAGTTCATGAGCTTTCTGGGAGACCTAGTTGGTTTCTCATTCGACTTCTTCTTTTGTTCGAATCTCTCCCCTTTTTGGCTTAAATCCTTCTATTTGGAGTGTCTGTTTTTTAAGTTCTTCTAGCAGCGGGGGGGGGGCATAGTCTCAGATCACCTTCTTTCCACCTTTCCACGAGTGGTCTTCATCGGCGTATACTGTTGTAAGGGCACCGTGATTAGGGCGCCATAATGTGGGCACTGCAACAAGGTTGTGAGTGACTGGTGCATTCTGGATTTCAGAGAGTCCCACACTCACACTGTGTTTGCGTCTCCTACCCTTCATGACATACCTAACCCAGAGTTCGTTATATATAGTGTAGGAGGTGTGGGCGGCTATGCTCCCCACAGAAAATCATGCAGACATCATGTGGTCTGGTTGGAGGCAACCAACTCCATGCCATTCACCTGTTGTGTCGCCTTTTTGCTTGCGCTCTCATTTACTGAGCGCTCTTTGTTTGCGCATGGGTGAACCCTTCATCAGAAGATATGGGGCTAGACTGTTAATTTTAACAATTCAAAAATGCGACATATCATGTCACTCTTATTGTTAAAAGACATGAAGGTGTTCATATAGCTCAGTAAGAAAGCAATTCCCTAACTTTTTCAGGTCCAGCCTTTAGTTAAATTTAGTTTGTTCATGGACGAGATTGTTTCATTATGTATGAGTCTGAAAGCTGAAGATTTAGGTTCATTACATCATTCTACTTGGAAATTTCCATTTCAAGTTAATATTCTGTCTTGACCTAACTTTTTGGGGCCTGGTATCCGGGCATAGGCCTGTATGCCTAGTACAATGTGCAGAATGTACATTTTATATTTGTATTACGTATGGTATGCAAATCAATATTTAAACATTTCTCCTTATGTCCCCCCACAAGGGTTATGGTCATTCCAAAGGTGGCCAAAATTTATGTAACAACACACTTGGTTATAGAAAATAACACAACATTTCTGATACAGTAGTTACATGTGGTCTAATAGACAGCAATGACTACAAGTTGACTAGTTATACAGAGTGGTTACATAGTAATCAATTACGATAATGCAAGTACTGGATAACTATTTCTTAATATCCTATTGTCAGTCACTTAATCACTTAGCTGATGATGTCTGGAGAATCTACTTTATTCTATAGCTTTCCTGTGGTTTGGAAAATATCCACAGTAAAAGTGATTTCACTGGGATTACTGAAAGTGAGGAACATGGAAACCAGCATCAAAGTCCTCTTAGCAAAACACTATCCTATTAGAAACTATATATAGGGGGCCCCATATTCAAAAGTCCCAGACTGCATAATGCAAGTGCCTGCACAGCACAACTGAGATGCACCAGCACAAAATAATGGTATATTCAGAAGATGCACAGTGAGATGCGATCACACATGTCAGGCTGAATATCCCGAACATGTGCAATCGTGCAGTGGGAGATGCGCAGCATGGCAGGTGACCTGAGCCCTATGTGGAGCATAGGGAAATGCGTGATAGGTGTCCATATGCACGGTGTGCAAAATTGCAGTATTTGGCTAGGATATGCAAATGGCCTCATTGCACATTCCAAGCCCATTGCCCACATGCGCAGCTCATTACTGGAATGTATTCAGGCCATTTGTGTACACCAGGCATGCTCAGCTCCAGCTTTGCAGGGCTGCTCCACTGCCCCCCAAAGATGACCAGGAGGTACTGCAGCCTAGCAGGCAGGTGTGATGGAATGTTTGTGTGTGGGTGGAAGGACTGCATTACCTGGGTACAGTGCTATTACTCATAGCCATGTACAGGGTCAGACTGGGGTACGGGAGGGGGCCCACCTGGACAGTGGCCACAGGGACCCACAAGGACAAGCAACAGGGAAGGGCACAGAGTGACACAGTCTGATCGATATACCATATGCATGTGATACACCAGCTCCACATGCAGCGTACAGTCACCTGCAGTGCCCCACACACCACTGTATGAGAGGAACATGGTGATGACTGCATGGAATGGCAGTGTGAAGAGGGTGACCAGGTACCCGAGTAGGTGGGTCCCACCTGTGTGCACCTATGGTGAACCACTGTGGGTGTGTGCCACAGGTCAGTACCTGGCCTCTGCCAGGCTGCCACTCGTACCACCATGCTACCTGGGAACCATTACCCCAGATGTTACCCTGGGTGCATGCCACCACCGGGTAGTGCCCTGAAGACCACATGGGTGCAGGCCACAGCGCCTGGTACATATGCTGCAGTGTGAACATCTGCTCCACTGGTGTGCTAGGTGGTACTCGACAGCACTGGCATGTGGTAGCTGGGCGTCTACGTCCTGGGTGCTGTGTGGAGGATGACTCTCTGGGTGGCATCCCTGGTGTGCCGGCACCTGTGGCTTTGGGTACTTCCGTCCTGGCATGACTGCTGTGTATGGGTTCCTGGAGCATGTCCTGGTGCATCTCCAAGGGCTGTCTCAGGATGGCCTGTCTGCAGTTCCACTGCCTTCCTGTGGGTGGGTGGCTGGCTGATTTAGGCCATCCTTTTGTCAGCCTAACTTTGCACGGCACACTTCTGGGATGATGCTCCGCACATTTTGGCTGAATATATAGATACATGGCATATTCATGTACCCACCCCCTGTTTTTGTCCTGCATGCATTATTTCCATGTGATTGAGCATTCGAAATGCACGACGCATCTCTCCCTTTCGAATATCGTGCTTCCATGCATTTTCGGAGATGTGCCATGCATCTCCATTTTGGGCAGCACATCTCCTTTGAATATGTGGGCCAGGAACCCCAAAAGAAAAGAGAAAAAGAAGAAAGAAAAGAAAATATCAAATATCGTCCGTTATTGAGGTAGTTTCTAGTTGGTCATTCCACCCCAAGAGTGGTGGAATGTGGAGGATAGGCCTACAGTAAATTTAGTTTTAAACGTCTCTCTAAGTCTCCTGAGTGGAATAAGGAGAGTGTTGGGCTGGCTGGTAGGATACAGCTGATTGCTATGAACCCATTTTAAATGGGGTTGTTTGTGCACTCAGGGAATCTTAATCTCATAACAGATTTGGCCAGCTTTGTTCACAGTCACATAGGGACCTAGCCACTTTTCTGCGAATTTCCTCCTCTTCTTTCAGAAGGTATATGGAGATGTAGAAGGAGAAGGTTATGTAGGTGTATTGGGGAAACAGAGGGAAGCAGGGAGTGCAGTAAGGAGAGTGAAGGTATACACTGAAGAGAGAACAGCTCAGGTGGTAACGAAAGGGGACAAGACATTTTTTTAGGTATGTAAGTGGAAGGAGGAAGACAAGGGTGGGATCATGAGGTTTAAAAAGGAAGGGGAGAACTCTGCAAAGGGGGGCCAGGAAAAGGTAGACATCCTGAACAAATACTTTTGTTCAATGTTCCAAGAGAAAAGAGAAGGGGAGGGGCCAAAAAAGGTAAGAGGAGCTTTGAAGGGAGGGAGGTGGACACTAGTCCATTTTCAGAGGAGAGAGTCCTGAAGTGACTCATTAATCTGAAAGTGGACAAAGCAATGGGGCCAGACAGGGTGTATCCAATGGTACTGAAGGAACACAGGAAGGTACTGGCCCCACCTCTGACAGTCCTATTTTACAGCTCATTAGAAACAGGAGTGGTTCCGGAGAACTAGAGGAGGGCAGATGTAGTACCACTTCACAAAAGTGGTAGCAGGGAGGAAGATGAAAATTATTGGTCAGTCAGCCTGACATTGGTGGTGGGAAAGTTAATGGAATCACTGCTGAAGGAAAGGACTGTGTAATATCTTGAATCCAGATGGGTTACAAAACCCAAGACACATGGATCACAGGAGGGAGGCCATGTCAAATGAATCTGACAGATTTATTTCACTGGGTGACCAATGAATTAGATGGAGACATGATAAAGAAGCTGGGGCGGATTCAGGAGAGATGTCAAGAAGTGCTTCACAGAAAGAGTTGTGGATTCCTGGAACAGTCTTCCAGCAGAGGTGGTGGGGGTGAAATCAGTGGTGGGGTTCAGGAATACATGGGACAGACAAAAAGGGAAGGGGTGAGTGAATGGGTTGAAGATTATGTAGGATCTACTGTGATACTGTAACCAGGGAAAAATGGACAGATTAGGTGGGTCAAGTGGTCATTATCTGCAAGCAGATTCTATGTTTCAATGTTTCTCTTCTCCTTCTTGTAACTGAAACAGAACATTTTATCACCTATCTGATATTCGGTGTGAGAGTCCTTCTTATCATAAGAAGCCTTTCTCCCTTCTGCACTTCTCACTAAATTTTGCCTAGCAAGTGAAAAAATATTCTGTAAGTGACACTTCAAGTCAGTGATGTACTGGTGGATGTCAGCAGCTGCTGCCATGTTTTCAGCGGGGGGATGGTACAACAGATGCATGGGCAATACCATCTGCCTGCCAGTCATCATTTCAAATGGAGTCAGTCCTGAGGATCGATTTTTATTTATTTAGTTATTTAAAATTTTGGTAACTGGGAGAGGCACACTGAGCCGAGGCTTGTTTCCAGATGCGACCTGGGGACAGGGGTAACAAATACAGATACAGGATTGCAACACACGAATAAATGCCAGTATTAAGTAGCAGTATAATCATGGCTGGTTACAGACATTTTAAGATACAATTCAGTGTATAGGCAATACAAGTTTATATACTTGACTGTATAGTAGTATATAGTCAGTGATGTGCAAGTCTACAAGTCTTGACTCTGGTTACTGTACTGTATGTGGAGTCGGTGGGGAGGGGGAAGTAAGGGGGCAGGAGCAAGGGGGAGGAGGCATAAGTGCTGCTTGAGGGAGGGGAGGGACAGAGAGGTCCAAAGTTTGGGAGTTTGATGGTTCCATAAGGATGGGAGTCTGTAGGTGAATGCAGATTTGCTAGCTGATGATAGGGGGTGGGGTAGAGAGAAGAAGCGAGTGTCCCTGGTGCATAGGACATAGGAGGTGGTGACTGCAGAAGACTGCTTATCTGAGAGGCAGGGAGGAAGAAGGCCAAACCAGAACTTGGCTATAAGAGTAAGTGAATAGATATATAGTCTGTGGGATAGGGGTGGGATGCCAAGGAAGGAGTAGAGGATGCAGTGATGAGTTCTGGGGGGCAGTATGAAATGAAACGGCAGAAATAATTTAGCAGAATATTTAATCTGGATAACGAGGAGGCAGAGGCTGTACTGTAAACAACACCAGCATAGTCAAAGATTGGTATTATTATCTTTGTCACTATTTGGCATTGGAAAGAGAGTGGGAGGGAGTCTCTGTTGTGGTACAGTATACCGAGTTTGGGGTGGAGCTTTTGAGGTGATAGCTGCTATGTGGGTTGTAGAAATTCAGGTGAGGATCAAGCCACACCCCTAGATATTTGTATGAAGGGACATGGTCGAGTGGAGTACCATCTAAGAAGGTGAAGGCTGGGGGTGTTCTGGCCAATTTTTGGGCCAGGCCAAAGATCCTGGAAATGGTCTTGGAGGCATTGACTTTCAAATGATTTGTGAGGAACCAGGATTGCATCTTATTTAGGTCTCATTGGAGAGGGGGTGTGGACATTCGGTAACGTGGACCCAGAGGCAAACAGGATGGTGTCATCCACATACTTGTGTATGCAGGATGCAGGAGCTGAAGCATACAGAGGAGATGTTGTTAATGAACACATAGAACAGGATGGGGCCAAAGACTGATCCTTGTGGTACACCTGCTAGTATGGGAAGGGGGGGAGGAGTTTCCCACCCTGACAGATTGCAGTCTGTTTCTTGAGTTATGACTTGAACCAGCTTATGGTGAAGAGAGCTAAGCCAGCCGCCTCAAGCTTGGTGAGAAGGAGGGGGTGGGAGACAGAGTCGAAAGCCTTGGCCAGGTCCACAAAAACTGCTGCAGTCAAGTAACCCGGGTCCATGGCAGAGTGTATATGGTCAGTCACTTGTAAGAAAGATGAGACTGCTGAATGATGTTTCTGAAAGCCAGACTGGAATTGGAAGGGGAAGCCAGAAGAGGCTGGTGTAACCCCCCTGCAAATGGGGGTTCCTGAAAGTCTTCCTTGGACTTGCCTAAATGCCCACTGCTAGGCTGGTGTTCTGTGTCCTAGTGATTTAAAAGTGTTGGCATGTGAGTGCTCTGTCAGCCTCCAAGCCTGTCCCTTTAAGAGCTGCCTATCTTGTGGTGTAAAATTAATCTGGATAGGGACTGAGTAGTTTCCGGCTCGAGTCCCACCCGGGTTGCAGTGTTATCGCTTCATTCTGCCATCGCTATTTGCGCAGAGAGAGTCCTGCTAGGAACTGTGACTGTTTACTGTTCTCTGTTTCAATAATAATAATATCGTAGTTTGTCTAACCTGCCTTCCTTTGCAGCATGGACATTTCAGTATTGCCCCATCATCTTGGTTCTCGACTGCCTATTGGGACCAACCAGTACATTTGGGGACCCTAAAATGGTGTTTGTCCCCAGGGGTCTTGTGGGAGCATATTTCTGTTGGAATTGTAGTTTTGCACTTTTGCGGCAAAATGAACCTGGAGGGGGAGCCCTTGCTTTGACAGACTTATGGATCAAATTTATAAATATTCCTGAGTTCCCCAAGGTTCCTTTTATGATTCTATGAGGGGAGATGAGGATGGGAGAATCAACATACTAACACAATTAACCTCTCTCAACCCTTATTAAGTAATGTGAATCAATGTAGCTCTCAAATAATTATTGTACACTTTATTAATCCAATATAATATTAGGATATTACTTCTAAAACTTCATTTCAGCTTATTTCAGCAAAGCGTATTTCAACAAAACAAAATGTTTTACAATATGACAATTCTACAATGTGATAACAAAATGTTTTACAATATGATAATGCTCCCTCATTGTATTTCAGTAAAGAAAAATGTTTTACAATGTGACAATGCTCCCTTATTGTCAGACATGGAGCTTGTATTTCTGAGAACAAAAATAAAAGAAGAAAAAACAGAGCTAATGAATATATGATTTGCCATTTAAAAATATTGATAATGCAATCATTAATAGGTGGAACAAACCTATTGATGCATGAAAATCACTCTCAATCGGTGGTGTTAATGTTAGCGGCTTGTCTCTTTAATTGGGGGGGGGGGACCACCATGCGCCCACTTCAAACTTCAAACAAATTTACTTTTCTTTATTCTGTAATTCAGAAAGAAAATCTCAGTAAATTTGAACTTATTTATAAATGAGTTTAATAATATTAATGCACTGAAAGGTGCTTACTATTGAAATTATCCTTTATCGAAAGCGCTTGTCAAATGAAGCTTACGAAGTACTGGATTAGCTCTATTAAGAAAAATTTAATATTTTTATAGCTTTATTTTTACATCTTTGACTAAATTCAAATATAGTATGGTCATTAAATTAAAAAATTACCTCAAATGAAGTATATTCTCAACAGGATGAGAGCCAAACTTGATGTCTCCTCTCATACATACATGACATGCTGAAAGCAAATTGAAAGTCTCTTATTATAATAGTATTCTAAAAGTTAACACGATTTTAATTAAATGAACTGTTCTGAAAGGTCCTTACCAGTTGAATTGTACTTTTTTTAAACTCATAGTGCACACGAAAAGGGAATATTTCAACAGGGAACCAAGTTAAAAGTTGCCGCCATTAAACAACACGCCGTACTCTACCTTACACTACACTGTCTACCTTCTCAGGTGCTCACTAAGAAGAAAGGGGGCCGGACCCCGCAGGTACACATGCTACCGTGTACACATCACTCTGTGACGTTTTCCTGAGAGGTCCGGTCACATATGTGAAGACTCCGCTGATTAGTGGAGCTTCCCCTTTGTAAAGTACTTAACTTAGTACATATTATTCACCAGTTAATTTGGAAGAACCAAACACTAAAGGCCAACACAACACAATATTAAACTATATTTTTCGACTAATATTAAGTTCTAATGAGAGAATACAAGGATTACACATGGTGCAGACAATATTCAGAAACAATTATTTGTTAATCATAAACAGTCCAGTTTAATATTTCTTTCAGTCCATATCTTGGCAAATGTGTTTTCAAGTTAAAAATCCACCACGCTTCCCACTTGAGAAGGATTCTTTCTCTGTCTCCACCTCGTTGTAATTCAGGTACTTTTTCAGTACCAAAAAACTTTAAACTTGATACTTGATGTTGTCTCTCTATAAAGTGCCTTGCTAGTGGAGAACGTAAATCTTGCCTTCGAATAGTGCTTTTATGTTCTGAGATCCTTATTTTTAGTGATCTAGTAGTTTCACCAACATAGTACAGAGAACATGGACAAACTATTCAATAAATCACATATTCTGTACTGCAAGTAATAAAATCCTTAATATGATAAATATGGTCATCCCACGTGCTCTTAATGCTTTCAGTTTTTATACCATTATTACAATGAACACAATTTCCACAAGGGAAAAAAACTTTTATGTCACTTTTCAACCAACTCATCACTTCCTTCTGTTGTTTCCAATGTTGTGTTTTTATAATTTTATTGTGTATGGTTGTTGTTCTCCGAGCTGTCACCCAAGGATTTTGTTCAAAAATCTTTTGTCCAGTTTCAGAGCTCTGTAAGATCTTCCAGTTGGATAAAATAATGTGTTTATTTTTCCAAAATGTTCTGAAAACTTAGTTGACATATTTATTTTTTCAGTGGTGGGATTCAAACTTGATACCCTCTTTAAGAATAAATGGCTTCGTTCTTTAGATTCTACCCTTATTTTGGCTTGATCTAGAATATCTTTGGAATAACCTCTATTAGTAAATCTTTCAATTAGATGGTTTAAATTTTTTTCATAGCTGTCATAATTAGTTGTATTGGGTTTCACCCTTAACATTTGACTATATGGAATATTTTGTTTTAGATTCTTGGGATGGAAACTTTTGGAATGTAACATAGTATTCTTAGTTATTTCTTTTCTATATAAATCAGTGTGAAATTTTCCATTTCTTTTTATGATTTTTAAATCCAAATAAGCAATTTCATTGAAATCATGATTTAAGATAAATTTCAAATTGTTGTTACATTCTTCCAAATATTGTTTAAATTGGTAAATATTTTCTACTGTTCCACCCCAAATAATCAATATATTGTCAATAAAATGCTTATATAAAACAATATTGGGTATATAAGGGTTTACATGTGACTCAATATGTTGTTTTTCAAAATATGCCATATACAAATTGACATATGTAGGAGCCACTGTTGCACCCATTGCTGTCCCTACCTTCTGCAAATATTTCTGGTCCTCAAATTGAAAATAGTTATTCTCTAATATCAGTCTGGTCAATTGTAATAGAAATTCCTTATCTGGTATATTTTCATTTCTGTTTGACAAAAATTAATCTAATGCTTGTAGGCCTTCAACATGAGGAATACTTGTATAAAGATTTTTTGCATCCAAAGTGACCAAAAGGCAATCATCAAACATAATATCTGTTGTATTCAATTCTTCTAATATTTGAATACAGTGTTTAGTATCCTTTAAATGGGACCATGTATTTGAAACTGAATGATTACAATAATGGTCCACATAAATCATAATGGTTCTGTAATTGAACCTATTCCAGATATAATCGGTCAACCAGGGGGATTTACTACATCTTTGTGTATTTTGGGCAAACAATAAAACAAAGGTATTTTAAGTGTTTTATTTAGTAATTATTCCATCACCCATTGTTCTATAATTCCTCTTATCATTAGCTTCAGTTAGTATTTCTCTAATCTTGGTTTTTAATGTTGCAAAAGGAATTGAATGAATCTTTTCATATGTATTTGTATCTGTAAGTTGTCGTAAACATTCATTTCTATAATCTTCACTATTCATGATAACTATGCCCCCACCTTTGTCAGCTGGTTTAATTATTATTGTTTCATCCCTACCCAAATTATTCAATGCTTCATATTCCTCTTTAGTTAAATTTAATTTAATTTTTTTATTTTTTGAATCTGATAACATCTTATCAATGTCTAAATTGACCTTATTGATATAGTTTACAATGTTTGGTGGTATTAGGTTTATAGGATCAAATTTAGATTTAACACCCAATGCTTGTTTTAATAAGCGTTTATCATTTTGTGATACTACATTTGTGTCTGTTTGAGAAGGAGGTTGTAATCCAAAGAAACTTTTTAATCTAAGTTTGCAATAAAATTTCTCAAGGTCCAATTTAAGTTCAAAAGGGTTAAGTGTTTCTGTAAGACTGAATGAAAGACCATAACTAAAAACTTTAGTTTCTATCAGTGTTAATACACGTGATGAAAGATTGAAAACAGTCTGTTCTAACGGTATCTCGATCTGAGTTTGTGTGTTTTTTCTTGATCTTTTTCTATATTTTCTGGATCTCTTTCTTTTCTGCATGTGTCCAATAGACCTGTGTCCTTTGTACCTCTGTGAAAACCCTTGTCTCTACCATTGATCTATTACTAGGTTGTCCAATTAGATCTGCGATCATCATAGTATTCTCTGTCACTTTGCCATCTTCTTGGAGTATAGAACCTACCATATGAAGCATAATAACGTCTATTGAGTCTACTACAAAATCTTCTATTGGGGAAATCTCTATATGGTATGGTATCTGAGTTATCTGAATCTGAAGTAGCTGGACTAGTATATAATAAGTTTAAATCATATGTATTAGTGTGAATTGTTGATTTCTTCCAAGAATACACTGTACCATTTTTATGTGGATTAACCAACTAGAACCTATTGGACCAAAGGGAAATTCCCAAGTTGCCTGCTGCAGTGTGCAGTCTGGAGTTACAGTCTAAAGAGTAAACAGCCCGAGTGATTCAAGCAGCTGCCCCTGCGTAGTAGCGTGGGAATTCAATGGAAAGGCTGAGTTTGGCCTGTCTGCCTGCCTGCTGTCCCTCGAGAGGGAATTTTTTTTAAAAGGTTTAACAATCGGACTGTATCCGAACTGGAGTGTGACAAAGCCACTGAAGAGTGACCAGATTTAAACCTGAAGAAGACCAAAGATTTACTGTGCGTGATCGGCCTGTCAGGACATCCATTCACCATAGAACTCCCGGTTTTGCTCAGAGACACTGATATTGCAACTGGGCTGCTATCCGTTTGGTGGTATGGCGATTGCTTTACAGAGGTTGACCTTAAGTTTTTTCTGCACTAGCCAGTAGGACAAGTCAGTCTAAAATTGCACTAGCCCACAGTGATTTGCACTGGTCCATACTCAAAGTTACCATGTGCTTTTGACCTACAACACAATGAATAAATAATGAAAGCAGCGCAGTTTAAAACTTTATTTACATTTATATAATGATGAAAACACACAAAATGACCAGTTGGTTAAAAAGATAAGCATTCATTGGCTCAAATAAATTTAGAAAAATCTGCTCCCAAAAAAAACCTATACCCTCAACAATGTCCCTTTCAAGGATTGCCACATGAGGATGATGCATTACTGTATTCATTTCGGTATGTTGAGCGGCAGTCTAAACCTTTCACTTTGTCTAAATTACATGTCCATGCAAAGTCTCTGAGGGACACTTACACTCTTGACTTAGACACAGTCTTTACAGTGTGCACCTAGTCCCCCCCACCTTCTGCAGTTACTGGGTCTTTATGTACTTGCAAGTCCAATTCAGCAGCAACTGGTTAAATAAGGAAACCCAGCTTCAATAAAGCACACAGTAAGGAGTAAGCATAGGGGTAATCTACTGGAAAGTTTTCAGACCACAGCCAGCAAAACTCAGAAGAAGGTACAGACATTCCCCCCACCACCCACCCACATACATTTTTGCAGGCAATGAAGCAAATAAGCAAATAAATAGGCAATCTATAGACAACAAAACAGATAACACAGAAAATGCAGCAGAATGTTTCACTCTGTGCCCCCCCCCCTTTGCAGTTACTGGGTTATATTTACTTCAATGCAAGTAAGTTGCAAGATTTCACAGCAAACAGAGGAAACCCAAGTTCGATTAAATAACTGTAATGTTTTCTGAATATAGTGAGCAGACTCAGAAGAAGGCATAGTCATTCCCCCCTGCCCCCACGCAACCTTGGGATCGTCCTACCTGAGGGTAGCGTCGTTACCACCAGTGTTCCTTCTGAAGTACTGCAAGTCCAACTCTGTCCACTGCCTTGAACCAGCACTCGCTGCCAAACTCCAAACAATTCTGATCACCATAATCCCTGAAAACAATGAATCTTCAATGCTGAGCAGCACGCTCCTCTCAGATACCAAATACCAATCTGCCAAACACCACACCGCTGAACGCCATGCTGCTGAACATCACTTTGCCAAACACCATGCCGTAGCACTTCTCTTCAACACTTCTGGCCGATTTTCAAATCATCTGAGCATTTCCTCTTCAAAATGGACTGCTTATATCCTCCATTGCTGAGCAATGAAGCCCCACCCCAACCCCACTTGCTGCTAATGACTGCCACAAACTTGCACAAAGGAATCATGTCCTCAGCATTGGGCTGTGCCTGCCCATACATAAAGCCATCACTGCACTCTTCTGAATTCCTGCCTCTACTCCTGCTGCTATAGATGAAAGCATTCATTGGTGGTCTCAGACGTCAGCCTCTCGGAGCTCCAGGAGCAGTTCCCACAGCCACTGCTTCCCCATCCCTGTTGACCTCCAAAATACAGGGCTGGCCAATAGAATGCCACAAGACACTGCAGTGAAAACTTTGCTTGCCAATAGACTACCCTCTTAGAGCTCCCCTCTCCCACATGGAAAGTCTGGAACTATGGGTCGCTCAGGTCTCCCACCGGTAGTTTGGCTGACTTATGACCGATCAGGGCTCCAGGCACTTGGTACACTTTTGCAGCCTTACACCACTAGCACTCTGGAGAGGAGAACTGAACAGGATCATCAGATGAAAACTGCACTAACCCACATGGACAGGTAGGAAGGCATTTGCACTAGTCTGAGGTAATCTGCACTATGCCCCAGGTTAGTAACATATGATAAGGTCGAACTCTGCTTTACTATACTGTAAATGTGCGTTGTGCGGTTAGTGGGTCGCAATTTGGTTCCCCACTGTGTAAATGTGCCACGCTTGCTGGAAGCTGCATCCAGCACTACTGGACTCGAAATCCAAACTGTTCTACCCAGCCTGGGCCTTGCCACCTGGCCCAGCCATCTATTTCAGGCATAGAAACCATCATCAACGAGAGACTCACCCAGGGATCAGCCCCCTACCCAACCATCTCGAACAGGAATGACACCTTGGTGATTCATGTGGGCCCTGCTTCTCCTGGCAAAGCAGTCATCAACCTGCAGTCTCCATTTCATCTAGCCTGTGTCTCATATTAGGTAGTGTGAGTAACAATCAGGGTAGCTCCCTGAAACAACAGCTAAATCTCAAGTGTTGTCATCTGACTGCATTGTTGTTTTTTCTTTCACGAACTGAGCCTTCAGGCTCTGGATTACAAATTGTGTGTGGTTGTGCCTGCCTTTTCTTTTCATCACAGGGCTCCAACCAGCTGCGATGCTGGCCTACCCCGGGCAACATTCCAGGCTAGCCCACCTTACCTCAACTGGGTACCCAGAGCATGTAACTATGCAGCGACTAAAAGTGCATGCATAATTGCCTGATTAGATGAGTTTTAAAATCAGTCAACTGGATTACACCCCTCCCTTGTTAAGTCCCCTGAATAAGTCAGATCTAACTCTTTTTGCATTTAATCTGACTGCGGTTCCAGTTTGTACCAAAAGCACTGTACTGTTGTTGTTTGCTGGGCATAACCCTGTTTTACAGGGGGTCTCCAGGGTCAAATTGGTGGACCCAGCCCTGTTGGTAAGTGCAAACAGTGTGGGGATTTGTATGCTTAATAGGGGCTACTGTGAAAGTGTTTGTTGCATATTGTCTAGGCCACTAGAGGGGAAAGGGGGGGGGTTACAGTGTCCCGGAGGGCCGTACCCAGGTTAGCCTTGCTACTCACAACCCTGTCTTCTGGGTGGAGGCACCCGTTTCAGTATCCAGTCCCCTTAACCTGCAACTAGCCATGCAGGCAGTGGTAGTAGCCCTTGGTATAGTGCCACCTATGGGTTACATTAGGAACTCATAGTGTGGAGTAGACTAGGGATTCTTGCAATTTGGCAAGGGCTGGGAGGAGGGAGATTGGTCAGTAGTTTCCTGGTATGGAGGGGTTTCCTGGTACGGAGGGAATCCCTGGTATGGGGTGGCTCTCAGTGCCATTAAGACAAGTAGACCTTAAGGTTCCAGTCATCTGCATGTAACCCCTAGATGGCGCTATCCCAGGGGCTACTACCCCTGCCTGATTTGCCACTAACAGGTTGAGGGGCCTGGATCCAATCGCGGGTGCCTCCACCCAGAGGTCAGGGTTTGCAATAGTTAAACTAACTTGGTCACAGCCCTCTGGGACACTGCAACCCCTTTCTTCCCACTCAGTGGCCCACACAATATATCAGAATTACCTTCACGGTATACACTTACCCCCAGGTCTGGTTCCCGCACTGGGACCTCCTGTGAAATGAGATACAGTGCAACAAATCACAGTACAGTACTTTTAACATAGACAAATACTCAGGCAGTATAACTTTGCTGAAACAAGCAGCTCTGATTTATTTAGGGGATATAACATAGGACAGGGGAAATCAGGTTAATTAGCTTATCACCTAATACCCATTTATGGCTCTGTGCACAGGCCTCATCCTATCAGTTACTGTCCCTGGTACCCAAGCCCTAGTGGCTAGTCCAAACCGTGGCAGCTGGTAGGGCCCTTTCACACAGAGAAAAGGAGAATTAAACAGTCAGCAGTACAGTAATTCCATTTGGATTTAATGTGGCAATTCAACAGGGAGCAACCCTGAATTAGTACTCACGACCTCCAAATAAGATAGGGTCCTTCAATGTCAGCAGGGCTCACTTGAGGTACAAACCTCTTCACACATCCATATAAAAGAAAGTACTATACCAGGCAGGCTGCATCTGTATCCCGATCAATTACTGCACAATACCCGGAGAACACACAGCAGATTCAGTTCCTGACAGACCGAATGCAATTTTCAGCAATTCTTCCAGTCTTCTACAGGGTGAGCCTGGTTTCACTCTTCAGAGATCCTTTGATTCTTTTCACAGGACGGATTCAGTCCTAACAAGCTGTTACACAAGCTGCAGACCGAACTCTGGGCCTTACACACGCTTTTTGATAAAACTGCACACTGAAAAGCACAGGGCTCCTTCCTTCTTCACTGCCAAAGCTCAACTGAACTCCAACTGACGAAACCGGCACTTCCTTTGAGTTCCTCCCAGTTCTTGACTGGATTGGCTGTCACTCACAATAGACTGCTGCTGTTGGTCCAAAAAGGCACTGAAGTCTAAACCACATCTCCCAGAGTCACTGCCCATACAATCCTCTTGTGGCTGGCTCAGATTATGAGTCCAAGTTCTGATTCGTCAAGGCATCATTTTAGAGCTAGCTTACCCCACACTGATTGGTCCAGTTCAGCAGTTCAAAACTAGAATGGGGAACTAGCAGACACAGTTCTGACTGCAAAGAAAGCAGGTTAGACAAACTGTAATTTCATTATTACTCTAAATAATTTCTGGCAAACAGTTACATCTTTCAGATAGGTTCCCTTTGCACTCTAGTGACTGCAAAATGAAGTGAATTGGCAGCAGCTCGAGTGGTACCTCAGAGAAGCACACAGTCCCCCATATCAGATCCATTATGTCTGCAAGCAGACAGCTCTAAAGAGACAGTACCAGAGGCTCTAAAACACTCACTGATAAATGGCTTAAATGCCAAACACCATTCAGGCTTGGAGCATTCAAGCAAGCTCCTGGAAGTCTTTTGGGAACCCCCATTTGCAGGGGGGTTACACCCTTCCTGGCCTGGGAAAGCTTGACGTCCGCGTCAAGCAAGTACCCCCATAAGTTTCAACTGCAACCATATACATTTGCATTAGGCTCGCACATGTGATCATCAGTCAATATATCATTTTACCAAGAACACATTTCTGAAACATTGCAGTACGTCACTCTTTACACAGTATTACATACACATTGTACCATAACTCAAGTTATTACCTCTTGTACATGAAACCTGAAGAGAGGGGCCTTCCCTATCAGTTACCTTGGGGCTGGATGGGGCAAGGGCACCATACTTAGAGGGCAACACAAGTAACTTGGAGTTAGCACTGATGCTCAGTTTGGGCAATGAGCTCGGGACACATACACTCCTTTATGGACAACATTGAGAGGCAAGTCCACAGGCCTCCCAAGTGAATCATAACTGAGGTGCACCACAGGCTTTACAGCTCGACCAGTCTTTCTAGGGGAACTGTTATAGTCTCTGCACTCTGAGCCTCATTTCAGCATTGTCCTCACTTGTCAGGGGAGTCTCCATGGGGTAGAGGCTAGAACTTGGGGCACTTTCAGCTCCAGGAGTTACAGTTTCTGAGTCCACAACATTTGGCTGCATGGAGGCTTTCGGACACTGGCAGTGGACTGTCAGGGCACTCAAAATACTCTTCTTGTTCGGGTGTATCACCAGTCTGCCCTAATCTATCATTTCCTCCCCTGAAAGCTCAAACAGTTCAACCATGCACAATGATTCCATTTCATCTGATCTGATGCTTTGCACTTCACTTTCTGGGAGCATTGGCTCCAGGGATGAAGCTGGGGCTTAGACAGTCCAGAAGGCCCAGCTTTGTCTCCAGTATTGACTAGGGATTGCCCGAAACAATTGACTCAGTTCGTAAGAAGGATAGTATTCAAAGTCACTCTCACTTTCTTCCGATATGGACTGACAGTCATGCTCAACTGGGACTTGTGGAGGGAATACTTAACTTTGCTTCTGTAGGTGCAGACTTTCTTGATCTTTTCTAGCAGCAGCTCTAGTCACTGGTCCAGAGGGGCATCTTCTAGGGCTCAGACTCAATTAAGATTTGTCCAATGGGCAGTAAATGATTTCTATGCATTGTTTTACATCTTTTGAATTATTCTCAGGCCTTACTTTGTACACTGGCAGATCATCTAGTTTGCCCACTACAATGTGAGGGAGATGGTGCCATCTGTCAGCAATCTTGTGCTTGCCATGCAGTCCCAGATTTCTTAGCAATACCCGATCTCCCTCCTGGAGTTCCTGTGCTTTCACCTTTTATCATACCTTTCTTTGTTGGCCAGATTTCTTTTGCAGCCATGGTTTGAGCCAGTTGAGTACGCATGAGTTAGCTGGGCCTTTAACTTTGCACATACTGTAAATAGTTGTCAGCTTGAACCCCATCAGAGAGACCCCAAAACACACATCTACTGGTAGTCGAGCTTCTCTTCCAAACATCAAGCGGTAGGGGAGAATCCAGTGGCATCACTTTGGTGCAGTTATAAGCATGTACCAGGGTGCTAATTTGTTGGCTCCATCTAGGCTTGTCCTTTGGTGCAGGGTGCCTAGCATATCTAGCAAAGTGCGGTTGAAACGTTCAGGCTGTGGGTCCCCCTGGGGTGGTAAGGAGTGGTTCTGGACTTTCGCACCCCCACAGAGAAAGCATCTCTTTGATCAGACGACTCTCAAAGTCTCTCCTTGATCAGAATGGATTCTTTGTGGAGCCCCATAGTGAACAAAAGTTTTCTACAAGTACTTTGGCTACAGTGGATGCTTTCTGGTCTTTGGTGGGAAAGCTTGGGCATATCTCAGGAAATGGTCAGTGACCACCAGCACATTACTGATATTTCTTTGATCTGACTCCAAACTTAGAAAATCAATACAGACCAGCTCCATGGGTGCACTGGTGGTTATGTTAACAAGGGCAGCCCTCTGGGGCAAAGCTTTCCTCTGTAAGCAGCGACTACAAGTTCAGATGTGTTGCTCCACATCAGCCCCCATCTTAGGCCAATAGAATCTGGATCTCACCAAGTCAAGTGTTCTGTCTATACCAAGGTGCCCCATGTGGTTGTGCAAGGACCTCAATACTGAGTCTCGAAGGCAGTGGGCAGCACTAGTTGTTGTTTGTCTACTTGTCCCCTCTGTCTACTGTTTCTCTGTATAACAGTTTATTGATCAGTTTCAACTTAGGACCTTCTTTGTATAACAGTGCAGTTCTCAAATCAGTGGAGCGTAATTTGGACACATCTTTCCTGCATAGAGGGCTTCTAAAGCTGCTTTGATCATGGGATCGCGGGATTGAGCCGCCGAATACTGTCATTGTCCAGCTGAGGCAGTGCACCAATGTCTATTGCAGAAAAGTGGCAATAAGCAGCAGGTATGCAATTCTCAGAGGCTCCCAAGCAATCCACCATGCAGTCCACTGCGTCCGTGGACATTTGTTCCTCCCTGTCAAACTTCCGGCAGAGTGCCCGAATGTCCAGGTTCTGCCAGTCGGACCCAATCATTCTGGGGAACAGGCCTCGGGAGAGAGCATCAGCATCTATGTGGTTCAGACCTGCTCGGTATTCAGAGCATAGTCATATGTAGATAATGCAGAAAGCCACCTATGGCCAGTGGCATCCAACTTAGCTGAGGTCTGCACATAGGTCAAAGGATTATTGTCAGTTTTACTAGTATTTTAGCCCCATACAAGTACTCATGGAATTGGTCAACAATAGCCCACTTCAAAGCTAGGAACTCTAACTTATGTACAGGATAGTTCTTTTCGGATGGGGTCAGGCTTCTACTGGCAAAGGCCACTGGTCTCAGGCCATTCTCGTGCTCTTGGTACAACACACCCCCAACCCTTGCAAGCTAGCATCAGTGTGCAGGACGTAAGGTTTTCTTGGATCGGCATAGAGCCAGCACTGGAGCATGGGTAAGTTGATATATGATCTCATGAAAGCAGTCTCACAATCAGGAGTCAGCGGCCCCCAAATACTTCACTCGGATGAAAATACACTCTTTCAGTCTTGAGGATGCTGACTTTGGTATTTTTGTGGGTTGGGGATACCCTTGAGTAAGGTAAGCAAAGGGCGGATCACTCTTGAATAGTCCTTGATGAGCGCTCGATAATAACACAGAATCCCAGGAATCTTTGCAGTTCTTTTAGATTTTTGGCTGTGGCCAGGTGGTCAAGGCCTCAACTTTACTTTGGTCGGTCTCTATTCCCTCGGTGGATACTATGTGACCCACATACTTTACTGATGTTTGAAAAAATTGACACTTATCAATGGACAGTTTAAGGCCAAAGTCCTCCAGTCGGTCCAATACCTTAAATAATCTGCTCTCATGTTCCTCCAGTGAGCTGCCAAACACAAACAACATCATCTAGGTATACCAGGCACTCTAGTAGTTCATGTCCCCACTGCACGCTCCATCAATCGTTGAAAAGTGGCTGGGGCACCAAAATCCCTTGAGGCATCCTCATGAATTCATAGAGCCAAGCGGACAGATAAAGGCTGTCTTTTCACGGTCCTCTGGGGCCATCGGGATCTGATAGTACCCACTGCGGAGATCCAGCACACGAGACCACTTGCCCCGCTTAGGCAGTCCAAAGCATCCTGAAAGCGGGCATTGTGTACTGATCAGGGATAGTCCGGCCGGTTTAAGGTGCTATAATCCACACACATCCTTACTGTTCCATTCTTTTTCCTCACTACCACAATGGGGAAGCATAAGGGCTTCTGGATTCTTGTATTACACCAGCAGCTAACATCTCTCTTGCAGATGCCGCCTCACATCATCTATGTCAGCAGGTGCCAGGAAGCGCGACCCTCTCAATGAAATGGTCTTCATGTAGCCGGATATTGTGCTCAGCTCCTGCACGCATCCTACATCCCATTCCTTTAAAGAAAACACCTGGTCTCTCTGGGCAAGCTTCTCACTGATCTTCACTTTCCATTCAGCTGGGCGGGAGTCACGTAAATCAAACAAGTGTATGCTACTCTGTCATTCTTCCTTGAATCTTGCTGTTGGGTAGCACTGCAGTGTCTGCAATAATGCACATTAGCCAGGGATGCAAACCTCTGTTTACTCAATGTCTCTTTCAGACACATTATGAACTTGGACCATTACCCTCTGGCATAAGCATGGGCTCTAGCGGGCAAAATACTAGGCTTGACCAGCAGTCCCTCTGGCAATTTTCCATCGCCTGGTGCATCCAACATTAATATTTATTCTTAACATCCTTTCTGATATGGACCTCTCCTGTAAGGTACACTGGGCATTTGGCGCCAGGATCAGAGACTCAGGATCCTTCTTCCATACAATTCCGACCGGTTCCTCTGGTTCTGTTTTTTCAGCATCTCTGTGCCTCATAGGCCTTCTTAATTAAAAGCCGGAACTCTAAGCTCTACTAGTCTTGACCCCTGTTTTTCATAACACAAACTGTGCCAGCCTTCCTAACATATGAGCATTTGTTCCAATCAACAAAGGGACACCATCATACAGTCCAGTGGGGACACACTAAGGCTAGGGTCTCTACTTGTTCGGCCACTCCAGCCACGGAGGTGGGGAAAGACAACCAAATTCGGATATACCCGAATAGGGTAGGCCTTCTCACTTAACCCCCATACATGCAGTCCTTCTAATGGTTGTAAGGGTCACGCCTGACAAATGCTTCTTGATACCAATCTTGGAACATAATTGTCACTTGGGAGCCACTGTCTAATATAGCTCTTGTAGACACTCCGTTCACCTTTACAGTGGTCTCCATGGAGGGACCCACTATTCTGGACCAGTCTGAGAGGCGGTAGTGGGGGCCTGGGCAACTGACCTTGCCACAAAAAGGACGTGAATTAGCATTTTGGTGCCTCACTGGATCATGTCGTGCACCTCTTAACCACTGATTTCTTCTCCAAGCTCTCCTTGTAGCCTTATGCAACTTTGTCAGTGTCTTTGGGGACTGGCATTCCCTTTCATGTGCCCATCTTTCCCACAATTATAGCAAAACATACTTTCTGGAGTTTGAGCTAGCCGGGCGCCACACTGGGAGCCAGGGCGGGGTATTACTAACTGAAACCTTGGTGCCATTCTGTCTAGCGGCGCGATAAGCATTTGGAGACATCTCGTCAGTTTCTCCACTTCCATGGTCAAGGAATCGGTTCGGAGCTGTTATCAGCAGGAGATACATGGGTGGTACCCCACCCCATAACAGATGCAATCGGATATAGGTCAGGGTCTGACTTGCACTGCGTGGCCTTCATAAAGGGACTGTTTTGAATTCTCGGATCTCTCAACAGTTCGCCCATTGTGACATATCTTTTCCCTTGTCAGAGCACTCATTGACTGCCAACCTCTGCCCCTGAACTTCACTTGATGGGTCACCCTCAGTCACTCGGTCGTAGCCCGCAGCTATTGGTGCAGGTCCCTCCCGAGGTCGTCTTTTCAACTCCTCGATTTCTCTCATTAACTCATCATAGGGAGGGTGGGGATTCCAGTCGATCTGCCAGGTGTAACTGGAAGCAACAGCAGTTCTGAGAAGGGGCAGACTAAGGATCCTGTCCAGCCTGGTTCGGTCCAGTTCAATCGCTGGCAAACTACCTTTTCTGAGGCATTCTTTGAAACAATTTTTCCAGCCGAGATACATAACAGACAACAACTCCCCTTGGTACTGTTGTGCATCTCTACCTCCACCATAGGTCCTCATCAGAATCTGGCTCCCATACACATTCTCCAAGGCCTCAAGATAGGCCTGTGCAGTCGCTTCAGGGTTACTGGCCCGTTTAGCACGGATGGTAGCCAGGGCAGGACCTCGGAGGCTCTCACCCTCTTCAGCTTTCACCTTCCGGCATTGCCATTTCTAGCACTTGGGGCAACATAGTCTATCCAGGTCTCCCAGTCATCCTCCCCTTGGGGTGGGAGGGTGCCAGAGAAGATCCTCAACCTTCGGTAAGAGTCGTGGACTAATGGCAGGTGCAGAAATAGGAGTCTGCATTGGTTCAGCCACCATTACGGGCACTGGAGCAGGAGAGGGTGTTGGGAGGAGCACCCCAGGTGGCAAGAATAGTTTCTTCAAGTCCTCACAGTTTTCCCTCTCCCAGCAACCATTCAGCAAATTTCTCCTCAAAGTTTCAGATAGTGGTGGGGCTGATTCCCCAGGTCTTTTACTGTCTTAGTTATCACTCCAAGCAGTGAGGGCTCCTCTGGGGTAATGGTCTGTGGCACTTTGGAGCTATCTATGGGATCCTTAAACTCTACTAGGCCAGGAAAGTGTGGGTGAGCAGATTAGCATGCCGACCCACCACCACAGGGTTTGTAAACCTTCCACCTTGGAAAGTACTCCTGCACAGTGTCCAGATTGATACTCCAGAGGGATGTCCAGGATAAGCATAGCATTTTGGGGCTCATCTCCTCCCCAGTACACCACACTCCACCAGCCGGTGCACAGCCACTTCTGTCGGGCACCCATTTTTTCTTTAACAGTGGTTCGTAAATATGGCCACTAGGACACACAATCCCAGCGGTGAGCCTCCAGATGTAACCCCTAGATGGCGCTATCCCAGGCGTACTACCCCTGCCTGATTTGCCACTAACAGGTTGAGGGGCCTGGATCCAATGGCGGTGCCTCCACCCAGAGGTCAGGGTTTGCAATAGTTAAACTATTCCTGGTCACAGCCCTCTGGGACACTGCAACCCCCTTTCTTCCCACTAGTGGCCCACACAATATATCAGAATTACCTTCACGGTATACACTTACCCCAGGTCTGGTTCCGGCACTGGGACCTCCTGTGAAATGAGATACAGTGCAACAATCACAGTACAGTACTTTAACATAGACAAATACCTCAGGCAGTATAACTTTGCTGAAACAAGCAGCTCTGATTTATTTAGGGGATATAACAAGGACAGGGAAATCAGGTTAATTAGCTTATCACTCTAATAATCTACCTATGGCTCTGATGCAGGCCTATCCCTATCAGTTACCTGTCCCTGGGCACCCAAGCCCTAGTGGCTAGTCCAAACCATGGCAGCTGGTAGGGGCCCTTCACAGAGAAAAGGAGAATTAAAACAGTCAGCAGTACAGCAATTCCATTTGGATTTAATGTGGCAATTCAACAGGGAGCAACCCTGAATTAGTACTCACGACCTCCAAATAAGATAGGGTCCTTCAATGTCAGCAGGGCTCACTTGAGGTACACAAACCTCTTCACACATCCATATAAAGAAAGTACTATACCAGGCAGGCTGCATCTGTATATCCCGATGCGCACAGTACTGCACAATACCCGAGAACACACAGCAGATTCAGTTCCTGACAGACCGAGTGCAATTTTCAGCAATTCTTCCAGTCTTCACAGGGTGAGCCTGGTTTCTACTCTTCAGAGATCCTTTGATTCTTTTCACAGGGACGATTCAGTCCTAACAAGCTGTTACACAAGCTGCAGACCGGAACTCTGGGCCTTACACACGTTTTTTTGACTAAAACTGCACACTGAAAAAGCACAGGGCTCTTCCTTCTTCACTGCCAAAGCTCAACTGAACTCCAACTGACGAAACCGGCACTTCCTTTGAGTTCCTCCCAGTTCTTGACTGGATTGGCTGTCACCACAATAGACTGCTGCTGTTGGTCCAAAAGGCACTGAAGTCTAAACTTACATCTCCCAGAGTCACTGCCCATACAATCCTCTTGTGGCTGGCTCAGATTATGAGTCCAAGTTCTGATTCGTCCAAGGCATCATTTAGAGCCAGCTACCCACACTGATTGGTCCAGTTCAGCAGTTCAAAACTAGAATGGGGAACTAGCAGACACAGTTCTGACTGCAAAGAAAGCAGGTTAGACAAACTGTAATTTCATTATTACTCTAAATAATTTCTGGCAAACAGTTACATCTCTCAGATGGTTCCCTTTGCACTCCTAGTGACTGCAAAATGAAGTGAATTGGCAGTAACTCGAGTGGTACTCTGTGAGAAGACACAGTCCCCCATACAACTAATTTATGTTCAAAGCAGACAGCTCTAAAGAGACAGTACCAGAGGCTCTAAAACACTCACTGATAAATGGCTTAAATGCCAAACACCATTCAGGCTTGGAGCATTCAAGCAAGCTCCTGGAAGTCTTTTGGGAACCCCCATTTGCAGGGGGGTTACATGCATTTTCTAAGACAGACTTCTTAAGTATGCTTATAATACATTTATTCATGCTGTCTACTTCTCCAGAGGTTTGGTGGTGTTAGGCCATATGAAGTTTCTTCTGGATTCCTAACATGTGACATAGATTAACCATCACATCCAACATGAAGTGGGAAGCTCTCTCTGACTATCTGCAATGGAAGTCTAGGTCAATATAGCAGCAACAAAACTGTGCAGTCAGTTTCAGTGTGGACAAAACAGTGACAGCAAAAACCGTACATTGGGAATACATCGCGGACCGAGAAGTGCGCAAGCATGTGATCCCATCACTGTCCGGTCCCGGGGACAGAGTTGGGGGACAGATTTGCTATTAAACTCCTGGGGAATGAAAGTCATGGAGGGGGGAAAGTCAGTGGGGGGTAATGTACTATTACAGACTCCAGGAAGAGGCAAATCAGGGAGGGCAAGTAATCAAGGGGGAATTTACTATTAGTAATCCCTGGGAGGGCAACAGTTGGGAAGGGAGGGTGTGCGACAGTCAGCGTGGGCAGAATTTACTATTAGTACCCCGGGAGGGTAACATTTGGGGGGGGTGCAATAACATCCTGATCCTGTTTTTTCCCTGCTTGCTGGTTTTCCCAACACTATTTTTACCATGTGGTTTTTGTGGCATGATTATTGCTGTGCTATATTGATGGGATATCCTGCAATGGAAGGCCCAAATGGGTACAAATGTGTTGAATCAAAATGGACACTTTATTCTTAGCAGTATCACTGGGAGCTGGTATGCATTCTTCCCATTTAGTAAACAGGTCACAGTGAGTAAGTATTTGCTCCCTCTGGCTGAAGTAGTCAATGGGCCTAGCCAATCTATCTGAATATCAGACCAAGGGAAAGTAACTCCTTTCAAGTGCAGGGTTGCTCAGAACCTAGGCTTTGAGGGTTGAAACCTACAGCAAGACAACCTCTAGTGTATGTAACTACATTCTCCTGCATAATAGGCCAATATATAACTGTCTTTAAGGCCTCATAGGCGCACCGATCTCCAGGGTGCCCACACTGCAATGCTTGTCATCCATGTGATGTAGCATCAATCCTCCATGTCCCAAAGGGACCACCCATCTGGGAATATCAGAGGATTGTGGGTGTAAGGGAGTAGCTTTCCATGCAGGCTAAACCTCTGTTTCAGGTCATACATGACCTTTAGCTCCCTATCTTGCTGCAGGTATTTGCCTGTGAAGGGATGACCCCAAGGATTCTCCAGGTAGTGGAATAATTTGGAAAGAATTTTATCTCTTAACTGGGCCTGGATCATGTCAGGGTCAGGTTCTTCTCTAACCATAACCAGGGTGCCCCATCATAGTCCTTCTTCAGGTACAATTCTTTTGGCCTGCTGCCGAGTGATTGCAGCAAGGTCAGCCTTGGGTTCGAGGGTAAATTTCCAAGGGGTGCCATTCAGGACCCCCTCCTGGTGAGGCTGTCGGCCCAGTCATTGCCTTCTTTATCAGGTCCACTGGTTGATGGCCCTTTACCTTCTTCCAATAAATGGTCATCCAGTTTTCCTGTACCAATCGATCAATGGTAGTAACTAATTCAACATGTTTGATATCTTTGCTCTTTGTAGTTTTGAACCCTGTTTCCTTCCAGTGTGGAAGGCAGATGGTAAAACAATCTTGCATAGTCAGAATCAGTGAAGATCACAGAATCCATGAGTTGAAAATTCATTGCAGTCTGAGTAGTTAGCAGGGTACCTGCTATCTCTGCATATTGGTTAGATGTTGGCCCTAGCTGAAATGTTTGGGGTGTGGTGGGTGTATCGCCTTCTCAGCATAATTCCACACCTGCACACAGTCTTCCTTATTCATGAAAGGGACACTCATCCACATAGACATTGTGTAACCCTAGACAAGCATTCTCATTAAAAGAAAGATGTCTATGATCCATAAGGTTGGATGGCTCCTCAGCTGGGACATAGAAGAGTTCTTTCAGTTCCAGGACTGCACTAGTTTGGAGGTCAGCTAGGGCCTGGGCTATAGTATTTTTCTTGTTTTTAGCATACCTTACTTCAGTGTCCTGGCCCTGGAGGGGCAAGGTCCAAGAAGTGATCTGCTAAACACACTCCCCTCTTTTATCCAGCAGCTTACCAAGTAAGCCAAGGATTGGTGGCAAGTTTCCACAATCACCTTTTCTCTATCAATTTTGTGGATAAAATTTTGCAGTGCTCACATGGTGGCAAGCAGAGCCTTTTCACAGAGAGTACTTTTTTCCATTTTGCTGAGTGCTCTGCTGGCATAGCTAGGCCAGAACTCGGTTGTTCTGGTCATGGTTCTGGTACAACACTGCACTGATGCTCAGGTCCTTGTGATCCATCCTACATAGATACATAGATACATAGACAGTGTCGGCAGATAAGGGCCTTTGGCCCACCCAGTCTGCCCATTTGAGCTTGTAAGTTCAGTTTATGTTTTCCTAGAAGTCTGTTGCCCCTTACCCCGACCTCCAGAATTTCTTTATGTCTATCCCATGCATTCTTAAATCCCGTGATTGTTTCAGCCCCCACCACTTCCTCGGCAGGGTGTTCCACTTGTCCACCACCCGTTCTGTGAAGAAATTCTTCCTCATGTTTCCTCTGAATCATCCTCACTCCAACTTCATCCCATGCCCTCTAGTCCTGGAACATCTTTTTCGCTTAAAAATAGTGTATTTCTGCACCCTGTTCCTCCCTGTGAGATACTTGTATGTCTCTATCATATCCCTCTCCCTCCTCTCCTCCTCTCCTCCAGGGAGTACATGTTCAGTTCCTTCAACCTGTCTTCATAGGACTTGTGATGCAATCCATGCACCATCTTTGTTGCCCTCCTCTGAACCTTCTCTACCCTGTCTATGTCCTTACGTGGTATGGTCTCCAGAACTGTACACTGTACTCTGTACTCAGGTGGGGCCTCACTAGTGTCTTGTATAGTGGAATTATGACCTCCCTTTTTCCTGCTGGTGATGCCCCCCTATACATCCCAGCATCCTATTTGCTTTACCTGCTGCCTTGTCACACTGTTTCCCTACCTTGAGGTCATCAGAGATGATAACTCCAAGATCCTTTCCTGCTTGGTGCATGCTATATCCTCACCCCCAACTGATATATTGTGCCAGGATTTTTGTGCCCCATATGCATTATCTTGCACTTCCTTGCATTGAATTTCAACTGCCAAACCCCTGACCATTCTTCAAGTTTCTGCAGGTCCTTCTCATTCTGTCTACACCCTCTGGTGTGTCTACTCTATTACAGAGCTTTGTGTCATCAGCGAACAGTGAAATTCTGCCTTCTAGGTCCCTCGCAATGTCATAATGAAGATGTTGAATAGGACGGTCCTTTTCAGTCCTGTGGTACCCACTGGTCACTCTTCCCTCTGTGGAGTGACAGCCATTTACTACCACCCTCTGTGTCCTGCCACCCAGCCAGTTACCTACCCACCACACTACTGTCCTGCCCACACCCATATTCCCCGGTTTGTGTAGTAGTCTTCTATGTGGCACAGTGTCAAAGGCCTTGCTGAAGTCCAGATAGGCCATGTCCACTGCCCCCCTGATCCACCTCCCTAGTCACCCAGTCAAAAATCTAACGACGCTGGTCTGACATGACCTCCCCTCAGGAAACCATGCTGCCTTGGGTCCTGTAGTCCATTGACAACCAGATGTTCCACCAATCTCTCCTTCAGTAGTGCTTCCATGATCTTCCCACTACCGAGGTGAGGCTGACTGGTCTGTAGTTCCCTGCTTCCTCTCTGTTCCCACTTTTGTATAAGGGGACTACATCTGCTGTCCTCCAGTCTTTGGGTACCTCCCCTGTTTCCAGTGATCAGCTAAACAGAATACCCAGAGGTTCAGCCACCACCTCTCTTAGTTCTTTAAGGACCCTGGGGTGCACCCCATCTGGCTCCATTGCTTTATCAACTCTTATTACTTCCAGTTCCTTCAGGACCCTTTCTCGTGTAAAGGGACTTGTGTCCATTTCTGCCCATTCTCACCCTTGTACTCCCTTCAGACCGATTACCCTCCTCTTCCTCAGTAAAGACTGAGCAGAAATACCTGTTCATTATGTCAGCTTTACTGTTGTCATCCTCCACGTGGCACCCATCCTCCCCTTCAGTCTCACTATCCCTCCTTGTCTTTCTTTTTCACTTATGTACCTGTAAAGGTTTGTCCCTCTACCCACTGATTTTGCAATGTGTTCTTCTGTCTGAGCTTTGGCTTCCCTTACTGACCTCCCTGCCTCCCTTTGCTTCTCCTGGTACTTCTCCCTATCCCCTTCTGCCTGCGTCTTTTTGTATTGCCTGAATGCAATCTTTTTGGCTTTCACTTTCTTTGCTACCTCTTTGGAAAACCGTAATGGTCTCCTCTTCCTTTTCCTGAGGTAGAACTCTTCCCCTCTTTTTGGAAAGGCCAGGCAGGGGGACCGACTCTGCCTCCTTTGGAGTTCCCTCATGGCATCTTCCTGTTGGGAGCCTCACTCCCAAGCTTGGTTCTTTTTAGAAGTTTGACCAGGGGCAGGGACAGTCAAGCATACACCTCAATAAAATGTCAAGGGTAGTTACAAATACCCAGGAAACTATGCAGCTCTGTCATATTGGTAAGTGGGTTTAGGTCCCAGTCTGTGCCTAATACCTTCAGTGGATATTTCCAGGCCAAGGTGGTTCATCTTTTTCCTACACTATTGCCCATTCATGATGGAAGTTTTTGAACCTGCAGCCTGCAAATGGGTGAGTACCTGTCTGAGCTCCCTCCTGTGGTCTTCCCAGGTATTGCTTGTTATCAATAAGTCATGGACGTAAACCAATATACCATGCCTTCTGCGTCAGGTTTGGCCTTGTGCAAAAACAAGTTGAATTCTGCAGGGGAATTTACAAAACCAAATGGTATCCTGGTCCAAGTCAGCTGGTGCTCCAGAAAGACAAGACCAACTTGTGTTAGTCCCTGTGGGTCCAGTTCCACTGTTCAAAAGCCATTGGCTATGCCTATAGTAGTGAAGAATTGGGCTCCTTCAATTCTGGCCAAACTCTGATTAAAACTGGACATGCGCCACTGACAAGGGGGAATAGTTGTCTGTAATAGATGATAAGTCTCCACTTACCAGTAAGTTTTAACACAGGTCATACTGGAACATCGTAAGTGCTGGCACATTCCCTAGTAATGCCTCTCTCCAAGAGGGATTCTAAAACTTCATGAGTAGTTTCCTGTGCAGCTTACAGAATCTTGTATTACCTGACATACACAGGTTTGCTATTAGGCTGCGTCTCAGTCTTGACAGCACAAAGGGTAGTTTTCCCACAGACTAAACTGTATTTAAAGAACAGATTGGGAAATTCATGGAAAATTGTAGCTAGTTCAGGTTTCCCTGAGCCTGGCACTGCACCGGCTACTGACACCTGCTTCTTGACTTGTTCGGAGAATGCAGGATATGGCTCAGCCTCTCCGGGTTCTGCTTTGGCTCCAATCAGGTCAGATGCATCCACTTTTCCTGTGGCGGCAATCTCATTTCTTTCCTCAAGGGGATTGGCTTAGACAAGACTAGGCAAGATTCTTTGACTTCCCATCTGTAATCATGTCCTTTTCTAGTCAGTTGTTCTGGCTGGACCATAATCTATCCTGAAGGCAAAGTGGTGCAACCCCCATGTCCCCTACCCCATTCCAGGTATCTGGCTGATGACCGAAATGATGGGTGAAAAATCATGAGAGGCGGAACCCACCACCATTACTATATCTCTGCCTTTGGGTTATCCACCAGCAGGTAAGTGATTCTCCCTGTGAAGTCCAGCAGATGGCTGTGATCCTCCCCACTGATTGTTAATCCCAGTTCTCAGAAGGATTTATTGGGGTGAAAGAAGGCTCTCTTCTCTAGCAAACTGTGCCCCCTTTTCATACTCAGTCTCACAGGGAAGCCTCAAGTTATGCCTAGGATGGTGACACTCTATTCGCTAATCACTTGACAAATTTGTGGCATGGTCTGACCAACATTCATTTGAGATTTGATGCAATGCAGAAGCTGGGGAATGTCTAGAAAAATGGGTTCGAAGAGCAGGCTGCTCAGTGTCCAGATGGACACTGACTGCAAGCCTTACCAAAAAGTACCCCCAGGCACACTGATTTTGTCATACCCTCGCCATATCCCTCCTACCCGCTACCCCCTCTTACCACTTAAGATCCAGTGACTCCCATGTCCTACTGGTTCCTAAAACACGCACCCAAATGGGTGGCTGGGCCTTTGCTACACATGCCCCCAGGTTATATAACTCCCTTCCAGCAAGCAGTCGCTCCTCCTCCTCCCATTCCTGCTTCAAAACCTCCCTCTGGGGCTTCCTCAAAGTGGCCACTACCTGCCTCTGCACCTAATGCTCCCCTTAGGGCTTGCCACTCCATCTGGATGTGTCGACGCCTAACGTCGCTGCCAATTGTAGGTGGGACTCCTCACCTTGTTTACTAGTGAATGTGTTGGGCCCACCCTGTTTCTACTGATCAACGATTGTTGAATATTTTACTGCTCTAATTTTCCAGTTGCCGCTGGCCTCTCTTATCCCCCTTTTGCACCTCCCTGATAGAAACACAGAAACATAGAATTTGATGGCAGATAAGGACCGCTTGGCCCACCTAGTCTGCCCATTTTCCTACCTAACAGATAAGCTGCAGATACTAGTTAACCAACAGTTTACTTTCTCCTGCCCCCCACTAGGACTGCCTTATGTCTGTCCCATGCATTCTTGAATTCCCCCACTGTTCTTGACTCCACGACCTCCTCAGGGAGGCTGTTCTATGCATCCACAACCCTCTCTGTGAAAAAATACTTCCTCACATTACCTCTGAGCCATCCCCCCTCTATCTTCAAATTGTGCCCCCTTGTTCTTGCATATCACTTTTTCTGAAAGATGCTACCCTCTTGGACTTTGTTGATTCCCTTGAGGTACTTGAAAGTTTCTATCATGTCCCCCTCTCCCTTCTTTCCTCAAGGGTATACATATTAAGTTCCTTTAGTCTTTCTTCAGTATGTCTTCTGGTGCAGACCCTGCCATTTTGATTGCCCTCCTCTGGACAGCCTCCACTCTATGTCTTTTGGAGATGGGGTCTCCAGAACTGCACACAGCACTCCAGATGAGGTCTCACCAACTGTCTGCACAGAGGGATAACAACTTCCTGTTTTCTACTATTGATGCCTCTTCCTATGCATCCCAGTATCCCCCCAGCCTTCCTTACTGCCTTCTCATATTGCTTGCCCACCTTTAGGTCATCTGATATAATTACCCCCAGGTCCCTTTCCATTTTCACTGTTGTCAGTATCTCACCTCCCGTTGTGTACGGGAACACAACAATTCGCTCCCGTGATTTCATACCACGTCATTTCGCTCCCGCATCAGTTCTTTCCTATGACACCATCCACCTACGACAATTCGCTCCTGCTCCCACATTGATGTATGTATTGATGGCGAGACAGTACTAAAAGCACCCTAAAATTCAGGACATCATTGTTGTGACACAGGCTAACCACCTCCCCAGATATTGAGCTGGTTGTTCCGCCTCTATCTATGTATCTTGGGGAGACTGGGCTGATGAGTTGAAACCTATCCTGGAACTGCAGACAGAGACAGTACAACCTTTGAGTATTGAAATCACAGTGCAACTTACTAAAATGTAAAAATCTTTTAGTTCCACCAAAATTTAAATGTAAAATGGCATCACAGGCAATTCCGAAAAATTTGGGAAGCATTGAATAGCACACAATAGCGCTTACCAGTATGATTAAATGCTGATGGTCGCCATGTTTCCAGCGTCTGACTTCTGATGTCTGACGTCGAGTCTGGAGCTGTGGTTTCCAGCGTATGACGTCAGTTGCCATGGTTACCAGCTTCTGATAGTGTGTGTGTTGTTCAGATCTGTTCTGTACAGCGGGCATGTAAGTTTAAAAGCAGTTTAAAAGCAATACTTTATTCGAAATTCTTAAAAATCATTTATTTACTCTCTTAGTAATCAAAGCTGTGAGCAACTCCACGGAGAAACTCCTCAGTCGTGCGGTCTGCACACTTCTGTAAATGCAGGCGAGACGTGCAACATTATCACGGTATACCCTCCGTGATGCATTTGGTGGGTTACCGGCTATAATCTGCTCCACTTCAGAATCCCTTTTACATTGTACCCCCCTGAGGCCATCTATAAATTTCCACACCGTGGGGTGTGACGTACAAAGCACACTCTGCATCCCACGGTGAAAGGCCTCCACTACATTATTTGGTTTTGCTCTTCCATTGGACACACTGGCTGAATGATTCCACAGTTTAATTGCATACTGTGGTTGTCTTCTTCCATTCCCTCTTCTGTTTCTCCTGCCCACCCAAGTGTCCTCAGAATAGTCCACTACAGGCTGTAATACTTCTGGAAAAATTTGTGCAGCTTCATCTGATATTTCCTCAAATCTAGCAATGACTTGTTCTGGGGGGTAGAAAGCCAATGCTGGCAGATATTTACATTTTAAAGCAAATTCAGGGTCATGGGCATATTTAACTGCTAGCCCTTCACTTTGAATTTTCCGATAGATGCACTGAGTGAAATGGAAGAAACAACCAACTTGCTCTGATTGAGGAAATACTGTACGGAATGCATTTATAGTAGCTTTCTCGAAGTCAGTCATGACCAGAACAGGGTTCAAGTTAGGACATAGAACTTTCAGTCCAGACAGTAGACGTTCATAACAGTCTCTTGTTTTACCTGGCAGCAATGCATAAATAGCTGGCTGCACATTTCCAAAGCGTTCCCCATTATAACATATAACTGTGTGAACAGTGGAGAAGCGCTAGATATGCCGTCTGCATACAATGTAATGCATCGCTCCAAGAATGTTAAATTTGTACGTTCCAAACACTAAGATTCTACTGTGCCCAGGGCCACTGTCGTACAATAAGAAAGGTACTGTGTCACCACATTCAGATGTTTTATACACGCAGTATGATTCAGGGATTTGTAATTCCAGTAAGTCTTTTGGGTTGGGAGGTGCACCATGAACTCTCACTCGTTGTATAGTCCGTTTGAGGTTTTTGTCACTAATTTTCCCTTGGGATGCAAGTGATATGTTGGATTTTGAATGCAGAAGCACCTGTGCAGTGCTATCTTGTGTGGCAGCAGCTCTCTCTTTTGCAGCATGTGTTGCTTCCACTCTTTCCACCGCACAGGCATCAGGTGCATGTGAATGAATAGAAAAACGATGTATAATGGTAGGGTCCTCATAGCTTTTAGTATGGATTCGTGCATTGCAAAGCTTTGCCTTGCGTACAGCGAGCTCGCACTGCCAAATCGCCTTGTTCATATGTCCAGGTTTGTGGAAGGTATAGATATAATTTAAATCATCCACAAATTTATTTTTCTCTCTCTGTGACACTATGAAGTGGCCTGTCATTGTGAAAACTGATGTAGTGGATTCAGGGAAAGCTGTATCCTCTTTTAAACCTATGGTTACCCAGGATGCTAGCTGCAATTACTTTGTGGGCGGTAACTATATTAGGAGATAGAACTGGCTCATAGATGTTGCCTGCTAAAGGAATGTGGTGTGTTGGCACTAGGATGAGGGAGCGGGAGCGAATTGTCATAGGTGGATAATGTCATAGGAATGAATTGCCGCAGTAGCGTATAGTCGGGAGTGAATTTTCACGGTATGAAATCACGGGAGCGAATTGTCATGTACCCATTGTGTACTCTTCCCCTGGGTTTTTGTTTCCCATGTGCATTACCTTGCACTTCTTTGCATTGAATCTGAGCTGCCATAGATTTGACCATTCCTCCAACCTTGCCAAGTCCCTTCTCATCCTTTCCACTCCATCTTGTGTATCAGCCCTGTTGCAGATCTTTATGTCGTCTGCAAACAGACATACTTTTCCTTCCAGTTCCTCTGCAATGTCACTTATAAAGACATTAAAAAGGACCTGTCCCAGTACTGAACCCTGTGGTACCCCGCTAGTAACCCTCCTTTCTTCACTGTGTACTCCATTTACTACTACCCTTTGCGTCCTGTTGTCTAGCCAATTTTTTTATCCAGGCTGCCACCTTGGGACCCACTCCAAGGCTGGCTAACTTGTGTATTAATCTTTGTGTGGGACTGTATCAAATGCCTTGTTAAAATCTAGGTAGGCCATGTCCACAGCCCCTCCCTGTCTACTACTTTGGTCATCCAGTCAAAGAAATCTATTAGATTCATCTGTGACGACCTTCCCATCGTGAATCCATGCTGCCTTGGGTCCTGGCCCACTGGCCTCTAGGTACTCAACAATTCTTTCCTTCACAAGTGATTCCATCATTTTCCCTACCACTGAGGTCAAACTAACTGGTCTATAGTTTCCTGCCTCTGTCCTGCTCCCACTTTTGTGAAGAGGAATCACATCTGCCCTCCTCCAGTCCTCAGGTACCACCCCATCCTCCCATGATTTGTTAAAAAGAGTAGTCAGCGGTGTTACTAGTTAAATGTCACTAGATGTGCCTGCTATCCTTATCCCCATGGTGCTGTTGTCTGACTTTGATGTTCACTGCCTGCCCTGTGTGTGCCATGCTATTATCTTCCTCCCACTTGCTTTGTTTAGCCCATGTTGTTAATGCTGTGACCTTACTCTGTATGTTGTTCTTATTATACCTGCTCTTGTTGTTGCCTGTTATGCCTGAATGTATCTCTGTAATCTCCTGGGTCGCACCTGAAAATAGGCACTTGGTTGTCTAGTGTGCTTACCTGGTAAACAAAAGCAAATAAATAAATACAGAAATAAATACCTTGGACCACACACATTTTGCATAATGACATAGGGGAATCCCCTCTATGAAGAAATTCATGGCTACTATTCCTTTCAATTTCAGAGGACCCCTCCTTGAAGGGGTACTGTCCAGTGGGTGGTTACCTTTTACCACTGTCAGCTCTGGATTTGCACACTTCAGTTCTCTGTACAAATGGTAGCTGATCCAGGTCCTTTTATACGTAAGAGAAAAGAGTGTATCGTTACACTTTTGATTCTGAACTGTTACAGGCAGAGTGAAGCTGCCATCTTTATTCCTTTTCACATAATACAAAAAAAAACTTTTGTTTGGGTCATGGATTGGATCTCGACAAATTGCTCATTAAGGTCCTCAGCATGGGCACTAGCTCATAATGTTCATTGTGAAACAACGTGGTAAAAAAAAAATGCGCAGGAAAAGCAGTAAAGCCAAAGGTAGTGCTCAGGAAAAACACCGAGCACTAACATGGCTAAAAAGTAGCTACTGTTTGACGGGTTGCAGGGGGCTATGCTTCCACACCCTTTAAATGTTCACTACCCCATATAAACTATAATCACCTCCAGGAGGCAACTCTAGGATGGGGATGAACCTCCAGGGGGATCATTAAAGGCGCAAGTCAGAGGAAAGGGAAAGCAGGTGGGGGGGAGTACTGGGTGGGGGTGAACAAAATAAAAGAAAATCAGGGGCGAGAGGAAAAAAGAAAAGCAAAAGTCGCAGGACCGGGAATTGAACCCTGCTCCACTAGACATTCCGAAGCCTTTCACTGTCTGTGGCCCTACCCTTTGTGCCACAGCAGCACCTCAACAGCACACCATGCAGTGGAGCTTTATCCTCTTCTACCCAAGTAACAATACCTACAGGGATCGGGCTAATATACCTGTGTTATACTATCCCTGTAGCTGTATTGTCGATCGCTATTTTTGCTGTGCAGATTATATGACGCTGTAATCCACATAACATATTCACTGTGTACCCTCAGCCTGTTCTTCATTAGTGAGGTGTGGTTCAGATGACAGAGTAATCTCCTCCATATGCCTGGGTTTACAGGGGAGAGGTACTGCCAACTTCCCCTTCCTCTTTGGAGCGGTTTCTTGATTACTTGCCTCCTGGCATTGACTGCATAGCTGACCACTGAAACCTGAATTCTTAGTCAAATTTAACCCTTCCCTAGTCAACTTTAGTGGGAAGGCAGGGTTAATCTGCACTGGTATATTGCTACAGATTTCTTTACTCTGTGGGGAAGGAGTTTCAAGCCCAGAGGCTACAGGGGCACCTCTCTCAGAAACATACACGCCCTTCTAGGTTCAAACTGGTGAGGGTGGTCAGTTAGCTGCCAGGACTCTGTGCCTCTTTAGGGGGGATTTCAGTACCCCAGATCCCCTCGGGTATATAGGGTAGGGGTTCAGTCACATTAGCCCATTTCAGACCCTCAGGAATACTCAATACTGCACCGTACCTCTGCCACAGATTCATCCCTAACGGAAAACACCTCTCTGTTCTTTCATAAATATGTACTGGATGGGAAACAGGCATACCAGCCAGACTCAAGTCCCATGTACATGTACCCAAAGACTTAAGCTGGAAGTCAGCGAGATTGTACAGAGACTGTGATACAGACTCTGTCCTAAGGGAGGGGCTGTGCTCTGGTAGCAGCTGCTGGAGTTCATTTAGTATATGCTGGGAGGCAAGTGTCATTCCTGCCCCTGTGCCTACCAGAACATATACAGGCAAAATGTTTACCACCATCATCTCTGTATACAGCCTGACTTTCTTTCCTTGATGGACCAATATGCCTAAAAGCAAAGGGATGAGCTTTGCTAGGGAAGGCTTCATGAAACCCAGATGAGCTACACTCTCTGGCATTGGGCCCCTTCCCACCACTAGCGTGTTGGGCATGGTGGAGGAGGTTAGAGACTGCTCCATCTGGCCTAGTCAGCTGCCATTAGTTGGCACCTGAGCAGCACCGTCTTGTTGCAGTGACACAGCAGCAGAAGAGACATCTCCTGTTTGCTGTGCAGGGGTTGCTTTATTGCTATTCATCCACTCGTACAGCACGTCATACTTTTCTTTCCAGTATCCATTATTATTTTCCTGTCAACCGTGCTCTTGATCCCAATGGCTGCAGTAGCCTCCCAACGGCCACTACAACGCCTACTCGATGAGCCTCCGGGGGTCTCATGGTAGTTGCCTTTTGCAGAAGCTGGAAATTCCCACCACCACCACCAGTGAAGACTGGTGGTTATTTCTAGCTCCTGGCAGGAGGTACTGTAGCTTCCTTTCTGAGGAAGGAGAGTGCCCACTCTCAGATTTCAAGCCAAGGTTGTTGTGGCTCACAGGTGATACACTCGCAGAAGCAGGGGCCAGAATTTTATTCTCTGTCATAGTGTGCCACACACCACATGCCATGTCCAGAATGTCTGTCATAGATGTGGCTTACTTGACACACCCATTCAGAGAACTCTGGATTTCCTTCAGCAACCCTCGATGGAAATTCACCCTAAACTCTGGAACTTCTAGAAATGGGGCCTCCTGTCCTTTGTAATAAACTTTTTTGAATAGTCTATAAAAGTCTTGAGGATCCTGGTTGGTCTTCTGCGTCTCTTAAAGAGCTGCTGATGCCACAAAGAAAACTTTGAAAAATATAGTATTCAGGCACAATTTAGCTTGCATTGTATATGTATTTAATAGATTTATCCTCCCCATTACTCATTACTGAGAAATTTGCACGGAAACATGCTCTATATCCCTTAGAGTTCATCTGCCTCTTTAGCTTACTCCCTACTTCATGTCATAGTCCCCTGTTGTGACATCACAATCTGTTGCCATGAATGTAATTGTGAAGTCACAAATAGAGCATTATGACCTTAGGTAGGGAGACAGCAACAGGAACAGATGAACTCTTCAGGAGCAAAGATCCTGTTTTCACGCAAATGGCCTCAGTAATAAATAATGTGGAAGAGAAATGCAGAACTAACGTGAAATACAAGTTGAACTGTGTCTAAATATTATGTTTTGTTAAAGCTGTCCTAATGGTGTCAGCTACTCTTTAAGAGTGGCAGTCTTTGCATTTTCAGGCAATCAGTTCCTTCCTTACTCACGGCGCATAGCAGCACACAAATTCTCAAAGGTGTCTTTACACTCAGGACTTAATTCTTCCATCCAGCAGATTACTACATTGGTGGAGGTTGATTGTACCAAACACAGCTTCTCTTCCTCAGTCACACCTATTTTTTTCTAGAGCTCTCAATGTAGGTTTCAGGGCAGCCAGGTAAGTGTCTACACAGACTTTTTCTTGGAGGGTTCAAATCTCTGAATTGCTTTCTGCACTACTAACATTTCACTGATAAACATCTGCCTCTGCTGATGTGGGTCAATATCATCAGCCCCCCCACCCCAGGGAGGTGCACTCTGTTCCTGCCTAATAGTTTTGAATGTTTCAGCCACAAAGGTAGTGGTGCACTACTGCCTACTGATTTTGTGACAGGAGTCTCAGCATGAGAGAAAACAGAGGAACTCACGGGGCTGCCCCCTTCCCAGGTGAGGCCACCAGGGTTTGTGAGGTTGTGCACTGTGGAGGCCTGCTTGGAGGGGAGGCAGGAATTACATTTCCAAAGGAAGTTGCAATGTTCTCCCAGGTGTTAACCTGGGCCTTTGTTGCAATCAGCTCTTGCTCCATCTGCTGGACTTTGTTAACCAAACCTTTTTACTCCTGGCTAACCAACTGGAGTTCATCTCTCAATTCCTCAACTTTTTGTTGCAAGTATTTAATTCTCTGTGCTTGCTCTGCCCCGTTTTCTTTCTCTTTGCTAAGCTCATTTTTCAACAGCCTCTCATTTTCCTCTTTGTGCGTCACTGTGATTTGCGTTTGGCAGCTGCATCTTCTAACCTCTTCATCTACTCTGTCTGTGTCCCTTTTCTTGCTTTATCCTTACAACTCCTTCCGGGTCACTCACTCTAGTTATATCTCCCTTTTCTGCCTGTTTTTCTGACAAGTACAGTGCCAACTGCTGTCGTTCCTTCTGTGCCTTTTCTCAGCCATCATAAAAGTGGCGGGCTTTACCTTCTACCTCACGAAGGTGATCCTCCTATGTTTCACACTTTGCTTGTAAGTTGTCACGCTCCTGTATGGCTGTCTCACTATTTGATATGGTCTGGTCCAATTGTAGCCTGATTCCTTCTATCTGCTTACATTTTTCCTTGTAAGCTAAGGTTTCTTTTTTGGCTGGCTGCTTTTCCTTGCTCAGGGATTCAAGACATTCCTCTACACTAAGCACTTTTGTTTCTCTTTGTCTTAATTGAGCTCTGTCTTCCTTCGCTCTTTCCAACTCTTTATCAAGCTCTGTTTAAATGATAGCACGTCCTGCTGCTTCTTTGCCCCTTCTAATCCTTGAGTCTCTGCAGCTAACTGTTCCACTAGGAATTTTATCCTGTCTTCCTTGGTGGTGAGTAACCCCTGCATGCTCTGCCTCTAACTAGTGATAGCTTCATCTCTCTCCGTTTGTTCTGCTTCAAGCTGCTGCTCTAAGTGTGCAACGTATTCTTGTAAATTAGAGCATCTGGCATTAAGATTTGCAGCTTCTTTTGCAAGCTGTGTCCTTTCAGTCTCTCCTCTGTCAGAGCAGGCACTTCCCTTTTCAGGTTTGCTAAACAGTCCTGCAAATTTGACCTCACTTCTTGCGAGCTTTGAGAATCTTTGTTAAATTCCATTCTTGCTGTCTGTGGCTGGGTTTCTTTATTTCTTTATTTATGTTTTTGCAGTTAATCATTTTATTGGCATATATTTTTTCATATACAGATGATGGTACAGAAGGAAACGTATAGCACCAACTACAGACATTGAACATTGATGAACAAAGACTATTACTCCATTACATCTGAACTCCAAAGCAGCTTCCTCAAACTTGAATCCTGGTTCACACAAGACAAACTACTTTTAAACCACAAAAAACACTAAGAGTCTGCTTTTCTCTACCTCACAAAGCAAAAAGAAATATCAGCCCCTGCTCATACACAACCACAAGGGCGAGATACTAGACCAAGTAACAAAGTTCAAGTACCTCGGCATCACCTTGGATGACACACTCACCTTCTCAAGCTACATAGACTCTGTAGTCAAGTCTGCAAACATAAAGCTTGGTGTCCTCTTCCGTCACAGGCACTCAATGTCTCCAGATGCTCCCAAACTTGTTACCAGCAGTTCAGTACTGTCGCCCATCGACTATGGGCTACCTATTTATGGGGCTGGCTCAAAGACTGCCCTTAACAGGGTTAGCACACTCCTTAATAAGGCCTGCCACCTAACATTGGGGGCCTCTCTCAAAACCCACACCTGCTCGCTCTACACTGAAACTGGGTGGCTCCCATTCCATCTTAGAGCACAATACCAAACCTGCCTACTTCTAAAAAAAGTGCTTCTTGGGCTAACACCCCCCTCTCTGGGCAGCCTCTTTAAACTGGCAGTGCCAACTAAATCAACTAGAAGTGTGTCCACTGACAAGCTGGTGATGCCTCTTAAATGGATGAAACTTGCCCAGAATTTCATCTTGTACCAAGGACCAAAATGGTACAATGAGCTACCATCTGACTTCACTGATACACCCAAGATTGGTACTTTCAAATCTGGGCTCAGATCCTTTCTTGACACAACCAAAACCTGTACCTGACTGTGCTATTGAAACTGCACCTCAACCTCCCTATTTTTACCCTCTACCTTGCCTCTTCCCCCTGTCACCTCCACCCCTATCACCACCTACCCTCCTACTATATTCCCCCCATACTCTTCACCCAGATGATGCCCTCTCTCGGCTGATCATCCTTTCCTAACCCCCCCTTTGACAAGGCCCAGTCTTGGCTGACCACCCTACCCTCTCTGTCTTTTTTGGTTGACCTACCAGCCAGTGAACACTAAGACAGAGTACTACCCTCCTCTCCTTTCCTAATCCCTTCTCTGGCACCACTGTAATAATATGTATATAACTGCAATGTACTTGCCTATGTAAATTGTTCCCTGTCATTCTGTATACTCTGTACTATCTGTAATGTTTGTCCACCACTGACTTGGAACCTTTGAAAATGAGTCCTTGACTCAAAGGTATTAATCCTAAACTGAAATAAATAGATAAATAAAAAAAATAAATGTCATGTCAGAATACATGCATGTTCAGATCAAATAACTATATCAGTATTATTAGACATTGTTTGTAAAGGTACCAACTGCACGTGGAGAAATGAAGATGGGAATATGCCAAGTATATCATTTAACTACCAATACAAGAACAAAAGGAACCAGCAAACTTCAAGAATAAGACATTATTAAAACTTCAAACAAATATGGTTAGTATGACCCATAGTGAATGACTTATCTACTGTTTCAGTTTCCATTAAGCAGCTTGTTCAGCAGATTCTGTTCTTCCCCCTTTCATCTAGTGCCCATCCCGGAGGCCAGGAACTGAAGGCAAGGAAGCCAGCATATGTTATGTTATGAAGGTGGTGGCCATTCAACTGGAGACCTATTTAACAGCCCTCAACAACTATGAGCCTCTCCAGTCGGGTTTCAGGAAAAGGCATAGTACTGAGACTGCCCTGGTTCAGGTGCTAAATGATCTCCTGGGGGTGAGGGATCAGGGGAGACACTCCATTCTTGTTCTTCTTGATCTCTTGGCAGCATTTGACACCATGGACCATGGGGTGCTGATGGAGAGGCTGTGGGTATGTTGTGGACTCGAGGAAACAGTCCACAATTGGTTTCAATTTTACCTCACTGGCAGGTCACAACGTGTGGTGTCTGGAGTTTATTCCTCAGCCCCAAAGTCCCTGCCACGTGGGGTCCCACAGGGCTCCATCTAGTCCCCCATGTTGTTTGTGGTGTATATGCTACTGCTAGGGGATATTATAAGGGGATATGGGCTGAGTTTTCACTGCTATGTAGATGATACTTAGCTCTGCATGTCCTTTGCACCTGAGTAGCAGGAGATGGTCTCAATACTGAACACCTGCTTGGATGAAATCCAAGACTGGATGAGGGCGAACTGGTTGAGGTTGAACCCGGATAAGACTGAGGTACTAGTGCTGGAACCTGGTTGCCAGGGGATGAGGGTGCAATCTGGTTGAGTCTCAGGGCTTAGGCTTGGGGACTCCCAGTTGCTCACCTCTGATTGGGTGAGGAATCTTGGCATTGTTTTGGACTGTGGCCAGATGCTTAGACCACAGGTGCTGGCCGTGGTCAAGACCTCTTTTTACTATCTGAGAAACATCGCTAGGGTGAAACACCTGATATCCTCAGCTGATCTGCCAGCACTAGTCCATGCTTTTGTGACCTCGTGCCTAGATTACTGCAATGCTCTGTATCTGGGGCTAGCAGGGGTAGATCTGCATCACCTACAACTAGTGCAGAATGCGGTGGCCAGATTGTTGATTGGTCTACCTAGATTGTGTCATATTATACCTGTGCTGCGCTCTCTGCATTGGCTGTTGATTAGGTGGCAGATGTCCTTCAAGGTCGGTTTGCTGACCTATAAGGCCCTACATGGTCAGGGGCCCAGTTACCTGCAAGATATCCTGTGTCCCTTCTAGCCCACCCGCTCCCTTCATTCCATGGATGAGGGTTTATTGGGAGTTCCGAGGATCTACATAAAGATATCGGGTGCTTGCACCTTTTCTTTTGCAGCCCAGGCCTGTGGAACGCCCTCTCTCACCAGATTCGAGACAGTTCAACAATCATGATCTTTAAACGGGAGTTAAAGACCTTTTATTTAAACAAGCTTTTATGGGTAGCTAGTAAAGTTTTATTGAAATTAATGCCTGTATTAATCAGGATGTTTGTATGTTTTGGTACTGTATTTTAAAAAATGTTTAGAATCATTGTAAAGCTATGTGAGTCACAATTATTAAATAACGTTTTTGATTGATTGATTGATATTTCTGGAGAGAGCCTACAGTCAGGTAGGATAGACAGCCCAAAGTGGCTGTTTGGGTTAGAGTGGCCATTAACTCTTGATGACCTGCTGGTGAGATGTGCGAGGCTGGTTGTTGTGGTCCTAGAATGAGGAGGTGAGCTGAGCAAGGGACTGCACATTGGAGCACCTTTGAGGCTAACCCACACATCTTATCTCAAAAGGATTATATGGATGGGCATGACCAGGGGATATGCAGTAGGTCATACTCAGCTGCCCCACACCTCCACCAGTTGTCATTTGGCAAGAGATTCATCTTGTGCAAGATGGAGGGGGGTCCAGTACCATGCATGTAGGATTTTATTTTGGATGAGCCTGCTACAGGTGTCCTTAAAACCTATGTGGGACAGAAGCCAACTCGAATTCCAATCCTGTTTTGAGATGTAAGAGTTTAGCTTCTTATCCATTTTTGTTTGGACTGTAATGAAAGATTAGGAATGTTCTCCCTAAGTGTTCTATACGAGAGCACCTGCCACCTCCTTCTCTTGCTTGATTCAGTGTCTGAGGGTAGAGAGTGTTGCAGGCTGACTAGGCTTGATGCAGATGAGATGTCATACCATTTTATTTAATTTATTTTATTTAGTTTTTGTTAACCGGGTAAGTGCGCTAGTCAGCAAGTGACTGTTTTCAGGCACGACCCGGGAGGTACAATTACAATACACAAAGAGTACAGCCAGATTATTAAGACAACGAGTACAAAAAATGCAGAGAGAAATACATATGGCAATGTAACATACATTAGTAAACAAAAATATACTTTAGCACTTGATCATGGAACATACTCAAAAATGTGAATAGTAGAAGGCAGAAAATAAGAGAGGATAGGCATCAGTAGAAAAGACACAAGGAAGGGAAAACTGGCAAAAGGATGGGAGGGAGAAATTAAGTGGAAAGGAGGTGCCGTCAGATACGGCAACAGCGGGGTGAGGTACCAACCTGCGGCCGGGCCTATGGAGCCGAAAGATGGCAGGCGAAGAGAGGGTGGTGGGGGGAGCGGCAGTGACAGCAACAGCGGTAGGAGGTAGGAAAATACAGCGGTCTGGTGGAACCGATGAGCGGCAGGGGCGAAATGAGGATGCCAGTGAGAGGGATAGAGGCGGAGGAGTTACGGCAATAGCGGCAAAAGTGTCAAAGTCAAGCGAGCCAGTGGAACCAAGAGACGGCAGGGCAGGAAGGGGGTCGGTAGACGTGGGAGTAGGTAGTAGGTGGAGAGAGGTGACTAAGCACAGCCAGGAGGGTGGGGACTAAGGAGGGCATGGATGAGGTAGGAACAGATAAGGTGAGTTTGGTGGGAGTGGCAAAGGGAAGAGGATATAACAGAAGAAGGGGAAGAGGCAGCAGTGGGGTTAAGTGAGGAGGGCTGTGAAGTGAAGATAAGAATGTCATGGAGTAGAATAGCGACTTACAATTGTCAACAGCTAACATTAGGCTTATAAAGAAACAGGTTAAGGCAACATTAATTACAAGGCACAAAATAAAACATTAATTACAAGGCACAGTATAGAACACCATTTGGACAGGCAAAAGTGCTAGCAATGAGGAAACAGTACAAATGCAGCAGATCAGGTAGGGTCAAAGCAAACACATTTGTCCATAGTAGTGAGGAAAGTCCTGAGTTTGCTCTTAAAAAGTCACATGAGTGGAGACATCTCTTAGATCCTGAGGTAGTAGGTTCCATAGGTGGGGGCAGCATGATGGAAGGAGCCCATGCCCTTTTAGTCCAACAAAGGGGATGGATAGTAAGGTCTGATCAGCCGATCTAAGATTCCTTGTGGGAATGGCGGCCTGAGGAGATCAGACAGGATAGCAGGCTTGGACGTCCTTAGGATGGAATCAACTAAATTGTACAAGTAGTACTGCCTGGTAGAAGGAGAGAGCCAACCAAGGTCCTGATATAAGAGACAATGATGCTGCAGCCGAGGTGCTTTGGTTGCATACCTGCACACATTATTGAAGGTAGTATCCCATAGTTGCAGTGAAGATTTGGTGGCCAAGGACAGGATGGGACACCCATATGTAAGGGTTGGCAATAGAATGCCTCTGGCTATCGCCAATTTAGCAGCAGGGGTGAGCAGGTATTTGGTTCTATAGGCAGCCCCAATTTGCAGTTAATTGACTTGCAGGTTTCCTGTATATGTGCTTTCAGGTCCAAGGTTTGATCCAGGTGGATGCCAAGGTAACGAAAAGGAAGTGACAGTTTCTATAGGGTCCCCATCGATATCAGAGACAGAGATGGTCAGAGGACAGGATCTAAGCTTGTGATTGGAGCCAAACATCATAACTTTTGTTTTATTTGTATTTAAAACCAGGCGTGGAGAGTTCAACCAGTGTTGTACAGCACGAAAATCTGCAGTGAGGGCAGCATTTAGATCCAGGACCTTATCAGAGTGATAATAAATTACCAGGTCATCCGCATAAAGAAGTGAGTGACCTGTGGTGACCAGCTCAGGAAGTTTATTGACGAATAATGAGAATAGAAGAGGGCCAAGTATAGACCCCTGAGGGACCCCAATGTTGATAACAGCACTGTCTGACATGGATGAATTAAACTTAACAGCTTGTGTTCTGTTGGAGAGTAGCTTTTGAACCAGGTAGTGACTGGGGAGAAGCCCAAGGTACTGAGGCGGATAGTAGCAGAGAATGGTCAACCAGATCGAAAGCTTTGGTTAAGTCAATGAAGACTGCCCTGTTAACTTTCCTCTATCCATATTGGTAACGATATCTGAAGTGAATTTTGCAAGTGCTGTCATGGTGCTGTGATGCTTTCTAAAACCATGTTGTGCTGAGCTTAGTAAATTGAATTTCAAGGTATTCACTGATTTGCATGGATACTACTTTTTCCAGGATTTTATTCAGAACAGACAAAATAGCAATAGGCGGTAATTTGATATGTCATTTTACTGCCTTTCTTAAATACAGGAGTGACTCTGGCTGCCTTCAGACTTCAGGGACAATGCCATTGGAGAGAGATAGGGTGAAGATGTGTGCCAGGGGCCAGAGATGTAGTAAGAGCCATTTTAGTAGTCTTGGTTCTAGGCCATCTGAGCCAGTACTGGTTTTCAGAGAGTGACCTGAGCAGCTTTAGGACCTGATGCCTAGATACTTCCCTGAAATAGAAGGGTTGGTTAAGTTTGGGGTCCTTCAGATGCTGTGGGGTTAAACTGTGAAGCAGAGGATTGTGATGGGAGGAAGCTGTGTAGGCAGATAAGTCAAAAATTGTTGGTTAAAAGCATTTGCAATGGTAGTAGAATCATTACAGTGTACACCATGTAGGACCATATCTGAGGGAGTGACATCTTTAGCAGAACCAAGAAGGACTTAATGTGACCCCAAAACTTGCGAGGGTCATTGGAAGAATTAATCAGCAGGTTTGGCAGTATTTACTTTTGGCCTGCCTGATGCATCTTTACAGTCATTTCTGTATTGTTTATACAGAATGAGATCTGACTGCAGTCCAGTTTGTTTGTACTTTTCCATTGATTGTCTCTAACTTTTAACTTTTGAAGCAGGTCTTTTTCAGCCACCTGAATGCTGGCCCCTTACCTCCTTTTGACTGTAGGGAGGTGCTTCTTTTGGATGTTGCCAAATTCAGTCAGAAATGAATTGAGGGCAGTATCAACATTGGTTTTGGTATAAATGTTAGACCAGTTAACACAAGAGAGGTCAAATAGGAAGGTTGTTTGTCCAGGGCAGCATAGTTTGAAAACCTAATCAGACGTGGTGGAGGAGGAGGAGGTGGACAGGATCGCCATCGACAAAGTGTGGGGAATGATCAGTGATTGAGTCAGCAAGCACTGTGGCATCTAGTACATGATCAGGTCTGGTGGTGAGGATCCAATCAAGTAGGGACCCTGAGTGCTGAGTAGTAGTTCTGGTAAAGCCTGTGATAGTTTGGTGTAGATTGTGCTTCTGTATTAGAGATTCAAGGATGCTGCTGTGGACCCAGCCAGTTAAGGTTCAGGTCCCCAAGGAGTAGAGCCTCATTTGATTTTACATTCTGGGAGACATATTGTAGCAAATTCTGGAGACCACTCATCCCGCTTGTAGGTGGATTGTAGACACAAATGATGTGCAGCAGTTTTGAACCCAGTGCCAGGGTAGCGTACAGAGTTTCACAAGGTGTTAGGGAATCAGTGCAGGGTAGAATGTTCAGGGATAGATGATTTTTGTACATAATCGCAACCCCCCCCCCGACCCAATACGGTCTTTCCTTAGAATGCTATAACCAGGCACAAGACAAGTGGCATCAGGCACCCAAGGCTTCAGCCAAGTCTCTGATAGGCATAAAATGTCAGGGTTAATCAGTTTAGCCCAGGCTTGAGCTCAGCCAGGTGACTCGTGAGACTCCGGATATTCATGTGGCTATAACCAGACCCTTTTTTGTTGCAGCCGTTGCAGGGGGTAAAGCGCAAACCATAGGGCCCGGATTGGGTTCAATATCTCCGGCAAGCATAAGGAGCCACCGGGCAAGGTGAGAAAGTAGGTTGGCAGAGAGAGTGCCTAGCTGGCCTTTGGGTCTATGATAGTTCAAGAGATAGGAGTGGATAGACAGATAGATACAGCCCTTTTTGATGAGGATAGAGTGAGCAGGGGTAGAATTCAAGTAATAGTACAGCAGGATGTTAGAAAACCTGAAGTCACTATTATTGTTAGCGCAGGGATAAGTAGCAAGAGATGTACAAGTTGTTAGCCAGTTTAGACATAACAGGAGAGACAGGAGTATAAGTGGTGAAGTTTTAGAGGTGAGAGGAGGGTTCATTAGGGGGAGACTGGGGTGCAGCACCATATCTGAAGTGGCCAGTTTCACAGAAGAAACTATGTTGCTATCTGAATACCCTGATCACGTAAATGACCTAACCTAAAAGTTAGACTTCAGCATGATTTGTGTAATTTGTCGACTTCAAAGCGTAATATTAAAACTACGATGCTGGCGAATATTTAATTCCAACGTTCCTGCCAGCCCTCCTGTGCTCTGCATGGCGGGTTGTAGCATTTAATATTTCAGGATACTGCTTAACAGTCAATAACAGAATAAATTATTTAACAAAAGCTGTAGTAATGACATTTTGAGAGTGCTGAGGTGGCCCTGCTTATATACACACACTGAAAACTAAATGGCAATTAATGCGCTAATGCTTTAAAACAGTTATGAACAATCTTATTTGCTAATATTAAGATTTTCCAGAATTAAGCAGTAGAATTTTGAATGAGAGAAGTTCGTACTGTAGAGCCACGGCATTTCAAAAGAAACTGGCCAATAGGAGCACACAGTCAGGGAGACCAACCAATCAGGTTGCAGAAGTAAGAAAGCATGCTTCATACTTGCAGAAATCTGCCTTGGAAATCTGGTTTGTAGGGATTGGAACATGGTCATGGCAAGCACACCTTTGTCCATGATGTCCTGTAGGAATAATATCCCCTTGCCTGCTCAGGAGGGCCAAGGGATAGGCCGGTTGTCTATCTTGATTTCTGGGTTGCTCATATCAGAGCGTAACATAGGGATCTGGGGTTATGGCTAGCCAGTTATGCATTTTAAACCAACATTAAACAGACAATGTCACTATAGGGTGGGGTTCTTTTATTTCTAATTGCCTTTGCAGATCTTGAACATTTTTATCCCTGAAGCCTTGACTCTGTTGGGCTTCTTGAGACATCTGTTTTACGTCTTCTAATTCCTTTCTTAGAAGGGCAACCTGAGTGTTGAAATTCTCCTTCTCACTAGTTAATTGACACCTCTGTGAGCTTTGCAAAGCATTTTTAAAATAGTAAACTGTGACAAAATGTGCTAATACTTCCTTGGTCTTTGCTTTGATTTATAGTCTTGTGGGCTGTCGAATAATCTGCCAATATTTTATCTACTTCACTTTGAGAGTATGACTGGCATTTGGCTACATTTGTCTATCTATGAGTCAACCTTCTCAATATTAAAACGTCTTCTTCTAAGGTCAATAATGAGGCCATTTTCACAATTAATCTGTTACATCAACAATAAGACATACCGTGTCTCAGAGAATAGAAAACTGAACACATATGCCATTTGCAATTAACCCTAACAGTCCTAAAGTTCAACCATTTATCCTAGCAGCTTGCATTAACATGCACATGGAATTTCAAATCACAGTTCAAAAGCACACTTCGTTTTCAACACAAAGAGCTTTACAATTTGGCACCTGTATCCATTGTTTATTTTGCTTGCCATTGAAGCATACCACTGGTTGCTATGGTTATAACACTAAACTGAGGTATCAGATTCTACATCATGCACTGGGACGTGGTGGCAATACCAGATTCTAGCCCACACATTGATGCACTAGATGCAACATTTTGCTGTACTGGGATTTGAGCCCCCCAACATTGGTTTGCTAGATTTGTAGGGACAAATGCCCCATTGTAGTTGCTCGGCTACCTTTTTGGTGGAGATTCACAAAGACATGGCAATAACCTCCCACATGGTTGAACATGAGCTCTTAAGGCAATAGTGGCAAAAACTGGCAGCTCATTACACACAATGCGTACAAGCAGGGCATGGAGCCATGCACCTCTCAGTTAAGCAAATTTATTTAGAATGAACATACAACATAAAAGAGAAGAGAGAGAGAGAGATCAAACACAGTGGCATAAAACACGTAAGAGTCTCGGCATCATACCCTTCTGACTGTTACCTCAGTCCTGGATGGGAGGAAAGAAAGAGGGTCCAAAAAAAGTTATGTTCCAGCCACCACATCTTGAGGCTTATTTCTGATATCTTTTCTCCTTCTTCTTCTTCTCTTCTCCTAGGTTGGCACGTGAAAACCAGTCTCAGGATGCAGGCACTTATATAGTTACAAAGTTACAAATTTATGTCCAAATTCCAGGGTTTGAATCTTGACCACCTACTTAGGTGAATGAGCTTTAGTTATGCCTTATTGAAGCTTGTCCTCACGATCAGCAACTCTCCGTGGCAGACAGGATCCCAGCTCAGGCTTTCACCACTGACTTTGACAACTAAAAGTCTTTCCACTGCTACTGCAGGTAGATTTTATTGGTGGAAAGCTCTGTTGGTTGTACAACATCTGCCCTAGAAGCAGATGTGGAGCACAGCTTAGATGATAGCTTCAGAAGCACTATATCCTCGGGTTCGTGCTGCTTTTGCCTGAGTTTACCCTGGCTACCATAAGCCAGAGGGCATCAAAAGGTTTACCTCTCAGGACTGATGTACAAGTTCCTTCTCGTTCACCACAGTTCATGAGCCCTCTGGGAGACCCAGTTGGTCTCTTATTCCAATTCTTCCTTTGATTGAATCTCCCCCTTTTGGCTCGAACCCTTCCATGTGGAGTGCCTGTTTTTTTAAGTTCTTCTATCTGGGGAGGGAGGCAGAGCCTCAAACCACATTCTTTCCTCCTATTCATCAATCAATCAATCAATCAATCATATCTTTATTTTACCAGGCGAACATTGTTGAGCAATGCTCATTTTCAAGATGGACCTGGATAGTATACATAGTCATAATTTAACACAATGTTTAGAACAGCAAAACATATAAAAAGGTTTGAGCCATGGCAGTTACAATGAACAAAATGATAACTGGAAGGGGACAGGATCAGTTGTGTTCCAGGACAGTAGCTGCTGCTGTTGTTTTCACAGGGTTCTTGTGGATTTTACTTGGTAGGTTAGTTCTTTTCTTTCTTACTTCTAAGGGGCTAGCAGGGTATTGTTTTTGGGGATGCTGGATGTTTGTAAACTGATTTGGTGGCTGTAAGTGGGGCTCTTTTTGTGGATGTTTCACTGTGTAACTGGCTGCTGGTAGAGGCCTATTTCTTCTGATTTCAAACCTATTTGGTGGGATTTGCTTGGGCCTGGTTCTTTAGCTGCAGGGCTTGGAGGGAGACACAGGGCTGATACCTCTCTCTTGTCAGGTGTCTGCCCAAGACCCGCCCTCCCACCCCTCCCTCCCCAGAAGTCTCCAAATTTATGGGGAACACCTGCCCTGCAATTGGAGGAAAAGGCTGCTATTGCAGCTCCATGTAGTTCTAGCCACTGGGGTTGGATTTAAAGGCTGGGGGAGAGAAACTTAGGGAGTTGTTCATTTCCCTTATAAGTTTAATGTGTTGTACTGCACCTAGTAACAGAGTTACTGGTGTACAGTGGGACTGTCTCTAAGATTAGTGGGTGACCTGATTAGGCAGTAGGGGTATCTTGGACTGAGGGGGAACCTGGTGGCTCACCCAAGAACCTATTTGGAAGGATGGAACCACACATCATTAGGGCCAGCATCTTTGGGAGTGGTGGGGTGCACAGGGTGTGGAGCAGCCATGATACTGGACTGGGCTTGGAAGTTTGGTGGTTGCCCAGTATGCTACCAGCTAGCACAGCTTAGGAGGGAGGTTGCGGGATGAGGAGAAAGCTGGGGAAGGGGTGGTATGGTTGGGGAAGGGGCTGAAATCTCCCACAGGGTTGCACCAAGCACTGGGGTGGGGTATAGGGAAAGGAGTGCAGGAGAATACTCAGGGGTCACATAGGGACCCTGGCAGAGGGTCAAAAGGACACTAAAAAGGAAGCAGCAGGTAACTGGGGACCCTCACAAAGGGGGATGGAGGGACAACATTCTCAGGAAGTAGGCAGATGGCAGGGCTGGACAGAAGGAAGCAAGGCGGGGAGGTGGATCAGACCTTATACTCAATAACCACTTCAATTCTCTTCTTCTGCTCAAGGATGAGGGGTGATGTAGCCACGACAGAGGTGGTTAGAGAGCGGAAAGGTGTGGGAGTGGGAGGCAGGAGGCAGGGCCAGATAGCAGGAAGCAGGGGACCTGGAATGCAGGAGAATGGGGAGCAGTGAATCAGAGCAGGAGGGGCAGGGGAAGAGGAGGAGCGCAAGGAGAAGGACCAGTTGGGAGGAAAGGTAGGAGAAGGACCAGAAGTACAAGGAGGATTCAGTAAAGGGAGCTGAGGGTTTAGGCCAGGGGAGCACGCGAGCAAGGAGGAACTAAATGGAGACAGCAAGGAAGGGAGGATGAGTCAGGCTAGTTTAGCAGATGGGGAGAAGGACCAGTTGAGAGCAGTGAGGGGTGTAAGGTACAGAAGGATACTCAGGAGGAGGAGGCATAGGATTGGAGGGAGGGGGTGGTCAGGGTAAGTAAGGAGGGGTGGCATGGGCACCCAGATAGGGGAGGAACAAGGAGCCGGCTGGGTGGAGGGCCTGTAGAAAGGATGAGGGACATGGAAGGGGGATGGAGAAAAGAGTGGTCAGAGTGCTCCTGCAGGGATTCAATGATCAGGGTATCAAATGGGATAGGGAGGAGGAAGCCTGGCCAGTTAGAACAAGATGCTTCCCTGGACTAACGGTGCTACGGGCTAAGCAGAGGTATATCAGCTGGCAAGGACTGTGGGGGTTCCCCAGACATACTGGTCCACCTGGGTACAAAATGACATTGAGGGAAATAGCAAGCAAGATACAGGCAAGATTCAGGGAGCTCCCAGGGTCTGTCATGACATAGGATGCACAGTTTCCTTCTCAGAAATCCTGCCAGTGCCAAGAGCTAGTGGGGAACACAAAGGAAAATTAGGGAGATAAACCAGTGGCTCAGGGAGGTGGTGTGAGGCCAGAGGGTATGGGTTGATGGGGATTGGGGAGACCTGGGAGGATAAGGAGCTGTATGCTAGAGATGAACTACATCTCAATTTGGAGGAGGAGATCCTTAAGTTGAAAATAGAGGAGTTCATTGGTGAAGAGTAGGGTTTAAACTTGTGAAGGGGTTGGGATGGGAGAAAAGGCTGTCAAGGGGTGCCGATAGGAGGAGTCTGTCTCCACCCCTGGGGACCAGGAGGATTGCAGGAAAGGCCAACTGGCAAAGTGCAGACCAGGAGAAAACAGAATCCCATGGGAACACGAGCAGGGGAAATGGAACTATAGGGAAAGGGTGGAAGGTAGTCCTGCTAAATGCCAGGAGCTTGGGCAATAAAATGCCTGAGCTCCAGGCGATGTTAACTGAGGGGCAGTGGATGTGGCAGCGGTCACTGAGACTTGGCCACTGCAAGACATGACTGGGACCTGAACCTGGAGGTTACACTATGTTCAGGAAGGACAGGGGAGGGAAGGGAGGAGGGGTAGCTATGACAGTCAAAAACTGCATTGGCATAGGGGAGTAGAGGAGGCGGAGGGGAACCGTGGAGGCGATTTGGGTCACCTTGATAACAAGGGGGCAAGAAAGTAAAAATAGGAGTGGTGTGAACCCCTGCCTGGCGGAGGAGCTGGAGGACAGTCTGGTGGCAGATGTTAGGAGACACTGCAGACTGGGCAGAGGAAAGGTGGTGGTGTTAGGGACTTAAACATGCCAGGAACAGACTGGGAGACTATGACATCCTCTGTGACCAGGGAACAGAGATTGTTGGATGTCTTTCAAGACGCATTCCTAACTCAGCAGGTGAGGGAACCGACCAGGGAGGCACGGGTACTGGATGTGGTCCTGGCAGACAGTGACCAGATTGGGGGCCTGCAGGTAAGGGACCCATTGGCGGGGAGTGACCATGCCACGGTCTGGTTCTGCCTAGAACTAGGAGGGGTAGAAGGCTGCACAAAGACGAAGTAAACCGACTTCAGGGGTGGATTTTAAGGAAATGGGAAGGATCCTTAAGGAGCATTTGATGGGATTGGGTCAGACATGGACGCTGATAGTAGGTGGAAATCATCAGGAGAGGGTGCAGGATGCTACCAGCACCTGTGCAAGAGTAAGGAAATGCGGTAGGGCCCAAAAACCCTGTTGGTGGACCAGGGAGGTCCAAGAGGTGGTGCGGGAAAGAAAGCAGCCTATAAGAAATCAAGTGCTCAAGGGTGAAAGGGATCAAGGGAGCAGAGCTGATGGCTAGAAGGGCCACTAGAGTGGTGAGGGCAGCTATGGCAAGGAAGGAGCAGAACCTGGCCAGGGAATTAGGAGAGGAAAAGGGTTCTTTAGATACATTGGGGAAAGACGAAGGGTGAAGGGCAGATTAGCAGGATTAAATCAGGGAGAGATGGGCACAAGACCCAGGGGAGCAGGCTGAGGTACTAAATGAGTACTTCACCTCAGTTTTCACCAGGGAAAATGGGGATGCTGCATCATACATGGGAGGAGACGAGATAATGAGATGGGGGGACCTCACCGATCGGCAGGTCTGGGGAGAGGGGGGCATCACTGGCAGGTGGGGGGAGGGCTAAGCAGGGAGAAGAGGTACCAGTAGTGGAAATCACAGCAGAGAGAGTGAGGGAAGCCCTCAGCTCCCTTAAGACGGAGAAAGCACCGGGGCCGGATAAATTACATCCTAGAGTGCTGAAGGAACTTGCAGATGTCCTGGCAAAACCCCTGGCAGAGCTTTTCACCATCTCTCTGAGGACAGGGTGGGTGCCCCAAGACTGGAAGGTGGCGCATGTAGTGCCTATCCACAAGGGGGGATCAAGGGAGCTGGCAGGGAACTACAGGCCTGTCAGCCTGACATGAGGTGGGCAAGGTGATGGAGGGATTGTCAAGGAGAGGCTAGGGGGACCTGGATAAAATCAGGGTGCCTGAACGATGACAGCATGGATTCATCCCAGGGAAATCGTGTCAGACAAACCTGGTGGAGTTCTATGACTGGGTGACAAGTGCCTTGGACCTGGGTAGACCAGTGGATGTCCTCTTTCTAGACTTCAGCAAGGCATTTGACTCTGTTCCTCACGTGGGCCTGTTGGATAAGCTAAGAGAAATGGGGTGGGAAACCAGATGATCAGATGGATAGCAATTGGCTCCAGGACCCGGACCAGAGGGTCGTAGTTGAGTGAGATAGTCTCATCCCAAGGAGGTCAGTGGTGGGGTCCCACAGGATCAGTCCTTGGGCCCCTTCTGTTCAACGCCTCGTATCTGACATAGGACAGGAATCAGGAGTGAGATGAGTCTCTTTGCAGATGACTCGAAACTGGAGGCGGTGGATGGGGAGGAGGGAGGGTGGCCCTGCAGGGGACCTGGAGGCTCTGGAAAGATGGTCTAGAAAGTGGAAGCTGAGGTTCAATCGGAGAAATGGTACTCCACCTGGGGCCAGAAACCCAGGCCAAGTGTACACCCTGGGGAATACTGCAAGTCTCAATGGCTGAGAGGGACCTGGGGTGGTGGTGGATGTCAAGATGAACAACTCTGAGACTTGTAGGAGGGCAGCAGCCAAGGCCAACAGGATGCTGGGATGCATCACTAGGATCACTTCCAGAAGGAGAGTGATACTCCTCTGTATAACTGCTTGGTGAGGCCGCACCTGGAGTACTGCGTGCAGTTTTGGAGACCACATTAAGAGGGACATTAACCTCCTGGAGAGGGTCCAGGAGGGCAACCAAAATGATTTGGGGCTTGGGGACAGGACCCATGAGAGAGAGGCTTGAAGAGCTAAATATGTACACATTGGAAGAGAAGGGACCGGGGGACATGATAGAGGTCTTCAGGTACATGAAGAGGTAAATAGGTGAGGAACAGTCAGGGTGCTTGAAGGAAGGAGGAAGGGGCCACTAGAGGCATGGGTGGAAGCTGGAGGAAGATTCAGGGAGAAAGGAGGAGGTGCTACTTCACTGAGAGGGTGGTGGAGCCATGGAATGCACTACCTAGGGGGCTGGTGGAGGCAGAGACAGTGGAGGGGTTCAAGAGGGGGTGGGACAGGTACAGGGGAAGGGTTCAGGAAGCAAAATCCAATGCAGCAAGAATATCCGGAACTGGGAAGGGAGAAGCCAGAGAAGGCGAGGGGGACAGCAAGGTCAGCACCCAGGGTGGGGGCTGACCAAACGAGCAGACACGAAAGACTGTTAGGCCTATTCTGCTGGCATTTTAGTATGTTAGTAACAACAGCAGGGCCTAGACAATAATGTCTACAGAATATATAAGGAATTTCATTGATTGATGTAAAAATGTAACACAACACAAATGCCTGAAGGGTACCAGAGGAAGGAAGAGGAATACCGGATACAGAAACAGAGTAAACAGGATCAGATTGATGGGGGGAGGAGGTGGAGGGTGATAGAAGTAGGAAGGGGGGAGAGGAAGGAGGGGAGCCCAGGGAAACCACAGGAACTATGGACTGGCTTAACTGAGTTGATAAAATACAGGAGCTGAGTATGAGATAGTGAAGGGGGTCATTAACAACTAACAATTCATGAGTGGTCTTCATCAGAAGGTATGATGCCAGACTGTTAATTTCAACAATTAAAAATCACAACAGTAGATCATGTCACTCTGATTGGTAAAAGACATCTAGGTGTTCATATATCTCAGTAAGAAAGCAATTCCCTAAATTTCTCAGGTCCAACCTTTAATTAAATTTAGTTTGTTTACAGATACGAGGATAGCATGGGGGGGGGCAGGGAAGAGGAAGAGAACAGGTCAGTGGGGACACAGAGAGCCAGTGGCAAGGGGGAGCGGGAAGGCAGGTACAGAAAGGTGGGGAGGTAGAGCAGAAGAGGAAGGGTACAAGGGTGGAATCAGATAGTTAGGGCACAAGTGGTACAGGGGAAAGGAAAAGGGGACATACATTGCTCAGGGAAGGCACAGGGGTACAGAGCTGGGGGGAAGGAGGGGGAGATCAAGACAGGGGGCAGAGGATTAGCAGGCAGCAGGAGGGTGAAAAGGATAAAGGAGGGAAGGTCATTATTCTGGGGGACTCAAATCATCAAATCAAATTTTATTTATAAAGCGCTTTTCAAAATTATCAAAGCGCGAATACAATACAGATAAAACAGCCAACAAATAAATATACATTTAAAAACAATTAAAAAACAATAGGTTGGCCTAATCAAAGGCTTTCTCAAACAAATAGCTTTTTAAAGAAGCCTTGAATTGCTCTGTGGACTGGCACTCTCGAATCTGACAAGGTAGAGAATTCCACAGGGCTGGGGCCATAAAAGAAAAAGCTCTAGCCCCAGATGATTGCAATCCCTCGTCGGCATAGCAGAGTGAGCGAAGATGGTGGTAAGGCCGTAGGAGATCTTGCAAGTAGTCCAGTCCCTGACTGTGTAGGGTCTTATAGGTCAGCAATGCGACCTTGAAGGTGATTCTCCATCACACTGGCAGCCAGTGCAGTTCGCGCAGCACAGGTGTGATATGGCAAGTTCTTGACAGCCCCATCAACAACCTGGCTGCAGCATTCTGCACCAGCTGCAGGCAACGGAGATCCACCCCCAGCAACCCTAGATATGGAGCATTGCAGTAATCAAGACGCGAGGAAACAAAGGCGAGGACTAATACAGGAAGGTCATCGTGTGGAATGAGGTGTTTTATCCGGGCCATTTTCCTCAGATGGTAAAAGGAAGACCTGTCAATGACTCAATACTTAAGGGTGTAAGATGGGGGGAAGGGGCACCAGTAAAAGCAGCATTTGGGTGGAGTGCATGCCAGACATGACAGCGGGTAGAGTGGGACAGCATATTAGCAGATGTTTGAGGAAGGTAGGGAAAAAAAACACCCATTGTGGTATACCTTGGCAGAAATGATCTGGAGGGGAGAAGGATAGAAGAGGTGCAGGACAGTTTCAGGGAACTGGAAAAACTATGCAGTAAAGGGGGGAAGGTCAGTAGCTTTCTCAGAAATCCTACCAGTGCCAAAAGCGAGTACAGCTAGGAAGCAGAGAATCACTGAATTCAATAGATGGCTGAAGGAATGGAGTGGGTCCATGGTGTATGGATTGGTGGGGAGGTGGGGCAACAAGTGGGAGAATACTGGCCTGTATACAGAGGATAGGTTGCACCTTAGTAAGGAGGGCTCACAGGTACTGAAGCATAAGTTGGGGAAGTTTATCAAAGAAAATTATAAATTAAACTAGGTAACGGGGGCCAAAGAGGTAGGAATTCACCAAAAGAGGGGTTCCTTTGGACCACCCCCCACAGCAAGACTGATGCCAAATTCAAATAGGAGGAGAAATGGAGGGGAGGGCAAAGGTGCAGAGTGCAGTAGATCAAAATGGAGTGTGGTATCACTGAATGCTTAGAGCTTGGGAGCAAGATGGCAGAGTTGCAGGCATTGATGGTGGAAGGGGAGGTAGACATAGTCGCCATCACCGAGACTTTGGCAACCCAATACCATGACTGGGACCTAGCCATCCTAGGTTTCAAGCTATACTGGAGGGATAGGGAATAGGGGAAAGGGAGTGGGATGGCCATCTACGTTAAGGAAAGGATAAGGTGTAATTGGGAGGAGGAGGAGGAAGGCAGGGCGGAGGCCACATGGGTGCAACTATACAACCTGAGAGGTAGCAAGGTTAGACTGGGGGTAGTTTATAGGCCTCTAATGCAGAATGAGGAGATCGATAGGGAACTGGGGGAGCAGCTAAAGAGGCTTAGTGGCAAAGGGAGCACTGTGGTGTTGGGGGACTTTAATCTACCAGGGGCGGATTGGAACATCCCGGGTACTTTATGTGCCAGGGAGCAGATCCTCCTGGAAGCCTTCCAGAACAGCTTCCTGACACAGAGGGTAGCAAAACCAACTAGGGAGGGGAACATCCTGGACCTGGTGCTGGAGGATGGGGAGCAAGTCAGGGATGTTGAGGTGGAGGAACCCCTGGCAGGAAGCAACCACTGCACTGTGTGGTTCTCAATCAATCTAGGTAAGGAAGTAGCCACTACAAGGACTAAGGTCCTGGATTTCAAAAGGACAGACTTTGGCAGGATGGGTAGTATACTGGAAGGGCACATAGCTCACATCCACCCGAACATGGACACCGAACAGAAATGGGCAGTCGTCAAGAGGAGCCCGGCTGAGGCCACTAGCACATGTGTCAAGAGCCAGAGCAAGAAATCCAGGACCAAGAAGCCAAGCTGGATGAACAAGGAGGTAGGGGAGTGGGTGAGGGAAAAGAGAGCTGTATTTAGAACCTACAAAGGATCCAACAGGGAAGAAGACAGGGAGGAATACGTGAGGAAATCCAGGGAAGTGAGTATGAACATTAAGGGCAGCCAAGGCGTCAAGAGAACTGAGGCTGGCCCAGGGGATCAAAGATGGTGAAAAGGATTCCTTCAAGTATTTAAGGGAATTTAAAGCAGTGTCAGTGGCTCAGCAGGTAGCACACTCACCTCTAAGGCCAGAAGATCAAAAGGCTGTGGGTTCTAGCTCCACACCAGGCACTTGGGTTAAATCCCAGTACTGACACTGTAGTGCAGCATGAGGGGGGTGCTGCCCTCCTGAGGTGCTGTCTTTTGGATGAGATGTTAAACCGAGGTCCCATCTGCCTGTTCTGGCGGTAGTTCAGGTGGATGTTAAAGATCCCATGGCACTGATTGAAAAGAGTAGGGGTGTTTTTATTGATAAATCACATATTGCATACAGTGTTACATAATGTCACAATTGCATGGAAAAGGGGAAAAAAAGGAGGAAAATATGCAATAAATCAATAATCAAGGTGACAAGAAACAAAAGAAATAATAACAATATAGTACAACACTGTAAATAATTTAAACTCAGTGACATCCCAACCGAGCTGACTTCATAAAATCTAAACTTTGAATTAGTATAGTGCTCTCACAATCATGAATTACTGTCATGAAGGGAAAGCACTTTTTTTTAAAGACAAAACAAACATAAGGTAATTCCGTGTCATATTAATGTCCCCTTATTTGTATTTAATAAAGATTTGAAATCCCTTCCACCATTTAAACACTTTATCTCCAGGGTATAACATTAAATCATTATTACACACTGTCCTCATTGCTTGGGAAACTAAGTGGCTAAATACATCATAAGGTATTTTCTTTTGGTGAATCACCCATTGGCACCTGGCCTGCCATAAATAAAACCTCAAACAACAAAGAAAGATGATAAAAGTGTCCTGATGTAGCTGATAATTCCCTATCACTAAAGTATCATAAGTTATGCTCTGTAGCCATGCCATATTCCATCTAGCTCCTAAAAATGACCATAATTGCTTTGAATAGGAACAAAGAAATAAAAAATGATCCCTAGATTCCTCTTTATCGATACATTCTGGATATGGTAAAGTAGGATAGAGTAGGGGAAATTTTTATTGACAGGAAAACTTAAATATAACAGAAAGAAAATCAATACAATTCATCATGTTACAGGAAAATCTGAGTCAGAGATCCAAGGCATACATTTCCACAAGTCCAACATTGTCCTAACAAGCATAGTTTGCAATCCTGAAAAATAAATAGATTTTAAATCAGTTTCAACTTTTTGTAGTATAATCTGATGAGATAAATCTAATTGTTGCAAAGTAAAGAGACATCGAGCAGTCCAAATATGCCATTTTAAAACTGTAAAAATAACATTTAGTGTCAGTATTCCATTTCCTCCAGACACGCAAGAAAACACCATACATTAAATTGTCATAAGAAACTGATGCAAATAAAGGCGCCTGCCACCTACTGGCTAGATAAAACCAAAAGCCTTTTATATAAGTTCAATAGAAAAGTAAATGAATTATTGTTTCCTCCTGTTGTATACAAGACCATCTAGAACAGAATCTTTCAGTTAGCTGTTTATGTTTTTGGTTTGCCTTCACATTAATCCTTTCGTGACAGCTTAGCCAATGTAGATCCCACATCCTCTGAGGAATCTGTATATTACGCAGAAGTGTCAGAAGGTTATTCAAATATGAATCCGGACATTTAGGAAAAACTACAGGGTCAGTACAAACCTGATCAAGTAAATGTCTATACAAAGCCTTTCTATTTAGGGTCATTACCATGTTGCCTAAAACATGCCACTGTTTAAGGCGTAAGAAAGTTTCTCTAACATAACTCGGAATAGAAGGGATATGTCTAATCGTCTTAAGATTATTCGTTTCCCAAAGTCTGAACCATGGACCACGATTCAAAAAAAACACGATTCCCATCCCTTTTCACAATTTATCAAAATAGGTTTAATACTGGCCATTAAAAAAATGCTATTATAAAAAAAAATGGATGGACCATATTTAGACCACCCCCCAGAAGAGGTAAATGAGTCAAATTACGCTTAATAGGATTAAGACGACTGTCCCATAATGCTTGAAAGAAAATGCTAAACAGCCTGGTCTCAAAGCTCCATGGAGGGGGGAAAAATATAGGCCAAAAAAAAGAAAAACAGGAAGCAAATGAGTTCTAATCAAATAAACCCTCTTCTTTTTTCCTAATTTCCATTTGTTCAAAAGGGTAACTTTAGCTTGTGCAATATCTAGTTTAGGACCCCAATTTAAAATATCCAAAGAACCATCCCCAAATAGAATTCCCAAAATTTTAATAGGGTCAGAACTAATTCTAATGTTAGAAACCAAAGAGTTACTCAAACCACCAGAAACCAATTGCCCGCCCACACGCTTATCCAGGTTTAGAGCTGCCCCTGAAATAGACCCAAAAATCAAACATTGATTTACAGCTTCACTTATGGAAGGAATATGTGCAACAACCAAACTCATATCATCTGCATAGGACATAACAGTATGGGGAGTGGAATGTAATGGTGTAGAAAATGGAACAATAGACTGAGATGCATTAATAGAACAAAGCAAAGGATCTAAAAAAAATAGGTACAGGATAGGGCTAAGTGGACAGCCCTGTCTAGCCCCTCTTTTTAATGGTATCATAGGACCTCTCCAGCCATTTACCATAGCAACTATTGTGGCAAAACGATACAACAATCTAAGCCATGAAATAGTTCTGTCAGGGACTTTATAATGATGTAAAGTACATCATAAGAAATCATGATTGACCGAATCAAAGGCCTATTTTTGGTCCAAGGAAATCAGGTAACCCTCTAGCATATCATGATTCCCTCATTCAACTATTTCCCGTAACAGAATCACATGGTCAGAAATACTCTTCCCTGGAATATTGCTAGACTAAGCCTCAGAAATCACAAGTGGAGCAATTTTCAATAAACGGAGAGAAATGATTTTAGCCAAGATCTTAAAATCAGTATTTAAAAAACTAAGGAGCCTCCAATTTTGTAACAATCTCTTGTCTCCTTTCTTATATATATAAAAGAGACTGCCCATATTCATATCTAATGGCAGAGCATCTGCTCATAAAACAAAATTATATACAGCACCCAATTCACTACTCAGGTCAACATATAATAGCTTATAAAGTTCATTTGGAAGACCATCTAATCCTGGAGTTACCCCTAAATGTAAAGCACAAACTACCTCTTCCACTTCTTGAGTCTGAATATCTCTAGCTACCAAATCAGTTAATGATTGTGGAATATCAAGGGTCTCAATGTGGGAAAGGTAGGCAGAGGTTCCTTCCTCCTGTGAAGCAGTGGGACCAAACAATTGTCTGGTATAATCAGCTACATAATGCTGAATTCCCAAATTATCCGTAATTTCAGTCTTATCACTATCAAGAAGGGCATCAAAAACTTTACTATCTGTATGTTTAGAGCAGCTGTCAAAAGGACAAACCTGATCATAGGGGCCTGTCACACCAAAGCGTTGCTGTTGTTGTAATAAGGTAATTTTGTTGGAATGGTATGCACTAAGATCTTTTTTAAGTTTACAGATTTGAGCAGTAAAGTCATGACCCATGGTATATGATAAGGTGAGAATTTTCTGTAACTGACGTCGCGTCCTATGGTAGTCAAAATAAAGAACATTATGATAGTGTTTACTAAATTGTTTTAACAAACGCTGTAAGTCTGATTTTGTATCAGACCACCATCTCCATAAGTCATGATAGAGAATGAAAACAGATTTCCTAGCCTGAAAAAATAATTTAAGCTACGTTAACAACCGTAAGTCACTCAATAGTTTAGTATTTAATTTCCAGGTGCCTGGACCAAAAAGTTTAGTATGGGTAGTACCAAGGGTAATGGTTAAAAGATTATGGTCAGAAAATTCCACAACCTGTACTGTAGCAGCAGAAAGCTGCAGGTGTTATGAAACAAAAAAAATCAATACGGGTAGCCAATGGACCTTTATGAAAAGTCGGGGTATGTGTATGATTTAGCATGAGGTATGCATCCTGAAGCTTCGCAAAATGCAACATTTGTTTTAAAAAATTGGTATCACAAAATAATTTAGTAGTCTTGGAGGCGTGTGATTTGTCTTTGGTGGATAAACCACAATTAAAGTCTCCCCCAAAGACAACATACTTGGAAGTATAGAGATAAGGTTGGACAAGCTTCAGTAAATCTATTCTAAGCGACTTAGATTGTGGCGTACAAATATTAATAATCCTGTAGGGTACATTAAAAAGTTTAACATCCAGAAGTAACAATCTACCTGGACATAAATCAAGCACTTTAATAATAGATAGATCGGGCAAATTAAACAGTATTCATACGCCTGAACAAGTCTCCTGTCCAAAGGACCAGTAGGAAGGGCCAGGAAATGATGCCTTCTGCACGCGATTTATCTCAGGAAGAGAGTGAAATTTTACATCCTGTAAGAGGATTACCCCAAACGTAAGACATGACAAAAAGGAAAAAACTGAATCCCTCTTAGGCTGCCTTTTAATACTGTTGACATTTACAGTATGTATAGAAAATGACGGTGCCATGATTTCAAGCAAAGTATGAACCAGTCACAAAGTATTATACCTTTATCTAGGTTTACCTCTCCGGGAAGCACTCTCTTTATGTTTAACTTTAACCTTGGCCTTCCTCTTTTGAGACCCCACATTGTCAACAGTGACTTCTGTGTCAGTAGTTAGTTCAGGATTAGAAGAAAACACAGATGAGGAGTCAGAATCTGTGTTTTCTGAGAGGTTACGTAATAACTCAGATTTATTGGCCAAAGGGATCTCGTCCATTTTCAACACCTTAGTAAACGGCAACCCCTATTTTTTGGAGCCCCTTGTAACCCTGGTCTGTGAGACAAAAGTTTTCGAGGGGGTGGGGGCTCCATAATTCCTATAGTTATATCAGGGGAAGGAACAGTGGATAAGGGAACCAGAACAACCAGGTAAAGCAGGAGGGGAAGGAGGGAGATCAGGTACAGGGACAACTGGAGTAGGGTGCAAGGAAGTAGGAGTTACTGTTTCAACACTAGAGGGAACAGCAGAGCAGGGCAAGTGCTTAGGTAGGGCATCAGAGGAGGGAAGAAGAGGTCGTTTATTCAGGGGAGTAGATGGCTGACCATTCATTTTAGAACATTGTGCAACAGTTATAAGCAGCCACTGCTCTTCCCCATCAGCCAGAGTAGGGGAGTTATGAGCAGCCCAAATACACTGCTGAAAAGTGTGACCAGATTCATCACAAAGAACACGTTTAGGTTCTTCAACACATTGAGAACCAGCATGGCCAAGTTCACCACAAACAGAACATTTCACTACATCACAGATACTGCTAAGATGACTAATAGATCCACATTTGTAACATACTTTCGGCTGACCAGGATAAAAAAGAACTCCTCTATCCCTACCCAGCATGAAACTATTGGGTAAATGCTGTAACCCAGCATCTGTAGTTTTAAGCATTACCCTCACTTTCCAACCCCCCGTGCGCAGGTTTTCAGTATCAAAGATAGCTTCCGGGTCTGTAAGAACAGTACAACGTTGTTTTAACCAGACAATGATATCATTCAAACTCACCCCCTCATTATGAAATAAAATAGTAATATTTTTTTGGGCAGGTTTAGTTAAAGGAACAGCACTAAAAGGGGCCCATAAGGGTGTAGACTTCAGTTCATGAAATTTAGTCCAAAATCTTTCTAATCCAGTTAAAGTTTTAAAGCTAACATCAAAATGAAATTCATTAGAAACATGAATCAAAGCATGAATCTCATATGCAGCAAATTTCATTGAATCTGGGAAATAGTCATTTGCAGAGGCTCCCGGCCCTGCAAACCTTACCCTCCGGTTAAGCTTTTGCCCAAAAAGTGCCTTTTTCTGTGCCCGGGAACATAATTTAATTTAAGAACGAAAAAGTTCACTACCCGGATGTATGGCGGACTATTGGGCAGCTCCATTAACTGGAAAGGTGCGGCCCCGCACCCTGCACTTCAATACAAATGCACTGAAGTGCAGGGTGTGGCACCACACCTTTCCAGTTAATGGAGCTGCCCGATATCTGCCATACTCCGGTAGTCGGTACGTTTTCACTCGAAATTAAATATGTTCTCGAAGAAAGCTGAGCAACGAGGCAAACCAAGGCGAGCCCCTGCAAATGACTGTTTCCCTTTAAGCAGAGTTCATCCTACAAAAACTCGATCAGACATTTCAGGCATACCACCTAAGTATTGCAGCCTAACCGCATTATGTCTCCTAGCTTGCTGTGTAGGAACAGAAAAACAAGATGCGTAAGTTTTGAAAGCAGTAGGATTTGAAAAAACATTTTGTTTAGTGAGCAGCGGACGCGGCCCAGGGCCCTGGGAATATAAGCTTTGTTTAGATCGGTCAGGCACTGAAGACAACTCCACAGATGGCATAGCAGCCAGTAGATTCAAAGCCGGGTTTTGAGTGAGATGTAGGTCAGGAGTCAAAGAGAGTTCTAGGGGTCGAGAAAAAACAGGAGTCAGATTAGCAAAAGCAGTATCAACATCTTCCACAGGGATTCTGATAGGAGAAGGTCCAGAGCGCCAGGTCCCAACCACTGGATTTTTCTCCCAACCTGCCGCACTGAGGGCAGAGTCTACAGACCAATCCTTACTCGGTTCTTTATTGTCAGGTGAAAGGGTTCGTCTTAAGCCGGACTGATCAACAGCCGAGAATGCCATTCCGAGCGAGCCCTCACCCGAGAAACCGTCAGTAAGTACAAACTTTGGAATGTCAGGACAAGACTTACTAAGAGGAAAAGAAGAATGATGAAGTGTCATTTCACTCGCTGAGGCATCATTAGGCATAGAAACCACATTTCTTGTCAGTGAGTCAGCAGAAGAGACTCCAGGTAGCACAGCAGTAGATCGTTTAAGAGTTAGAAGCTCTGTTTTCTTTGCCAAATAGTGTTTTTCTTCTAGTGTTAGCAAAGCGTCAACATCAATAGGAGCAGTAGGAGTAGAAACAGAAGGCAGTGTAACAGCAACATCAGAAGGTAATAAATCCTTTTTGACAGTTTTGAGAGGAGGCATAGAATTACCTCGCACTTCTCGACCCAGAGGAAGAGCAGAAGAGTTTTTCAAATCCTGTGGCAAATTTAGCTGAGCGTCTGCATTATCAGAAAACTCCTTAGCTGGTGCAGTCTCTCGTAGCCCAGAGACAGGGGAGGAGACCATCTCCCCTGCCTCCAACACCTCCATGTCCTCCACAACTCCTCCAGAGACGGCCATCTTGGCAGAATGCCAGGATGTAAGGGGAACCCCACAGGAGAGTTGGGGAATTTCCCCGATGCCCAGGCCAAATTTCCCCCCATTCACTAAAAATACCACCAACAGCTTAATCTTGTTCAAGGTCAGTTGGCATTCATCTGTATCCCCCTTCCCCAGGTCATGCCTGAAAATAGGCAGAATTTGTCTAGTGCACTTACCCGGTCAACAAAAACTAAATAAATAAATAAGAGAAAGAGTAAGGATCAGATTGATAGGATTAAGAATGGCAGTGAGTGGGAAGAAAAGGGGGCAGAGCAGGCAGAAGTACTCAATGAGTACTTTTGTTCGATATTCACCAAGGAGAGGGACGGGCCCATACCTAAGGGGAAGGGTGAGGTGGGGAAGGGGAGGAGATCACAGATGGAGACATCACAGAGGGAATGGTGTAGAAAGGCCTTAAGTCCCAGAGGGTTGATAAAGCACCCTGGACAGATGGAATTCATCCTAGAGTACTGAGAGAGTTGGCAGTAGTCCTGGTGGGGCAATTGGCGAACCTGTTCAACACCTCTCTGGAAACAGGATGCGTACCTAGGGATTGGAGGGTGGCGCATATGATGCCCCTCTATAAGAGTGGGCTCAAGGATGAACCAGGGAACTATAGACCAGTCAGCCTAACCTAAATTGTTGGAAAGTTAATGGAGACTATCCTCAAGGAAAGGCTGGTAAGATTTCTGGAGGATAATGATCTCCAGGACAGCAGACAGCATGGGTTTGTCTCTGGCAGATCCTGCCAGACAAACCTGATGGACTTTTTTGATTGGGTGATGCGGGCACTGGACAAGGGCTATGCGGTGGACATCCTATACCTGGACTTCAGCAAGGCCTTTGATTCAGTGCCACATGGTAGGCTGACCAGCAAACTGAGCAACCTGGGAGTGGGGAGGAAACTGGTTAGATGGATCAGGAGCTGGTTGCAAGATAGACAGCAGAAGGTAGTTGTGGAGGGTGAGGTATCTGAACCCAGGGTGGTAACGTGGGGTCCCACAGGGCTTGGTGCTGGGACTAGTGCTGTTTAATGTTTTCATTGTTGACATCGCGGAAGGGATGAAGAGTAAGATCAGTCTCTTCACCGAAGACACCAAGATCTGTGTGGAAGTTGATGGCGGGGAAGGCTGTACAGTACTCTAGGAGGATTTGGCAAACTGGAGGAATGGTCTAACACGTGGCAACTTGGGTTCAATGCCAAGAAGTGCAAAGTCATGCACTTGGGAGCCAGGAACCGCAGAAATAGTTACTGGTTGGGGGGAGTGCAGTTATTCCAGTCAAAGGAGGAGAAGGATCTCAGTGTACTAGTGACAGGGGAAATGAACCATTCAGCCGAGTGCAGGAAGGCAGCGGCAAAGGCCAACAGAATGCTGGGGTGCATCACAAGGGGCATTACGTCTAGGAGTGGGGAACTCATCCTGCCCCAGTACAGGTCCCTGGTGAGGCTGCACTTGGAGTACTGTGTGCATTACTGGCACCCCTACTTGAAAAAGGACATCAAGTTATTGGAGGGGGTACAGTGCCAGGCAATGAAAATGATCCTGGCATTGGGAGATAAACCTTATAAGGAGAGACTGAGAGAGCTCAATATGTATTCCCTGGAGGATAGAAAGGAGAGAGGGGATATGATTGAGACCTTCAAGTACCTGAAGGGTATGAACAGAGTAAGCACTGGAAGTATTTTCAAATTAAAAGGTGGAAGGAAAACCAGAGGGCACAGTATGAAGTTGGAAGGAGGCAGATTCAGGAGCGAAATGAGGAGGCACTATTTCACTGAAGGGGTGATAGCAGGGTGGAACGTGCTGCCGGTGGAAGTGATATCACTTCTGGTGGTGGGCAGCTTCAAAAGGGTGGGACAGGTTCAGAGGAGGGTTCAAATCATGGGGGCATGGGTGGGAGTGAAGGATACATGGGCAAAATCAATGGGAGGGAGGCAAGGGGAAGGAGGCAGCTGCAGTCTGAAAGACTGAAGCGCTGCACATATAAGCAGACTAGATAGACCAATAGTCCAGTATCTGCTGGAAATTTCGTACGTTCATATGGACGAGATTGTTTCGCTGTGAGTCTGACGGCTGAAGATTTAGGTCAATTATATCATTCTGCTTGGAAATTTCCATTCCAAGCTAATATTCTGTCTTGACCTAACTTTCTGAGGCCTGGTATCCAGGCATCGGCCTGTATGCCTAGTACAATGTGCAGAATGTACATTTTATATTTGTATTATGTATGGTATGCAAATCAGCAATTCTACTTGCAAATGGCAGGAAAGTTGAGTGAGACAGTTTATTATGTGTAATACTCCTTATATAGTTTTGGAATTATGGTGTACTTGTAACTTGGTATACACTGGTCGAACTATATGTAATCTTAAAACAAGAATTCAAAAACGCTTTAGATCCATAACTGCAAAGGAGTCAGATACTTCAGTTACAATACATTTTAAAGAGAAACATTCAGTCAGCTTGAAGGAAATGAAATTCATGAGATTGGAATGGGCAGGACCATTGAAAAGAGGGGGAACCGGTTACAGAGTGTACTTTAGAAAGTAGGTGGTTGGATTTTTTGCTTGGATGGTATAAACCCACATGATCTAAATGAGAATTGGGACCTGAAACCTTCGTATAGGGTAAAGGAGAGTAGTGATACTATTATGAGTAATGTTGATCTTATTTTTTTAAAGTTTTTTGCTCTTGAAACTATCCTCCCCATGGTCCTCCCCCTCCCCCCACTGAAAGTATTAAACCATTGTGCAGTTTGATGAATTGACATCTTAATAAGAATCCTCTGCCCCATCTTCCATATGGCTCTATGGCATTCTTTGATGAGAGAAAAGGAGCTTTCCTAAAATGGAGCACCTGCTACAACAGTATTTGTAGATTTGCACTCTCTGCTCCCAGACCAACTCATCGCTGCCAACTCTACCCTTGACTAGGCTAGCTCTCCCCATCCTCCCATCAGCTCTATACCGCTGGCTGTCTGATTAATAACATAGTCAAAAATGGAGCTCCTGAGTTCCTTGCTTCTTTGTTAAACAGCAAGAGGGAGGGAAGGACTGCACAAAGGAGTGAGCAGTGCTAGGTTCAAAAAGTAACTGTGAGACAACGAACAGGGAACCTGCACCTGCTCTAAAACTACATGAAAAAGCTATGTGCAAAATGCATCAGGTGACGTCACGTGGAAGCGACCCTCAGCTCTTGCTCTTGTTTGGACTAACCAGCCATTTTTACTGTTGTCCTGTTCTTTATGGACTTAATGGCTGATATGAACTTTGCTGAATTATGAACTTGGATTCGGGGACATTATTTATTATGTGAGTCCTTTTTTGATATTGTTTATATGGAATAAAGCTTGATTTTTTATATATGAGCTTTTCAGGCTGGTATACTTTTTTGGAGCACAAACATTGTTTGTAGTTTTAGAGCAGGTGCAGGTTCCCTGTTCGTTGTCTCGTACCTTCTTTGTTAAACCATACAACTCAGGCTTACCCTCTGAGATCCTCTGATCAATCTCCACTGGAAATTCCATGATGTTCCTCCAAAAAGGGAGAGCTTGCCTTTGCAATATCTGCTCCCAAAATTTGGAACTCCCTCCCACTAAACGTCAAACTCTCCAAATCTCACCTTGCTTTTCAAAAGTGTCATCGCTCCTTCCTGATGGATACGGACATCTACTCCTGCTCTGTCTTCCCTGGCCTTCCTTGTTAGTTGCTTCTCCTGCTCTTATATTGGCACTTTCATATCTGCACTTCTCTTGCCTGAGTGCTGCCTCATCTTTAGTGTATCAAACTGTTGTATATTGTATTAATCTGTTCTTCTTGCCTCTATAAACTGTCTTTTGAACCACTGTTTACACTGCATTATTGCTCAATGTCACCTATATCCTATAGTGTCATGCTCAATGTATTCCTGTATGTGCATTGTTCCATTGTGTGTAATGCTCCCAGGTCGTGACTGAAAATAGGCAACTCCTTGTCTAGTTGCACTTATCCAGTAAACAAAAACTAAATAAATAAATAATATTACTTACCTGCTTGTAAATACTATTTTTTGATTTTTTTACAGATGAATCTCAGAAGTGGAAACCACATTTCAGTCTTTCTACTTCTTGACATCTGAGACAGATCCCATGCCGATCCCCTGGAGTATTTGTACCATGAAATAAGGACGTAGGGTGATCAAGTGTCTCATGCTATGTCTATCTTTTCTCTTTATATCTCTTGCTTGTATATAAATATGTCAGGTTTCATTGTGGGTTTCTACTTGTGCTAATCAATTACTTGCAATGAAAAAATTGAGAAACTAGGATATTTGAATCCAGAATGAAATATTAGTAACTTGATATAAATTGCAATTATGTGATGACATAATAGCCTTAAAATCTAAAGAGCAGTTTGTGCCAAAGTTACATAGTTTTGAAACATAATAAGACCTTTCAGGATGTGGGGTATTGGTGGATACCCACACTTCCAGGGGATGTAACGCCCTCCACCTGCCGCATCAAGCCACATCACACACTTGGGTGTATGGGTATCCACCAATATCCCACACCTTGCCAGGTCTTAATGCTTACATGCCAACTAAATTTAGAACTTCAGAATTTTAGAACTGTTTGTATGGAAGACCCTCATATGCTTATCAGATTGTCTGGAATGTTTAAAGTGCAGCAGATTATATAATTGGCTAAAAATGATGTAATGGTTTATAATAGAGTAAAGACTAATAATTGATATCAGCACACTGCACATCAACAGACATTTTAGGGATATGACAGGAAGCGTTTTCTGAATCATATATTTTTTGCTGATATTTTTTAAAATGCTACAAAGCTACATTTATCTTAGGTATATGTAGTTTCAGCATTAGGTAAATAATAGTCTTTCCTTTAAAAGGATTTGATAGGAAGCCACTGTTTAAGCATAATATGTCAAATTGGAGACTTAGGTATTTTTATTTACTTTTTGGTAAACATTGCTGACAAACTTGTAATATTTATTTATCTGCTGAACATTTGATTTTTGCTGTGAAAACTGGCTTGATCAATGTACTGTGCATGTTCTCCCACTTGGTGGCACTGTGATAATATAAAAATGGTTTGTGTGTTTTTTGAGGAAAGATTTTACTAGTCTATCAAACCGAGATCACTGATTTTAACTTGTTTTTTCAATGCCATTTATTATTATTTTTGCTTCACACCGTCCAAGGAATAAAGACAAAACTTCAAGACTCCTTGGTGAAAAACATTTATGAGTGAGTAGGTTTTAAGATGTGTCCGACAATCAGAATGCAGAGACTCAGCTACATTTCTGCTGCTTTAATGTTAGTCTCTTTTTTTCTGCAGTTAAACCTTTTAGTGAACTCTTCATAAATACAACCAAACATAACAATATAGGAAGCAGCAATTAATCAAAATGGAATGTAAGTATGATCCAGATTCAGAAGTAATAAAATACAGCTGAGGCAGAATGATATAGACTTCATGAGGCTACGTAGTGAAATAAGATCATATGGTACAATTTTTACGCTATACCACGGTTTGGTGGGACAGCAGGCTGCACTCATAACACACTCTACTGAGCACCATGGAAGAGCACATGATCCAAGTGTCCTTCAGATGCTCATTTCATTGCTACAGCTGTGTGGCTTCTTCTGGCTCTCCCACACATCCTGCCCTCCAGTGGCGGCTCCAGCTTCTGTTGGTTACCAGGGCACTGGGTGGGCACCACAGTCGGCACCCAGGGCACATATAGAAACCAGGATGTATATCATGCGTGTATATTCCTGTGTGCCTGCCTTTTAAAGTTACCAGTACAGGAGATATGCAGTTTGAGCTGGGCCCAGTAGAGGTGCAGAAAAGGTAAAAATAAATAAAGCTCTCCCACAGCCAGCTAGTCATCAGGCCATTTCTTTTTGTTTTTTCATACTTTCTCTTTATGCCCCTTCTCACTGTACTGGATTCCTTTCTTCAGGGATCCCTAGGCTGTGTAATCCCATAGTCCCACCCCAGGTACCTCCATCCGGGTGCTGGTTAGCCTTTCCCTATCCTGCCTCGGTTTACCCCCCCGGGCAGGGAAGAGAGGAACACCCCCTTAGTCCCTCTCACACCTCAAGTATGCATCGAAGGTGTCACCAGCCCCATCTATGGAGCCTGGTTAAGGGTTATCTCAGGACAGCGGGGTCCCATCTACAGGAGCCCAGCACAGGGTTTTTCCATTTTTCTTGGTCCAGCCCACAGGACATCTGCATGCAAGGGGGGCCATGCAGCAACGCACGTCGCAACATGCTAATGCTCTGGCTCCCGGCAGACGTCTTCCCTCCCCTTATATGCTATCTTGCTGCACCTCCACCCGTAGTCACCCAGGTGACGGTATTGCAGCGGGACCCACATCCCGCCCCACCTGGAGGAGGAGAGCAGCCCCTGGGTGCTCAATCCTCCTCCCCCCAGCTGGCCCTCCAGCCGCCCGAGTCCATTCCCGAACCCGGGTCGCTGGTGCCGAAAGTGGTAGCCCTACCGCTGCGCTGGCGGGCCGGCCTCATCAGGCCATTTCAACCCTCCTCACACTCCACAAACAGAATACAGGAGTCTAATTTTTAAAATCACAGGCCAAAGCACAAAACCACATCACAGGGCTCCAAGTCTCTCCCCATGCAACACCAACTGCCACATTACACCAGGAAACTGCAACACCCCCACCCAGACCCCAACACACAAAAATATAACAGCGCTGCCCCCATTCCCAAGTCAGCCATCCAAACATCAAGACACTTTAGCTTTTTCAGTTTCTCTCCCACTCCCTTTCAAACCACTGGCTTCCCCAAAGAACTGTAAAAAATGCCTCACACAAAATACAACAGCACAGCACAGCCAGCACCCTCCCTCATCTCTTCCCCCTCTTTTCCTTCCCCAAGTCAGCCATCCAAACATTTCAGGACACTTTAGTTATATTGTAAGTTAAGCTCAAGTCTCTCCCACCCCCTTTCAACCAAGCGGCAGGCCGGCAGCCCCTGACTTCCCCAAACCAAACCAAACAACAACTCAACTGTGTTTAAAAAAAAAACCTTTCTCCTTACCAGTACAGTAGGTGAAGTATGCAGAGTCTGAACCGGGCAGCTGGTGCAGGAAAGGTCTTGGTGGTTCGGTCGTCGGCAGCCATTCTTGAGATTCAGATTGCAAATGTAATTTGCAGAGAGCCTGGGTGGAGATGGTTGGGGTTGGCCTCGGCTCCTCCACTCAGATCTAGTCCAGGACAGCAGGACTCCGGGTTGGCAACTTGGCAGCAGTGGGACTCTAGGTCGGCAACTCGGTGGCAGCGGGTGATGATCCCAAAACTAAAAAAAAAATCAGCGGGTCGACTTGAGATCGAGCAGGCGGCACGTAGTCTGCAAATAAAGCAATGAAGGAGCCAGGAATACGAATCAACACTAGTCTTCTTCTTGGCAAATAGAGAGAAATGGGTCCTGTGTCCATGCTTCTTTATTGACAGAATACTCAGTGGGAATGCAGGTTGGCTGCTGAATCAGAGCTTTCATTGGCTCACTTTATCTCTCTTTGGATTGGCTCCACATGCCTACCTCTCATTGGTACAGATTTTCCTGTTTCTCGATTGGTCCCTATTACTTCTTTTCCAGTTCCCCCATTGGCTGCTTCCTGATTCTGCAAGCCTGGCTTTAGCTTGGCTCTGTGGTGATGTGACGTGTGCGCCCCCACAACCCGTCGGCGCAAGGTTTCAAATTTTGCTCAGGGGAGTAGGGCTTGGTAGAAGGATGTCAGGAGGACTGTTTGTGTATTGCAGCCAGACTGCTCACTTGAGTGGAGGATGAAGTTGGTGCCGCATCTATTGCAACAAAAAGGTTTCAGAGCACGGTACACTGTATGTAGTGGTAGACGCGGACTTGGATGGCGATAGGCACTACCCAGAGCACCGGGGCATGAACCAGGACACAGCATGTTTCCGCTGGGGCACGTGCCCTGGTGTGCCCCGGTGTAGCGCCGCCAGTGCTGCCCTCCCTCTGCCTACCTGGCTTCCCCAAGGCTCAGCTTGGGGTTTTTCAGCACTTGTCTTTCTGGCTCCTTCTGCTGTCTCCTGGGTCTCTTTCTCCTTTGGTCTGTGCTCTTTAGGTGATGTTTCCTTCTCTCCAGTCACCTCAGCTCCAGCCACAGCTCCTGCTGGTGGTGATCAGTGTCCCCATCCTGGGTGCTGGTTCTTTGGTTCTTGCTCTCCTTCACTTCTCTGTCACTGCTCTGATATGTGGCTCCACTCACTCCTGTACCACTTTGTTCCAGGTCCTTCTCCCTCATCCTGCCTGCTGGCCCCCTGCCTCTGCTTTTGTTTTTCCCAGGCTGATGTTCTGGTTTTCTGCCATTGCTCATCTGGCTGGCCCTCTTTCCTCCTGGGCCTGTGCTCTTCTACCTGCTTCTGTTCAGTTTCATGCTACTGCTCCCCCCACTGCTGTTTCTTGCCTTAAGGTGTGTGTGTGTGTGTGTGTGTGTGTGTGTGGTCATTCACTTCCCTACCTGAAGCTGCCCCTGCTGGCATCTCTCCTGCTTTGCTCCAAGGGTCTCCTGGGGTGGGGCCTCCTCCCTGCTGGACTGTTCTGTCTGTCCCTGCTGGGCACATCTGTTCCTTTGCCCTGCTCAGCCCAGCCTGCAGCTGGGCTCCAGCCTTTCTGCAGCTCCCATCCATCACTATGTTATTTTGGAGTCCTCAATCCCCTGCTCATAATCATACCCACCAGACTGCCCATGTTGTTGTCTGGTTCTCTCTTTGGGGCTCAACTCTAACATTTAGCTACCTGCTAAAATACCTATCTTTCCTTGTTTACCAACCGCTCTCTAGTAAACGCCTCCTCAGTCGGGCACATACCCCAGTGACAATCCAGCATACACACCCCTCCAGCATATGGCCCAATGGCAGCCCCTCCAGAGCTCAGTACACTTTCACCATTTATGGCTTCTTCATACTACAGTGAACTGAGCCCCTCAATGGCTCAGTCTCATCTCATATTTACACAAGCCTTGTTCAGAGATGAGTATTAGGATTGCCAGGCCTGAAGTAGCTATTTAAGGTCTTCTCCTTTACCTTGAGATTTTTTCCATATCCCAACATCACTTTGGCAGCTAGGTTCAGCCACCACGCACCTCAGGAGGGTGGAGCCTGTTCTCTCAGGGTCTCCTGGTTGAAAGCATGGTACATGAAGGAAGGTTTTGGATACACTGGGGACTGGGGGCCAGCCTGGGAGGATATGGGTCTCTATGCGAGAGATGGTCTGCATCCTTCTAGAAAGGCGGCCACAGTCCTTGATGTCAGGTTTAAAGATGACATGCAAAGAAGCTCTGCAGCCCACTCCCATCCACACATACCTTCCAATGCGGGAGTCAGGGGAGACAATGATCATTATTTTTAAAGGGACACTGTCAGCCTTTGGGGACGTATTTTGAAAGGCTGACAGTGGCGGAGCGTGCTACAAGGTTTAGCATTGTAAAATATGTAACTAACCCCATATGTGCACAGAATAGCTTGAAATATACTATTTTGCTAAAAATCACGTCCTTAGACTCACGTCTTGCAAACAACGGAGAAACTCGTTCATGAGCAAGGTTATGTTTTAAGGTCGTGCACCTATACAAATAGGCTTATCCTTTACTTGGTGCAAAAGAGTAGTCAAAGTGAGTCCCAGTGTAAACGACTGCTGGAACCTGTATTATTTTGTAAAAAATTGAAGCTGCAATTCTGAGGATGTCACTACCGAGTCAGTAATATGCATGCTCAAAATAAAGGATTCAATTTTTAATACAAAATACAGGTTCCAGTGCTTGTTTTACAGTGGAACTCACTTTGACTATCTTTCTTTGCACCAAGTAAAGGATAAACCTATTCGCATAGTTACTTACTCAAAAACGAACTCGCTCTCATGAAAGAGTTTTTCCGTTGTCATTGCGTATCTGTAGTTTACGAATACACAGATACCATATTTCAGGTGGAAGACCAAAATGTTATGTTTTTGCAAAATAGTTCATTTCAAGCTATTCTGTGTGCATATGGGGTTAGTTACATATTTTACAATGCTAAACCTTGTAGTAGGCACCGTCGCTGTCAGCCTTTCAAAATCTGTCCTAAAAGCTGACAGTATCCCTTTAAAAATAATGATCATTGCAGCCCCTGACTCCCACAGCAGCATTGGAAGATATGTGTGGACAGGAGCAGGTTGCAGAGCTTCTTTGCATGTCACCTTTAAATGCTACAAGGATAAGAATTTAAAATAGTCGGGGGAGGCAGTGAAACAGAGGAAGGCAACAGTACCTCACCCCAGATGGTAAAGCATATGGTAAAGTGTTAGTAAGGGAAGACCAAAGTGGAGAAAACTCCCCTAGAGCAGATGCGCAAAAAGAAAGGGACAGGGAAGGGAAAGAAGAAAATGGGACTATAACTCAGGCAGAGGAGGGCAAAGTATTAAAGGGGTCCAGATATGGTGAAAGTAAACAGGGAAGGGGCAAGTTATTGGGTAAGCCAGGGAGCAAAACAGACAGGAGTGGAAGGGAACAGCAGGATAGTAGACGGAAGAAACAGTTTTGGAAAGAGATGTGCACTAACACAAAGAGCCTTGGTAGCAAAATTCCAGACCTGGAAGTCACCATGTGGAGGCTAATCTAGATTTAGTGGCCAAAATGGATCATGAGGTACTGAGTACCACACTGGGAAAATGAACTTACTAGGCTACACTCTGTTCAGGAGAGAGAGAGAGAGAGAGAGAGATGGAAGGAGAGGTTATATCATATGTGTGGGAGGGTATCAAGGCCACAGAGGTAGAGAGGCACAAAGAAGAAAATGAGAGTCTGGGATTACTATGAGTTAACTTTGAGGCAGACTCTGGGTCCACTGTTCTTACTGGAGTAGTGTGCAGTCCTCCAGCATTGGGTGAGGAGATGCATAAGGCACATGGGAAAGCAAATCCATCATCAGAATGGCAAATAAGGGGGAGGAGCTGCTAGTTGGCAATTTCAGTCTGCCAAATGTGGGTTGGAGCCTTCCAATGGCAGCTTCAGCAAGGAGCAGAACCATGCTTGACTCCCTGCAAAGGGCTTTTATCAAGAAGTTAGTCAAAGAATCCACTAGTGGATGGAGCAGTGCTGGCCCTAGTGCTTATGAACAGGGGCAAGACTGAAGACATACCAGTGGTCAGTCACCTTGGTACAAGTGATTATCATACAGTGTAGTTCAATATAAAGGCAGAGCCACGGGCAAACCACATGAGGATGAGAGTTCTGGACTTTAAAAATATGGATTTTAAAGAAATGGGTGACTGCATCAGAAATTGCCTAAGAAGCGAGGAGGAGGGCCAGGGAGGGCTAGAGGTACAGGAAGAAAGGATGAGGGTGGGCATAACCAAAGCAACTAACCTATGTGTGAAGTACATAAGCAAAAGAAGAAGGAAAAGGAAACCATTATGATTCTCTAAGGAAGTGGCAAAGGTGGTAAAAGAAAAAAAGGCTGTATTCAAGAGGTATAATCAAATGCAGAGGAAGAAGGACAGTGGTGTACCTAGCAAATCAGAAGGAAGCAGGCAAGGCAGTGAGGGGAGCAAAGGTGCAGACAGAGGAAAAGATTGTAAATGGAGTCACTACAGGGATAAGATTTTCTTCAGGTACATAAGTGACAAGAGGAAATCAAAAGTAAGGATAGTCAGAATTAAACGGGAAGAAGGGGAGACTGTGCAAAGGAGACCAAGAAAAAGTTGACATCTTAAACAGGTACTTCTGTTCAGTCTTCACAGTGGAGGGTGGAGGGGATGGACTGCCAGGGAGAACCAGGGATAGGGTGAGGAGGAGGGTGGACACAAGTCCAGTTTAGAGAGGAAACAGCTAACAGTACTTGCAGTCCTGAAGGTGGAAAAACCTACGAGACTGGAAGGAATTCATTCCAGGGTACCAAACGAACTTAGTGAGGTTCTGAAGCCCTACTGAAAGCCTTGTTTAACAACTCACTAGAAACAGGAGTGGTTCCAGAGGACCGGAGAAGGGCTAATACTTTCCCTCTACGTAAGAGCAGCAGCTGAGAGAAGGCTAGTAACTTTAGTCAGTCTCACTTCAGTGGTAGGGAAATTGATGGAAACACTACTGATAAGTGGATTGCAAGGCCACAGTTAACATCGATTCATGGGGGGGGGGACGAAGTCATCCAAACAAATATAATAGATTTTTTTTTACTGGGTGACCAGGGAAAAAGAGGAGAGTGTGAAAAGTCAACAGCTCCCCAGTTGAAGAATTCACTGGAGCTAGCAGAGCCTGTTTCCTATAGTACACATCAGCAGGGTCATACCTTGGACTTGCTCTTTTCATTGAGTCTTGACATAAGTATGGTCAAGGTTGATCTGTTCTTTTGGTTGAATCATCACGTGGTGTCATTTCTCTGTGGGATCCTATTTGTTTTACTCCACCTGTGGAGACAATCCAGCACCATCTGAAACATAACTTGGAGTCTCATAATTCCTGCAGGTATTGGACATCTCAGGCACAATGCTCAACTGTGTGCAGGGTTCCAAGAATGCCATGGAACACTATAATGGTGCTGTACTGTCCACTGTGGATTCTTTAGCACCTTATCATGTTCATTTCTTGACCTCCTGATGCAGCTCTCCTTAGTACTGTGATGAGCTGCGCTGGTTGAAGACTAAGGGAAAGGGAACATTGTTTAACCAGGAGTAACACACTAAGCCGAAGCTTGTTTCCAGATGCGACCTGGGAGCACAAGGAAGTTAAGTGACTTGCTCAGGATCACACAGTATGCACCTAGGCAGCTGTAAGATTCAAACCTAGGTCTCCAGATCTGTAGCTCAGAGCCTTAACTCACTGCGCTATACTATAAGACGTGGAGGTTAGAGCATTTTTGGCATAGTCCCAGTCTATGAATAATAAATTGGCATTGAAACTCACCACAGTGAGTATCAGTGAGCAATCACCCTGAAAAAGACAGAGTTCCTGTCATGGATAATTGCTGCAGGTAGAAATTGTCTGGCTCAACTCTTGTACCATGGACAGGTTATTAAACCCATCCTGTCTGCAGTCCACTCAAGTTTTTTCCCCTGAAAAATGCAATGAGTTAGGAAATTTCTTTGCTGACAAGATGTCCTCCAGCAGACTGGGTATCTGCTCAAGTGGTCTCTCATGAGCTAGTGATGGTCAGGTCCTGGGTGGCATTGCTTATCTGCCTGCCTAGGGAGAGTTTGGGCAGTTTTGGAGGAAGAGGTGCTCCAGTTGATTGTAGGTTTGCTTCCCACCAGCTGTCTGCTGGATCCTGGTCCTACTTGGCTACTCTTAGATTACCAGGAGGTTTTGGGTGCAGTTATTTCCTAGATCATTGGGTGCTCCTTGAGGGAGGGTGTTTTCCTGTCTGCCCTTAAACAGACAGTGGTAAGGCCTCTTCTTAAAAAAAACTTCCTTGGATCCCAATGTGATGGAAAGTTACAGAACTGTCTCTACACTCCCCTTTTTGGGAAAGATTATTGAGAAGGTGGTGGTTGAGCAGCTTGCAGAACAACTTGAGAAGTTTAATATCTATGAACCTCTCTAGTTGGGTTTTCAGTCATGCCACAGCGCAGAGACTGCCCTCATCAGAGTGGTGAATGATTTCCTCATGGCAAGGGATCAGAGACTTTTTACCATCTTGGTCATGTTAGATCTCTCATTGGCATTCAACACTGTTGACCACTGTGTGCTTTTGGATCACCTGAGGGATTATGTGTGACTCACCAGCAGTGTATTGAGTTGGTTTGAACTAGGGGTGGGTGAACCGGTTTGTAGAAAATCCGAACTGCCCCAAACAAGCTGAAGTGTTTGGAAGCGAACCACTTCCGAACACTTTCAACTGTTCAGATCAGTTCAGAGGGCGGCTCTATCACAGGAATGACAGGTACAAGAAGCACAAGAGCACAGAAGGGACCAGAGACAAGACTCTGGTTCTTCAATGGATGGGAACGCTGTCCGTCTTCCTAAGATGGCACCTTGATTGAGTTTGCTGTAGCAACCCACTTGGTCCACTTTAGGAGCTGGCTGCAGAGAAACAGAGATGTGGAGAAGGAGCAGCAGCATTTCCACTGCTCTGTGCTGCTTTGTGACTGTGTCTTGCCTTGCGGTTGACTCGGGAGAGAACAGCTGCAGTCAAGACAGTGCAGACTTAAAAAAAATAAAAACAACAGTCACTAAAATAAAAAAAATGTAAATTTTTTGGAAAAGGGAACACTTAGGGGTGGGGAGTTGGGAGTGGATACTGGGTCTGGGAGTCGGGGGGGGAGAGTATGGGGCCAGTAAGTGCCAGTTGTTTTTTTTTTGTGGCAGCAGACTGAAGAGAAAGAGGGTGAACTGTGTGAAGTTCATCCCAGCCAACCAGTGCCCCGTCTTTGCATATTGTTTGTGTCCCCCCCCCCCCACCGAACAAGTCAGTCAGTTCTTGTCTTTCCCTGTGCTCTGTGGGGTAAATAAATCTACAAGCTTTGGCTCGGTGGGCATTCCGTCATGTGGATTAATCCTTGAAGGAAAAGTAAAGTTGTGTCATAAAGGGTAAGGCCAGGTCCCCGAATCTCTGTGGGTAGCAGCGCCTGCAGTATCAGCACTTATAGCCTAGGTGCAGTATGTGAACTACTGTGTGTGAGTGTGTGTGAAATAAAATCTGACAGCCAGCCACCAGTGCCACTTCTTGCATACTGTCTGACTGACACCCCCCCCCCACACACACACACACATACAAGTCAGTCAGCTCTCATCTCCTCCCTGGGCTCCGTGGAGTAAATCTACAAGCTTTGGCTCGGTGGGCATTCCATCACATGGAATAATCCTTGAACAAAAAAGTAAATTACTGTGTCATAGAGGGTTAGGCCAGGACCCTTAATATATGTGGGTAGCAGCGCCTGCATCAGCCCTTACAGCCTAGGTCCAGTGGTTGAACCAGTGTGTGTGTGTGTGTGTGTGTGTGTGTGTGTGTAATAAAATCTGACAGCCAGCCACCAGTGCCACTTCTTACACACTGTCTGTGTGCCCCCCCACCTCCGAACAAGTCAGTCAGCACTCATCTCCTCCCTGTGCTCTGTGGGGTAGATCTACAAGCTTTGGCTCAGTGGGCATTCCATCATGTGGAATAAGCCTTGAAGGAAAAGTAAAGTTGTGTCATAAAGGTTAAGGCCAGGTCCCTGGATCTCTGTGGGTAGTAGCGCCTGCAGCGTCGGCACTTATAGCCTAGGTGCAGTATGTGAACTACTGTGTGTGAGTGTGTGTGACAGACGTGTGTGAACTAAAATCTGACAGCCAGCCACCAGTGCCACTTCTTGAATACTGTCTGTGTGACCCCCCCCAGCAAACAGGTAAGTCAGCTCTCATCTCTTCCTTGTGCTCCATGAAGTAAATCTACAAGCTTTGGCTCAGTGGGCATTGTGGCAATAGCCGTCTGTCTGTTATTATTTGTATTATACTTTTGCTATAAATATGTTTTTTTTATTTCTGCTTGTGAAACATGGCAGTCAGCACAAGGCATCATGGGACATTGGATTTTTTTTTAAAGAAAAAAATGTTCTGCCCTCTCGCTGACCTAAAGGGCACAGCTGGCTTGTAGAAAATCTAACACTTACCTGCTAAACTTCCTGAGACTGTTATTAAAACCAGGTTATAACAAGCCACTGCTTTGAACCTAGGCAACTAGTCATAAAATATTACATTTTACGGAGTACCAAGAAGGAAGCCGTTATTGATAGACCTCTGTGAAAATTCAACCTAATATGAGAAGTGTTTCCATGATGTTTCTCTGAAAGACCAAACGGATATTGTGACCTGCCATAAAACCATACTCTGATGAAGACAGCCTGTCTTGTTATAATTAAAAATATTGCTGAATTTGCAGATTCCAATCAAGTAGTAATCTGACCTGTTTTGCCTATGCAGTTGCATGTTACAAATTAAGTATGTAGAACTGAGTGTGACCTCATGTTAGCAGCCCAGTGACATCACAGGATGGGAGGGACATTCTGGCCTCTTTGATATTATCAAGCTGGCTGAAAGGACTGACACTTTTGTTCTGTACTTCTGAGGGACACTGTTTCTGGATTCAAGAGGGATCATTTCTGCCAAGATTTGTAATTCAAGTGTACACCTTTGCCAACTGAAAACTGAGGTAGAATTAGCTAATCAGTTGCAAGGCATGTTAATTTGAAATTTTCCATTTCTTTCTCTGATTCTAATCTTAATGTACATATGTTCTGTTTTATGTACTGTATTTATTTACTATCTTTAATTCATAGTAAATTTTGTTTTCCTTAAACCTGCCTGAGACATTTTCTCATTTTGAGTATAAATGGTGGAACAGTATTGATAATTCTGACATAACTGTTAAGTTGCTTAGTGTGTCACTATATGCAGCCATGCTAACAAGGATCTGTGCAAAGATCCAGCAAGGTAAGAAAATACCCGAGTCTCAATTGAGTCGGCATAGGAGGGTTGCGAACTAGGTTGGTTGTATGCTCGCTGGGTCAAGTATTGTGCTGCTTTCCCCGAAGAAAGTATGATATTTGGACCTGTTACCTAGGTGTGCTAGCTAAGAAGGGTTCATATTTGACCCCAGGACTTGAGACTGGTAGTTTGCTCAGACCCAAAACAAACAGGAGGATGTCCCTGTTTGCCCCCTGATCACGAATTGCACTTCAAGGTTGGGTACTGTGGGAGCAGAGGGCCTGACCCCCAGAGTAGATTTGTGACAGATTTGGTATGCAGCTCAGGGATCTGGAAGATTTGTTTGCATACTGTGCAATTATTTGGTGGCATGGGCGTTAACAGTCCAGTGTGTCGGATCGATAAACTGTAACACTTCACATGCAAACAAGGCAGGGTTGGTTTTTTTTTTAAAGAAATATATCATTTTGATTACAGTCTAAAGTTCCCTACCTGTTTTATTTTTTGGGGGGTGCAAGCTAGTGTAGCCATAAATTAGGGAAGAAGATGGCTTCCACCTACAGCGACTACACTGTGGAATATCTGAGGCAGTTGTGTCAGGAAAGAAGAGTCCGGAGTGAGGGGTAAAAAAAACAGCACCTTGTGGAGGCTCTTGTGGCAGCTGATGCACAAGTGACTGCCCAGGGCCTCAAGTCACAGTCAGTGACTGAAGGGGACCAGACCTTGGACGTGGTGGTGCCAGAGTCTGTCGCAGTGTCCAGTCCCAGGGAGGAGGGCAGCAAGACCAGTGAGAACTGAGAGCCACAGCAACAGGGGAAGGTCACCACAATGCTGTAGCCAGAAGGGATCAGGCTGCAGATAGAGCTGAGGAGAATGGAACTGGAATTAGAGCAGAGGAAGTTCCAGATGGAGATGGAGAAGCAAGAAAAAGAAAACCAGCATCGAAGAGAGGCTGAGAAAAGAGAAAAACAACTTCGGCGAGAGGCAGAAGAAAGAGAAAAACCGCTTCAGTAAGAAGCCAAGAGAGAGGAAAGAGAGTGCCAGAGGGAATTCGAACTGGCAAAGCTAAAACTCCAAAAATCAGTGCCAGAGGAGGTAAGTGGCAGGGGTGAACCTGGACCTCCAGGACTGGGGTACAAGTTAAATTCTAAGTTAATAGCTAAATTTAAAGAGGGGGAGGATATGGATGCTTTTGTGAATTTGTTTGAAAAGGTCTGTATTCCAGCTATCCCTGCTACTTACTGGTAAAACTCATGACGGATTTGGTCAAATGGACAAATCAGGACAGTAATGATTATGAGAAACTTAAAGCTGCCTTGCTTAAAACGTATGCGTTAACTCCAGAAGTATACAGGGTTAAGTTCTGTAAGCTCCGGAGAAGTCCTGACATGAGCTACGAGGAACCCGCCACAAAGCAACGTCAGTTTTTAAAACGTTGGTGGGAGGGGGTCAAAGCAGACTCTATAGAGAAAATAGAGGATGCGGTACTTTTGGAGCAATACTTTTGGGCTTGCCCAGCAGAGCTGAAAACCTGGCTGGAGGACCAAGATCCAAAAATAGTGCAGGAGGCTGCTGAGCTCTCAGACCGGTATGCCAGCAACAGGTCTGCTCTGAAAAGGAGTTGGCGGGTGTGGCAGCACAGAGAGGAAAAAGCCGCCTTCAGGGCAGCTAAAACCCTCACTGCCTACCCAGAAAGTGGGCAGCCCCAAGGTACAAAGAAAGGATTTGCCTGATAAAAGAAATGATAATTGCTGGTTTTGCAAACAATCTGGACATCTTGATAGACAGTGTCCTATAAAGGCACAGAGTGGGCAGAGTGGTGCTGGGAAAGAGGTATTTTTTGTGTATCTCTGAAAGCATGCCAGTAAGCATGAGGGAGCACATACACCCAGTTACTGTGAATAGGATGCAGACCCATGGTTTAAGGGACACGGGGACGTCTCTTACTTTGGTAAAAGGGGATCTGGTTGAGCCTGGACAGCGTATACCTAATCAGTTCATAACTGTAAGGAGATTTACTGGGGAGGAAAAAACTCTGCCCCTAGCAAGTGTTCTCCTGGACTGGGATGAGACAGGAGAGAGAGGGTGCAGAAAGTGGCTGTGGCAGACAAACTCGCCTTGGATGTGATTATAGGGAATAAATCTACAAAAGGGGGTGGTGTGTGTGGTTACCCGCAGCCAGACGGCAAAGGCTGATTCTAGTTCCCTGAACCCTGTAGACCCCCCTATGGAAAACACTGGGAGGCTGGTTCCCCAGCATGTGTCTCCTGAAATGGAGAGTAGTGAAAAGGAGGTAGAACTTCCCCAGGTAGCAGTTCATGAAACAGCTACCAAAGGTTACTCTATGGAGGGAGGGGTAACCAATGGTCAAATGGTTAGGGAGGGCAGTGACCTTGAATGCCCTGATGCCAGAGCTATGGACCCTAGTTTAGAAACTGAAGGGGACATGCCTGAGGCCTTGGGAAAATGTGAAGATTTGGCAGCTGCTCAGAGGACTGATCCTAGTTTAGAGAAGCTGCAGGCTTGTGCAGAATCTGATGGGACACAGGGAGGTGACAGGAAACAGAGTGTATTGGGACAACTGACTGCTATATACACAGGATGCAAGGACAGAGGGATCCTCTGGGAAAAGCTATAGCCTGACGGTGGTAGATTATGCCACCCAATACCCAGAGGCAGTCGCCCTATCGTCACTGAGGACAGACAAAGTGGCAGATGCCTTGCTAGGGATTTTCTCCCATGTCGGGTTCCCACAGGAGGTTATCACTGATCAAGGGGGTACCTTCATGTCAGACCTGATGAAGTGTTTGTGGGAGAAGTGTGGGGTGGTGCAGAGACACATGACACTTTATCACCCACAAGCCAATGGGCTTGTGGAAAGGTTTAATGGTACCCTTAAATCGATGCTCCAAGCATTTGCTTAACAGCATGGGAGAGACTGGGAGAAATACCTTCCCCACCTGTTGTTCACATACAGGGAGGTGCCCCAAGAGTCGACAGGATTTTCCCCCTTCGAACTCTTCTATGGACAAAGGGTGCGTGGGCCCCCTGACTTGATCCGGGAGGACTGGGAAAGCAAGCATGCCACCCAGGGAACTGCCATAGCAGAGTATGCCTTAAGTTTAGGGAAAAGCTGAAGGAGCTTATGGGAACTGCCCAGAGTAACCTGGCAGTCGCCCAGCAGAAGCAAAAGGTATGGTACAACCGCAGAGCCAGTGCTTGCTTGTACAATGTGGGTCAGGAAGTCATGGCCCTAATCCTGGTCCAGACGGATAAGCTGCAGGCTGAGTGGACATTACCGTACAAAGTAGTCAGACAGGTGAATGACATAAATTACATTGTAGAACTGCCTGACAGGAGACATACCCAAAGGATGTACCATGTCAACGTGATGAAGCCATATGCAAATAAGACTGACATGGTATTTGCAGTGTGCAGTCCTGGGGAAGGGATGGACGAGGAAGACCCCCTTCTGGACTTGCTTGAGGAAAGCAAGTGGGAGTCCTCTGTGGAGGCAATCAAATTGTCACCCCAGCTGACCCCAGAACAGACCCAGGAAGTAAGGGAGGTTTTAGCAGACTTTGCCCCTTTGTTTAATGCCAAGCCTGGACTAACCCCCTTAGCGACGCATTGATGTAGACACGGGGATGCGAGTGCCCATACAGTGGACAGCATACCGGGTGTCTGAGGCCATCCTAAAAGACATTAGGAGGAAGGTGGAGGAAATGCTGGATTTAGGGATAATTCAGAAATCCCACAGCCCCTGGGCCTCACCCGTAGTCCTCGTTCCCAAGCCAGATGGCTCTACTCATTTTTGTGTGGACAATTGTGGACTTAACGCAGTTACGAAGTTGGACACCCACCCAATGCCATGGATGGATGAACTACTGGACAAGTTGGGAGGGGTGACCTTCCTCACCACTGACCTGCCAAAAGGGTATTGGTGGGTGGAGTTAACTGCCGAGCTAGGGAGAGGTCAGCCTTCATCACTCCAATAGGGTTATTTGAGTTCAAGGTAATGCCTTTCGGGATAAAGAATGCCCCTGCCACCTTTCAAAGGTTGGTGAACCAGGTGTTACATGGTACTGAAGAGTACGCAGTGGCCCTACCTGGATGATATAGGCATCTTCAGTGCCAGCTGGAAGAAACACCTGTCCCACCTTAAAGATCAAATGCCAGTGTTTTACAGATTTACAATAAACACAGGAATTCAAGTTCCTGAGTCATAATTAGTGTTTCCTGAAAATATCATGCCGTTTGGTTTTGTGGTTTTCTTTAAATCAGCATCTGTTAATATGCTCTGCAGTAACTAGAAACTGTGAAGATTTTTTTGTCCCTATCAGTGAGTGATGACATCATTCCTGTCCAGCCTGTTGCTGCAGCAATGAAGTCCTTAATTGCCTGCAGTAGCTGTTGCACTTCCCATTCAGAACTATCTGTAGAGCTAATTGTCTTTACTCTAAGTGTGTTACTAACCCATCTGGTTTGTGTCTAGATAAATTAGTTAAGCAATAAGCCACGAGGGGGTGTGGGTTATCAGGGGATTTACCACGGCTGGAGTGGTTTGCCCACGAGGCGCAGCCGAGTGGATAAATCCTCGCCAGCCATGGTAAATACCCGATAACCCACATCTTCCGAGTGGCTTATTGCAATTATACCAAGGTTAATTTTTTTACTATAATAAAATACAACTTTTAAAGAGGTTGCTGTGTTTGTTTATTTTTATTGTATTTATTCCTGGGCTGCAGAGGATTAGGATGTAGATGATCTTTTGTACCATTGTTATTTGCTCATCAGCCAGTGGTTATCAGAGGATTTACACCGGTGGTAAACTGCCAGTCTAACCATTTCATTGGCTGTTCACTTATGTCCATGGTATAATTAAGCAATATACCATGACAGGGAGTGGGAATATTGGTGGATTTACCACGCCTGGTGTGGTTCGGTCACGAGGCGCAGCAGAGTGACTTAACCACACCAGAAGTGGTAAATCCACCCATATACCCACTCCCTATCATGGTATATTGCTATTATACAATGTTCAACTTGCTTTTTTAATTTTATAGTGACAGAAAACTTTTACAGTGGGTATACTGGAGGATTTACCACAGTCATTTGATCTGTTTTGACCAATAAGGTTACAGGATTTTCATACCCCATTGTATAATTTACAATCTATCATTCTGTTCTCATAAAGAGTTGGTCATTTGTGTTTTAATGGGTAACTGAAGTGGTATAAATGAATGTTTGTGAGAAATCTTCTATCTGTATCACAGCTGAGTTCTTTCACATCAAAACTCTGCATGGTTTTTTGGGCTATATAAACACAGGGTGGTATAATGGATATAAAATAAATCTAAAGTTTGTTAAGTCATAGAAGTAGTGTATCTTTGATGTAGCCTCCATACATATATTCATGTGAGAACAATATTGTTGTTTTGTTAGATTGACAACCAGGTGTCTACCACACTTTGCTGTTATTTTAGGAACATGTGCTGTATGAACTCACAAAATTCAGTTCTCTGAGGGATTCTGTGTGGAAATACATCATGTATGTGTGTAACTAGGCATACTATATGTCATCCTGATGCCCCTATCTTTTGCCCGTCAGTTGAGGCTGTTGCGCCCTGCTTCCCTCTGCCCCCCCACCCCTCCCACAGGCAGGGCCAATGCCACCTGTTGCCTCCTGTTCCAGTCTCCACAGACAGGACTGCTGTGCTCTGCTAAGCCCTAGAGTCCCAGGGCTTCTGCCTCCACAGCTGGGGCTGCTGCACCATGCTGCACAAGGCCACCAAAAGGTGAGGATTTTGCTGCACCCTGCACTGCCCCAAATGGGCAGGGCAGCTGCAACATGTGCACCTTGTCTCACAGTCAGGGCTGCTGTACCCTGATGCCCCACTGTGTTCTGCCCCACAGTCAAAACTTCTGCATCAAGCTGTCTTCTGCTCCCTGCCACCACTGTGCCCTGCAGCATCATAGATCCTCTTGATTCCACAGTTAGGGTTGTTGCACCATGCTGCTCCCTGCCACCAGAGACAGATCCTTTGGTACACTACCCAAGCTGCTTGGAAGAAAAAATAAACACTTTCATCTTGTGTTATAGGATGGGGAACAGAGGGTGGCATGGTGCAACAGCCCCAACTGTGGAGACAGAGGCCCTGGGACTCTAGGACTTAGCAGAGCACAGCAGTCCTGTCTGTGGAGACTGGAACAGGGGACAACAGGTGGCATTGACCCTGACTGGGGGACAGAGGGAAGCAGGGTGCAGTAGCCTTAACTAAGGGGCAAGAGACAGGGGCATCAAGATGACATATAGTATGTCTAGTTACACACATACATGATGTATTTTTACACAGAATCCTTCAGAGAAATACATTTTGTGAGTTCATACAGTACATGTTCCTGAAATAGCAAAGTATGGCAGACACCTGTTTGTCAATCTGATATAACAATAATATTGTTCTCGCATGAATATATGTGTGGAGGCTACATCAAGAACACAGTACTTCTATGACTTAACAAACTTAAACAACACTGGGTTTATATACACAAAAATCAATGCAGTGTGTTTATGTGACAGAACTCAGCTGTGATACAGACAGGAGATTTCTCACAAAACATTCATTTATACCACTTCAGTTACCCACTGAAACACACATGACCAACTCTTTACGAGAACAGAATGACAGATTGTAGCATACTCTATCTAAACACAAACCAGATGGGTTAGTAGCTCTCTTGGAGTAAAGACAATTAGCCCTACAGATTGCTCTGACTGGGAAGTGCAACAGCGCCTACAGGCAATTAAGGACTTCATTTCTGCAGCAACAGGCTGGACAGGAATGATGTCATCACTCACTGATAGGGACAGAAAAATCTTCACTGTTTCTTCAGTTTTCAGTTACTGCAGGGCACATTAACAGATGCTGATTTTAAGAAAGCCACAAAATTAAAAAAGCATGATATCTTCAGGAAACACTAATCATGACACAGGGACTTGAATTCCTGTATTTATTGTAAATCTGTAAAACACTGGCATTTGATCTTTAAGGAATTGTTGGGCAGGATACAGAGGGCCAGGCTCACTGTCAAAGCTGAAAAGTGCCAGGTGGCCATGGCGGAGGTGGCATACCTAGGGCATGTAGTAGGGCAGGGACAGCTCCGTCCCAATCAAGCAAAGATTGAGGCAATAGAGGCATGGCCCAGACCTGAAACACAGAAGCAGGTTCTGAATTTTCTAGGGACCACATGGTACTATCGAAAGTTTATACCAAACTACAGTGCCCTGGCAACTCCCCTATCTGGCCTGCTAAAGAAAAGAATGCCAAAAAGTATGAACTGGGAACCAGCCTGTGTACAAGCCTTTACATGGCTAAAGGAGGCACTGTGCCGTGCTCCTGTGTTGGCCAGTCCAGACTACAGTAAGCCATTTGTAGTCCAGACAGATGCCTCAGACATGGGTGTTGGGGCAGTACTTAGCCAGACTTCTAACCAACAGAAAGATCACTCAATAGTGTACCTCAGTAAGAAATTACTTCCCAGGGAGCAGGCTTATTTTACAGTGGAGAAGGAGTGCCTGGCACTGATGTGGGCACTGAAGAAATTAAAGCCATACCTATACAGGAGGCACTTTGAGGTACAGACGGATCATAACTCCCTGGTTTGGCTGGCACAAATGGTAGACTTCTAAGATGGAGCCTTGGATTACAGGGATACGATATGACCATTACCCACAGGGCTGGATTGGCAAACACAAACGCAGATGGTCTATCACTCCAGTTAGAGCAGTGAACTGAATTTGGGAAACCCATCCCATACCTAGGAATATATTATCCCAACATTTAGCCTAGGAGAGAGGGGGGTGTTGCAATAGCCATCTGCCTGTTATTATTTGTATTATATTTTTGCTATAAATATATGTGTGTTTTTTTATTTCTGCTTATGAAACATGGCAGTCAGCACAAGACATAATGGGACATTAGATTTTTTTTAAAAGAAAAAAATGTTCTGCCCTCTCACTGACTTAAAGGGAACAGCTGGCCTGTAGAAAATCTAACACTTGTCTGCTAAACTTCCTGAGACTGTTATAAAAACCAGGCTATAACAAGCCACTGCTTTGAACCTAGACAACCAGTTGTAAAATATTACATTTTATGGCATACCAAGAAGGAAGCTGTTTCTGAAAGACCTCTGTGAAAATTTAACCTAATATGAGAAGTGTTTCCATGATGTTTCTCTGAAAGACCAAAGGGATATTGTAACCTGCCATAAAACCATACTCTGATGAAGACAGCCTGTCTTGTTATAATTAAAAATATTGCTGAATTTGCAGATTCCAATCAAGTAGTAATCTGATCTGTTCTGCCTATGCAATTGCATGTTACAAATTAAGTATGTAGAACTGAGGGTGACCTCACGTTAGCAGTTCGGTAACATCAAAGGATGGGAAGGACATTCTGGCCTCTGTGATATTATCAAGCTGGCTGAAAGGACTGACACTTTTGTTCTGGACTTCTAAGGGACACTTTGTTCCTGGACTCAAGAGGGACCACTTCTGCCAAGATTGGTAATTCAAGTGTGAACCTTTGCCAACTGAAAACTAAGGTAGAATTAGCTAATCAGTTGCAAGGCGCTTTAATTTCAAATGTTCCATTTCTTTCGCTGATTGTAATCTTAATGTATATATATTCTGTTTTATGTACTGTATTTATTTACTAGTTTTAATTTTAGTAAATTTTGTTTTCCTTAAACCTGCCTGAGACATTTTCTCATTTTGAGTGTAAATGGTGGAACAGTATTGATAATTCTGACATAATTGTTAAGTTGCTTAGTGTGTCACCATATGCAGCCATGCTAACAAGGATCTATGTAAAGATCCAGCAAGGTAAGAAAATACCCTAGTCTCAACTGAGTCGGCAGGGGGTTGTGAACTAGGTTGATTGTATGCTCGCTGGGTCAAGTATTGCACTGCTTTCCCTGAAGAGAGTGTGATATTTGGACCTGTTACCTAGACGTGCTAACTAAGAAGGGTTCATATTTGACCCCAGGACTCGAGACCGGTAGTTTGCTCGGACCCAAAACAAACAGGAGGGTGTCCCTGTTTGTCCCTTGATCACGAATCGCACTTCAAGGTTGGGCACTGTGGGAGCAGAGGGCCTGACCTCTGGAGTAGATTTGTGACAGGCATTCCATCACGTGGAATAAATAATAAAAATAAATGATTCTTGAAGGAAAAATAAATTACTGAGTCAGAGAGGATTAGAACAGGTCCCTGAATCTCTGCAGGTAGCAGCTGCAGCACCAGCCCTTATCACCTAGGTCCTGTGTATGAAGTACTGTGTGTATGTGTGTGTGTGATGGACCTGTGTGTGAAATAAAATCTGACAGCCAGCCACCAACCAGTGCCACTTCTTGCATACTGTCTGTGTGCCCCCCCTCAACAAGTCAGTCAGCTCTCATCTCCTCCCTGTGCTCCGTGGAGTAAATCTACAAGCTTTGGCTCAATGGATTTTCCATCACATGGAATAAATAATAGAAACAAATAATCCTTGAAGAAAAAGTAAAGTCCTGTATCAGAGAGGGTTAGGCTAGGTCTCTGAATCTCTGTGGGTAGCAGCTGTGCACCAGCTCTTATAGCCTAGGTCCAGTGTGTGAACTAGTGTGTGTGTGTGTGTGTGTGTGTGTGTGTGTGCGTGACAGACCTGTGTGAGAATTAATCTGACAGCCAGCCACCAGTGCCACTTCTTGCATACTGTCTGTGTGACCCCTCCCCCCTGAACAAGTCATCTCTCATGTCCTCCTCCCTGTGCTCCATGGGGCAAATCTACAAGCTTTGGCTCAGTGGGCATTCCGTCACATGGAATAAATAATAAAAAAAATTATCCTTGAATGAAAAGTAAAGTAATATTGTGTCACAGAGAGTTAAGCCAGGTCCCTGAATGTCTGTGGGCAGCAGTGCCTGCAGCATCAGCCCTTCTTGCCTATGTGCAGTGTGTGAACTTGTGTGTGATGGATCTGTGTGTGAAACAAAATCTGACAGACAGCCAGCAGTGCCACTTCTTGCATACTGTCTGTGTGACCCCCTGCAAACAAGTCAGTCAGCTCTCATCTCCTCCTCCCTGTGCTCTGTGGGGGTAAATCTACAAGCTTTGGCCCAGTGGGCATTCTGTCATGTGGAATAAGTAATATAAATAAATAATCCTTGAAGAAAAAATAAATGACTGTGTCACAGAGGGTTAGGCCAGGACCCTGAATCTCTGTGGGTAGCAGCACCTGCAGCATCAGCCCTTATAGCATAGGTCCTGTGTGTGAACTTGTGTGTGACAGACCTGTGTGTGAAATAAAATCTGACAGCCAGTCACTGACCGGTGCCTCTTCTTGTATACTGTCTGTGTGACCCCCACCCCACCCCTTGCTGAACAAGTTAGTCAGCTCTCATCTCCTCCCTGTGCTCTGTGGGATAATTCTACAAACTTTTGGCTCAGTTGGCATTCCATCAAGTGGAATAAATAATAAATAATTCTTGAAGGAAAAGTATATTACTGTGTCAGAGAGGGTTAGGCCAAGTCCCTGAATCTCAGTGGGTTGCAGCGGCAGCACCAGCCCTTATAGCCTAGGTCCAGTGTGAGAAGTAGTGTGTGTGTGTGTGTGTGTGTGACAGACCTGCACGTGAAATAAAATCTGACAGCCAACCACCAGTGCCACTTCTTGCATACTGTCTGCATGAACACCCCCCGAACAAGCCAGTCAGCTCTCATCTCCTTTCCTCTCTGTGCTCTCCGGGGTAAATAACATAATTTGCTCCTTCTCATCTCATTTCACTAATCATGCTGTTTATTACTACTAAACAGTGATTTAATTGCTGTTTTCTACAGATATATTGATTAAAAGCTGTTTAAAATGATTTTTCAACATACAGTTACCATAAAACAATAAAGATTATAAAAGGTTCGAATAAGTATCCAAGCCTTTTTTTTTCTTATTAGAAACTTTTAGAACCTCAGAACCTTTGAAGGTTCTGCCATCCCTAGTCTGAATCTTACATAAGCAGGAGAACACAGCGTGTGTCCCTGAGAAGTTTTATTTCTGAGGCCTCAGTGCTCTCCTGTGGTGTTCTTCAAGGATCGCTCCTCGCTCCCGTATTGTATTCAGTGTATATGTTGCCTTTGGTGAGATCATTAGAGGGAATGGCATTGAGTTTCATTGCTATGCAGATGATACTTAGCTTTACCTGTCTGATACTTCTAGTGTATGTGATGCAGTTTCTGTGCTAGGGAGGTGTTTGACTGAAATAAATGACCGGTGGCCTTTAACTGGCTATGTCTGAACCCAGGTAAGACGGAAGCCATGATTGTTAAACAGGACAGGCAGGGCCTAGTGATAACAAGTGGACTGAATTTACTTTCTTCATTGGGCGGTCTACCACTCAGAGCTGTAGATGCGGTTAAGAATCCTGTGGTCATCCTAGACTGCAGGTTTTTTTCCATAATCATTTTTTTAATTTTTAAATAAAGATACAAAACAATCATCAAGCAAAAAAATCACGACACAACACTTCAACATATAATTGCAAGCAGTTTTACAGATAAAAAGGAAAATTATACACATATCATTGTGTTCACACAGGTGAGACCTAGTACAGGAGAAATACTAACCACTAAAGGTTTGTGAGTTAGAAGTTACCCCTGATAGTCCAGCTAACTGGAGATGAGCCACACCAGTAAGGCTGTTGACAATTACAAAAGCGGAGGAAATTAGACTTCAGCTCAGTTTAAGTTGTAGAAAGGGGCCCTAAACCTCTTTGAATTGATCAGCCTTCCCTAAAATAAAATGGCTTAATTTTTCATTATTTGCAGTACAACCCATCAAGTTATATCATTCAGTCACAGTTAGAGCTGGAATACTTTCCATTGTTTTAGGATTAACCTTTTAACTGCCAAAGCTGTGACTAAAATCCACAGTTTCTGAGGGAGTGACAAAGTGCAATTCTGTGATATCATACCCAATATGTAAAGTTCTGGAGTGAAGGAAAAGTAAAACTGTACACATGTAGTGCAGATTTTATGTACAGTTTGCCTGAATTCGTAAGCATTGGGCATCCCCAAAGCTTATGTAATAATGTACCTTCTGCTTGGTTACACCTAGCACATTGGTTATTTTAGGCATAACCCATATTAAACAGTTTAACTGGAGATGGGTAATAATAACAAAGGATTTTATATTGAACTAGCTAACCTTGCGTTTCTCTACAACACTTGTGAGCCATTCACCATTAGGAGCTCCAGTCATCTTCAGAGCTCTCACATTTGAGCTCTGTCTCCCACTTAGACTTTATTGATCGAGTCAAGTAGGCAGAATTGGAGGAGTTAGAGATTAACTTGTAAATGCAGCTCGCCCCCTTTCTCAGAGACCCACAATTGATCATTTGATCCCACTGAGTAATAATGGGAAGAGACAGGTCAGGTTGCAAGATCTGCTTCTGTAGTAAGGTTCTAAGCTGTAAAAAGTAATGTAACAGGTGTTTCTGAAGTTTATTTTTATCTCTGATCTCAGTGAAAGAAAGCAGAATATTAGAATTCCAGCTAATTAAGTCACTGAGTCTTTTAATTTTGGCCTCTTCCCAAACTGTGTTCTTTAGCACTAGTTTGTTCTTAAATAAACAGGGATCATTCCAAATAGGGGCTGTATGTAGTGGAAGAAGATCAGGGTTAAGGATCAAATAATTTTTCTTTCAGTAGTTTGAAGGTAGTTATCAAACATAGGTTATCTTTAAAGCGGACAGGCGTGGCAAGGTAAATGAAATCAGATAGCACATTAGGTGCCATCAACTCCCTTTCCATGACCACTCACAGAGGCTCCTGTCTCCTAGTTATTTTATTGATCTGAAGGTGTAAAACAGCTTGCCTGGCTAAAAAGGCAATTTGATACTTTTTCCAACATGGTAAAGCCATACCCCTCCCTCGTGTGTGGCACAGAGTTTAGTAAGACTAATTCTGGGGGTGGGGGTTATTATTACAAAGGAAAGCTCTAGTCATAGAAACTAACTTTTTGAACTGTGTGCAACTCAAGAGGGTAGGAATATTCTGAAACAGATAAAAAAGTTTTGAGGCATAGACCATTTTAATTTAATTGATTTTTCCCCAAAGCAATACTTTCAGCTTTCCCCATTTGCTAAAATCAAACTCTAACTCCATTAAAAGAGGTTGTAGATTGATTTCTAGCAAAAATTGTGGGTTTAAGTTTATTTTCAAGCCAAGGAAAGTGATTACATTGATCATCCAATTTTTGCCTAAAAGTTTACCTACTTGGTTACTAATGACAGGAGGTATGTTTGCACACTGTGCTTGGGTCTTATTCCAATTCATTTGTAGACCTGAGATGGTTTTAAAGTGATCAATGGACCCCTTAAGAGCCTCGTATAATTGGTGGGGCCTAGAGGTTGTTCAGAGGAGGTTGTATGCATATGTGAGTACCTTATGCACCCTTTTCAACACCTGAATTCCATGAATAGCTGCATCATTCTGAACATGCCTGATCAGGGGTTCCATAGGCAAACAAAACAGATAAGGAGAGAGTGGGCAACCTTGTCTTGTTCCTTTTGACAAAAAAATAGTGTCTGAGAGAACACCATTAGTGAGAATTTGAGCTTTGGCACCTTTATACAAGGTTGAAACCCAGCTACTGAATTCTATGCCACATCCAAGTTCAGTGAGGGTAGCAAGCATACATGACCAGTCTATGGAATGGAAAGCTTTAAAGAGGTCAAAAGTTATGATACTGTAGGGGAGTTTGCTTTTGTTTGCTGCCCAGATTGCATTAATCAGTCTCCTGACACTGTTTGACCCATTCCTCCCAGGGACAAAGCCTACCTGTTCTATACTCACTAAATCTTGAACTATTAATTGGAATCTGATGGTCATTACTTTAACTAAAATGTTATAATCCGAATTCATTAATGAAATTGGGCGGTAGCTTGAGCAGTCCTCAGGATCTTTCTTTTTTTGTGAATTAAGGTGACTACAGCTTGCCTCAGGGTGGGAGGAAGGAGATTAACATTCCTAGCTTCATTACACATCAATAACAGGTAAGGACAGAGCTTAGGACTCAACTTACTGTAGAATTCCCCGGGAAGGCCATCCTGGCCTGGTATTTTCCCTGTGCATAGAGAAGAGATTGCATTAGCTATCCCTAGGCTAGACAAAGGTTTGTTCAATGATTCCTGTTGCTCCTCAGCAATTTTAGGCAAATTGATAGTTTGAAAGAATTGTTGTACTTTCCTTACATCGAAATGCAGTTGTTTGGTATAAAGGGAATGAAAAAAATCCTTGAATATCCTGCTAATATCAGAGTTATTTGTCAGAACCTTTCCTGACTCATTTTAAATGCCCGGGATCAAATTTTGAGAGAGCATTTTTTTTAAGCCTGTGGGCCAATAATTTGCCCGATTTTTCTCCAGACTCCCAATATTTCTGTCTGACTCAAAAAAGGGTATACTCAGCCTGCTCTGAGAGGATGGAGTTAACCTCAAATTTTAACCTGGTCACCTCACAGAGAAGGGAAAGTTAAATGGTTTAGATTGTTTAAACTGAAGTTCAAGTTTAGAAAGACGAGTTTTTTAGTCAGCTAACAGTTTTTGCTTTGCTTTTTTCTGGAGGATGAAAAGTCTATAATTTGACCCCTCATGAAGGTCTTATAAGCCTCCCAAAGACATCCATAAGAAACCTCCTTATTATCATTAATAGAAAAAAATCTGCAGTTTCTTTTAATATCCACTCTTGCAAATCTTTATCTGGCAATAGCTGAATGTTTAGTCTCCATCTAAGCTGTTTGGTCCGAACTTCCCCAAGTTGAATGCACATATCAACCAAACCATGATCTGAAATCATGATGGGGTTGATCTGGATGTTAAGTACAGAATTAGTCAGTGAAGGAAGTCTAATCTACTGTAGGATATGTGTTGGCTGGAAAAGAAAGAGTAATCCTTATCTGTTGGATGGACAAACTTCCAAATATCAGAAAGATTCAATGTTTGTATTACGTTAATAAGGGCCCATCTGGATCTAGGGATGCAGTTTCCAGGGTTAGGGGACTGCCTGTCTAGCAAGGGGTTTAACACTTCATTGAAATCTCCCCCCACAATCAGCTTGTGCTCCACATATTGGGATAACCTAGCCGAGAGATCATTAAATAAAATCTCCCTGGCATGAGTTCAGAGCATAGATGTTGCAAAGCACTAACTTTTGCCCATCAATTGCCCCAGGCAAGATCTGAAACCTTCCTTCTGGATCTGACACATGGGACTCTTTCACAAAGTTGATGCCCTTCCTAAATAATATGGCCGTGCCACTTTTTTTTTTTTGTTTGAAGTAAAAGAGCTAAATTCAACATTGACCACCCACAACCTTGCCAGTTTACTAGACTCGTCTGCATTAAGGTAGGTTTCTTGTAAAAGGACAATGTCTGCCCTTTCTTTGTTAAGTTAGGCCAAGATTGTTTTCCTTTTAATAGAAGATGCTATTCCATTCACATTCCATGAGATTATTTTATATTCATGTTTAACCCCCTTGTTCCCCGGGGTTACTAGAATCCCAGTAAGACCTAGTGGTAGGCAGGGAAGGCAGCTTGTTAAATGGGTTTCACACTGTCTCACTCTGTTCTCAGTCTCAGCTGAGACTGAGGGATGACATCACCAATAAAACTATTGCAGCTGCATGAGCCACATTGGAATCTGCAGCAAAGAGAGTTAGTTAGAACGTTGGGAGATTTTGAAGTCAGTCTTCAGTCAGTCTTCAGTGAGTGTGTGTGAAGTTGGGAGCTTGCTGGTAAAGCAGCTCAGTGAAGGCTCTAGGAGCCTCAGCCCTGACAGAGGGCTACTTTTAAGTAGAAAGGTGCGTGTCTTCATCTTAAAGAGAGACACAAAAGATAACTGAAGTAGTGGAGACTGCTGTTTTCGGGGTCTCAGTGCCCCCTCCCTTTGGGGGAGGCAGGAAAGGTTTCCCTGCAGATTCCTGGGGCAACCCCCTAGTTCTGCTTGTGAAGGAAAAGCTGCCTATGTGTTCCAGTGTTTATTTGGGAGAACAAGAAGATTTGTGAGTCACCTGTGGGGCACCTGCAATGTGAGGGTGAGCGTCTGCTCTTGCTAGAAGGACCTATGTTTTTTCACCCTGGGACTTGTGTGACAATGTGGGGATTGAACTACTAAATATTGGGAAGCCTAGAGTAATGGACTAAGCAAAGTAAAAGTAGGTCCAAGTCCAGAGCTTGTTATGTAGAGGAGATGTGACAGACGTCTACTCAGAATCTACATTTGAAAGTTCAGTAAAGGAATTGTTCAGTTTCCAGAGAAATGGCCAGATATGGGCTGTGGGAGCTGGAGGTGGGTAGCCCCCCATCTTTGGTGACCAGGTCCACCTCTACGGATTTCTTCTGTGGATTTCTACTTTACCTCAGGCACTTGGCCAGTGATGAGGGAAGTACCCAGATGTGGGATTGTTAAGGAAAATTCTCTCTAGGAGTCGAAGACTCAATGTGGTTTGGGGAGCCACAACAGGATAATTGGTTCATTCCTCAAATGGACCGCGGATCAAGTGGCCTGCGGGGGAGCCGGGCCAGTGGGGAAAACCCAAGTAGTATACAAGTCGGGCTGTGTACCCAAAGCTGCGTGCAAGTCCGGGCTGTGTACCTGGTGGGTTTAGAGCCTGAGGGCTGGAAATAGTGATAAAGTGTTCTGTAGTCTCTAATCTGCATTACCAGGAAATGTAGCCCTGTGAGGGTTCATCTGTGCTTTGTTTGTTCAGCTTGGATGTGAATAAAAGCCACACTGAAGAATCCCATTCCTGGTTCTGGACATTACAGTTATTGCTTCCTGTGTTCGGATTTACTTGGGTGCCCCTGTGTAGAGTAGCCAAACCTAGGTCCCCTGTGCTGAGTAACCTCATCCTCCCCGAATCCAGTCCCCACCAGGTACTGCTGTCAGCTTCAACAGCATGCCACCTGTCATTTTGGCAAAAAGGCAGGGGTGACGGTTACAAAAATGGAGGCACCGCTTTGGATTTTGTTCTGGGAAGGAAGGTGCTTGGGCAAGGGGGGGCTAGCGTTTTGGCTATCTGGCAGTGGGTAGCCCAAAAGCTGAAGCAAGTAATTAGTGTGTTGCTGTGTGCTGTGGATCTTGTGCTGCTGTTTAAAATTGCCAACTATTTACCAAGGAGCAGTAAAGCCAAAGAGTGTGCCCTTGTCCTGCATCAAATAGTTTACAGCATTTTTGCCTGCTTTAAAAAAGAACTGTGGTAAAGGAAAGTGTGGAAGACTATGGGTAGCAACAGGAAAATTGTGCCCTGGACATTTGAAATGCTTTTAAAATGAACTGTGGTAAAGAAAAGTGTGGAAGACTAGGGGTAGCAACAGGAAAATTGTGCCCTGGACGTTGGAAATGCTTTTTGAATGAAAGAGAGACTTGCAAATGTAATGGCTATGTTAAATGGCTGAAATGGGCTCCCGCCGTGGAGTCAGTTGAAAAAGAAAAAAGTTGCATTCTGCAGTTTAAATCTGCCTGCTCGACGATTGCCGTGAGGAGAAGAGCCCCCGCGAGGAAGATGAGGCTCATTTGCATGGCATCGTGTGATTGGTCAGGCTGAGATCAGTCCCGCCCCTCAGCCAGCTCTACAGTGACTGCCCCAGCATTCGAGAGGGAGTGTGAGTGGAGTGCATGTACTGGCTAGTGGAGGAGCATCACAGAGTGTAAAAATCGCTGTAAACATTGTAAAAATAGACTATCTAGTTTAAAATCGGGCTCAATCCGCTAATTGAGCGTCGGAATTGCAAGTTTGGTGGTCGAGAAGATGATCGGTAGGACTGCCCGCCTGTTTCTGTTCTGAGACCTCCAAGAACTGGCTGAAGGCCGTTTTTTCCCATCACAGCAAACCGCTACTGATAACAGTAAGTAACAACCTTAAAACTGCTCAAACAGTTATTTTCTGCCCTATGCCATATAAATGTGTGTGCAGCAGTGTAGTCGCTTTGCAAGTAACGACTGTGTCATGTCCTGCCAGCAAGCGCAAGTCTGTTAAGCCATTGACTGTGTGCATAATAATAAATTTGGCCTCAGTTTAAAGTTTGAAGCCAGAGAGAGACTGTGGGTTGTAGCCAAAGTGCAGCACTAGTTATACAGGCAATCCTGTGCTAAAAACCTGAAGCTTTAAGGGACTGTGAATCAAATAAATGTTACCAGCGTGTAAAAAGTCTGTGGAAAATCCTGTAAATGTGTTTAAAGCAAGAATAGAGCAAGTTGTGCAGTTTGAGCAAAAGTTATCAGTAGTTTGTGTAAATCGGGTGCGCAGTGGCTTGACCCAGATTCTGAATGTTGATGCACAGGAGTGCTGCCGCAGCCATTACAGGGTGGGGTAGTAAAGTAAACACAGCAGCAGAGGAGCCATTTTACAACTAAAGAGTGTGTTCAGTAAAGTGGGACTTTCAGTTACAGTGGACTTTTGTTTGTTTTTCTGCAGTTATGGCCTCAGGACCAGCTCGTTACCCGGATCATGCCCGAGTTGCAGTAACAGCAGCAGTAAATAGACTGAGGGATATTAAAAAGTGGTGCTATGGAGGACAGCTGCCTCCTCATGTGGCGATTCCGGGTTTTCCAGTGCATGTATGTCAAATATGCTTGAGAGCTGGAAGGGACGTCTTCATGATTCCTCACTGTGCTGGATGCCTACAAAAATATGGCTTGTATAAAGCACCTCCAATCTGGTTGGCTCCCACATAGACAAAAGTTCAGGAATCTGCAGTTGGCAGCACACAGCACTAGGCGGAGCCTGTGGAGGAAGGCCCCTCAGGGGAGAGTGGCACAAAGCTAGAGGGTGCAGAGTTAGAGACAGAACTCGAAGTTGAAGTTTCAGATGCTGGATCCCAGAAAGATAGTTTGGATAAAGCATCAATAGACTCCTGGGGGGGGGGCCCTAGCCCAAGTCTCTTAGACGAAGATGAGATGTGGGAGGCCATTGAGTGGGAGGTGTCTACCTCTGCGCCTAGTGATGAGTGGATAGTCTCAGGAGTGAGAATGACTGCTCACTCCTGGGCTCAGATCCTCAGTGAAGAGGAAGATAAGGGGGAACCTATGTGGCCTTGTGAAAAAGGAATGGGTACACAGCCTCAAGATCTTGCCTTGGAGGAATTCATTGAAGAGAGCGGTGATGCCTCTACCCTGGCTTTGCAAGAGGAAGAAGTCAGGGATCCGTTTCTAATTTCTTTAAGGATGTGAAGCTGGCAGAACCAGGACTGGCCACCCCCAAGCCAGGCCAGCGGTCTCAGATTGACCAAAGCAAGTAAAGAGGAGAGACTGGTTCGTAGAAAGGCAAATGAGATCTATGGTATGAACTTTCCTACCTTTCCTCAGAAACTCTGGGAGGAGATTGAGAACAGCAGGAAATCCTGGATCTGGGACGAAGCCATGAAAAGTGTGCATCCTGGGGCTAACAAGCATGTGAAAAACAGACTGTTTCATGAGAAGTATACCCAGTGGAAAAGAGGCAGGACACTGTTTATAGACAGAGTGCGAATAGTGGACGAAGAGGGACGTGAAATCTCTCACTGTGTGAATTATATGCGCCCAGATGGGGTAATAATTCAAGCTCCTGACCCCCAGGACTATTGGCCTCAGTGCAAGGACCTCCCAGCAAATGTGCCCATGCCTACAAATGGAAAGCCGAGCAGTGGTAGTCAATACTGCCACACCAGACTGTGAAGTGCCTTTACTGATCCGCCAATATGGACATCCAGGACTCAGGTGCCCCACATTCATCAGTCTACAGTGTACTGGCCTTCCCAGAAACCATCGACTGGCCCACCAGATGACTTCAGATCCAGAGAGGACACCAGCCCAGCTGTATCCTGTTCATCACCTGGTAATCGGATAATGTCGGACCAGCTGTTTTCTTTTTGTTCCTGTTCTAAGGTTCCATCTCCAGATGTGCCCTCCCGTGGTTCCTGGAAGATGTCTGCCCAGCTGGATCGGAAGAAGTGTTGCCAGGGAGAGTCTTCATCAGAGGTGCAGGTCGGTCCCAAAATTTCCATTCTATAAGTGGCTGGTAAGTCCGAACTTTTCTATCTTTATGACATTGCAGTACACACCCTACAGTAGCAGATTTCAAAATGTGTGAACTGTCCTCAAAGACTCTCCCCTTCGGGACTTTGGCCTGTTAGAACTGTGCTTCACCGGGCTCCAGCCCAGGAGAGACTTTATTGGACTAGCCTTCGGGCATTGTGGTCACTAGTTGGGACTTTTAGGGCACTCCATCCCCCCAAAACGTGTATTGTAAATAATGTCATTGTTTTCTAATGTAAATACTGTTCTCTACCTTTTTTCTAAAAAAAAAAAAAGGTCTTCTTGGGATTCTTTAGTGTTTTGATGGTAGGGGTTTAGGTAGACTGTGTATGCAGATTAGGAGTGTGTGTTGTCTTTCTTTTTCTTACAGGTGTTCCTGGGAAGACAGAAGAGAAGACAAGAAGAGGAGGAGGTGCTCATCGGAGTTCCTCATTAGTACTTTAGTGAAAAGAAATTTAAAGTACTGTGGTGTTATTATGGTTATTGTTACTGTATTAACCCTTTCCTTCCACAGGTGTGGTTGTGGGGGAAGGGAGGAGGCAGTAAAATGGTGTGTGGTTGCAGGTTGCCCAAGGTCGGGGAGGTCCCCGGTTTGTTTTTGTTTTGGGGGTATTAGGTTAGAAGCAGACAGGTTTTCCCTAGAGGGTTAGGGGATAGACAGGCTGTGGTCCTGAATGGCCATTGGGTCCGCAGTGCAGATCTATCAGGGCTATGCTCTGGATAGTTGTCCCAGAGCCACTAGGTGTCCATAGTAAGTGGATAGTGTAGAGGCTGATATGTCAGCTAAAGGCCTCTAGGCCCTTAGTGTTGCCTGCCTGTGCTTGCACATGGTAGGAGGGGGCCTGATCACCCCCCCCTCCGCAGGTAACACATAGGGTGGGATGGCCTAAGGCCGGGTAAATAATGACTGCGGACAGTCATTTTCCTGGTCAAGGGCAAGTGTAACCCCCTTGTTCCCCGGGGTTACTAGAATCCCAGTAAGACCTAGTGGTAGGCAGGGAAGGCAGCTTGTGAAACTCCAGTTAAATGGGTTTCACACTGTCTCACTCTGTTCTCAGTCTCAGCTGAGACTGAGGGATGACATCGCCAATAGAACTATCGCAGCTGCATGAGCCACATTGGAATCTGCAGCAAAGGGAGTTAGTTAGAACTTTGGGAGATTTTGAAGTCAGTCTTTAGTGAGTGTGTGAGAAGTTGGGAGCTTGCTGGTAAGGCAGCTCAGTGAAGGCTCTAGGAGCCTCAGCCCTGACAGAGGGCTACTTTTAAGTAGTAGGGTGTGTGTCTCCACCTTAAAGAGAGACACAGAAGATTACTGAAGTGGTGGAGACTGTTGTTTTCAGGTCTCAGTGCCCCTCCCTTTGGGGGGGCAGGAAAGGTTTCCCTGCAGATTCCTGGGGCAACCCCCTAGTTCTGCTTGTGAAGGAAAAGCTGCCTATGTGTTCCAGTGTTTAGTTGGGAGAACAAGAAGATTTGTGAGTTGCCTGTGGGGCACCTGCAACGGGAGGGTGAGTGTCTGCTCTTGCTAAAAGGGCCTTTGTTTTTCACCCTGGGACTTGTGTGACGATGTGGGGATTGAACTACTAAATATTGGGAAGCCTAGAGTAATGGGCTAAGCAAATTAAAAGTATGTTCAAGTCCAGAGCTTGTTGGGATGCAAATGATATGTAGAGGAGATGTGACAGACGTCTACCCAGAATCTACATTTGAAAGTTCAGTAAAGAAATTGTTCAGTTTCCAGAGAAATGGCCGGGTATGGGCTGTGGGAGCTAGAGGTGGGTGGTCACCCATCTTTATTGACCAGATCCACCTCTACGGATTTCTTCTGTGGATTTCTACATTGCCTCAGGCACTTGGCCAGTGATGAGGGAAGTACCCAGACATGGGATTGTAAGGAAAATTCTCTCTAGGAGTTGAAGACTCTAGTGTGGTTTGGGGAGCCACAACAGGATAATTGGTTCATTCCTCAAATGGACCGCGGATCAAGTGCCCGGAGGGGAAGCCGGACCAGTGGGGAAAACCCAAGTAGTGTACAAGCCGGGCTGTATACCCAAAGCTGTGTGCAAGTCCGGACTGTGTGCCTTGTGGGTTTAGAGCCTGAGGGCTGGAAATAGTGATAAAGTGTTCTGTTGTCTCTAATCTGCATTACCAGGAATGTAGCCCCGTGGGGTCCGTCTATGCTTTGTTTGTTCAGCTTGGATGTGAATAAAAGCCACACTGAAGAATCCCATTCCTGGTTCTGGACATTCCAGTTATTGCTTCCTGTGTTCGGATTTAAATGGGTGCCCCTGTGTAGAGTAGCCAAATCTAGGTCCCATGTGTCGACTAACCTCATCCTCCCTGAACCCACTCCCCACCAGGTACTGCTGTCAGCTTCAACCGCATGCCACCTGTTGTTTTGGCAAAAAGGCAGGGGTGAGGGGTTACACATGTATTTCTTATTATGGGAAGTCTAAGACTAGAATCTCAACAACATCTAACTGATTCTATAGGCAACAACCTTGTAACAGAAACTGGACTACCGTGAATTAAAATTAAACTATAAATAAATTACACCTGTGACAGATACCTAGAAAATCTGAAACAGCTAAATGTAATATAAAAGTAACAACAATAAGAGTTAAATAGAATAACAGACTATTGTAGTATAATGTAAATACTGATTAAGATGCAATAACAAAACTAATAAACTTAGGGGACATGGAGTAATTTAGAACAGTAGTATGTAAACTACTGTAGGACCTGAATCCACCGAATAACTGTCCTAGGTGGGATTGTTATTACGTCTTAGCTGATGGAAGTAAACTGGGAGACGTTATTCGTCTGCTTTAACAACTTAAACATAAAGTAACAACAGCTCTGATTTAAATCTTCAAACAAAAATAAATTGCATATTGGTCATATTTTCTAAATACTATTCAAAAAATGTTTAAGATTCTGTTAACTTGCTTATAATGATTAGTTGGGTTACCAGGAGAGTCAGCGGAGGGGGATGAGAGTGCAAGGTATCTATATTTAACCTAAGGGTATGATAGTGCTGGCAGAAAACTAGAAAAGACATACCATAGCAACGGCCCACTCACAGTAGGCCGATGGACAGATGTAACAGGATGCTAAACAGATAATCTTGTGTCAGTGCCTTGTCTCTTCTGCCCAAATCAGCTGTAGATAGATCCAAGAGGTACACTGTAACCCCTCACCACAGCCTTTTTAGCAAAACGACAGGCGGCATGCTGTTGAAGCTGACAGCAGTACCTGGTGGGGACTGGGTTCGGGGAGGACGAGGTTACTCGGCACAGGGGACCTAGGTTTGGCTACTCTGCACAGTGGCACCCAAGTAAATCCGAACACAGGAAGCAATAACTGTAATGTCCAGAACCAGGAATGGGATTCTTCAGTGTGGCTTTTATTCACATCCAAGTTGAACAAACAAAGCCTAGATGGACCCCACAGGGCTACATTTCCTGGTAATGTAAATTAGAGACTACAGAACACTTTATCACTATTTTCAGCCCTCAGGCTCTAAACCCACCAGGCACACAGCCCGGACTTGCACGCAGCTTTGGGTACACAGCCCGACTTGTACACTACTTGGGTTTTCCCCACTGGCCCGGCTCCCTCGCCGGCCACTGATCCACAGGTCCATTTGAGGAATGAACCAATTATCCTGTTGTGGCTCCCCAAACCACACTAGAGTCTTCGACTCCTAGAGAGAATTTTCCTTACAATCCCATGTCTGGGTACTTCCCTCATCACTGGCCAAGTGCCTGAGGTAAAGTAGAAATCCACAGAAGAAATCCATAGAGGTGGACCTGGTCACTAAAGATGGGAGAGCCACCCACCTCCAGCTCCCACAGCCCATACCCGGCAATTTCTCTGGAAACTGAACAATTCCTCTACTGAACTTTCAAATGTAGATTCTGGGTAGATGTCTGTCATATCTCCTCTACATATCATTTGCATCCCATCAAGTCCTGGACTTAAACCTACTTTTAATTTGCTTAGTCCATTACTCTAGGCTTCCCAATATTGTAGTAGTTCAATCCCCACATTGTCACACAAGTCCCAGGGTGAAAAACATAGGCCCTTTTAGCAAGAGCAGACACTCACCCTCACGTTGCAGGTGCCCCACAGGCGACTCACAAATCTTCTTGTTCTCCCAAATGAACTCTGGACCACATAGGCAGCTTTTCCTTCACAAGCAGAACTAGGTGGCTGCCCCAGGAATCTGCAGGGAACCCTTTCCTGCCCCCATCCCTGAGGGGAGGGGGCACTGAGACCCGAAAACAACAGTCTCCACCACTTCAATTATCTTCTGTGTCTCTCTTTAAGGTGGAGACACACACACACACTTTTAAACTAAAAGTAGGCCTCTAACAGGGCTAAGGCTCCTAGAGCCTTCACTGAGCTGCTTTCTCAGCAAGCTCCCAACTTCACACTTCACCGACTCACACTCAACTGAAGACTGACTTCAAAACCTCCCAATGTTCTAACCAACTCCCTTGCTGCAGATTCCAATGTGGCTCATGCAGCTGCGATAGTTCTATTGGTGATGTCATCCCTCAGTTTCAGGTGAGACTGAGAACAGAGGGAGACAGTATGAAACCCATTTAACTGGAGTTTCACAAGCTGCCTTCCCTGCCTACCACTAGGTCTTACTGGGATTCTAGTAACCCCGGGGAACAAGGGGGTTACACTTGCCCTTTACGAGGAAAATGACTGTCCGCAGTCATTGTTTACCCGGCCTTAGGCCATCCCACCCTATGTGCTACCTGCGGAGGGGGGTGATCAGGCCCCCTCCTACCATTTGCAAACACAGGCAGGCAACACTAAGGGCCTAGAGGCCTTTAGCTGACATATCAGCCTCTACACTATCCACTTACTATGGACGCCTAGTGGCTCTGGTAGAACCATCCAGAGCATAGCCCTGATAGATCATAGAAACATAGAAACATAGACTTTGACGGTAGATAAGGACCACTTGGCCCATCTAGTCTGCCCATTTCCCTACCTACAGGATAGGCCGCAGATCCTAGTTAACCAACAGCCTATTTCTTCCTACCCGCCACAAGAATTGCCTTATGTCTGTCCCATGCATTCTTGAATTCTCCCACAGTTTTAGACTCCACAACTTCCTCAGGAAGGCTGTTCCACTCATCCACTACCCTCTCTGTGAAATAATACTTCCTCACATTGCCCTTGAACCGCTCCCCTTCTATCTTTAAATTGTGTTCCATTGTTCTTGCACATCTCTTTTTCTGAAAGATGCTACCCTCTTGGACTTTGTTGATTCCACTGAGGTACTTAAAAGTTTCTATCATGCCCCCCCCCCTCCCTTCTTTCCTCAAGGGTATACATATTAAGCTCCTTTAGTCTCTCCTCATACGCTTCTCTTGCAGACCCTGCACCATTTTAGTTCCCCCCTCTGGACTGCCTCTATCCCTGTCTATGTCCTGCGGGAGATGGGGTCTCCAAACTGACGCAGTACTCCAGATGGGGTCTCACCAACTGTCTGTACAGAGGGATAACTACTTCCTGTTTTCTGCTGGTGATGCCTCTCCCTATGCATCCCAGTATACCCCCAGCTCTCCCTACTGCCTTCTCACATTGCTTGCTAACCTTAAGGTCATCTGATATGATTACCCCCAGGTCCCTTTCCTTTTTTGTTGCTGTTACTACCTCCTCCCCATTATGTATTCTTCCCCTGGGTTCTTGTTTCCCAAGTGCATTATTTTGCACTTCTTTGCATTGAATCCTAGCTGCCATACTTCTGACTATTCCTCCAACCTTGTCAAGTCCCTTCTCATCCTTTCCACACCTCCTTGTGTATCAACCCTGTTGCAGATCTTTGTGTCATCTGCAAAGAGGCATACTTTTCTTCCAGTCCCTCTGCAATGTCACTTATGAAGACATTAAAAAGGACTGGACCCAGTACTGAACCCTGCGGTACCCCACTAGTAACCTCTCTTTCTTCAGAGTGGACTCCATTTACAATTACCTTCTGTGTCCTGTTCTCCAGCCAATGTTTTACCCAGGCTGTCACCCTGGGACTCACTCCCAGGCTGGTTAATTTGACTATTAATCTTTTGTGTGGGACTGTGTCAAATGCCTTGCTAAAGTCTAGGTAGGCCATGTCCACAGCCCCTCCCTGGTCTACTACTTTGGTCACCCAGTCAAAGAAATCTATTAAATTCGTCTGACATGACGTTCCCGCTGTGAACCCATGCTGTTTTGGGTCCTGTGCCCCACTGGCCTCTAAGTACTCAACAATTCTTTCCTTCAGAAGTGATTCCATCACTTTCCCTACCACGGAGGTCAAACTGACAGGTCTGTAGTTTCCTGCCTCTGTCTTGGTCCCACTTTTGTGAAGGGAATCACATCCGTCTTCCTCCAGTCCTCGGTACCACACCATCCTCCCATTATTTATTAAAAGAATAGTCAGTGGTTTTACTAGTTCCCCTTAATTCTTTTTAGAATTCTGGGGTGAATTCCATCAGGCCCCATTGCTTTGTCCAATCTTCAGTTTTAGGAGTTCTGCAGAACCCTTTCTTCTGTGAAAGGACTGGGATCGACCCCTATCAAGAGTGCTTCTGTTAACTGGATTAGGCACTTCCCTCCTCTTTTGTGGATACTGAGCAGAAATATTCATTCAGTATCCCTGCTTTTCATTGTCCTCCTCTGCTCACCCAACTGCTCATTCTATTCAGCTCTCACTATCCCTCTTTGTCTTTCTACGCCGCTGATGTACCTATAAAAGGTTTTATCCCCCTTCTTAACTGAGTTGGCTATCTTTTCTTCAGTTTGGGCCTTTGCTGTTCTGACTTCCCTCCCTGCTTCCGTCTGCCTTAACTGGTACAGCTCTCTGTCCTGCTCCTTCTGTGTTTCCTTATACTTCCGGAATGCTATCTTTTTCTTCCTGACTTTCACAGCCACCTCTTTTGAGAACCACAGTGGCTTTTTCCTTTGTTTTGATTATTTGCTTCACACAAAGGCTTGTTGCCTCTGTGATGGCAGTTTTGATGATTCCCCATTGTTGCTCCACACCTTCTTCTAGCCTATTTGCTAGTGCTTTTCTGAGGCACTCTCCCATCGTGCCAAAGTCAGCCCTCCTGAAGTCCAGTACCCTCACTTTTGTATGGCTTGACTCTGTAGCTGAGCTTAACATGAACCACACTGTTGATGGTCACTTGTTCCCAGATGGCAACCCACTTCTAAATCTGAGATCCTCTCACTGCCCCCATTTGAGAGTACGAGGTCTAAGATTGCTCCCTCAGGAGTGGGGTTCCAAAACTATCTGTCTGAGGCCTGCCATCTGTAGGGCATCAAGAATGGCCCTGCTCTTGGATGTGGCTGCAGCAAATGTGCTCCAGTTAACATCTGGCATATTCAGGTCTCCCATCAACAGTATCTCCCCTTTCTCTGCCATCCTAAGAATGCCTTCTATGATATTCTTGTCCATTCCCTCCCCCTGACATGGGGGTTTGTACACAACCCCTGTGCGGATTGTGGTGCCCTTTCCAGTCTCCAAGGTGACCCACAGTGCCTCCTCTCCTCCCTGTTTACTCTTTTGTTCAATTGCTTTTATCCCTTCCTTTACATAGAGAGCTACTCCTCCCCCTTTTCTCCCCTGCCTGTCTCTCCTGTAGGTTATATACCCTGGTATGTTAACATCCTAGTCATGGTTCTCTGTGTACCATGTTTCTGTGACTGCTACGATATCCAGGCATCCCTATTCCATCAAGGCCACCAGCTCAGGGAGCTTATTGCCCAGACTATGGGCATTGGTAGTCCTTACCCTCCATTTCCTGATGGCCTTACTCCTTTTTGCCCCATCCCTGTCCTTCTTGCCTTTATCACTTTCTCCATTTACCCCTGCCCTTCTCCCTATCGACACCTCTATGTTGGTGTTTACCGCACTTACTCATGATTTTTTGGGGCTAGGATTTCCCTGCTCCTTCCAGTGCCTCCCCCCTTGCCTAGTTTAAATGCTTGCCAATGAAGCATTTAAACCTGTCGCCTAGGATCCTGGTTTCCCTCCTGGACAGATGCAGCCCATCATGCCAGTATAGGCTTGCATCATTCCAGGTGGACCCCCAGTCCCCAATGAAGCCAAATCCCTGAGCTCCTCACCAGTTTTTCAACCACTAATTGAATCCCATGGTGTGGAACACCCTAGCCTCTCCTATGCCATAGATGGGCAGCACCTCCGAGAAGGTTACCATGCATGCTACTTGTCTAAGGCCCCTTCCCAATTCCACAAACTCTTCCTGCACTTCTCTAATTCCTTTCTTAGCCAGGTCAGTTGTCCCTAGGTGGAAAATGACATCCAACTCCCTCCCCTGTGCAGCTGCTCCGGCAATCCTGAGGATTCGGTCCTTGTCCCTCCAAGCCATGCCACCAGCCAGGCACCTTACCTCCTTCTCCCCTTCCTCCCCCAGTTCTACCTTCCTAACAATGGAGTCCCCGACCAAGAGTTGTTTCTTTCCCCTGTGGGGTCCCCTGCCACCCTCCTGTGGGTCTCCTTTTTGGAGGTTCCCAGCATCCTCCTTGGTCTCCACTGAGGGTGCCTCCATAGAAGAACCACACTTTGCCAGAATGGCATAGGAATTGTGGAAAGGTACAGCTGGAGGGATGCACCTCTGTTGCACCACCTTCACCCTCCCTGAGCCCACTGTGGTCCAACCGCTCCGCTTTCTTGGCAACCTCTGAGGCAACGGTAGTGGCACTGGTGGTCCCTGGATGGAAGAGGAGGTCCCACAAATCCTGGCCAACTCAGCCTGGAGATGAGCAACCTCCTCCCTCAGCCCAGAGAGGTACCTGCAGATGGGACAACACCGCATCCTCCAGAATGTCTCCTGGAAGACTGCTGCTCCACAGCCACTGCACTGCACCACTCCCATCATGTCTTATTTCTGGCCCCTTAACTGTTTGCAATCCTTACTCTTTCCTCTGCTTTTTTTTTTTCTCTCTCTCCTTACTTTCTGCCTGTGTGCCCTTTAAGCTCCTGATTGTCCTGTTCTGAGACAAGAATATCCTATATTTCTCAGTAGACCCCTTACTTGCTCAAAGGCAGACCTCCAGCAGCTAGAGGGGGGCCAGAGAGCTACTCTTGCCCTTCTAGGATGGTGGGTCTTTGGTGGCTCTGTGATCACTCACTTCCTGCTCCCAAACAGGAAGTTCCTGTTGTCAGTCAAATCCTGTGCCTATAAAAGTAGAACTAGCTTTGGGTGAGAGGGAAGGAGGGCAATATAGTCCCAGTAGAGAAGTCCAGTCACTCAGCAGTCCTTCCTCCTGGTGTCTTCTGCCAAGCTCAGCACTGCGGTCCCTACTGCAGGTCAGGGCCACAGCCTGTCTATCCCCCCAACCCTCTAGGGAAAACCGATCTGCTTTTAACTTAATACTTAATACCCCAAAAACAAAAACAACCCGGGGACCTCCCCAACCTTGGGCAACCTGCAACCACACACCATTGAATATCACATTTTATACCATGTTAATGTCTCCTCCCTACCCCCACAACCATACCTGTGGAAGGAAAGGGTTAAAATACAGTAACAACAACAATAACACCACAGTACTTTAAATTTCTACACACTAAAGTACTAATGAGGAACTCCGATGAGCCCCTCCTCCTCTTCTCGTCTTCTCTTCTGTCTTCCCAGGAACACCTGTAAGAAAAAGAAAGATAACACACACTCCTCTAATCTGCATACACAGTCTACCTAGAGCCCTACCATCAAAACACTGAAAAATCCCAAAAAGATTTTTTTCAGAAAAAGGTAGAAAAACAGTATTTACATTAGAAAACAACAATATTATTTACAATACACATTTGGGGGGATGGAATGCCCTAAAAGTCCTAACTAGTGACCACAATGCCCGAAGGCTAGTCCAATAAAGAGTCTCTCCTGGGCCGCAGCCCGGTGAAGCACAGTTCTAACAGGTCAAAGTCCCAAAGGGGAGAGTCTTTGAGGACAGTTCACACATTTTGAAGTCTGCTAGTGTAGGGTGTGTACTGCAATGTCATAAAGATAGGAAAGCTTGGACTTACCAGCCACTTGTAGAATGGAAATTTGGGACCAACCTGCACCTCTGATGAAGACTCACTCTGGCAGCATTTCTTCCGATACAGCTGGGCGGACATCTTCCAGGAACCACAGGAGGACACATCTGGGAACAGCTGGGATGATGTTATCTCTGGAGATGGAACCTTAGAACATGAACAAAAAGAAAACAGCTGGTCCAATGTCATCCGATTACCAGGCGATGAACAGGATACAGCTGGGCTGGTGTCCTCTCTGGATCTGAAGTCATCTGGTGGGCCAGTTGATGGTTTCTGGAAAGGCCAGTACACTGTAGACTGATGAATGTGGGGCACCTGAGTCCTGGATGTCCATACTGGCGGATCAATAAAGGCACTTCACAGTCTGGTGTGGCAGTATTGACTACCACTGCTCGGCTTTCCACTTTGTAGGCATGGGCACATTTGCTGGGAGGTCCTTGCACTGAGGCCAATAGTACCGGGGGTCAGGAGCTTGAATTATTACCCCGTCTGGGCGCACATAATTCACACAGTGGGAGATTTCACATCCCTCTCTGTCCACTGTTCGCACTCTGTCTATAAACAGTGTCCTGCCTCTCTCTTCCACTGGGTATACTTCTCGTGAAACAGTCTGTTTTTCACATGTTTGTTGGCCCCAGGATGCACACTTTTCATTGCTTTGTCCCAGATCCAGGATTTCCTGCTGTTCTCAATCTCCTCCCAGACTCTCCCTGGAAAGGTAGGAAAGGTCATACCATAGATCTCATTTGCCTTCCTACAAACCAGTCTCTCCTCTTTACTTGCTTTGGTCAATCTGAGACTGCTGGCCTGGCTTGGGGGTGGCCAGTCCTGGTTCTGCCAGCTTCATATCCTTAAAGAAATTAGAAATGGATCCCTGACTTCTTCCTCTTGTGAAGCCAGGGCAGTGGCATCACCACTTTTTTCCATACATTCCTCCGAGGCAAGATCTTGAGGCTGTGTACCCCTCCCTTTTTCACAAGGCCACATAGGTTCCCCCTCATCTTCCTCTTCACTGAGGATCTGAGCCCAGGAGTGAGCAGTCGTTCTCACCCCCGAGACTATTCATTCATCACTGGGAGCGGAGGTCGACACCTCCCATTCAAAGGCCTCCCACATCTCATCATCACCTAAGCGACTTGGGCTAGGCCCCCCCACCCAGGGGTCTATTGATGCTTTATCTGAACTTTTCTTCTGGGATCCAGCATCCGAAACTTCAGCTTCAGGTTCTGTCTCTAACTCTGCACCCTCTAGCTTTGTGCCACACTCCCCCGAGGGACCTTCCTCCACAGGCTCCGCCTGGTGCTGTGTGCTGCCAACTGCAGATTCCTGAACCTTTGTCCATGTGGGAGCCAACCGGATTGGAGGCGCTTTATACAAGCCCTATTTTTCTAGGCATCCAGCACAGTGAGGAATCATGAAGACGTCCCTTCCAGCTCTCAAGCATATTTGACATACACGCACTGGAAAACCAGGAATCGCCACATGAGGAGGCAGCTGTCCTCCATAGCACCACTTTTCAATATCCCTCAGTCTATTTACTGCTGCTGTTACCGCAACCCAGGCATGATCCGGGTAATGAGCTGGTCCCGAGGCCATAACTGCAGAAAAACAAACAAAAGTTCACTGTAACTGAAAGTCCCACTTTACTGAACACATCTCTTTAGTTGTAAAATGGCTCCTCTGCTGCTGTGTTTACTTTACTACCCCACCCTGTAATGGCTGCGGCAGCACTCCTGTGCATCAACATTCAGAATCTGGGTCAAGATACTGCGCAACCGATTTACACAAACTACTGATAACTTTTCCTCAAACTGCACAACTTGCTCTGTTCTTGCTTTAAACACATTTACAGGATTTTCCACGGACTTTTTACATGCTGGAAACATTTTTCTTTTCACAGTCCCCTAAAGCTTCAGGTTTTTAGCACAGGATTGCCTGTATTACTAGTACTGCACATTGGCTACAACCCACAGTCTCTCTCTGGCTTCAAACTTTAAACTGAGGCTGAATTCATTACTATGCTCACAGTCAATGGCTTAACAGACTTGCACTTGCTGGCAGGACTTGACAAAGTCGATACTTGCAAAGCGACTACACTGCTGCACACACATTTATATGGCATAGGGCAGAAAATCATTGTTTGAGCAGTTTTTAGGTTGTTACTTACTGTTATCTGTAGCAGTTTGCTGCGATGGGGAAAAACCGCCTGCAGCTAGTTCTTGGAGGCCTCAGAACAGAAACGGGCGGGCAGTCCTGCTGATTGTCTTCTCGACCACCACACATGCAATTTCAACTATTGATTAGCGGGTTGAGCCCAATTTTGAACTAGATAGTCTATTTTTATAAGGTTTACAGCAATTTTAACACTCCGCAATGCTCCTCCACTAGCCAGTACACACACTCCACTCACACTCCCTCTCGAATGCTGGGGCAGTCACTGTAGAGCTGGCTGAGGGGCCGGACTGATCTCAGCCTGACCAATCACACGATGCCATGCAAATGAGCCTCATCTTCCTCGAGGGGGCTCTTCTCCTCACGGCAATCGTCGAGCAGACAAATTTAAACTGCAGAATGCAACTTTTTTTTTTACCAACTGACTCCACGGCAGGAGCCCATTTCAGCCATTTAACATATCCATTACACCTGCAAGTCTCTCATACTTTCAAAAAGCATTTCCAACGTCCAGGGCACAAGTTCCCTGTTGCTACCCCTAGTCTTCCACACTTTTCTTTACCACAGTTCATTTTAAAAGCATTTCAAACGTCCAGGGCACAATTTTCCTGTTGCTACCCCAGTCTTCCACACTTTACTATACAACAGTTCATTTTAAAAGCAGGCTAAAACGCTGTAAACAATTTGATGTAGGACAAGGGCACACTCTTTGGCTTTACTGCTCCTTGGTAAACAGCAATTTTAAACAGCAGCACAAGATTCACAGCACACAGCAACACACTAGGTAAATTGCTTCAGCTTTTTGGGCTACCCACTGCCAGACAGTCAAAACGTTAGGCCCCTTGCCCAAGCACCTTCTTTCCCAGAACAAAATCCAAAGCAGTGCCTCCATTTTTGTAACCCGTCACCCCTGCCTTTTTAGCAAAACAACAGGCGGCATGCTGTTGAAGCTGACAGCAGTACCTGGTGGGGACTGGGTTCGGGGAGGATGAGGTTACTCAGCACAGGGGACCTAGGTCTGGCTACTCTGCACAGGGGCACCCAAGTAATCTGAACACAGGAAGCAATAACTGTAATGTCCTGAACCAGGAATGGGATTCTTCAGTGTGGCTTTTATTCACTTCCAAGCTGAACAAACAAATAATAGATGGACTCCCACAGGGCTACATTTCCTGATAATGTAGATTAGAGACAACAGAACACTTTATCACTATTTCCAGCCCTCAGGCTCTAAACCCACCAGGCACACAGCCCGGACTTGCATGCAGCTTTGGGTACACAGCCCGACTTGTACACTACTTGGGTTTTCCCCACTGGCCCGGCTCCCCCGTCGACCACTTGATCCATGGTCCATTTGAGGAATGAACCAATTATCCTGTTGTGGCTCCCCAAACCACACTAGAGTCTTCGAATCCTAGAGAGAATTTTCCTTACAATCCCACATCTGGGTACTTCCCTCATCACTGGCCAAGTGCCTGAGGTAAAGTAGAAATCCACAGAAGAAATCCGTAGAGATGGACCTGGTCACTAAAGATGGGGGGGCCCACCCACCTCCAGCTCCCACAGCCCATACCCGGCCATTTCTCTGGAAACTGAACAATTCCTTTACTGAACTTTCAAATGTAGATTCTGAGTAGACGTCTATCACCTCTCCTCTACAAATCATTTACATCCCATCAAGCTCTGGACTTGAACCTACTTTTAATTTGCTTAGCCCATTACTCTAGGCTTCCCAATATTGTAGTAGTTCAATCCCCACATTGTCACACAAGTCCCAGGGTGAAAAACATAGGCCCTTTTAGCAAGAGCAGACACTCACCCTCACGTTGCAGGTGCCCCACAGGCGACTCACAAATCTTCTTGTTCTTCCAAATAAACTCTGGACCACATAGGCAGCTTTTCCTTCACAAGCAGAACTAGGGGGTTGCCCCAGGAATCTGCAGGGAAACCTTTCCTGCCCCCATCCCCGAGGGGAAGGGGCACTGAGACCCGAAAACAACAGTCTCCACCACTTCAATTATCTTCTGTGTCTCTCTTTAAGGTGGAGACACACACCCTTTTAAACTAAAAGTCGCCCTCTAACAGGGCTGAAGCTCCTAGAGCCTTCACTGAGCTGCTTTCTCAGCAAGCTCCCAACTTCACACTTCACTGACTCACACTCAACTGAAGACCGACTTCAAAACCTCCCAATGTTCTAACCAACTCCCTTGCTGCAGATTCCAATGTGGCTCATGCAGCTACGATAGTTCTATTGGTGATGTCATCCCTCAGTCTCAGCTGAGACTGAGAACAGAGTGAGACAGTGTGAAGCCCATTTAACTGGAGTTTCACAAGCTGCCTTCCCTGCCTACCACTAGGTCTTATAGGGATTCTAGTAACCCCGGGTAACAAGGGGGTTACAACAGCATAAGTATGCCACCACATATTATCATATATCCGGCCATTGTACCCCTTTTTTTTTGGTGTGATTTATTTTCACCCCTCATGCCCCACGACTCACCACTCCTTCAGGCTGCCTAGGTCCTTCACCCACTCTGCCTGTCCCATCCTGAGCCCTCCAGCTTCACATCGCAGCCACCCCTGGGGTAACCGGGATGTAACCTTTTTGCCAGGTTGGTCACCCTCCTCCGAGGGGGAAGGCACTGGGGGGCAACCAGCACATACTCGGCCCCAGGGTGCTGCTGAAGTGGAGGAACTCTTTCAGGGCATCGGTGGTAATGGAAGACAGATAGCTGTCATCTGGTCAGTCGTGAGGTGGATTTTCCGAATTTCTATGCTGCTCCGCCTTGCGTTTCCTTCTGCAGTGCTCTTGGTCTCCACCAGAAGCCACTGCAGAGCGACACCAACCCACTACCTGCCCCAGGAGAGGAGAGCAGTCCCAATGGACGCTCAGTCCTCTCCTTCCCCTGCCAGTTCCCAGCATCCCAAGTTCATTCCTGAACCTGGGTCATCGGCATGGCGCAAGGTATGGCATCCTGCACCTCAACCCTCAGTGCCACTGGGCTGGCCACTGTACCCCTTTTGATTGCCATAAGCGCCTCACACCTCCTGGTGTCCTGGACTGCAGGCTGACACTCAATCAACAGGTGTTAACTGTTGTCCAGGCTGTCTTTTACCATATCCATGACATCACTAGGATTAAATTGCATCTAGCCCCCTGCTGACCTGGTTCATGTCTTTTTCACATCCAGGCTTGACTATTTCAATGCTTTATACCGAGGGTTATCTGGAGGTTTGTGGTGATGCCTACAGCTAGTCCAGAATGCTGCAGCCTGGCTGACTGTGGGCTTCACTCACAGGAATCACACCACACAGGCTTTGCATGCACTGCACTGGCTACCTGTACAGTGGCACATGACCTTCAAGATATGTCTGACAACATTCAAGGCCCTACATGGTTTAGGACCAGACTATTTAAAAGCCCTCCTAGTTCCCTATTACCAAACTCGCTCCCTCCACTCTTCCGATGTGGGCCTGCTGTCAGTCCCTGTATCCAGGCTGCAACAATCTGGAGATAGAGTATTTTGTGTTGTGGCACCTATTCTGTAGAATGTGTTGCCACAGCATATCACATCTGACCGTATGGTAGGGGACTTTAAGACTAATTTAAAAATGTATCTCTTTGGAGAAGCTCTTCCCTGACTTTTATATTACTTTTATATTACAGCTGGATTTTATGCTTTAAATTGCTCGTTTTCCACTGTTATATAAATTGTTATGGCGTCTTCATTGTGGTATTGTAAAGCACCCTGAGCCTTGGGGAAATGGTGCTATAGAAATAACATTGCTTTACCATGCCAAGTTGGGTACCACCGGGCTCGGTACTGGGGTCAGTCCTCTTCAGTATCTTCATAGGGGACACTGCAGAAGATCTGGAAGGGAAGATATGTGTTATTTGCAGATGATGCCAGAATCTGCAGTAGGGCCAGGGACATCGTGCAAACACAAATTTTAGAGGGGCACAAAATCCAAACCCATATAGGAGTGTCTAGGGGCATGCCTTCAAGAAAATGTTTGAAAAATTGAAGCCAAATTGTACATTTTGGTACCTTTTAGAAGGCAAAACTGCTTGACAGCCTGCCAAAAACCAGCAGTATGCTGAGGCTTTCCAATAGTATTGCTTGTATGACTTAATTAATGATGAAATAACATTTTTAAAAAGAAGACTAAAATTGTGCCTTCTGTTGGCTTTTAGCAGGCTGAGAACATAGACAGTTTTAGGCACCGGCGAACCTGGTGGTTGCTGGGTGGCCCCTTCTAATAAGGGGCCCCCAGCCAGATTCAGAGTACCAGTTTAATTTCTTTTTAATTATCATTATTATTCATGTTTAAAGTAAAACAGCACAAAAGGGCATCACTGGTCTCTGTACAGCCTTCTCTAATGTGGTGTCATAACATCATGAAATTGCTCGCTAAGGTATGCCTCAGCAAATCAGAGGCTGATAAACAGACATGGATTGGCTGGGCAGTGGGGCTCCAAAGACTAACACTGCTACTGCCTCCTAAAACAAAAAAACCAAAACAAATATGTAACTGGTTGTATTGAAAATAAAAGGCTGTGAATTTTTGACAAAGTAAAACATGAAGTAAGTTTGGGTTGGGTAAGGGCGCCATGACTTGGCTTGCTGGGGGCCTTAAAAATTATAAAGCCGGCCCTGGCTGTGAAGCACTTCCTCAACATGTTAAACGGCAGCACAACATGAGGCAGTGAGGCCATCACTCCCCAGCATACAAGACAGACTCGCTTTGACAGAGTCAGCTCAGTTCAAATACTAAGTACACATTTTATACCTGCACAGATTAATGTACTATATCATCTCAATAGTGCCTAGCTTGTTCCACTTGCTAAAAAAAACTGTATGCATTGCAGCCAATTAATCTTTTATATTGTATTTTCAAAAGCCCAAACTTTTTCATTCTGTTAAGATTTTCAGCACATTTTTACAATGGGTGCTTCTTTTAAAGTAAACTACCCAGTGTCAGTGCATACAATATTCAATATTCTTAGCCCGAAAGAAATAAAATCATGATAAAACTTTCACCGTATAAAATTTGGCAAATGATTCCAGCTAGATCTAAGACTTGGTGCTTCCAGCTGGAAACATTTGCCAAAGATAATGTGGTAAAAGTTAAGACATAAATTTAAAATTCTTTATGATATTACTTTACTCATAGCTGTTTCCTTAAATAACACACTCTGGTCAGAGCCAAAACGGCTGCTAGTGCATTAACCTGAGAAGGCATATCCAACACATTGTATGGATCCATCAGGCCTCGACAAGCACATCATCTGCTTATGAGGAATGGCTCCCCTGGCCTCCCAAGGAGTTGTCTGTGCACCAGAATGCTGCTCTGTCCCTTCCCAGGCTGGGGCCAGTACCAAACTCTACAATGCCTTCCCCAGAGCCTCAGCCAATTCAGCTGTCACAGTGAGCTCGCACCTGAACTCATGTCACTGGAATGGGAAGGCAACACAGTCCCTACTGGGACAATGGTCATCCCTACAAACAATGTCTCTTTATAATTTTTTGGGGGGGGCACATTTTAATCCTAAATGTTCAATATAGTCTTTTTATGACTCCGTCCCCTTCTGAACATGACAGCTGACATTTATAAAATACTAGACAAAATGTCATTTCGAGCCATTAGTGCAAAAACACATTTTGGTCAGGATTTGAAAAATGACAGCCATCACATTCATGAGGTGGTGTGTAAAAATGTCTGTCTTGAAACTTTTCTGTTACAATACTGAAATTTCCAAAGTCATGAGCGAGTGTTGAAAAATTACAGCTTACCTTCATAACTTTGTTGTTTTCTAATATTTTTACCCCAAATATTCAACAGTCTCCTTATGCCCCTACCTCATGAACCTGGTAGGTGAAAATGTTCAAATCCTGGCTGAAATAGGCATTACACACAATGCATTTGATGTACCAGTACTTGAAGAAAAAGAACCACTCTACCTAGACAATATGTTCGATATACACACTTCTACAGCAGATCTGCGAACAGCACAAAATTTAGAACTGCGATTCCTAAAATGAGAACAGCAAGGGGAAATTCCATTGTAGTTGCCCCTGGACCAAGAATTTGGAATGGGTTGCCAGATTATTTGAGATCAAAGGCAGTTGTCCCGTGGAACAGGATTAAAAGTTGGCTGTTTCAGGAGTTTGCACAACCATAAAATTGCTGTTGTTGTTGACATCTGTTTTATTCTTACGGCTTTAACCATTTTTATGATTGTATGTGAATGCATATGTTTTTCTTGTCTGTTTATGTAATCTGTGTATTTTTATGCCATGTAGTTATTTAATTTTTTTTTTATATTCTTGTTATGTATGAATGCAGACCCCGTTGTAAATGAGTTAACGCTCAATTGGGCTATCCTTTTCCTTGGAATGTTCTCAGCAATAAACTTTTACAAACAAACATCATTTTGCACCACAGGTGTGAAAACACATTTTGGCAAGGATTTGAAAAATCACTCTTGTCACATTCATGAGGTGATGTGAAACAATGTCTATGTTGCAAACTTGGAGTAAAAAATATTGAAAATTACCAAAGTTGTGTGTCAGCATTGAAAAATGTCAACTTATTTTCATAACATGTTGTTTTTTTAGTATTCTGAACTCAAATTTTCAACATAGTTTTCTTATGACCCCACCTCATGAACCCAGTACGTGAAAAGTTTCAAATCCTGCTCAAATGGTGATTTCACTGAATGACTGCACAATCACCTTTTGGATCAGATTTGAAAAAAATCACCCACCTTGTTCACGAGGTAGGGTCCCAAAAAAGTCATGTTTAAAATCTGGAGTAACAATATTAAACAAGCATTTGTCAATGCCGAATGTTTGCTTGCTGGCATTGGCATTGGTAGTGTAGGAGTTACAGAGCTGCATAATAGGAATGGCAGTGAAGTACTGAACTGAAGCCAACCCCACTACCACCCAGCAGATACTGACAGGCATTGGGGTGTGCTTTTGGGTCGTCAGGCATAACGGCCACGTCACTTCACCACACCCTACCCTGCAGACACCTACAAGTGTCACGGTGTGCCTTGGGGTCTTTGGCCCTTATGTTTATCCCATTCCATCAGGAAATATTGTGAGATGGGTGCTATATAGGAGAATAGGGTGAACTTTGAGGCTGAAGAGTCCAAGGCACACCTCGATGCCTCTCACTGGCTGCAGGGTGTGGGTGGGGGTGGAATGGTATGAGCATTACAGGCAACAATCCCAAGTCACACCCCTGATGCCTGGCATTCTCAATAGGGTGGGGCGTTATGGTCAGAAACCCTAACACCTCAGGCGTTCGTTGGTATTTTCATTCCAAATTTTCAACATGGTTTTTTTGTAACCCCCCCACCTCATGAACAGTGGAAAACATAGAAACATAGAAACATAGACTTTGATGGCAGATAAGGACCGCTTGGCCCACCTAGTCTGCCCATTTCCTTACCTAAAGGATAAGCTGCAGATCCTATTTAACCAACAGCCTATTTCTTCCTACCCCCCACTAAAATTGCCTTATGTCTGTCCCATGCATTCTTGAATTCTCCCACAGTTTTAGACCCCGCAATCTCCTCAGGAAGGCTGTTCCATGTGCCCACCACCCTCTCTGTGAAAAAATACTTCCTCACATTGCCCCTGAGCCGTCCCCCCTCTATCTTCAAATTGTGTCCCCTTGTTCTTGCACATCTCTTTTTCTGAAAGATGCTACCCTCTTGGACTTTGTTGATTTCAATGAGGTACTTAAACATTTCTATCATGTACCCCCCCCTTTCCTCAAGGGTATACATATTAAGCTCCCTTAGTCTCTCCTCGTATGGTTTCTCTTACAGACCCTGCACCATTTTAGTTGCCCTCCTCTGAACTGCCTCCATCCTGTCTATATCCTTGCGGAGATGGGGTCTCCAGAACTGAACACAGTACTCCAGATGGGGTCTCACCAACTGTCTATACAGGGGGATAACAACTTCCTGTTTTCTGCTGGTGATACCTCTCCCTATACATCCCAGTATCCCCCCAGCCCTCCCTACTGCCTTCTCGTATTGCTTGCCAACCTAAGGTCATCTGATATGATTACCCCTAGGTCTCTTTCCATTTTGTTGCTGTTACTACCTCCCCCTCATTGTGTAATCTTCCCTGGGTTTTGTTTCCCAGGTGCCTTACTTTGCACTTCTTTGCACTGAATCCAAGCTGCCATATTCTGACCATTCCTCCAACCTTGCCAAGTCTCTTCTCATCCTTTTCCGCCTCCTGTGTATCAACCCTGTTGCAGATCTTTGTGTCATCTGCAAAGAGGCATACTTTTCCTTCAGTCCCTCTGCAATGTCACTTATAAAGACATTAAAAGGACTGGACCCAGTACTGAACCCTGTGGTACCCCACTAGTAACCCCTCTTTCTTCAGAGTGGACTCCATTTACAATTACCTTCTGTGTCCTGTTGTTCAGCCAGTGTTTTACCCAGGCTACCACCTTGGGACCCACTCCCAGGCTGGTTAATTTGACTACTAATCTTTTGTGTGGGACTGTGTCAAATGCCTTGCTAAAGTCTAGATAGGCCATGTCCACAGCCCCTCCCTGGTCTACTACTTTGGTCACCCAGTCAAAGAAATCAATTAGATTCGTCTGACATGACCTTCCCACAGTGAACCCATGCTGCCTTGGGTCCTGTGCCCCACTGGCCTCTAGGAACTCAGCAATTCTTTCCTTCAGAAGTGATTCCATCACTTTCCCTACCACAGAGGTCAAACTGACAGGTCTGTAGTTTCCTGCCTCCATCCTGGTCCCACTTTTGTGAAGGGGAATCACATCCACCTTCTTCCAGTCCTCAGGTACCACACCATCCTCCCATGATTTGTTAAAAAGCATAGTCAGTGGTGTCAGTAGTTCTCTGCTTAATTCTTTTAGAATTCTGGGGTAAATTCCATCTGGTCCCATTGCTTTGTCCACCTTCAGTTTTAGGAGTTCTTTCAGAACCCTTTCTTCTGTGAAAGGATTGGGATCGACCCTCCTCACCAGAGTGCTTCTGTTAATTGGATTAGGCACCTCCCCCACTTCCTCTTTTGTGAATACTGAACAAAAGTATTCATTCAGTATCCCTGCTTTTTCACTGTCACTCTCTGCCCACCCACCATCCATTCTATTCAGCCTCACTATCCCTCCTTTTGCCTTTCCACGCTCCCTGATATACCTATATAAAACGTTTTATCCCCCTTCTTAACCGAGTTAGCTATCTTTTCTTCAGTTTGTGCCTTTGCTATTCTGACTACCCTCCCTGCTTCCTTCTGCCTTAACTGGTACAGTTCTCTGTCCTGCTCCTTCTGAGTTTCCTTATACTTCTTAAATACTATTTTTATCTCCCTAACCTTCACCTATCAGTTTGTTAGCCGAAAGATGCTTTTGCACAGCGACTACTCCATTTGGCACCACAAGTGCGAAAACACATTTTGAACAGAATGTGAAAAATGACAGCTGTACTGTTCATAGGGAGATGTAAAAAATGGCAATGTTGAAAATCTGCAGTGAAAATATTAAAAAAACTGGTGAAGTCACAAGCGTGCGTAGAAACTGTGCAACACACACCTGTAACATAATTAGTTTGAAGATTTTTTACAGCAGATTTTCAACACAGGCATTCTGGGACCTCTGCTCATGAACAGAGTCACTGTGATTTTCTTAATCTGTCCTGAACAGTGATTTCCCACAGCAACCATGCATTTCTCCGCTGGAAGTGCGAAAACACATTTCGGCCACGGTGTGAAAAATGACAGCTGTATTGTTCATAAGGAAATGTGGAAAAATGTCAGTGGTGAAAATCTGGACTGAAAATATTACAAATTCATGAACTTACGAGGGTGCGTGGAAACTGCGCAATGCTCACTCGTAACACAGTCATTTTATGGACTTTTGTCAGCAAATTTTTAACATAGCCATTTTAAGACCTCTGCTCATGACCAGTGTCATTGTGATTTTCTTATTCTGTCCCGAACATTGATTTCGCACACCGACTGTGCCATTTTTTTTTTTAGTTGTTTAACCAGGAGTAGCATACTAAGCAGAAAGCTTTTTACAGGAGCGACCTGGAAGCACAGGGAAGTTAAGTGATTTGCTCAGGGTCACACAGTATGCAAGTGGAAGCTGTGGTATTCAAACCCAGGTCTGGGCTGCTGGACGTCACCAGATTTGCAGCTCAGAGCCTTAAACCACTGCACTATGCTGTCATTGTGCGCTACATGCGTGGAAACACATTTTGGGTGAGATGTGAAAAATGACAGCTGTACTGCTCATAAGGAGGTGTGGTAAAATGGCAATATTGAAAATCTGGAGTGAAAATATTAAAAATTGACAAACTTACAAGCGTGCGTAGGAACTGCGCAGCGCACACTCATAAATCAGTCATTTTTGGGAATTTTTTTCACCAAATCTTCAACATAGGGTTTTGGGGGGCCTACCTCATGAAGTGTGACACTGTTGTTTTGTAAATCGGTCCCAAAAGATGGTTCCGCACAGTGACTGGGAAATCAAATTTCGGGGCTGATTAACACCATGACAGTGCCAGAGTTCATGAGGAGGGGTCCCACAAACCCCATGTTCAAAATCTGGTGCCAAAATTCCAAAAAATGCCTGAGATATGCATCAAAGTTGAAAAAACCCTATTTATTCTGTTATATAGCTTACCAGCATTTCTTCAGTTCGTGGTAGGCTTTGAAGAGTGCAGACGTGTTCCCGGTCCACCGAAGATCATCTCGCTGGCCTCTGGAGGTAAGTATGGGGTGAGGTGGGGGTGTGGGGAGGTGGATGCACAGAGGGAGGGTGTGGGTTAGGGGGCAAGACTATCAACGAGGAACCGTTTTTTTCTTTTCAGGTGTTTGTTTTCTTTTTAGGAGGATGACGCAGGATTTGTGCCATGCCTGGGTGGACTCCCAGCATGGCAGCTGGAAGTTTTTTTGGGGGGTGGCAGTGGAGCTGATGGGGGAATGGGCACCCCATGTCGGCCATACAGATGTGTGCCATGCTGGGGTGGGCTCCCAGTGTGGCAATTGGCAGTCTGTTTATTTTGGGGGGGTTTAATTGAGCCGACGGACAAGCAGGATTGCTGGCAATATGCTAATCAACACTATCTTATCGCTGCTCACTGAAGCAGAGCTCTGCTTTTCAACTGCACGGCACTGCATTTTCAGCTGCTGTCATAGACAGCTGCAGCATTCATTGGTGAACTGTGGCCGTGCCTGCAAACACACTGACTGAATTGGAAGACAGGGTACCACACCTACAAAAACTCAGATGATGGCACTATGTTTCTTGCACATGCGTGCAAGCAAACATAAAAATGACTAAGTTCAGAGTAAAAGTTCAAAATGCACTGAAATACACTAACCTCACTAACTTGATTTTCTCAGTTCCTGATCTGGCTTTGAAGAGTGAAGATGCACCTCTGGTCGAGAGTGGATTACAGCATTTGATCCCCAGTAGGTAAGTATAGGGTGTGGGGGGTGCTGAGTGGGAGGTTGAGGTTGGGGTTGGGATGGTGGTACAAGACAACGGGGACTGTTTTCTTTATTTCAGTTGTAAAAAAGAACACGATGTTGCGGGAAGGTTTTCTTTATTGCAGGTACACTCCCTACTGACACTGGGGATTCGGAATCCCAGTGTAGGCTTGATATTTATTTAAAATTGAAATACTGTACGTGCAAGAAAGAATAGCATGGCCTTATAAGCTGCATTAATGCTTTTCTGGGGCATGAAGGGGGTTGGGGGGACAGAAGGAGTATCTAGAGACAGCAGCTGGTGGTAGTGGGAGCTGGGGAGAGAGAGAGAGAGCGTTAAGTGGAGTGGGCACTAGAAGAAAGCAAGGTCAGCAGCCGGTGGTAGTGGTCGGGGGGTGGAGAGAGAGAGAGAGAGAGAGTTTAAAGGAATGGGCACCAGGTGAAGTGAAGACAGTAGCCAGTGGGGGTTGAGGGGATGGAGAGAGAGATTTCACTGGAGAGGGCACCAGGAAAAGCGACTGGGAGATGGGCAAGTTGTATGGCTATGGATGGGACTTTCTTTTCAATGGAGTGGGCCCGGGAAATGATCAGGAGGTGGGTGGGCTGTATGGTAGTGGGTGGGACTGTCTTTTGAATGGAGCAGGCACTAGGGTATGCAATCAGAGATGGACTGGCTGTAATGCAGCAGGTGGGACTTTCTTTTCAAGGGAATCAACAGCTAGGAAAGTGATCAGGAGGTGGGTGGGCTGTATAGGGGTGAGGCAGGGGTAACAAGAGATATCATCCCATAGTAGAGAGAGCACAAAGTTAAAGCAAAGCATTTTAAAGGGCCAACAGTAAATGCTTCAGGATTTTGTCATCTTTTCTGAACTGTAAGAAGCGCAGATACCTATATACACACAAGCTGGAGACTAAAAATTCTAACCTGACGTTGACATTGAAAGGAGTGAAAAAGGTACCCCATGTAGAATGTCTCTTTATCTTTAATTACACTTTCAAATGTCATGATCATTACAGAGACTGCAAACCACAGGTTCAAAAAAGTGTGTTGAGGGGGTTGAGAAGAGAGGGAGAGGGGACAGAGAGTTAGAAAGAGCGGGAAGAAGAAGAGATTCCTGCATACTGTAAGTGCTTCAGTGCCAGTCACTGGCTGGATGCCATCATCCAACTCCAGTCCTTTACTTCACTCTGATCTCTGGCCTGCCTGGCCTAGCCACCCAACTCCTGAGTCCCAATCCTGCCTAATGTCCTGCAGCTAGATTGTGCTGCCCAGGCTGCCCCACCAAACCTTGAGCCTTCCCTGCAGACATAAACACAAGTGAAAAAAAAAAAAAAACAAACAGATTGTTTTTATAATTTGTAGGCAAGAATCTGGGTGTGGATAATGCCCCCTATGTCCTATGAGCATGATGCCAGTGAATAGGGTGGACACTCAGGAAGAGGTGGAAAAGCAACCAGGAATCTTGGAAAACTTGAGGCATGGCCAAAAGCATGGTACTTGGGGGTTCAATGCCAAAAAGTGCAAAATAATGCACCAAAGACATAGAAACCCAGTGCTAAATATAAGATGGAGGAAGTACTAACAGTCACTAACCAAGAAAGGGATCTTGTGGGTATCATATCTGAGGACCTCAAGGTGGCAGGGAAGTGGAATATTGGATTGCATAGGAAAGGGTATGTCCAACAGAAGGAGGGAGGTGGTGTGGCCATTATATTGCTTGCTGGTGCATTCACACCTAGAGTACTGTGTTCAGTTTTTGAAGACCAGACTCAGAAAAAACATAGACAGAGTAGAGGGGGTCCCAAGGAGAACAACTAAAAAATTGTGCATGGTTTGCACAAGAAGCCCTACGAGGAGAGATGACAGGATCTCAACATGTAAACTGTGGAAGAAAGGAACGAGAGAACAGGGATATGACAGAGACCTACAAGTATCTCAAAGGGGTTAAGTTGGTACAGATGGGGAGTCACTTTCAAATGAGAACAAGCACCAGGACCAGGGGACATGTAATGAAGCTGGCGTGATGTGAGGAAATATTTCTTCACTGAAAGGGTAGTGGATGCCTGGAATAGACTGCCAGTGGAAGTGGTGGAGGCTTGAACAGTGGGCAGCTTCAGGTATGCATAGAATAGATATAGGGGTACATTAGGTAGGATGCCAGGGTGGATCACTGGAGACCAGGTAGGGCCAGCAGGGACAGAATTGAAAGGTAACACCTGGGCCGAGTAAGTAGGCTAAGCAGTCCTTTCCTGTCATCAAATTCTATGTTCTTACGTTTCCTTTGGTTTCAGGGACATGCCCTGTAGTATCTTGATGGGTATGGAAACCTCACAAGCAGGGGTTCAGTTAATTTATTTTTAGTGGAAGTCAAATAGTTCTGTGAGTCAAAATCTGGAAGTCATTCCAATTTTTTGGAGTCAAAATACTTCCCAGATCCCACAATTTGAAAGGCAGTATTCTAGGAATGATCAATTTATGGATGTTAATACAAATATTAGTGGTAAAATGCAATTTCTCTTAGTAAAAAAAAAACATTTCTTAGCTTCTGTGCCTTCAGTTTTGGAAGTCATCCAATTTAGTTTTTTACATTTGGAAGTCAATGAATTCCTCACCCTTTATTTTGGAAGATTTTGCTTGATTTTTGGGAGTCAAATACTCCCAAAATGGAGCTAACTGAAGCCCTGCATACAAAACTAAAGATGAAGCCTGCAACTCTTTAGCTCTGCAGTAGCATGTTACAGGTCCAACTTCACCCTTGAGGTTATAACATAATCACATTAAAGCTGCAGGGATAGTAACCTTGTATTATTCCTGTTGTATTATTTGTATTGTATTGTATGTGTTATTTGCCCAAACTTTAAAATCTTTAAATCATTCTCTGTTAGACTGTGTCTTCTCATTTCATCCCCACCGTACTGTGGCTGCAGGAATCCTTCCTGATGTCCTCGGTGGCCATCATGTGGTTTAATGCATGTGCAACATACATCATCCTAAGGCCCCCCTAAATTTATTCATCTCAGGTCCTTTAGATCACAGGACTTGTCCTCTCTCCTAGCTGAACTAGGGGCAACTGATTGGTCCCCAATTTCAACAGCCAATAAAATAAATTTTGCCCTGCAATACTTTTAGTTCAAGTTTATGACTGTATGGGATCGTCATGCTCTCCTGAGAAAAAACAGAGCAAGGGGCTGTCATCTTCCCTGAGTTACAGCCATGGTTATTGGCTTGCCTCTGTACTAGAGACCTTACCCAGTATTCTTTTGCAGTAAGATCCCTGGCTCCCCTGCTGCCTTGGCAAACTATTGTCACCTTCATAACACCTGTATCAAAGTCACCAGACTTGCAAAGTTTGAGTATTTTGCATCCACGCTCCAGAACAACATTAACCATCCCTCTAAGTTCTGGAAGGTTATCCATTCCCTGTTCTTACCTCCAACTCAGTCTCCCTTTCCTGTTCTCAGGGTTGATGATTCTCTCATCTCTGACCCTTCTGTTGTTGCCTCTTCCTTTAAATCATACTTCACTGCTTGTACCCTGTCTCTCATATCTTCTTCTGCCTCCCTTCTTCCCTCTCTCTACTTCTCCTCCTTTAAATCTTGCTTTTTCCTTCTCTCCTACCACCACCTTTTCTTCCCTTAAGTCCTTACTTGCTCTTAATCCTCACAAATGATGCAGCCCAGATGGCCTTGATCCCAAACATCCACTTCTCTCGGCCCTTGCAATTACACTGCTTATTACCCTACTTCACAGCTTTTCCTTTTCCTGTGCAACTGTTCCTGATGCCTGGAAACAGGGAAACAGGCTACTATCATTCCTAACCCTAATGGTGGTGATCCCACTTCTCCTGGTAACTACCATCCTATCTCTGACCTTCTTACCCTAGCTAAGTTACAGAAACACCTTGTACTATCACAACTCTCTTTCTTCCTTAACTCCTCTGCCTTCTTCACCTCCATTCAGTGTGGTTTTAGGAAATCCAACTCCACTTCCACTTCCTTCCTTCAGCTCACTGACTCCATCCTCACAGATATGGATCAGTGTCTGATCACGTCTGCAATTTTTGTTGCTCTTGCTAAAGCTTTTGACACAGTGGCACATCCACTCCTTCTGGACAAACTTAAAGCAGTGGGACTTTTTGACTGTACAGTCAAGTGGTTTCATTCTTACCTTGAAGGAAGGTCTCAAGCTGTCTGGATAGGTAGCTCCATTTCATCTCCACTCCCTATCTGCTGAGGTGTCCCTCCTGCCCTGAGTTCTATTCTCTTTTCCCTATTCTTGAATGACCTCCATTCTGTCTATTCCTATATATCCATTCATATGTTTGCTGATGATACAGTTATTATTGTATCCGGCTCCTCTTCCCACGATCTTATGTCACAGCTTCAGCTGGATTTTGACAAAATTCATTGCTGGTTCTAGTCTAACCAACTGTCCCTCAATGCTCCCCCCACCAAAAAAAACAGTCTACATGATTTTTGGCACCCATCAGAGGCTTTCCAGACTCACCCCTCTCACTTCATTTCACACCCTTGATGGTGCAATCATTGAGGGTGTTTCTCTGACTTTTAAGTACCTCGTGGTCTGGTTTGACCATAGTCCTGATTTCTCGGTTCATACTGATTTTTTTATTTATTTATTGAATTTTGTTGACCCGGTAAGCCCACTGGGCCTAGCAGTCCCTTTTTCAGGGGCGACCGGGACCGGGGATAGAGATGATAAGCAACTGAAATTGAACCAGATTAAGCTGTTGGTGGTATTTTTAGTGAATGGGAGAAAGTTGGCCAGGACACCGGGGAAATTCCCCTACTCGTTGGTAGGGGGAGCTGCTGGTCTGGAAATGGACGGAAGTCTGCCTCAGGATGGCGGATAAGGAGGCTGTGGATCTCAAGCAGCTGGTGGTTTTATCCCCGACCTCGGCTGTGGTTTCGCGTGGGGATGATGTGAACAATTCTGAGTTTTCTGATGGGTTCTCTGTAGTCCTGATTGATATATCTCACAGTGCTGAGGTAACAGAGACAGTGATTATTTCAGCCCCACATTATTACAGTGCCGTCTGACGTGGCTTGTATTTCTGAGACTGCTTTCTTACCTGACAGGGTTTCCTGTTGCTCTGACAGTACTGGAGTGCTTCGAGTGAGTCAGCAAGCAGCTGACAGAAGCGAGGGTACTGCATCAATAGCTCATGATGCATCAGAAAGGAAAACCGCTGGAATGCAGAACTTGATTTCTGTCTCGGGGCAAGACGCTCCTTTTATGGGGATGACTGGTCCAAGGATACGGCCCTGCTAAAAGGTGATTGGGTTCAGGGAGAAGATGCAAGATGGATCCCTGACTCAAATTGGGTAGACTTTTCAGGTACTTCTACTGTTTCTTCGCAACCCTCTGTGGCGGGTCATGTTGGCGTTTCAAATCCTTTGGATACTGACATGCCTTTTGTTGTTTCTTCTCGAGCCTCCGGGGATGGGGGTTGGGGTGGACATAGAGCAACCAGCTGCGATACCTGGACTCTCTGGCCATGGCTCTATGGATACTTCACTCTGGGTCCCCCCCCCCAGGTGGAGGTAAACATCAGCGTGTGCCTTCTTTTTCGGACTTCCTCAAGAACAATAAGGTGGAGCAGGCTCCTTGTCACAATGCTGTTTGCTTGCAATACAGAGGTGGATTGCAGGAACATCCAGATAGGACTTATGTGGCCAGGACTTTATTGCTAGATTCTATGCATTTTCATGCTGTAGATAGTTTTGCTCTTGTAAATATTAGGGTTGAAGATGATTTTGATGTTAGTTTTAAAACTTTTATGGGGTTGGATGCTTTTTGAAGGGAGTATGAGTCCCTTAAAATGACTCCCCTGTGGACACCTTTCTGGGCAATCCCTTTAACTAAACCCCTCTTTAAAACTGTAAATATTATGTTCAGAAATGAGGGTGTTAATGTGGGGGGATATTCTTTTTTGGTTGGGGAAGAAGTGTTATGAGTTGGGCCCTCCTGAGGCCATCATGGATTCTAAGGGTGTTTGGACTGGGAATTGGAGGTTTAAGGTCAAACTACAAGTGGTTGAAAATGAAGTTCGTCATATACCAAACAGCTTTTTTTTTAGTAAAGATGGGGAGGAGGGGTTTTACCCGGGTCAGCCGAAGGCCTGTTATAAGTGTGGCAGTGGTAGACATCTTAGTAATACCCGTGACAGGGTCCGTTGTGCCCTGTGTGGGGATTATGATCATGACAGTGCTGTTTGCAGGAATACATTTCACTGTAATTTGTGTGAAGAACAGGGCCATGCATACCATCAATGTCCCTGGGCAGGTCAGAATAGAACTGGTGGTCCGGATAAGGATACCCTTATTAATACGGCCCAGGATAAATGCAGGCCTCATAGGCCATCTTCCCCAGCTGAGGAAGATCCTCAAGCTAGGCCGGCCAGACAGTCTGATGCTACTGCCCTACTGATCAAGGTCCTTCTCAAGATACCCGTACTCCCTCTTCTCGTACTCCGGCAGATTATGTTCCTTCACAGTCTTCGGCTGTGGTATATGATCTTCAGAAACCTATGCCTCCCCCAGAAACTGAGTTTCAGCTCCCTAAGAGAGTCACTAGATCTGTGAGTAAGTGTAAAGCCCAATCTATACAGATCCCGCTTCAAAATACCTTTCAGTTATTACAGGATGGAGATGTGGGGTCAGAATCTGATGTTTCTTCCAGGTCTGAGTTGTTTCAGAAATGCAGTGTGAAGATGACACCACTCTGCCTGGTGGGGGGGTCAAAAAGAAATTGGGAAAAAAAAGGACAAGGAGTAGCTTTTTTTATAATGTTTTATGGCTTCATTACGTATAGCACCCCTTAATGTTTGGAGTATTCAGAATATTAAAAAAAGAGCTGCAGTTTTATCCTTTTGTAAGGATTTGAAAACTGACATACTTTTTTTTTACAAGAAACTAGGCTACATTCCTTACAGGATGTTTCTCATACCAAGAAAATATGGCCTTGGGGGAGTTTCTTTCTGGACATTTGGGGCTGATGCTGCAGATGGTTTGGGGATTTAATTTTATGAATCCCATATTAAGGTACAGCAAATTATAGATGTTGTCCCATGACAAGCTTTCTTAGTAGATTGTTGTTGGCATGGTTTTTCTTTACATTTATTTAATACTTATGCCCCACAAAGTAAGGCGGCTAGGGTGGATTTAACTTTATTAAGCCTTTTCTCTTTACTGAGAAAGATGTATTTTGGGGGGAGATATGAATTGTGGATTAGATCTAAAGATTAAGGACAATATTCAAAAAAAGGTTTATTGTGATTCCCATGCTCTTAGAGCTACTTTAGTACTTGCAGGCCTTAAGGATGCTTATAGACTTTTGCCTCAGGATAAAGAAGCTACATATTATAGAAGTGCCTTGTCCACTCACATAGATTTTGTATTTATAGCTCAATTTTTATATCCTCAAAAGTTTCAACTATCTTTTTATGATTTTTTTTACCATGTTTTGTTGTTATGTTATATCTGTTTTCAAAATATTCCTCCTAAATTTCCTGCTGTTACTGGGAGATGGAAGTTGAATATTTGTCTATTACAGCAACCAGAGGTTTGGCAAAAATTGGCTGACTTATTTTTTTATAGACAATCTATGGCTGAATTTTATGAGGACTGGATGCATTGGTAGATGGATACCAAAGCTGACTTTACAAAGTTTTTTTATTGATTTCAGGATGTTTACTGGTAATAGGGATTATTTGCATCATTTACATTTCAGGGATCAAGTTTATAAATTAATGTCCTTACTTAATGTTTCGGATAGTAGGATTAAAGCTCAATTGGATGAGATTAAATCTAAAATGTTTGCTTATCATTCTGCTAAAACACTGTTCAAACTGCAGATTTTAGATATGGTACAACTAAACAACAATATTCTGATCTTTATGCGGCCTGTAAGGATACAGTATTTCATAAAGTTATGATATGTATATATATATATATATATATATATATATATACATATATTAGTGCTGGACGTTTAAGAACTTCAGACGTGGAAATTCTGGATGTTATTCATTCTCATTTATTTCAGTTTTGGGGTACAAAACCTGCTTCTTTGCATCCGTGGGGACAGAATCTACCTTATTTAATTCCTCAATTAGATTCTGCTATACTCACTGAATTGGACAAACCTATTTCGGCTTTGGAGGTCCGGGATGTTATCACTAACTTAAAACCGGGGGTCTCTCCTGGAGTGGATGGTTTATCACATGAGTTTTATAAACAGTATGTAGATGAGTTGAGTGTTATATTACCTCATGTATTTCATTTCTTGGTTGAGATGAAAGAGGGGTTTGTGCGGAACTTTGTATCAGCATTGGTAGTTTTTATTTATAAATCTGGGGATCTATGTGATTTGCGTAATTGGAGACCTATCAGTCTTCTTAATACAGATTAGAACATTTTTTCCTCAATTTTATGTAGTAGATTCCAAAGGGTGGTGTCCGTATTAATACATCCTGCACAAACCTGCTCTGTTCCAGGGAGGAATATTAGACAAAACTTGCTGTTATTAGGGGCCTTGACTGAGTTTGCCAAACAAAATAAATTATCTGGATTTCTCTTGGCTTTGGACCAACAGAAGACTTTTGATACTGTTTCTCATTAATTTTTGTTTATAGTTTTATAGTATTATGGGTTACGTAATCGATTGCTGGCATGGATTATATCCTTGTAAAAGAGTGCCTCCTTCTCCCCATAGTTAATGGATTGATCGGGGTTGATATTGATTTAAAAAGGGGGGTTCATCAGGGATGCCCTTTAAGTCCTTTACTTTTTACTTTTGCATTGGACCCATTGATACGATGGATTTTAAGTGATGACGTAGTTCATGGTATTTCTCCAGCTTTGGATATTCCCCCTCAAAAAATATCTGCTTATGCAGATGATATCTGTCTTCTGGTACAGGACTCAGCTTCGGGAGTCAGGGCATTACAAATATTTGAGGAATTTTCAGGGGTTAGTCTTAATTATGATAAATGTATTGGTTTACAATTGGGTTTGGGGAATTCAGTACAAATGCTTGGCTCTGTGCCTATAGTCCATTCTTATGTTAAGGTTTTAGGGTTTATTTGGGGAATTATGATTTTTCCTCTTTAAATTGGGAGGAGAAATTGGTAATAGGGGAAAGGAAGGTTCAGATTTGGAAATCATAGACCTTCTCAAAAAAGAAGAGTTTTTATTATTAAGAAATGTCTTCTTCCTATCTTTTTATATATTAGTTATGTTTTTCCTTTACCTTTGAAATTTGAAACTCGGTTACTAAGCTGTTTTTTTCAAATGCTTTGGGGCAATAGATTAAACCCAATTAAGAGGGATTTTACTTATTTGCAAATTAAGGCTGGGGGTCTTGACATGATAAACCCAGTGGTATTTTATTATTCTTTCTTTTTCAGTTCTATTTTGCATAATGGACCGGGGGATTCTGAGAATTAATGGGTTGATCGGACGGGTGAGCTGTTTAGCTCCTTTTTTAAATATTGGGGGGTATCTGGGAGTTAAGGGTGTTAAGGGACTTAACATTCCTGATTTTGCAGTTCCTGGTTTTCAAAAAGTAAAGTTATGGCAATTACAAAAAGCGGAGGCATTTCTATTGAATAGGAAGCAGATCTATTGCAGGATCATGGAAATGAACTTTCTGGTTCAAGTGGATTTTCCAAAGTGCTGTCCCTCTAGATTGCAGTTTGCTCTTAAACTTTTAAGAGACCCTAGGGTTCCTGTTCATATGTGGGATGTAGCTTGGCTTTATTGTTATGGTAGATTGGGGGTCAGTGGGAATTGGAAACATAAGGAAGCAGAGGAGAGGGAATGTTTAAGGCCAGGGTGTGAAGATTTATTGGAATCCTCGGAACAATTTTTTTTTATTACCTGTCTGTATATTATACATTTCTGGCTTGATTTACAGAGACAATGGAATTGGGGGCCTATTACTTATGAATCTTTAATTTGGGAGGGATTATTCGGATTTTTTAAGGAGGTATCACCCTAGTACTTTAAATGTAATCTTTGCCTGCATAAAATTTCATCTTTGGCAAGCCCGGTGTCATTTTTATTTGCAACATGTTGTTCTATTGAATTCTGTTATTATTTTACAAATTGAGAAGGCAATACAGATTAAATCCTCTGAATTTCTAAAGATGGATAGGAGGACATTTGCTATATTTTGGAACCATGTGGATTGTTTATTTTGAATGTTCTTATTTCTTTTTTTATTGTTTCTATTTTTGATCTCTGTATCAGTTTGGACTTTTTTCTCTTTAGTTTCATTGTTATATCTGAGTGCGTTTGTGTTTTCTTATGATGTTATTTCTCTGCAATAAAAAATTCCCTTACTCTTTTTCGATAAGTGCCATGGGATCTTTAACATCCACCTGAACTACCACCAATCCAGGCAGATGGAACCTCGGTTTAACGTCTCATCCAAAAACGGCACCTCAGAAGCACAGAGCCCCCCCCCCATGCTGCACTACAGTGTCAGTACTGGGATATTAACCCAAGTGCCAGATGAGGGAACTGAACCCATAGCCCTCTGATCTCCCAGCCTCAGAGGCAAGTGTGCTACCTACTGAGCCACTGACACTGTGATCCAATACACCAAAAGCTCATCTCCAGTCTTGGAGCATTCTACAGGAACAAACAAGTATTCTGCTTCCTGTTCACCGACAGATTATTTTAAAGATTATTCTCACTATTTTTATGGCTATGAAGGTGCAGCCTGCAGCCATTTTACAGTCAGTGGCTCTAAAGGAACACTTCCGTTTTGGAGTGTCGGAACTGTAGCCTTCCGACACTTCAAAACAATGAAAACAGTCCGCAACACCAATCGTAATGCAGGCAGCAGGACCGCACTATTTGTTGTGCCATCCACCACTTCCGCATTGTAACTGAGCTGCACATATGTGAGTATAGCGCATGCGCAATTCCATCGATGCCACCACTTTGGGAATGGCATTTTGCCATTCCACAAACTGCACATGTGCAGATGCCACGAATGTACCATTCTGTTGCTGCCACCATCTCTGTGATGGCATTTACTGTCGCTCATTCCCACAGCAATGGAAAAAGCTGGCTGCTGTCATATCAGCTCCTGCTAGAACTTGTTGATTATGGTGTTGTAGTCTATAGTGGAGCTCCCACATCCTCCCTTGCTAGACTGGACCCAATCTTGCACTCTTTTTGTCATTTTGCTTTACATGATTCTCATTGTACCGATGAATGCTCACTCTACACTGCCCTTTCACTCCCCTCTCTTGATGTCAGGTGCCTTTCCCATTGTGCTTCCTTTATACTGAAATTCTGGTTTGGTTCCTTTCCCTCCTACCTTACATCCCTCTTATCCTCTCCCTCAGCTTCCTACTACCCTCTACACAATAATACTTCCCATGTCCTCACTACTCCTTCTAGGAAATCTACTGTTGGTCAATCTTCTTTCACATACTGTTTTCCTAAACTATGGTCCTCACCTCCCATATCAGTTTACTCTGCCTCTTCTTACCTACTATTACACACTTAACTAACTTTCTGTGTCATTCCAGGTTGTTACTGGGATTGATTTACTTCTGGGTTACATATGCTCACCAACAAGGGGCAAACGCACTCCAAAACTGTGACATCAGCATAGAAGCATGGTTCCTCTCCATTTTGAGGTAGCTGACTCTGAGTCTTCAATCTTAGTGAGCTGGTTGACAGGGCAGGCAGCATAGACTGGAGCTCTCCTGGTTGAAGACTTTCTTTGAAACTTTTATTGTTTTCTCCCACTATAGTAACTTTTGGCAGTGACTCATGTTTGTTTAACAGACAGAATTTCTAAATTTAAATCATGCCTTTTGTTTATTTGCTTAACCTTTAGGTGGCCAACAGAATTAGAACATATAGGAATTATCATAATGGGCATATGCTACAGACCGCCCAATGCAAGTAATGAGATTACAAACGCTATAGGCGAGGAATTTGAGAAAGAATGTGAGATGAGGGAAGTAATATTCCTAGGAGACCTAAACTTTAATGATATCAACTGGATATCAGTGTCAGCCACTAAGCATCAGAGCAAAGAATTCTTACAAATAACTGAACAACTAGGTCTTAAGCAGCACATACATCTACCCACTCAGGGAACAAAAACATTAGATATCGTATTAAGCAGCAATGAAGTTAACATTACAGACTGTGAAATTGATGAACCACTCAGAAGCAATGATCATAAAAGTATCAATTTTTCATTTCAAGAATGTATTCCAATAAACAAAGGATGCAGGGAAGTGTATAACTACAACTCTGCAAATTTGACTCACATTAGAGAGGACCTAAACAAGTTACAATGGGACACACTATTAGAAAATAAAACAACCAAAGAAATGTAGGAAATTTTCAAAAGCGAAATATTTAAAATATGTGATACACATATAAAAAAGACTAAGAAATATAACAATATGGGGTATCAAACCCAGACGGCTCACCTACAGCTTCAAAAAACTACTCACCAAAAAGAGAAAACTCTACGATGCATACTCAAAAAACACAATCGATGAAAACTGGGTAAATCCAAGCGGGTACAAAAGGAATGCAAACAAAAAATAAAGAAAAACAAACAGAAACTTGAAAAGAGCTTGGCAACAAACAAAAATAAGGACAACATGAGGGCATTATATGCATACTGTACGTAAATTCTCAAAGCAATTCAAATAGTGGCCTATGTTCTGTTACAGAGGACAGTCAGGTAATAAATGATCTGAAGGAGACGGATGAAATATTGAATAAATATGTTGCAATTTTTTTTCTGAGAATAAACCATATAAAGGAAAGATAGACACCAACCACGAAGGTACATTAGGAATAAAGGAGGAGGACATCAACAATAAAATCAACCAACTGATCTTTGTGTGATCTGCAAAGAGGTATACTTTTCCTTCCCAGTTCCTCTGCAATGTCACTTATAAAGTCATTAAAAAGGACTGGACCCAGTACTGAACCCAGCGGTACCCCACTAGTAACCCCTATTTCTTCAGAGTGGACTCCATTTACAATCACCTTCTGTGTCCTGTTGTCCAGCCAATGTTTTACCCAGGCTACCACCCTGAGACCCACTCCCAGGCTGGTTAATTTGATTATTAATCTTTTGTGTGGGACTGTGTCAAATGCCTTGCTAAAGTCTAGGTCGGCTATGTCCATAGCCCCTCCCTGGTCTACTACTTTGGTCACCCAGTCAAAGAAATCAATTAGATTTGTCTGACATTGCAGAAGGACTGGAAGGGAAAAGTATGTCTCTTTGCAGATGACACTAAGATCTGCAACAGAGTTGATGCACAGGGTGGGGTGGAAAGGATGAGAAGGGACTTGGCAAGGTTAGAGGAATGGTCAAATGTATGGCAGCTTAGATTCAATGCTAAGAAGTGCAAGGTAATGCACCTGGGAAACAAAAACCCAGGGGAAGAGTACACAATGGGGGTGAGATACTAACAACAACAAAAATGGAAAGGACCTGGGGATAGTCATATCAGATGACCTAAAGGTGGGCAAGCAATGTGAGAAGGCAGCAAGGAGGGCTGAGGATACTGGGATGCATAGGGAGAGCGCGCCAGTAGAAAACAGGAAGTTATTATTCCTCTGTACAGACAGCTGGGGAGACCCCATCTGGAGTACTCAGTGTGCAGTTCTGGAGACCCACCTCCTCAGAAAGACATAGACAGGATGGAAGCTGTCCAGAGGAGGGCAATCTAAATGGTGCAGGGTCTGCACCGGAGGACATATGAAGAGAGACAAGGAGCTTAATATGTATAGCCTCGAGGAAAGGAGGAGAGGGGGACATGATAGAAACTTTCAAGTACCTCAAGGGAATCAACAAAGTCCAAGAGGGTAGCATCTTTCAAAAAAAGAGGTGTGCAAGAACAAGAGGGCACAATTTGAAGATAGAGGGGGAAGTGGCTCAGAGGTAATTTAAGGAAGCATATTTTTTCACAGAGAGGGTTGTGGATGCATGGAATGGCCTTCCGGAGGAGGTTGTGGAGTCAAAATCAGTGGTGGAATTCAAGCATGCATGGGATAGTCATAAGGCAATTCTGGGGGGTGGGGGTAGAAAGAAGTAGGCTGCTGGTTAACTAGGATCTGCAGCTTATCCAGTAGGTAGGGAAATGGGCAGACTGGGTGGGCCAAGCGGTCCTTATCTGCCGTCAAATTCTATGTTTCTATGTTTCTATGACATGACCTTCCCGCTGTGAACCCATGCTGCCTTGGGTCCTGAGCCTCACTGGCCTCTAGGTACTCAACAGTTCTTTGCTTCAGAAGTGATACCATCACTTTCCCTACCACAGAGGTCAATCTGACAGGTCTGTAGTTTCCTGCCTCTGTCTTGCTCCCAATTTTGTGAAGATGAATCACATCCCCCTTCCTCCAGTCCTCAGGTACCACACCATCCTCCCATGATTTGTTAAAAAGGGTAGTCAGTGGTGTCACTAGTTCTCCCCTTAATTCTTTTAGAATTGTGGGGTGAATTCCATCAGGCCCCATTGCTTTGTCCACTTTCAGTTTTAAGAGTTCTTTCAGAACCCTTTCTTCTGTGAAAGGACTGGGATTGACCCCCCTATCCAGAGTGCTTCTTTTAATTGGATTAGGCACCTCCCCCTTCTCTTTTGTAAATACTGAGCAGAAGTATTCATTCAGTATCCCTGCTTTTCACTGTCCCTCTCTGCCCACCACCGTCCATTCTATTTAGCCTCACTATCCCTCCCTTTGTCTTTCTACGCTCCCTGATGTACCTATAAAAGGTTTTATCCCCCTTCTTAACCAAGTTGGCTATCTTTTCCTCAGTTTGGGCCTTTGCTATTCTGACTTCCCTCCCTGCTTCCTTCTGCCTTAACTGGTACAATTCTCTGTCCTGCTCCTTCTGTGTTTCCTTATATTTCTAAAATGCTATCTTTTTCTCCCTAACCTTCCCCGCCACCTCTTTTGAGAACCATAGTGGCTTTTGCTTTCATTTTGATTTGTTTATTTGTTTCACACAAAGGCTTGTTGCCTCTGTGATGGCAGTTTTGATGTTTCCCCATTGTTACTCCACCCCTCCTTCTAGTCTGTTTGCTAGTGCTTTTCTAAGGCACTCTCCCATCTTGCCAAAGTTAGCCCTCCTGAAGTACAGTACCCTCACTTTTGTATGGCTTGACTCTGTAGCTGAGTTTATCATGAACCACACTGTTTGGTGTCACTTGTTCCCAGATGGCCACCCACTTCTAAATCTGAGATCCTCTCACTGTCCCCATTTGAGAGTACAAGGTCTAAGATTGCTCCCTCACGAGTGGGTTCCAAAACTAGCTGTCTGAGGCATGCCACCTGTAGGGCATCAAGAATGGCCCCGCTCTTGGATGTGGCTGCAGCAAAGGTGCTCCAGTTAACATCTGGCATATTCAGGTCCCCCATCAACAGTATCTCCCCTCTCTCTGTCATCCTAAGGATGCCTTCTATCATATCCTTGTCCATTCCCTCCCCCTGACATGGGGGCCTGTATACAACCCCTGTGCAGATTGTGGTGCCATTTCCAGTCTCTAAGGTGACCCACAGTGCCTCCTCTACTCCCTGTTTACTCTTTTGTTCCGTTGCTTTTATCCCTTCCCTTCCTTTACAAAGAGAGCTACTCCTCCCCCCTCTTCTACCCTCTCTGTCTCTCTTGTAGGTTGTGTACCCTGGTATGTTAACATCCCAGTCATGTTTCTGTGACTGCTACGCTATCCAGGCATCCCTCTTCCATCAATGCCACCAGCTCAGGGAGCTTGTTGCCCAGACTACGGGCATTGGTATTCATTACCCTCCATTTCTTGGTGGCCTTATCCCTTTTTACCCCATCCCTGTCCTTATTGCCTTTGTCATTTTCTCCATTTACCCCTGCCCTTCTCCCTATCCACATCTCCAGCTTGGTGTTTACCTGACTTACTACCCTGATTTTTTTGGGGGGCTAGGATTTCCCTGCTCCTTTCCAGTGCCCCCTTGGCTAGTTTAAATGCTTGTCAATGAAGCATTTAAACCTATCACTAGGATCCTGGTTCCCCTCCTGGATAGATGCAGACCATCACACCAGTATAGGCCTGCATCACTCCAGGTGGACCCCCAATCCCGAATGAAGCCAAATGCCTGAGCTCTGCACCAGTTTTTCAACCACTGATTGAATCCCATTGTGTGCAGCACCCTAGCCTCACCCATGCCATAGACAGGCAGCACCTCCGAGAAGGTTACCGTGTGTGCTACTTGTCTAAGGCCCCTCCCCAACTCCACAAACTCTTCCTGCACTATTCTGATCCCTTTCTCAGCCAGATCATCTGTCCCTAAGTGGACAATGCCATTCATCTCCCTCCCCCGTGCAGCTGCTCCAGAGGAAGTATGATTCAAGCCGGATCAGTAAATACATGGATGACACAAAATTAACAAGGGTTGATAATACGAGAAAGAACAAAAGCGAACTACAGAAAAGTTTAAATAATATCCTAACATGAGGCATGAGTTTTAATCGAGATAAGTACTGCATCACTCACCTAGGTAACCAACCAGAGAAGGCTACATACATGCTGGATGGATCCCCTCTTAGAGAATCAAGAGAAGAAAAAGACCTTGGAATAATAATAAACGATAACTTGACAAGCTCATCCCATTGTAAGTCACAGATATCAAAAGCAAAAAAGCTAATCTGGACCATTAAAAGAAACTCCAAGAGCAGAAGTGAGAAAGTGATAATGCCATTATACAGAACATATGTTAGGCCAATTTTGGAGTGTGGGAGCCCGCTGTGGAGCCTTATTTCCATAGGGACTATAGACAGTATTGAAAGGGTACAGAGACATGCCACTAAAATGATATATAACATGAAAACAACACCCTATTAAGATAGACTAAGGGAACTAAATCTAATGTCCTTAGAGACTAGAAGAATAAGGGGTGATCTGTTACTATGCTACAATATAATACAAGACGATTACCTGTTTAGTAAACTAAATCTGGAATTTAAAAAATGATCAGAAAGGAACTAGAGGGTATCTATTGCAGTTAAGACCAAAACATTTTGGAACTAATAGAAGAAAAGCATTCTATACACATAGAATAATTAACCCATGGAATAATTTGCCTGGGTTTTATGAGGCAAATAGTTTTGCAACCACAGAGCAGAAAATAGTCATTTATAATTGAAAAGGCTCCTAGGGCAGGCAACTACATGTATGAGTTGCCTTCCTGGAGCACTCAAGATGTGACACTTGCTTTTTATGAACATACAAAACTGCCAGCAGATATAGGTCATGTGGTCTATTAAGTCTGCTCGAATGTGCAGCTAGACATCCTCTTACACAGCAGCTGCCCGTCCCTTCCCTACCCACAAAACAGTGACCCTCCCCCTCACTTTGTCCAATCCCCTCTTGAAACTGCCCACTGACTTACAGGAAACCATCTCTTCAGGCAATGTGTTCCACATAGACACCACCCTTTCTGTGTAAAAGTGCCTCCTCATTTCTCTCCTGAATCTTCCACCCTCCAGTCTCAGACTATGCCCCAGTGTCCCTCCCTCCCTTCAACTTAAAAATCCCCTCTGTACCAGTGTCACCGGGCGTGGATTTAGGATAACACAATTTCAGGCAGACCACAAGTCACGTGCACAAAAAAACGGATGGTTGCATTTACCATTAACGTTTCATCAAGTAAAATATACAGAAAGCAAAATGGTAAGAGCCGGATGATTGCAGATCACTGCAGCCCCACCCCTAAAAACAGCATAATTATGAAAGGTTGGGAACAGGGCTGCAGTGCTGCCTATGGAGAATGAAATGGGATCACTGGGCTGCCTAAAGGCACTAATTATCTTTGCTGGCATGTATATATATATATATACACAGTATATATATATATATATATATATATATATATATATATTTATACAATGGGTGAAGTGATATGCTATAGAAGTAAATAGTGTTATTTTCACAGCCATTGTATAACCACTGTGATGACATCACCACTGTGGATTTATTTCCTGATAAACCCACAGTGTCTACATCACCAGCAAACATACAATGGTGATGTCACCAGAGTGAGACCATCTACACTGCAGCCTGCATTTCATAGCTTCATAGTTTCTCTTTCTCACTGAATCCTGCAACTAACTCAATTAGCATTGTAAAAGACAATCACCTGTGTCTCATAGTTATTCTGACAATCCCAGCCCATTACTGTGCTGCTCTAATCTTCAAACCAGCCTCGTTCATAAACCAGTTTCTCTTTCTGAGTGCTGACTACAACAGTTTCTCTGTCTCAGTGAAGCCAGCAACTTGCTGAATAAACAGTCTGTTTCTCACTCCTAGCTGCAGGTAACACAATTACTATTGTAAATCACATGCACCTGTTTCTCATAGTGTCTAACAGTCTCAGCCCATTCAAAAACACTTACACACACTCAGACCACACACAAACAGTGCTGTCAGTATAGCTTAGAGTTTAGAGTATCAATAAATGAACAAACTTCTTACATCCAGCAGCCCAGTCCAGTGTTCGATTCTCACAACTTCGATTTCAATACTGTGTGGCTCTAAACAAATCATTTAACTGCCCAGTGCTCCCAGGTCCCCCCTAAAAACTTACCCAGTTACCAAAATAAAATAAAAAAAACAGAGTAAACAGGGAGAAAACACAGACAAAAATGTTCCCAATGGATAGTAGCACTATTGTATAAATCGCACACATGATGTGCGACATGTGGAATATGGCAAACATTTGCACTCGTGCAGAGTGAACTGCGATATCACTCGTGCCTTCGGCACTCGTGATATTATCACAGTTCACTCTGCACTTGCAAATATTTTCCATATTCCACACTCTCCCATCATGTATCCCATATATATATATATATATATATTTTAGAGAGCAAAAAACTCCATTTAATGCATCAGTTAGGGTTGTTCCACAGTGGCACAAGTGAGGAAATTCGATGTTAGGGTTGAAATCCCCTTTGCACCCCTTCAGCCCAACCCCCCAACTGGAATCGGGGTGCGCATTGGGGTTGTCGGCCCTAACTGTCACCCCATCACATGTGGAAAGAAGCTGAGGAATAGGAGAATGGGTCTTGTCACATAGTAACATTGTGCCCGAAAACGCAAATCGTAATGTGCATGGTGACACAAAGTGAAACAGAAAGAGAAACAGTACTGTAGACAGAAATGTTAAAAACAACGCAAACGCAACCGCAAATGAAAACACAAAGGGTAACGCACATGGTGGCGTAAACGTGAACGGTAAGTGAAACGGGTACAGAACCGCAAGCAGAAATGGTAATGGTAACAGTAATGTAAGTGCACAGGCTGATTTTTCCCCAAAAGCTGTATAGAGAAAGACAGTGAGTAGAAAGAATGGATGCAAAATAATGACTCTCGGAACACAAAAATGAGGACTTGGAATAGTAAATTGCTTATATTTCAGTAACCGTACGACATAGAAAAAAAATTTAAAAGTCATATGTATTATCACGTTCCTGGCTAGTTTTGTACTTAGGGCTAAGACTTTTTTCGACAAAAAGTCCGTATCTCGCACCATTTTCGAGATAAGGGCCCTGAAAGGCACAGCGAACGCCGTAATATTATCCTATGGGAAATAAACAGAAGTTCGGACTGCCATAACTTTGCCTCCCTGTAATATTTTTTCACCAAACCACTGAAAGACACATCTGTGGAATGTTGGCTGTGTTACCTGCAAATTTCAGCCCAAAAGACCAAACCGTTATTTTGCAGCAGGGCGCCAAACGATTGCTGCAATGCATCGTACGCCGTAATGTTATCCTATAGGAAAAAGTGTCAACTTTGGAGTACCGTAACTTTGCCGCCATGTAATATTTTTTTCAGCGAAACACTGAAAGGCACATCTGTGAGATGTTGGCTGTGTTCCTTCCAAATTTCAACCCCAAAACTCCAAACCGTTCTTTTGCAGCGGGCTGCCAAAGAATTACTGTTATTTTGGGCATAGTGGCGCAAAGTAGTGTCGTGATTTGCGAAAGCTTTCGCAAAAATTTGCGACACTTTCGTGAGTGCTACACTACTTTGCGAAAGCACTTTTTCCAGAAATTTGAAAAACATATTTCTGGGGTGTTTTACCCCAAAATAAAGACATGGCTAGCATCCTCATAGCCCGACTAGGTGAATACAAAAATAATTAGGTTACTAGAGGGTCTCAATTTTAAATGCCAAGCATTTTTCTGATCACTAACTGAAAACAAAATGGCGGATTTGCGACAGTAAAAGGGCCATTTGCGACAGTAAAAAGTGCATTTGCGAAAGTGTTGAACTTTTTCTTAACTTTTCCCATTGACTAATAATGGGAAATTGTTTTTTGAATAACTTTTGAACCATTTAATATTTTTTCACGAAATCTTTGAAAGGCACATTGGGGACCCCGGTTGCATGTTCCCTAAAGATTTTGTAAGTCCACGCAAACTGTGTGACCTGCAGGCACGACCGTAGAATTCCAAAAAAAGCGTAAACGCACGTGCAGCTCACACTTAGTAACTCCGCAGCCGTATATCCGACCAGTACAATACTTAGCAGATCCCAAGGCATATGGGTCTTGATTCTGTATTCCAAATTGCAGGCAAATCCATTGAATGGTTGCAAAGTTATTAAGGTGCAAATTTTGGGTTTAACATGTAAATGGCTCCTCAACCCTAACTGTGCTAGCCATGTCTTTATTTTGGGGTAAAACACCCCAGAAATATGATTTTCAGATTTCTGGAAAAAGTGCTTTCGCAAAGTAGTGTCGCACTCATGAAAGTGTCACAAATTTTTGCGAAAGCTTTCGCAAATCATGACACTACTTTGCGACACTATGCCCAAAATAACAGTAATTCTTTGGCAGCCCGCTGCAAAAGAACGGTTTGGAGTTTTGGGGTTGAAATTGGGAAGGAACGCAGCCGACATCTCACAGATGTGCTTTTCAGTGTTTCGCTGAAAAAATATTACACGGCGGCAAAGTTACGGTACTCCAAAGTTGACGCTTTTTCCTATAGGATAACATCTTTTTGGCTGAAATTTGCAAGGAACACAGCCAACATCCCACAGATGTGGCTTTCAGTGGTTTGGTGAAAAAATATTACAGGGAGGCAAAGTTATGGCAGTCCGAACTTCTGTTTTTTTCCCATAGGATAACCAGCTAGGAGGAGTGCAGCTAGCCCAGACAGAGGAGGAGAAGGATCTGGGTGTGCTCATTACGGGATCAATGAACAACTCGGCACAATGTAGGAAGGCAGCTGCAAAGGCCAACAAAATGCTGGGTTGTAGTGCAAGGGGTATATCCCGAGAGGAGGAGGTGATTCTGCCACTGTATAGGTCATTAGTTAGACCACACCTGGAGTATCATGCAGTACTGGCGCCTGTATCTGAAGAGGGACATTAAGTTACTGGAGGGGCGAGCGCAGAGGTGACAAAGATGATCAAGGGACTGGGGACTTATCATATGAGAGGAGGTTGAAGGAGTTGAACATGTACTCACTGGAGGAGAGGAGAGACAGGGTGACATGATTGAACCTTTAATTACATGAAAGGAATAAACAAGGCGGTACAGAGGGGCTGTTCAAAGTAGAGGAGGGAGGGGCCACCAGGGCCATGATATGAGACTGTGAGGAAGGTTTCAGGAGGAGATGAGGAGACACTTTTTACAGAGAGGGTGGTGGTGGCTGGGTGGAATCGTGTACCTGCTGAAGTGGTATGCAGTAGAACAGTGGACTGCTTCAAACGAGGATGGACAGGACAAGGGGAGGGTTAATGAAGGGGAAAGGTGGAAGGGAGGGGCAGCTGCAGAATAAGGGGTGCTAGCTGCACATTCGAGGCAAGAATTGATAGACCTCCTGAGCCTTTATCTGCTGGCAAATTTCATATGTTCGTATTACGGCGTTCGCCATGCTTCAGGGCCCGTACCTTGAAAACGGCATGAGATACGACTTTGTTGTAAAATTCTTAGTTCTACTAGGGGCTAAGTACAAAACTAGCCAGGAAAATGAAATATATATATATATATATATATATATATAAAATGCATTAGCCCCATACATGTAAGCGTGCCAGCAAAGATAATCCTAGCGCATTTAGGCAGCCCCCCAATCCCATTTAATTCTCTATAGACAGTGCTACAGCCCCATTCCCAACATTGCATCATAATTATGCTGTTTTCAGGGACAGGGCTGCAGCGCTCGGCTATTGCCTGGCTCATACATGGACATTACATACTGGGTTTAAAAGGATACTGTCAACCCCCTTAGACCTCAAAGTGTCCCTTGTTTAAAAAACACATTTTATGATTGCAAACATTTTGTAAAGATTGTTAAAATGCTGGTAGTTTAATTCTGATTCTCATTTTCTTTTAAAAAGTGAAAAACAGACTGCCTACCATACTGGTGTCACTACTCAAAAACAGGTTTGTTTACATACCTTATTCAACTCCTGGTGCATCTTTCCTGGACTTGGGAACACCTCCAACAGTCTAGCTCCTCAAGTTGCAGTGGGAGTTTAAGAGGCTACTGCATCATGAGTGACTGCACTGTTTGGAGGTGTTTCTAATGCTCAGGAAGTATTCAATAATAATAGATTCAGGATTTGAAAAAAAAAAACCAAAGTTGTTTAGAAATAATCATTTCAGCTCTACTAAACAGGGATGCAGGCAAAACAAACAGCAACATCAATGAATTTTAGAGAAGGTAAGCAATAATGAAATGTGGATTTTTAACCAGAAATAATATGATGCAAAACAGGTTGACAGTGTCCCTTTAACAAGGCAAATATTTTTACAATCACAGAGCCAAAAATAGTCATTTATAGCTGAAAAGGTTCCTACGGCACGTAACTACAAAGTACAAGTTGCTTGCCCTGATCATGTCAGCTGCTCAATAAGGATCTGAAAGCAGAAGTATTTTTTTAGTCATCATGTCATTTTTTTTTTGTAATAATGAATTACTGCATAAACATCACTATATCAATTTTACATTTCATTTTCTTTTGTTCATGAAGTGAGAAACATGGTTTTGAAGTTTTTAAAAGTTTTTGCTCCCTTGCATATCCACCATGAAAAAAATATATATCTTAGTGTGGTGCATTGTTATTTACCTTCAAAAATATGTGCCAGCACCATCATAATACATATACAATATACTGCAAATCCGTTCCTTATCCTTTATCTTTTTTGCCCACCAACCCTTGAACTAGAACTGAATGACTTAAAAGATTTAAAGCCATAACAGCTTGTCACTGTGTAATGAGATGAGTTCAGGACCTGCATAGCATTTATCATCACTTATTGTTGGCTAAGTCATATAAAAAAGCAAGTTGCAGTTTGCAGGGGCAAAAAGGCATATCCTGGGAGGATAAGAAGATGAACTATGAGAAAATCTGGAACGGAAATTGCTTTGGAGCATCGTTGGCACTGAATTCACATAAGTAAAAATATACTCACTACGTGCAATTGAAATTGGGAATGGTAGGAGAATAAACTTGTAATTATTTTCAGTACAAAGTACTTGTGAAACGTGTGAAGCACTCTAAGTACATGGACGTTTTGGAAAAATCTGGATGGTTAAGTATAAGGAAGTGTAACCCACCCTTTGAGTTAGAGTGCTAGAGAAGTGTACTGAACATTACACTAGTTTTAAATTTAAGGGCTCCTTGCCTGTGACCCTCTAAATGTTTAATTCTTTGAAGCCTTAGGGAGTTAAGAGCTAGTTATGCTGACTTCCTGGGAGGGGGCAGCTGCTTTCAGCTAAGAGGTTTAGTTTAGTTTAGTTTATTAGTCTAGGAATTAATACCTTTGAGCCAGGGCTCTTTTACAAAGGTTCCACGTCACAAAGAACATTTAACAAAGCACGATACACATTACAGGTAAAACCAGACAGGAAAGTTACATCATAAATTTGCTATTAACAGTTTAAGGCAGTAACGTTTTTAAGTTTCATAGAAAAACAAGCTATAACAGGTTCAAGCGGTAGACAAGAGGTTGCAAGAAGTTGCTTTCAGTTTTGCAGAGCTGAGCAGGGGATTAACAGGCAAACACTGCTTGCAGCTGGAATGGTGGAGGCATGAGTTACGAGACACCTGGGTGAGGGGAATATGAAGCCATCTGGCGGAGAAGCATGATGTGCATTGCAAGTAGCCACTATGGGATTTGAACCACCACCTAGCCTGGGTGACCAAGGGAGGAGGGACATGGAGACAAGGGCAGAGGCAGAGCCAAGGGAAAGAGATCGCTATGGACCTCAGCTGTGAAAACTGAGCCTGAGTCCAAGGCCTGATGTAACGCAGAGGATAGACAGAGAAAGAGTAAGAACTTCCCATCTGCAGAGGGGGGAAATGTGCAGCCAGATGCCCCAGTGAATTTGAATGGAACAAGGATCGGAGGGGACCCCAGGTCTGAAGGGAATACATAAGGCTTGGGGTTCGGGAACCGATCATGGGAAAATAGTATCTAAGGCACTGAAGGGGAGTGCTACCCATAGTTCCGTGCGGCAGTCAACCAAGAGTGTGCCAAAGGAGAAACATGCCATTGGGAGGATCAGTGGTCCCAAGCTGAGAGGTCAGTGGGCCCATGGGAGCATAAGGATAGAAGCCTGCCTGCCTGAAATGTGAAATGTATGCTGCTTAGTTAACCGGGGTCATCAGTACCACACCCTACAATACGGACACTGCTTCCAGAACCTTGAACTTTGCTTGGACTTTGATTTAAAGGGCCCCTGGGCCCAGTGGACATTTCCCCAGTGGAATACGGTTTGTCAAGTTGTAGCTCCATGGAGAAATCAAGTTTCATTAAAGGTTCTAGGTTGCTTATAACTGCTGTTTGGACATTATTTGAATGTCTTCCCAATTCTAAAGTTTTACTAATCAAGTTTGCCTCCAGCCCTGTGCCCCATGGATGGAGTTTGCACCCCAGGCCAGAGGAATTAAAACCGCAAGTCATCTTTTGCAGTTTCTGTTGTGGTTCCCCCTCCCCACGGACTATCACCATCTTACTCCTAGACACTGGGGAGGGATGGGCTACTGAAGTATTATCTGAAGGAACTTTAAAGCAAATAAGAAAGATGGTCACAAATAATTCTGAACTGTATAGTGGTCCGGCAATTTTGAGACTCTAGAACTTAAGTACTTATATAAACTGAGAGCTGTAAAAAGTCTGTTCAGCTTTAATTGTTTTTTTAATTCTGAAAGCATTACCATCAGAGTTGCATGCAAACCACAGCATCAGTTAAACTGAGTGACTTCACAGAAAGTGAATTCAAATTAAAGTGTCCTACTTATAATAGTAACAGTTTACTAATGGTGGCTGTGGGACACATCTTATTTTTTCCAGCTGTATCTTAAAGAGCCCCCCCCCCCAAAAAAAAACCAGTTGTTTCACAGAATGGGGATACTGATTGAGGAATCCTTCCACAACCTAACATAAACATAACAAAAATAACTAAAAGCATTGCTGAGTGCATTAAAAAAATTGCTGTGTTTGCAACCATAAGTTTTCACAGCAGCTTATGTGGTATACTAATTGAACTTGAAGCAATTTATGCAGGGTGTAAATTAATCTCAACCTAGAGCAAATACAAGGTCATGAAAGCATCCTTTAGAATTCCCACATGTTGAAAATAAAAAAAAATGTTTGAAGCCTCTCGTGAGAAGTCAGACAATACTGAAGAGTCTACATGTACTTCAGTTGCTACTACAGTAAATACTAAAGTAAAAGGTAAAAGATTGCCTTCTTCGAAAAAACCCTTAACATAGACACAACTCTCCCTCAAGAATATTAGTCAATGTACTCAACCTAAAATGGGACCAGAAGATCATGGAGAGTTTGACAACAAAAAAAAAAGAAGCTAAGAAAAATAAAGTGGCAATACTAACCTAAGATACAAAAAATTGCAACCAAAATCCCAACATACTGGACAATGAAATTACAAAAATTGCAATAAAACAGACACTGGCTTACAAGATGGTCACTTAATAGTGGATCTCTGTGACCACAGGAGGAACCCCCCCCATCTCATCTGCTAAAAAACGCTCATAAACAGTATATTGTGAACTCACCCAATATAGGAACTCCCGTGCTGCTCACAGCCATATTTGTTATCCTCTTCTGTGTCCAGCTCACCGAACTCTTTGACACTGTGACTCCACTTTAGGCACAAAATAGTAATGGTGGCTAGTGCTGGTCTGTCAGGTGGTCCTCCTCATCTTGCCACCGTTCAGCACCAGTCTGGCAGGTATATCCTTGGTGGCTTCAAAGTGACAGAAACCTCCGCTGACTTTTCTGACCCACGTTTCTATTGCTGCTGCTGAAGTGGATCCTGATTTTAATCCTCCAGGTGATGCTGCAGACCTGCTACTTGGACAGAAATCCCCAAGCAGCATTGGACATCCTGTCAGTGCATCTCTCACGGACTTAGCTGCAGCCGAAGACAATGTCCCTCTGACACATTGCGCAGCTCCCTGGGCCAGATACTTACCCCAGAGGGGGGACTAACAAAAAAAAAAAGAATGGAAGAAAAATTGGGACCTTGGCTAACTGTGCCTCAAAGAGTGCCCTTAGCCTGCTGTATTCAGCATCCTGTTAGTGCTGACTCAGCCACAACCAAAGACAACATCCTGCTGCCAAATTGTGAAACTTCCCTAGGCCAAGTTCTAACTGGGAAGAACAGAGGACTTTCAATGGGGAAAACTTCAACTAACAGGACCATGCTACCCACAGAGTGCCCTCCGCCTTCCTATCCTGATTCTACCTTACAACTTCTCACCACAGCACTGCACCAGCCACACTACAGAGAAGGTAAACAGTGGTTGATCATCCTCACCATTCTGCCGCAGCTCCTGATGACAAGACAGATATCTCAGCAATGGTCTCACAGATATTAAAAGATGCAGCAGAACTCAGATCCACCACTGTGCAGATGAACCATGACCTCGTAGCTCTCGGGGGCAGAGTGGTAGCCATGGAGCAGAGACATCAGCAGCTTGAGGAGCTGGCTCACAACAACCAAGGTGGCCTCAGAAAGCATGACCATCAAATAAAATGCTTACTACAAGAGGTTTATGATGTGGAGAAACATGCCAGAAGAAAAACATACAATTAGTGGGCTTTCTGGAAGGAGTCAAAGGCAGGGCTATGGCTGGGTTCCTACAACATGCTATACACCTTTTGTTGAACATACCAAATTGGCTTCCATTAGAACTTGAAAGGGACAATGGTGTCTGGCCCCAAAACCCTGGCAAAGAGAATTCACTTGGCCACTCCTATGCAAGTTCCTTCAATACCCTGTAAAGGAAAATGCCCAGTGACTAGCCAGAGAGTGCAGCCCTCAAAGTGGGCTGGTCACATTATTCAAATGTTCCAGGACATTTCCCCAGAACTGTCCAAATGCCATATAGCATACGCCTCAGTCAGAAATACATTAGCTCAGATATAAGTGCCCCACTACCTACGTTATCCTGCTTTATTGAAAGTACAAATCAACAACACCTACATCACTTTTCAATCTCCAGCTGAGGCAGAACAGTTTCTGCAGCAACACTGGCCAAACCACCAATTTCAGGCTCTGTTGCCCAACGTGAACAACACTGTTTCAACTCTGCCGATGGATACCACTCCAGCAGACCATGCTCAACACCCTACCATGGCATCCCATGCCTCTACTGTGACTGATCCATGGTACCCAGTTACCAGAGGCAAAAGCCATGAAACATTCCTGAATCAATCGGTGCAACAACTGCAGCCAGCAAGACACAGATCCAACAGCAGGAAATGCAGCCCACTCTCCTCAACATCTAGAAACACCTCACCAGCATACCCTCCGGTGAAGATTCAAAACAGATTTGCCACCTTGAGGTCCACCTTACCAGACAATCCAGATACCCCAGATCAGCAACCCTCAATGGCAGAAACAGAAGCTACTGCATGATGGACACCGCCCACAGCAGAGCAAGTGCACACAATATGGGCAGACATGATCACAGCAGCAGCAAGTGAACCAGATCAGCCTCCAGCTCCTCTATCGAATCTGCAACCTTCACCACCTCAGCAGACCCCAAAATCCTGATCGATCTTTTGCAGGCTGCAGTGAGTAACCTAACCCTTCTGTTTCAGAACTGTCTAGCTCTTCAGTCAGGCTACTGAGCCTGGGGGTGGTTGGTGATTTCTCAATCTAATCTACTGACGACCACTCTGCCACTCTATGTAAGAGTGAGGGTCCATTTATTTGTGGGTCTCAATAGTAGCAGGCTATCATATCTTTGCCAGCTGTTGTCATGAACACAGACTGGCGTCACACCTGTGCAAGCTACTGCAACAATACCCTGGAGTTACTTCTTTTTGGTCATGCTCTTTGTGGCATTATTTTTAGACAGGTTTACAGATGTGGACTTATTAACATTCCATGGTGATTATGTGACCCCCCCCAAAATGCTCAAGAATAGCTTGATCTGTGACAATGGGCCTGACAGATAATCAAGGCAGCTTCCCTCCTGTTCCCTCCCCTTCCTGTATTCCCCACCTTTCCCTGGGTCCTAGCCTCCCGCACATGTATCACACCACTATTTATGTGGCCATCACAGGTACCTGTACAAGCTAGCCTTACCTAACTACACCAGCGAAAAGCAAAATACACCTCAGAACTTGTAGACCCCATAGTATTGGGGCTCAGTGCACCCTCTGTTTTTTTATTTCATAGCACTCTATCTGCTCCCATTGCAACAGAGCCTTGCATGCTTGAGGTGGCTGTTGCACCGGACAGGTCTGCAAGGAACACAAAACACAAAGGTGGGTACTCTAGCTAATAAGGTAGGGGTATATCCTTTGCTTCCTGGTAAGGAACCGCTAACCTCAAATGTATAATCAGGGCATTAGCTACAGTGCTTTGAGTAAAGGTGTGGCCCCACTTCTCTCACCTCCCCCTTCCTCTCCTCCCCGGCTGCCTCCTTCAGACAATATGTCACAACGTTGTACTGGGTTATACTTCTGAACTATGAAATGTTTTACACTGTTCTAAGGTTTTAACATTATTTTGCATTTCTCAGAGGGACTTCCCTTCCTGATGGTTACAGCTGCTATTCAGCACTGAAATACAGCAAATGTTGAATATTAGACTTATTCTTTTCTTTCTGACACAGCCCCAGATAGGAGTAATAAGGACCTTGCAGGACTCTATCTACCCGGGCTATGTGTTATACTGTATCCAGACTGTGTATGGCGGACAACTCTACAGTCTTATTTAGCATACCAAGCAGGAATACTTCTCAGTTGTCCCTCAGTTGCCAATATACTCTATTTTCTGTATATACTGTAGTACTGTATTACAGTTAGATTTGTATGTTAAAACTAGTTCTATCACCTTGTGATACAGTCTATCTAACATGTGGTTTACAATGCGTAGGGTAACAAGCCAGAGCTGTTAAACACTCTCAGGACAACCCAATGGTGCAACACACCTCATCTACCTCTAGGTATTTTGTGCCACAATCCAGGTCTTCTCTGGACATTATTATAGCAACTCTAGTGCCACTAAAACTTGCTACTTGGAATGTTAGAGGGTTAAACCCCTCTATTAAAAATAGAGGAAGAAAATCTTTGCTTGCTTACAAAGATTACAATCCCACGTAGCGTTCCTACAGGAGACTAAACTAATTCCTGTAGAAGCTGCTAAATTAAAGAGAGAGTAGGTGGGATGGGAGGTGCACAGCTCTACTACTACCTCTAAACACAGCGTGTGTAACCCCCCAGGTGGCGCTATCCCAAGGGCTACTACCCCTGCCTGCTTGACTACTGACAGGTTGAGGGGCCTAGGTTCTATGGCGGGTGCCTCCACCCAGCAGTCAGGGTTTGTAGTGGTTAGACGAGCTTGATCACAGCCCTCTGGGACACCATGGCCCCTTTGGTTCCCTCTAGTGGCTTACACAGTACACAGGAGTTACAGCCCCAATACCCCACATATACACACTGTTCACTCATAAAGCACCACTTACCCTCGAGACTGATTCTGCAGCACGTCTCTGAGGACCCCCTGTAAAATAAGGTTAAACAACATACACAGCAAAATACAATACTGTTTCCATAAGTACTAACACCACAGACAGTATATAGTATAACAACAACAAATCTGATTTATTTAGGGGACAGTAACACGGGAGGGGGGAAATCAGGTTAATTGGTGGCATTAAATCACAGTACTGTGCACACATACAGGGTCTGAAAAGACACACTCTGGGTGCCCAGGTTGGGGGTGGGGCTAGCCAGGTCCATTGCCCGGGGTTGGCCGGCAGGTGCAGATGAATAGGGCCCTGTAGAAGAAAATATATGCACAACACCCAATTGTAATCCGGAGCCGGATGGCTCAGTCCATGAAGCAGTGAAACAACAAGAATTAGATGACACACTTGTGATTAAAAACAGGCTGATTTGTACTCACAATACCCAAGCTGAGAACCGGATGGTAGATGTTCTCTGGATTGTCAGAAACAACAGGGCATGGAGACATGGTCCTTGTGACTGGACCCCACTGCAGTTTATAGCAAATGGATTTAGTCCAAGACAAGCTGGGGTTTGCTTCCAGCTTCAGCACACAGCACACAGCACAGGGGATTGGAAATAGCGATTCCCCACAAGCACTACACACATTCATATGTAAAAGGAAAGTACTATACCAGGCAGGCTGCTCCTTGATCCCGATCGCACTTACTGCAAAATACCTGGGAGCACACACAGCAGCTTCAGTTCCTGACAGACCGAGCGCAATTCAGCAATTTCTCCAGTCTTCTGCAGGGCGAGCCTGGTTTCCACTCTTCTGGCGCTTCTTTCTCCTCACAACTGGGATTCAGTCCAAACTGGCACTCACAACGGCTGCAGGCCGAAACTCAAGGCCTCACACGCACTTCCAGCGTGAAACTACACCGCAGAAGTACAGAGCTCCCTCTCTCTTCACAGTCACAACTGATCTAATCTTTCCAGTCACAGAGCAGGGCATTTCCTTTAGCTCCACACCATTCTGTTGGCTGGTTCAGCTGTCACTCACAATAAGACTCCCTCTGTTGGTGGAAAAAGGTGCCAAGGTTAAAACTACATTTCCCAGAGTCACTGCCCATACAATCCCCTTGTGGCTGGCTCAAAATTGAGAGTCCAAGTTCCGATTCGTCCACAGGCTCCATTTTAGGGTCTCCCTATCATCCTGACTGGTCCAAGTCAGCTATTCAGAACCAAAATGAAAAAGCTACACTGAAACAGTTCATGCTGAAATGAAGACAGGTTAGACAAACTACATTTTCTCAGTCACTCTAAATGATTTCTGGTAAACAGTTATATCTTTCAACAAGGCTCCCTCTGCACATGTAACGACGGCAGAAATGGAGTGAATTGGCAGTAGCTCAGGCGGGATTCGAGCATTAAATACACAGTCCCCCCATACAAACTAATTAAGTCTGCAAGCAGACAGCTCTGAAAGAGACAGTACCTGGAGGCTCAAATAGCACTCACTTGGAACCATATTTAAACAGTTCAGACACCGAACACCGCCCAGACTTGGAGCATTCAGGCAAGCTCCTGGAAGACTTTTGGGAACCCCCATTTGCAGGGGGGTTGCACATGTCCATCCTACTACGCAAAAATCTTAAACGGATCCCATTTTACAAAGAGGGGACAAAGACCGTGCTGGATTTTAGCTAAATTCTCCACTCCCATTGGAAAACCTTGATTTTAGTGAATATGTTTTTCAGTTCTATTTTTCACTGTGCTTCAGGTGGGGATATTCCCCAACTCAGTGTCTCCGCGCTGGACACCGGCATCCCCCAGCAGCCACCCAGAACCAAGGTCCACAGCTTGTGCCTCGTGGCGGGGCCCCCAAAGGGGTGACCAAGATCAACCAAGTTTGGTCCGAGGGCTAGCATGCGGCATCATTTGGCACGGGGTCAGAGGACTTCACACTGCTCTGGCATGAAGGGTTTCCCCTATGACATTCTCCCCAAGGTGTGGACTACAATGACGTCAGCGCACGTGCACGTGCTCCACAGATATTCACCACTGCCTTCCCTTTGTTGTGTGGTCCCAGCTTGATATACTCCTGGTCTCCACCGGGTGTCACCCAAGTGCTGGGCACCACCAACCCTCCCTTCCCCCCCCTGAGGTGGAGAGCTGTCCCTGGGATGCTCATCCAACTTCCCCCCAGCCAGCACTCTGGTGCACCGGGCTCATTCTCAAACCCGGGTCGCCAGTATTGCAAGTAGTAGCACTACTGCTGCGTCAGCAGACCGGCTGATTTTAGTGAATATTTATACTCCCAATGAAGATACCCATGTGTTTTTTGATAGAGTCTCACAGGAACTTATGGATATGGCCTTTGACAATCCTGAAATCTTATTAGGTGGGGATTTTGTTTTGACAGGTCAGATGAAGGGATTGAACCCCTTAGCAAGGCCTCATTGACCCTAAAGGACTCAATATCCCTACACCAACTCACAGATGTGTGATGACTATTACATCCTTCAAAGAAGGATTTTTTTATATTTGTCAGCCACCCACAAACTGGCAAGCAGATTAGACATGTGGCTAACTTCTCCCACCATCACTCAGGCAGCTCTGAAAGTGAACATAGCTCCACTATACCTCTCCAACCATGCCCCAGTCACCCTCCCTTCTATTTGGGACCCACTTCCACAGAAACTCAAACAAGAGGCTACCACATACAGTATCTTACACTGAATTCGCCCCCCGGAGTAACCTCAGCTACTGTGATATGGGAGGCCTTTAAGGCAATCATGCGAGATAAAATTATGGAATGCGCCGCTCACCAGCACCACCTCCAGGACCAGGAATTAGTCCAGTTAGAAGCCACACTTAAAGAAAAGAAGAGAGCATATAAAACCAACCCATACACGCTCCAAAGCAGTACACTGCTATCAGAGATCACCAAACTAAGGCTACAGCTCAGTTCTTTGCTTTCCAGGAAGACGGAGATGACAATTCATCAAACTAGACATAAATACTGAGTTTGTGGGGTTGGGGGGGGGAGAGAGAGAGAGAGAGAGAGGGACTGAGCACCCAGATCCTGGTCTCCCTCTCTGGGGAGGGTTCTGTGCTAGTCCCGCTGCTATACTGCCATCTCTTGGGTGAGCCTGAGCTTGACAGTATAGTTGTGGACAAGCAACGAGAGGGTCAGACGTCAGCCGAGAGCCCTGGGAGGAGTTGCGTCTCGACGCACACCCTCAATTGGCCCTCCTCGAGTGCCAGCGACTGTGGGGCACCAGAACACAAAAACTGGACTCCGTCACTTCTAGGTGATAACCTCTCCAGAAGCCGACAGGCGCGTCCTCCAGTTGTCTTCGGGGGCAGACTCCAATGTGCGCCATCTGTTCCTCTCCACCATGGTTCGAGGAAGGTAAGGGGAAGCCTTCCCTCACCCTACCTGGGGGATTATCCGGGGGTATTAAGGGTCTCTCTAGTGACTGGTTGCACTGTAGGGGCAGACTCTTGGATCATTAAGGGGGGACATAGCGAGGCATGAGGGGATCTGATTGAGTGGAGGACGGAGTTAGTAAGGTGGATAAACAGAATGATAAAAAAAAAATACTGGGTTTGTGGTGAGAAGGCAAGCAAACTGCTCACTTACTGACTAAAAAAGCAGCAGGCAGAGCATCACATAACACAATTCAAAGGTCAAAACAGCCATACCCATACAAAACCAAGTGATATCAACCAGATCATGAGGGATTTTAATTCTAAACTATACCACTCCCAGCATACTCCCAATCTACAGAACTTTAACAGTTTCATAGAGTCCTTCACCCTCCCAAAACTAAATGAGCAACAGAAACAGCATCTGGATGCACCATTTACCCTGCAGGAGCTCAAACAGGCAATACGCTCTCTGGACCCACATAAATAGCCTGGAGGTGATAGATTCTGAGCATATTTTTACCAACTTTTAAACAATACAGTATGTCCCCCACAAATGATGAAAGAAGCTCAGGAACAGTCTAAACTGCCAGACACGCTAAGAGGAAGCTACCAGAACAAAGAGGACAAAGAGTTATCCCTTCCAGTCAGTTACACACCTACATCACTGATAAATGCAGATGTAAGAATTATTGTAAAACTTCTTGCTTCCCAGCTGGAAGGGATACTTCCTATCAAAATCCACTCCTCACAGCTAGGCTTCATAAAAGGGCGAGCCAGCTCAGACCACCTAAGGAACCTGGTATTACTACTGCAGGTTGCAAGCTCTGTTCCCACTCTAGCCGTAGCAAAAGCCTTTGAGTTTGAAAAGGCTTTCGACTTGGTGGAGTGGGAGTATCCCCAAATCTTACTACAACACCTGAATTTTGGCTCAGGTTTTAGATCTTGGATCACAACTTTATACACTCAGACCACCACCTGAATACTTATTAACTCTACTCTCTCTTCTCCCTTTCAGCTGGGCAGGGGCACTCCCTAATGATGTTCCCCTTCCGGTCCCCTCTCCCCCCTCTTATTTGTCTTGGCCATAGAGCCACTTGTTATGGCCATACACACCCACCCGCAATGAATGGGTATCCAAACAGAGGAAACTGACTACCGCAACAAATTATTTTATTAATTTTATTATTATATACCAACTGTTTGGTACTAATCTTAGATGCGTTACATAGCCTCCCTCCTCTTCTTGCATTGCTGCACCAGTTTGAATCCTTTTCTGGCCTAAAGATTAGCATTTCTGAGTCAGAAATTCTCCCTCTGAATGTGCTATGCAAACAGCAGCAGGTAGCACCCTTTTGTCTACCCTTGCATTCTTTTAAAACTCTTTATTGATTTCAGAAACATATTAGGCATGAGAAAACAAACACCAATCTACTAAAAATACAACATTCTTGTAAAAGAGTAGCCTCCCAAGTTACAACATGATACCATTAACATTCCTGTAGTGGTACTGTAAGTGTCCAGAATTTGGAGGCATATAGGTGACCATACATGTGTGAAAGAAAAGTCTCTGTTTACCATGAAAGGGTAGTCTATAATCTAGCTGGCCCTACAACTGTTTAGAATCTAGGAAATAAGCAAAAATAGTATAACCTGAACCTAAACACCACAAATTGGCTTGAGAGCAGAGCAGAGAGTCCTCTTATCTTCCATTCTATATAAGAACTACAGAATCCACCTAGTCATGCAGGAGCTGTTCCAGAATTGGCATCCCTTCTATGTCCTCGATCATATGTGCGAAGGGGAGCCATCTGGTATTGAAGCAGTCCACGTCAAGATTTAACCTAGCTGTAACTTCCTCCATCATTTTAATTTTTACAATTAATCATCCATTTTTCTCTGGGGGCCTGGCCAACCGCAATTTTTGTGTAATGGCCTTCAATGCTGCGACCTCCAAAATATTAAAAAGGTATTTCTTGGCTGCTCCACCTATTTCTGCCAGATAAAGCCCCCACACTATGTGAAAGCCTTTAATGATAAGGGTAGGCTCTGACATTTTGTTGATCCAAGTCTGAGTTTCCATCGAGAACTCTTGTATGATGCTACAAGACCGATAAATGTGGGAGGGGGGTCCCACTTTCCCCACACCATCTCCTACACAAATTGCCGCTGCTTGTACCTATGTTTAGTACTGTCAGGAGTGAGGAAATATCTACTAAGCAACTTCCATTTGAATTCTCTTTAGCTACCAGAGGATGTAGTTCCGTGTGTCACCTGCCAGATTTGTGACCATTCCTCTGGTGTTAGGGGGATATCCAATTCTGATTCCCATTGAAACTGAATGCTGGCAACCCTTGAACTGCCTGTATCTGAATTCAGCACAGAGTAGAGTTCAGAAATGACACATTTTGCATTAACTTGTTAGGACAGGGATCTCATTATTCCGACTAATGAGTGTGGGTCTACCCCAAGCTCTTGAAGAATTTCTGGAGTATTAATAAAGAACCTAATCTGAAATAATCTATGCTCATCTCTATTAGGTATGTGAAATTCCCATTGTGTTTCTTGAAAAGATTCAAGTATTCCACCTGAAAAAAATTGTGGAATAAATTGCAAACCTTGTCTGGCCCACCCCGGAAAAGTGGCATCCATCTGTGCCAGACGAAGATAGCTGTTCTTCCACAGGGTGGTCCAATGAAGTTGTCTATTGTGTATATGTCACTTGTGCTTGGTTCGAAGCCACTGAGCTAATGTGTGTGTGGTCCACCTATTCTGAAGTGTCTCTGATGTGGATTGGGTTTCCCATGTGAGGCAATCTAGGTGTTTAGTTCTATTTCTGCATTCCCCGACTGACTTCCAAGCCATCTCTTTCTGCTCATTCAGCAAGTCTACAAGGTTGACTAATTGAGCAGCTGTGAAATATTCCTGGAAATCTGGTAATCCAAACCCCCCTTCATTCTTATGTCTGATCAGCAGGGCCCATGTGAAATGGGTTTACGATTTTGCCAGATAAATCTATGTGGAACTCCAAAATGTTCTTTCCATTCTTTACTAGGACTCAGTAGTGGTAAAGTTTGATATAGGTATAAAAATTGGGGGAGCACATTCATTTTGAGAGCCTCTGTTCTGTTGCTGAATGGTAATGGCAAAAGAGACCATCAATTAATATCCAAGAAAACCTCATTTTTCAGTTTCCCATAATTGGCTTGGTATAATTTGATCAAACATTTAGGAACTTGAATTGCTAAGTCCTGATTTGGTTTGCATCGCCACTGGCCCAGGAGCTGCTGTTTTATGTCATTGTTGACAACTCCACTAATTTGCAAATTTTCCATTTTAGATAGGTTCGTTTTAAAACCTGAGACTGCACCATAGTTCTCTACGAAAGTCAAGAAGGGATGGATAGTCTTCGCTGGGTCCCTTAAATATACCATTGTATCATCAGCATAAAGCAAAACACAATTCTCTATTCCTCCTGTTGTTATGCCCTTTAATTCCTGACTGGATCTTATTGCCTCCACTAAGGGTTCAATACTAATGACAAATAGGAGTGGAAACAATGGGCACCCCTGCTATGCCCCTTGTTTAATTGTAAAACCTGGGGACATAGTCCCGTTCAATTTGACCATTGCTCTCAGTTCTCTGTATAACATGCCAAGAGCTTTTAAGAAGTCTTCTCCAAATCCCATGTGCTGCATGGTATGGTATAGAGAAGCCCAATTAAGCCTATCAAAGGCATCTCCTCCCCCACTCTGGCCGCCATACTAGATTCTTGATAGAGCGCCAGAAGAGTAGGCAATACTACCTTGGGGGGCTCAGAGCCAGGGGGTTGGGGGGTCAGTAGTGGGGTGAAGAGAGATCTTGGGATAGAGGCTAGGTCTGGGGAGACCTCAGGCAAAGCGGGAGTAGGCCAGTCCATGTGACCACACCGGAAAGAGTCCTAAGGGGCCAGAGAGTGGAGCATAAAGAAAATTAAAAAAAAAGCCTATTAAAGGCTTTTTCAGCATCAATTAGTATTGCAATTTGGGGGTCACTGAAGGTTCTTCCCATCTCAAGTATGTTGAGCATCCTCCTAATGTTATCTGTTAGATGCCTGCCTGGAATAAACCCTGCCTGATCTGGGTGTATGAAGGTACAGATTACTCTTTGCAGGCGGGTGGCTAAAACTTTGGAAAAAATCTTGAGATCTTGACTCAAAAGTGATACTGGTTTATATGACTGGCATATTTCCTTGTCTTTGCCTGGTTTAGGAAGTACAGTAATCACTGCATCGTTCTGTGACCCAGGGGCAGTGCCCTCCTTTTGACAGGGTCTAAAAACCGTCCCTCGTAAGGGGACTAAATGTGTTCTGAATGATTTGTAAAAATCTGTGTTGAACCCATCTGGTCCTGAAGCTTTTCTAGTTTTCAGGTCTAGAATAGCCCTGTTGACTTCAGCATCACTAAATGGGGCTTCAAGCAAGGCTACCTCTTCCTCGGACAATCTAGGAAGCTGCAAGATTTGTAAAAAAGTCTGTGTCTTTGTATCTCGATTGTCTCTATATTTTCTTTATACAAAGTTGTATAAGAGCTGGCAAACATTTGGGCAAACTTGTTGGATTCAGTTTCATGTTTATGTGGATGGTGGGGCACTCTGAGCCTCATAATTGTTTGTTCTGTCTGCTGCGTTTTTGTGTAGCCTATAAGCTAACAGAGCTGCCGCTCATACACCTGATTCAGAATATCTATGGGCAGAATATCTTAGTCGGCCTTCAATTTTTCTGTTAAGTAAGTCCAGAAGTTCTGAGTGAACTGTGGTGATTTCACTTAGTATGGTGGTTGTGGGATGCTTTTTATGTGTCCTTTCTAATTCTTGTAATTTTCTTTCCAAAGTCTCCTGCCTGGCTATACACTGTCTTTTCTTCTTTGAGGCCCAACTAATTATGTGGCCGCACAGCACTGCTTTCATTGCATGCTATAGACCTGGTTCTGCCACGTCTCCTCCTGCGTTACACTGGTGGAATGTTTGAATTTCTTAAATAATCTTTTCTTTGAAGAATTTGTCATTCAATAAAGAAGTGTTAAACCTCCAGAGTGTGTTTTTTTTCTAGTTTGGTTTAAGGTTAACTTAAGGGAGATGGGGCATGATTGGAGAGGATTGTTGGATGAATTGTGCTACTAATCCTCTGTAGGTCAGGTTTATGTGTCAAAAACAAGTCTACAGTATGCAGGAGTATTCTTGATGTGAGTGGGAAAAGAAGGTATAATCTTTCTCCCTCGGGTGTTGTTCTCACCAGATTTCCACAAAGCCCTGCTCTGTCATATAATTTCTCAGTAGTTTACTTGCTGTTTGTGTGGCAGTTTCTAGAGGATCCGTCAAGCTGAGGATCAGCCACCACACAGGTAAAATACCCTCCAAAAATGACACACCCCCGGAGAAAGATCTGCTACTCTCTGAAACAAAGTTTTCAGAAAAGGAGCAGCATTGCACATACATTCAGTAAATGCAACATGAGCCCATGCAGTTGTCCTGGCAAGCACCCACCTGCTCTCCATGTCTTTCTCTGTGTTAAAAAACCACCAGATCCAATCCCTACCTGATGAGTATCCCTGTTCCATTGCGTTTGGCAGAGGCGTGTGATGATGCAAATTCTTGACCCACCAAACCTCATTTGAAATTGGTATGTTCCAGATCCAATAAATGTGTCTCTTGTATAAAAGCTATGTTGCTCTGCATTCTGCGCAGTTCAGATAATATCTTGGCCCACTTCACTACAGAGTTAATGCCCCTAAGGACATAATAGTAAGGCTACCCATCTGGACGTTTCTTAGTGCTGCCAGTCTTGTACAGCCCCGCCAGACCCAAGTGGACAAAACATTCTGAGTAACTGGATTCTGCTCTGCTTCTCAAAATCTAAATATAAAATATGTGAAAAGAACAAATATTAAAACTATATACAAAAATGTTCCAGTGCAGTAACACAGTAAAACAAAGCAAAGGGGAAAAAAGAAAGGAAAAGGAGAATTCCCTTCCATGCTGTCACTGCAGTTCTCAGTTGCGGACTTCAACGTGACTTAAAACGTTAGCTGCTCAGAGCTGTCTAGGTCTATCAAGGGGCTCTTGAGCACCCAGGACATCCCTTGGCCCCTGGGAACCCCCTCAAGCCTTTGGAATGAGGCTGACCCTTTAAAACAAAAGAATGTTAGGTAGCCTCTCACAAGCTACAGATTGGAAACTATTTCCAATAGATGAGATAAGAAGATTTCAAAATCAAATTATCACATCTAGTCTGATCCCCCTACCACTACCATCAGTAATGTCTTATAGCAGGCAGGCATTTATCAAGAAAGGAATGGTGTACTATGGGCCCCCAAGAACCAACCCCTTCCTTGGGACTCCTCCTCCTCTCTCCTCCCTGAGCAGTGGTTATTTGAATCCCAGGAGCCCACCCTCCTGCCCCTTGATGTGAAAGGGAAACAGCGAACTCCATGGGACCCAAACTGTGAAATTTAATTCCCCCCTATCTGACAATACTGTCATTAACATTGGGGTACCGCAGGGCTCTATCCTGGGGCCCCTTCTTTTCTCTCTTTTTATTAACAATATTGCTGATGTTTTTCAATCCTGTTCATCCATTCTCTATGTGGATGATCTTGTCTATTCCAGCTCCACTAATATTGCCAGCATAAACACATCCCTTTCATCTGATTTCAAAAAAGCACAAAACTGGATGGATGCCGATAAGCTGGTACTAAATGCAAAGAAAACGAAAGCCATGCTACTAGGCTCTGCCCTTAAACTCAAGGCTTGTCATAAGTCCCTGATATTATGCGACTTTGGAGGCACACAGATTGAGTGTGTAACATCTTTTAAGTACCTGGGAGTCCTTCTTGACCAATCCCTGGATTTTAATCTTTATATACAGTCCACTAGCAAAGCTATAAATGCTAAACTGGGTGTCGCTTACAAGACTAGCTACATGTTGACCCCCTCTGCTAAGCTGGCTATCGCCAGAGGTATCCTACTCCCTTCCCTCACATACAGTGCTCTCATCTTTGCTGTTGCTCATAAAACTACTCTCCATATAATAATATATGTCGTTATGCCTCCTCATCTCCTCGTCTTAAGCACCATTGTCAACTTTACAGAGACCTGAAATGGCTCTCTTCCTTTGCTTGCTAGCAATACTCTCTAGGCTCCCTTATTGATTCTGCAATCAGACAACAAACTCCCTCCTCACTTGCAGTACTTTTAGTACCTCAAACCTACCCCCACGGGCTGCAATCAGCTGATAAGTCTTTAATTAATATACAGAGGTGTCGCACATCCAAAGGAAATGGTGCTTCCCATCACACTGCCCCCCCCCCCAGCTATGGAACTCCCTTCCTCTAGCTCTTTGGAAGTTGATATCCCATCTCAACTTCAAAAGGGAGCTGCACCATTATCTATATCTTGCAGACCCATGCACTTGCTTTGACCCCACTTGATTCCATCACGCCTTCACTTACCTCTAATCCTACAATACACCACCTTACTCCCTCCCCCCACTACGGTCAACCACCTTACTCACCCCCCAATCCCTATTTCCTCCAGGTTACACCTTGCCCCCTCCCATTTATCTCCCTTTGAAAGTCTTTAATTGCTCTTATCCTTACCCTGTTGTAATGTGCTTGCTCGTCACTGTTTACTCCTACACTGACTCCCTCTTACGTCATTATATCACAAAAGGCACTTCTAGCTGAATGTTATTCTTCTACAAACTGTTTTGACCTACTCAATGTGTAACCTATTATGAATCCTTCCCTTATATAGTGTGATTCTGACTGCTTGTGTCATCTCTCATGAACTGTTTGACCTGCCCTATATGTTACTGTCCTGTACTCATGAAATGTTACCTACTCTCCCAGGTCATGCCTGAAAATAGTCAACTTCTGGCTAGCGCACTTACCCAGTTAACAAAAGCAAAATAAATAAATAAAAAGCTTCAGCTATTGTTTGATGAAGGATGCACAGGTGCGGTAACACAGACATTTCCCCAGGCACCCCACATTCTGAGTCTAGGGGGGACCTCATAGCAATAAATCTAGAAGTCATCACTGTAATTACAGCTAGAGCAGCAGTCCCAAATAAAGTAGGGTTTCATCCAGCAGCACCGGTGGGGAACTGTACTCATTGCATTATGCATAGGACATCTGTTCATTGGCCTCATTTTTTATATGGAGCATATAAGCACTGCCTTTGCTGTTACCAAGAGTCTCGACTCAGGTAGCATGTTCTTCTTTGCTTCCCCAAGTATAACACAACTGCTCATGTCCCATCTCAACCACTGTAAATCATGGATGCCCCTGGAAGCACGGCCCCATCACAAAGCCTCTCCCCCTCCTCCCGATGGACACAGAAGTTAACAAGAAAGACCCGATTACAGCTGCTATTCAGTTCTGACAGAAAGTAGTGCCCCCCCCGAAGAGCCACTGTTCCCTCGAACCCCAGCCCACCCTTCACCACTCAGATGATATAGGTGCCTGCCCCAGTGTGTTGTCAGCTAAAAGCAGGTGTATGGTTGCAGTGAATAAATATCATCCTACGAGTCCCTCCACCGCCCTCCATGACACCGCCCTTCATGGCAACCCTTCTCCTGCTGAGCAGCGACTGCTGGAATCCCAGAGATGGAGGGTGTGGCCCTGCAGCCCGATTCTTCCCTCAAGTCCCTCATTCAGCATGAGAACCACTGCATACCGGGGAAGTCAAAGCAAATCTGTGGTAAGGGTTTTGTTTGTTGTTAGGGGAAAGGGTACTCAAGCCAGTCCATAGGAGTGTTTTCCCAATCACTCCTCACTCTGATCATGAGAAGATATTAAAATAGGAACTTTAAAAAGGAAAGTACCCAGCTGCAGCTGAAGCAGTGGTCCCAGATTCACCAGGACCCTGTCCCGACATGCTGATGACAGACTATGCTCATTGCATTGTTCAAATACTGTCTCAGCATTGTATCCAAGATTTTCAGTGTTGAGCAAGTCATTGCTGCCTTCCCTACTGGTGTTCATTCACATATCTGGTCCTGTGTAGTACAGTATGGTCTGCAGGCCCATTGGTCCATGCTGTGAACCAATAGGCATACAGATTGTACTGTACGCTGTCAGTCGGCAGGCAGCCGAGCGGCATGCAGGCGGGGTGCTGCCGCCCGTCAATGATGGGGGGTTCTGGGTGGCCAGGGAACCTCTGTGGATGGGTGGAGAGGGGGGTGCCACTGAACCATCAGGTAGTTCGGTATTTCAGCGACAGCCCACGAACGGGCAGACTGGGAGGGGGTTACCACTAGACCACCAGGGATTTTCTTTCCATTTACTTGACCCATGTTTGGGCATGCGGGGGGGACCGCTAGACCACCAGGGATTACTGTGCTTAGTACAGAAGCCCGCGATCAGGCATGCGGGGCGGGGGGGGCTACTAGTCTACCAGGGGGTCAGGGTGCTTGTGGTCCGTGTGCCTCCTGGGCGGGTGGCCACCCAAGGCTGGCGGCTGTTGTGTTGCACCTTGCACTACAGCCGCCCACCTGTGGGTGGCCAGCGTTTGAGCCTGTGATTTGTGGCTCAACCTTGAGCACCAGTGTGTGGCGCATGTAGGGATTGCACCAGCATATGCGCCGCACATCCCACTATATCCGGGATAATGCCGCGCATATGCATGGGCAATACCCCTGCATCTGCGCGCCTTGTCCAATGCACCCAAGCGCGATCGGAGGTTGCACTGCCCTCTCCTTTGAATATATCGCTGGGGCACATTGGGATTGGCATGGTGCACCCTGTTGCACCAGGTACAACCTCTTTGCATATCCCACCTCTGGTATCCGATCCTTTCTTGTAGTGACCCAGGATGTTAGCATCTTTTTTTTAGGTGGCGAAGCAAGTCTTCTTCTAGTCTAGTGCACTTTCTGATTTTTTCTGTGACTTGCCAAACCATGTGGTGCAGTCCAAGCTCCACTTCTGCCATTTCTAGGTCCAGGCAGTCTATCCCCCATATTTTTTAGCTGGGGAGCAGCGGGGGCTAGGTTTTTGACAATTTGAGTCTTGGAGTCACTGAGGATTTTCAGTCTCGTAGGACAGAGGACCTGTGCCTAAATGTTTTTTATTTACCTTAACTGTTTTACTACCAGACACGCTTACTGTCTTTTAGTTTGCAGAGCAGACAAGTAGTCATGATAGAAATAGATCTGTTGATCATTGAGTAACACCTTATTTTGTTTCCAGGCTGCCAATAGTATAACTTCTTTTATTTGAGAGTGGAGCATCCAAACTACTATTGATCTGAGTCTGGTGTTAGGATCCATAGGACAGGGACCCAGCGAATGATGTGCTCTTCTGATTGAGAAAGGTAGTTCAGAGTGCAGTTTTAGGACAGAGTCCAATAGATGGTCCACAAATGCCAGCACTGAGTTGAAAGAATCCTTATCTCTTTCTTGGACAGCAAGAAGTCCAAAATTGTTTCTCTGGGCTCTATTTTCAGCATCTTCCAAGTGAAGTGGAATATTCCAGTCTTGCTGCAGCAGGTATAAGAGCACTCGGTCATGTGTGCCTTGATTGTCTGCGATTTGTCCAACTTATCTGTGTGCTAGACAGTTTCTTATTTATGTTCTTAAGGTGCATTTTTAAATCGGCTAAAGCCAATTCAATAATTTGGACGGCTGTAATCACCTTCCTGTCCGTGTCGTCTGTTTCAGGATTCTAGGAGAGAAATTACATATCAGTACCATTATAGAAACGGTTTCTTTAGAGCTTATAGAAAGGCTAGTATAACTATGATAATGCAGTTTTAGCCTTTGTAATCACAGGCACATAACAATGTAGCCTATTTTAAGTAACTTGAAAGCTTTGGTTGCTCTGCATTGCCCCCTTAGATCTTAAGCAATGGGTATCTTAGAGCCCATAGAAAGGTTAGCACAATTATGATAATGTGGTTGTAGCCTTCATAGTTACTGACATGCAATAATGCAACTTATTTAAAGTTAATTGAAAACTTTGATCGCTTCAGTTTGTCCCCTTGGACCAAGAGGTGATTGGTGGTAATAAATAAATAAATGAATGAGTTGGTGGAGAGAAAGTAAAATATTAGCCGATTTGAATAGATACATTTGTGGTAACAAATCAATCAGTCTGCAGAAAGGAAATGTAGCATGAACTGGGGGATATTGTGGTATTTTTAGCGTAACACCAATGAGGTGATATAAGATATTTTTAAGCTCTAGGCATTTCAATCGTCGATTGTCACCATAGGATTACTTAATTTCCTATATTTATTAAGTGGTAAATTATAATGTCTCTTACCTATTACATGTTTGAGTTGAGGAAATATGTTCTGTTAGAAGGAAATGGAATTTGTACAGGCTCCCTTTGTAAGAAAATGTATGAGATTTCTAAGAAAAATAACTGAGGTGTAACAGTAATTGGAGCATGAAATGTGTTTTAATTAGCTGAAAAATACGTTTTTTGTTTAAATTCTAGCCTTGAAGAATGAGTGAAGAAACATATGATGAAGTTTTAAAATGAATGAGGTCATATTTAAATGGCAGATATTAGATCCTACAAAATTTTCAGACATGTAGGTATTGATTAGTACTTATTGGAGAAGCTGTAGTTTTATCTATTACAATTTGGTATTTTGGTGTTGGGTTCTATTTTTAATTATTAGTATATAATAGACATATTGAATTAAGTGAAGTTTCATACTTCATATATATATATTTTTTCTATAGGATCGGGAATTTATATACATGTGAAAGAAAGTGATTTTGTGTGAATAAGACTTTATGAAGTAAGTGGCATCAGTGTGTATTTGTTTAGATGTATTGAAAAAATTGTATTTGTGTTGTTGTAGACAGTTCTTTTAATGTTATATATTTGTATATTTTTTTGTAAGGGCATCTCTTGATAAAGCCAAGACATTTGGTGAAATGTTGAGGATTGCCATATTTCAAATAAAAAAAAAGGAATTTGAGAACAAAAAAAGACTGTCTACAGATGTAATCTTTTGAAGTGCCCTCACACCTCATACGTGTTGTCTGTTGCCAAAATCTGCTCACCTTCATCCTCATACTCTATATCCGGCTCTGCCGAAGAAATTGAGGCTGGGGATTTAGACTGCGAGGGTCTAGACCCTGGGGTTTTGGTGCAGGATTTCTCATCTATTAATAATTGTTTTAATTTCCCTGTCAGATTCAGTGTTCCATCCTTCTGTCATCTGAAGGCCATAATGAATACTTAGGATTCAGATTTATATGTGGTTTGATGAGGTTCCCGTGGCTAGAAAACAACTTTTAGTAGAGGGGGGTCTCAGAGCTTGGAGAGTTCCCTGCTTCTCAGCTCGTAACATTACCAGAAGTCTACCCTTGCATTCTAACAGCAGATTTATTTCTAAAGCTATGGTGAGCATTGACCACTAAACTAGCTAAATGGCTTCCAAAATATATCAAAAATGTTTTTAATAGTTTTTAAAAACGTTTTCAATATGGCAGAAACAATTAAAAATGTTATGAAAATTTTAAAAAGCTCATATCACTGATTATCAGTTGTAAATGCATTGTAACAAGTAATGCTCAAGCAAACAGAAAGAGCTAATCCTTGTGTGAACCTTTTCCAGGTTCTGCAGTAGGAGGTAGGGATTAGGGTTTGTTAAGTGTACAGTAGTGCAGGATCCCTTTGGAAGAAACAGCATTACCATGGTGAGTAATTTTTTTCTTCAACCCCCAGAAATCCCTCATTTATGCTGAACAACAACAGACTCCATAGTAGTACCATGGGAGGCTGGGTACAGAACCTATTTAGGGAAAAGGTTCTTCAGGACAGCAGTGCCAAACCTGGCATCTCATCTGGACTGCACGTCTAGACAGTAGGGCTTTGTGAAAGTGTGTACTGTTTTCCAGGTAGCTGCTTTACAGATTTCCTAAAGGGAAACACTTCTTGATGATGTTACAGAGGCAGAGGTGTCCCTTGTGGAGTGAGCCCTATGGCCTTCAAGTGGCAACTTAGCTGCTTTGCCATGACAGAAATGTACGCAGAAAACTATTGAATGAGAAATGCTTCTCTTGTATGCTGGTTTACCTTTTCTCACTTCACCATTAGTTATGAACAAGTTAATATTACTAGACCCTACATCCTTTGTGTGGCCAAAGTAGTAGCGCAGAGCTCTCGTAACATCCAGACTGTGGAGCCTTTGTTCTCCTGAGCTAGACTTTGCCGTAACGAACACTGGAAATGTAACTGACTGATTCAGATGAAATTCAGACTCCACTTTAGGGAGGAATTTTCTTTTAGTTCTTAGGACTACCTTGTCCCTGTGAAAAAATGATACAGTTAGCATCTGCCGAGGGCTTGCAACTCACTCACTCACCATCCTGGTAGATGTCAGTGCCACCAGAAAAACTGCTTTCTAGGTGACATACTTCAAGGAAGCAGTTGCTATAGGCTCGAAAGGAGCCTGCATCAGCTGAGCAATACACAGATTCAAGTCCCATGAAAGGACAGGATCCCTTACTGGAGGGCACAGGTGATTAAGGCCTTCAAAGAACTTTTCAAAAATGGGCTGCGAGGCCACTGACCTGTCCTTGCCAGCTGAAGCGTATACTGACACTGCTGCCAGATGAACCTTCAGGGTTGAGGGCCTGAGCCCCAGGGACTGTAGGTGGACTAGGTAGTCCAGAATTGAAGCCAGACTCGCCTGCAATGGGCTGAGCTGCCTTAAAGAACACCAAAGGGAAAATCTTTTCCACTTTGAGCTTCCTTGTTGTTGGTCTCCTGGAAATCTTAAGCACTTACATAACCTTTTCAGAAAGATTTAATCCAGAGAACTCTAGCTCTTCAAGTACCATGCTCTGAGACCCAGAGTTCTTGGATCTGGAAATGTTATCCTGCCCTGAGACAATGTCAGCAGATTGTACTTCAGGGGCAGGCTGATAAGATGTCAGCTGGAGAGGGACAGAAGCAGGCAGTACCAAATCTGCCTGGCCCAATCTGAAGCTAGGAGAACCATTGTTGTGGACTCCCTTCTCAGTTTTAGCAGTACTTTCAGCAAAAGAGGGAAGGATGAGAAGGCATATAGGAACTTCTCAAACCAGCTGAGTACTAGAGCATCCTCTGGAACTGCACCCACCAATGTGGGTCTGCAACAAAATAGTGGGAGCTGTCCCCCCCCCCCCGGCCAAGATGTAAACAGGTCTATTTCTGGTGTACCCCCACCTTCTGAACACTGTTGCCAGCACCTGCGGGTTCAGTGTCCATTTATGATTTCCCCAACTGATCGTGCTCAGGGAATCGCAAGCACATTATCCTTCCCTGGCATGTGTACTGCCGAAAGCTGGGCCTCCAGGGTGTATCCTAGTTTCCAGCTCTTCATTGTCTCTTTGCACAATTTTAAAGATCTTGTTCCTCCCTGTTTGTTTATGTAATACATAGCTGTGGTATTGCCTGTCCTGATCTGGACAGACTGACCTCTGATGAGGGAGGAAAAGGCCTGCATTGCCATGCATACTGCCCTGAGCCCACGTTGTGAGGATGACCGTAGGTGATTGCTGAAGGAAGAGAACTCCCTTTCTGAGGTTGCATTCCTCCTTCTATCATACCAGTGCCTGTAGCAGGGATTTCATGATTGGAACTAGTTCTGAAAGTGGTTCCCACCTCTGGAACCAATGGTTCCCCAGGTGGTATTGGACATCTTATTTAGAACAGGGCACCTAGCACTACTATGGTGAAGGATGCCATGAGGCCTAGTAAATGCAGAAAATCCCTTGCAGGTCTGGGATGAACCACCTTGAAGGATTTTGCAGTTGCAATCAGATTGACCACCCTAGCTTGGGGAAGGAATGCTTTCCCCTGCAGGATCTCCAGTTCTGCGCCAATAAAATCCAGAACCTGAACAGGGTTTTATTGTTACTTTTGTATATTTATGAGAAAGTCCAGTTCCTTCAGGTTGTCTTGTGTCAGAAGAAGGGAGGACTTGGCCTCCTGGTTTGATTTTCCTGAAACTAGCCAGTCGTTCAGGTAGGGAAAAACTACCACCCCTGGCCAGCACAAATGTGCTGCCACTATCGCTAAGCACTTTGTGAATACTCTTGGTGCTGATAATAGGTCAAAGGGAAGGGCTGTGAATTGTTAATGCAATTCCTTAACCTGAATTTGAGGTACTTTCTATGACTGGGACTGACTGGTATGTATGTGAAGGTAGGTGTCTTTCACATCCAATGACCCCAGCCAGTCTCCTTTTTGCAATGATGGAATCACGGAGCCCAGTGTTACCATCTTGAATTTCTCCTTTTTTAAATGTTTGTTCAGCTATCTCAGGTTTAAAATGGGTTGCCACTCCCCATTTTTCTTCTGGATCAGGAAGTACACTGAATAAAGTTCCTTTCCCCATTGTGAGAAAGGTACCGTTTCCACTGCATTTGCTTGCAGCAGTTTTTTACTTTCATCTCCAACATGAGTCTTTCTGCTGGAATGTGAGGGTGAAAACCTTTGTGATTCTGCAATCTTGGGAATTTTTTGAACTTCAGGGACAAACCCTGGCTCACTATTTCCAGAACCCATTTATCTGTGGTCATTTTTGAACAATTCTGGAAATGGCAAGTCAGTCTTCCCCCTACTGACACTGGATGGGTAACCTGTTCAGACTCATCAGGGGTCTTGCTTAGCCTGAGTCTTGGGGCGAATACATGCCCGGTGGCCCTTCTACCCCATCTCTGAAGAAACTCTTCTGTGGAGGGAAGTCATAGGTAATGTAGGTATGGGGAAAGTATCCCCTACCTCTAACTCCCCTTCTAGAAGGCCTGTAGGACGCGGAGGCCTTTTTCTTCTCAGAGCTGCTCTTGTAGGTGGTTTTGCATTCATCTGTCTTTTTCATGTAAGCCTCTGCCTTGCCACCAAACAGTGAATTCCTCTCACAGTGGAAATCCGTTGCCTTTGTTTAAGTGTCCTGGGATAGGTTAGTAGTTCTAAGCCAGGCAAACCTTCTTAAGGACACTGCATGGGCCATGACCCTGGATGCAGTGTCATTTGTGTCAACAGCCGTATGTAACAGGTACTTTGTAGCAAAAATAGCTGATTCTGCTGTGTCAGTCAGATTTTTTGCCAAGTTACCAGTAACCTTCTTGCTCACAGCCAATACTGAGCTCCAGAGGGCTTTCTGATATTGAGCTGTGTACGCCAAGTATGCTGTCTGCCTTAATAGCAGGTAAGCTGAAGTATAAACTTTTTTGCCCACCACATCACCAGGGATTATATATTTAACAGTTGCCTGTGATCGGGTTTACGGGAGGGAGGGGGGATACCACTAGACTATCAGGGAATATATTTCTACTACTACTACCTGCGATCGGGTTTACGGGAGGGAGGGTGCATGCCATTAGACTACCAGGGATTTCTGTCATGTTGAAGGTGGCTACGCACGGCACCAGGTGCATTTTGCCAGGATACCCTACACATTGCATGCAAATGGGGCCATAATGACATGCAAATGGCCCCACTTGTGACATGCATATATTATGGCCCCATTTGCATGCCCACATCTGAATATAGTGGGTAATGCACACAGCACAACCACACTTGTGCTAGAGTATTCCCAGTCCCCCCATCTGGGGGATGCACTGGTGCATTCTTCTTGCGTTATGCGCATTCTCTGCCATATTCAATGGTGATGCACCATGGCGCATCTCTTTTGAATATCACCCTGTCCTGGCCCCGGCACAGCTCGGTTGTGCTGCACCCCCACTTGCACCATTGCCCGGCACAGTCTGAATATCTGGGCCTATGTTTTTTTTACACACCCTCAGTGTTTAACAACATATAAACCACAAATGTGAAATGCCAGTGGTTTGTGATGGTATTACACAGCAAGGGTGTGTAAAAAAATGAATTATGTAACACTCATACTTTATTTTATATAATTGCTGGTGTAAAACTGTCATTAGAAGACAAGAAAAGACAGTGGCATGTGGTACAGGAGATGCTAAAATACACATAGAGAACTATGACTTGTTCAGGTAAAAGACACTGTGCACATGGATCCAAATCTAAATGTGCAAATTGCACATTGATGTGACTTGTTGGCAAAAAAAGAAAGAAGCACAGACCGGTTTTAACTTATTATAAAAATAAATGCATTTTAAAATGGAATCTGATTGGAGCCAAGCAGAGTTGACAGCTTTTATTCATTGTGTCTGTTTATAATAGCATTTGATTCTGTGAAATGATTCATGTGTAGACTGCTTGAGAGCACTTTTCTTTGTTCTACAGACTGGCTGACACCAAATGCCGTAATGGGTTATTATGAATTGTAACATGGCAAAAATATGAACTGTCCAAGTAAGAAACACAATTGGTGCAAGAGGGTCAGGTGGTACAAGAGCAACACGGCATTATGAGACGATAATGCCGTGTTGCTTCCGAAGTACATGAAGTAGCCACAGGAGGAAAACGAGCAGTGTATCAAAAATGGCAAGCTGAGAAATGCAAGCGAGCAAGTTGTAAAAGAGCAAGTAAGTAGGGTAGAGGATGAGTAGGACAAATCTGAGAGAGACACACGGCAAAAAAATAGAGCGAGGGAAGTGGAAGAAGCTAGAAATGGGGAAAAATAAAGTAATGTTTAGTTTCAAGAAGCAGGGAAAACTTGCAAAATATCAGAAATTGAAATGCTGACAAGTACAGAACAGAGAGCAGCAGAGAGAGACACAATTCATGAACATGGTAGAGAAGCAGTGAGTGACACGGGATTCAAGTCACCCAAACACACAGTAAGAGACGGAAGAACCGGAAGCACATTTAATTTTACCAACTTCACAGTGTACAGCACGGTAAAGTGTAATTATCCAGCAGCAGCGAGAGAGAGAAGACATAAAGAGAGGATGTAAAGCTCAGCAGTGGAATTGACCAAGTAGAAGAAAGAGACTCATACCAGGTAAGCAATAGAAATCACAATCAGCAAACAACCATACTTGAATGCAAATGAGACAGAGAGCTACATGGAGAACTAGAAACACAGGAATGTTGGGGTCCTCCCTAAGAACAATAGCAAAGAAACAGCTGTTAGAAATTGTAAAAAATGTATACCAGTTATTAACAAACACATAATTGTAGTAGTATGCAAAAAAAAATAATAAACATATATATATATGTAACAGAGGTTCATGCACAGTTTTGAAAGTATCACTAAATACAAGTGAATAACTTCATTCCTCTCATTGTTTATTATATAACAGCAGTACAAAGATATGTCTGAGATGTACAGCGATCTGCACACCATGTTACAAGTGCATTAATCCACTCCGAAGGTGGCATCTAATGGGGAGTTAATGCATGGTTGATCGTTGTACGCACTTGGCCTTCAGCCTCGTGCTACAACGGCCCCAACCATGCATTAACTCCCCATTAGATGCCACCTTCATCGTGGATTAATGCTTACATGGAAGTCAGTTATTATGGCATTTGAAAATGGTGTCAGTCCGGTCATTAAACAGCCTCACCACTAATTATTGCCTAATATACCCATGCCATCAGAGGATAAAGCATACATATAATATGCCAAAATTTACCCTTGCTTTGCAAAGCTATTTCTCATAATGATAGAGATATTTCTGGCAATGACAACTATTAATCCAATTCACTAAGAAGGACCCTTTTCATAATCAAAATAAGACACTCCAGAGAGTGCATTATGGTGGGCTAACATCCCTTCTTGGGTGGTGGAAGCACTCGGCTTTGCCTCATGCTTCAACTGACCTGAGGTGGGCCATCATCCCACCATAACGCACTCCGTCGTGCTTTACTGCTTAACTAGGACTGGTGCTGGGGATCTACATTCAGAAATAGAGGCACTGGATAGAGAACTTTGTATTTCATCTGCAGTACCTAAAATAAGACAACACAAATATGCAAGTTTTACTGCTCTCAGATTTTATTCAAAAGGATCAGCATACAGTAGTAGCCACAGACATTGCCAGCTATTTCCTGAAATTTCTGTGATATTTCTAGAGAAATCTCCTGCTTTCTGCATTACCACAGAAAGGGCAGCAGAGAGAACCTCTTTAGGAATTTCACAAAATATCTGGAAATAGCTGGCAATGTCTGTGGCTACTACTGTATGTGCTTAAGCAAAAGCATGAAACTGCTGTTATCACTGCTCAGGAGCAGTGACGTGTCCACAGTGCGGTGCCCCCAGTGTAAGGAGAATCAATTTTGTTTGGCACTGGCTATGTTCGGGAGACTGTAAAAACTGTTTTGCGCTTTAAACTGATTTTTTTTGCACTTCAAATTATATTTTGCACTTGCTTCAAATGTGTAGCACTGTGGACTAGGGCTGTGCGAAACACATACTATTTGGAACAAATACACACAAATACTGCACTTGATACAAATATCACTCTTAAATATTTGTATTTGTGTTAGACCACATAAAGTAGTGTTAGATCTTGGTTTAGGCTGATATGAGACACCTGTGACTGTTATTGTTCAATACATGGATGCATATTTTCTTGATAAATCTGCATTTTATTGAAACCTCTCAAACCCTTGGTCTTATGCCATCAACAACAGAAACAAGTCCAAAATGTAACATAAAATATTTTGAGTACACTGATATGCAAACAAATACCAGAGACACAAATACAAATATCAAAAACAAGCCTGTGCACAGCCCTGCTGTGGACACTTCACTGCTCCTGTGCAATGATAACTGCTGCAATTTGCACTGAGTAGTGGCATAGCCACAGGCAATAACTGTAATATGCGACTGTTTGCACAGCAGAGGAAACGGTTTATTAATGCAGCAATTTCATGTTTTCCTGATCCTTTTGCATAAAATATAAGAGCAGTAATATACCGGGAGTATACCTCTCAACCTCCTGCCCATACCTCTCAACCTCCTGCCTCATAAATCAGGGACAAGGCTTAAAAAAATCAGAGACAAAGGACCAAAATCAGGGACACATCTTCAAAATTACAGATATCCATCCAGAAAGCTGGTAGAATATGAAGCTTAGTGCAAAATGCATTTTCTAAAGAAGAACAAGTCAGTAACTTTAATGCTTGACATTGTTTTGTGCTTAGGGTCCCCACTGTTTAGACACAAAAACACAAATTTTAGGAGGGACAGAGTAAAATTTTGAGGAAAAATCAGGGACACTTGCGAGGTATGCTCCTGCCTCATAAATCAGAGACAAGGCTTAAAAAATCAGGGATAAAGGACCAAAATCAGGGACATATCTTCAAAATTGGTGATATCCATTCAGAAAACTGGTGGAATACGGGGCTTAGTGTAAAATGCATTTTCCAAGGAAGAACACGTCTATAACTTTAATGTTTGATATTATTTTCTGCATACAACTTCCACTGTTTGGTCACAGAAACACAATTTTTAGGAGGGACGGAGTAAAATTTGAAGGCAAAATCAGGGATGTCCCTGAAAATCAGGGACAGTTGAGAGGTATGAGTCCGGGAGTAATACGTGCATATCTGAGCCCTCTATTTTAGTGCAGATAAAACATGAAGTTCTCTAGCCAGTACCTCTAGTTTGTTGAGTGTGTGTTGGAAGGGGAGGAGTAAGCTTTGGAAATAAAACTATTACATAGAAGGCAACTTAATATATGCTACTGAAACTCACTCTCTCATCACTTTGTGCTAGTTTTTTCATCAGCATCACCCCTTCTTCACAGCACGTTCTCGCCGTAAGAGAGCGCGAGAGGGCCGAGCACAGTTCTCGCGACGCTGCCGTTTCCCTTGAAGCCGGGATGAAGTCGGAGAAAGAGGGGATGCTGCGGAGTAGGGAGAAACGAGTCATCGAGATCCAGTTCAAGGATCAGCATAGGGAACAGGAAGGGAACAATGGGAGTAGACTAAAAGAGGAGAAGAGAGAGATCCTCACCAAGGTGGGTGTAAGAGAGCGGGCATGTGAGCTGCTTTCAGTACCAGGGACAGCAGCTCAGTCAGAAGGGGTCGTGCTCGTGATCATCAGCACGAACTGTACTGTAGCAGTCGAGAGGGTACTGGGTAGTGTGTATTCTCTGAAAGGCTTTGTGTAACGTCCCCGCCGCCCCCGACCACCCCAACAAGCTCACCTGGCAGTTTGGTAATGGAGAGTAATCAGCCGTGTTTTTAGTTGCTGTAATTTCAAGCATAGGCTGCGGGGTCAGTACCTACTATTAACATTTAATGAGGCTGAAGAAAATCATGCAGTTTTAGCATCAGCATTTCCTACACTGTGCAGTATAAACATTTAAACTAGAAACATTGTAGTCGTAGGTTGTTTACTTGAACACCATAGACTGTGTTTCATTTGCAGGAATGTGCATCCATAGCTGGTATTTAATCACCTGCTCTGTGCGGTTGATGGGGCTCCCTGCTTTCCACGGGATCCAAGCGAAAGCCATTGTACCTATGTAGTTTTGTTTGTCAAGTTTAACTGACAATAGTGTCATCACTTGGTATTTTTTGTCTTCTGATGTGGCATTGTAATGTCAGTGTGCCAAAGTAGGGCACAGGCAATGAAGGACAGAAATGGATGGGGTGGATAGAGCTCCCCACAACCACTGTATTATTGCTGCCTTCCCATATGAATAACATAATGATTTTAATAGTTGTATTTAAAAAAGGGTACTCATAGGATAGGGCAAAAGGCATGTAGCCAAGTGGAATCCCATGACTAGGCTTGCTGTGGTCCCCCAAATCCCAAAGCCAGCTCTGTATGCAACCCTAAATTATAAACAATAACTTTATGTAAGCAATAAGACATGACGGGGTGCGCATTACGGTGTGATAACCACACTGCTAGGGTCGTACTTAGGCATGAGGCCGAAGGCTGAGTGCTGGTCGACCCTAGGAGTGTGGTTATCACACTGTAATGCACAACCCTGGAGTGTCTTATTGTGCTTATATGATAGCCTTTTATTTTCAGAAATAGATTGCATTATTAAAACAAATATTTTGGGATAAAAAAAAAGTTACAATTTGTTTGTGATTTTACACTACACTAGTCCCTATGCCTTTACTTTACTGCTTTGCTTTTTGGTCTTTTGACCTTATGGAGCCTCCATAGTTGTAGTTTTGTAGTTCCCTTCCCCTTCCCCCATTGTTTACATTTAAAATGTAAAACGTGATAGCTGTTGTAGTAGTTTTGTTTTTGTTTCATAGGGATGGTTTTTAATAATGTACTTTTTAGTGTAGAGGGTGACATTCAGCATGCCAGTGGTGTGGAGCAACTAGAAAACGGGAGTTGGGAGCATGGCTCTTTTCAGTACAGTACGCAATCCGACACCAGTGAGACAGCATTACTGAACCTGTTTTTTTTTTTTTTACTTAATTCTACTTGCTGGAGTGTGAGCTACTGATATGTCAGGAATGCCGGTAGGTCCAAGTACTAGCATAGAGGTTGCGATAGTATGATGCTGGCAGCACACTTCCGCCTGCGGTAGTGTCACTCACAAAACTACTGTTGCTGTCCGTGCTGCCAGTTTATTTTACTGTCTCCTCTTGTTAGGGAACGGCACGGTTAGGAACCGAGTGTGGGATAATGTCAGTGGTTTCATTTTGGATGGGGAGCGCGACTGACTGTGTGAGTTTTATTTTATTTAAAAAAACACACAATTATTCTGTATACTGCAGTGTGACAGCTGCGATCTTGCATGACCGCGATAGGCCTGAGTCTCAGCATGGAGGTCACAGTGTTATGGAGCTGGAGCATGCTTCCTTCTGCAGTGCACTAGGTCACAAAACCACCATTGCTGTGCGTGCTGCTGTCCAAGTACACTATATATTCATGAAAGTGAAATGTCAGGAAATAATCAGAGGGTGATTAGAAATTATCAAAAGGACACATTCATTTTTACATTCATACAATGTGTATTTCACACCAATAGCTGTTGGCGATGTTCAGTTTCAGATAAAAAGTAACAATGGAAATTATTGAAAAGCAAAGTTTAGTGGGCTGAAAAAATGGCGACATAAATCTACTGTAAAATTCTAATTAGAATGTCATTACAGTGAATCAGTGAGCCATTTGATTCTGTTCTCCCGCTGTTTTACTGGACTAGTTATTTATAGTGCAGCATTGTCCCATTTTGCACTATACATAGCCAATAAGCTTGCTCGAGTCGTCTGTGCTATTTTATAAACTGCATTTAACTGCAATCTGTGTTTTGTCAGTGCATGACAAGAAAATAACTCTTTCAAAATGAAGATGCAGCTTTCATTTGTTTCTCTGAAATGATTCATTCACAGCTAGACAGTGCAGAGCATGGTATTGTAGAATAGTGTATCTTGGATTCTTAATTAGAGATTTGAAGGGTCACCACATATATTACTTCACCTCCCCCCCCAGTAATAATGATGGTGTTGTCTAGAAACAAGAAACTTGCTTCACAGTGCAAATGTTTTCTTGTTCAATTATTTTGATCTGAAATACTATATAAAGAGAGTTACAAATAGCAAGCAGTTTATGTATAGTTGTCAGCTTTGAGACCTGACCCCTCTGCCCCACATGGGATGGGTGGTATTCATTATTTAAGCAATAAGGCATCTCATCGGCAGAGTGTGCTTCATTATGGAAAAGCACCATGGCATGGGTGGCTTGCCTTATAAAAACATAGAAACATAGGCTGTTGGTATCCTTCTGCATTCATATTCTAGCAAGTCTGCCCATAGTTGTTACTGTACCTCATCCCTCAGCCTAGCACTGTGGTGGTTATTCACCCCTCACTCCCTTTCATTTTCTCCACTTCCCGATTACCCCAAGTAGGTTTATGAGTTCCCTGGTTCTGTCTCCCATTTTTTGACCCCATTAACTGTACTTGCCCCCACAACCTCCACCAGTTGTCAGTGCTCTGGCACCCTTTCTGGGAAGAACAATTCCTCACATCCTTCCTGAAATTACCTGCCACTAATCTCCAGTAGTGCCCCTCGTAACTGTATCTCTGTTTCTAACAGGTCTTCACAATTTACCCTATCTATACCTGTTAGGAAATTATGAGTCTCTTGTCTTGTTCCCCTCTCCTGACTGACCTCTAGCGAGTACTTTTTCAGTGTCTTCAGATGTTCCTTGGAAGATCTGACATGCTGGCCCAGATTCATTTTTGTGACCCTTTACTACGCTGACTCCAGTCTATCAATGTAATTTCTCAGGAGAGCACTTCAAAACTGCATACAGTACTCCAGGCGAGGCCTCACCACTTATCTGTATAGGGGTAGTATCACCTCCCACCCACTATCAAAACCCCTCCCCATACACCCCAGCATCCTAGATGCCTTGCTGTAGGCCTTGGTAGTATCAGTGTGGCTCAACTGGTGGCACATCTGCCTCTGGGCCAGAAGGTTGTGGGTTCTAGTCCCACTCCAGCAGTAGTAGGGTAGTGCTGTACTGTTGAAGTGTGCCATCCTTTGGGTGAGACATTAAAATCGATGTCTCTTCTACCCATCTCTGATGTTGTCCTGGTGGGTGGCCAGTTGGAAGTAAAAAAAATAAAAAAAAGCGTTTTTTGCAGGAGTAGGGGATTTTCCCAGATGTCCTAGCCAACATTCCCCTTCCCATAAAACCACAGTTGTCCGAGCCTGTGTGGGTGTTGATGTGCAAAATGGCTGCCGCTGCACATTCAGTCACTTCACTAGCAGTCTCTCATTGCCTCTAAAGCACTTTGCACCACAACGTGTATGACAAGTGCAGTAGAAGTACTGATTATTCTTCTTGCATGGGCTGGTTTGCATGAGTGGGTCATGATGAGGGCTCCCAGATCCCTCTCTTCTGCTGAAGTGGCCAGCTTAATCCCTCCTTCCAGTACTCCACATAGGTTCTTGTTCCGTAAGTGCTGCACATCACCCTTCTTGGAACTGAATCTCAACTGCCAGACATTTGCTGGACCTTATGCCTCAGCCACCTAAAAGGTGTCAATATTCCACAACAACACATCCTAGATTGTCCTTTTGTGATTATATAAACATAACTCAGCCTTTAAAAATGTAGATATGGTATATGCATAATTGGCTACAGTGGAACAACAATATATTTTTTCACATCTGAGGATAAGAGCCATAATACTTGAGTGCAAGTCAGGGTTATGAAGGTCTTGTCCTCACCAATGTTTAACATAAAAAGCATCAGAAATGGTTACATTCAGTAACATTCATCTTCAGAACATAAAGTAACAGAATTTGTTCTAAAATTATTTTGTTTTATCCTCCGTTTCCATTATCTGTACCCTGCCTGCTGCAATGTCGTCCCCAGCCACCCACCCACTCGCTCATTCGCTCTCCCATGCAGCGGCTGACCTGCCAGCCCCTCACTGATTCCCTCCCCTGGCCACTCACTTCTTCAGCACAAAACACTAACCTTTCTTCTTTTGTGAGCTGCCGACAACATTCTCACCTTTTCGCCACTGCTGCTGCTGATATTGTCAGTACTTCTAATGCTGCCATTCCATTCTCCACCCTGCTTCCACACCCGAGCTGCCCATTACAAAAGTACAACAGAATTAATAAAAAAAAGCCACATTTACTGCCATCTCCAAACACTTGATTTTCAAAATGTTACAAAAACAAATGTGTGGGGAGGGGGCAGACAAGGCAGTGCCATGGCAAACAGTTCAGGATACCTGCAACTATGGATGACAGAGTAGGACAAAATTCCTTCACTCAAAAAGAAAAATACAGTACACTGATGCACGCAGAGGAACTATTTTGTTTTAAACTAAAACAAAAATATAAATTTTTTCCTACTTAGTGTTTTGAATTTAATTTTTTTTATACATGAACAGCTAAGGTGACCATTTTATAAGTGCAATAAGACACTCCGAGGGTGTGCACTAGACACTTCTAGCGCATGGCAGGAGCTGAAGGCTCTTGGTCTGTGGCCTTACTACACCCTTGGCCGTGTGCTAGAAGTGTCTAGTACACACCCCATTGTGTCTTATTGCTTACTTATAAAATGGGAAGGAAAAATCCCACCACCTGATTGGTCATTAGCCATGCGCTAGAAGTGTCTAGGGCATGGCTAAAATCAAGGGCTGGCAGCATGGACGCATGATGTGATAGAAATCATTCTGCCCTGGAATTTAAAAAAATGTAATAGCCATATTCCCTGTCTAAGTCAGAGTCTACATCCTAACTCTTTTTGTTGGGGGCACACACACGCACGCACACTGTAAAAATTGACACACTGTGTGAAACTGATCAGCAAACAATGACTATTTCTATAACTTATTTTTTCAGTTAGGACTGATCAGCTTGCCTGCACGCTCGCCTGCCCGCCCTTTGCTAGCTCACAACCTCTCAATCTCTCGCACGTGTTGAATCTCTTGTTCCCGTACACTTATTTATTTTAAATCGTACTGATATTTGTAATTGCAGACAGCCTCTGATGACATTTCAGGCAGCCTCTGATGGCACATTGAGACATTGATAATCCAGCCAGTGGCACCATCACATGGACATCAAAATGTACATGCTAGTAGTGTACTTGCCGTCCCTCACGTGCCTATTATTAAGCGTGCTGCAGCATCGGTTGCACTTTAAATATAAAATGAAACTAAAATAAAGTGACAGCAGTCCACAGCATATGAACTTGTGGCCAGAGTGTGTGTGGTAGTGTTTGGGGGGTGGGTGGAGCCACAGCATAGCATAGCAGCTACCCATAGCAACAACAAGCTACAGTGGCCATAGAAGGTCACAATTCCTCAACTCAAAAAACAAACTGGGACATCTAATGTGGGCAGAGGAACTGTTTTACATAAAATAATAGCAAAGATTTAATTATTTTACTATTTTAATCTGCAATTTTTTTTTAAATCCTATACAGTACAGATTCCTATTTTATAAATGCAATAAGACACTCCAGGGGTGTATGCTAGACACTTCTAGCACGCCGCACAGCCAGGGGATGGAGGCACTCGCCTGCGGCCATGTGCAGTACTACAACCCTGGCCATGAGCTAGAAGGGTGTAGCATACACCCCGTCATGTTTTATTGGAATTGCAGCCCTTCACTTTGTATATACAGTATAGGGAATACATCATGTCTTCTTAGCATGTACAGTACCTGATTTAGTTTTCTGAGTTTGCCCAAACTGGATCACTCACGAGTGGAATAGTCATGAAAGAATAAATCAGTTTAGCCAAATGAGTGAAAATATATCATGTGTATGCTGAGAGAAGACATGACATATTGAATTTATACTTCACTTGGAATGATTTTAATTACTTTCGGTATGACAGTATAGCCTAGTGGTTAGAGCATAGAGCTGTAAACCAGGAGACCAAACAAAGAGGCCATATCATGTCTTAATAACCTAGGAAGTGTGATAATAAGTTGTTTCCACACTTCCTAAAGGATCATTTAATTGCATAAAATACACCCAAATGTGGTGGTGTGTGTGTGTTTATGGCAAAGAAGCATGTTAATTCTCATTAGAGGTGCTACTCCACAAAACACAAGCCATACAAAGGTTGGAAATAAACTCTTAAGGCTGCAAACTCAATGCCCGCAAAGTCTGGAAATGTGCACTCAGGGTTCTTATGTCCAACTCCCACCCATCCTACCACATTCCCTACCTTTATGACCCAAGGACAGTCTATAGGTAAAGGGCCATATATCAACTGTATGGTACCTCATACAGGGTCAGCATAGTGAAATTGGTATATAGCAACCTTAATCCCCCACCTCCTTCCCCCACCTTTGTGACTGAATGGCAAAGTACACGTCCGGAGTCATGGCACACAGGTCTGGTATTTAATACACATTGTAGATCTGTAATTACAGTACTTTAGGATGCATACCTGAAAAGGTTTACATCCATTATAGTCTGTGTCTTACTTGGCACGCAGTATTGTAGACCCTCCACAAAGCAGTGCGACTGTTACAGATTTGAAACTACTATACACAATGCATGGTTGTGGTTTGCTTTCTTTAAAGGAGAACTGTGCTGAATCTAGAAGTCATTTTTCACAATAGATGCTACTTTTTAAATACTGATTCTAATTCTGTTATTTCTCCAGCTGTGCATACCGAAATAGATTAGTTGCCATATCGGTCCTTGAAAGAACATATCCAGTAGCAAATGGTTTAATACCTTTTATTGGACCAACACTGATATTACAAAAACATTTTGTTTTATAACATCTATGCTGGTCCAATAAAAAGTATCAGACCATTTGCTTCTGGATCTGTTGTAGCTGTCCAGGCTTTTTAGTTACCCTAGTTGTTGTTTCTGATTTCTATGCTGCTGATAAGAACCATTTTAGAACTGTATGATTTAGTTTATGTCCCTGTTCTACTTTTCTGTTGTTGGCACAATGCACCTATGTTCTGTTTCAGAACTCTATGATTGTTTGGGACATAAATTACATCATACAGTTATAAAATGGTACTTACCAACAGGCTGCAAAGAAGAAACAGTCACTGAGGTTACTAAAAGACCTATGTAGATGGAACAATAATGGAATTTGAACCAGTACTTACAAACCAGCTCCTACAGGGAAAAATGACTTACAGGTTCAGGGCAGTTCCCCTTTAAGACACATAGTGTACTTACAAATAGTCAAAGCAAGTTGTGTGTCTGGGATGTGTATACTTCTTTATGTAGATCTTGTGGTATCTGAATAAACTAACCCCAGCACAGCCTTGTAGAATGGTGATAGATCAGAATAGCTTGGTCTTGTGTCACCACCATGGTGGGAGAAATCAGTGTGTGAGTCGGGGGTCAGTTCAGCTAATAGGTTTCAAAATATTTTGTTTATTTATTTAGATTTAGTTGACCGGGTAAGTGCACTAGACAAATCCTGCCTATTTTCAGGCACGACCCAGGGGAGGGGGATACAGATGAAAGCCAACTGACCTTGAACCAGATTAAGCTGTTGATATGCTACCCAAGTCAGTATTTTTAGTGACCATAATTTTCCAGGGCTAAAAATCATTTCATTGGCTGGTACCCAGTTAGCTAGTAAGTAACAAAATATAGTAGCAAAACCAATGGGTTTACTAGCCATTGGCCATCTGGCTAACGGATCTGTCTTACCCTAGTCACAAATGTTACTATGAACATAAGAGGAGAAGAATGCATAGTGTACAAAGTAAGGAAATGAAAGCATTAGAGTTTGGAGTCTCAGGATCCTTGGTGAAAATGTATTAGGCTCCCCCCTGAAAGACAGCATAAAAATTAACAGATAGGGTAAATAATATTCTAGAGAGGGAAACAGTATCTTCCTCTCCCAATATTAACCCCCGTCTGGTAAGTGCTGCTGGGCCAGCACTTTCTGTACTTTGGTTTCCCAGGATTCAGTGCTGGAAAACTGTACGTGTTGAATATGGTCCTCTATTTCTTCTCTCAGCCAAGCCTTCCGATTTACTTCAATGGTGAGCCATAGCCAGACCGGATAGTAAGGCAACTTAAACTGCCAGCACTCAAATACTCAGTAAGCAAATTTCAGATCCCTGGCACAACTACATCAAGTTTGGCAATCCCCTGCCCAGCTTCTCATTATCCTGCGGGCAGCAGGGAAGGTGGGCCATTTTACCTGGCCTGAGTCTATCCTTCTCTGCATTAGAGCGGCAGAAGGGAGGAATCTAGCAACTACAGGCCATTCAGCCTAACTTCAGTGGTAGTGAAACTAATGGAAACCCTAGTAAAAGAGAATCTAGTTGATTGCTTAGAAGCTAATGGGCTGCAGGACCACAGGCAGTATGGGTTCTCAGGGGAAGGTCATGCCAAACAAATAGACGTGTTTGACTGGGTGACCAGCAGGGTGGGCAAATTAGGTAGCCAGTGGCCAGTGACCACTACAAAATTAGTTTGGCAACCAGATTTTGAAAGTTACTGGCCAGCTGGCTGCCTGCCCACAAAGTGATTTTAGAACCATTAAAAATGATGGCCACTACACATACTGATTTGGCTACCAGGTTTTGAAAGCTAGAGGCCAAACTGATCTCCAGCTCACAAACTGATTTGTCCCACCATGGTGACCAGGAAAATAGACCATGGGAGGACAGTGGACATATCCTATCTAGACTTCAGCAAGGCCTTTGACACTGTGTCACACAGAAGGCTGATTAGGAAGCTGACCAATTTGGGGATAGGGGCCAAAATGGTAAATTTAGTTTACAACTAGCTAATGGATAGGAGGCAGAAGAAAGAGGTAAATGGCACACATTCTAAAGATGGGGGGGGGGGTACCAGCAGGGTACTGCAAGGTTAGTGCTGGGACCAGTTCTCTTCAGTATCTTCATAGGGACATAGGAACATTGCAGAGTACCTGGAGCAGATGGTCTGCCTTTTTGCAGACAACACCAAGCTCTGCAATAGGCTGGATACCCAGGAGGGAGTGGAGACAATGCCCAGAGATCTATGGAAACTAGAAGAGTGGTTGAAGGCATGGCAGTTGGGGTCCAAAGCAAAAAGTGCAAAATCATGCACCTAGGGCACAGGCACCTTGGTGCTGAGTATAGGATGGGGGGAGGTGTTACTAGTCACTAGAGAGGAGGAGGAAGGAGGTGGTGCTGCCACTGTACTGCTCTCTGGTACTCCCCCACCTGGAACACTCTGTCCAGTTCAGGATACCACACCTCATGAAGAACATGGACAGGAGGGAGGTGGTCCAGAGAAGGGCAACCAAGATGGTGCAGGGGTTGCAAGGGAAGCCCTGTGGGAAGAAATGGAGAGATCTCAATATGTACACTCTGGAGGACGGGAGAGTGAGGGTGACATGATTAAAACCTTCAAGTATCTCGCAGGATAAACAAAGTGCAGGGCGAGAGCCTCTTCTAAAAGGACTAGCGGGCATGCAATGAAATTGGAGGGGGGAAATTTATTTCAGGAAGGATGTGAGGAAATACTGTTTCACAGAAAGGGTGGTAGAAGCATGGAACTGACTGCCAGTCAAAGTTGTGGATGCTAGAATGGTGGGAGGCTTCAAGCATGCATGGGATAAACATGGGCATATTACAGAAACAGGAAGGGTCCCCAGAGACCAGTTAGGATCTGTAGAGGTACAACAGGTAGAGAACCCCTGGGCAGATTGAGTTTGCCTAGCAGTCCTTTTCTATGACAATTTTCTATGTTTCAGGAACCTCTTTTGGTAGGCAGGAGGCATACGTAGACATCCCAGTGTAGCATAGGTCAACAGAGGGCATGGAAAATCCTCTTTCCATCTTGGAAGTGGAACATGGCCAGAGTCGGTCTCCAAGGGGGTGCTGAGCTCTTTAAATACAATTGATGGTACATTAGCAGGTGACACTGGAGTTGGTGGCAAAATAGAATTGGAGAAAGCAAGGTGTGGGTGAAGGACATGGGCCATGAAAGCAATTTGATGGCTTCCCATTTTAGTCATATTGCACTCTGCTGTGTCACTCAAGGCAGTAATACTTCCAGGTTCCTCCTCTGGCATTCCTTGGTCCAAGCTTGGTACCCTCACTGGCCTTGACTCTGCCTCCTCTGATTTGTCACCACAGGCTCAGCACAGGTAATTAATTCATCCATGAGAGGGAGAACAGACCAGTTAATTTAAAGCAAGGAAGGTCATAATTCAGTTCACGCTTAAAGGGTCGTTATGAGTAGTTAGAAGTAAGTGTTTTTGGATCACTGTGTTTTGGGAGTTTTTTTTTTTAATTCTGAAACTTTTATTAGCCAGGGAGTGGACCTAGCTGGGAGAATATCTACAGTCATTCGTATCTTAATTACACTCTGTCAAACAAGTGTCTGATAGGAGGAGGAACTGAAGGAAGATTAGAGCAGCCAGGCAATGGGGATACCAGGAAGCTGGAAATGGAGATAAAAGGAGCAGCACCCAGCATGTCCCTTCATGCTTATGTCCCATCACGAGAGCTGCACAGATCAGGAGTGGGGCATCTACCTTAGGGACAGCTGCAGGAAATGCAGGAGATCCACAGATGGACCGCAGGTTACAGGGTACTCTGCAGGCAGGGCAACAATGTAAGGTAGGAGGTAACATATCATCTGCTTACTATGATAACCAGCTAGAGAGCAGGTAACTACAGCTTGTAGTCACAATACAGACAGTGTGTAAGGGGCAGTTGACTCCCAGAAAAATGCAGGACCAGGTAGGGGGTGAAAAATGTAAAGCAGAAGACATCCTGTCTAGGATAGGGTAACAAAACTGTTTCAGTGAAAACAAAAGAGAGAGGTAGGAGTACAACAGGGTAGGAAGGTGGTAGAAGGGTACAATGGAGATAGAATAGACTCTAGGCTAAGAAACGAAAGACAATTGGAGTGACGCAGTGCAGTGGTTGTGGGGCTGCAGTCTTTTGAGACACCTTCTGGAGACTGAAGTGCTGCCCCATATGTACTCACCTCTCTTTGTTGCAGGCAAAGGTTGCTAGACTGCAGGCTGAATTGACAAGGGTACAGAAGACCTTCTGCTCAACCCAGGGCCTACCAAGTCTGCCGCTTAGACACAGAGTAGATGTGCTTTGGTGGATCCCGGGAAGGTGCGGGTGACAGGAAGGTGCATGCTTCTCAGCATATACTACTTCAGAACTCCTGCACCATGCTGGCGGGACTGGACAGTCAAGAGCAGGCACCTGCCACAGTTGGAAGGGAGGAAGTGGGGGTCCTCAGAAGGGGAGGCCCAGGGATAGACAAATTTCAAAATTACATTGTCCACGGACAACTGGCCTTGTCAAAAATGGTAGTCCCAGTGTTATGAGTGGTAATTCATGATCAGAAGGCTGTATTTCAAAGGACATTACTGAAACTTAATGTAGCGACAAAGTACGTTGTGTGGGGGTTGTACTATTAATACTAGGTAGTCGCTCTGAGGTTCCTTTTGTCTTCCGACTTTTGAATACAGTCTTTTCTTACATCCCTTGCAATTGCAAAAAGTGTTTTTTAAACAAGGTAAAATATAGACTCCATTTGGCCTATCACTCACTACTGCACTTTCTTATAATTGTATAATTTTGCCATTTCAACCATGTGCATTAGAAGACTGTTCTCATAAAACGTGAGCTCTCCAAAAGACGAGACTTGTGATCCAATAATACAGACTTACTCACTGCACTGTTTATGAAAATAAGACAAAAATGGTCTTTTTCCAACTATATATGTGTACAGCAGCATTTCAGGAACGCATCAAAGCATGCCATTTCTGTACTTGTGCTGCAATTCCAAGCTGCTTGTGAAATAAAGGGGCTAGTACAGCTTTACGATAACTGTGAGAAGATGGTCCAGATGCGTGCAGCTGTGATGGAGGCTATGGTTGCATTAGCTGGCAAAGACTGTGGCTAGCGTTCATCAAAAAGCTTAGCTGACACTGAAATAAGAAATGGCATGGCAGGTGTGTGTTTTATAATACAGCTCTCTAATACTACACAGTACATTCTGTTGCCTGCATTCGAGGAGAAACAAAGTGATGCTTTTTGGGTTTTCTGGCACTGCTGGTTTCAGTGGTTTGCACTTGCATGGAAACATCTTAGCTTCCCTCGCTATGCTCGGCGCCCCTAGTTCACTCACCTTACTGGTGTGCTGCTTATCGGCTTGTCTTTCTTTCTTGCAGAGAATCAGTTCATGTGACCTCTGGCCCGGGACCGACCGACTATCCTGTCCTGTCTACCGATGCCTGTGTCCTCCAGAGCCAGCCCACAGTACAGACTCAGTGTGCCCGTGTGCCGCACTGTTGCCACCGCTGCCAGCCGTTGTCGAACTTCTGTGCCCCTCTTCTCTGCCTGACTGGGATTTTTTATAATACTTAAAAATATATATTTTTTATTTTACTGTAACCACTAGGTGGCGCTATCCCAAGGGATACTACCACTGCCTGTGTGACTAGGTGCAGGTTGAGGGGCCTGAGTTCTGTAAACGGGTACCTCCACCTGGAGGGTTGATTTAAGGGTAGCATAGCTGCTCTGGGTACAGCCCTCCGGGACACTGATACCCCCCCCAACCCCTCTAGTGGCCTATACTGGTCGGCACTTAGACAGTCACAATTAACACCAGAATGCAATGCTATACCCACACTTGGCACACTTACCACCAGGGCTGGATCAGCTGCAGTAGCCCTGGAGACCCCCTGTAAAATAAGACCTGCAATGGAGAAAGGCAGTAGCAACACAGTATCCCCACCACAAAGGTACACAATAGCCAGTTTAAATACTAAAAGATTTAGATCTGATTTATTCGGCGGACATGAACAAGGGTGTGGCAGTAATCTAGTGTTTGATTTCAGTTCTGGTTTAGTCAGGTTAACCATGCATGCCCTAAGAATCCCTCTAGCACAGTCACACACACTCTGGGTACCCAGTTGTCATGCAGGCTAGCCTGAAGCATTGCCCGGGGTAGGCCGGCATTTGCAGCTGTTGTTGGGGCCCTTAGGAAGGAAAAACACAACATGCACTTTAACCCACAATTTTTATTCCAGAGCTGGATAGCTCCGTTTGTAATGATCAAAACAATTAAATCAGGTGACACACTTTGATTTGAGCTTTCTTGCAGGGAGCTATCCTGATGTTTACTCACGCTACCCAGACCAGAATGCAGGATTGATGAGATGAAGACCTCAGGATGGTATGCTGGTTTACCAGGGGAAGCAGGGCTCACACAACGCACCATGTTGGTCAATCCTGTTCGATGTTGTTGAGCAGGGAGCCGAATCCCTGAGCAGGTCTTTCGTCAGATGAATCTCTGCGGCGTGAGCGGCAATCTGGGCCGAGATGGTGAGGCCCAGACTAGGTGAATGATTCGGATACAGTTCGGTAAGTTGCTGCATGCAGCTTCCAGCTAGTGTGATGCATTCAACAATGTGGGAAACCAAATCGTGACCCACACTACACATTCAGCACAATTATAGTAAGGATAGGTAAATACCACAGTTCGTATGACAGTCCGGTTGCAATTAAACAGTGTCTCTGTGCAAACTGTACGCTCTGCGGTCATTTCAAGTCCTGACAGGCCGATCGCTCAGAAGCAACTCTTCGGTCCTCACTAGATGAAATTCATTCTGTCACAATTCGGTATTCTGGTCACAATCACAGCAATTTCGGATAAAGTCCGATATAATATTGCAGACTTCTTCACTCGAGAAGATGGTAGCTGGCTGGCCAGACACAGCCTTCCCACACATTCCCTCCCCCCCGCGCTACTACGCAGGAGCAGCTGCTTGAATGTCTCGAGCTGTTCACTCTCTCAACTCCAACTCCACACTGACTCATTGCTGCAGGCAGCTGGGGGCTTTCCCAGTGATCCAAAGGTTTGGTTGGTTGATCCATCTGTCTCTCAAAGCAAGGGCTCCCCCTCCAGGTCCATTTAGGCACCAAACAGTAAAAACTACAATTCCTATAGAAATTCACTCCCACGAGACCCCCGGGGACAGTCTTCATTTTAGGGTCCCCAAAGGTCCAAAGGTCTAAATTGGTCCAAACTGGCAGTCCAGAAGCAAAATGGTGGTGCTTAACAGAAAGTCCACGCTGCAAAGGAAGGCAGGTTAAATAAACTACGATATCATTATTATTTAAGCAATCAGCGAACAATCACAGTTCCTACTGAAACTCTCTCTGCACAGTTAGCGATGTTAGAATGAAGTGGCTGTACTGCAGCCTGGGCAGGACTCAAGCCTGAAACTACTTGGCCCCCACCCAGATTAATTATAACTTACGCAATAGATGCCTCTTAAAGAGACAGGCATGGAGGCTAACAGGGCACTCGCATGCAAGCACTTTTGACCTGTTTGACACAGAATACCAGCCTGGCAGTGAGCATTAGACAATCCCAGGAAGACATTTTAGGAACCTCCATTTGTAGGGGGGTTACACCCTTCCCTGCCTGGAAAGAACTTGGTGTCCGCGTCAAGTTTATGCTCACAGTAACTTTATAGGAAAACATTATGCTATTCGAGACATATGTTTATCACTATATGAGACAAAAATAAAGACTAATGTTGCATTAGTAAACGTAAACGTATAGCATTACTATACTTATTCATGATACACTATATATATATATATTGTAATGACAACAATTATGCATTTATCATACACATTACAATTTCACTATGATTCACACAATAACATTACTGCACTTATTCAATAATTGTTGTTTCCTGCACTCTGAATAACATAGATGGGGGCCCATCCCTATCAGCTACCTGGGGCTAGATGGGGAAGGGGCACCATGTTCTGAAGGACGAACAATTAACTTGAAAGTGGCAGAAAGGCTCAATTTGGGCAGTGAGCTTTCAGAAACATAGACACCTTTGTGGACAACATTTAAGGGGAGGTCCATGGGCCTCCCAGGAGAGTCATAGCTAAGATGTATTACTGGTTTAGTAGCTCTTCCAGACTTTCTTGGGGGAACAGACACAGGCTCTGGGGTATCAACACTGGCATTAGTCTCTTCCAGAGGGATGGGGTACCTCTGCACTGGGTGAAGACTCCAGGAAGGGAACATTATCGTCTCCTTGCTCTGTTGATTCTGTTTCCACCATGTTATGCTCATATTTGTACTCTGTAGAAGGCCCAGATTTGTCATCCAGGGAAAATTCTGAAACATCTTAATCTTGAAACACGTGACTGACACTTTCAACAACAGAGGGTACACTCTGGTCATTCAGAACAGCAAGGTCAAGTTCATTATGGTCATTAGTTTCTGGTATGTCACCAGGAAGGTTCATGGCATCAGGTTCCTCCTTGGGCAGTTCAAACAGTTCCACTAAGCACAGTGAATCAGCTACTTCAGACGTTATACTTTGCATCTCACTCTCAGGGGGCATTGGTTCTAAGGAAGAAGCTGGAGGGTTAGGCAGTCCTGAAGGTCCAGCTTCATCCCCATAATTACACATAGGGTTACCCTGAAACAGTTAACTCAGTTCATAAGAAGAGTAATAAGTAGTCTCACACTGTTGTCAGATTCAGACTGACAGTCACTGTCATTTAGGACTTGCTGGAGGAAAGGCCTTGATTCTTGAACGACTGGAGAAGGTTGACTGTGTCTCTTTTTAGCAGCAGCACGAGTCATGGGCCCAGGAGAGCAACATCTGATGGTTCAGCATCAATAACGACTTGACCTATAGGTAGCAGGTGGTTCCTGTGCATAGTTTTAACAGCTCGAGAGTCATTTTCAGGACGCCCTCTATAGAGAGGTAGGTAATCCAGTTTGCTAACTACTATGTATGGAAGATGGTGCCACCTACCGGCAAGTTTATGCTTTCCATGCAGTCCCAAATTGCGTAATAACACATGGTCTCCAGGCAACAACTCCTGGGCCTTTACCCCGCCTGTCATGTCTCTCCTTGTTGGCGAGGTTTCTCTTCGCAGCCATAGTTTGTACCAGTCGATACACATGGTTTAACTGAGCTTTTAGTTTTTTTATGTATTGCAAATAGTTTTCAGCACGAACCCCATCTGAGGATACTCCGAAACAGACGTCTACAAGCAACCAAGCTTCCCAGCCAAACATGAGACAATGGGGGGAAACCTGGTAGCATCACATTTGGTGCAGTTGTAAGCGTGTACCAAGGTGCTAATGTGTTAGCTCCACTTCGACTCATCTGTAGGGTGAAGCATGCCCAGCATGTCCAGGAGGGTCCTGTTAAAGCATTCAGACTGGGGATCCCCTTGAGGGTGGTAAGGAGTGGTTCTAGACTTCCGCACCTCTCACAGGGGAGAGCATCTCTTTTATCAACCGGTTTTCAAAGTCCCTTCCTTGATTAGAGTGAATTGGTTGGGATACACCATAATGTACAAAGAATTTTTCTACCATTACCTTGGCCACAGTGGAGGCTTTTTGATCTTTTGTGGGATAGGCCTGAGCATAATGTGTAAAATGATCTGTTACAACTGGCACATTCCCAATATTTTTAGGTCAGGCTCCAGACACAGAAAGTTGATGCAAATCAACTCCATGGGGGTACTAGTGGAGATATTGACTAGTGGGGCAGCTTTTTGAGGCAAGGCTTTTCTTTGGTGACAATGACTGCATGTTCGAATATGGGTCTCAGCATCAGCCCCCATTTTCAGCCAGTAGAACTGAAAGCGCACCAGGTCAAGTGTCCGGTCATAACCGAGATGCCCCATGTGATTGTGGAGAGATTTGAGTACCAACTGTTTGAAAGCTGTGGGTAACACCTGTTGCTGCCTGTCCAGTTGACCTTGGCGATTCACTGTCTCTCGATATAGTAGCCGATCATGTAGCTTAAACCTGGGGCCTTCCCTGAGCAATAAAGCGGTTCGTAAATCAGAAGAACGAAGTTTGGATATATCTTTTCCAGCACACAGAGTATTGAGCGTAGGCTGGATCATTGGGTCTTAGGATTGAGCCCACTGGATACTGTCATTATCAAACAGAGGTAATGCACTGAGGTCTAACGCTGTACAATGGCAGTAGGCTGCAGGGACACAAGTGTTAGGGGGCCCCAAGCAGTCCACCAAGCAATCAACAGTGTCTGCAGACTGGTGGTCATCCTTATCAAATTTTTGGCACAACGCTTTGATGGAATGTTGAGACAACCTCACCCAGTTGTCAGTGGGGTTCGGTCATCTCAAGAGGGCATCTGTGTCTATATGGTTCAAGCCAGGTCGGTACTCCACTGCATAGTCATATGTAGACAGGGCAGAAAGCCACCTGTACCTGGTGGCATCTAGTTTTGCTGAAGTCTGCTCATAAGTCAAAGGGTTGTTATCAGTTTTCACTAGAATCTTAGCTCCATAGAGATATTCATGGAACTGGTCCACCACAGCCCACTTGAGGGCGAGAAATTCTAGTTTATGGACAACTGGTTGAAGGCATTGTGCATGGAGGAGCACTTTGGCTACACTGGGGATGGGGAGTCAGCCTGGGAGAATATGGGCATCTATAAGAGAGACGGCCTTCATCCTTTCAGAAAAGGGACAGCAGTCTTTGGTGAGAGGTTTATATGCTACTTGGATGCACATTTAAATAGACGGGGGGGGGGGAGGCAATAAAACCAAGGGAGATAACAGTTGCTACCCCAGATAATGGAGCATCAATGAGAGAGGGCCCAAGAGTAAACTCGCCTAGGACAGGGGCACAAGATGGCAGGGGTGAGGACAAGACAGAGGAAAAGGTGGGTACAAAAAGGGTAATTGAGGGTAAAGGATTGAATGAGACAAGGACTGCGGAAGGTAAAAAGGGAAGAGGTGGGTTGGGGGAGCTTCAAGGAACAGCATAGGTGGGGGGTGGCAGGCATGGGCGAAGTAAGATGTGGATAGTCATGTCTAGTAGTGCACAAAGTTTTAGAAATAAAATTCCAGACCTGGCAGCCATCATGGTGGACACTGACCTAGATTTAGTGGCCACAATGGAGTTGTGGTGCACTGAGCACCACAACTGGAATGTGGCCATACTGGGCTACTTTCACTTCAGGAGAGACAACGTAGGGAGGAGGGGGGATGGTGTTGCATTACATGAGAGGGAAGGAATAAAGTCTATGGACGTACAAGGGCACTTGGAGAAAAAGGAAGGGCTGAGGTACTGTGGGTGATCCTGGAGACAGACTTTAGGGCTGCTGTTCATACCACGGTAGTGTATAGACCTGCAGCACGGTGAGAGGAGTTGGATAAGGCACTTGGGGAAGTCATTTCGGAATGGCAATTAAGAGGGAGATGTTGTTAGATGGTGAGTTTAATATGCCAGATGTGGAGTGCAGCCTTCCATCTGTGACTTTGGGAAGGAGCAGGGCCATTGTTGACTACCTTCTGAGGGACTTTTCTCAGGCAGCTAGTCAAAGAATCCACTAGGGATGGGGCAGTGCTGGACCTTGTGTTTACAAACAGGGACAGCATTGTAGTCGTCACAGTGGGCAGTCACCTGGTTACCAGTGATCACCTTACAGTGTGGTTTAACATTAACACAGGAAAAGCAACAGTCAACATGAGGACGAGGCTCCTGGACTTTAGGAGGGCTGATTTAAAAAAAATGGAAGATGGTCTCAGAAACAGCATCATGGGGTGGATTGCCAGGGAGGGGTAGAGGCACAGCTTGGAAAATAAGGGAGGGCATAATTAAAGCAACCAACCTCTACATGAAAGAAGTGAATAAAAGCAGAAGGTAAAATATACCATTATGGTTCTCCAAGGAAGTGGCCAAGGTAGTGAAGGAATATAGAGTGACATTCAGGTGGTATAAGGAAATACAGTGGGACGACAAGGAGGTATAACAAGTAAAACAGAGGGAAGCAGGGAAGTCAGTGAGGAGAGCAAACAGACAGAGAAAAAGATAGCCAAAGGGGTCACTAAAGGGCATAAGACTTTCTTTGGGTATATAAGTGATTAGAGGAAAGTAAGGGGAGGGATAGTAAGGATTAGAAGGACAGAAAGGGGAGACTGCCCAGAAGAGGACTAAGAAAACACTGCCATCCTGAACAGGTACTTCTGCTGCTCAGTCTTCACAGTGGAGGAGGCGGGTACATACCAGCACAGAGTAACAAGAAAAGTGTGTGTGTGTGCGTGTGTATATGTGTGTAGGGGGGAAGGGAGGTGGACACAGGTCTATTTTTGTAGGAAAGAGTCCTGAAAGGACTTGCACCTCTGAAGGTGGACAAGGCTTGGGACTGGACAGGGTAAATCCAAGGGTACCAAAAGAACTCATGGAGGTGCTAGGTGCCTCACTGACAGCCTTATTCCACGGCTCACTGGAAACAGATGTGGTCCTGGAGAACTGGAGAGGAGCTGGCGTGGTCCCTCTACAGAGTGACAGCAGGGAGGAGGCTAGCAACTATAGACCGGTCAGTCTTACTTCACAAGTGGGGATATTAATGGAAACCCTGCTAAAGGAAAAGCTGGTAAAGTATCTTGAAACCAGTGGTCTGCAAGACCACAGGCAGCATGGATACATATGGGGGGAGGGGGGGGGTCATGCCCAGAGACCCTGGTTTCCCATTTGTCACAGAAAAATTGGCAGACATCATGACCTTCACTAGTCCACACAGAAACTGCACGTCACTGCACAGAATCCCCAAGGTTTTAGCACCTTAAAATGTTTGCTGTACATTCTTTCCGGTCTGCTGCTTATAGAATCAGTAAGGAAACCACCCATGCTGCTTCATTGTAACTATGCATGCTTCAGTTTATCCACCTATGCTTCCTTCCAACCTTTTGATCAACTGAGGACTGCTGTCCATCCTGAAAGCCTAGTTTCCATTTAGTATGTGCCTTAATTTCTTTTATTATTTGTATTACTCTGGATAGTATTAAAAAAAAAAAACCCTAAGCATTGGCATACTTGGGAAATTGAGCTGTGCAGCAGGGTCCTGGAGCAGGGTGGAGGAGTCAGTTTTAAAGTTTAACTGCTTCTGCATCTAACCCTTCATTCAGTCAGCTGATGTGACTGCTCACCAACATGAAAGTAAAGTTTTTGTGTAGAAAAAGTATGTGCCTAAACGCTGTTTTTTTTAAACAACAACCCAACAAAGCTAACCATTAGCCTATTTGGGGAATCAAGCTGGACGGGGGGGGTGCCAGGTTTAAAGTTCAGCAGTTCTGCATCTAACCCTTGGATCATCTGATACACTGCTTTCCATCCGAACAGTAACATTTTGGGAAAGAAAAAGTGTGTGCCTTAGCTATTTTTGCACTGCATGACTGAAACCTTAGAAAAGCTTAGCATCAACACATTTGGAGAATCAAATGGGGGGGGGGAGCACTCAGGTGTCCTTAATTGCATGTATTTAAATGTGTGTCTCTGGAAAGTTGAACTGTTAGTCTTGCTGAGCTAGGAGGCTCAAGGGATGCTTGCTGATCTGGGTGTTTTTGTGTGGGATCAACCACCCTCGAGGGGGTCTTACAACACTGTGTGGTCAGCCACACAATCAAGGCAGCTCCCACTTCCCCCTGAGATATGGTCCTCCCCAGGTCAGCACACAGTGCCTCTGTATCCCTCTCTAAACCCCACCGGCCCAGGGCAAGGGAGTCTGGATCCGCTCATCTCACAAGGCCAGATCTTCCACTTGCCAGTGTTGTGCACCACTATTTTGTTTTATGTTGGCTTGCGTGCATGCGCAAGCAACATCTTGCGGTAGTACGGGTTTTGGGGGCGTGGCTGATGTTGGGCAAATGCAGGGCATGCATCAGTAGGTGCGTCCCTCATTCCCCAGTCAGCCTGCATACCGGCGCCACACCATGCATACATAATGGACAAAGCTCGTCATACGCAGCGGTCCTTTGCTTGCCGTGCTCGCCGCCATTATGACCATGGTCGGCAGCGGGTGGCACGCCTCACGCTTGCCGACATTAAGTGCCAATCCCCCTGTGACAACCCCCAGTGTTTGTGTGTCGATGGGGAGCTCCTCCCGTCGGCATACCCCCCAAATGTTGAATGCCGAGGTGCCCAATCCCCTCATTTCCATGGCCCCTGCGCTGTCTTTGCGCCCGGCAGAGTCCTCCCACGTCGGCATCACCCCGTGTTGTGTGCTGAGGGTGCCCAATCCCGTCGGCTACTGACATCCCCAAAAAACCTACTTAGGTGGCACGTTGGGAGCCCACCTCAGCGTGCCAAATGCCCTGTAACATGAAAACTGTCCCGAAAGTTTTCCTTTTTCCCTGCAAAATGAAAAGCTGAGTCCCTTGTAGTCTAGATGCCCCTCCCCCACCCGCACCCACCCATTGTGCCCTGCCTCCCTCCCCCACCCCATACTTACCTCTGGACTCCGGTGCGACGGTCTTCCGTGGACTGGGAACACGTCTGCACTCTTCAAAGCCGACCGCGAACTGAGGAAATGCCAGTAAGCTGTATAATGCAATGAATAGGGTTTTTTCAACTTTGCTGCATATCTCAGGCATTTCTTGGAATTTTGGCACCAAATTTTCAACATGGGGATTTTGGGGCCCCTCCTCATGAATTCTATCACTGTCATGGCGTTAATCAGCCTTGAAAGGTGATTTTGCAGTCACTCGCGAAATCACCTTTCGGGACCCATTAACAAAATGACAGTGCCAGTGTTCATGAGGTGGTCTCTCAAAAAGCCTATGTTCCAAATTTGGTGGAAAAAATCCAACAAATGCCTGTTTTACGAGTGTGCGTTGCACAGTTCCTATGCAGGCTCGTAACTTCGCGCATTCGCAATATTTTAACGCCAGATTTTCAGCATTGGCATTTTTGTGCACCTCCCTGTCAACAGTACAGCTGTCATTTTCCACATCCTGCCCGAAATGTGTTTCCGCACTTCTGGCGCACAATAGTGCAGTCGCTGTGGGAAATCAGTGTTTGGGCCAGATTATGAAAATGACAGTGACACAGTTCATGAGCAGAGCTCCTAGAATGCATATGTTGAAAATTTGGAGCTGATACTTCATAAAATGACTGTATTCTGACGTCGCGTTGGCAGATTACGCCGCTGACCCATCGTCGTTGTGATATTTTCACTCTGGATTTTCACCATTGCCATTTTCACCCTCTTGATGAACAGTACAGCCGTCACTTCACATATCCTGCCCAAAATGTGTTTCCGCACTTCCGGCGCAGAATAAGCGTGGTCGCTAGCGAAATCACTTCTTGGGACACTTTGAGAGTACAGTGACACTGTACATAGCAGAGGTGCTAAAATGCCTATGTTGAAAATTTGGTGCGAACGCCCGTAAACTGGCAGTTACTGCAAAGCGTGCCTTGCATATTTCTCATGCACCCTTGCAACTCCAAGAATTCGTATATTTGTATGCCACATTTTCAGCACTGGCATTTTATTACACCTCCTTATGAACTGTGCAGCTGTCATTTTTCACATCCTGCCCAGCATGTTTTCCCGCACTGCACTAACAAACACCCAAAGGGACACCCTAATGCCTGTCACTCTCTGCAGGGTGCGGGTGGGTTGGCATCAGTTCAATACTTGACTGCCATTCCTATGCTGCATCTCTCTAACTCCTTCACTGCCAATGGCAGCAAGACAACATTCGGCATTGACAAATGCTTGTTAATTTTGGTAGTGTTTTTTTTTTTTAAGCTGAATAGGTGAGTGAACTGGGCTGCTGATGGTGTAAGCACTGGCACTTCTACATGCTTCTGCTGTTCGTTGTGTCCCCGAGTGGGTGGATGTAGCTTCTGTGTGCTCTTGAATTTTTTGTACAACCTGGGTGTTTTACCCTACCTGCCACTTCATGATGCCAGCATATGTGTGTCTGTGTGTGTGTGTGTGTGTGTCTGTGTGGTGCTGCAGTAGCACCCAAGCCAGACTGCACAGAGGCACACAGCAGGTAAGGTGCTAGATACTGTATGATGCCAGTGGGCAGAGTGGGACTGCTGCTGTTGCTTGTTGTGTTCTCCTAAGTGAGTCAAGGGGCCTTAGCATCTGTGTGCCCATTAGTTTACTATATGGTCCCATTGTTGTCTCTCTACCTGCCACTGTATGATGCCAGCAGGGTTGAGTGGGGTGCTGCAACCACACCCAAGTCAGAAAGCACACTTACGGACACACTGAAGGTAAGGCCCCAAGTACTGTATGATGCCGATGGGCAAAGTGGTGCTCAGCTCACATCTGAGCTCAAACATGAAATCTGAGAGATCAACTTCCCATGGAAATCAAGTAAAAAAAAAAAAAGTGTTCATATGTTTGGGAGATGCATGATTTTCCATTAGATGGTCCTCCACTGATCACATGTGGATTTCTTAGGTGGACGAATTTTATTTCAAAGAAGCCAAATCAGGCAGTTAAATGTTAGGGGGGACCGAACCGAGGGAGTCCATCTTGGCATCTGTTGTTTCGGCTTAATTCACATCTGAGTTCTGACAAGCTAAGAGACCCAGAAATTTGTAACCTGGGCATGTGGGGTGTAGGTGTTAAAGGAAGGGGATTTTAGTGCTGCCACTACTGCCATCACGCCTCAGGGATGGGGGCTGCACTGTTGCTGCTGCAGTCACACCTGAGGGAGTGAGACATCAGTGCTGATCTTATCTGTGTCAGTCTTCACCATTCATCACGTTTGGGTTATTGGCCGGACATCATGGTCCCGTGGGAGGTTTTTTTTTTTTTTTTTGGATGGGCGGAGTTGACGCACTATCAGCGCCACCCTCAAGGCCGATGCACTGCGTGGTGCTCGCGGGTCGACTCTGCCCTCCCACCAGTTCTTCATCTCCCACCATTGAGGTCATCTCGTGGGACAATTGCAGCGAAGAGTTTGAGGCTTACCTTCTACGCAGCTGAATTTCTTGACTCCCTGTTGACTCCTTATCGACTCTGTGCTGCAGTCCATTGGCTTCCTATATCCTACTGGTTCTGTTAGCGTACTCGACATTGCCCGGTAAGATTGTTCCATTATTTTATTTTGTTTTTGCGCCGTCAAGTCTAGTTTGGTGTTTCTTTCTCGTAGGTTATGTCTAGGTCGGAGGGCAAGAAGACTTCCGAGATGGGATGGCCCCCCATGCGACGGTGCCCTTGCAGCTGTAAGTACTCCATCACTGACCAGCACGACCGGTGCCTCGTGTGTCTTGGCCCGCTTCATGACATGGATTTGTGCAATGCCTGTTTCTCCATGGACCGGCGGGTCATCAAGCAACGCACGTGGAAAGTGGGGCGAGCTCCGCTGACTTTTGGGGGTCAGGCATGCATTCATCAGGCCAAGCTGCATTTTCTTGGCCTTTCCTCTGGGTCCCCTCCCGGTTCTATACGGACCGAGGAGGAGGGGGTCTCTGCCTCTTCTAGCCTAGCCATGGCAGAGGCCCCTCCCGTGGTGCAGGGGACCCGGTCTGTCCCCCCTGGGGATGGACGGGAGACACTGCCTTGGCAATCGCCCTTTCGGGGGCGAAGGCTCCCCCGGTGTCACACCGTGGCTCGGAAGGCCTGGGTTGACGCTGTCCTCAATGCTGTCTGTCGGTGCCATCTTGGGCCTTGATGGTGCCGTTGTCGTCACCAGTCCATCGCGCGGTGTCGCTGCTGTCGGCGCCATTCGCGGCATTGACACAGCTGACGGCACCATGGGAGGCTCTACGGCACCATCCCTGACTGTTTCTTGCCCCGGCGCATTCATGGTGCCGTGGTTGAGCATGGCGCCGTGTCCAGTTCTGGAGCCGTTCACGGCTCTGGGCATGGGCACGGTGCCATGGGGGTTTCAGAGCTCGGCACTGTTCATGGTGCTGAGAGCGCTGTCAGGGCCGTCTCTGTCCTTGGTGCCGTTTGCGGTGCCGAGGGGTAGGTCGGCATCATGGGGTCTTCGTCCTCACGCTGTTCGTGGCACTGAGAGTGCGGTCAGAGCCATCGCCAGTGCCGTCTCTGTCCTCAGTGCCGCTTGTGGCGCCATGGGTTGGGTGGTGCCGTGACAGGCTCCAGCTCCGAGACTGCCACCCTTGTTGGGGCCGTGTCCTCTTCTGGCACCGATAGGTTGAAACCTGTCACATGACCATGTATTATTCCACAACGACCACACACCTCCCAGTAGACTGCATGCCTGCTCTACCTTCCAAATCAGAACCTTCTCACCACCACTAAGGTCACTCCACACTTGGCACAGACTGGCTGCCATACACACACAGTTGGCACACTCACAGCCTGCCACCCACAACCACATGTGAAAACCAATATGCCTGTCCCACGCTTAAATACCAAGTGGATGCTGCCATAAATTTCATAGCTCAAAAGTAAAGAAAAAACTTCCCTGGTCGATCCTACCATTTTAAGACTGTGCCCTATCCTAGCACTTTCACTTTCAGTAATGTAGCATGACCAAGCTCTGTTCACCACAGTAGAGGACATGATGGCAAAGTTTTGAAATAACGCAAAATTTGCCGAAACTGTATGTGAAGTAATTTTTTTCTGTTAATGTAAGTGAGGTTTTTGTAAAAGAAATCTCCGAATCATTAAATCACTTTCACTTTCGTGTAGGAACGTAGCATGACCGAGCGGCGTTCAGTGCAGTAAAGGACATGCTGACAAACCTTTTTCATAAGGGATGTTTTGCTGAAAAGCTGTGTAAAGTATTTTTTTTTTATGTGAAAGCAAGCGAAGTCTGTGTGAAAGAAGCTGCCGAATGTAGAACGAGAAGAGCGAGCAAGTCGGCGGCTTCAGAAGTGGCGACGCATGCCGAAGTGGGCGTTGCTATAGCAGCAGTCTCTCATGCTTGCGTCTGCACTTCTGAAGCTGCCGACTCACTCGCTCTCCTCGGTCTGCAGTCGGCAGCTTCTTTGACAGACTTCACTTGCTTTCACATTAAAAAAAAAAAAAATACTTTACACAGCTTTTCAGCAAAACGCCCCTTGCCAGCATGCCCTTTACTGCACTGAACGCCGCTCGGTCATGCTACATTCCTACATGAAAGTGAAAGTGATTTAATAATTCGGGGGCTGCTTGCTTGCTGCTCCTTGTGTTTTGTCGACAGCATCATGGCTGGCACATCTGTCCGCTGTCGCCATTTGGATTACTTCCACGTGGCTAGGCAGTCATTTGGCCCCCTCCTCGTCCATCTGCTGGGTCCGTTAATCCCTCCTGCCTGCTTCACATCAGTTCATAGTTCCTCTTCTCCTGCTGGTAAGCCCATCATTGCCCAAAGCGGACCCCCAATTCAATTAACACACCACACTGTTTTTTTGGTGTAAAAAAGGGCCGCAGCTCTTTTTACTTAAACAAAATTGAATACATTACATGGGACACTTAGCCTTTTACAAGTCTAATAGGTACATCACAATTTTACAGATATGCACTTTACAATATATCATATACATACACCAACACTATACAGAAAATTGTAACATATGTACATTACGTGTCCCATCCCGTAAGACCCCTTGGGCAGCCATAATTCATGTATTGCTGAAACCCCAGCTCCTTCATCCGCTTGTTTTGAGGGGAACTCTGGCCCTTTAGTCCAACAGACCCATTGAGGGCCGTGCCGTTCCGCAAGACAGTCCCCCCCCCTTTCCCAATTTAGAGCCTCCTAGCCCCTTGACGAGGAGCATGCCCATCGGGGGCCGCACTCCTCATCTCGGAGTCTTGGATCCCAGCATTTCGGTGCATGCCCCAGCCTGGGTGCCTTCCTCTCCTGATCTTCCGAGGCATACCCATCCTAGGGTCGTGCCTCTCCCCGGTGACACCCAGTCGCAGCTCTTCTTATGTCCAGGCCTCTTGCAGGGTCAGCCATGAGATTTACTAGGTTTTGCCCTAGAGCGCAACAGATCTCTTGCTCGGCCCAGAGTTGTTTTGGGGGGCAGGAGGGTGGGTAAAACGTCTTGTTGTGGAGCTGTTTCAGGGCGAGATCCTGGGACAGCTCCTTTGCCCTTCTCCTGACCCTCCCTATCGGGAAGGTCTTAGCCAGCCCTCTCCGAGCTCCTCGGATTGGGCCACCCGCTCGGGGCGCCTCCTCCTAAATGGTGGTGGCCCTCCAGGCCCCACCCTCTTGGTGCCGTCGGCAATTGCCCCGGTGAGAGGCCAGTGGGGCTATTGCCCAAGCGGACCCCAATTCAATTAACACACCACACTGTTTTTTGGTATAAAGGTCCATAGCTCTTTTACTTAAACAAAATTGAATACATTACATGGGACACTTAGCCTTTTACAAGTCTAATAGGTACATCACAATTTTACAGATATGCACTTTACAATATATCATATACATACACCAACACTATACAGAAAATTGTAACATATGTACATTACGTGTCCCATCCTGTAAGACCCCTTGGACAGCCATAATTCATGCATTGCTGAAACCCCAGCTCCTTCATCTGCTTGTTTTGAGGGGAACTCTGGCCCTTTAGTCCAACAGACCGTTGAGGGCCGTGCCTTTCCATGAAGACAGTTTCCCCCTTCCCAATTTGGGGCCTCCTAGCCCCTTGACGAGCATACCCTTGGAGACGCACTCCTCATCTCGAGGTCTTGGATCCCAGCATTTGATTGCGCCCCAGCCTGGGTGCCTTCCTCTCCCGATCTTCAAGCATACCCGTCCTAGGGTCATGCCTCTCCCGATGACACCCAATCGCAGCTCTTCTTATGTCCGGGCCTCTTACAGGGTCAGCCATGAATTTACTGCCACTTCATACTGTGCCAACAAGTATCTCCCACTAATGCCCAAGAGATCTTACTTTTCCAAACAGCACCATCTGAGAAATCGTTAAGTGTATTGTTAAAACATCATTCCCATCCTGATAAATGAACCCCATCCGGCTGTAATATCCATTATCCGTTTTTGTAATCAAAAGTGCCTGATTACCTCCACGCAGTGAGGCCGCGAAATGGGACACCTCCCTATTCACAGACCTCCGCGCTTTGTCCATAGCTCCTGCCTTTCGCTCACCACGCCATTGCAGGCGTGGTATCATTCTTGTCCATGCCAGAATGGTGCGAGGCAATAACTGTTTTAAGTGGGACAAATCCCTCTTCATATCCCCAATTAATCTCTTTGGCCCTAGGGTGACCAAGTCATTCCCTCCCAGGTGAATCACCAGCGCAAGCGGTGGTTGACGAAGTAGACCCAATGCAACGATTGTTTTACACAATGCCCCCCACCTCATCCCCCCTTTTCCTGCCCATTTAATCACAGCTCGACTTCTTGGAATGTCCAGCTGACTTGTATATGGCCGTTTCTAGGGACATGGATATGTTGTTCATCCACACTCATTGGCAGGTATCCTTGCCGCTTTAAATCTTGCCGGAAGGTCTTCAAGCTTGCTCCTCCCACCCACCCGGGTGGTATAACTCTCGGCTCCGCCCCATGGCGCTAGATCTTCCTTACCGCTTGGAAGCTTGGGTTCCCTCCTTAACGCTCTGCGTTTGAGACCGTTCCTATTTCTCCATTTGCGGATTTAAAAATAAATTTTGAAAAGACTTGATCTTGATCCCTCACAGCTGCGATGGACAAATCGACTCCCGGTTGGAGAATGCCCATGCGGGAAGAAGATATCTCGGGCGGATCCACACTCCCGTGTGTCTACTGCTAGGCCTTGAGCACGACCCGCGGGCTTGCAACCTGTGCTCATCTTTCGAGCCTCGATCCTCGAAGACCGTGCTGCCCGGTGCAACTGGGCCGTCCGAGCGTTTCCCTCCGTTGAAGTCAAGAGGCCTGGTTGGGGTGTCAGCGGCAGTTTCAGCCGGATCAACTCGGCGGATGATCACCCTCGAAGAAGGAGGCGGCGCGAGCCGTATCTTCCTCGACGCTGACATTTATCCCTCTCTGGGTTCTTCCCGGCTTCTTTTAAGGAGCTTTGTCGTCCCTCTCCACTAAGGGAGAAGGGCCTCGTCTGCTGGACCTTATTCTCGGTCCAAAAAGAGGACAGGGGTAAGTCCCTCCGTCGGCGCTCTTGGGGCGGGAAGGTCCCTCTCGGTCGTGACCGTCGGCTTGGTCGACCGCTCGGCCGGCCACTGGCCTCACGGTGTCCCCGTCAGGTCAGTTGACCGAGACTCCCACCGGCGAGTGAGATTTTCTCGACCCGTTGGATGGGCTGTCGCCTTAACGCGAGATTCCCTCTCCCGGTTCCCCGGGAGGTTGGGGATCCGTGGGCTCGCCTGTGCCTCCGGTTCCGGAGCCCTCGGATGGACCATCCGAGCGGAAGAGTGCCAGTTCCGGCCGAACCTCCCGCACCGACCTGGAAATTCCGGGACTCTGGCTCTCGGTCTCGAACCTCTTCGCGGTCCAGCCGATCCCACCGTCATAGGCGGTCTCGGTCTCGACCACCCGCGGTAGCGCGTCGCCGCTCGTCTGTCCTCCTCCTCGGACGAGGGAGGCTTCGGCGATAATTCGTCGGCGGTATGAGGACCTTATGTTGCAACAGCTCCTCCTGGCCGAGGGTAAAGCCCGACCCGTCGCCTTCCCCGGCCATTAAATAACTGTCACGGGCTGACTGACACAACCTCCTGCGACTTATCCGAGGCTATACAGGCAGTTGTTGGCCAAACAACTGCTCCCCGATTCGGGTGGAACCTCCGCCTCCACAGCCACCAACTGGGGCTCCGACCAGGATTCTCGATGCGGCTAAGGTCTCACCATCGGCTGTCAGTTACCCTCACTCCCGACCGACCTCGGCAGGTGAAGGGTGGCTCAGGCCAGAGGCAGCTCTTCGAGGACTCTTCGAGTCGAAGATGATTCCTCCTTTTTCTCCAAGTGACTGGACTTGGGTCTTCAGGAAGATCAGTCAATGGGCGATAGCCGTCGTCCTTCCTAGGACTACTTGACGCTCATCTCGAGTCCACGGGATGGAGCTCGAACCCGTTCCAAGCGGGCCAGGTATCCCCTCACGGAGATTCTGGACCGAGGATTCTCACAGGGAGAGCCTTTCGGTGGCGAGGCCATAGTGGATCCCGGCACTGGAGCTTTGGCAGCGCCTGCTTCCTGCCTAGCCTTCAGCCAGGATGTGGCCAGGAAGTATCCGGTCCTACATTCCTTATCCGGTTTGAACACCCTCTGCTGAGGGGTTGGTTACCATTAGCGTTTTCCGGCGCCCGGCAACGCCAGGGATGGACAAACCTCCTGACAAGGGTCAAGAAGTGGACTATGTCGGGCGAAGAAGTCTCGCTCCCTCTCTCGGCCCAACCGTCAGGCCAGTTCGGCCATCCTCACTGGCACATTTTCTCATGCCCTGTTGGGCTCCTGGATGGGTCATCCCTCATCTTCCCGCCCGATCTGCAGACTACGGTTAAGCAGGTGCGGGACCAGGGAACAGGAGCAGTGGCCAAACAGCAGCTCAGACTGCTTTGGATATAGGGACTCATGGCCACCAGATCGGTGGGCATGAGAGTGGCTGTCGTTGGTAGACTTGGCTGGGATATCCACCTTTACTTGGGATGCTGGCCTAGGATTGGCGGATGTTCCTTTTTGGGGACATTCACCTCTTGGCCCTAGAGGTGGAAGGTCACCTGCAGAGGATGAGAGTCCAATGCTGCCTTGGACTCGATGCTTAAAGCTCAGGAAGGACAAGGCATCCGCCGTCACAGCTAAGCCCTAAGTCCTTCAGCCTTTGGCGCCGACCCAGCAACGTCAGGCCCAGCAGGCTCGACCTTGCTCCCAAACCCAAACGCGGCTTCCTCTAACAGGAGGCAGGAGGAAAAGGCCCAGGAGGTCCCTCAGCGGTCCCTCCTCCAAACCTGCCCAGTAGCCGGGCTGCGGGGTGTCGCCCCATTCCCGTCACCTTACCCTGGGTCCCCCATTGAAGGCAGCTCAGCGCCCTTCCGTTACGCCTGGTCCGCTGTTACCACGGACGGGTGGGTCTTGGAGGTGGTGGGAAGAGGCCTGCCTCTGGAATTGACAGGCACCACCGCTTAGGCCGTCGCCCCTCGGGGGCTTAGGTCACCCAGCCTCACTGGCGGCTCGTCGAGCCGACATCGCTCTCCTCCTCCAGAAGGAGGTGATAAGAAGGTGTGGGACCCTCCCTTCAGACCCAGGGTTTGTGTCAGGTACTTCCTGGTTCCGAGCGGACGGGGCTGGCGCCCCATTCGACTTCTACGACCTAAACAAGTTCCTAAGGTCTCGAACCTTCAGGATGGTCACTCTGGCTCAAGATAATACCATCCTTGGAGCAGCGATGGTGTCTGCTCTCTGGACTTGCAGGACCATTTTTCACATCCCTATCGTCCATTTCACCAGAGATTCATATCTTCCGGCCGGAAGATCCTTTCCGAGTTCAAGCCATGCCCTTGGCTTGTCTCCAGCTCACGGGTCTTCACCAAATGCATGGCAGTGGTGACAGCATTCCCTGCAGCGCCGAGGGGTCAGGTGTGCCCATACCTGGATGACTGGCTGATGCCAGCTCCTCCAGGAAGGGCGGAGTGAATTCGAGATCTGGCCCTCGGGTCTGCTCTCAACTGGGCCTCCTTATCCATGAGGCCAAGTGGAACTCGAGCCAAAGCAGGTGATTCTATATCGACAGGCAGCTCGACTCTCTTGAACCAGGAGCGGACTCCCGCCGGACAGGGGCAGGGGTTCTTTCCTCCTTTGACCTGATCATTTCTGGTTGGGCAATTGCCGCCTACCGGGGCTTCCTCGCCTCCTGGGTCTCATGGCGGCCTGCACCAGCGTGGTCAGGTTGGGCCAGCTGGAACCCATCCTCCTTCAATGGGACTGGCCAGCCCAGTGGTCCTGGCGCTGCGATCCTTTGGACCAGCTTGTGTCTTGTGACTCAGAGGATGTGGAATGCTCTCTCAGTGGTGGACTGTTCCAGATCATTTTGCAGAGGCATCGTTAAATCGCCCAGCCCGCGGTCTCTGTCGACCCATGCCTCTCTCTGATAGGTTGAGGTGCCCATCTGGAGAGCATCTGGGCTCACCCAGCCTCTGGTCACAGCAGAGTCCCGATGCCATCAACCTGCTAGAGCTCCGGCGTCCGCCTAGCTCTCACCGCCTTTGCTCCGTTCTCTCGGGGTCAAGTGGCCGAATCAGGTGGACAATACCACGACCATGTTCTATCTAAACCGCTTGGGCGGGACGCGCTCCATGCTTCTGTGCAAGGAAGCTCTCCGCATTTGGTCACTTTCGTTCGCAGCCTGGAAGATCTCCTGGCCATTCATGGCAGGGGCTACTCCAACACCTGGCCGATGCCCTGAGCCAGATAGGGCTGCATCCCACGTGGTCTCTCCTGCCGAGGTAGTACAGCATCTGTTTCTCCCATTAGGGGCACCTCAGGTGGACCTATTCGCCTCCAGGGAAGGCAGCTGAACATTCCATGCCCCCCTCAGCAGAGCTCGCTGCAGGGACTGCCTTCTCGAGCAGTGGACCCCGGGCCTCTTTACGCCTTTCCCCATTCCCTTGATCCACAGTGCTTCTCAAAGCGAGGAGGGACAAGGCGCAGGTGATTCTGATAGCCCCCAGACTGGCCTGTTGCCCAGATTCTGGTATGAGATCTCCTCAGTCTCAGCTCCAGGACTCATGGCAGCTTCAGCTTCGCCCGGACCTGCTCTCAGTCAATCAGGGGAAGGTGTCTCCATCCGGACCTTCAATCCCTCACCTGACAGCCTGGTTCCTGAGGCGGCTAGAGTTCCAGGCCTTGGGTCTTTCCGACGAGTCCTCAATGGTTGAGGCGTCCCGTGGTCGACCAGAAAATGCTATGCCTTCAAATGGAAAGGTTTTCCATTTGGTGTCGAAACAAGGGCTTGGACCCTTCCTCCTGTTCCTTGGCAAGCATCTTGGACTATTTATGGTCCTTTCTAATCAAGGGCTTGAGTCGACTGACCCTAAAGGTGCACCTGGCAGCCATCTCTGCTTACGGAGCGGGCGGGAAGCAGTCGGTGGCGCCAGGAGGAAGGTGGTCTGGCGCTTTCAAGGCCTTGATCACATTTCCCCTCACGATGCGGAACCCCCCTCAGTGGGATCTACTGCTGGTACTGAGCTCATGGGCAAGCCATTCGAACCTATGCACGGTGTGCTCTCTCTCACCTGTCGTGGAGACCGCCTTCTAGGTGGCTATCACGTCAGCCAGAAGGATGGGAGGCTCCAGGCGCTTTCCATCCAGTCCTCCTTGCCTAGTCTTCCACAGGGACAAGGTTGTCCTGCGCCCCACCGAAATTCCTTACTGAAGGTGGTGTGGGAGTTTTCACCTTAACCAGGTGTTGACTCTGCGGTGTTCTGACCCAGTCACCTCGGGAGGCCGAATATGGGCTCCATACTTGGACCCTAGAGAGGCGCCGCCTATTACAAAGCGCCACGGCTGAAATTCGAGGGAGGTTCGCCAGCTGTTTGTCACCTACTCTGAAGCCGCATCTGGCAGACCTGCAGCCAAAGCGGACGATAAGCAGGTGGGTCACTTCCTGCATAGATCTCTGCTATAAGTTGCGGGCATGGAGCCTCCCAGAGGGATAAGAGCTCATTCTACCGCCATGCTGCTGCTGCAGTGGCTGCTTCAGGGGCGTCCTATCCAGGAAATCTGCAGGGCTGCTACCTGGAAGTCAACCAAGCCTGCATATTACCCATTACACATCGACCTTGAGTCACGCCGGATGCTGGTTTGGGGCCTCGGTTCTCAATCTCTCTTTCCCAAGTAAGTATTGAGGTGTGCGTCTTGCCTCCCTCCTCCCGGAGAACTGCTAGGAGTCTGCCAATGAGTGTGGATGAACAACATATCCATGTCCTAAAAAGGTTACTCACCTGTAACAGGAGTTCTAGGAATGGTATGTTGTTCATCCCGACTCTCGACCTCCCGGCTTCAGCCTCAGCCTGAGCTTCCAGCGGGCCAGATCTGGTGTCATGGGCGGGCCGAGGTTATACCACCCGGTGGGTGGGAGGAGCAAGCAAGACCTTCGGCAAGATTTAAAGCGGCAGGATACCTGCCAATGAGTGTGGATGAACAACATATACCATTCCTAGAACTCCTGTTACAGGTGAGTAACCTGTATTTTTTCGCCCTCATGTATGCCTCCCTCACGTGCGAATGACCCACGATCCATATCTGAGGGCATGTCGCCGACATGCCTGTAAGACAAAATTAGAAACATATGAGTGTTCTCCAATTTGAACTATCAGTCCCAACTTGTGCTGGGTTCCCCACCATCACTTGCTGCTGTTTTTTGCTGAGGCCTTATGTACCCCATGTATGCCTTTGAAGCCCATCTGCCAACCCCTTTTATCTAATCCTCTTTTAAACCGCACCTGGCTGCCTCAGTGGCTGCTCCAATTCAGAATGAATGGGTGTTGCATGAGGTCGGGTTTTTTCCCCGCCATTCATAAACCCTTTACGTGGGACATGATGAACTGCCGCATTGTGACCAGCTTTTCTATCCCCATGCAAAACAAATGCCCCGTTCCTGTTGAACGACCACATACACTCCTTCAATGCCAGCCATGGGCAAATATTCCCTAGTGGGGCCTTAAACAGTGTAATCATGCATGCGGGCGCACTGGTTTGTTTTGATTTTGCAGCTGAAGACACAGTCTATCTTGCCAGATAGCGAAATCACTCAACTGGAGATTGGTGTTCTGACTCGGTGAGTTAGACTGTAGTACCAACTCGACACCGGAAGGCCCCAAAATGCACATGTATAGGGCCCTGAAAGTGTGGTTTCATAGCCAGAGCTGCAAGTGACCGCCAGTGCTTTCAGGAGGTTGGACAATTCAGGTAATCCTATGGGCTTCCTTGTGTCCACCTTTTTCCCTGTGAGTCTAGACATGCCCTGCACCATTTTCTTTGTAATGAAATTGTTAGTTGGGTTGGGGAAACCTTCATACTTCCGAAGAAAGGCAATGCCTGCTAGTTGGAGGCATATAGCTGCTAGGGATTTCCCCAGGCTTTCTAAGTGTAGGATGTAGCTTTGAACTTGTATCTGGGTATTGTGCAGTTCCACGCTTACCTCGTGACCACAAAATTGCTGGAAGATTCATATGACTACTCCATCTTCCTCCATGTCAGGGGGCCACTCGAGTGTACCAGTTGCTGCAATCTTGGTTCCCAAGTCTCCAGACTACTTCGGTATTTTTGTGAGGAACTGGTACACCCAGGGACTAACTGCCTGAAGTGCTCGAGCGAAATCGAGACAGGGCATCAGCTATAACATTTTCCTTTCCTGGCAAATGGCGTGCCTTAAAAGAGATGTTGTACATAAGAGACCCACAAGACCTTCATCACCTCTTCCGAGCGAGATGTCTGCGGAGTTCAATATATCCACTACGCCCTGTTGTCTGTGTGAAACAGCACTTTCTAATTCTGAAGTCTGTGTCCCCACACCCTTCACGGCTACCATGATAGGGAACAGTTCCAAAAGGGTGATGTTCTTTGTGAGTCCCTTCAGCACCCACTCCTGTGGCCAGCGTTCCGCAAACCATGCTTCCTGCCAGAACGCCCCAAAACCAATGCCCCCCCGAAGCATTGGTCACCATGTGCAGATCCAGAAATTGGTCTGCTTGTGTCTGCCAGATGGTGATACCATTGAAATGTTTCAAGAAGAGTTCCCAAACCCGTAGGTCTGCTTTTATGCCCTACGTCAGTCTGATGTGATGATATGGTTTTAGAGGCCCCCTCTAGCTGGCGCCATCCGCCTAAGGAATGGCCTGCCTGGGCGAAGTGCATGGCATGCAAAATTCAAGTGGCCTATAACAGATTGCAGCTGTTGTAGGGTCACCTTCTTTGCTTTTCCCATCTCACCCAACAGTTTGCTCAAAAGTGCCACCTTGTCTTGCAGTAGCTGGGAAACCATAGCCTTGGAGTCTATTTCTATGACCAGGTATGAGAGACAGGTAGCCGGGCCCTCAGTTTTTTCCCAGACTAGCGGGACACCAAAATGCCCCATCAGTGAGGTGAAGCCTCGCAGCGTCTCCCCACATGTGGTCCCCCTTGGGACCCATAAATAGGAAATCGTCGAGATAATGGACACATGTATGTTTTTGTGTGTTCTCTGGTGGCCTCTCCAAAGGTTGAGAATGCTCGAAGGCTGAGCAGCTGACGGAGCATCCATAGACATAACCTTGTCCTATACCATCAACCTCCCACTTTGAAACCCAGTAAATCATGGTCACTTGGATGTACTGGTAGCAGGCGGAAGCGGTTGATGTCGCTCTTTGCCATCATTGCCCTCGGCCTAGCTGTTGTATGTGGCACAGAGCCACATCGAACATTGTATAGTGCACTGTGCAATCCTCCGGGTTGATGAAGTCATTTATTGAATTGCCTTTCGGGTAGGACAGGTGATGAATGAGCCTGTATTCCCCTGCTTCCTTCGTGGGAACCAGCCCCAATGGGGATACTGTGAGGTTGTGCACTGGGGGGTAATCAAATGGTCCCGCCACCTGCCTGCCTCCACTTCCTTGGCAATTTTCCTCTCAGGTTGTTAGGAAGTAAAATTGCAGACTTGAGATTCGTGCTGTGGTTTCTACCCTTGGCCCTTGTGGTATCCTAAAACCATTTAAACCATCGTGTATATATTTTGCTGCTGATTTTTGTGGGTAGCAGTCAAGCCAGGGGCATCCGGTCTAATCGTACTGGTGAGTTAGCCAAATTTCCCAGACCCCTTTCCCCTTTCGCTGCTTGCTCCCTCAATGTTTGATGTCTTGGAGGATTGTCGTGTACATTCAGAGAACTTGTGCTCTCCTCCGCACAACTTGCAGATGTGCCCGTACTTACAAAAGGAACGAAAACATTTTCCTTTATTGTAGTCGTAACAGGCCTTCCTCCCTGCCCCTTTCCTCTGCCCTTTCCTGTGTTCTCCACCTGTTTGCTTTGCAATAACATGACCACTATCTGTATACGTCACAACATTGGGCCGGCCACGCGTCATATAGTGAACCCACAGGTCTATGTGTGTGTTTTCCCATTTGAGATTGGGTTGCCTAGATAGTTTTAGATGAAACTGCTCGTCGTATTTTAACCATGCATATCCATCAAAGGAGAGATGTGCAGATTTTATGGTATCCCTGTATTTTAGCAGAGCAATTAGTTTGTCAGGGTGCTTCATCCCATAAACTGACATAAATATGTCAAAGGCTGCTGCCCAATTCTCAAATGTGAAAGGTACCTTTGGTCGCCGAGGCCTCTCTTGTTTATACCTTTTCTCGTCGCTCACCTCCGAGATCTCCCTATGCAATAATGAGAACATGTCTATGAATTCCTCTTTCCAGATTTTCTCCCAGACAGTGTGGATAAGTGATCCCCAATGGGTCTTCCCACCCAGCATATGCCCAGCTCTGGTGATCCCGATACTCGCTGGTTGACTTGTCCCCCATTGCAGTATTTGGAGTGTTATCCATTCTAGAGGCTACAGTCTCTTGCTCTTGTGAGCTTGGTGTCCTGTTTTCCTTGTTAGTTGAGAGGGGTTGTAATGTGGGAGGCCCAGCCCCTGTCCATACCTGAACCACTGCCCTTTGTGCATTACCCCCTTCCCCCTTATCCCCCTGGGAGAAAATGGAGTGAGGAGCCTGTCTCAAATGAGGCTCAAACTCCATGGTGTTCTGTTGTACGCTTCCCGTGTGACTTACCTGGGCTGCATCAGTTCCTGTCATTGCAGATTCGGTCCAGTGGTGTGCCCCAAAGCCATAATCCTCTATTGACCCAGCGGCCCCGGCTGTGCCCAGAGAGGTACCCTCGCCAGGTTCATTGGCTGGAAATGCCCGAGGCCCCACAATGGTGGGGGGCATTCCACCCTGCAGGGTTGTTGGGAAACCAGGAGGTAAGGGGCCCCAAGGAGTCACTGCTGACCAAGTGATGGGCATATTGCCTGGTCCCCCATACATAAATGGCCACATGAAGGGGTTATGTTTCCATGTTTGATGCCCTGGTATCACCGGCCCGGGATTGAACCCTGGAGCCCCCTGATGTCTTGACTGGTTGCTTACCTTTTGACCGCCTTGGCTTCCTTGTGATTCCTTACCAACCGTTTTTTGACCTCGTCCTCCAATCTTGTCCCCCCTGTGCCCTGCCCTCTTCCGTTTACGTTCTCTTATCTTTTTGGCCTTGACCATGCCTTCAAGGTTCTTTATCCCTTTTTTGTGTCTTGCTTCCTCTGTTGCCGATTCCAATGGCAGCCTTTCTAGGCTATCACTAGATTGTTCTTCCTCACTATCAGATTCAGACCACACTAAATCTATTGATACATCGCTGGCCTGATCTCCCTCATACTCACCCCTCTGTGGCTGGGCCACCGGTACTTTTTCTACCTCTTCGTTCTCCTCCCTTGGTTGGGCCCCAGATGCGTTCCCCTCCACTCTGTTCCGTTTTTTCTCTGTCCGCTTTTTTCTAGCCTCTGCCACTGGTGGAAACTTACGCTTACTTTGTCTGCCCTGCCCCCTTTTAGCAACAGATTTTTCCTGAGCCACGGATTCCAACCATTGGGCCGATGGCTGGCTACGCCTAGGCTGCCGACCCTCATCTTCCGCTGGTTCTTGCGGCCTGTGTTCTGGTATGGTGGGAGGGTCTGCCACCATTTTCTGTTGCCCGCCTTGATGGGCAACTAGTATTTCTGGTTCCAACCTGGACATGGTTGACAGCCAATCAGATCCCCCAATGTCCTTAAGGCGTTGCAGGGCCTCGTGGAAAGTTTGGTCTTGCCCTTGCACTGGGATAGCCTGTGCCTACATATTGTGTCTGGCTTCCCAGCACCATAAGGTCTTGACCGGTGCCCTGCACCTGCGTGGAGATTTGGGGGGCCTGGCTGTCCAGAAACTGGTTATTCTGTGTTTCGGACATTTTAGCTATTGATATTAAGGGGCAAAGCAGTGTTCAGCGATGCGATACCTATGAGACAAAACATTAGTTATTAATACACCTTTTTCTTGCCTTTTATACGTTAACATTCTAACTCTATGTCCTCTTAACTGAGTGCCCTATCCTAGCCCATCTGTATTTTCACTAGACCTCTCTTGTTGCTGTATCCCAGCCCATTAGTAGTAAGCCGAGTTAACATCTTCCCTTTAGAGGACCCTTTTAGAACCAAAACCATGTTAAAAGGGACTGGGGATAAGTTCCGAAATTGTGTAGAAAAACAATCTAGACGACCAATAATTCTCATTAAGTTTATAAAACACTAACTTATTTCCTGAACATAATTTACTCCGACCATGAGATGTTTATGGCGTTCTAGTGTATCATTTCCAACATTACAAGTTGGTTTCTAGTTTTACAGGAGAGAGAGAGAGAGAGAAAAAAAAAAAACTTTGAATACAGTAACGGTGCAGTAATGCAATATGAAAAACAAACACTACTTTGTGGAAAACACTAATAAAAATTGCCTCTTGTATGCTGTGATTGGAATTAGGAGTATATACATAAATGCACACACTTTTTTTTTAATAAACAAATGCCTTATTCTCTGGAGAGCACAAAAACTGGACTGATATGGAAACATGGATCCCCTTCTGATGAGAGAAAGAGATGGACGGCAAACCAGCCTGCTCAATCTAAAAAAAAAAAATATTGATCACCCTCCCCCTCGGATATTGGGGTGTTGCAAATGGGCCATACTCCACCGGCGGGAAGGGAGGGGACTTTCCCTTAAACTAGCAAAATTGCATTGAAAATAAATAGTCTGGCTGGCGAGCTGGCTAGAGCAAAGGGCTCGACAAAAAAAAAAAAAAAAAAACACTGCGAAATGCTCAGTGAGGCACCCTTTAAAGAGTAAGAATTTGTTGGAAAATAAAATTCATATGGGTTTTAAGCAATAAGGCAGTTCTGATCTCATTGGTTTCATCAAGAGAAACTTTTTTTTTTTTTTTGTGATGTGTTTCAAAAAGGCTTAGATTGCTAGTTTTGAAATTACTGACTGGGGTAATACACATGGCTGACACTAGCAATTTCGAACAGTCTGCTTTGAGGATGCTATTAATGCTAGTTTAGTGCTGTGGATGTAATAGAATGGCAGAAGCCGGATTCTGCTGGAAAACAGCACAGTCATTCAATTTATTGATATCTTAGGAGATATAGACGAAAATTTAGCGAAGAAGGAGTGACCTGGCCTAAATTTCAAACTTGCAGATCTGCAGGATGAGCTAACGCGTGGGCAGCCCGAGGAAAGGAAAGAATTAGCTGTCTTTTGTAGCTTTTTTTGCCAAACCCAAAACTCTCAGCAAAAGGGCAGGCTGTGGGAATGAAAGCGCACCAGGAAAAGGATTTTACAGAGAAGTGCCTAGGACCATGGGGCAATGCAGGAGACGCCACGTGGGGAACTGAGGCCACCAAAGCACAGCAAGCCACCAGCCTGAAAACGAGGAGCCAAGACCGGGAGGAAAAAACCCGGGTGGAAACTTACTGGGACAAGCGTCCCAGAAAAAGAGACAGTTGTGCCAAATGTGCCATGTGCTAACTGAGGTTGGGGGGTCGCCACAGGAAAACAGGAACAGGAATCAGTCGGGGTGGGGGAGGCATGGGAACACTAGATGCACAGAAGAGAAATTAAACTAAATACAACACACCCCCCACCAGCCCGGCCCGTACCCTGGAGAAACACCCGAACCAGCTGCAAACCAAAACTCCACAGATAAAACACTTATCTCCAGATCCGTGAAGGCATGACTTGAACGGGAGTGCAAAGCAAAAAAGGCCGGCAGCACAAAAGCGAAGCAAGAAAGCCGACGAGCGAAAAAAGCCGACATGGAGACAAAGGCCAAAACAACCCTATTGCGGAGCTGTTCCAGGAGGGTGAGATCCTGGGACAGCTCCTTTGAACTTTTCTCCTGACCCTCCCTAGGGAGGGTCTTGCACAGCCCTCCTCCGAGGAGCCCTCGGATTGGGCCACCCTCTTGGGCCGCCTCCTCCCTAAATGGTGGCGGCCCTCCTAGCCCCCACCCTCTTGGGTGCCGTCAGCAATTTGCCCGCCCCCGGTGAGAGGCCAGTGGGGCTATTTCTGTCCCCACCTGTGCTTTATTGCCGCCTGCTTTTCTCCCAGCCCTTTCTCTCGCTTCCCAGCCCCAGACTCACCCATCTTGTGTTCAGTATCGCCCCCTCCATGTTCTATCTGCTCATTTTCAGCAGTCACCTCAGTTGTGTAGCATTCCTGCTGCTCTTCCTGCATTTGGTCCACCGTTCCTTCCCTCGTCAGTCTGCCTGTCGGATCCCTCCATCTCTTGCCCCTGCGGTTCCCTCCTCAGGCTTTCGTGCCCCCCAACCATCTTTTCCTCTCTATTTAGCCTGCTTCGTGGCTCGCCTTCAATTCGCAGTTCCTGGTGCTGTTCTACTGCTCTCATTCCTGTAGGTGACATACCTCATACCGGCTGCATTTGTGCTGCTCCTGACACTGCATCACTGTGAGTTCTTTCAGTTTCCTTTCATACACCCAACCTTTCAAACAACATGAAGTCTTGCTGTATTCTGACAATATGCAGTTAGACTGACCGGTTTAACTGCCCTGGAGAACCAAGAGTTAAACTCTATGCAAATGCATAGAACGTTGAGCTCGAGCTCGGTTTTCAAACCAATGTCCTCAGTACGTTCTAGTAACTGATCAGATTCTTTACTCTGTTCACCAGTGAAGACGCCTCGGAGATTTCTCCTCGCTGCTTTCGGTCTAGCGTAGTTTCAACGGTGTAGTTCAAACCGCTTTGTTGTTTTATTTCAGTAACGTTCTCAAACCGATGTCTTTGGTATAGCTCACATTTCCTAGGTTGGGTAAGTGTTCGGTTTCCGATCGGTTCCGCAACCGTGAGGGGGCTGAACTTCTAAATTTCTCTGTTTATCTAAATTTTCACTGTATTGGGATACTGGTGCAAAGTCCTGACCAGAACCGGGGGCTCTTGGTTCATTTTTGGCTGGCACTAAACTGTTGGCCAGTTCAGACTTTGTCTTCTCTATTACCCGGCCTAACTAAGCCTTCAGGAGTAATTTTTCTCTCTTTTTTCTATTTCTTTATCCTGGCCTAACTAAGTCACTACGGATAAAGTAAGTATTTGATTCTTGCTTAACCGGCCAAACTAAGCCACTAGGTTAAGCTCTAAATTTTAGGGTTATGTCACAGAAACCCAAGAGAAAAAACAGTCCCACTGGGTTTCAGCATTGTACTGAGTGTGGGGAGCAATTTGCAAAAGCTGATCCACATTTGGTTTGTCTGTATTGTTTGGGTTTTAACCACTTACAAACAGACTGTGATATTTGTAAGAATTTCCCTCAGTCTACTTTAGACAGGCGCCTCGGTAAACTGAAGGAAAGAATGGACAAGACTGCTGAGGCCGGTTCTGGTCCTACTGAACCTTCTGATCCAACAACCGACCTTTTCAAGCCAGGGTGAACCGTCGATGGCTAAACAACGCTCGGAGTCAGTTTCTGAACCCGCACCATCGAAGAAAGCCAAACACTCCGGTTCGGAACCGCGTAAGCAGTCGGTCTTGATTCCAACCACGGATGAAATTGCAAAGGCCATCTGAATAGTGCAGTCTTTGCAGTCTGGAATTGGTGAACCATCACAGGTACCGTCTGAGCAGCCAGTGGTTCCGGATACCATTTCAGCTCCTTCAGGACACCTTGATCCTGAGGAGTATTACTTTTCTGAATATGAGGAGGAGGATGAGGAGCAGGATGAAGGGGAGCTCATTGACCCTGAGGTCTCCCTGGACCATCCTCAGTACGAATCCCCTCCTAGGCCTGTGTCTAAGGCTACCTCCCATTTTGCTTTTATGAGGCAGGTGGTTGAGACCCTGCAGCTCTCTGTACAAGAGGCCAGGCAGGAGGATGATGAGGAAGAGGATTACAAGGAGATGATGGATCTTCCTGTATCCCAGGGACTTTCGATTCCCATTCACAAGTCCCTAAAGAAGCAGACTTTAAAGATCCTCCAAGCCCCTAGTTCTGTCCCTCCTTTAAATAAGAAGATGGACAGGAAGTACCTTCTGGCTGGCAATGGCACTGACTTTTTAGCTAGCCATTGTAGCCATGTGGGGGTAGTTCAAACTGCAGCCTGCGAGAAGGCTGGCATTCTCTTGGCCTCTCACCCCCCTGACAAGGATTCCAGGAAGGTGAATTCTCTTGCCAAGAAGGGGTACCTGGCATCTTCCTTGGGTATCAGGCAAGCCTCCTATATGGCTTATGCCTCCAGGTATCAAAAGTCCCTTTGGGAGGCTGTCGAACAACTAGCTAAAAAGGCCCCTCCTGAATTTTCTGCTGGCCTTCAGGAGTTGGTCAGTAAGGGGGTACAAGCATCTAAATCCCAGTTCGACATGGCTGTGGACTCCAATGATGCAGCTGCTATCTTTGGCTTCTGCGGTATCCCTCAAGCTTTTTCCTGGCTCAGGTGTACTAACCTGTCCCAGGACATGCAGAATAATGCCATGGATTTTCCTTGTCCAGAACTCTCTGTTTGGGGAACAGACTGAGGCATATATGAAGAAAATGAATGAGTACAGAGTGGCATGCAGGAGTGCTTCAGCAAAAGAGGAGGCTGCCACTCCTCAGAAGTAGCAGGCCAGGGGCTGGGCAGACCTTACCCCAGGCCTTTTCACCAGGCCCAAGCTACCCCCTCTTACTAGCAACCCAGGGGGTACTTTAGAGGGAGAGGCAGGAGGGGTGCTGGTAGGGCCACCTCCACACCCCCCCAGTCTGCTACCCCAGCCAAACAGACACCCTGAAAGCTCTGTTCAGACTGCCTCCCTGTATCCTGTTGGGGACAGGCTGACCCACTATCTCCAGGCTTGGTGTTCCATCACTTCAGACAAATGAGTCCTGGAGATAGTGGATCAGGGACCTGCTGTCACTTTCAAGGTGCCCCCAAAACTGTCAGCAAGAATTTTCAGACCTTCCAGCACTGCAGAAACAGCCCAGCTGAAGGCAGATGTTTCCACACTTCTTTAGTCAAGAGCAGTGGACCCTGGACTATCTGGTCCACCTTCAGTCCCTGCATTTATAGCCATCTACCCTGAAGGTATACCTTTCTGCTGTCTCTGCTTATCTTTCAGCAGGGAAAGCATCTTCGCTGGCTGCAGACCCAATTTTCAAAACGTTTTTCAAGGGGTTGTTGCATCTTCATCCCCCACATAGGGAACCTATCCCTGCATGGGACCTGAACATATGTATAGGTCAGCTTATGCAGCCTCCTTTCGAACCTATGTTTTCTTCAGAACTCGAGTTTCTCACTTGGGAAAACTGTTTTTCTAGTGGCATTCGCTGTCCTCCGCACACTATTATATATCACCATTTAAATAAAAAAAGTAAAAACATTTTCTTTCGCCATCCTGCCGTTTGACCATTCGTCTTGTGTTCTTTTCAGGTCTTCTGGTGTTGTTTCCTCAGGATTGCCTGGTGTCATCGGCTGGAGTCCCCTGTCTAGTGCTCCCATCATGCAGACTCCTCCACATCTGGATTCCATTTTCCTGTGAAAAGATCCCACCGCCTCACACTTATTTCCCTTTCTCCATCCTCCCCTGCCCCCATTGCTCCCCCTACCTTCACCTTTCTTTTTCTTTCCTGACCATGTCGTCTGTCGATGATCCATCCGTTGAAGACTCTTCAATGGCTCCATCACCCTCCCCTGCTCCCACCGGCCAGAAATGCACAACCAAGTCTCATCATTCCATCAAGGACTGGACCATGCTTCGGCTCATGTCGGAACTCTCTAGGAAAGGGATTTCATACCATTCTTCTGCCCGCAAGCAGGAGCTCTACGACCTGTTCCTGGCCTCCACCTCCAGCCCAGGGACCCGCCCTGGCCCCAGCCAGCCTATTCCTCAGTCTTCCTCAGCCCCACTTTTGGACATTCTGGACTTCATGGCTCAGATGACTACCTGTATCACTGATATCCAGACTCGCCTTTCCTCCATTGAGGCCAACCCCCGCCCTATCAACTTGTCCGGCTCCTGCCCTGACCACAGCGAGCCATCCATGAGCCTCCTCTCTCTACCTGCCTCGATTCCTCCTTTGGCAGTGGTGCCTTCTCCGTTGATGCTTCCTGACGTTCCTTCAGGTTCGTCCACCATTCCTCAGCCTCCATTAATTTCCCCTGTTCATCTAGTGCTAGCTCACTTCTGCAAGGACATCCTGGACGGTAAGGATGTCAGTTTGGTGTTGCTGCTCATTTTTTCCATGGTGTCTTGGACAATCGCATCATTTCCTGCGGTGACATGTCAGTCATCTTGAAATCCAAGGACTCTTGTCTCCTTCGTAAAATGATGATGTCAGAATTCATCTTGGCCTTCAGCCTCTATCAGGACATCATTTGTTCAGCCTTCCCGGACCGCAGGGAAGAACTGGACTCATATCTACCTCCTAGTCGATCTCAGCGTCTGCTACGGTGGCACACACTTCTATGACTACCATCACTCCTTTTTGGCCAAAGCAGCATCTACCTTGGCCCACTACAACATAAAGCTGAATTGGGCAGTATTGGACAATGAGATGTTTTGTTGGCATTTCGCTGGCCAACATGCCAGTTCTTGTTCCCTTTGCGGTTTGTTCAACCATTTCGCTCCCCTATGCCCCCAGCTGTGTCTCCTTCATCCTCTGCCTCATCGGTATCTAGGCCTTCTCATGCTGCTGATTCTCCCTCTCATTCTGGCTTTACTTGCCCTGTTTCCAGTCCGCAAGCCCACCTGGACCGGCATGGTCACCCCATAAGGAACACTGGCAGCAAATCAGTCTGCAACAACTTTAATGACCAGGGTTGTACCACTTCTGGAGGCACCTTCCTGCATCTGTGCTGCCTTTGCGGAGATGCACACACTCGTTATATTTGCCCCAAGGCTCTGAAACCGTCCAAATGACTCCTTCCACTCCTGTCAACCTGCTGGCCCTGGCTCATCTCCTGACCACCCATCCTTGTCTGGAATCCATGCATTCTGTACTCTCAGGTTTCACCCATGGCTTCCATGCGGGCGTATCTGTTCTCCCTACTTCCTCCTTCGTCTGTGCCACCTGCAGTCAGCCAGCCATGAACCAGGCATGGTCTTTTCCCACATCCAGAAGGAACTTGCCAAACACTTCATTTTGGGACCTTTTTTGAATCCTCTGTTCAAACAACATGAAGCCTTGCTGTATTCTGACAGTAGCAGTGAGTCCCAACCTTCGAACTGCCCCAGAGATGAAAGAGTTAACTTTCCATGCCAGGCATGGAACGCTGAGCTCGAGCTTGGTTGAGACTCTGTCTGTTGCTGTTTGAACTCAAACCGTCAGATTCTTTACTTCGCCTCACTGAACAGTTGCTCCAGAGATTTCTCCTTCTGCTTGGTTCAATTTGTCGGTTAAAGTACCGGTTTTCTTGGTTTTCGACCAAATTTAAACTGCAACCTGTCGGTTCAGTCTCTGTCTGTGGTATTCGTGAGTACTAGATAGGTTTCTATTCTGTGTGGAACTTGTAAACGGTTCATCAGTTCGGTTTGAACCGATCAAGTTGCTAAAAAATCTTTATTTGAACTTTTAGAGTGTGGTTAGCGGTTCTTATCGGTTCTAAAAAAAAATGGATTTTATTACGGTTTTTTCCACAACCCGAGACACGGTCAGGAGCCGATAAGAGGGTCTTGCCTGGCGATTGCCATTAAAAGGGTAAGTTTGGTTAGTGACTGGCACAATGTCTGAGAAACCCAAAAGAAAAACCGGGCCCACTGGGTTTCAACACTGTAGTGTGTGTGGGGAAGTCTTTGCTAAGGCTGACCCCCACACCACCTGTGTTTATTGTCTGGGGTTTGACCACCTCAGTGCAGACTGCCAGATTTGTAAAAATTTTCCTGCAGCTACCCTAGAAAAACGAGTTGGTAGGCTTGGGGCAAGAGAGGCCAAAAAGTCCGCTGAACCGGATGGCCAGCCCGGTTCAGTTCAAACCGAACCAGAAGGAGTGCCCTCTGAACAGGGCGAGACTTCTTCGGGCAAAAGGAGATCCGATTCTGAGGAGTCGGTTCCAGCTGAGAGAACAAGAAAGGAAAAATCAGCTGGTGTGGATCCAAAACTTTCTTCTCCAACTGCTGAAGAAATAGCCAAAGCGATAAAAATTGTGCAGTCGCTTTCCCCGGTTCTGACCGAACCGGCACCATCAGGGAGGCGCTCGGTTCGGCCGGTTCCACCGGTTCAAGAGTATGAATTAGAGGAGTTTTATGAACCGGATGAGGAGGAAGAGAGTATGAGGAAAGTGAATGTGGTTTTGAAAGTCTGGATGTGCCCATTGACCCGGACATCTCCCCAGACAGACCTTCAGGGTGTCTCCTCCTAGGCTTTCTGAGTCCCCTCCCATTTCATGTTTTATAAAAAGTGGTTGAAGCCCTCCAGCTTCCTATGGAAGAAGCTGTGGATGACCAGGAGGAGCCTGACTATGTGGAAATGATGGATATCCCAGAGTCTGGAGGCTGTCTATTCCTTACACAAATCTTTCGAAACAGACATTTAAGATTTTAAAGACTCCTAACACCATACCTCCTGTGGATAAAAGAATGGACAAGAGGTATACATTGTCAGGCTCAGATACGGAGTTCCTTACACAACAATGCAGCCATGTTGGGGTAGTGCAGGCTGCAGCCTGTGATAAGGCAAATATTCCTTGGCTTCCACACCCAGATAAGGACTCTAGGAGGATTGATGCCATGGCAAGAAACAATACATGGCAGCATCCTTAGACTCAGACAGGCCAACTATATGGCCTGTACTGCTAGGTATCAGAAATCCAGATGGGACACTGTCATGGCTTTAGCAAAACAGGTCCCTGGCCAGCTTTGCCAAGGAGCTGGAGCAGGTGGCTGCTGATGGTATTGAGGCATCCAAGGTGCAATTCCATGCTGCAGTGGACTGCAATGATGTGTCATCTAGAGTCATGGCTAAAGGATACCCAGACTAAGGCCATGGATTTTCCTGTTGTGGGTAATTCTCTGTTTGGGGAGCAAACAGAGAATTACATGAAGAAAATGGACGAGTATAGGACCACCTATAGGAGTGCCCAGGCCAAGGAAAGGCAGGCCACTCCTCAAAGGCAGCATCCCGGGGCAGGGGCAGGCCTTTTCACAGGCCTTTCTGCCAAGCCCAGGCCTCCTCTTCTGCCTATGCTCAGAGGGGGTTATTTAGAGGGAGAGGCAGAAGGGGTACAAGCAGACCTGATTCCACCCCTCAGCCAAAACCCCCCTGCCAAACAGGCACCCTGATGGGTTTGCCAGGGCCGATTCTCCACCGCCTGTAGGGGGCAGGATGGCTTACTGTGTCCAGGACTGGAAGTCTCTAACATCAGACAAGTGGGTCCTGGAAGTAGTAAGCCAGGGACTGGTTCTCAGCTTCAAAAAATTTCCAAAGCTGAGAACCAGATCTTTTCCACCTGCAAATCCCTCAGAGGCACTTGCCCTAGAGGCAGAGGTCCTCCCTTCTGGCTCTCAGAGCTGTGGAACGGGTTCCACCCCTACACCAGGGCAAAGGATTGTACTCCAGGTACTTCCTTACCCCAAAAAAGACAGGAGATTGGCGGCCCATCCTGGATCTCAGATATTTAAACTAGCACCTTTTAAAGCCAAAATTCAAAATGGTGACTCTGGGAATAATTCTACCCTCGCTAAGGCCAGGGGACTGGCTAATGTCTCTTAACCTCAAGGATGCATATTTCCATATTCTCATCAGAAGCTCCCACCGAAAGTACCTCAGGTTCGAGCTGCCCTCAGGCCATTACCAGTTCAGAGCAATGCCCTTCGGACTAACCTCTGCTCCAAGGGTGTTCACAAATTGCCTGGCAGTAGTAGTTGTTTCTCTAAGAAGACAAAGGATTGCCATCTTCCCATACCTAGATGACTGGCTCATAGTAGGCCAGTCCCCAGACCAGGTCAAGTTACACCTACAGATAACTCAGCAACTGCTCACGTCTCTAGGTTTCCTTCTGAATCTTTCAAAGTCAGTTCTAGAGCCTGTTCAGCTCCTCACCTTCATAGGTGCAGAGCTAGATACAGAAAGGGCCAGTGCCTTCCTTCCCCTGGACAGGGCAAGGACCCTTATTACTCTGGCCTCCTTTTTCACCCTACAGGTGTCTCAACCAGCAAGGCATTTTCTGCAGCTCCTGGGGCACATGGCTGCTTCTACAGCAGTGGTGCAAGGAGCAAGATTTCAGATGAGGGACATTCAGTTCCATTTGAGAGCCTTTTGGTCTCAGAAAAAGGACCCTCTGACCAAACTGATCCCAGTGACTCGAACCCTGATCCAGGCCTTGCACTGGTGGCAGGATCTGAAAATTCTGAGACAAGGAGTTCCCTTTGTCACTCAGTCTCACTCTTTAATCCTTACTACAGATGCCTCCCTCTTGGGGTGGGGGGCTCACTTGGGCGACCTGACCACCCAGGGGTTGTGGTCCCCTCAGGAATCTCTGCTCCACATCAGTTTGTTGGAGCTCAGAGCAGTATTTCTAGCACTTCAAGTTTTTTCCAAGTCTATTCAGAACAAAGTTATTCAGATCAGAACAGACAATACCACCACAATGTGGTACATCAGCAAGCAAGGAGGCACTCGGTCTATGACCTTGTGCACAGAAGCAATGAAGTTGTGGTCCCTGGCTTATTCCCTGAACACCTCCCCTCACAGCAGTATACCTCCAGGCAAGGCAATGTCCTGGCAGATGTCTCAGCAGGATATCTCAGGGCCATCACGAATGGTCACTGGATCCCTTGGTCTTGGAGGTGATATTCTCCAGATGGGGCACCCCACAGATAGATCTTTTTGCAGCCCCAGACAATCACCAACTTCCCCTTTTTTGCTGCAGGCCCCCAGTGTTGGGCTCAGTCCCCCTGGATGCCTTAGTTCCCCATTGGGAAGGGAAGTTCCTGCATGCTTCCCCCCCTTCCCTCTCCTGTTCAAAGTGCTAGTCAAGATCAGGTCTCAACCCTGCAAAGTGATCCTGATTGCTCCAGACTAGGCCAGACAGCCCTGGTATCCTCTCCTTTTGTCCTTATCAGTCCATCTTCCCCTGGCTCTTCCCAGGAATTACAACCTGTTAACCTGTGCTCAGGGGAGGGTTTGGTACCCGAATCTCAAATCTCTCAATCTCAAGGCCTGGTTCTTGAAGAGTTAGAGTTTGCTGATTTCACCCTCCCAAGGTGTTATATATATTCTGAAGGCTTCTAGGAAGCCTTCCACCAGAACTACTTATAATTCCAAGTGGAAAATATTTTCCATATGGTGCTCTGGGAAGCATATTTCCCCAGAGTCTGCTTATCTGCCCACAGTACTTGACTACATGGTTCATCTCAATAGCTTGGGACTCAGACCAGTTACACTAAGGGTGCACCTGGCAGCTGTTTCCGCTTTCATTTCAACAGGTAAGCCCTCTTCTCTTTCAACTCACCCTGTTTTCTCCAAGTTTTTCAAGGATTGCTTCATACCAATCCTCCATTCAGGATCCTGCCCCTGCTTGGGATCTTAACGCTTGCATTGCTCAGCTTCGACACCCTTTTGAGCCTTTGTCCTCAGCAGAGCTTAAGTACTTGACTTGGAAACTGTGTTTCTAGTGCCATCACTTCTGCTGGTGCATAAGTGAGCTGCAAGCACTGTCAGTGGAGCCTGACGTTATTTCCTTCCATAGACAAGGTGGTCCTCGGGACTAACAGGAAGTTTTGCCTAAGGTGGTTTCAGACTTCCACCTTAACCAATCTGTGTCTCTTCCTGTGTACTTCACTGACCATTCCTCCTCTGGTGAGAGGAGGCTGCACAGTTCTAGATGTGAAAAGAGCCCTTAGCTACTATATAGAACGTACCAAGGGTCATAGGTTTGACTCCCTCCAACTGTTCCTCACTTATGGTGAGGTAGGCAAAGGAAAACCTGCCACTAAAAGATCCATTGCCAGGTGGATTGTCTCTTGCATCCAATTTTGCTATGAAAAATTAGGTAAGGTTCCACCCTCAGGCCTGAGGGCTCACTATACCAGAGGTACAGCTGCTTCCCTGGCTGCTGCCAGGGATATTCCTATTCTAGAAATATGTCAAGCAGCTACCTGGAAAACAGTTCACACTTTCACCAAGCATTACTCCCTGGATATCCAGGCTAGGAGTGATGCTCGGTTTGGCACAGCTGTGCTTCAGAGCCTATTTCCTAAGTAGGTTCTGTCCCTCCTCCATGGAGGTACTGCTTGGTAGTCTGCTACTGTCAGAATACAGCAAGACTTCATGTTGTTTGAAGAAAAAATTACTCACCTTAGTAATGTTGTTTCTTCTAATGGAGTCTTGCTGTATTCTGACCTCCCCCCCTGCCTTCCCCTCTCAGAACCTTTGTTTTTTGGGATGTGGGTGGGCAGTGGCAGTGTTGGCACTCAGGAGGTGCCCCACCTTGTTTGTTATCACCCTTTCTTTGGGTGAGTGGGTGTTGTGTTATTTCATTTTTGGGTCTCCAGACTTGAGTCTTTGTTTTGGGACCATAAATTTGTTATTATGTTAGTAGCCAGTTGGCTAGTGTAGGTTTACAGCTTCCACACAGGACCTCAGTGAGTTTAGCTCGTAAAGATCTGACGGTTTGAGTTCAAACAGCAACAGACAGAGTCTCAACTGAGCTCGAGCTCAGCGTTCCATGCCTGGCATGGAAAGTTAACTCTTTCATCTCCGGGGCAGTTCGAAGGTTGGGACTCACTGCTACTGTCAGAATACAGCAAGACTCCATTAGAAGAAACAACATTACTAAGGTGAGTAATTTTTTCTTCCCTGTTTCTAGGATCAGTCCTATTGGAATTACAATTTGCAAGTTCTCTGGTAAGAAATTACTTACCAATGACCTATCAGCTCCCTGTGGTACCTCAACGCTGAGCATCAATTCCCTCATTCCCGCTGATAACTTTTCTTTGTCGTCTGCCCACTTCGACGATGCCATCAACATTATTAAGCAATCCGGCCTCAGATTTTGGCTTTCCAAGGCAGACATCTCCGATGCCTTCAAGCTACTCCCCATACATTCTTCTCTCTGGCACCTCTGCGGTATATCCTAGAATAATGCCTTTTATTTTGCTGTCTGCCTTTCATTTGGCTGCCGTAGCAGCCCTAAGCTGTTTGACACCCTTGCCGAAGTTCTGTGCTGGGCTCTGCTCAATGTTTGCCATCGGCCTGCTGTTCTTCACTTCGTGGATGATTTCCTCCTCAGCGACTCACTCACCTTCCTCACTCTCAGAGGAGAGTCTGCCTGTGCTTATTCAGCTATTTGAGGACCTGTCAGTCCCTCTGGCAGTGGAGAAGATGTTCAGCCCTTCCACGTCCCCTGAATTTCTGGGCATCGTATTGGATTCAGATCACATGGAGGCACGTCTTCCTCTGGATAAGCTCTCTCGGATTCAGGAGCTGGTCACTTCCTTCTCTACCCAATCCTACTGCACCAAGCATGACCTGCTTTCCCTTTTGGTGTACCTAAGTTTCGCAATGAGGATCATTCCTCAAGGTCGCTCATTCATCTCTTATCTTCTTATCCAAGCTTCATCTGTTCCAGAGCTTCCTCATCACGTCCGTATTATTGCATCTCCAAAATTTGACCTAGCCATGTGGTCCCTTTTTCTCACCAGATGGAACAAATGCTCCATGTTCTGTAAAGATCCATCTCCCCAAGCTCATCCTCAAATATTCACAGATGCCTCTCCAACCCATGGATACGCAGCCATATTTTCTCAGTCCTGGCTCGCTGACCCTTGGCCTCCTGATGTCTCTTCACTGAGTGACTTTTCTTCTACTTCTCTGTTATTTGAAATATACCCCCCCGTAGCAGCCGCAGTTCTATGGGGGCATCTGTGGTCACACCAATCAGTATCAGTATACTCTGACAATCAGTCCACAGCAGCCATCATTAATAAAGGTCGCTCATCCTCACCTTCCATCATGTTATTCATGCGGAAGTTAACCTGGCTTTCACTCATCCATGACTTCATTCTCACATGCTGTTATATTCCTAGTGTCAAGAACGAAGCAGCTGATGCTCTTTCTTGATTTCATCTTCAGAATTTCCATCGTCTCCATCCTTCAGCGGATCCTATCATGACTCCTCTGCCATCCCACTACAATCTCATCATGACTTAAGTCACTATTGTCATCAAGCATTTCTCCCCATGTGGTCCACGTTAGCTCCTTCCACTAGAGCTGCCCATACGACCGCCTGGAACAAATATGTCTCCTTCTGTGCATCATCATCCTTCCACCCAACTGTCATCTCAGTCGATTTGGTGCTAGCCTTTCTGATATTTTGCTATCAAGCCTTGCATCTTTTTCCATGGTACCGTTAAATTGTATTTGTCTGGCATCCAGTTTTTTCTGTCCTAGTACTCTCCATCTTCACCATCATTTTTCTCCAATCAGTCAGTCAAACTTCTTCTGTTGGACTTTCAACGGTCCTCCATTCTGAATAATCCTCACTGCCTTCCAATAGAAGGACCTCTATTTTGAAGTTTGCTAGACATATTGGCTTCAAATCCATTCGATCCTAATTCCTGTTTCATGGTGTCTTCAGCAATTACCCTCGCCTTCTATGGATTTCTTTGCCCTGGAGAATTCACAACATCATCATCTCACTCATCTGCTTTTCCCAGAGTTTCCAGCCTTAAAAAGCATAACAACAGTTACATATTAACTCTGCCTTCTTCAAAATCTGATAGACTACATTCTGCAATTTCCATACCCTATTATTCCACATCAGACAGTTGGTGTCTAGTCGCAAGACTAGCAAAGCTCATGCTGTTCCACGACAGGTCTAATCCTTCTTCTCCCCTATTAACTTTCGACTTCAGTGTACCGATGACATCCAAATAGTTACTAGACCACACAAGAACCCTTATCCAGAGACTCGGACTAGAACCATTTTCCTATTCCGGTCACTCATTTAGAATAGGAGCAGCCACCTCAGCATCCCATCATAACATTCCTGTTCACATCATCAAAAGACTAGGAAGATGGAAGTCCTCTACATTTGAAGTATACATCCCTTATCCGACTTCCGAACATAAAAATGCTTTTTCCATTATCTCCTCTTAGTTTGCTTGGAGGACGAGCAGGTCAGTAGCCATAGGTCCTCAGAGATTTTCCCCTAAGTGTTTTTTTCCACTCTTGAGTGCTCCTGATCACACTCTCTGGAGTTGGAGGAGGTAATTCTTTTTGGGCCTCTATTCCCTACAGCTACCCAGCTCTTCTACCAAGGGTGGGAATAGAGGAACCCCACATAATAAATAATCATCAAATTCATCAAATTTCACAGTGTCACCAAGCACTATATATTTCACCAACATTGAATTTTTTTTTTTAACAATTTCTTCTTTTTGCCAATAAAATCAGGGTAGGATCAACCAGATAACTCTCAGCTATCAGTTTGAACCTATTAGGATTATCCCGGGACCAATCAGATCACTTAATGTAAAACAAAAACACTAATTTGTGCCAGTGCCAGACAGGGACTACTTTTTGCCGCCCCCCCCCCAAATATTTGTGGCCATTTTATAAGATAGATAATCCACTACAGGGCGTGCAGTCGTGCTTTGATATACGCACGCCTTGGGTGGTTGAATGGTCACAACGCACACAAAGGCATGCGTATATCAGAGCACGACCGCATGCCCTGTAGTGGATTATCTATTATACAGATATATATATATGTATATATAATGACACAAAACTATAATGAGGTACAGGTTGAGCTTATCACAGAGTTTATTTTAATAGCTTCAAGGATTGAGACACAATACAGCAAAACTGCTAAAATACATGTTAGCTGAGAAAAAAAATTGTTAAACCAAGCTCACAAAAAAAAAAAAAAAACACCGGTTAAAAACAGATTTTGGCTTTGTTTGCAGACACTGGTGACAATATCAGTTTTTCCATTTGGCAAAACAGATTTTGCTCTTCAGTCATGGTAAAACCAGTGTCCCTGGTCATTCCAATCAAATCTTTTTAACTTTATCTTTCTCGCCTGCCCGACCGGCCCCCTTCCATCAGCTCCCTCAGCCCCATCACCCTGGCATCCACTGGACTCGCCTCTGGCTCTCTCTTGAGGTGCCAGCTGGCCGGGTGCAGCGCTTACGAGGGGCTGGCATCATCTCGCCGGTCGGGATAGTTTCTTTTTTTTTCTTCCCTGCCTCGAGTGTGCATGTTGGTGTGCAGGACTCCACGGGCCAGCGCATGCTTCTGCTCGGGTGGCACACCGGGCGTCTGCTCTGCATCCACCCCCTTCCGTCTGTGGGTCTGTTGCGCCATGCCCCAGCCATCGCTAGGGGACAGGCAAGCAGCGGACGCCAACCCCTTCCTGGGAGAGGAGAGCTGTCCTCCGGACGCTCAATTCTCTGCCTCCCCAGCTGGCCCCTGGTGGCCCGAGTGCACCATAAATACGGGTCACTGACATGACAGGAGGTAAGGCACGGATGCCTCAGCCCTCCACGCCACTGGGCCGGTTATTCCAACGAAATCTTAGAGATTTCTTTAAAGAGCTGCTGATGCCTCAAAGAAAGGTTTGAAAAACATTGTAATTAGGTGCAATTCAGCTTTGATTTTATATATATTCTATAGCTTTCTCCTCCCCATTATTTATTACTGAGAAAATGTGCATGTATACATAATCTTTATCCCTGAGAGTTCATTTGGCTCTATATCTTACTCCTTACATCAAGTCATAATCCTCTGTTGTGATATCACAGTCTGTTGCCATGGGAGTAACTGTGATGTCACAAGCAGTGCATTATGACCTCAGGAAGGGAGAAAGCAATATGAATAAATGAACTCTTCAGGATCAGAGATCTTGTTTTCATGTAAATGGCCTCAGTTATAAAAATGGTGAGGAGAAATACAGAACTAATTTGAAATATAAGCCAAACTGTATCTAAATATTGTGATTTGTTAAAGTTCTCCTGAAGGTGTCAGCTGCTCTTTAAATGGGTGACCAGAGGAACAGATCAACTGATTTCTTACTGAGGAGTCTCAGTAATTTGGCATGAGATACTCTTCACAAAAACGTACGGGACCAAACAGACTTTAAAAATTGTTCTAACTCCAGCAGGTGTGGTGCTGCAGACCTCAGTGCAAGATTGGTGCAAGTAACAGGGGCAGCCAGCCACAAGGATACATTAAAGTCCAGTATTTTTGCTCTCCCCAGGCAGTAAACAGTCGGGACCACAAAGTCTGCTTAGCTATGTAGTTTAATTAGCGCTAACCGCACTTCACTTTCAAAGACAGCAGATGCAATATGCAGATGCAGTTTTAAAGTGTTCACAGTGCTAAGTCACAAACATAACAAAGTCCTCACTGCCTGTTCCTCCCGTTCTAGCACAAAGTCATAGCCCCAGCACCCCTGATGAAGACACGAGCCAGAGTTGAAGTGCCGGGGCTAGGGCATTGTGCTAGAACTTTTGTCTAGAACTTGTCTTTGAAAGTGAAACATGGTTAGCGCTAATTAAATTGCACAGCTAAGCAGACTCTGTAGTCCCGACTGTTTACTGCCTGGTGAGTGCAACAACACTGGACTTAACTTTAAAAACTGTTCAGATTGTTTTAAGTTCCTGGCAAAGGCAGGCCACAAGCTCTGTTTATAGTGCCTGGGTCCAGACCACGATTTTAATAATTATGATCTCTACATCAAGATTTGCTCAAAAACTCAAAAGAAAGGGGATGAAAAAAAGAGAAGATGTACTTGCATCTCAGTCTGCCTCTATATCCCCTAAGTGGTTACCCCCCAAAGCGACTTTTCGACAGCGAGGTCCCCCACAGCGACTACAGTGCCTAGCCGTGGTGGGAGGCCCGCTGCAACCCGCGCTGTCTGTCAGGGGTCCTGCACCTCCCCCAATCAGCTCCGACTGGAGTTGAGAATCCTTAAGTGGGGGTGTGTGTGTGGGGCGCAGCCCCCCATGTGGGGGGTTTGGGGTGAAGCCCCCTGAAGAAAACAAAGATAGAAATAGCAAACCGGCAGCCGACTGCAGAATGTGGTCAACCTGACGGTGTCGCCAATGGTGCGTTTGACAACATTTTTGTCAGACTCCTGTCGTGAATCCTCCCCTAAGCGCAATAAAAGCTCTGAGGGTGTTCCCAATGATGGTGGAAAGCATGCATCAGAAAGTTCATCTCCTCAAAATCAGCAGCAGTCTCTGTCAAAGGGGACAGACAAAAGGCAAAAAGCTGCTCAGTCATCTGACAGGCAGAGCAGAGCTGGTTCAGAAACCAGTGTCCAAAAGGGGGATCCCTGGATCCAGTGATGGCAAACACAGATACAAAAGAGCCTCTGAGCAGACACTGGAAATGGTGTCTGCCAAGAAAAAGAAAGAAACACATGTCTTTACCACTCCTCCTGATGAAGAAAGGGATCAGGCAGTTGACCAAAAGTAAAATGCCCTCAATGAAGGACATGACAAGGGCATTTTTCCAAGCTTCCAAGTTATGAGAAATTTTATGAATATGGCTGACCACCCTCCGCAGGCACTTATTCCACATCAATTGCCTCTGGAGGAGGAAGCCCAATACTATGATGAGGAGGAAGAGGGCAAACTTCTGGAACTGGCCTGTTCCCCTGAACAAGAATTTGGTTCTCCTCCCAGGCTTGCAGAGGACTATACCCCAGGGGTGACGATAAGGATTTATTTCAGTGTGCTCCTTGGAATCAGAGGAGCATAATAAATCAAAATCGTACCCTAAAATTTGTGCTGTTTCAGATCTTGGCCATGCTCCTACCTACTTTTTAGATTATTATATATATTACTCAACAGGCTTCCCTCAATGCATGCAGGTTTCTTCTGTCTGCTGACAGTAAAATGTATAATCTTTTTTTTTTTTACTCAGTCAACTCATTTCATTTAATTGTTGGCCCATAGTCCATACTGTCATTCCCTCCTTGCCATCCTTCCACACAAAAACAATTGTTTCCCACCTGCCTGCACACTCTCTCATAACCAGAGAGCGTTTAAATGCTTGTTCCCTGCTGGCCACGGTGCCACTTGTCCACACACTTGTTTCTAACCCCAGTAATACTCAGGTATTCATTACTTCTGCAGTGACCCTTTAAGACAGAATTGCCTGGAGAGAATGGAACACGTGCAAATGATGGAACCTTTTGAGCGTGACAATGTTTCAAATGCTGCCTTGAACTAACTGCCTTAGTTCTAAACCCCTCAGATTTCACTCTCCACCTGTCAAGTCTAGACGCTCTGAGTTCCTCTCCTCAACTTCTGTCTGTGACGTGAAGAAACTTATAAAAACATATAAGTATTTTTTTTTTCATTTGCTGCCTTTTACTTATTGTAATTCTAGTTAAACCATAGATTTAGTGTTAAAATTGTATTTTTATCGGTTCTTCCCGGTTCAGTATAGCCGGTGGGGAACCGAGTTATTTTAACTTATATCAGAGTTTTCTGACTAAAAAACTCCATTACTTTAGTTTATTTTTGTTTAAAAACCTTTATTTTAGTAACCGCTTTATTGGGTACTGAACCGATAACCTTGGTTGATTTTTTCTGCGGCTCCCGGCTCTGTTGGTTTCTTATCAGTTCCGGAACTGACCTCAACTGCTAAATATTACTTAGATTTTAAAACTATTTAGCGGTTTCATTTTTTATCGGTTTCCTAATAAAATGTTTGAAAAGCCTAAAAAGAAAACTGGTGAACCTGGTTTTAAAGACTGTTCTGAATGTGGGGAAGTATTTGCCAAGGTAGATAAGCACAGTTTGTGTGTTGCTTGCCTTGGCTATGATCACCTAAATGAAGATTGTGAAATTTGTAAAGCTTTCCCAGAAAACACTGTGGAGAAACGCCTGGAACGGCTAAAGAAAAATGTTCCTCCACCTAAGGGTCCCTCAGGCTCTGACCAGCCGACACCCTCTACTGTTGTGGGTGAAACCACTGCAGTTGTACATCCAACCCCTGATACGGGTGATAAAGTGACTTCTAAGAGGCCAGCTGAACCGGCTGACTCCCCAGTTTCCTCAAAAAAGTCTAAACAATTGAAGCACACAGAACCCCCTACTGGACAAAAAAAGGGGACTTCTGTGGGTGCTCTGGTTCTCCCCTCTCCTCAGGAGATAGCACAGGCTTTCAACGTGGTTCAAGCCTTGCAGGGACTTTTTTCTCCTGGCCAGCAGCCATTTTGGCAGACCCCAACCAGACAGGCTGGCCCCTCAGCCAAATCCTCATTTTTTGAAGAGGAGGATTATGGGGAATGTGAGGAGGAGGAGGAGGAGGAACCCACTGAGCCTGAGATCTCCCCCGAACAGGACTTTGGCTCTCCTCCCAGAACTACTGAGGATTATTGTTCATACTTCACTTTTGTGAGAAGGATGGCTGATGCCCTGGACATCGCCACAAGTGAGGAAATAGAGGATGAGGAGGAGGTGGAATACCTTGAGATGATGGGGTTAACCCCCACTAAAAAGCTCCTCCTCCCAGTCAATAAATTCTTCAAGAAGGATGCTTTAAAGATTTTTCAGTCTCCTAACTCTGTCTCCCCCTCTTGATAAGAGATTGGACAAGAAATATCAGCTGGACAGGGAGGGTGCAGAATTTCTGTTTTCCCACCCTGACCATCAGGGGTGGTGCGGGCGGCAGCCTGTGGCAAGGCCATAGTGCCCCTGGCTTCTCACCCACCAGAAAAGGAGTCCAGAAAAATTAACAGTATGGTCAAGAAGGGATATTTGTCAGCCTCCTTGGCCATCAAGCAGGCTAATTTTCAGGCCTATGCAGCACAGTACCAAAAGTCACTGTGGCAATCTGTCTTGGCTATGGCAGACAAGGCCACATCACCCTTGTTGGCTGATCTCGCAGAAACTGCTAGGTTTGGCTTGGAGGCAGCCAAATATCAGTTTCAAATGGCTGCTGATACTAATAACACAGCAGCTAGGTGGATGGCCAGTACTGTGGCTCAGAGGACGTTTGCCTGGCTAAGAGTCTCAAATCTTACCCAGGACACACAAACAAAGGCCATGGATTTCCCTCTGGAGGGTAATTCCCTTTTTGTTAACAAAACAGTGGCTTACATGAAGAAGGTGGACGAATACAAAGCTACCTTCAAGAGCAATTCAGTCAAAGAGAAGGCCTCCCATCCATCAGGCCCTATTGGAGGCAAGAAGGCAGGGGAAGGTCCTTTCATAACAGGCCCTTTTTCTAGGCAATGGCTGCACCCCAGTACCAGCAGTATCCCCAGCAAGGGTACATCAGAGGTAGGGGCAGAAGGGGTTCCAGGCAGGGATCTCAACCCCAGTCTCAGCCCCAGAGTAAACAAACTCCCTGACGTGTTTCCACAGGCCGCCTCCTCTCTACCTGTGAGAGGCAGGCTGGCTCATTACCTCCAGGCTTTGCAAGGAATCACCACAGACAAGTGGGTCCTGGGGGTAGTGAGTCAGGGACTATCTCTGACTTTCAGATCCCTTCCTGTTCTGACAACCAGCACATTCAGACCATTCTCCCTTGCAGAAAAGAAACTGTTGGAGGAAGAGGTTTGAAACTTGCTATTGTCAAAGGCAGTGGCGCCTGTCCTAGCTTAGCAGAAAGGAAAGGGGTTTTATTCAAGGTATTTCCTCACCACAAAGAAAAATGGGGAGTGGCGACCTGTCTTAGACCTCAGGGTACTAAACAAGTATTTGACAAAGCCGAAGTTCAAAATGGTAGCTTTGGCATTTATTTTGCTAACACTCCAAAAAGGAGACTGGTTGGCATCACTGGACCTAAAAGGTGCTTTTTTCTACATCCCCATAAGGGAGTCTCACAGAAAATACCCCAGGTTCAAACTCCCATCAGGTCACTACCAATTCTCATCCCTGCCATTTGGTCTCACTTCAGCTTCAAGAGTGTTCACAAAGTGCTTGGCAGTGGGTGTGGCATACCTTCGAAGACAAGGTATCACAGTGTTCCTATATTTGGACAACTGGTTGGTGGTAGGAAAATCACCATAACAAGTCAGACAGTACCTGCATATCACCCAGAGGCTTCTGGAGTCCCTGGGGTTCCTGATAAACCACAAACAATCTGTCCTTTTACCTGCACAGGTGCTGCAGTTCATAGGTGCAGAAATCTACCTGCCTTTAGACAGGGTAATATGTATCCAGCTGATTGCAGACTCATTCAGCCTGCAAAAGCCAAAAACTGCAAGGCAGTTCCTACAGCTCCTGGGCCACATGGCTGCGGCCACAGGCACAGTCCTAGGCTCCAGGTTCCAAATAAGAGACATCCACTTCCACCTCAGGGTGCACTGGCGTCAGAGAAGAGATCCTGTCTCAAAGTTGATCCCAGTAACAAAAACCTTGTTACAGGCACTTCAGTGGTGGAAAGAGGAAACCAATCTAAGAGAAGGGGTTCCCTTTTAGCAAGAGTCCCCATCAGTTGTTCTTACAACAGATGCATCTCTACTGCGGTGGGGCACCCATTTGGGGGACCACACAACCCAGGGCACTTGGTCAAGTGCAGATTCACTCCAGCACATAAACCTGCTGGAAATCAGAGCAGTGTTTCAAACAACATGAAGTCTTGCTGTATTCTGACTATATGGAGTTAGCCCCAGCACTTGAACTGCTCCGGAGAATAAAGGGTAAACTCTATGCCAAAACATAGAACGTTGAGCTCGAGCTCGGTTTTCAAACCTCTGTCTGTGGTACTCTGAAGTCTAACCCTCAGATTTCTTACTCCGCCTAACTGTGAAGTGGCTCCGGAGAGCCCTCCTGTGCTTCGGTTCGGTAAAGTTCGAATTGGTCGGTTATTTCAACCGTAGTTCGTTTATTATTCGGTATTCTTATCTCTGTCCCGGTACAGTAAGTTATAGTAGTGGGTAGTGTTGTTTATACTGTTGGAAATTGTTTTTTCAAACAACATGAAGTCTTGCTGTATTCTGACATATGCAGTTAGGTCCTGCCTTTCAACTGCCCCTGAGAACAAAGAGTTAAACTTTCCATGGCCAGCATGGAATGCTCACCGTGAGCTTGGTTGAAGCCCCTGTCTGCTGTTGTTTAAACTCCAACCGTCAGATTCTTTACTCCGCCTCACTGAACAGTCGCTCCGGAGATTTCTCCTTTGCTCGGTTCAAAAAAGTCAGGTTAAAGTGTCGTTTTTTCGCTCGGTTTCTACCGAATTGCTGCTACCGATCTGTCAGTTTTAGTCTCTGTCTGTGGTACCGTGAGTACTAGATAGGTTTTCTGTATAGTTTCTGTGTGGAACTTGTAAATTGTGGATCGGTTCGGCTGAACCGATCAGTTTCAGGTAAAAAAAGTTTGTAATTTACTTAGAGTGTGGTAACTGGTCCATATCAGTTCTAAAAAAAATGGATTTTATTACGTTTTTTTCCAAGACCCATGACACGGTCAGGAACTGATAGGGGAGTCTTGCCTGGCGGATTGCTGAAAAAAGAGTAAGTTTTGGTTAGGATTGGCCATGTCTGAGAAATCCAAGAAAAAAACCGGGCCCACTGGGTTTCAACACTGTAGTGTGTGTGGGGAAGTCTTTGCCAAGGCTGATCCCCACACCACTTGTGTTTATTGTCTGGGGTTTGACCACCTCGATTCAGACTGCCAAATTTGTAAGAATTTTCCCAAATCTATCCTGGAAAAGAGATTAGGTAGACTGAGGGAAAGGGAGGCTGAGAAGTCCGCTGACTCGGATGGCCAGCCCGGTTTGGTTCCGACCGAACCAGAAGGAGTGCCCTCTGACCAGGGCGATACTTCTTCGAGCAAAAGGAGAGCCGATTCTGAGGAGTCAGTTCCGGTTAAAAGAAAGAGAAAGGATAAATCGTCCGGTTCGGACCCAGAAATTCATACTTCGACTGCCGATGAGATAGCCAAGGCGATAAGGATAGTGCAGTCACTTACTTCGGTTCCGACCAAACGGGCACCATCTGGCAGGGGTTCGGTCGGTTCCCCTGGTTCCGGATTACACTTTGGAAGAATTTTATGAACCGGATGAGGAGGAAGGGGAGTATGAGGATGATGATGGTGATTATGAAAGTCTGCATGTGCCTATTGACGTGGAAATCTCCCCAGACAGACCTTCAGGTGTCTCTCCTCATGGGCTTTCTGAGTCCCCTTCACACTACATGTTCTATAGAAAGGTGGCTGATGTCCTCCAGCTTCCTGTGGAGGAAGCAGTTGAGGATCAGGAAGAGCCTGATTATGTTGAGATGATGGACATCCCAGAGTCCAGGAGACTGTCTATTCCCCTCCACAAATCCTTTGGGAAACAGACATAAAATTCCTAAGACTCCTAATTCCATACCTCCTGTGGACAGATGAATGGACAAGAGGTATACTTTTCAGGCTCAGACACGAAGTTCCTTTCCCAGCAATGCAGCCATGTTAGGGTAGTGCAGGCTGCTGCCTGTGATAAGGCAGATATCCCCTTGGCATCACACCCCTCAGACAAGGACTCCAGGAAGATTGATGCCATGGCAAAGAAACAGTACATGGCAGCATCTTTGGGACTCAGGCAGGCTAACTATATGGCCTACACAGCTAGATACCAGAAGTCCAGGTGGGACACTGTGCTGCCTCTGGCTAAACAGGCCCTAGACCAGCTTGCCAAGGAGCTGGAGCAGGTGGCTGCATATGGGATTGAGGCATCCAAAGTGCAATTTCATGCTGCTGTGGACTCCAGTGATGTTTCATCAAGAGTCATGGCTACATCTGTGGCTCTTCGGAGGATGGCTTGGCTCAGATGTACTAGCCTATCACAGGATACCCAGGCTAAGGCTATGGATTTCCCTGTTATTGGTAATTCTCTGTTTGGGGAGTAGACAGAGAACTACATGAAAAAGATGGACGAGTACAGGCCACTTACAGGAGTGCTCAGGCCAAAGAAAGGCAAGCTACTCCTCAAAGGCAGCAGTCATGGGGCAGGGGCAGGCCTTTCCAAAGGCCTTTTTACCAAGCTCAGGCCTCCTCTTCTTACTCTCAGAGGGGGTTTTTCAGAGGGAGAGGCAGACGGGGGATGAGCAGGCCTGCATCCACCCCTCAGCCTAAAGCCCCTGCCAAGCAGACACCCTGATGGGTCTGCCGGGCCAATTCTCCAATACCAGTAGGGGGCAGGCTGGCTTACTTTGTCCAGGACTGGAAGTCTCTGACATCAGACAAGTGGGTCCTGGAAGTAGTAAGCCAGGGGCTGGTTCTCAGCTTCAAAAATGTCCCAAGATGAGAACCAGATCCTTTCCACCTGCAAATCCATCAGAGACCCTTGCCTTAGAGGCAGAGGTTTCTTCCCTCCTAGCTCTCAGAGCTATAGAGAAGGTTCCCACCCTACACAAGGGCAAAGGATTGTACTCCAGGTACTTCCTAACCCCCAAAAAGACAGGAGAATGGTGGCCCATCCTGGACCTAAGATATCTGAGCAAACACCTTTTAAAACCAAAGTTCAGAATGGTGACTCTGGGAATAATCCTTCCCTCTCTAAGGCCAGGGGACTGGCTAGCCTCCCTGGACCTCAAAGATGCCTGTTTTCACATTCCCATCAGGTGCTCCCACAGAAAGTACCTCAGGTTCGAGTTGCCCTCAGACCACTATCAATTCAGAGCAATGCCCTTTGGCCTAACATCAGCCCCAAGGGTTTCCACAAAGTGCCTGGCAGTAGTGGTTGCTTTCCTAAGGAGAAAAAATATCTCCATCTTCCCATACTTGGACGACTGGCTCATAGTAGGTCAGTCTCCAGACCAAGTCAAGTCACATTTGCAAATAACTCAGCAAGTGCTCACTTCCTTAGGATTCCTTCTCAACCTTCCAAAGTCAGTTCTCAAAGCAGTACAGCTCCTCACGTTCATAGGGGCAGAGCTGGATACAATAAAGGCAAGAGCTTTCCTTCCCCTTGAAAGGGCAAGGACCCTTATGGAACTGGCCTCTTCATTCACCCTTCAGGTGTCTTGACCAGCAAGGCATTTCCTTCAGCTTCTGGGCCACATGGCAGCTTTCACAGCAGTGGTCCAAGGAGCAGGATTCCAGATGAGGGACATTCAGTTCCACTTAAGAGCCTTCTGGTCCCAAAGAAAGGATTCCCTTACCAAACTAGTCCCAGTGACTTGAACCCTGATCCAGGTCTTGCAATGGTGGCAGGATCAGAACAATTTGAGACAAGGGGTTCCTTTTGTCACTCAGTCTCATTCAGTGATACCACAGATGCTTCTCTGCTGGGCTGGGGAGCCCATCTGGGGGATCTTGCCACCCAAGGGCTGTGGTCACCTCAAGAATCTCTGCTTCACATCAGTCTCTTGGAACTCAGAGCAGTGTTTTTGGCACTGCAAGCCTTTTCCAAATCTCTGCAGAACAAGATGGTCCAGGTCAGAACAGACACCACCACTACCATGTGGTATATCAACAAGCAGGGAGGCACTCGGTCTACAGCCTTGTGCACAGAAGCAATGAAATTGTGGTCCCCGGCCTATTCCCTGCAAACCTCTGTGATAGCAGTTCACCTCCCAGGGAAGGACAATGTCCTAGCGGATGCTCTGAGCAGAATATCCCAGGGCCATCACGAATGGACCCTAGATCCTCTAGTTTTGAAAGTGATTTTCTCGAGATGGGGCAATCCACAGATAGATCTTTTTTGCAGCCCCAGACAATCACCAACTTCCACTCTTTTGTTGCTGACCCCCAGTCTTGGGCTCAGTCCCCCTGGATGCTCTGATCCTGAATTGGGAAGGGACATTTCTGTATGCTTTTCCCCCCTTCTCTCTCCTGTTCAAAGTGTTAGTCAAGATAAGGTCACAACCATGCAAAGTGATTCTGATTGCTCCAGACTGGGCCAGCCAGCCCTGGTATCCCCTGTTGCTGTCCCTAGCTGTCCACCTTCCCCTGCCTCTTCCCAGGAATTACAACCTGTTGACATCCTCTCAGGGGAGGATTTGGTACCTGCACCTCGGTCTCTCAATCTCAAGGCACGGCTCTTGAAGAGTTAGAGTTTGCTGATCTGCATCTTTCCCAAGGGGTTCTGGATATCCTTAAGGCTTCTTGAAAGCCTTCCACCAGAAAGACTTACAACTCCAAATGGAAAAGATTCAGTATTTGGTGTTCTAAGAAAAATATTTCTCCAGATTCTGCTCAGTTGCCTACGGTTCTGGACTATATGGTCCATCTCAATGGCCTAGGCCTTAGGCCAGCTACACTTAAAGTGCATTTGGCAGCTGTTTCTGCTTTCCTCTCAGTAGGCAAGCCATTCCCTCTGTCAGCCCATCCTGTGTTTTGTAAGTTCTTCAAGGGATTGCTTCACACCAATCCCCCTTTTAGGGATCCTACTCCTGCTTGGGACCTTAATGTTTGCATTGCTCAGCTTATGCAACCCCACTTTGAGCCTTTGTCCTCTGCAGAGCTTAAGTACTTGACTTGGAAAATTGTGTTTTTGGTGTCCATTACCTCTGCCAGGCGTATCAGTGAATTGCAAGCCTTGTCAGTGGAACCTGATTTCATCTCTTTCCATAGAGATAAAGTGGTCCTAAGAACTAACATAAAGTTTTTGCTTAAAGTGGTTTCAGATTTCCACCTCAACCAGTCTGTCTCTCCCTGTTTTCTTCACTGACCATTCTCCTCTGGAGAGAGGAGGCTACATAGCTTAGATGTTAAAAGGGCCCTGAGCTACTACATAGAGTGCACCAAGGGTCACAGGTTTGAATCCCTCCAGTTGTTCCTCAAGTATGGAGAGGTTGGTAAGGGCAAACCTGCCACTAAGAGATCTATTGCTAGGTGGATTGTTTCTTGTATACAATTCTGCTATGAAAAACTGGGTAGAACTCCACCCTTATTCCACTAGAGGTACAGCTGCTTCCTTGGCTGCTGCCAGGGATATTCCTATCTTAGAAATTTGTCATGATGCTCGGTTTGGCACAGCAGTACTTCAGAGCCTGTTTCCAAAGTAGGTTTTGTCCCTCCTCCACGGAGGTACTGCTTGGTAGTCTGCATATGTCAGAATACAGCAAGACTTCATGTTGTTTGAAGAAAAAATTACTCACCTTAGTAATGTTGTTTCTTCTAATGGAGTCTTGGTGTATTCTGACCTTCCCCCTGCCTCCCCTCTCAGAACCTAGTTTTTGGGATGTGGGTGAGCAGGAGCAGTGTTGGCACCCTAGGGGTGTCCCTTTTTCACCCTCCTTTATTTTGGGTGAGTGATTGTGTTCTGGGATGTGTTTTGTTTTTTGGGTTTCCTGACTTGAGTCTTCTTTTTGAAACCAAAAAACCCTTTTATATAGATATAGTTGCCAGTTGACTAGTTTTGAGTTTTACAGTTTCCACACAGAACTTCTAGTGAGTATTGCTCGTAAAGATCTGACGGTTGGAATTTAAACAACAGCAGACAGGGGCTTCAACCGAGCTCGCGGTGAACATTCCATGCTGGCCATGGAAAGTTTAACTCTTTGTTCTCCGGGGCAGTTGAAAGGCAGGCCCTAACTGCATATGTCAGAATACAGCAAGACTCCATTAGAAGAAACATTACTAAGGTGAGTAATTTTTTCTTCTTGTTGGTTCTTCTCCAGTCAGTCCAGTTTAGAACTGAAACTTATTGTTTTTTCCTGATTATTAACAAAAATTGTGGTTTTACCAGTACTTATCGGTTCCTAAAAAAATCCGGCTTTTCTGGGATTTTTTTAACCGACCCGTGACACGGTTGGAACCGATAGGTTTTAGTTACCTGGCTTAAAAGCTGAAAAAGGTGACTTTTTGATTTTTGGCATGTCTGAGAAACCCAAGAAGAAAACCAGTCCCACTGGGTTTCAACACTGTTCCAAGTGTGGGGAGGCCTTTGCTAAGGCCGATCCCCACCTGGTATGTGTGTATTGTCTGGGGTTTGACCACTTCAAGGAAGACTGCCAAATTTATAAAAACTTTCCGAAAGCCACCCTGGATAAACGTTTGGGTAGACTGAAAGAAAGGGAGGCCGAGAAGTCCGCTGACCCAGATGGCCAGCCCGGTTCGGTTGTGGCCGAACCTGAAGAGGTACCCACTGATCTGGTCAATACCTCTTCGGTCAAATGGAGAGGCCGACTCTGTGGAGTCGGTTCTGTCAAAAAGAAAGTGAAAATCAGCCAGTTCAGATCCTACACCCTATGTTCCGACCGCTGAAGTAATAGCGAAAGCGATCACAATAGTTCAAACACTTTGCCCGGTTCCGACTGAACTGGTGTCGGTTCACAGCCGATTGGTTCGGTTGGAAGTAGCTGCTTCTGATATAGATCCTGAAGAATACTATGAGGGAAATTGGGAGGAGGAGTAAGATTATGAAGAAGAGCAATGTTAAGGCCTAGATGAGCCAGCAGAGCCTGACATCTCCCCAGACAGGCCTTCACATGTTTCTCCTCCCAGGCTTTCTGAGTCCCCCTTCCCATTTCTTGTTTTACAAGAAAGTGGCTGAGACTCTTCAGTCTCCTATGGAAGAGGCTGAACAGGATCAGAAGGAACCTGACTATGTGGAAATGATGGATGCTCCAGAGTCAAAGAGAGTGTGTATCCCTTTACATAAATCCTTGGGGAAGCAGGCACAAAAAGTTTTGCAGTTTCCCATGTCCATTCCTCCTGTGGAAAAAAGAATGGACAGGAGGTATTCTTTGTCAGGTCCTGGATGAAATTCCTTTCAAATCATTGCAGCCATGGTGGGGTAGTGCAAGCTGCAGCCTGTGACAAGGCTAACATTCCCCTGGCATCTCACCCCACAGATAAGGATTCCAGGAAATTGGATGCCATGGCAAAAAAGCAGTACTTGGCATCCTCTTTGGGACTCAGGCAATTGAATTATATGGCATATACAGCCAGGTACCAGAAATCTATGTGGGATACTGTTCTGGAGCTGGCTAGGAATGCCCCTTCCCAGCTGGCCAAGGAGCTGGAGCAGGTGGCTGCGTATGGTATTGCGGCATCCAAGGTGCAGTTCCATGCTGCTGTAGACTCAAATGATGTTCATTCCAGGGTCATGGCAACATCTATCTCCATGAGGAGATTTTCTTGGCTTAGGTGTACCAACCTCTCACAGGATTCCTAGGCTAAGGCCATGGATTTTCCTATAACTGGTAATTCTTTCTTTGGAGACCAAACGGAGAATTACATGAAGAAGATGGATGAATACAGGACCACCTATAGGAGTGTTGCAACCAAACAAAAACAGATTACTTCGCAGAGGCAGCAGTTTAGGGGCAGGGGCAGGCCTTTTCACCAAGCTCAAGGCTGTTCCTCTTCTTTCCAGCAGAGGGGGTTCTTTAGGGGAAGAGGCAGATGTGGGATGACCAGGACCCCATCATCCACTCAGTCTAAGCCCCCTGCCAAGCAGACTCCCTGAGGTATCAGTCAGGGTCGCCTTTCCAGTGCCAGTAGGAGGCAGGCTGGCTCACTACTCCTAGGCCTGGTAGTCTATTACTTCAGACAAATGGGTCCTGGAAGTAGTGAGCCAGGGACTTGATCTCAGTTTCAAACGGTTCCCAAAAATGAGAGCAAGGTCCTTCAGTCCTCCTTCCCCCCTTGGAGACAAAGGCCTTTGAGGCAGAAGTTTCCTCTCTTCTGCTTCTGCAAGCAGTAGAGAAGGTACCTCATTGTCACAGGGGGAAAAGGACTATACTCCAGATGTTTCCTTACCCCAAAAAAGACAGGGGAGTGGTGACCCATTCTAGATTTAAGGTAACTTAACAAAACCAAAATTCAAAATGGTGACTCTGGGAGTAATTCTTCCCTCTCTGAGACCAGGAGACTGGCTAGCCTCTCTGGATCTCAAGGATGCCTACTTCCACATGCCTATCAGATACTCCCACAGAAAGTACCTCAGGTTCGAGTTGCCCTCAGGCTACTATCAATTTAGGGCCATGCCTTTCGGCCTAACATCGGCCCCAAGGGTGTTCACCAAGTGTCTCACAGTGGTGGTGGCATTCCTGAGAAGGCAGGGCATCATTCTATTCCCATACCTGGATGACTGGCTAGTGGTAGGCCAGTCCTCAGACCAAGTCATGTCAGCTCTAGAGGTCACTCAAAAGTTTCTAGATTCTCTGGGGTTTATCCTAAACCTAGAAAAGTCTGTCCTGGAACCAGCCCAGACCCTCACATTCATAGGGGTGGAACTGAACACTATTCAGGCAAGAGCATTTCTCCCTCTCTCAAGGGTTCAGTCCCTTGTCACTCTGGCTTCCTCTTTTCATCCTCTAGTTTCTCATCCAGCCAGGCACTTTCTACAGTTGCTTGGTCACATGGCAGCTTCCACAGCAGTGGTCCAGGGAGTGAGGTTTCAGATGAGAGATATTCAGTTTCATCTCCGATCCTATTGGTCTCAGACAAAAGGCCCTCTCTCCAAATTGGTTCCTGTGTCTCAGACCCTAGTTCAGGCACTTCAGTGGTGGCTGGAGGAGGACAGTCTTCAACAAGATGTCCCCTATATCAGTCAGGCTCCTTCAGTGATTCTCACCACAGATGGCTCTTTACTAGGGTGGGGGGCTCACCTAGATCAGCTTACAGCTCAGAGAACCTGGTCTCACCAGGAGTCCCTTCTTCACATAAACTGTCTCGAACTAAGAGCTGTCTTTCTGGCACTTTAGACATTCTCAACTGCTGTTCAGGGCAAAGTGGTGCAGATCAGGACAGACAATATAACCGTGTGGTACATCAACAAGCAGGGAGGCACTCGGTCCTCGGCCTTGTGCACAGAGGCCATGAAAGTATGGTCTCTAGCTTATTCCCTTCAGACTTCCCTGATGGCTGTGCATCTCCCAGGGAAGGACAACATTCTAGCAGATGCTCTCTGCAGGATTTCCCAGGGCCACTACGAATGGACTTTGAACCCTCTAGTTCTTCAGGTCATTTTCAAGAGATGGGGCATTCCAGAGAGAGATCTCTTTACAGCCCCAGACAATCATCAACGTCCTCATTATTGTTGCAGACCACCTTTTCTGGGCCCTGTCCCTCAGGATGCTCTTTTACTGAACTGGACGAACAGGTTTCTGTATGCATTTCCTCCCTTTCCTCTGATATTCAGGGTCCTGATCAAGATCAGGTCTCAACCTTGCAAGGTGATTCTGGTGGCTCCAGATTGGGCCAGACAGCCTTGGTATGCTCTACTGATGTCACTGTCAGTAACAATGCCTTTGTGTCTTCCCAGACAGTACAATCTCCTCACTCCCTCCCAGGGGAGGATTCTGTATCCCAGCCTTCAAACTCTCAGGCTCAAAGCCTGGCTCTTGAGGAGATAGAATATGCAAACTTGCATCTTTCTCAATCAGTCTTGGATATTTTAAAGGTTAGCAGGAAACTTGCTGTTAGAAAGACTTACAACTCCAAATGGAAAAGATTTGGGTTTTGGTGTTCCCAAAAGCAGGTCAAGACAGAGCTGGCTGATATTGTCACTGTATTGGACTATTTGGTGCATCTTAACAGTTTAGGTCTCCGGCCTACCACTCTCAAGGTACATTTGGCAGCTGTGTCTGCTTTTGTTTCTGCTGGCAAGGGCTCTTCCCTAACATATCATCCAGTTTTCAAGAAATTTTTCAAGGGCTTAATACATGTTAACCCTCCCTTTCGGGAGCCTTCTCCTTCTTGGGACCTGAATAGCTGTATTGCACAGCTTATGCAGCCCCCTTTTGAACCCCTATTCTCAGCTGAATTAAAGTACTTGACTTGGAAAACTGTATTCTTGGTAGCCATTACCTCTGCCAGGAGAATCAGTGAATTACAGGCCTCATCAGTGGAACCTGACTTTATTTCATTTCACAGGGATAAAGTGGTCCTTTGAACCAACAGAAAGTTTCTTCTCAAGGTAGTATCAGACTTTCATTTGAATAAGTCTGTGTCATTGCCTGTATTTTTCACTGACCATTCTTCCTCTGGGGAGAGAAGATTACACAGTCTTGATGTAAAAAGGGCTCTTAGTTACTATGTAGAGCATACTAAAACCCATAGGAATGGCTGTTCTCAGTTGTTTCTCACCTATGGAGACGTGGGAAAGGGCAAACCTGCCACCAAGAGAACTATTGCTAGGTGAATTGTCTCCTGTATCCAGTTCTGCTATTTACAGTTGGGGAAGGAGCCTCCCTCAGGCCTGAGGGCTCACTCCACCAGAGCTACAGCTGCTTCGGTTGCAGCAGCTAGAGACATACCATTAGTGGAAATCTGTAAAGCAGCCACCTGGAAAACTGTTCACACGGTTACGAAACATTACTCTCTTGACATTCAGTCAAGAAGTGATGCTAGGTTTGGCACAGCTGTGCTGCAGAGCCTGTTCGAAAAATAGGTTATGTGACTCCCTGCTCAAAGGGGGTACTGCTTGGTAGTTTGCATATAGTCAGAATACAGCAAGACTTCATGTTGTTTGAAGAAAAAATTACTCACCTTAGTAATCTTGTTTCTTCTAATGGAGTCTTGCTGTATTCTGACCTCCCTTCCTGCCTCCCCTCCTAGAACCTAGTGTTTTGGGATGTGGCGTGGCATGCACGGTGCTGCACCCCAGAGGTATACTTGGCATGCCTTATCTTTTAAGGGTTTATCTTTAATATTTTGGTTGTTCACTACCTACTTATTTTTCCTTTTGGGGTTCTCGACTTGAGTCTTTTGACCCTAAAAATCTGTTTATGCCCTTTGGCAAAAAGTTTTAGAAACAATTTCTAACCTTAGAATTAGTTAGTTTAGTGCTTGTAAGAATCTGACAGTTAGACTTCCGAGTACCACAGACAGTGGTTTGAAAACCGAGCTCGAGCTTAACGTTCTATGCTTTGGCATGGAGTTAACCCTTTACTCTCCGGAGCAGTCCAAGTGCTAGGGCTAATTGCATATAGTCAGAATACAGCAAGACTCCAAAGAAACAACATTACTAAGGTGAGTATTTTTTTCTTTTGGCACTAAAGGCCTTTACAACACTAGTACAGGGAAAAGTGGTACAAGTCAGGACGGACAATACCACCACAATGTACTACATAAACAAGCAGGAAGGTACAAAGTCAAGTTCTGTCTACACAGAAGCTATGAAAATCTGGAGCCTAGCATACTCTCTGGGAGTTTCCCTACAGGCAATCCATCTGCCAGAGAAAGACAATAACCTCGCAGATGCTCTGAGTTGAATCAATCAGGCCGATCACAAATGGACCCTGAACAGGAAAGTGGTGGGAGTGATTTTTAGGAGGTGGGGCACCCCAGAGGTAGACTTGTTCACGTCTCAGAACCACCACCTGCCACAATACTGTTGCAGATCACCAGATCGGGGAACAGTCCCCCTAGATGCTCTAGCTCTGAACTGGTCAGGAAGCATCTGTATGATTTTCCTCCCTTCCCTCTGGTGTACAGGGTATTGCTCAAGCTCAGGTCCCAGTAAGCATCAATGATCTTGATAGCACCACACTGGGCCAGGCAGCCATGGTACTCTCTGCTGCTCTCCATGTCTGTGGCCGAGCCAATACACCTTCCTCTGAGGCACAGTCTGCTAACCGCCAACCAGGGGAGGCTCCTGTACCCGAACCTCAGGTCACTCAGGCTCAAGGCATGGCTCTTGGGGACCTAGAATATGCAGGCTTGCATCTTTCTGAGTGTCTTGGATATTTTAAGGGGTTACAGGAAGCCCTCCACTAAGAAAACCTACGCTTCAAAATGGGAAAGGTTTTCTATTTAGTGTTTTTTTATTTTTTATTTATTTCATCTAGGATTACAATACCTTTGAGCCGAGGCTCTTTTACAAAGGTTCCACGTCAGCGTATGCAACAGTCATCATTTTTAGTTACAAACATATAGTCATTGACTTACAGACATGTAATAACCAGTACAAAGACTTGAGCTATGAGCAAGACAAGGGAAGGAGAGGGGTGGGTGGGGGAAGTGAGGTAGGAGATCGGGGGGGTAGGAGGTGCAGGGGTGAGGGGAAATGCAGGGAGGTGGTTGGGTGCAGGGGCAGGAGTGGAGATGTGGGGGGAAGGTGGGCGAGGGCAGGAGACAGTGCAGCCAGGGGGCCTTGTCGAGGGAATGTGACAGGTAAGGTGCTAGGGGTGCAAAGACTGATTGTAAGTGCTGGGTGCTAGGGCATGTGCAGCTGTTTAACCAGGGAACTGGTACCAGCACATGCTGGGGTCCCAGTTGTGCTTGACTACCTTACCTATTTACATTCACTGGGCTTGCAGTCCAGTACCCTCAAGGTCCATCTGGCTGCAGCATCTGCTTACATATCAGCCTGACAGAATGTTTCAGTGGCTTCAGATCCTATCTTCAAGAGGTTCTTTGAGGGGCCTGGCCCATTTGCGTCCCCCTCATAGGGAACCAGTGCCAGCATGGGACCAAAATGTGTGCATAGCTAAGCTCAAGGAGCCTCCCTTTGAGCCCATGTCTTTGGCTCATTTGAAATATGTCACATGGAAAACAGTTTTCCTAGTGGCAATGACTTCTGCTAGAAGAATCACTGAGCTCCACGCTCTCTGCATTGAACAAGACTACATCTCATTCCACAGGGATGAGGTGGTCCTGAGAACGAACAGGAAATTTCTCCCTAAAGTGGTCTCTGATTTCCACTTGAACCAAACCATTACCCATACCTCTCTTTTTCACTGAGCACTCTATCTCTGGTGAAAGGAGACTCCACAGTCTGGATGTCAAGAGAGCTCTTAGCTACTACTGTATATGACAGCCACCAAGGACCACAGGCAGGACAGAAGACAGCTGTACTAGGGACGTGGATATGTTGTTCAATGCACACTTACTGGCAGGTTCCTTGCCGCTTTAAATCTTGCTGGAAGGTCTTCAAGCTGGCTCCTCCCACCCACCCGGGTGGTAAAACTCTCGGCTCTGCCCCATTATGCCAGATCTTCCTTACCTCTTGGAAGCTCAGGTTCCCTCCTTAGCGCTCTGCGTTTTAGGCCTGGATCCACACTCTTTGGTCAATCCGAAACTTATTCTAAAATTTAAAAGACTTCGGTCTTCTTTTTCCCTCGTGGTTGCGATGGACAAATCGACTCCCGGATTTCATCGGTGCCCCTGTGGGCAGAAGATGTCCCGGACCGACCCGCACCCCACGTGTGTTTACTGCCTAGGACTCAGACATGACTCGCAGGCTTGCGAATTATGCAGATCCTTTTTGGCTTCGGTCTTGGAGGACCACGCTGCCCAACTGCTTTTGGGGCGCCCTGAAAAACGTTATCCTCTGGTTAAGTCGAAGGAGGCCCGTTGGGCGGTGTCCACGGTGGCGAGCTCCGAAGACCAGCTGGAGCAGATGATCGCCCTAGAGGAGGAGGTGGCCCAGGCTGCATCTTCATCTTCCTCGGTCGCGGCATTTATCCCGCTCTCCTTGGGCTCTTCTTATACAGCTTCTTTTAAGGAGCTTTTCCAATCCCTCTCCACCAAGGGAGAAGGACCATTGGGACATTCCAGTCGGTCCAAAAAGAAGGACTCCAAAGGTAAGTCCCACCGTCGACGTTCGTGGGAGCGGGAGAGATCCCCTTCTCTGGATAGTCGACGGTTAACTTTGGTCGAGGTTGCGGCTAAGGCCGCTGGCTTCACGGTGTCCCCATCAGGTCAGCCAGCCGAGACACCCGTTGACACAGTCAAGATTTTTCTCGACCCGTCAGACGGTTTGTCGACTGGAGAAGCTAACAGCCCTTCTTCACCGGTTTCCCTGGTGGAAAACGAGGACTTGACTGTGCCTCCTGTGCCGGAGTCCCCGGTTAAGGTCCCTGAACCGAAGGAGGAGCGGGTTTGCCCACCCCCTCTCTGAATCACCCTTGGAATTCCCGAAGGTCTCGGTCTCGGACCTCTTCCAGGTCCAGCTGGTCCTGCCGTCGGCGGTCTCGGCACCATGGAAAGTGGCGGCGCCGCTTATCCTCGTCGTCCTCTTCAGAGGATAGGCTCCGGCGCAAGTTGCGTCGGTGCTACGCGGATTTAATGTGGCAGCAGCTCTTAATTTCCGGGAATAAGCCGACTCCGTTGCCTCCTCTGGCCATTAAGTGGCTGTCACCGGAGCGGCCGAAACAACCCCTCGTAGTGGTCGAGGAGCCGAAACCGGCACCAGTTGTTCGTCCGAAACCGGCTGCACCACCTCTTGTGGTGGAACCTCCGCCTCCACAACTGAAGACTGGGGCCCCGACCAAGGATTCTCGGTTGGGTCAGGGTTTTCCCCATAGGTTGTCAGTCACTCTCACTCCCGATCGACCTTGGCATGTGGAGGGTGGCTCAGGCGCTCGGCAGCTGTTCGCAGACTCCTCGGAGTCTGACGACGACTCCTTGTTCTCCAGGCCGCTTGGCCTGGAGTCCACTGGGGGTCAGTCGGTGGACGAGAGCCCATTCTCGTTCTTAGGAATGCTTCGACTCATCTCAGAAACCACTGGGATGAAGCTCGAATCCATTTCAAAATGGGCCAAGTATCCCCTCACAGAGATACTGGACCGAGGGGATTCCCCTACGGAGGCCTTTCCGGTGGCTGAAGCCATTGTGGCCCGGCCCTGGAGCTGTGGCAGTGGCCAGCTGCTTGTCCAGCACCTTCGGCCAGGATGGCTTGGAAGTATGCGGTCCCTACAGGTTCACTCTCCGGTTTCTCGGAGCACCCCTCTGCGGAGGGGTTAGTGACCGACAGCATTTTCTGGCGTTCTGGGAACGCTCGGGATGTGGACAAACCACCCGATAAGTAGTCCAAGAAATTGGACTACTCAGGGTGGAAAGTATATGCTGCTTCCTTCCTAGGCCTTCGTCAGGCTAGCTCGGTCGTCCTGATGGCACACTTTTCACACACCCTTTTGGGCTCCCTGGATGAGGTGATTCCTCATCTCCCGGCTGACCTTCAAATGACGGTCAAGCAGGTGCGGGACTAGGGAAGGGCGGTAGCCAAACAGCAGCTCCAAACTTCGTTGGACATTGCTGACTCATGTAGCCGGTCAGTAGCGGCCGCAGTGGCCATGCATCGCAGAGCTTGGCTGTGGATCTCCACCTTTACGGCGGATACCCAGCACAAGCTGGCAGACGTCCTCTTCCTGGGTACCGACTTGTTCGGTCCCGGGGTGGAGGGTCATCTCCAATGGATTGAGAAGTCGAATGCTACCTTGGACTCGGTCACGTCTGCCCAGAAGGACAAAGGCCGCCAGCAGCAGCGTAAGCCCTTTCATCCTTCAGCCCCTGCGGCACATCCAGTCCAGCAACACCAGCATCAGCGCCAGCAGGCTCGCACTTGGCACCCCAAAGCCAAGCCTGCTGCTTCCTCCAGCAGGAAGCTGGGAGGGAAAGGCCCAGGCAGCTCCTTGGCCGGCCCTTCCTCCAAGCCTGCCCACTGGCCAGGTTGAGGGTGTCGCCCTCAACCTCGTCACTCCTTCCAGGTTCCCCCGTGGAGGCGGCTCTCCACTTCCTTTCCGCTGGTCCGATATCACCATGGACCGCTGGGTGTTGGAAGTGATAGGCGAGGTCTGCCTCTGGAATTAGGGCAGTCCCCATCCCTGATCGAGCCGTCACCCCACGGAAACTATAAGTTCCGCAGCCTCTCTGTTGGCTCTTCGAGCCAACATTGCCCTGCTCCTCCAGAAGAAGGTGATCAGGGAGGTGGCGGACCATCCTGCAGACCCAGGGTTTGTGTCCAGGTACTTCCTGGTCCCAAAACAGACGGGGGGCTGGCGCCCCATTCTTGACCTAAACGACCTGAACAAGTTCCTAAGGTCTCGCACCTTCAGGATGGTCACTCTGGCTCAGGTCATTCCATCCTTGGAACGAGGTGTGTGGTTCTGTTCTCTGGACCTTCAGGGCAGCATTCTTTCACGTCCCAATCCATCCATCTCTAGCGATTCCTCCGCTTCAGGGCAGAGGGATCCCTTCGAATTCGGGTCATGTCCTTGGCCTCTCTCCAGCTCCAGGGTCTTCACCAAATGCATGGCAGTGGTGACAGCATTCCTGCAGCGCCGAAGAGGTCGGTGTACCCTACCTGGACGACTGGCTGATTGCAGCCCCTCAGGTTGAAGGTGGGCGGCCGCGGATCTCGCCCTCCAGGTCTGCTCTCAGATTGGCCTCCTCATTGAGGCCAAATTGGAACTCATGCCATCGCAGGTGATTCAGTTCATCGGGGCAGAGCTCGACTGTCTTCGAGCCAGAGCACAGCTCCCGGTGGACAGGGCCGAGGTCCTTTCCTCCTTTGCCCAATCATTTCTGGTTGGGCAATTACGCCCTGCCCGGGACTTCCTGTGCCTTCTGGGCCTCATGGCAGCCTGCACCAGTGTGGTCCGTTGGGCCTGCTGGCATATGCATCCCCTGCAATGGGAGCTGGCCCGCCAATGGTCACAGCACTCCGGTCCTCTGGACCAGTCAGTGACAGTGACCCAGGAGATGTGGAACGGCCTCCAGTGGTGGCTCGTTCCAGTGCATCTGCAGGAGGGTATCCCATTTGCCCGCCCGAGCCGACGGTCACTCTAACGACCGACGCCTCTCTGATGGGTTGGGGTGCCCATCTGGGGGAGCTCAGAGCTCACGGCCTCTGGTCCCCTCAGGAGTCTCGATGCCACATCAACCTGCTGGAGCTTCGAGCGTTCCGACTAGCCCTCACCACCTTTGCTCCGTTTGTATGGGGTCAAGTGGTCCAGGTCCAGACGGACAACACCACGACCATGTACTACCTCAACCGACAGGGTGGGACGCACTCCTTGCCTCTGTGCAAGGAGACTCTCTGCACTTGGTCTCTCGTGATCAACCTGGAGGCGGATCTCCTAGCAATCCATGTGGCAGGAGCCTCCAACAGTCTGGCCGATGCCCTAAGCCGGATAGGCGCTGCATCTCACGAGTGGTCTCTCCTGCCGGAGATATTACAAGATCTGTTCTCCCACTGGGGCACCCCTCAGGTGGACCTGTTTGCCTCCAGGGAGAATGCGAAGCTGAGGCTGTTCCAGGCCCACCACCCCCTCAGCAGGGCTCGCTGCAGGGGGATGCCTTCTCGAGGCCGTTGACCCCGGACCTCTTCTACGCCTTCCCTCCATTTCCCTTGATTCACAAGGTGCTTCTCAAGGCAAAGAGGGACAAGGCGCAGGTGATTCTGGTAGTCCCAGACTGGCCCCACCAGTTCTGGTATCCAGATCTCCTCAGCCTCAGCTGCACACTCCCGAGGCAGCTTCCAGCCCGCCCGGACCTGATCTCAGTCAACAAGGGGAAGGTACTCCAGCCGGACCTTCATTCCCTGCACTTGACAGCCTAGTTCCTGAACGTCTAGAGTTCCAGGCCTTGGGTCTTTCCGACGAGGTCCTCAACGTCGTTGAGGCATCCCATAAGGAGTCGACCAGAAAATGCTATGCCTTCAAATGGAGGAGATTCTCCATTTGGTGTCAGGGTAAGGGGTTGGACCCTTCCTCCTGTTCTTTGGCTAGCATTCTGGACTACCTCTGGTCCCTTTCTCAGCTAGGGCTTCGGTCGATGACCCTTAAGGTGCACCTGGCAGCCATCTCCATGCTTACCAGGCGCAGGCCGGCAAGCAGTCGGTGGTGCAGGAGATGGTGGTCGGGTGCTTTTTCAAAGGCCTTGATCACATATCCCCTCCGGTGTGAGACTCTCCACCTCCGTCGGGTCTACTGCTGGTATTGGCTAAGCTCATGGGCAAGCCATTCGAACCGATGCACAGGTGTGACATCTCTCACCTGTCGTGGAAGACCGCCTTCTTGGTGGCTATCATGTCAGCCAGAAGGATGGGAGAGCTCTAGGCACATTCCATCGGGTCTCCTTATCTGGTCTTCCACAGGGACAAGGTTTTCCTGTGCCCCCAACCGAAATTCCTTCCAAAGGTGGTGTCGGAGTTTCACCTTAACCAGGTGTTGACTCTGCTGGTGTTCTACCCCAATCGCACCTTGGAGGCCGAATATAGGCTCCATACTCTGGACCCTAGAAGAGCGCTTTCTTATTAAAAGGAGCAGATGGCTGAAGTTCGGGGAGAGGTTCACCAGCTGTTTGTCACCTACGCTGAAGCTGCACCTGGCAGACCTGCAGCCAAGCAGACGATAGGCAGGTGGGTCACCTCCTGCATAGATATCTGCTATAGGTTGGCAGGCATGGATCCTCCCAAAAGGATAAGAGCTCATTGTACCCGCCATACCACTGCTTCGGTAACTGCTGCCAGAGACGTCCCTATCCAGGAAATCTGCAGGGCTGCTACCTGGAAGTCAGCACACACCTTCATTACCCACTACCACATCAACCAAGTCACGCGGGGATGCTAGTTTTGGGACCTCAGTTCTCCAGTCCTTATTTCCTAAGTAGGAGTGCGTGCCTTGCCTCCTCCTCCCAGAGAACTGCTAGGAGTCTGCCAGTAAGTGTGGATTGAACAACATATCCCGTCTCTAGAAATACAGGTTACTTACCTGTAACAGGAGTTCTAGGGTGGTACATGTTGTTCTTCCACCTGACCACCGACCTCCCGGCCCGGCGTGCAGCCTGGCTTCCAGTGGGCTAGATCTGGCGTCATAGGGGCGGGCGAGTTTATCACCCGGGTGGGTGGGAGGAGCCAGCTGGAAGACCTTCCGGCAAGATTTAAGGCGGCAAGGAACCTGCCAGTAAGTGTGGATGAACAACATATACCACTCCTAGAACTCCTGTTACAGGTGAGTAACCTGTATTTCTTGACTTATGGGGATGTGGGAAAGGGTAACCCAGCATCGAAAAGGTCCATTTCTCGCTGGATAGTACAGTGTATCCAGATTTGTTACACAAAGACTGGAAAGGAAGCCCCAACAGGATTGAGGGCCCATTCCACAAGAGGCACAGCTGCTACCATAGCAGCTGCCAGGGCTGTTCCATTAGTGGACATCTGTAAAGCAGCTACCTGGAAAACAGTACACAACTTTACAAAGCACTACAGTCTGGACATCCAGTCCAGGGGTGATGCTAGGTTTGGCACAGCAGTCCTGCAGAGTCCAAAATAGGTTCTGTATCCACCTCCAAAGGTACTGCTTCTTAGTCTACAGAAGTTATGAATACCTGAGTATTACTGGGGTTAGAAGAAAAAATTACTTACCATAGTAATGTTGTTTCTTCCCAGTGATACTTAGGTATTCAGAACTTCCCATTCTACCTTCCCTGCTAGAACCAGTAGCCTCTGCACTCCTAAATACTGTGCACTCAGGGGTATGAGTGCCACTTCCTGGTACTGCTTTTTCTAACTATGTTCACAGTGGTTCCCCTCTTTTTCAGGTGATTCTGACATTTTTGGAGTACCTCTTAATGTTTTATCCTCCAGTTGAAGGGTTTATTTGGGGGTTACGGGTATAATTATTATTATTATTGTTATTTAATATACTTAGTCCTCGGAGGCCTGTCTTTCCAGGCGTACAGGAAATCTGAGGGTTTTAGAACTAAAGCAGTTAGTTCAAGGCAGCACTTGAAAAGTTGTCATGGGCAAAAGGTTCCATCATTTGCATGTGTTCCATTCTTTCTAGGCAGTTCTGTCTTAAAGGGTCACTGCAGAAGTTCTGAATACCTGAATATCACTGGGAAGAAACAACATTTCTATGGTAAGGAATTGTTTCTTCCAACCTGCCAATAAAAGCCCTTGAAACCACACCTGCTCATCCCCTACCTGCCCGCCTTTGTGGGCATTTGTCTACCAGCTGTTCTCATACTCATACTCATACTCATACTCTGCCTGCCTGTGTACATACTAGTCTGTGCTGGCTGCCAACATGATTGTTCCTTGCCAGCATGCCGCAGCTCACAATAACTTGCTGGCCCACCTACTAACTTGATGGCTTCCCGTTCACCTAGTAGCTTGTTGATCTAGCTTTGAACTCTGTCATATTAATAATAAAAGCATGATCTGCATCCATGTCCCTTCTGGACTCCCTCACTACCCTCCCACTGCCTGGAACTCCTTCCTCCAGCTGTGCTCCTGTAATCACTGACTGTGCTCAGAGCGCAGAGCACACCCTTAACGCTGCCCCTATAGTATACTCCATTTTTCTCCATTGTAAGGCAGAAGGTAAGCACCCTCAGCATCGCCTCACAAGAAATAGAGAAGGATGAAGAGAAAGCAACGTTTATGGGCATGCTGGTGCTGGCTCCCACAAGAAGAGTGCTACTCCCCATACATAAATCACTCCAAGAGACAACCTCTAAAATCATGTCAGCACCCATCTCAGCTGCTGGCATTGAACAAGGGGTTAAAAAATACCAGGTGAACAGCTGGGGGTAGAATACCTGTGTGCCCATCCTACTCATGAGAGAGTGGTACAGCCTGCTGCCTGTGAAAGGGCTAAAGTACCTTTCTCAGCACAGGCACCAGAAAAAGATTCCAGAAAACTGGATTCAGTGACCAAAAAAGTTTACACTCTATTATCCCTGCTAATTAAGCAGGCAGCAAATATGACATACATTGTTCAATACTTATAAACATTATGGAATGCTATTGTTGATACAAGTGACGTAGTAGAGGGTGAAGTGGCACAAGACCTGGCAAGCACTGCCAAATCAGCCCTGGATGCCAGAAAGTACCAGTTTTACATGGTCATGTACACAAATGATCCAGCATCAAAGGTCCTGGCAAATTCAGTGTCCCTGAGAAGGTTCTCCTGGCTTAGGGCCTGTAACTTCTCACAGGATGCTTAAACAAAATCAAAGTATTTTCCTTTTGAGGGTAACTCCCTGTTTGGTGACAAAACAGAGGCTTACTTGAAAAAGTGGATGAATATAAAGTCACTTATAATAATACTGAAAAAGAAAAGGCTTCATCTCCTACAGGCCTTATGGAAGGGGAGGCAGGGGCAGTGATTACTACTCAAGACCTATACTTGCTATAAGTACCCACCTCAAAGGGGATACTATATAGGCAGGGCACAAGGGGCATCACAGCCCAAATAAAACCCCTGACAATTTTGCCTATGTTGCCAAACCATTGCCAGTGGGGGGAAGGCTGGCTTACTACTTCCAGGACTGGTCAAAAATTACCACAGACAAATGGGTTCTGGAAGTAGTGAGTCAGGGTCTGTCTCTGCAGTTCCATACATATCCAAAACTGCAAAAACCAACTGTGTTTCTACCACATTCCACAACAGAGAAAATACTTTTGGAGTTAGAGGTGGAAAAATGCTAGCAGCAAAAGCAGTGGGAAAGGCCTTTTTTTCCCAGATACTTTACTTCCTAACCCACGAGAAAAAGGGGGAGTGGCAACCCATTTTAGATTTGAGATACCCGAGCAAACATATCAAGAAAGAAACATTCAGGATGGTAACACTGAGAACAGTTGTACCATCCCTACAGTTAGGGGACTGGTGGTGGTCACTGAACCCGAAAGATGCATACCTCTACATTCCAGTAAGGCCGTCCCATAGAAAATACCTAAGGTTCAGGCTAGGGAACTGCCCCTGCCAGTTCATAGCCCTCCCTTTTGGCCTCATCTCAACACCCAGGGTGTTCACAAAATGCCTAGCTGTGGTGGCAGTACATTTAAGAGGGCAGGGTGTGATATTTTGTTCCTACCTAATTGACTGGCTAGTCTCAGGAAAAGCAGAACAGGAAACAAAGTGCTCGATACAGCTGGTTAAGAGCATTCATAGAAAGCCTGGGTTTTCTAATAAATCTGCTAAAGTCCCAAACAGAGCCATCACAGATGCTGGACTATATAGGTGCAGAACTGGATATCTAGCAGGGAAAAGTACCGCTTCCTCAGGGAAGGTTATTAAACCTGATTGCTACCACAGATTCCTTCATAAACGGTCACCCAAGGCCTGCAAGGATTTCTTTTAACTAATGGGACACATGGCATCCTCCACAGCAGTGGTTCTAGGAGCCAGGTTCCAGATGTGAGACATACAGTACCACCTAAAGGAGCACTGTTCTCACAGGTGGGAGTCTGTCAAAACTAGTGCCAGTGACAAAAACACTCCTCCAGGCACTAGAGTGGTAGAAAGAGGAAAGCAACCTAATGGAGGATATTCCCTTCCTCCAATTATCCCCCACAGATATAATCACAACAGATGCCTCCATCCTGGGGTGGGGAGACCACTTGGAGGATTTCACAGTAAGTGGCATCTGGAGTCCAGAGGAGACCAGAGAACACACAAACCTGTTAGAGCGCAGGGCAGTGTTCCTGGCCATGCAGGTTTTTTACCACCCAGATCAGTCTGTGCAAATCAGAAGTGATAGTCCCACTACAATGTATTACATGAACAAACAGGGTCGAGCCAGATCAGCCAAACTGTGCACCGAAGCCATGAAGATCTGGAGCCTGGCTTTTTCATCTGGAAGTCACTCAGTAGTGTAGTTGCCAGGAAAGGACAATGCACTTGCAGACTCACTAAGCAAAAACAGGCAGGGAAACCATAAATGGCCACTGAACCACATAGTTCTGGCATCAGTGTTCATGAGGTAGGGCACTCCAGAAATTGACTTGTTCGTCTCCTGGGAGAACTACCAGGTCTCACAGTTTTGCTGTAGACCACCAGCACTGGGCACAGTCCCAGAGGACGCCATTATATTGGAATGGACAGGGAAGTTCCTATATGCCATCCTACCATTTCCACTTATACAGAGAATCCTCATAAAACTGAGAAGAGAACCTGCAACAATAATATTAATAGCACCAGCCTGGGGCCAGACAGCCTTGGTACTCCATCCTGCTACTGAGATACAACATGCTCACACTGGATCAGGGCAGAGTGACACTTCCAGACCTCAGAACTCAGCACCTGAGGGTATGATTCTTGAACAGCTAGAATTCTGTCACCTAAACTTATAAGGGGAGGTAATGAAGGTCCTGAAGGTCTCCAGAAAACCTTCAACAAGGGAAACTTATTCCTCGACATAGAAAAGACTTTCATACTGGTGTGCTACCAGCAAGGTATTTCCCCTACAAGCATGATTGCCATTAGTCGTCGACTACCTGGTGCACTTGCAATCATTGGGCCTCAGGCCCTTCACCCTAAAAGGGCACCTAGCAGCAGTTTCAGCTTACACATAAGCTGGCAAGCCTAAATCTCTGGCTTCAGAACCAGTTTTTAGAAGGTTCTTTAAAGGCCTAACCCACCTATACCTTTGTATAGGGACTTTGTCCCTCCCTGAGTCCAGATATATGCCTTGTACAGTTGGAGCCAATGGATATTGCTGACCTGAAGAATGTCACTTGGAAAACACTTCTCTTGATTGCCATGACTTCTGCCAAGAGGGTAAGCAAACTGGAAGCTCTCTGTACAGATCCAAACTACATAATGTTCCTCGGAGATAAGGTAGTCCTCAGGGCTAACATAATGTTTTTACCGAAGGTGGTGTCAGCATTCTACCTGAACCAGTCAGTGACTCTTCCAGTCCTTTTACCTGAGCATTCCAATACAGATGAGCAGAAACTACACTGCGTGGATGCAAAAAGAGCTCTGAGCTGTTACGTAGACCACACAAAGGACATAAGGTCCAACCACACTCAGCTCTTCATCATCTATTGTGAAGAAGAAAAAGGTAAACCAGTAACCAAGAGAACTATCTAATGATGGATAATTTGCATACAATTCTGCTATGTGAAAGGTGGTAAAATTCCACCCAGAGATTGAAGGGCACACTCCACAAGGGGCACCTCTGCCTCTGTGGCAGCATCAAGCGGCATCACCTTTGCCCTTACAAGATATCTGTAAAGCAGCTGCCTGGAAAACAGAACACTTTTACAAGGCATTATTGACATCTGGGCCAGGATTCACTAAAAAATGCAAAGTGGCATGCAAAAGTTTGCGTGGCACCTTGTGATTGCCTAGGTAGCAAAACTCACTATTCACATATGGATAGCGACTGGCACTATCCAACTGTGACTGGGACTGATAGAGGCTGTGGTAACACCCATATCGATATCTCTAACCCCACTGATGCAGCCCCGACCCCCAGCCAAATTAATACCCCCGCAAGCATAGTGCTGGTGCGTGAAGTCGGTATTCACTAAGGCTAACCTGCCTTTTTTTTTGTCAATATATTTTTATTAGCCTTTGAATAAACATAAATCCAAAAGTAGAATGGATTAAAATAGAACATACATTAATAAGTACATTGAAATAGGTTGTAAAAAACTTATAAGTTACTAAATAAATATTCTGAAGTGTAATAAATAATTTATAAATATCTAACATCATGACTAGATAACAGCAAGTTATAATACATATTTTGTAATGCAATCACTATAAAGTATCACTTAGAAACTATAAGTACAAGGTAAAAGAAAAGAAAAAACAGAAGGGAATAAGAATAGAAGTAAAGAGAAAGAGTAATAGATTTAAAGGGAAGGAAAGTGTGGTGAGGTTTTTTTGAGCATACTTAGAATTATATTTCTGTGTATGTTGAAATGTCAGGAGATCTAAGATCTATGTTGATATAAAAAAAAAAGGGGGATATAATTTAAAGGCAGGTTATAAGCATTGTCTGCCTATATGGGAAGGTATCTTCTGGGTCACCATAGAAACGAGGTGACGTCACTGAGGGGCGCTCCATTTATTGCTTAGCTCTAGTGAGTGGAGTTGAGAACTGGGGCTAGTGACTACAGAAGTCCTGGCATTGACTGCAAAAGTATTTTGAGTGCCTACAGTGGAAGGTAGTTAGCTTGAAGCTTGGGCAATTTTACTGATTTTAACAAGCACCAAGCAGAGCAAGTACTGAGTCAGCTGCAGGACAGTAAAAGGTACCCGTACACGGCGCGCCAAGGTTCCCTTATAAGAGGGCTGAGGAACTTGACAAACACCACTTCTTGGTGTTCAGGAGAAGCCATTTGGGGTGCTTGGTGCTGACTAACCTGTCTTTTTAAAGGCGGGTTATATGCATTGTCTGCCTGTATGGGGAGATATCTTCTGGGTCACCATAGAAATGAGGTGACATCACTGAGGGTGCTCTGTTTATTGCTCGGTTCTAGCGAGTGGAGTCAAGCACAGAGTGGAGGCGATGCAGGCAGAGGCCAGCGGCATCTGACAGCGTCAGATGGAGAAGAGGGGCCAGAATCTCTGCAGGTACACCAGTGTAAATCTTAAAAGAAAGACAGTATAAGAGGCACTTGGAGTATAGCACTCTGTAACTTACGTATGCAGGCACAGAAGTGTAACTGCAGATATGGAGGATGCATACGTAACGCTGCCAAATGGGACCATAGGTACAAAATGTGTAACGTGATAGAATCAGTACAAAAAAATACAGATTTCACTCAGACGATATGTTTGCAATGTACTGAGATTAAGGAATTAAAAACTAAAATCACGGAGTAACAAATTAAACGTCTACTAAATCTAGATAATGAGGTCTATGGGGGGAGGATGGTGGCAATATCCCCAATAGCAAGCTGCAGTTGCAAAAAAGACAAAGAGACATTGAAGAATCTGGAGAGAGTAGTGGTATTTTGGGAAAAGGTACTTTAAAAAAGGGAAGGTGAACTATGAATTTTAGCAAATCAGGGGAGATGACACAGCATTACAAGTTACAGAAAATGAGACAGTAATTGAAGAGGTACTGCATGGTCCTGTAAATGACATGGGAACAGAATTAACAACACAAGCCAGTGCTTATAATATGGACATTCTGACTTAGGGAGGCAGACAAGGTCAATCCAGAGGTGTGAATCACGGGGAACAACTACTTACTGGGTATGATGATAATACAGGTAGCAGTAATTTACAGCTAGAAACAGAACAGTGTAGTGGAACAAAGTTACCCAGTTTTTAATATACCTGCTCAAAATAGTTTTGCCTCCTATTGTCATTAATCGGCAATGTAGAGGATACGACTAATGCACTCATGGAAGTAGTGAACGATACTGACACGCATGAAAGTGAACAGAATGAGACTTCACATACAAGTGAGCAGGGCATGGAAGTGGAGGCTGATAGGTTACCAACAGATGTTTATATTATAGAGGAGTCTATGATTAAATACACTAATACAGTAACCACTTTGAACAGGAAGGAACAGGTCATCAGTATGTCATTACTTAAGGCTGGGTTAAAGGATATATACAAGCTATTGCCTAAAATAATTAAAACAACCAATGCTAAACTGCTAGTACTAATACACACACGTATGAACAATTTGAAACAGGATTCGGAACTTGAAGAATTAAGAGAAATACAAAGTTATATATGAGCATCTTAGGAATAAAAATTGTGATGTAATGCTTTCTGAAATGTTTCCTGTCCCCAGAGCCAGATATGCAGTGAATAAGAAAATAATACAGATAAACAATGAATTGAGAAAATGGTACCTCCAGAAGAATATCATATTAGTTAAAACTTGGGAATTGTATGAATGCAACTAAAAAAGAATGTTTTGCAAAGAAGGATTACATCTCAATCGCAGTGGTAGCACGCTCTTGGGAAGTGTATTTAACAGTACTATTAATAAATATTTAAGCTGATGAATTGGGGGGGGGGAGTAATGAATATGATATTGATCAAAACAAAAACTACATTAAAGAGAAACGATATAAGCATGAACAATGAGAATAATGCTAGGAGCTTAGACAATAAAATAGACAAACTGAAATTTATCCTACATGACGAAGGCACATCAGTATGCGCTGTGACCGAGACCTGGTTTAATAAAGATGACTAGGGAACTGAAATACAAGGTTAACAGTTATTCCATAAAGTCAGGGACAACAGGTGAAGGGGTAGAGTGTCTCTCTATATACTAGACAGTATTTATGCAAAAGAAATATCTAATTAGGTCCAAATGAAAATATGTGGGTGGAAGTCAGCATTAATAAAATCAAAGTGACTATAGGTGTAGTCTATAGACTGCCCAATCAGGGCATGGAGGAACACATTCATTTTTTAGAAAAAATAAATAAACAAGATGGCAAAGGAAATTACATTCTAGTAGGTGACTTTAACTGTCCAAACATTAACTGGAAGGCACAGACAGGATCATCAGTTCAAGAAAGGACGTTTTTGGAAAGTACATGGCCGAAGAACCTTGAACAGTTAGTCAAGGAGCCAGCAAGGAAAAATAAAATCTTGGATTTCTCTCTCCTAAGCTGGTCTCCAGGCTTCATAACATTTGGGCTCCACCTCCTGATGACATCATCAGGCAGGACTCAAAGTCGTGCAGTAGAGGGGATAAGGAGCCCTCCACATCCGGTTGATGCCAGTTTACTTCCTGCCGTGTCTGAAGCAGGCAGCGTGCGGCAGAAGCCCCGCCACTGGTGGCAGGGCTGTAGAGACTATAAGTTTCGTTTTTTTCTATTATCTACCAGGAAATCAGACATTCTGACTGTAATTTTAGTGGTGGGATCCAGTCTCAGCCTTGCAAGCTGCACAGACTGGCCCCACCACGCAACAGCACCTCACGGTCCTTTTTCCCACGCTCAGGCCTGACTTTGGAGTGCTACATCAAGCAACCTAGCGGCTTTAGTTGCCGCCAGCCCAGGGGTCTCCAGAGCACCGGAAAGCTTTAGACCGCTTGTCGCGGCTTCCTGAACCCTTCTCTGGTGGCTAATGGTCACCGGAAAGCTTTAGACGGCTCGTTGCGGCTTCCTGAACACTGAATAGCACGATTCACAGCACGGGAAGCCAGGCGACACCTGATCACTTGGTGGAGCTTAGTCAGCGTGATTCTCAGCGTGGGAAGCCAACTCCTGAGCTCCCCAGTCTGCTCCTCACCTCATGCGACAGTGAGTAAGGCGAGAGGAGCTTTTTTGATTATACAGCGCCAGCACAGGATTCTGCATCCCCCCACAACGTGAGGATAGGAGGAACGAGAGCTAAAGAAAAGCAGTGAGGATAGGCTAAAGGAAAGCAGTGGGGACGAGAGCTAAAGGAAGCAGTAGTCAGGAAAGCATATCCCCCCCCCAACGTGAGGTTAGGGGAACGAGAGCGAAAGGAAAGCAGTGCTTAACCAGTGCGAGGGGCTAGCACTTCGAGGAGTACTAACAATGGCCTCAGAGAAATCCAGCAGGGGAAGAAAATATCAGGGCTGTAAGTCCCCACTCTTAATCACTTTTGCTGGCTGTCTCTGCCTTACCTGTGAAAAGGCAGTGGCCGCTAGTGGGGAGGGCTCAGTGGATGCAACCTCTCTCTCAGCACAGGCAAATACCCAAGAGAGGTCTGACCGGATGGCTCCTTCCAGGTCGGAGCGAGCTCAGTCACATGTCCCAGAGAGATCTGAATGACTGGCTGACTCCTGGGGATCAGCAGCGTCCGGAGGCACCCCCACCTTAGACCCAGAACTGATAGATAGACTGAATAGGGCCTTTGTGATGGACCCTTCTTCCTTTGAATGGCAGCCTTCAGGATCGCCGGACAGGAGACCCCACAAAAAGGCTAAAAGAAAAAGGACACCCTCCCCATCCTCCTCTGATGAGGGGGGGCTATCCTATCGTTTCCACAAGAAAAAAATCCAGAGAAGGGAGCAGATCGTCAGAAGAAGATGGTCTCCATTCCTCTGGCAGGAGGAAGAAAGGGTCTCATGCCTGAAGTGGTACCATGGGCATACTCAAGGGCAAATGCCACAGGAATTTTTCCCCAGAATCCTTAGTCAGCAGTTCCTGCACCGAGGAGGGGGAGATAGTGGACTCATCACCAGACTCTGATGACTCCCCATCCAGAAATTTTGACCTGGAGGACCTAGACTTTTTCATCAAAAAAGTTATTTCCGAGATTCACCTCGACTCTTCTGCCCCTGACACCTCTCAACCAAAACAGACTTTTCACTTGGCATCTGCCTCCAGACCAGCGATAGCCTTCCCAATACCTCCCGCTATTGAAGATCTACTCAAAGAAGAATGGCAAGGTCCAGAACGCGCTTATCCGGTTCCCCGACAAATCACCAAACTTCTGAAGTTTGACAAGAAACAGTCTGAAAAGTGGTTAGACTGCCCCAGAATCAACCCCTTAATTTCTAACCTCACCAAGAAAACTGTCATACCAGCTGAAGGAGGGGCTTCGCTAAGGGACCCAGTAGACAGAAAGGTGGACTCCTCCCTCAAAAAAGCCTTTCAAGCCTCAGCAACTTCCTTCAAGGCGGCCACAGTGAACCTATTCTCCGCAAGAGCCGAGCTATCATGAATTAGTCTTTCAACTCACGGAAGAACTGGAAAAGAACTCTCCCACTATCCATCAGCTGCAATTAATGGGTTTGGCCTCGGCCTATGCAGCAGATGTGTCAGAGGAGGTGGTCAGGTGTGCTGCGCGGACCATATTTTATCAAACCTCGGCTTGACGCAACCTATGGCTTAGGGCATGGCAAGCAGATGCATCCTCAAAGAGGCATTTGGTGAACGCACCCTACGAAGGCAACCTCCTGTTCGTATCGGCTCTGAAGGAGGCGGTGAAGGAATCCGGGGAAACAGCGAAGGTGCATATGCCCCAGTCCAGCAGTCGGGCCAAAGCGTGGTCTTCGGGTCCAAGGCGCAATTTTTGTGACAGAGGCTACAACAAGGGGCAGAACTCCAGCTTTTCAGGAAAAAGAACATGGTTCTCCCGGAACCAGCGGAATTTCAGAGGGGGAAGTTCCCGGTGGAGGTGGAGGCTCCAGAGACACCGGGAATAGCACCAAAAAATCGTAATGAGACCATGCGGGCCCATCCTCAAGTAGGAGGCAGGCTTTCAGAGTTTTTCAAGGAATGGGCCCGGACCACGTCGGACAGATGGGTACTAGACATTATCAGCAAAGGTTACCTGATAGAGTTCGAGTCCAAGCCCCCATTGCCTCATGTGGTGCCCTCTCCCCTCTCAAACAACTCGTCCAAAAGACAAGCGACGTGGCAGGCTATTACAGACCTTCTGCTAGAAGGGGCTATCGAACAGGTTCCCCCCCAAGAGATCAATCGGGAGGTATACTCCATATTTTTCCTCGTACCCAAGCGTACAGGAGGCCACAGACCTGTCTTAGACCTCAAAGTCCTAAATCTTTTTGTGTGCAGCAGACCATTCAAGATGGAAACTTTGTCATCAATTGTCAAAGAAGTGCTGCAAGGAGATTTTCTGGCATCCATCGACTTGCAGGATGCCTACCTCCACATTCCTATCCACAACCTGCACAGGCAATATCTGAGATTCAAGGTAGGGAACCATCACTTCCAATTCAAAACTCTTCCTTTCGGCCTTTCTTCAGCCCCAAGAACCTTCTCGAAGGTGCTAGTAGCAATGGTTGCTCACCTTCGGAACAGAGGGATCCAGCTGTTCCCTTACCTGGACGATATCCTCATCAAAGCTCCGCAGCTGAACCAAGCGGTGCAGGCTGTGATGGAAGTGGTACAGTGTCTCACGGCACACAGCTTTGTCATCAATCGGAAGAAGAGTTCCCTAATTCTGAGCCAGACCTTGAAACACTTGGGAGCAGTTTTCAACACGAGGGACAACAAGGTATTTCCCCCAGAGTCGAAATTCAGGAACCTGATGGAACTCATCAACAAGTTCCAATCTCCACTCATCAGCTGGCACAGATCTTTATGCAGCTGATCGGGACGTTGGTGTCACTGGCAGACTCAGTCCCATGGGCTCTAGCACACATGCGTCCAATTCAAGCCCATCTGGTCAAGCTGTGGTGCCAGTCCAGGCACAATCATCACCAGCTCATTCCCATCCCTCAGCAGATACTGTAAAAACCTCTCTCGCATGGTGGTCTCGGAGGGACAGTGTGATGAGGGGCCGAAAGCTAGGCCATCCACTCCAAACAAGAATCACAAAGGATGCAAGCCTCAGGGGGTGGGGGGGCTCACCTGGACTGGATGTCGGCCCAGGGCGAGTGGTCCCTGAAGGAATCAAGACACAGCATAAACATCCTAGAGATGAGGGCAGTTCGGCTAGCCTTAATACACTTCCGTCAGCATGTACGCAACCGGAATGTATTGATTCAGACAGACAATCAAACAACTATGGCCTACATCAACCATCAGGGTGGCACAAAAAGTTCAAAAATGCTCTGGGAGTCTCTTCTCCTCTTCCAGTGGGCAGAAAAACACCTGGCGAGTATAAGGGCCGTATACATACTGAGACAGGAAAATGTCACAGCAGACTGGTTAAGTCGCCAAGACATCCTCCCGGGAGAATGGGAACTGAAGGACTCTGCATTCCAACTAAGCTCAGACCTCCTCCATCAAGGTCCAGTGCTGCACCACAGTCTGGCCAATCTGTCCCTCTCGACTTGGAGATTGAGCGGGAAACTTTCAAAGAGCTAGGCTACACCACTCCAGTCATCGAAATGATGATAAACTCTAGGCGCCCATCCTCCTCTAGAGTATATTATAGAATCTGGAGAAAATTCTTGTTCTGGCTACAATCTAAAACTTTACAGGATCATCCAATATCCCTTCCGATCCTTTTGCAGTTCCTGCAGGAGGGTTTTGACAAAGGCCTGCAGCCAGCCACCTTACGCATTCAAGTTTCTGCATTAGGGGCACTCTTGTTGGCAGACTCTGGCGACTCCCTAGGGTCTCACCCTCATGTCAGGAGGTTTCTAAGAGCAGCAACATTAAAACGCCCCCCAATCAGGCCAATCGTTCCTCCTTGGTGACTTAATCTGGTTCTCAAGGCCCTAACAAGAGCACCCTTCGAGCCTCTGAAAGAGGCCTCTATCAGGCATCTCACAATGAAAGTGGTCTTCCTGGTAGCTATCACATCAGCCAGGAGAATCAGCGAACTGGGGGTGCTATCAACCAAAGAGCCCTACACTGTTTTTCATCAGGACTCTGTGATACTCCGGACGGATCCAGGGTTTTTACTGAAGGTTATGTCTACCTTCCACTGTAACCAGGAGCTAGTCTTCCCTTCCTTCTGTCCTCATCCCAGAAACAAAAAGGAAAGAGATTTTCGTACTCTAGATCCGAGGAGAGTACTCAGATTATATATTAAGAGGACGAATGCTATCCGCAAAACATCAAGCTTGTTTATTTTAACTGTAGGCCAAAATGTGGGTAAAAAGGCTTCAAAAGACTCTATAGCTAGATGGATCAGATCAGTAATCACTATGGCATATGATCAGGTGGGAGTTGTCCTGCCTGGCCCAGTGAGAGCTCATTCCACCAGGGCTATGGCCACTTCATGGGCGAACTTCAGAGAAGCATCCCCAGCAGACTTATGCAGAGCGGCCACTTGGTCATCCATCCACACATTCACAAAGTTCTACAAACTGGATATGATGTCCTCTGCGGACACTTCCTTTGGCCGCCGAGTGCTCCAGGTGGTGGTGGACCCATAAGAGCAATGAACATTCTTCCCACCCGGCACTCTAGGGATGCACTACTTTTGGATATCCCAAATGTTATGAAGCCCGGAGACCAGCTTAGGAGAGAGAAATCGAAATTTGGGTACCTGTAAATTTTCTTTCTCCGACGGCTGGTCTCTGGGCTTCGGATTCCCTCCCAGAATGTATATAGTTGGTTGAACTCAGGGCCACTTAGACCTTAACTGTTGTGTTTTTGGCCCCTGGACCATTTATGCTGTAAATGTTGTGTTTTTGTTTCCAAGTTCTTGTAGTACTGCCTCAGAGGAACTGCGTGAAGAATGACTGGCATCAACTGGATGTGGAGGGCTCCTTATCCCCTCTGCTGCACGACTTTGAGTCCTGGCTAATGATGTCATCAGGAGGTGGAGCCCAAATGTTATGAAGCCCAGCCGTCGGAGAAAGAAAATTTACAGGTACTCAAATTTCGATTTAGTGCTTACCAACTTCCAAGAATCAGTAAAATGTGTCAAAGTCCTGGAGCCACTGGCAGATAGTGATGATAACAAGATTAAAACTACCTTGCAGCTGGAACATCAAGCATATGGAGAGACTATTAAATTAAAATGTTATGATAAGGCTAATTACAGAACTATGAAAGAGTCCTTACTGTAGCCATCTGGGACTGGGAATATGAATTATGTGATGAGAACCTTGAAACAACATGGCTCGAAATTAATAAAATCAACTTCTGTGTTAATGAATATGTACCAGAAATCCAGAAATATAATTCCAAAAAAGAATTCCAGAATGGTTCACTAGAAAAATAAAAGAGTAACATAAGGAAGAAAAGGAAGACATACAAACATATAAGTTACATCCTACAAGTGAAAACTGGGGCAATTACAAGAAACTTGCAAGGGATAGGAAGAAAGAAATCTAGAAAGCAAAGGCAGATGATGAGATTAGGATGGCATCAGCAACCCTAGATAATAAAAAGTCCTTCTTCAACTGTATAGGGAGTCTCAAAGGAGGGCAAAACACAGTGGGACAAATTAAAGTTGGTGAAAATATTATAACAAACGAAAAATGTATGACAGATGCATTTAACAAACATTTTGCAAGTAATTTTAAAACAAAAGGACTGGATAACGTCACACTGGGGCATGAGAAACAAGAACCAATTACAGAAATTACTGTTGAGCAAGTGTATCATAAATTCTCAAGGCTACAAGTGAACAGATGACAAGGCCCTGTCGGTGTACATTCTCGGCTATTAAAAAACTTGCTCATGAGTTGGCAGGTCCTATCTGCTTGCTCATAAATAAATCACTAAGGGAAGGTAAAACAATACCTGAGTGGTGGCTGGCTAACGTGCAACAAATACATAGAAACATAGAAACATAGAATTTGACGGCAGATAAGGACTGCTTGGCCCACCTAGTTTGCCCACTTTCCTACCTAACAGATAAGCTGCAGATCCTAGTTAACCAACAGCTTACTTCCTCCTACCCCCCACTAGGACTGCCTTATGTCTGTCCCATACATTCTTGAATTCCCCCACTGTTCTTGACTCTGTGACCTCCTCAGGGAGGCTGTTCCATGCATCCACAACCCTCTCTGTGAAAAAATACTTCCTCACATTACCTCTGAGCCGTCCCCCCTCTATCTTCAAATTGTGCCCCCTTGTTCTTGCACATCTCTTTTTCTGAAAGATGCCACCCTCTTGGACTTTGTTGATTCCCTTGAGGTACTTGAAAGTTTCTATCATGTCCCCTCTCTCCCTCCTTTCCTCAAGGGTATACATATTAAGCTCCTTTAGTCTTTCTTCGTATGTCTTCTGGTGCAGACCCTGCACCATTTTGGTTGCCCTCCTCTGGACAGTCTCCACTCTGTCTATGTCTTTGTGGAGATGGGGTCTCCAGAACTGCACACAGTACTCCAGATGGGGTCTCACCAACTGTCTGTACAGAGGGATAACAACTTCCTGTTTTCTACTATTGATGCCTCTCCCTATGCATCCCAGTATCCCCCCAGCCTTCCTCACTGCCTTCTCACATTGCTTGCCCACCTTTAGGTCATCTGATATAATTACCCCAGGTCCCTTTCCATTTTTAGGTTGTCAGTATCTCACCCTCCATTGTGTACTCTTGCCCTGGGTTTTTGTTTCCCAGGTGCATTACCTTGCACTTCTTTGCGTTGAATCTGAGCTGCCATACATTTGACCATTCCTCCAACCTTGCCAAGTCCCTTCTCATCCTTTCCACTCCATCTGGTGTATCAACCCTGTTGCAGATCTTTGTGTCGTCTGCAAAGAGACATACTTTTCCTTCCAGTTCCTCTGCAATGTCACTTATAAAGACATTAAAAAGGACCGGTCCCAGTACTGAACCCTGTGGTACCCGCTAGTAACCCTCCTTTCTTCACTGTGGACTCCATTTACTACTACCCTTTGCGTCCTGTTGTCTAGCCAATTTTTTATCCAGGCTACCACCTTGGGACCCACTCCAAGGCTGGTTAACTTGTCTATTAATCTTTTGTGTGGGACTGTATCAAATGCCTTCCTAAAATCTAGGTAAGCCATGTCCACAGCCACTCCCTGGTCTACTACTTTGGTCACCCAGTCAAAGAAATCTATTAGATTTGTCTGACACAACCTTCCCATTGTGAATCCATGCTGCCTTGGGTCTTGTGCCCCACTGGCCTCTAGGTACTCAGCAATTCTTTTCTTCAGAAGTGATTCCGTCATTTTCCCTACCACTGAGGTCAAACTAACTGGTCTGTAGTTTCCTGCCTCTGTCCTGCTCCCACTTTTGTGAAGAGGATACTTAAAAAGGGAAACAGATGTGACATCACAAATTACAGACTGATTAGTCTGACATCGATTATAGGCAAGATAACAGAGGAATTTATCAGGAATATGATACAGTAACATTTACTTGAGAGAGGTCAGACAGACATAACTCAGCATGGTTTCTGTCTAGGCAGATCATGCCTGACAAATTTGTTACACTTCTTTGAAACAGTCAGCAGTGCTTTGGACAAGGGAATACCAGTGGACGTGGTTTTCTTGGACTATTCTAAGGTGTTCGACTCTGTCCCACACCATCAGTTGATTGAGCAGCTTACAAAACTAGAGTTTCATCCTTATGTTATATCTTGAGTTCATTCATGGTTGAGGGACAGGTATCAGAGGGTATCGATTAGGGGTCATTACTCAGATTGGATAGGTGTGACAAGTGGTGTCCCACAGGGGTCTGTGTTGGGGCCTGTGCTATTTAGCATTCTAATTTTATTAATGCAGACCTCAGATAAGGCATGGCTTTGTAAATATGCAGACAATGCCAAAATAGGGGCCATAGTTAATAATGTAGAGTCAGCTATTCAATTCCAACAGGATCTGCAAAATCTCAGAACATGGGCATATAATCATGGTCTGGATTTCAACCTAGATAAATCTAAAGTCATGCATTTGGGACACAATAATATCATGGCTGCATACACCTTGAGTGAAACAACACTAACAACAACAGCGTTAGAAAAGGACTTATGGATTTACAATGAAAACAACCTAACATTTGATGACCATGTCAGGGAGATGGTGAAAAAAGGAAATGGATTGCTGGGTTGTATATTAAGAAATGTCAAAAGTAGGACTAGAAAGGTGTTGATGCCTCTTTATACAACTTGATCAGACTGCACTTTGAATACTGTGCACCTGTTGTTGCAGTATGTAACAAAGGTAGTATGAAACAAATGGAAAGGGTACAAAGGAGATTAACTAAAAAATTCAGGGTTTACAGAGTGTGGGATATAAAAAGTGCCTTCAAGCACAAAATCTTTACTCAGTGACATATGTAAGCATTAGTCACCGAGACAGGAGGCATTTCCCAGGAATTGATGCATGGTTGGGGGGGTGGGGCCGAGGGCTTCCCACCACCCAACCATGCATTAATTCCTGGGAAATGCCTCCTGTCAAGGGGATTAATGCACTTGTAACATGGCAAGTGCAAGCTAGGTATCAGTGTTATCTTTTGTACTTTTACAGACATAAATAATAACTTTCAGATATCATTCTGTGTTGATACACATGATTTTTACAACATGAGACATGTGGTTTGCAATTGAATGCTTGTTTATATAGCTACTATTAAACTTTCGACTTTTTAAAAGTACTGTGTTTTGATTTGTGTGCCGTTTTATTACTTTCTGTTGCATCTTTGTTGTTTTCTACGCGGTGCTACATTTTTTATTCGACTCGTTTTCTCATGCATTGAGATCGTTTGACAGTGTGCATTCTGGGATGTGGTAGTGATTTGCATCCTGCTACACGATGCCTCCATCTGTGACCCCAACGATATTTCTGTGCAGAACAGTTAGTTGTATCACTTTTCCAGTTCACTCCTATATTACTGGTTCTACACTATGTCAGTATTATTTACTTTTTTCCTATGCGATCACTCAGATTTGGAGCTGTGTTCCCCCCACGCGTCCCTGTGCTTCCTGCTCCTCCTATGACCAGTTCCATTTGAACGTTATAAGCCCCATCTTACTTTTCTGCATATGCGTCATACTCAGAATTAATGGGGCTGTTTACGGTCACTTTGCAGATCTCAAACAGGTTATTTGAATACACGTCCTGTCGTGTGGTGCTTCCCACATTGTTTGCACTGCCCTTGTTCCACTGCCCTTAACATCAGCTTGTTTGCTGTGACAGGTCTGGTTCTCATTTTGTGGCTGACTTTTACCTCTATCTTGTGCTACGGCATGATCGGGTCATTTCAGGTGCTTAACTGTTGGGCTGCTACTTGGGAACATCGCCACCCCTTACCAGTCTATTTGTTTTGTCGGTGCTACGGTCCAGTTACTTCCGCATGTGGTGTCTGTACTGCTTAGTTAGCTGCAAACTATTGCTGTGAGTTTCTGACAGATAGGTCCCTCTCCTGGCTATTCTCAGGATAGCGCCAGCGGGCATATCTAGGGAATTAATGCATGGCATTAATTCTTCCATGTGATCTGTTTTGACCAATCATGTATCTTTGTTACTGTGCCAACATTAATGCCATGTTACAAATAAGTTTCATCCCTGGTGGTCTAGTGTCCCTTCCCGGTCTCCGATCACTGTCCCCGTGTGAAAACATAAGTGTTATCCCTGATAAGTTAGTGTCCCTTCCCCCTTCCTGGTCTCCGAGCACAGTCCCCGTGTGAAGAAATAAGTGTCATCCCTGGTAGTCTGGTGTCCCCCCCCCCCCGGTCTCTGATCACCATCCATGATAAAGTACATATCCCTGGTAATCTAGTGGACCTCACAACCCCCACCCAGTCAGACACAGAGCCCCTCCCTACTCTCCCACAACCCAACCCCCAGCCAGTGATCAGCACAGCCCTCCTCTCACCTCCACAGCTGACTGCCGACTGAGCTTACAATGAGCACATACTGTGTTAGCACCATGCCTGCCCAATGGACTCATAGTCTCATAGTCTGGATTCAAGTCAGGAGGCAATAACCTTTTGTTGACCTGCCACTTATCAGTGGAAATATGTTACTTTTTCCGTACCCATATAGTTATCAAGTTCTATTTTGAATTCATTCATTGTGTTACTGGACACTATCCCTACAGGTAATGAATTCCACATTCCAACCACCCTCTGACTAAACAACTGTTGCCTTTGAGTGGTTTTGCATATCTCCCCCCAAGCTGTTTCCCATGTGATCAATTTTTTTTTGTCACATTCATTTTTACACAAACCTGATGTTACCCAGAACTGTTCTTCCTTAAATGCCCTATACACAAAACATAAGTATCCCCTTAACTTCATTTGTAACATGGCATTAATGTTAGCACAGTAACAAAGGTACATGATTGATCAAAACAGATCATATGGAAGAATTAATGCCTTGCATTAATTCCCTAGATATGCTCGCTGGCACTATCCTGAGAATAGCCAGGAGAGGGACCTATCTGTCAGAAGAAAAAATTACTCACCTTAGTAATGTTGTTTCTTCTAATGGAGTCTTGCTATATTATGACAATTGCAGTTTGTCCCACCATTAGAACTGCTCCGGAGGTGAAAGGGTTAACTACCATTCTAAGAATGGAGTTTAGAGCTCGAGCTCGGTTAGAGAAGCTCTGTCTGGATAATTTCAAACTGAAACTGTCAGATCTTTACGAGCAAAAACTCACTAAGGTTCTGTGTGGAAGCTGTAACCTACACTAGCCAACTGGCTACCTAAATATTAACACATATTCCTGGTCCCAACACAAAGACTCAAGTCAGGGAACCAGAAAATAATAAAATAATAAAATAAGGTAGAAATAAAACACCACACCCCAAACCCCAAAGGGGTGAAAAACATATAATGGGCATAACGGTGCCCATACTGGACTGCCCATCCATACCCAAGTAGAAGTTCTGAGAGGGGCAGGCTGGGAGTCATAATATAGCAAGACTCCATTAGAAGAAACAACATTACTAAGGTGAGTAATTTTTCTTCAAACAACATGAAGTCTTGCTATATTATGACAATTGCAGAATACACAGCAGTACCTCCATGGAGGAGGGACAGAACCTACTTAGGGAATAGGCTCTGAAGCACGGCTATGCCAAATCTAGCATCCCTCCTGGCCTGGATATCCAAGGAGTAATGCTTGGTGAAAGTGTGTACCGTTTTCCAGGTAGCTGCTTGACATATCTCTAAAATAGGGATGTCTCTGGCAGCAGCTATAGACGCAGCTGTACCTCTGGTAGAGTGAGCCCTCAGGCCTGAAGGGGGAACCTTTCCCAGTTTTTGATAACAAAATTGGATACAAGAGACAATCCACCTGGCAATGGATCTCTTAGTGGCAGGTTTACCTTTTCCAACCTCACCAAAAGTGAGAAAAAGTTGGAGGGATTCGAACCTATGACCCTTGGTACGCTCTATATAGTAACTAAGGGCCCTCTTAACATCTAAACTGTGCAACCTCCTCTCACCAGAGGAGGAATGGTCAGTAAAGAACACTGGAAGGGAGATAGATTGGTTAAGATGGAAGTCTGAAACCACCTTAGGCAAAAACTTCCTGTTAGTCCTAAGGACTACTTTATCCCTGTGAAAGGAAATAAAGTCAGTCTCCACTGACAAGGCTTGTAACTCACTTATGCGCCTGGCAGAAGTGATGGCCTACAAAAACAGTTTTCCAAGTCAAATACTTGAGCTCTGCAGAAGACAGAGGCTCAAAGGGAGGTTGCATCAACTGAGCAATGCAAACATTAAGATCCCAGGCAGGGGCCGGGTCCCTGAAAGGTGGATTAGTATGAAGTAATCCCTTGAAAATCTTGGAAAAAACAGGGTGAGTGGAAAGAGAAGAGGGCTTTCCTGCTGAAATAAAAGCAGAGACAGCTGCCAAATGAACTTTCAGGGTAGCTGGTCTCAGGCCCAAAGAATTAAGATGGACCATATAGTCCAGAACAATGGGCAAATCAGCAGATTCGGGAAATATGCTTCCCGAGCACCAGATGGAAAACCTTTTCCATTTAGAACTATAAGTGGCTCCTAGTGGAAGGCTTCCTGGAAGCCTTCAGGATGTCAAGAACACCTTGAGAAAGGTGTAGGTCAGCAAACTCTAACTCCTCAAGAGCCAGGCCTTGAGGTTGAGGGATTTGAGATTCGGATACCAAACCCTCCCCTGGGCACAAGATAACAGATTGTGTCTCCTGGGGAGGCACAGGGGAAGATGGACTGTTAAGGACAGAAGGAATGGGTACCAGGGCTGCCTTGCCCAATCTGGAGCAATCAGAATCATCCTGCAAGGCTGGGATCTGATTTCGACTAGCACCTTGAATAGGAGAGGGAAGGGAGGAAAAGCATATAGAAACTTCCTTCCCAATCTAGGAGAAAGGCATCCAGAGGACTGAGCCCATCACTGGGGGCCTGCAACAAAACAGTGGAAGTTGGTGATTGTCTGGGGCTGCGAAAAGATCTATCTGAGGGGTGCCCCATCTGGCAAAAACTATCCCAGTACTTGGGGATCCAGTGACCATTCGTGATGGCCCTGGGAAATCCTGCTGAGAGCATCTGCCAGGACATTGTCCTTTCCTGGAGGTGAACTGCTATGAGGGAAGTGTTCAGGGAATAAGCCAGAGACCATAACTTCATTGCTTCGGTGCACAAGGCCGAAGACCGAGTGCCCCCTTGTTTGTTGATAAACCACATTGTGGTGGTGTTGTCTGTTCTGACTTGTACCACTTTGTTCTGAACAGATGCAGAAAACACTTGAAGTGCTAGAAAGACAGCTCTGAGTTCCAGAAAATTGATGTGGAGCAGAGATTCCTGAGGGGACCACACTCCCTGAGTGGAGAGGTCGCCCATGTGAGCTCCCCATCCCAGAAGGGATGCATCCGTAGTGAGGGTCAAGGAATGTGACAGAGGGATGAAGGGGACCCCCAGTCTTAAATTGCTCTGATCCTGCCACCACTGAAGGGCCTGGATCAGGGTTCGAGTCACTGGGACCAACTTGGAAAGGGGATCTTTTCTCTGAGACCAAAAGGCTCTCAAGTGAAACTGAATGTCCCTCATCTGAAATCTTGCTCCTTGCACTACAGCTGTGGAAGCAGCCATGTGCCCTAGGAGCTGTAAGAAGTGCCTTGCTGGTCGAGAGACCTGCAGAGTGAAGGAGGAGGCCAGGGCCTGCAGGTTCCTTACCCTCTCTAAGGGTAGGAAGGCTCTGGCCTGCTTTGTGTCAATTCTGCACCTATGAAGGTGAGTACCTGAATAGGTTCCAGAACTGACTTTGGAAGATTGAGCAAGAAGCCCAGAGAGGTGAGCAGCTGCTGGGTAACTTGCAGGTGTGATTTGACCTGTTCTGGAGACTGGCCTACAATGAGCCAGTCATCTAGTTAGGGAAAAACAGCAATCCTTTGCCTTCTTAAATGAGCAACTGCTACTGCCAGACATTTTGTGAATACCCTTGGGGCAGAGGAGAGGCCGAAGGGCACTGCTCTGAACTGGTAGTGACCTGAGGGCAGTTCGAATCTGAGGTACTTTCGGTGGAGCTTCTGATTAGAACATGGAAATAGGCATCCTTGAGGTCCAGGGAAGCTAGCCAGTCCCCTGGCCTTAGAGAAGGTAAAATCATTGCCAGAGTCACCATTTTGAACTTTGGTTTCAAGGTGCTTGTTCAGATATCTTAGGTCTAAAATGGGCCGCCATTCTCCTGTCTTTTGGGGTAAGGAAATATCTGAGGCCAGACCCTGCCCTGGTGTGGGGGAAACCTTTCTACAGCTCTGAGAGCTAGGAGGGTTGAGACTTCTGTTTCTAAGGTAAAAGTCTCTAGAGGTTTGCAGGTGGAAAAATCTGGCTCTCATCTTAGGAAATGTTTTGAAGCTGAGAACCAGACCCTGACTTACTACTTCCAGGACCCATTTGTCTGATGTTAGAGACTCCCAGTCCTGGGCTGAGTAAGCCAGCCTGCCCCCTACAGGTAGTGGAGAACCGGCCCTGGACACCCCATCAGGGTGCCTGTTTGGCAGGGGCTTTAGTCTGAGGGGTGGGAGCAGACCTACTTGCACCCCGTCTGCCCCCCTCATAACTTTACCCCGGCGCAATCTCAGTTTGCGGGTGAAAACTGGGCTTTGTGAATGCCACTGTGGGGCAAAACCCAGTTTGCAGGGCACAACCTGGGTTTGCGCCAAGGCAAAGTTTTGTGAATCTTGGCCCTAGTCTAGATGGAATACTAAATTTGGCACTGCTGTCTTGCAGAACCTTTTTCCAAACTAAGTTCTGTACTCAGCCTCCCAAGGAACTGCTATGGAGTCTTTAATTGTTAAACATAAGTGAGGGATTCCTGGGGATAGAAGAAACAGTTACTCACCATAGTAATGTTGTTTCTTTCAAGGGATCCCTCACCATGTTTAACAATCCCCAATCCCTGCCTCCCCTTCCAGAACCTAGAAAAAGGTTCACACAAGAATCAGTTGTTTACTTTGCTTGAGCATGCTTGTAACAGTTGTTCTTCACAATAATCATCTCTGGTCTAATTCAACAGTGGTTTTCAGTCTTTTTAATGTCTGTCATAATCTGGTGTTTTTCAAAACTTATTTTAAGTTTTGAATTTTTGATAGCCATTTAGTTACATTCAGTGGTCACATCTCCTTTAGGTCTAAAAACAAATCTAACATTGGTCAATAGGGGGCCTGTGACTACTTAGCAGGGTTTGAATTGCGTTATATTCCATGTTTTGGTTCCATGTATGTTCTATTCCAAATCTCATCATTTACATACAATTCTAAATCTCCGGGACACTCAGATCAGTTGACCTGATGCAATTGTTAAACATAGTAATGGATCCCTTGGTTGAATCAGCATTACTATGGTGTGTAATTTTTTCTCCTGTGAGCTAGCTAGTGGTATTATGGCTGTATATTCTGCCCAGTATGTGTTAATTTTAGTGATCTTGTTTCAGAAGTTGGCACTCTATATCCCGTCCTTCCTCTCTGCCTTTGCCCTATTTAATGTGTTTGAAAAAAGTGTTTTTGTACTTAGCAACTTTTTTCACCACTGTGTTTCTTTTTTGTCATGACGTGGCTTTCTCTAGCTATCTCTTTCCTTGTTTGAGCTGGGTAACTACCCTCCCTCCTTTGGTTTTTGGTTTTATGGCTGCAGTGGGTGGAGCCTGCAGCCATCTTGCTGTACCGAAGCACAAATTTAGAGTTGCAGAACATGCTTCCACAACTCCAAATCACTTTGCTTATTCCCCCCCTTCCCCTGCTGCTGTCATCTCTGGTCCCATCTCCTATTTCCCCTGTTTGCTTACCACTGCTTTAGCCTAAGTCCCTGATGCTCCCTGAATCCCTGCCCAGCCCCAGGTAATGTTTTACTTCTAAAGAGGGCAGGAGGAGCAGAGATGCGGAACCGCTTGCAGCCACACCGGGAATGTGTGTGTGCTGGCGGTCTGCACATGTGCGATGGCACACATCCATTTTCTCGCCACAATAGCAGCACATCAGGAAATCCCCAAGTGCTGCTGGCCTCCGAGATCAGTCAGATAGGGTTTGGAGACAAGAGAGCTGTGGTGGAGAAGCCACAAAAGTACAGTGGAATCTGCTTAAATACGCATTCGTTTTGCAGCAAGAAAATGTGCATTTAAGCAGAATGTGCATTTATCCGAACCCCTACAGTATGTTTACAATGCAACATAAAGAAAACAGCTGAGCCCTGGCACTGTAATGGCATTCCACATTTATTTATCATAGCAATATACTAAAAATGTTAAAAAGTGGTTCTGTGCAGCATTGACATAACTTAATGAAGAACAATCCTATAAAAACATATATATCAAAGCCAATCATCTGTCCACGTTATATGTATTACTTGTGAACCTGAAAAAGGAAATGATCTTACCTTGTTTGAAACTTTTCAGTGCCAGCTAAGTGATATAGGGTGTTCAGTGCTGCTTCACATCTGCTTAGAATCACCTGTGCACTTAAGAGGTGCTAACTAACTAGGGAGAGATGTGTTGGTGAACTGTGAAACTGCATTTAGCTGAAATGTGCACTTATCCAGTGTGCACTTAACAGATTTTTTTGTACTTTGTAAATAGTAAAAATAGTAAAAAGTAAAAATAGTAAAAACTGGAAAAGTGTGCACTTATCAGGAATGTGCACTTATTTGATGTGCACTTAAGTGGAATCCACTGTATTTATTTAAAGAGCGCCAATGAGCGCCATGGCGGGACTGAATTTATACATATTAATGAACTGCTCATGAATTTTAATGGATCCAGCCTGCCTTCTGCTCATTGGCTCTCTTTAAAAAAATACTTCTGTGGCTTCTGCACTGCAGCCCTCGTGTCCCCGGACCCAAACTAACTGATCTCAGGGTCCGGGAGCACTGCAGGAGCTCCTGATATGCCACTGTCACTGTGAGAAAATGGACACATGCCACCACGCATGCACAGACTGCCAGCTCGCACATTCTTGGTGCGGCTGCAAGCAGTTCCACGTCTCTGCTCCTCCGGACCCTGTTTAGAAGGAAAAATGTTACCTGGGGCCAGATGAAGACTCAGGGAGCATCAGGGACTTGGGCCGAGGCGGCGGTGAGCAATGGGAGAAACAGGACCTCTGTGAGCCTGGCTGCAGCCGTATTGGCTCTGGCCAGAGTTTGTTTATTCAGTGGTGACCTGGACATTTTGTTTCTGCCTACAAGTGTGCTGGTGCCCGGAACAAGGACAGCCATAGTTATGAGGAAGTGGATGGTTCCTTTCCCGTCTGTGCTCCATTCCACTGCTTAAGTTGCCTGCAGTGAGGTGCGGCATTGCAGTTGAAATTCAGTTTCCTCTTGGCTGCTGGCAGCTCAAGTGCATTTTTCACTCTTCCAATGTCAAAGACTCATCCTAATATGCATTTGAGAGGGGTGCACACACACTACTCCATAGACTCTGCCCTTTTCTGAACATGTGAATGATGCATGTGCTGTTGGCGTCAGTTGCGTAAAATCATTATGCAATGGCGCATTAGAAAAAGAGCTCAGTCTCGCTACCTCAGAAGTGGCCACAAGCTACTGGTGTGGTTCTTATCTATGTTCACCAAAGCAGCAGGTGAGGATAGGAAGAGTTTGTTTCTCTGCAGTTTTGGCCTCTTTCCTATGATGTTGGTCACCTTGAGGAAGCTCCAACGATTCCGCCAAATGCACAGCAGGCGAGAGTCTTGATAACTCTGGACAGCAAGAGCCAGGGAGAGGTATATAATGTGCTGCAGGAGCAGGAACTTTTACAAATGGGGTGAAATCTTGTTGGGAAGTGTGACATTCACCAGACTGCCCTAAATGAGTTTCTGTTTTCGTGAGTTAGGAACCTATGTGCTGTGGTAGACATTCTAATCTTCCATTTTACCATAGAGCAGGTTACCACATTGAGGTACTCCAATATAGCACTCCCTCTTACAGTTCTTCATCATCATTCAAGATACCACATAAGCTAAAGTGTACAGTTCTTCATCATCATTCAAGATACTGCATAAGCTGAAGTGTACAGTTCTTCATCGGCAGTAGCTGATTTTTCTGTTGTTAGTGCTGTTTGTGCGGCTGGCTTGGGTGAAGCAGGTGGCAGCCTATAATAAGGCTGTCCCTGGGGCACTCAATGCCATCGCACCAGTCCGTATACGACCCAGGTCCTCTCGCCTGAGACCCCCATAGTATGATCAGGGCCCCTACTTTTCTGCGGCACAATGGGACCAAGTTCTGCGGCAAGACTACCATTTGCCGCAGAACTTCTGCGGCAGTGCGGAAGTTCTGCTGCACTAACAAACTACCACATCACACTGTAAGCTTGTCATCCTGACTTCACTTTCATGGCAGTATTATAGCAATCAGGATGGTGGAAAGCACAGCAACACTAGTTCAGAAATTAACAGACTTATAGAAATAATTTTATGCCTAAAAAAGCAAAACAGATGTCTCTCCCTTAAGGTCCTAGCCTGTTGCATAAATGACATATGCAGAGGGGATCTTATGTGATAAATAAGGTATTTCTATATGCATGCTATCTATCCCGCTAATGAGGTTTCCACTGTCTATCACTTACATATTTGTATGTGCTTTCTACACCACTCATGAGGTTCCCACTGTGTATCACTTATATATTTATATGCAATCTGTAACATACGTACAAATATATGTGTGTGTGTGGTGAGAGAGACAGAGATACTGTATATATATGTGTGTGTGTGTGTATATATGTATATATATATATATATATATATATATATATATATATAATTATTTTTATTTCCACGAACTTGCATCCTCATTCATATAGGTCCCATTGGAAATGGAATAGAGGAGTTATTGCAAAACTCATTTTCATGTCAACCTGCTTTCCTGATGCACCGTAACACCATCAGGCCATGACATGCATGTGAACCAATGTGAGATAGAGCTCTCCAACCCATCACAATGTGTCCACCCTGTGACAGAACACTGCACCATACCTTCCCAGGCTCCAAGCAGTGATGTGTTCCACCAATCCTTGTGCTGCCCAGCCAGCTCCCAGAGCTACAGTAATCTCTGAACCTGAGTTGCCAGCACAGAAACACAGCATGCTACCTCTGGCCCAACAGCTGTCCCTGCACGCAACATTTCTGCATAACTTTTAGGTGATTCTATCAACCAATGACAATATGTAATCAATAACCCTGGCAAAAATGTGTACAGGGCAATTATTTATTTAACAGGTCTATTCTTTCAACAGGTCTACACATTATTATATTCCACTTTTCGGGGCATAATTACTTTATTTTTCTTAAAAATGACAAATTAATTTTACCAGTTATTCATTTCAGATGGTGTCTCTGTACCTTAAAGGCACAAATAGGTTTGTGCAAAGTGAGGTATGGACTTAACAGGTCTGTGCTATTGACAAGGTTTTGTTTAAGTTGGCCCTAGTGCAACAATTTAAGACTGAAAATTGTATAAGGCTGTAGTGCAGGTTGAGCAAATATCACCATGCATGATGTGCTGTGCCATGTGGCAGATAAGTGACTGTTCATTTCTGTTGCAGAATGCAGCCATTTCATTAGCTAATGTATGATGTTATAGCAATGATAACATCACATTCTGAGCATATACGGGGTTTGGATATAAAAAGAGGGGACGGGAACCAGATTCTATGGATAAACAGAAATATTAATATAAAATCACCAAGAAGAGTGAATTCTGCTGCATGAGAAGTTCTGTAGTAGGTGCAAGTTCTGCACAAAATTCTAGGCCATGAGATTCTAGACCTTAGTATGATGGGGCTCTAGGCGATGAAGACCATGGGTCGGAGATTAGAGTGTTGCTGGCGAAGGACTCCGTCAGTGGAGTATAGACTGACTTTGAGGAATCACTATACTGATCATCAAAGGGCAATCAACCATAAGAAAGCAAGAGTGCCTGTCCAGGGAGATTGCCGCAGGGAAGAACAGACCCGCTCAGCTCTTTCGGACTGTGGACAGACTGCTTCACCCAGTCTGTCTACAGCCAAAAAGAGCCTTTTCAGTAGCACTTTGCAAAGAGTTTGCTCTGTTCTTCTCTGACAGGGTATCCTGTATTCAGGCCAGGATCTTGCCAGTGAGTCTAGATCAGTCCCACAGGGTAGGGTCTGGTTGGAGCAGAGGCACTCCCATTGTCTGGGTGGAGTTTCGGCTGGTGGAGGTGGCTGAGGTCTTCAAGGTGATTTTGAAGCTGCGGCCCACTTGTGAACTGGATCCTGGCCTGACACATCTCCTAGTGGGCTGCATCAAGGCTATTGGTCTAGTGTTTGCCAGGATAGCCAGGTGTTCGCTTTCAGGGGGCGTCTTCCCCGATGCCTTGAAGGAGGTGTTGGTGAAGCCCCTTCTGAAAAAAAATCCCTTGACCCTGATGTCCTGGTGAATTATAGACTCATCTCTAACCTCCCATTTTTAGGGAAGGTTGTCGAGAAGATAGTGGCTCTGCAGCTTGAGGAACACATGGAAACCTTTGACATCTATGAGCCATTCCAGTCCTGGTTTAGGACTGGGCACAGCACAGAGATGGCACTAGTCCGGGGTGCATAATGACCTCCTCAGGGCAAGAGATCGAAGGAATGGTCAATTCTCATTCTTCTTGATCTGTCATCAGCATTTGATACCATGGACCACATTGTGTTGTTGGAGCGCCTTAGAGAGTATTGTAGACCAACTGGTTTGAGTCCTTTCTCTCAGGCAGGAGGCAGAGGGTAGTGATGGGGAATTTCTCCTCCTCCCCGATGCCCCTGACCTGTAGAGCTCCTCAGGGTTCGACCCTATCACCGATGTTGTTCGCGATATACATGCTGCCTCTGGGGAGGCTCATCAGGTAGTACAGCTTGGGTTTTCACTGTTACGCAGATGATATTCAGCTGTACATGTCTTTTACAACAGGGACAAATGGTGCCATCGATGTGCTGAATAAATGCCTTGCCGAGATCCAGGAATGGATGAACTCTAAACCCAGACAAGACATAGGTACTGGTGATTGAGCCGGGTTGCAGGTGTAATGGGGATGCCTCTGGGACGGCAACAGGTTTGGTCCTGGAGTTCACTCTGTTGATGGCATCCTCTAGGGTGAGAAATATGGGCATTGTCCTCGACGACAAGCTGACATTTGAAGCTCAGGTGTCGGCTGTCATTAAAAAGTGGTTTCTACCATTTGAGGAACATCACCCGGATTAAACCCCTAATTCTGCCCGAGGACCTACCATCGCTGGTACATGCCTTTTTAACATCCAGGCTCGACTACTGTAATGCTCTTTATCTCAGGGTCAGTGGAGGCAACTTCCTCTGGCTGCAGCTAGTGCAGAATGTAGTGGCCAGGCTGCTGACAGGACTGTCAAGGTCCTGTCATGTGACCTCGGTCCTGCGGAGTCTGCACTGACTGCCTGTCAGGTGGAGGATTCTCTTCAAGGTGGGCTTTCTCACCTATAAGGCCCTATACAGATGGAGCCCTGGCTACTGTCAGACCTCCTTACCCCTGCCATCCTGGCCCACTCCCTTCTTTCCTCCACCGAAGGCCTCCTGGCAGTTCCAAGGACTAGGCTGAAAACCTTGGGTGATCATTGATTTGGGGTGGCCGGCCCAGTCCTCTGGAACTCACTGCCAAGACCTTTGAGGGAGGCCTTTACAGTGGAGGCATTCAGGAGGGGCCTAAACACCTACCTTTTTAGTTTAGCATTCTCTGCTGATGTTTTTAATTAACACAAATTTTAATTATTTTAACTGTTTTTTGAACATTGTTTATATTATAGGTTATGTTTTACTGCTCTGTTAAACTTTTTCACTGTATGGCGCCCAGAGCCTCTGGGATGGAGCACCTAACAAATAAGTTACTTACTTACTTACTATCATTCAAGATACCATATACGCTGAAGTGTTACCTTATTGTGCTTAGTCAGCACACTACACTACCACTTAAGCTAGTGTTGTACTATGAATAATACTACTGTAAAAGGAAGTGCTGTATTGTAGTACCATAATGTGATAACCTTCTCTGTGGTAAAATCAGAATGTTAGGATGGCTGCCATTGTAGTTTTTTAAAAGAACACCTGACACCTTCAGGAGAACTACAAAACATAATATTTAGATACAGTCCAGCTTTTATTTCACATTAGTTCTGTACTCCTCCTCCCCATTGTTTACTACTGTGGTCATCTGCATGAAAACAGGATCTTTGCTCCTGAAGAGTGCTTCTGAAGAGTTCATCTATTCCTGTTGCCGTCTCCCTACCTGAGGTCATAATGCACTGCTTGTGACATCACAGGTACTCCCATGCAACAGACTGTGATGTCACAACAGAGGATTATGACTTGAAGTAGGGAGTCAGCTGTAGAGGTAGATGAACCCTGAGGGATAAAGATCATGTATTCATGTAAATGTCTTTAGTAATAAATACTGGGAAAGAGTTGTCATTAGAATATATATGGAATGAAAGCTGAACTGTACCTAATTATTATGTTTTTCAAAGTTTTTGTAAGGTGTCAGCAGCTCTTTAAGGGCACTGTGGTTTTATCTAGTTGACAGTTTATTATGTGAGAAAAACTGTGTCCCTCTTGACAACAAAAAAAAGAGGAGAAGGATGTGCTTCTAACCTGTCTTGGACTTTGAGTCATATCAAACATGGCTCATTTGAACCTTTTATGCAAGTCAGTTTAATGACAAAGCATTAAAAGCCTCTGTTCACATAACTTCTGGGTTTAAGGGCTTAGTGCATCTGGAAAAACTTCAGGCTGGTATGGCAAAGTGGAGTTAACAGCCAGGCCCTTTTCCCAGAATTGTATGATTGTATAACACTGGGGGCTATTCTACGCTTTCTCAATGGCACCCGGAGTGGGTCCCTCACTTCAGAAGGGGCCACAACAGATAAGTCCAGATGTACCATAGGGTAAATTTCTGCATTTCTTTTTCCTTGTGACAGACTGGTCTCTCATAGACTCAGCCTGTGACTGTTACCAGCTTTCTGAACCCTTCAGATGCTTGAAAGGGCCACCTTGGTATGCCGCCACCATGTATCCACAGCCTCACTCATGGTATCTCTAGGCCTGAATTCCACTAGAGTCTCTGCTCACACAATACAGTGCTCCACCAAAAGGGCAAGTGACCACCCCTACTGCACAGATGAGAATCACTTTTCTTTTAATATGGTAACTGTAGACTTCTCTTCAGAGACAGAACGCAGTTTCTACAAATTAACCCAGTTATCTGTACCTTCAAGGACTCGGTCATGGAAATGAAGTATATGCAAAATAACATTTAATACTTCAAGATATGTACACATATAATACAGGATACTATGTTAATTGTGTCAGGAACTGTAATTCTAAAGAGATAGAAAATGTTTTGAACAGTAGGTGATGCACAGAAAAACCTATCTCACTCTTCTCTCACCATTTCAAAAAGTAGAATAGCTTACCACCCAGGATGCCTTGGTGAATCAAGGCAGACTCAAACCTTAGATGGTAATTGCTCAAAGTCCAAACTTAATTACCCAGTCTCTCATAAAACTAAGGTTTTACAAGGTTCCCAGAAACCAGTCTCCACCCACCCTCAGCGCACATGCCCTATGACATCACTTCCAGACCAGTTCTTTGTGTCTTGAGAGCCGGGTCATCTTGGGAAACCAATCTGATCTGGACTTTGGGGGATTGTGTTTTCTAAAGGACATCTACTTTTTGCTATCTCCTGTTTCACACAGCTGGAGTGACTACTTCAGTCATTAGCCAGGGCTTTCATGTAACATGAAAGGGCTGTTCTGATTTTGAAGCACGAAAGGGCTATTTTGGCTTTCAAGCACTCCCATTAACTGGCCAGGGGGTCCTGTAGTACAGGAAAAAAAGACTATTACCACTCTCCAGAGTCATCTGGTATGCCACTGGCAACGAACTGAGTCTCATTTCCCCTCACAGATCCATTCAGACTTATCAGTACAGCTAGAAGGAAATAAAAAAAAAATAAACTATAGAACAAAATTATATGGCAAGTTGTTAGGGCAAATGTTGCTGATTTTTGACATCTGGCATAATCCCCTCCTTTAATAATTGTGCATATCAGTTAACTATCAATCATTGGCATTAAACAGTATCAGGCAGTTGATTGAGACATGTTGATGCAGATGATTTCACTCCTGGCCTTGACACCAGTTGTGGATTTTTAGCTATAAAGGTTACATTGGAGTCTCCTTACAAAAAAAAAAGTTCTGCCTCTGCTCAGACATCTTTGCTAAGCTGGGGAATTATACCTCCAATGATCAAGATTCAAGGCCTATCAAGTCACTGCATTCTGTTCTCACCTTTATAGCAACTACTATTCAGGGTGAGAGTCACGATTGTATGCTGCATAAGAGTCCGAAGGCTATGCAAACTGTTTCTATTTTTAACTGTTCTGTTGAATATTTTTAGGTGGCATTCATTCTGGGATGCTAGTTTCTATGTTGTTGAATTTTTTTCTCCAGACAGGCATAGGGCACACATGAATCATGGGTACTAGAGGTGGTCTCTATCAGCCATGCATTGGAAGTCCTTACAGTACCTGTGAATGGTCAGCCTTTTTCATTTCATTTCAGACTCCACTAATTTATAAAAATGAACTTACAGAGGAGGAAGCAATACAGCAAGCTTTGCCCTCCACATGTAGCAGGCATATTTCTTGAGTCTGTTGGTGACCAGGAAATGGGCTGCCACATGAATTTTCTCCTCAGAGCCTGAAGAAGTTGGTTCACCCATTCAAGTTACAATGGAGTCCAACCTGGTGGGGGAGCTACGTGGCATTCATAGTATTCTCAGATGAATGTCGCCACATGCTGATTAGCAGTACCTCAAAAAGCTCTTGAGATTGTGATCCAGGACAAGATCTCCCTGTGTCAAGCCCTCCCATTTGGTCTGGATCATCACCGGGGGTATTCACATACATAACAAAAGTGATTATGGCATCTCTGAGCCTGGGAGGCAAGCCATCATGTCTTCCTTTCCAGGGCACAGCCTTTATTAGAGCCATCTCAGATAAGGCACCAAGAGATTCAGTAACTCATACTATTAGGGTCTAATACAGGTTAATTGTTATGCTTTGCAGACTAGAACATTTAGGGGGTTTCTAGTCTTACAGACAGGTCGGCATAGAGTTTTTTTAATCTGATTTTGGAGTGGCAACTCTGCATCTGGACATTAGCTTCCTCTGACCTCAGAACGTGGTGTTTATGCCCTCCAATAAAAAAGGAAGCTGTTGATGATCAGATATTCCAGAGTCTAGGAGACTGTCTATTCCCTTGCATAAGTCTTTTAGGAAACAGACAGTAAAAATTCTGAAAACTCCTCATTCTATCCTCCCTGTGGATAAAAGGATGGACAAGAGGTATGCTTTATCAGGCTCTGATACGGAGTTCCTATCCCAGCAGTGCAGCCATGTGGGGGTAGTGCAGGCTGCAGCCTGTGACAAGGCTAATATTCTCTAGCCTCTCACCCTCCTGAAAGGATTCCAGGAGGATGGATGCCATGGCAAAAAGCAGTACATGGCAGCATCTTTGGGACTCAGACAGGCAAATTATATGGCTTACGCAGCTAGGTACCAGAAATCCAGGTGGGATTCTGTCCTGGCCCTAGCAAAACAGGCCCCTGAACAGCTTGCCAGGGAGCTGGAGCAGGTGGCTGCGGATGCGGATGGTATTGAGGCATCCAAGGTGCAATTTCATGCTGCTGTAGACTCTAATGATGTTTCATCAAGAGTTATGGCTACATCTGTGTCTCTTCGCAGAATGGCCTGGCTCAGATGTACTGCCCTGTCACAGGATACCCAGTCTAAGGCTATGGATTTTCCTGTTGTGGGAAATTCTCTGTTTGGGGAGCAGACAGAGAATTATATGAAGAAAATGGATGAGTATAGGACCATCTATAGGAGTGCACAGGCCAAAGCAAGGCAAGTCACTCCTCAAAGGCAGCATGTCAGGGGCAGGGGCAGGCCTTTTCATAGGCCGTTTTACCAAGCCCAAGCCTCCTCTTCTGCTTATGCCCAGAGGGGGTTCTTTAGAGGAAGGGGCAGAAGGGGCTCTAGTAAGCCTGCTTCTACCCCTCAACCCAAAGCCCCTGCAAAACAGGCTCCCTGATGGGGTAGCCAGGGCCGATTCTCCACTACCAGTAGGGGGCATGGCTTACTTTGTCCAGGACTGAAGTCTTTAACATCAGACAAGTGGGTCCTGAAGTAGTAAGCCAGGGACTGGTTCTCAGCTTCAAAAATTTCCGAAGATGAGAGCCAGGTCTTTTCCACCTGCAAACCCATCAGAGGCACTTGCCCTGGAAGCAGAAGTTTCTTCCCTCCTGGCTCTCAGAGCCATGGAAAGGGTTCTACCCATACACCAGGGCAAAGGGTTGTACTCCAGGTACTTCCTTACCCCAAAAAAGACAGGAGAATGTCGTCCCATTCTGGATCTCGGGTATCTAAATAAGCACCTTTTAAAACCAAAGTTCAGAATGGTGACCCTGGGGATTATTTTACCCTCTCTAAGGCCAGGGGACTGGCTAGCCTCCCTGGACCTCAAGGATGCCTACTTCCATGTTCTCATCAGAAGCTCCCATCGAAAGTACCTCAGATTCGAACTGCCCTCAGGCCATTACCAGTTCAGAGCAATGCCCTTCGGCCTCACCTCGGCCCCGAGGGTGTTCACAAAATGCCTGGCAGTAGCAGTTGCTCATTTAAGAAGGCAAAAGATTGCCATCTTTCCTTATCTGGACGACTGGCTCATTGTAGGCCAGTCTCCAGAACAGGTCAAACTACATTTACAAGTAACCCAGCAGCTACTTACATCTCTAGGTTTCCTTCTCAATCTTCCAAAGTCAGTTCTGGAGCCTGTCCAGCTTCTCACCTTTATAGGTCCAGAACTGAACACAAAAGAAGCCAGAGCCTTCCTTCCTCCCTCCCTCTGGAAAGAGCAAGGACCCTGGTGTCTCTGGCCTCCTTTTTCACCCTGCAGGTCTCTCGACCAGCAATGCATTTTCTACAGCTCCTGGGGCACATGGCTGCTTCTACAGCAGTGGTGCAGGGAGCGAGATTTCAGATGAGGGACATTCAGTTCCATTTGAGAGCCTTTTGGTCTCAAAGGACAGATCCCCTAACCAAATTGATTCCAGTGACTCAGACCCTGATCCAGGCCCTTCAGTGGTGGCAGGATCAGAACAATCTGAGACAGGGGGTTCCCTTCACTCCCCAGTCTCATTCCTTGACCCTTACTACAGATGCAGCCCTCTTGGGGTGGGGAGCTCACATGGGCGACCTTTCCACCCAAGGGCTGTGGTCCCCTCAGGAATCTCTGCTCCACATCAATTTACCTTGTACTTGGTAGTTAGGACAAAAGAAGGCTGAAGCCCATCGAGGATGTCCTCCACACAGTGTGGATCATTGGTAGATTATGTTCTGTAGAGAAGCCAGTTATCAATTTTAAATTTAAATGTGGTAATATTCTGGCATTCAACAATTTCCTGCGGTAGAGAATTCCAGATTTTTGGGGCTCTAACAGTAAAAAACTGTTGTCTTTTGCTTGTTCTTGTTTTCTTGATTTCAATCTGTTTATTGTGTATTCTGGCTACCATTTTTCTAAATGTAAAAGATAATCCACATGAACTCATTAATGTAGCTGATTGTAGAATTTTAAATAGCTGAAGGAGATCTCCCCTTAGTCTTCTAAATTCAAGTGAATACAACTTTGTTTTATGAAGCCTAGTTTCATAGTTGTAACGAGAAAGATGAGGTATGATCTTAGTAGCCCTCCTTTGGACTTTCTCCATTCTTGTAATGTCCTTAGCTAAATAGGGACTCCATAGCGGTGAACCATAATCTAAATGGGGTCTAACATGGGTTTTATATAAGGCCATAATACATTCCTCGGTTTTGAGGGTAAAAGTATTGTTAATCCTACGTAGGAGGGCATTGGCTTGATTATCAACCTTATTATAATGATTTGAAAAAGATAATCTGTTGTCGACCAATATACCCAGGTCTTTTTCGACGAGGATTCCTAAGTATTATATTATTAAGATGGTATGTTTGTTTGGGATTTTTTTACCAAAATGTAACACTGAACATTTGGACACATTAAATAACATTTATTGGTTGCATCCATGATTCAATTTTTGGAGGTCACTTATAAGGAACTTCTATTGGTTTCGCTATCAACTCGTCCTCCTAATTTGGTGTCATGCGAAAATTTAGATAAGGTATTCTGTGATGAGATGATAAGGTCGCTGATGAAAATGCTAAATAAAGTGGGGCCCAACACCAAACCCTGAGGGACTCCACTTAACACTGATTTTTCATCTGATAATTCCCCATTTACTCTGACAGTTTGAGTTCTGTTATAGAGCCAGTTGTTAACCCAAGACACGATACAATTAGAGAAACCCAATGCTATTAGTTTATTTATTAATATGAAATGTGAAACCTTGTCGAATGCTTTGCTATAGTCAAGCAGAATAACATCCACTGGTATGTTTAGATCGAGATTACTGCTGACTAAGTTATAAAGGGCTAACAGGTTAGTTGTACAGGAGTGTCCGGGTTTGAATCCATGTTGTGCAACATCGGCTAGTTTTAGTGCCAACATTTCTTCTTCAATTAAGTGTTTAATATGTTTTTCTAATAATTTGCATGGAATAGAGGTAAGGCTGATAGGTCTGTAATTTTCAGCCTTATGGTGCACCTTTTTAAAATAAATTGTAACAGTGGCTGTTTTCCAATCTAGGGGACATTAGATTCTCTAAGAGATTTATTAAAGATAATGGTAAGTGGGATAGCAATATTATCATATGTTCCCATAAGAAATTTGGAGGTAATATTGTCGGGACCAGGGCTTGTTGTTGACTTCAAAGTTTTTAAAAGTTTAAGGGTATCAGAAATGGTAACAATATAACTAGGAGGTATACTTGTATTGACATATGATATAGGTTCCTTATCCTGTTCAAAGACAGAGCAAAAGTATTTGTTAAACTCAATTGCAGTAACCTTATCAGAAAGAATGGTTATGTTATCTATGATTAATGGACCTATTTTGTTTGTGTCTCCCTTTTTGTTATTTAAATATGAATGCAGACTTTTATATGAATCCTTAGTGTGAGCGATTCTGAATTCAAGATTCCGTTTAACAAAGTGATTGATGTTTTAAGATCCTTAAGTGCTTTTTTATACTTGATTAGTTTTCCCTCTATTTGTTCAGGTTGGCACTTTTTTAGAGATATAAATAATTTGCGTTTGTAGGTACTGAGGTTTTTAATTTTATTGTTGTACCAGGCGGGGACCTTGCCTTTATTGTTGTACTTCCTTCTTTCTGGTACGTAATATTTTTCTAGATTGTGTACGGTTTCTTTAAAGATGCTCCATGCATCATTAACATTAAGAGATGAGAATAATGAGTCCCATGGTATAACTGCAAGATGTTCATTAATTCTTGAAAAATTTGCCTTCACATATTGTTTAATCATACAGTTGTTTGTAGAATTTTTATGAGCCAGAAGAATGGAAAATTGAATTCTCATATGGTCGCTATTGCCCAAAGGGTCTAAAACTTGCAAATTAGATAAGGAAGCATTCATGTTGGTCAATACTAGGTCTAGAATGTTATTCCCACGTGTGGGTTCCCTGACATGTTGGGTAAGGCTAAGATCAGTGATAGTTGAAAGTAACTGTGAATCATACTGACTGAGTCCAGAAAGTGTGCCCCAATTTATTGTTGGGAGATTAAAGTCCCCCAAAATTATTACTGACCCCTTGTCTGCTATTAAGGTGATTTCTGAGGATAATTGATTAAGATATGCGATGTCCGAAGAAGGAGTGGCGATTGCCAACCAAAATCTAGGAATGTCCTTTGGGTTGCAAGTAGACCCAGATACTTTCTGTTGATGTTGGTAAGGAGGATTCAAAAGATGGAATATTGTTAGTAACATAAAGACTAACTCCTCCGCCTTTTTGTTCATTGGCTCTGTTTTTATAATAAAGTTTAAACCCTGGGAAGTTCATTATCCATTGTTTATCCAAATTTCCCCAAGTTTCAGTGATAGCAATTAGTCCAATGTTGAATTCATGAATCTTCAACTCTAATTCTGCCATTTTGATTTTGTTAAGTGCTCTAGCATTAAAAGATAAGACGTTCAGCTTGTATATAGTATTAAGAGATGGCTCTTTTGGCCTAATCTCCCCCTTATATTTTAATTTGCTGGAGCTCAGAGCAGTCTTCTAGCACTCCAGGTTTTTTCCACATCTGTCCAGAACAAGGTGGTTCAGGTCAGAACAGACAATACCACTACAATGTGGTACATAAACAAGCAAGGGGGCACTCGGTCTACGGCCTTGTGCACCGAAGCAGTGAAGTTGTGGTCTCTGGCTTATTCTCTGAACGCCTCCCTTACGGTAGTTCACCTCCCAGGCAAGGACAATGTCCCAGCGGATGCTCTCAGCAGGATTTCCCAGGGCCATCATGAATGGGCACTGGATCCCCTAGTATTGGAGGTAATATTTGCCAGATGGGGCACTCCGCAAATAGATCTCTTTGCAGCCCCAGACAATCACCAACTTCCCCTTTTTTGCTACAGGCCCCCAGTGTTGGGCTCAGTCCCTCTGGATACCTTCCTCCTCAGTTGGGAAGGGAAGTTTCTCTATGCTTTTCCCCCCTTCCCCCTTCTTTTCAAAGTGCTAGTCAGAATCAGATCTCAATCCTGCAAGATGATCTGATTGCTCCAGATTGGGCCAGGCAGCCCTGGTACCCACTCCTCATGTCCTTAGCAGTCCACCCTCCCCTATGTCTTCCCAGGAATCACAACCTGTTAACCTGTGCCCAGGGGAGAGTTTGGTATCCGAACCTCAAATCTCTCAATCTCAAGGCTTGGCTCTTGAAGAGTTAGAGTTTGCTGACCTACACCTTTCTCAAGGTGTATTGGATATCTTGAAGGCCTCTAGGAAGCCTTCCACCAGGACTACCTATAATTCAAAATGGAAGAGATTTTCCATATGGTGTGCTGGTAAACATATTTCCCCAGAATCTGCTGGTGTGCCCACGATCCTGGATTATTTGGTGCATTTGAATTCCTTGGGGCTGAGACCAGCTACCCTAAAAGTGCACTTGGCAGCTGTGTCTGTCTTCTTGTCAGCAGGTAAGCCCTCTTCTTTATCAGCTCACCCTGTGTTCTCCAAGTTTTTTAAAGGGTTGCTTCACACCAACCCCCCGTTCAGGGACCCTGCCCCTGCTTGGGATCTTAATATTTGCATCGCTCAGCTTATGCAACCCCCTTTTGAGCCATTGTCTTCAGCAGAGCTTAAGTACTTGACTTGGAAAACTGTGTTTCTGGTAGCCATCACCTCTGCCAGGCGCATAAGTGAGCTACAAGCCTTGTCAGTGGAGCCTGATTTTATCTTCTTTCATAGAGATAAGGTGGTCGTCAGGACTAACAGGAAGTTTGCCTAAGGTGGTTTCAGACTTTCACCTTAATCAATCCATGTCTCTTCCTGTGTACTTCACTGACCATTCCTCCTCTGGTGAGAGGAGATTGCACAGTTTAGATGTCAAAAGAGCCCTTAGTTACTATATAGAACGTACCAAGGGTCACAGGTTGAATCCCTCCAATTGTTCCTCACGTATGGTGAGGTTGGTAAAGGGAAACCTGCCACTAAAAGATCCATTGCCAGGTGGATTGTCTCTTGTATCCAATTCTGTTACGAAAAACTGGGTAAGGTTCCTCCTCAGGCCTGAGGGCTCACTCTACCAGAGGTACAGCTGCGCTCTGGCTGCTGCCAGGACATTCCTATCCTAGAGATATGTCAACAGCTACCTGGAAAACAGTTCACACTTTTACTAAGCATTACTCCTGGATATCCAGGCTAGGAGTGATGCTCGATTCTTTACAGCTGTGCTTCAGAGCCTACTTCCCAAGTAGGTTCTGTCCCTCCTCCATGGAGGTACTGCTGTGTAGTCTGCATATGTCATAATATAGCAAGACTTCATGTTGTTTGAAGAAAAGATTACTCACCTTAGTAATGTTGTTTCTTCTAATGGAGTCTTGCTATATTATGACCTCTCCCCCAGCCTGCCCCTCTCAGAACCTCTGTTTTTGGGATGTGGGTGGGCAGTGCAATGTTGGCACTTCTTTGATGCCCACTTTATTTCACCCTTCTAGGGTGCTTAGGTGTTATGCTTAAATTTTCCTTCTTGAATCCCCCGACTTGAGTCTTTGTTTTGGGATCAAGAACAAAAAGGTGTTTTTTTAGTTAGTAGCCAGTGGCTAGTGTAGGTTTACGGCTTCCACACAGAACCTTAGTGAGTTTTTGCTCGTAAAGATCTGACAGTTTAAGTTTGAGCTTCAACAGACATAGTGTTCAACCGAGCTCGCGCTCAAGATTCCATGCCCTGCATGGAAGTTAACTCTTTCACCTCCGGAGCAGTTCTAACCTGGGGTTATACTGCATATGTCATAATATAGCAAGACTCCATTAGAAGAAACAACATTACTAAGGTGAGTAATTTTTTCTTTTCTGTCATTTTTTCGGAAGTGTAGGAATACTTACTAAAAAAATTGTTCTGATTATGTTTGTCCAATAGGTGGAACTGCTCTGTTATTAGTGAGTTTGTTGTCGTGCCTTCCATCCCCAGTTAACTTTCTGTATACATGTTCTCTGTACCCTCCCTCTGTTTTTTTGTCCAGTTTCCCATCAGCATCCTCATACAGACTGAGCATAGTGGGGGATGTTCCTTTAAGTTAGTTTTGTTCTCCTGGTACACAAGATATGGCAACTATACCTGGAGAATGTCAGTGAGTAGCCTATTTTCATTTTGATGGACAGTGTTCGGTACAGACAGTGACTGTTTTCTGCAGTACCATAGGGAAAAAAGGTGCATCTTTATCATTGTTCTTTTCTGTTGAAAGCTGTATGGCCAGATGTCTGTCCCGCTTGTATGTTTTTTTTCTTTAGTTGTGAAGTTGCTGGGTCAACTGACCGTTTCGTCCAAGGCATCATTCAGAGCACTATTGTGGTAGTGGTTCTCCCGTACAGTTGTTTTGTGTTTTGTAGTCAAGAGTTTGGCTCTCGGGACTGTTTGTGGGCAGATGTTGACTATCAGGGCAGTCCTGAGTACTCCTGGTGGTACCTTCTTTGTTGCTTGTGTAGAATTTATTAGTTCCTTGTGAACAGTTAACCACTTCAGTCCTTCCTTCCATTCACCAGTTTCTCCTTGGGGATCTGAATGTAGTGTTTAATGCTCTTTCAGCCATCTTTAGAATATTTTGTTATCTGTTTCCAGGGATGTGTTTCTTTTTCAGGATGCGTCTCCTCTTAGCAGACTGCCTAGAGAGACAAATTAGCAGGTTCTGTCTTGCAGTGAGTCCTACCTTATCATGCATAAGGATTTCATGGTTTTAAGAATAGTCTTTTCCCTTCTGCTGAGGGTTTCTGCAGTGTCTGAGGTGAATTAAGGAGCATGCCTTCCTTTTATTTGCCCTAATCCTCAGGCCTCCAAGGCAACAGAGATGCATAAGCCAAGTTTTCCCACAATGGTAGAAATCTGCTTCAAGTCTAGTAGTACCGTGTCATTTGGCAAATTCTTTATTTTTCCTTAGTGCAGTAAAGAATGCCAAATGAGCTTCCACGAATGCCTCTATAAAATGTGTCAGATTTCATTTAGCAATTCAGAATCTCCAACTCGATTGGTGCAAATTCCACTAGGACCAGAGTAACCTCATGGGCTAGAATGGGCGGAAATTTTCTGCATCAGGATTTGCAGGCCAGTTTTCTTCTTCATTTTACACACCTCCCCAAAGCGCTTCAGGATTGACATAAAAAGTTCAGCTGATGCAGCATTTGGACACAATGTGCTGCACAGAGTTTTCATTGGGTAATTACAGAATCTTGTCACTGTGAAATTATATGTATAAAAAAAAAAAAAACAGTAAAACTAAGGATTAGTGAGCACAAAAGTTCAGTCCGCAACAGATATGAAGGCTCTCCAATTGCTATATACCTCAACTCAGTAGGCCTCTCAGCAGCCTCATTAAGATTCTGGATGATTGAAGAAGTAGAGGAACCATCTCAGGGTGAGGACTGTAATAAGAGTTTAGAAAAATGTGATATTCTCTGTAGATATTCTTATCAGCAAGTACGAGATGAATTAGGAAGAAAATTGGAATGTATGCTAGTGACTGTTAAAAGTGGGTTAAGCATAGATTGCTGTATGGCTGCTGTTACACAGCACTCTGCCTTTCTTGTCCCTAGACATCTCCCTGGTGGAGATAGCTCTTGCTATTTCCAGCATGCCACAACTCACTCCATCACACCACAGCCTCCATCCCCCTCCCAGACCACTATTCCCTTGACACAATCATTTAAGCAATAATGCACGACAGCGTGTGTGTTGTGCCAGGATAACATCATGGCTGGGGTGGTTGGGCACAAGGCCATAGGCCGAGTGCGTCCAGTTCTCCAGGCGTGATGTTATCCCAGCACAACACACACCTGGGAGTACATTATTGCTATTATACAATGGCTCATTTGTAAAATAAACAAACAAAAAAGATGAAGAAGTACATTTAAAGGTTTTTTTTCATTTTTTTCAGTGGGTAGGAATACATTATAAAAAAATAGTGCCTATTTATTGTTTCAGCTGGTGGGTGGAGCTGTTGTGTTTTTCATGTGGCTCTGTTCTCCTCATAGGAGAATGCGTGTACTGTTAAAAGTCTTTATTGATGTGCCCTAGCGTTCCCTGGGTGTTTCTGGGTTTGGTTTTTTTTTTGCATTTCTATTTCTCTGTATTTGTGTTTCCTGACTCTTCAAGCTGGTGTTGATTTGGATTCAGAGATTGTGGCTCTCCCTCTTATGACCGCCTGCCTATGTCACTATTATGAGTATGGCGGTAGGAAGGTGGTTTAGAGAGTTTACTTTTTTTGTTGTGGGTTTTAAAAACAAAACAAAAAAAAAGCCAAGAAATTGACTTGAAGACCAAGCGAATGTAAAGAGCTTTGCGGTGACTATTTAAAAGATGAGCTTGCTCATTCACTCACCCGGTCTGGAATGAGAGGGATCGTGATATTTAACTGTTTCCACAGGTAGGTGGTACAGGTTCATTGTTTTTACATGGTGGTGTTTGAAAAAAATTAAACAAGAGATTTACTGGACGACTGAGCAAGCGTTATGAGAAGTGGCGCGTAGTGACTAAAAGACGCTCTTGCTTGCTCATTCTCTTGGTGCAGTCTGAACTGAGAGGGATTGGAATGTTTTACTGTTTATTTTTTTTTCTAGAGAGAAACAGTTTTCATGAAAAGGAATCGCAGTGTTGTTTTACTGTGTCCTTTGTTTAGGGGCAGACCATGAAGTGAAGGTGATCATGGTGTCAGCGAGGAGGATAGTGGGGCAGCCAGTCGTGATCATTAAATAATTCATTTTTATTTTTATTTTTACATTTGATGCGGTCTTTTGTGTGCTGGGACTAGACCCATGATGTTGTACTGGAATAACATCACGGGTCCACTCCCAGACTGACCAATCAGAGGCAAGCATTCTTTCTTGCCTTTGTATAATAAAGGAATAATGCATGACTGGGTGTGTGTCATGCTGGGATAACGTCACGCCTGGGGTGATTAGGCACGCGGCCGCAGGCCGACAACTAATCACCCCAGAAGTGACGTTGTCCCAGCACGACACACACACACCAGAGTGCATTATTGCTATTATACAATGGCTTAATTGTAAAACAAAGAAACAAAAAGATAAAACATATATTAAAAGTAGATTTTTTTGTCATTGTTTGTAATAAGTAGGATTACATTATGAAAAAATAGTATAGTTCTCTTGTTTAGTCAGTAGGTGGAGTTGTCCTGTGTCGGTGTGGCTTTGTGCTGCTGTTAGCAATCTTTGCTACTGCTGTCTTTTTTTATGAATAAGGGTTCCATATTAGCTTATCTCATTGGGGTTTACATTTTTTTGTTTGTTTAATTCCTGCAGTCACTATGCGTTGTAGAAGGCAGCCCCCCCCAACCCACATACACACACACACTCAGTTATTGTGTGCCACTCACTCTGCACTTCAGAGGATTCCTGTATCGAGGTAGGGACAGGCTGTAATATTGTTATGGGGAATTTTTGGGTGCTGAAGTTGTTTTCAGGAGAACAGGAGGAAAGTGTTTTGTTGAAGCGAGCGAGAGCCGTGCAGTGACTGTTTGAAAGTGCGGTTTCTCACTCTCTCACTTTAGGTCGTTTAGGTCAGATGACCCAGTTTGCAAGACAGTCCTTTTACTTACAACGTTACCTATACAGAATATTTTACAGGGTAAGACATACTTGACAGTACGAAAACATTTGTGCAATTAGAACTCCAGGCTCACAGCTCTGTGCTCTAACCACTAGGCTAAACTACCAAACTAAGCTCTCTTGCCTTCAACGTGGGGAACTTGAATGTTTGTGCATTATATTGCTTGAACATTTATAGTACTATGCATGGGGTTCTGTTATTATGGGGTAATACATAAAGTTTCCCCGATTGCTTAGAAAAATAGAGTAGTGTTGATGGTAGGGGCTGAGAGGCTATGAAGAGGAACTTTCCTTGGAACTTCTGTAAGCTTTGCACATACTGTATGCATTAATGGCAGAGTTTCCAGTTTTCCACAGAAGCCTCACAGTTGACTTTAGCAGAACTTAGTTCCATAACTCACCCATATGAATTTTATGACATCCTATTTTTATTACTGGTGACTTTTTCAATAAAACATAATCCGTTTCCCTTAGACTTCCTCTGCTCCTGCTGTTTATATGTGCTACGATGTCCGACCCCCCTCCCCCCCCGATTATGACAACACAGTCCGATGCTAAGAAATTATTGTGATGTTACAAGCAGAGGGTATGACTGCAGGGTAGGCAGAAGCAGCAGATGAAATCTAAAGGTCAATACCATAATTGTATGCAGTTCTCTTTAGTAATAAAGAATGTCATGACATTCAGATTCTTCTTGAATGGAATGAGATTAGATCCTGCAGCGGGCAACTGAATGTTTTTGCAGGAAACTGGAGAATATCCTTTAAATAAATAGTGATGGTAACATAAAATATAGGATGGTGACTGACAACACTGAAATAAACAATGAAGGTTTGGAACGTTTTATTTTTTATAGTAAAGGACAATTTCACTGAATCTGTAAGTCATTTTTTCCCAGTAGAAACTGTTTTTTTTAAATACTGCTTCAAATTCTGTTATTGCTCTAGCTATCCAAACTTTTAGTTATCTTAGTGAGTTTTTCTGATTTACATGCTGATAGTAAGAACCATTTTAGAACGGCACAATGTACCTGTATGTTCATGTTCTCATTGTTCTGCTATTCTGTTTTTGACACAATGCATCCATGTTCCACTACAGAACTCTGTGGTTGTTTGGGACAAAATGCACATCATTCAGTTCTAAAAATTATGCTCACCATCAGACTGTTCAGCAAAAACATCCACTGAGGTTACTAAAAGGCCAGTGTAGATAAAACAGTAACAGAATTTGAACCCACGCTTAAAAAAATGAAACAGCCCCTACTGGGAAAGATGACTGATGGGTTCAGCACAGTTGTCCTTTAAATAAATCCCTGTTTCCTATCCATGTTTTACTATCCATTGTATAACTCACATGTATTTGCATTTAATTATCTTGTCCATCTACTGTTTGGTTGTATTATTCAAACATGAAGTCTTGCTGTATTCTGACATATGCAGTTAGCCCCAGCACTTGAACTGCCCCGGAGATGAAAGAGTTAACTCTGTGCAGAAGCATAGAACGTTGAGCTCGAGCTCGGATTTCAAACCTCTGTCTGTGGTGCTTCAGACTGTAACCGTCAGATTCTTTACTCCGCCTAACTGTGAAGTCGCTCCGGAGATTGCTCCTTCGCTCGGTTTGGTAAAGTTTCATAGAAAGTGTCGGTTTTAACCGATTTATTATTTTTCGGTTTTCAAGTCTCTATCTACAGTAGGTTAAGTGTGTAGGTAGGTAGTGAACTGTTTTTTTTTTTTTTTTGGATCTGTGGAAATTGTAGTTTCTTTGGCTCCCTAGCGGTCGGTCTGGTTGGGAACCGACTGTTTCTGTTTGAATTTCTTTCTTTAGAATTTGTAGTGGTGTGCCGGTTCCGATCAGTTCCAAATAAAACAGACTTTTACCGGTTTCTTTCCACAACCCGTAACACGGTTGGTTACCGATCGGAGAGTATTACCTGGCGTAACAGCTGTTAAGGGTAATTTTTGTTAGTCTGGCAATGTCTGAGAAACCCAAAAAGAAAACCGAGCCCACTGGGTTTCAACACTGTGGTGAGTGTGGGGAGCTTTTGCTAAAGCTGATCCTCACCTCATCTGTGTTTATTGTCTGGGGTTTGACCACCTCAAAACAGACTGCCAAATCTGTAAAAATTTTCCCAACGCCACTATGGATAAAAGAATGAGTAGGCTAAAGGAAAGGTAGGCCGAGAAGTCCACTGACCCGGATGGCCAGCCCAGTTCGGTTGCAGCCGAACCTGAGGAGGTGCCCACTGACCTGGGTGATACCTCCTGGGGCAAAAGGAGATCCGACTTGGAGGGGTCAGGTCCAGCAAAAAGGAAAAGGAAATCAGCTGGTTCGGATCCAGAACCGCATACTCCAACCGCTGATGAGATAGCCAAAGCGATAAGTATTGTTCAATCATTTCGATCGGTTCCCTCTGAACCGACACCTTCGGCCAGGCAGTTGGTTCGGATGGATCCTACTCCATTGGAGTATGATCCGGATGCCCATTATGAATTGGAGTGGGAGGGGGACAAAGACTATCCAGAACAAGATGATGAAGATGATAATGATTTAGAAGGTCTGGATGTGCCCATTGAACCAGACATCTCCCCAAACAGACCCTCCAATGTCTCCCTTCCCAAGCTTTCTAAGTCCTCTTCCCACTATTTGTTCTACAAAAAGGTGTCTGAAACTCTCCAGCTCCCTATGGTAGAAGCTGCAGAAGAGGAAGAGGAGCCTGACTTTGCCGAGAGAGTCTAAGAGGCTGTCTTCTCCCCTCCACAGATCCTTGGAGAAACAGACAAAAGAGATTATTCAGACACCAAACTCTTTACCTGCAGTGGACAAAAGAATGTACAGGAGGTATATGTTGTCAGGCTCAGGTACGGAGCTTTGGTACAATCATAGCAGTCATGTTGGGGTAGTGCAGGCTGCAGCCTGTGACAGGGCTAACATACCTTTGGCTTCACACCCCCCAGATAAAGACACCAGGAAGGTGGATGCCATGGACAAAAAACAATATTTGGCATCCTTCTTGGGACTTAGGCAGGCAAACTATATGGCCTATGCAGCCAGGTACCAGAAGTTCAGGTGGGATACTCTTCTGGAACTGGCCAAGCAGTCCTCCCACCAGCTGGCCAAAGAGCTGGAGGAGGTGGCTAATGATGGGATTGAGGCATCCAAGGTACAATTCCATGCTGCTGTGGACTCAAATGATGTAGCATCATGAGTCGTGGCTACATCTGTGTCTCTCAGGAGATTTGCTTGGCTCAGACTGGTACTAGCCTTTCACAGGATACCCAGGCTAAGGCCATGGATTTCCCTGTAGTAGGTAATTCTCTGTTTGGGGAGCAGACAGAGGCTTACATGAAGAAAATGGATGAATACAGGACTACTTACAGGAGTGCTCAAGCCAAGGAAAAGCAAGCCACTCCTCAGAGGCAGCAGTCTAGGGGCAGGGGCAGGCCTTTTCACAGGCCTTTCTACCAAGCCCAGGCCTCCTCTCCCTTTCAACAGAGGGGGCTCTTCCGAGGGAGAGGCAGGAGGGGGATGAGCAGAGCTGCATCCTCTTCCCAGTCTAAGGCTCCTGCCAAGCAGACACACTAATGTGTCAGCCCGGGTCAACTCCCCAGTTCCAGTAGGAGGCAGGCTGGCTTACTACTTCCAGGCCTGGAAGTCTGTTACCTCAGACAGGTGGGTCCTGGAGGTAGTAAGCCAGGGATTGGCCCTCAGTTTCGAAAAATTTCCAAAAATGAGGGTCAGGTAATTTCCTTCTGCAAACATCTCCGAAACCATTGCTTTAGAAGCAGGTGTTTCCTCTCTGTTGGCTCTCAGAGCCATGGAGAGAGTTCCTACTCTACACGGGGCAAAGGTCTGTACTCCAGATACTTCCTCACCCCAAAAAAGACAGGGGAATGGCGACCAATCCTAGACTTAAGGTATTTGAACAAGCACATTTTAAAACCAAAGTTCAAAATGGTGACTCTGGGAGTAATTCTTCCTTCTCTAAGGCCAAGAGACTGGTTAGCTTCCCTGGACCTCAAGGATGCCTATTTCCATATTCCCATCAGGTGCTCCCACAGAAAGTACCTCAGGTTCGAGTTGCCTTCAGGCCATTATCAGTTCAGAGCTATGCCTTTCGGTCTAACATCAGCTCCAAGGGTGTTTACAAAGTGTCTTGCAGTAGTAGTGGCCTTCCTCAGAAGACAGGGCTTTTCCCTATTTCCATACCTGGATGACTGGCTCATTGTAGGGCAGTCTTCCAACCAGGTCAAGTCAGCTCTACAGGTCACTCAGGATCTGCTCAGTTCCCTGGGGTTCCTTCCCAACTTGCCAAAGTCAGTTCTCGAACCAGTACAGCTTCTCACTTTCATAGGGATAGAATTAGATACTGTTCAAGCAAAGGCATTCCTTCCACTAGCAAGAGTTCAGGCCCTTACATATCTTACTTCCTCTTTTCATCCTCTGGTTTCTCATCCAGCAAGACATTTTCTTCAGCTCCTAGGCCACATGGCAGCTTCCACTGCAGTGGTGCAAGGGGCCAGGTTCCAGATGAGGGACATTCAATTCCATCTAAGATCCTTTTGGTCTCAGAGGAAAGACTCTCTTACCAAACTGATTCCAGTGACTCAGACTCTGGTCCAAGCTCTCCAGTGGTGGTTGGACCAAGACAATCTCAGGCAAGGTGTCCCATTTGTCAAGTAAACTCCTTCAGTGGTTCTTACCACAGGTGCTTCTCTCCTGGGCTGGGGAGCCCACCTGGGAGCCCTCACAGCACAGGGGGTCTGGTCCCCAGAAGAGTCTCTCCTTCATATCAATCTTCTGGAACTCATGGCAGTATTCTTGGCCCTTCAGTTCTTCTCGGACTCAGTGAGGAACAAGGTGGTTCAGGTCAGGACAGACAACACCACCACCATGTGGTACATCAACAAGCAAGGCGGCACTTGGTCTACGGCCTTGTGCGAGGAGGCCATGAAAGTATGGTCTCTGGCCTACTCCCTTCAAACTTCCCTATTAGCAGGCCACCTCCCAGGGAAGGACAATGTGCTAGCAGATGCTCTGAGCAGAATCTCTCAGGGCCATCACGAATGGACCTTGGATCCTGTCATCCTGAAAGTAATCTTCACCAGGTGGGGCACTCCAGAGATAGATCTCTTCGCAGCCCCAGACAATCATTAGCTTCCCCAGTTCTGCTGCAGACCTCCAGTCCTGGGGACTGTTCCCCTGGATGCTCTGACATTGGATTGGGAAGACAAGTTTCTTTATGCCTTTCGCCCCTTTCCCTTTTTGCTCAGGGTTCTAGTCAAGATCAGATCACAACCCTGCACAGTGATTCTAATTGCTCCAGACTGGGCCAGGCAACCTTGGTATCCTCTGTTGTTGTCCTTAGCAGTCTCACTTCCCGTCTCTTCCCAAGAGACACAATCTCTTAACCTCCTCTCAGGGGAGGATCTGCTACCCCAATCTCCAGTCTCTCAATCTCAAGGCCTGGCTCTTGAAGAATTAGCGTACGCAAGCCTGCATCTCTCTCAGGGAGCTTTAGACATCCTCAAGGGTTCTCGGAAACCCTCTACCAGGAAAACTTATAAAATTTGGTGTGCACACAGGAACATCCTGCCAGATGCTGCAGGTATTGCCACAGTCTTAGATTATCTGGTTCACCTTAATGGTTTAGGCCTTAGGCCCACCACTTTAAAAGTTCACCTAGCAGCTGTTTCTGCATTTCTGTCAGCAGGGAAGGGCCCTTCTCTGGCATCCCACCCTGTTTTTGGAAAGTTCTTAAAAGGTTTGACTCATATCAACCCTCCTTTTAGAGAGCCTACCCTGGCTTGGGATCTCAATATCTGCATTGCTCAACTTATGCAGCCTCCCTTTGAACCCTTGGCTTCAGCTGAACTGAAGTACTTGACCTGGAAAACTGTGTTTCTGGTAGCTGTCACTTCTGCCAGGCGAATTAGTGAATTACAGACCCTGTCAGTTGAACTTGAGTTTATCTCATTCCATAGCGATAAGGTGGTCCTCAGAACCAGTCGGAAGTTCTTACTCAAAGTGGTCTCAAATTTCCATCTGAATCAGTCCATGACCCTTCCTGTGTTTTTCACTGATCATTCCTCTTCAGGAGAAAGAAGGTTACACAGTTTGGATGTTAAAAGGGCACTTAGCTATTATATAGAGCATACTAAGGCAGATAGGAATGACTGTCTTCAATTGTTCCTCACTTATGGTGAAGTGGGAAAAGGTAGGCCAGCTACTAAAATAACTATTGCCAGGTGGATTGTAGCCTGTATACAATTATGTTATGCCAAACTAGGTAAAACACCTCCCTCAGGCATGAGGGCCCACTCGACTAGGGGTACAGCAGCTTCTCTGGCTGCTGCCAGAGATATACCTTTACTAGAGATATGCAAAGCAGCCACCTGGAAAACGGTCGACACATTCACCAAGCATTACTCTCTGGATATCCAGGCTAGGAGTGATGCTAGGTTTGGTACAGCAGTACTGCAGAGCCTATTCCCAAAATAGGTTCGGTACCCTCCTCCATGGAGTACTGCTTGGTAGTCTGCATATGTCAGAATACAGCAAGACTTCATGTTGTTTGAAGAAAATAATTAGTCACCTTAGTAATTGTGTTTCTTCTAATGGAGTCTTGCTGTATTCTGAACTTCCCCCTTCCTCCCCTCTCAGAACCTAGTTTTTGGGATGTGGGCTGGCAGGTACAGTGTTGCACCTTGGGTGTCCCTTACACCCCTTCCCTTTGGGTGGGGTTGTTGTCGTTATTGTTATTGTTGATTTATATATTGTTTTAAATGTATATACTGTATATATATATATATATTGTTCACTACCTGGGTTTTTCTATTTTGGGTTCTCGACTTGAGACTTTTGGCACCCAAAATGTTACCTTTTAGTTTATTGTTTACAATTTCCTCACCAGGGTGTAGTTAGTTAGTTGCTTGTAAGAATCTGACAGTTACACTCTGAAGCACCACAGACAGAGGTTTGAAATCTGAGCTCAAGCTCAACATTCTGTGCTTCTGCATAGAGTTAACAGTAAAGAAAAGAATCCAGGAGCGCCAGGCAATGGATGGTGCTATATATTAAAAATAGCAAGAAATGGTCATAAAGAAAGCACCCATCCAAACGGACTGAGAGAGAAGCACAGCACAGTGATGTGATATCAAAAACTGTTTCATTTTCTCTTAAAAAATGGCACAGCATACAGCATCCAGCTTCAGGGATAGCTGGGGTGGAGCAGAATAAACCTTACGTTTCGCCTAGTAAACTACTAGGCTTCCTCAGAGTAATCAAATGAATGTTTTCAAACCTTTTAAATACCCTAAGTGTGTGATCACATGTTTAAAAAATCAGCAGGTATAATTACTCTGCACCTTTCCTTGTTAATAAATCTTAACTAGGACCAATACATGTTCACTTAAGCCACTACGATACAATAATCAAACTTGAACATCTAATTAAATACAATTAATGTTTCAATCTCTGTTTTATAATTAAAAAACACAGCCTTTATGACTATAATTTAACTCCGTAAGTTTATAAAAGATGTAAGACTTTTTATGTAACACAGCTAGCTATAGTAGCCGTGCGTTATTACACAATCACCACCACACTCGGTTTTCAGTACTGATTTTGTTTATGGATATGTCTCCAGCCATACAGTATGTATAATAGGTGTAATTTACTAGTTTGTAGCAATATTTCGTTTTCTAATGTTAGGTATGTGTGTTGGTTGATATTAATAGTGTTGCTCAGTGTGCTTTTCTGGTAAATCTCTTCAATAAATAAATAATAAACTTAGTAGATAAATGGAATTGTTTGAGCTGACTAGACAGCCCTTCATTAGGGAAAGGTATCACGCATACCTGATGAAGGTCTGACAACTCAGCTTGAAACATATTTTTGTGTTGTGTTTATTTTCTTTCAGTATACTGTCAAGATACTCTCAAAAATAAAACCTACTAAACCACATTCTCTGTGGAGTATCAGTGTATTTACTTGTATCCAGTAGGTCACAGTATGTATGGTTTAAGTAATAATGCACAATAGGAGGTGTATTGTGGAATTTTTTCCATGCGCTGGCTGTGGCACGAGGCAGAGCTGAGTGATGTAAGCCACATGAGATGTGGGTAAATCCCATGAAAACACACACCCTGGAGTGCATTATTGTGAGTATAAAATGGACCCTTAGAAAAAAAGATGAAAAAGGCAGTAATTAGACTAAAATGTCATGTGTGTCAATTGAGTAGACCAGTTAGGACTTTACCCCGTGTGAGCACTGTGAGCTTTTCTGACAGGTAGAAACTCAGACTGATCAATCAGATGGAAGGATTTTCTAGTCCATTTTTTTAATAGAGGATAAAAAACAAAAGCAGACTAATTTTTAAAATAAAGAATTTGGAGCACTTTATAAATGATAAATGGTGTTTTCTTGGTCTTACAGGTTGTTATTCGCCGACTTCCTCCCAGTCTTACAAAAGAGCAGCTTGAGGAGCAGTTACATCCTTTGCCCGGTCATGACTATTTTGAGTTTTTTTCTGCTGATGCAAGGTGAGAGAGCTGTTAGTGGAGCTCACAAATAGTTTTTTTACACTGGTATAAGTACTCAGATTCCATCCATAACAAAAGTTACCAGTGTAAATATAAGACACACTCTTCCTGAAAAATACGTAATATTGTATTAGAGCAGTCTGTATGAAGAAGTATAAATTACATGTAATTGGATGGTCCTTGCTGAGTGAAATTACATCAAACAGATTATCTGGCCTAAAGATAGTGACATAGTAATTTATGATCAGCTCGGAATCTACGTCCATCAGGTCCATACTCCTCACCCACTTCATAAGCAGGGTAGTAAAGTGTGCTGTTCAACTAACTGTACTCCTGAATTTGGTACTTCAGAGCTGCAGGACGTGTCCTTGCATCCTGTTGGGGGACACCTGAATTTGGTACTTCAGAGCTGCAGGACGTGTCCTTGCATCCTGCTGGGGGACACCAGAATTTGGTACTTCAGAGCTGCAGGACGTGTCCTTGCATCCTGCTGGGGGACACCAGAATTTGGTACTTCAGAGCTGCAGGACGTATCCTTGCATCCTGCTGGGGACACCTGAATTTGGTACTTCAGAGCTGCAGGATGTGTTCTTGTATCCTGCTGGGGGACACCAGAATGCATATCACTGTCTGTTTGATCTTGCTGATACCCCTTCCATATGGAAGCCTGAGATCATGTACTCTTGCCAGTCTTCCGTTCTCTAAGGTGAACATGTTAAGGGAACCCAGCATTTTCTTTCTTTCTAGCTGAGGCCTGATAAGGGCCTTGTAAAGGGGAGAGAGTACTTACTTTGCTCTGTTGGCTACCCCCCTTTGAGGTATGCCAACATTCTGCCTGCCCTCTTGACAGTGGCAGTGCACCCCTTGTCATGCTTGAACCCTTTTTCTGTTATGACCCACAGGTCCTTTTCTTCCTCCACTGCAATAGGAGGAGCCCAACACACTGTGTAAGTCCTACTTCTGTGTTTTCCTTCCCACATATAGCACATTGCATTTAGCTACACTGAATTGTGGAGTCTGACCAGTCACCCAGTGTGTTCACGTCCTCCTGTAATCTGTCCCATCCTCAAAAGAGTCCACCACTCTGGCCAACTTATGGCCATCAGCTGACTTGAACAGCCTGCTGGAGACTGAAGCTTCCAGATGGTTGATGAATATGTTCTACAGTGGTGGCCACATACAGATCCCTGAGGGATGCTGTGGAATACCCCTTTGCACTCTTAAGTAGAGCCTGTCCACTACAATCCTCTGCTTCCAGTCCACTTTGTTTATGGCTTTTGTATACTGCACTGATGTACTTTGCCCAGAAACTTGTCATGCATCACAATGTCAAAGGCTTTGCTGAAATCCAGGTAGACTAGTATACAGCTCGCCCCTGCCCACCTTCCTAGTCAACCCCTGGAAATATGCGACCAAGTACTATCTGCCCCTCATGAAGCCATGCTGAGAGGGGCAAGAACTTTGACCTTAACCAAAGTTGTTCCCTTGTTCTGTCATAGATAGTGACTCTCAGAACTTTGCCTAGCACTGATATTGGACAGATCAGTCTGTAGTTGTCTGGGTCTGAGCTTGCACCTTCTTGAAGATGGAACCCACACGGATCACTTTCCAGACCACTGGCCCCATCCCTGTGTGGGCAGACTCATAAAAGAATACTGAAAGCAGCCCCAGCAGTTGCTCCTTTAGCTCGGTTATGATCCTATGATGTATCCATTCTAACTTGCCTGGCTTAATCTTTTCCAAGTAGTCATCTACTAAGGTGGGCAGGTTGTTGGCTGGTGGCATCATGGCTACCCCGATTGCATTAACCCTCCCAGTGAGCACCAAAGTGCTTGTTCAGCATCTCAGTCCTTACTCACGGATCTGTCACAGGGTTCTTCTCCTTTCCTTATTTTCAGAGGCTCAATCCCCTCCTTCAGCTTTCACCTTCTGTTTATGTCCTGGAAGAAAGCTTTGGTGTTAGCCACAGTTTATAATGTTATCCTGGATTCCAGCCCTTATCTTGCAGTCCCTCAGTGCTCCTCTCTAGCCTGGAGGCAACCCATCTCTTTCCAGTATTTGTAGGCCTTCCTTTTTACAAGATCAATGTACAAGGGTCCCTGTTGAGAGACGTTAATGTAAAGGATCAAATCTGTGTAGTACTAATATAGTTTGTTGCAGTAATTGCCCTTGCATAGAGATTTACAAACAGGGATGTGGGAGCCACTGGCGGTTGCAGTACCTGCTCCATTTTTCAGTGCTGTTCCACCCACCTGATGTTTCTTCCTCAGTCGGTCAAGTTTCCATCATGTAGTATGATATGTAGAATGATTAGGGGCTTACAGGACATGAATTACCAAGATAGACTACATAAACTGGGACTTTTTTCACTAGAGAGGGGACAACTGAGAAGGGACATGATCCTTACATATAAGGCATTTATGGATTCAAACATTACGCATAGTATAAAACTGGTCCCTCATGGAATAATGTGGCATGACAGAGGATGTCACACATACCAGCTGGTGTCAGAAAGGTCAAAAGAGATTCAATGCTTAAATTATTCATGCAGAGGGTGGTGTCTCTGTGGAATGACTTGCCTGATGGGGGGTTCAAAAAATACACTTGAATCATTTAAAAAGGGCTCAATGCATTAATGACAACTATGGGAATAAAATGGTACAACTGCTGAAATGACACTTACAGACTAGCAAAACTAGTAGCTTTCTTCTGTTTGATAATTGTATGTTCTAACCCCAGTAATACTTAGGTATTCATAACTTCTGCAGTGTCCCTTTAAGACTGAGCTGCCCGGAGAGATGGAATGCTATGCAAATGATGGAATCTTTGCAGTGCTGTTTTTCAAATGCTGCCTTTAAACTAACTGCCTTGGTTCTAAACCCTCAGATTTCACTCTCCGCCTGTCACAACCAGAAGCCCAGAGTTTCTCTCCTCATCATCTAATCCTGACATGTTAAAACTTTAAAAACTACATAAGTATTTTATCCTTTTATTTTGCTGCCTTTTAGCTAAGTGTTATTAGTTTATTAAACATTGTTTTAGAGTTAAATTCTTTGTTTTCTCAGTTTCTCCCGGTTCAGTATAACCAGTGGGAAACCAGGGCTTTTCTTAATGTTTTCGGAGTTCCCTGACTAAGGAACCCCTTTAGTTTTATTAAATTTAGGTATTTTATATTTTAAATTTGAACTGCTAATCTCGGTTCGTGAACCTCTAGCTCCAGTTCGGTTTCTCGGTTTGGTTTCGGTTCCGAAAGGATTTTCTCAGTTCAGGAACTGACCGCTACTGTTAAATAAGGTTTTAAAATCTTTCTTATTTAGCAGTTGTTTACAAATTGCTTTTTATCACCCAGAATGTCTGTAAAATCGAAAAGAAGAACCGGTGAGCCCGGTTTTAAACTATGTACTGATTGTGGTGAGATTTTTGCCAAAGCAGACAAGCATTCTCTTTGTGTTGTCTGTTTGGGTTTTGAACATTTAGAAACAGACTGTGACATTTGTAAAACTTTTCTGGAAAAAACTGTGGAAAATTGCCTTGAAAGGCTTAAGAAAAAGATGTCTGCTTGTAAGGGTCCCTCAAGCTCTGACCAGCCAACACCCTTTGTGGCTGTGGCTGAAACTGCTTTGATGTCAACTTCTGTAACTGTCGCCCCTGAGACGGGTACACAAGCAGTTTCAAAGAGGCTTGCTGAACCAGCTGACTCTCCGGTTCCCTCTAAAAAATCTAAAAAGACAAAACACACAGAACCCCCGCTGAGAAGCAGTTGGGGACTTCTGTGCCTGCAGTAAAAATGCCAAGTGCAGGTGAAATTGCACAGGCTTTTCATGTTATCCAGACTTTACAAAGGCTGACTGCCCCTTTACCTCAGACACCAGCCAAGCAGACTGGCTCCTCTTCTCAATTTTCTATTTATGAGCAAGAAGAGTACTTGGATGTTGAAGAGGAGGAAGAAGGGGACCCTATTGAACCAGAGGTTTCCCCTGAGCAAGAATTTGGCGCTCCTCCAAAGACATCAGAGGATTTACCTCTCATTTTACCTTTGTAAGAAGGATGGTGGATGCATTGGACATCCCCACAAGTGAAGTTATTGAGGATGAAGAAGATGCTGAATATATGGAACTTATGGGGTTAACACCCACCAAAAAGCTTCTTCTTTCAATTAACAAATTCTTCAGAAAAGATGCCCTAAAAGTACCGCAAACTCCTAATACTGTCCCACCTCTGGATAAGAGGTTGGACAAAAAGTACCAATTAGGCCGGCCCGGTGGCGCTGAGGGTTGAGGCGCTGGACGCCACACCTCGCTCCACGCCGGCGACCCGGGTTTGGGAGCGGACTCGGGTAGTCGGTGGGTCGGCCGGGGGGAGACAGGCTTGAGTGTCCGACGACAGCTCGCCTGCTCCGGGGAGGGATTCGGCTGATGTCCGGCACTTGCATGACCCCGAGCGGAGGCTCGGGAACTGCAAGCCCACTAGGGATGGCGGCGTTGAGCAGCGCGGACGTCAGCAAATGCGTCGCCAGCGTCAGGGAGGTCCGTCACGCTGCTCGGGAAGGAGAAAAGGAAAAAGACCCTGCCTCGTCCGGGAAGATGCGAGGACCTCGGACGTGCCCATGATGTGCCCGTGCCCGCCCAACAGACCACGAGACAGACGAAATGTAAGTTACGGGGTTAGAACCCCTCTACCTCGTCCCCGCCCGTGGGGTAAACCGCGGCTCTATGGGGATTTGTGGTCTGTGTGGGCAGGGTTCCGGGCAGTGGGATGTCCGGGGGTCATCGCTGAAGGGTCGGAGGAGGCAGGCTGTGAGGAGGATAAAGAGAATTAAAAAAAAAAAAAGTACCAGTTAGAAAGCCAAGGTGCTGAATTTTTATTCTCTCACCCTGACCATCAAGGAGTGATACAGGTGGCTGCCTGTGACAAGGCAAGGGTCCCACTAGCTTCCCATCCTCTAGACAAGGATTTGAGGAAAATAGATAATATGGCCAAAAAAGGTTACCTCTTGGCTTCATCGGCCATCCGGCAGGCCAATTTCCAGGCCCATGCTGTGCAGTACCAGAAATCACTCTGGGAATCTGTACTAGCCATGTCAGAAAAAGTACAGTCCCCTATTTCAACTGACCTAGCTGAAACAGCTAGATTTGGTCTGGAAGCAGCCAAGTATCAATTTCAGATGGCTGCTGATTCTAATGACACAGCTGCCAGGTGGATAGCAAACACTGTGGCTCAAAGAAGATTTGCTTGGTTAAGAGCCACAGACCTTACCCGGGACGCACAGACCAAAGCATTAGAGGAAAATTCCCTCTTTGGGCAAATGACAGAGGCTTATATGAAAAAGGTGGATGAATATAAAGCCACCTACAGAAGCAACTCCGCAAAGGAAAAAGCTTCCCCATCCACTAGACCTTATGGAAGGGGAGGCAGGGCCTTTCAAAAAAGACCTTTCTTTCAGTCCATGGCTACAACCCCATACCAGCAGTATCCGCAGCAAGGATACTTTAGGTGTAGGGGCAGATGGGGTTTCAGGCATGGTTCCCAATGTCAGGCTCATCCCCAAGCTAAGCAGGCACCCTGATGTGCCTGTACAGGCCACCTCCCTACTGTATGTAGGAGGCAGACTTGCTCACTTTTCACATTCCTAGGTAAACATCATCACAGACAAGTGGGTACTGGAAATATTGAGTCAGGGACTGTCTCTATCTTTTAAATTCTTTCCCCCTCTAAGAACTCGAGTTTTAAGCCCATCTTCAAATACAGAAAGAAAACTGCTGGAAGCAGAAGTTCAAAAGCTGCTCCTGTCTCGAGCAGTAGAACCAGTGGCAACAAACTTAAAGGGAAAGGGGTTTTACTCAAGATACTTTCTTACCACAAAGAAAAATGGGGAATGGCGGCCCGTCTTAGACCTCAGAGTCTTAAACAGATACCTAATAAAACCAAAATTCAAAATGGTAACTTTGGCGCTGATCTTGCCAACCCTCCATAAAGGAGACTGGTTGGCCTCACTGGACCTAAAAGATGCCTACTTCTACATCCCCATAAGGGAATCTCACAGAAAATACCTCAGGTTCAGACTCCTTTCAGGTCACTATCAGTTTTCAACTCTGCCATTCAGTCTCACTTCTGCACCAAGGGTGTTTACAAAGTGCCTAGCAGTGGTAGTGGTGCACCTTCGAAAGCAGTGTGTCACAGTCTTCCCATACCTAGACGATTGGCTGGTGATAGGAAAATCCCCCCAGCACATCAGGGAGCAACTACATCTTACTCAAGAACTCTTGGAGTCTTTAGGATTCCTAATAAATCAAAAGAAATTGGTTCTACAACTGTCTCAGGTATTACAGTTCATTGGAGCTGAGCTAAATACCCTGCATGACAGGGCATTTCTGCCACTGGACAGGGCAATGAACCTTCAACAATTAACAGGTTCATTTGTCCTGAACAAGTCAAAAACTGCAAGACAGTTCCTCCAACTGTTAGGCCACATGGGGGCTGCCGCTGACACAGTATCAGGGTCCAGGTTCCAAATGAGGGACATCCAGTTTCACCTAAGACCTCACTGGTACCAAAAAAGGGGTTCTCTCTCAAAATTGGTTCTAGTAACAAAAACCCTGTTACATGCCCTAGAATGGTGGAAAAAGGAAAACAATCTGAGGGAAGGGATTCCCTTCCAACAGGAGCTTCCTTCAGTGACTCTCACTACAGATGCATCACAACTGGGTTGGGGAGTCCAGCTGGGGGAATCACACTACCCAGGGCACCTGGTCAAGTGCAGAGTCACTCCTGCACATAAACCTGCTGGAGCTCAGAGCAGTTTTGTTAGCACTAAAGGCTTTCACGCCTCTGCTACAGGGAAAGGTGGTACAGATCAGAACAGACAATACCACCACTATGTACTACATAAACAAGCAGGGGGGGAACAAGGTCCAGTACTCTCTGTACAGAGTCTATGAAGATTTGGAGTCTGGCTTACTCAATGGAAATTTCTCTGCAAGCCATTCATCTGCCAGGCAAGGACAATACCTTGGAAGACACCTTGAGTCAGATCAACCAGGCCCATCATGAGTGGACCCTGAACGGGCAAGTGGTGCAGGTAATTTTCAAGAGGTGGGGTACTCCAGAGGTGGACTTGTTCACATCCCATCAGAACCACCACCTGCCTAAATATTGTTGCAGACCACCAGAGAGGGGAACAATCCCTCTGGATGCCTTAATTCTAGATTGGTCAGGGAAGTACCTATATGCTTTCCCTCCCTTTCCTCTGGTATACAGAGTTTTGTTCAAGCTCAGGTCCCAGCCAGCATCCATGATCTTGATAGCACCAGATCGGACCAGGCAGCCATGGTACTCTACTGCTCTCCATGTCTGTGGCCAAACCAATACACCTTCCCAGGAAGCACAGTCTGTTAACCTCCAGTCAGGGGAGGCTCCTGTACCTGAACCTCAGATCCCTCAGGCTCAAGGCCTTGCTCTTGAGGACATAGAATATGTAGGACTAAACCTTTCTGAAGGTGTTCTGGATATTTTGAAAAGCTACTGGAAGTCCTCCACTAAGAGAACTTATTCTGCAAAATGGAAAAGGTTTTCCATCTGGTGTTCTACACATGATATTGAACCAACACAGGCTGGGATATCAGTCAAGTTGGACTACCTTACTCATTTACATTATTTGGGCCTTCAGGCCACTACGCTGAAGGTACATTTGGCTGCAGTTTCTGCTTACATTTCAGCCAGGCAAACGTTCTCATTGGCTTCAGATCCTATTGTCAAAAGGTTCTTTAAGAGTCTTTCCCATTTGCACCCCCTCACAGGGAACCAGTGCCTGCATGGGATCTTAATGTGTGTATAGCCAAGCTCATGGGACTCCCTTTTGAGCCTGTGTCTTCAGCTCAAAAAATTTGTCACTTGGAAAACAGTTTTTCTAGTGCCAATGACTTCTCCCAGAAGAATTAGCAAGCTTCAGGCTCTTTGTGTAGATAAGGACTACATTTCTTTCTATAGTGACAAAGTGGTCCTGAGAACAAACAGGAAATTTCTCCCCAAAGTGGTTTCAGATTTCCACCTGAATCAAACCATTACCCTACCTGTATTTTGTACTGAACACTCCACCTCTGGTGAAAGGAGGCATCACAAACTGGATGTTAAAAGAGCCCTTAGTTATTACGACAGCCACTAAGGACCATAGGCAGGACAGAAAACAACTGATCTTCCCTTGTCAGTCTTCACCATTCATTACTGTTGGGTGATAGCCGGAGGTGCGCATCCATCACGGGAGCTTTTTTTTTTTTTTTGAGGAGTCGGTGCCGACGGCGCTGCTTCCTGGAGTGACACTCTGTGTAGAGCGCGAGGGGTGGCCGTTAGGCGCCGCAGACTCCTCCTCCATCCCAGTTCTGTTTCTCCCGCTGTCGAGGCTGCACCTGCTGCGCGAGTTTACTAGTTAACTGCGTCATAGGCGCCCAGTGCATGACAGGCCTCCAGACTCAGATTCTGCTGAGTTTGACCAGTGGGGACGAAGAGTTTTCTCTTCTGGCCATGCATTGCTGTGCATTTCCTCCCATCAGGCTCACCACGCTGCTTACAACAGGCATTTGTGGTCGATGCTGGCTCAGTTCTTAGCTTTGCTACCTGACTCAGAGCAGTCTAGACAAGCCATTGTCCTCTCTGCACAGGGTCTGGAGCTTGCAAGGCACCATGCGAGGGCATCCTATGACGCCAGCGAGGTGGCATCCAGGCTAGTAGGGACAGCGATCTGCATCAGGCGGACAGCATGGCTTCATCTCTCTCGACTGTCACCCATGGCCCAGCATAGGGTGACTGGCTCTGCCTTCCGGGGGACCCGTCTGTTTTCCCATAGGGCAAGGAGGCGTCTTCAGGGGCAACCCCACTCCCACAACCTCTCGAGGGTGCCTTCTCCTCCTCACCCATCTTAGACTCTTGTCTTTTGGTTAGGGTCTCCCCCTCTCTACTTGTCACCAGTAGGAGGCTGAGGGATCTGTTCCCTCAGGGGTTTTCTCTCTTCCCCCCCCTTCTTGGGGGAGGGGGCTTGGTACTCACCCAACAGTAATGAATGGTGAAGATTGACAAGGGAAGATATGAAAATTGCGTACCTACCATAATTCTTTATCTTCTCTTGTATCTTCACCATTCATTACTGAATCCCTTCCACCATCCCCTCAAGAGCCTCCTTCATCGGCGTCTCCCCCTCCCTGCTCGTCCCTCCCTCTTCTCCCTTGGCTGTTAAGCCAAAAAAAAAAAGAGTTTTATGCTCTCCTTCCATTCTTCTGAACGGATCTTTCCCTCTGAGAATAGGAGGAACGAGCTACATTTATCTGTCCTGAGGGAATTCTTTCTGACTGCCCTTAATGGGCATCTCTTGGCTCTCCCCAGCCATTTTTTCTCAATTCACAGTTTAAAGAGACAATCCCTTATGTGGCTCGTCTTCTCTTTCCAGACCCCTTCTGGCAGGTCCTAATCCTATTATGTCAGCCTCTACAGGTTTAGTGCTATCCGGCACTCCAGTTTTCTTAAAGAGTATTCCCTGCCCTGCCTCTAGGGAGTCCGATTGAGTTCCCGCTCTCTCTCTCCCTCTCTATTTGGTATAGGGGTGCCCCTGCAGGCCTCCCCCCACTTTCACATGATACTGTGTTATCACTTAACAAGGTGCTAGTGGGCTTCTTCCCTCCTAGCTGGCAGCTCTCGTTTGGAACAGAGTTTTTCCCTCTTAATAATTAAAGAGCTCCCGGCTGGAGTCTGGAAAAATTGGGTAGGCGGGAGGTTAGGGAACCTGCCTTTGGTGTCCATTCTGCGTGAGAAGTTCAGTTGACCTTCTCCTTGAATTCCAAAATGGGATCCTTGCTCCCTTGTTTATGGTTCCGAGCTTATAACCCTTAGCTAATTTGCCAATGGCAGTCTTCCCCCCTCCTAGCCTCCCCTCCTATTCTTCTCTCTCTTTACTCTTCTTCTTTCTCCTCTCTATCTGTTCCTCCCTTAGAGCCGCCCCAGAAGTGAGGCCCTTCGGTCCCTTATGGTAGGCAGTTCTTCTTCTCCCTTCTATCCTCTATTGGCTTATTCCTTTTTCAGTTTATATCCTTTCCTTTTTCTATCTCTCGGCTCTCTTGCCTCACTCTTTCTTCTAACCCTTTTTTTCACCTCTCCGGCTAACAGAACTGGGATGGAGGAGGAGTCAGCAGTGCCTAACGGCCATCCCTCGCACTCTATGCAGAGCGTCACTCCAGGGGGCGGCGCCGTCAGCGCCAACTCCTCAAAAAATAAAAAGCTACCGTGGCGGGTGCGCGCCTCCGGCTATCACCCAACAGTAATGAATGGTGAAGATACAAGAAAAGATCAAGAATTACGGTAGGTACGTAATTTTCATTTCCTGACTTATGGGGATGTGGGAATGGGTAACCCAACATCTAAAAAGTCCATTTCTCGCTGGATAGTTCAGTGCATCCAGTTTAGTTTCTCTAAAGCAGGAAGGAACCCACAACAGGGTTGAGGGCCCATTCCACAGAGGGCACAGCTGCTACCTTAGCAGCTGCCAGGGATGTTCCATTAATGGACATCTGTAAAGCAGCTACCTGGAAATCAGTACACACCTTCACAAAGCATTACAGTTTGGGCATCTTGTCCAGGAGTGATGCCAGGTTTGACCCAGCAGTCCTGCAGAGTCTGTTTCCAAGATACTGTAGGTTCTGTGCCCACCTCCAAAGGTACTGCTTCGTAGTCTACAGAAGTTATGAATACCTGAGTATTACTGGGGTTAGAAGAAAACATTCTTACTATAGTAATCCTGTTTCTTCCCAGTGATACTCAGGTATTCATAACTACCCACCCTGCCTCCCCTTCAAGAACCAGTAGCTTCTGCATTCCTGGGAGTATGTATCTGGCCTACTGTGTAGGTGCCACAATCAGGCACTATTGTTTGTAATTCATGTTCTTCTTCCCCTTCAGGTGAGTCTGACATTCAGGGCTGTTGGTTTTTGTTTATCCCCAATTCTGTTTTTTTTTTAACCTCCCTTTGGGAGGATTTTATGAGGTATTACTTAATTATTATTATAGTTCCAATCACTTGGGTGGTAGATATAATTTTGTAGTTCTGAGATCTGTCTTTTCAGCCTCCAAGGAAATCTGAGGGTTTAGAACCAAGGCAGCATTTGAAAAGCAGCACGTGCAAAGATTCCATCATTTGCATAGCATTCCATCTGTCGGGGCAGCTCCGTCTTACAGGAACACTGCAGAAGTTATGAATACCCGAGTATCACTGGGAAGAAACAAGATTACTATGACAAGTATTTTTTTCTTCTATGTTCTTATATTCTATTATGGGAGCCTCTTCTGGACAAAAGGCTCCAATACCAGAAACTCCATTTGGTGCTTTACATATTGGAAAGTGTTGTCCATGAACTGAACATTGTCCACCTGCTGGGCCCACCAGTACATTTCTAATTTAACCTTTATGCCCATCAGCAATGTCTTACCCCATGTGTGGTAGTGCAGAGTTCATTGGCACCTTTTTACCCCTGTTCATAGTAGTTTAAGGTCCAATGCATCAGCACCTTCTTACCTCCCATGGGTGGTAGTGCAGGGTTCATTAGAACCTTCTTGCCCCTAAGTGTGGTAGTGCAGACTCCATTAGCACCTTCTTACCCCTTCCCTCCATGCGTGGAGTAAAGAGGTCATTAGCAGCGTTTTACTCTCACGTGTGATAGTGCAGAGTCCATTAGCACCTTCTTACCCCATGTGGTAGTGCAAAGTCCATCAGCACCTTCATTCCCCATGTGTGGTAATGTACTGTAGAACTGATCAGCACCTTCTTACCCTCCCCCACGTGCGGTAGTGCAGGGTCCATTGACGCATTCTTACCCCACTTCATGTGTGGTAATGCAGAGTCCATTGGCACCTTCTTACCTCTATGTAAGATAGTGTAAAATCTAGGGTTGTCAGAACCTACTGAAGTTCTGGGTTCCAGATCTGGTCTAGAACTTTACAAATACTGTAGTTCTAGGGTTCTAATCTTCTTTAGAACTCAGACTTCTTTGTGTATAGGACTGGAAAGAAAGAAGAGTGAGAAACTGAGAGGTGATTAAAAAAAAACTAAAAAAAAGACCTGCTCTCTCAGCATAAAAATGCTGTTGTCTCTCTGCACATGCAGAAAAGAAAGAGAAACACAGAGTGCCAATCAAAATGCAAATACCAAGAGTCAAAGTTCCACGTGTTGTGGCACATCTGCATATGAGCAGCACAGTCTCATACAGCATGTGTCTCATTTTAGAATGCGAATCCCAATAATTAGATTGTTTTCCAGGCTGGCATCTCCAGTTTTTGAAATGTCTGAACAAAAATAGCATTGAATTTAGTGTTCAGAACTCTTAATATGTAAGAGCCTATTAGTGTTCTAGTTTTAAATTAGAACTCGAACCCCTGGGTCCAAAAAGGATTCTTATCTTTTTAGAACTAGTTCTGACAACCCTAATATAATCCCAGATCTTACTTCAAGAGGGCTCTTGCAGTAGGTATTCACATATAGGACTGACCCACAAGGCGTTTGGACCCCATGGAAAAATTTCTAGCTAGCAGTCTCTGGAGGGGGACCGCCCCCACGTCAGGTGACCGACGTCATGCGACGTCAGTATATTGGGGCAGTCCCCCACGCCCACCTTCCAGTTCTTTCCCGCTGTTGACTTGTCAAAGTTCCTCGCAGTAGAGTTCAACGCTCATCAGTTAATTTTCGGTCTAGTTTTCAAACTTTTCGATCCTATTTTTCTCTCTTTTTTGACTACTTGTTTGATTTGCTGTGTATGTCATCCCCAATGCCCTCCGAATCGCATAAGCATAAATGCAACTTGTGCGGCTCTCAACTGCCACACAAGGACAGCCATTCCTTGTGCATCTTCTGTCTGGGCCCAGACCACCCCGTGGAGAAGTGCCAACACTGCCAGCAGTTCAACTCCACTACCCGGAAAAGAAGGCAGCAGTCCTTGGAGGCCTATACTCTAAAGAAAAAGATGGCATCCGTGGAGAAGGAGCTGAAGAAGTTAAGGCAGGCGTCCACTTCCCCCGAAGAAAAGGGACAAGGAGACGCATCAGGAGCGGGACTCAACTTCCACAGCTATGCGGCTCCAGCTGGAGTCGTGGCCTTGAAGGTAACGTCCCCTCCGGGGGATTGCTCCACGATGACTGTCTTGGTGGTCACCAAGAAGGTGTCGCCCCTCCTGTCTGTCTCATGCTCAGGCCCTTCGGGAGCCTCTGGGGAAAAGGAGGCCTCCTCTCCCGGGAGGGCCGCTTCCACCACGCGGGTCCTCAGGTTTGAGCTGGTCTGCTAAGACAGACGTCAACTTCACTGACGTCCACCTGGACAAGGCTGCTAAGCTGCTCGATCCTTCAGGAGGGCGCCCAGTCAAACTCTTGCCCGTCAAGGCCGCATCTCTAGCGCGACCTTCCTCTGGCAAGGGATCTGATAAGTCGGACGTCGGCTCCTCCGACACCCACCCAGATCCAGCCGATAAGCCAGACGTCGGCCTCACCAATGCCCGCCTGGCTAAGGAGAATGCACTGAACCCCCTCAATAGATCCGATGCTCCAGGTTCTCCGCAGCGCATTGCGTTGCCCTCTGAGGTCCCGGCGTCCCCTCTGCTGACCCCTGGGGACTCTAACCCTCCCTCCCTTCCCGGTCATCACAGAGGACCTTGATACGCTGCCATCAGGGCCCCCTTCTTCGGGACCAGACACCCTGATGCCGGCCCTGATGCCAGCCTACCCGACGCCGGCGGATGGCCCCTTACCAGACGGTGTTCCTACACGGGGCCCGATGCCCGCGGGGTCAGCCTTCCCTGTGCCTGGCCCGCCAGCTGGACCTTTGCCAGGTTCTTCTGTTCTCCCAGAGCCCCTGGCTCCTGGGCTTCTGGCACCTCAATACCCGGTGCCCCCATACCCGGCTCCACAGTATCTGGCGCCTCACTACCCAACGCCACAATATCCGGCGCCACAGTACCCAGCACCTCAGTACTCGATGCCGGGTTTCCCACTGTCAGGTTATGGATACTCGTATATGGATATCCTCAGTATCCATATCCCCCTCCTCCTCCTCCTCCACCGCCGCCCATGCCCCAGCCACCGGTGGACTTGAAGGAGACTCTGGCCTTATGGTGGGCTTAGGCCAAGGCTCACTCTCCAGAGAGGTAGAGAGTTGTCTACCAATGCTGGACCCTTTACAGGATTCCCTACGTTGGAGACGAGAGACTCCTTCCCCTTTACGCGATACCAGAGGAGAGCCCTCTGGCGCCCGGGGGTGAGGAGGACACGCACCTCAGGGAACTCCCCAGTGGGGCCGTTCCTCCCCCGCGCTGGGAGGAGTCTTTCTCTTCTACGTCGGACACATGTGAATTGGATTCAGAAGGATGCTCTGATCCTGATGATGATCCCCGAACTCCAGACTGCCCCAGGCCAAGGACCCCTCCTAAGTCTCCTCTGGAGGATCCATCCTTTCTGGAGTTACTGAGGAAAATCCAGGAAGTTCATCAGTGGCAATCACTGGAGCCAGATCCACAATGTAAAAAGCTCACTGCTCACTTGGATCTGCCTGAGACTGCTTCCACACTGATTCCACCCTGGATCGAACCTCACGCGGACCTTGCTTCCACTATTTGGAAACAACATTCTGTGTTAGCCCCCACTTCCGAGGAAGGCAGATTGGCTATATCAGGCTCCCGAGGGTATAGATTTTTTGAACCTACACCCTAAGGCGGATTCGGTCATCATTAGCAACGCTCACGGCCATTCTGCTAATCTGAAACACTTCAGCTTGTCACCACCTGACAAGGAGTCACGGCTTCTGGACCAATATGGGAAAAAGGTTTATTCCTCTTCTACCCTGGGTATAAGGGCCCTGAACTACGTGGCACATATGGGGGACTTCCAGAAGACCATCCTTAGTCAGGTGGAATCAAAATTGGACTCCCTTCGTGAGTCTCAGACTAGACAGCAAGTGGCAGACCTTGTCCGTTCTGCTGTTTCGGCCAGTAGGCACATGCTCCGTGCCACTTACGCGCTAGGACTCTGCGAGAAAAAGAACTCAACTTCGCCATAGACTTGTGGTGTCATGCTTGGCTCTGTGTGTCAGGTTTGGTCCCTGAAGTGCAATCCGTGATCCAGGGGTTCAGTGCTTTTCAGGGGTGATGTCAAGGACATCATTACAGACCTGCAAGAGAAGGGCACTGCACTCAAGTCTGTTGATTCCATGTACAGGCCCCCTCAAGGGCAGTGGCATCCCTTTCATAGACGTAGTCGTACAAAACCACAGAGCAAGCGGCCCCACAAGCGTCGGGCTCCTCCAGCAACCAAGCCCCCACTAGCAAAAAGGCTGCGGGAGCCTCGGCTGCTACACTGCCCCACACCTCCTGACTCCCCGCCTCTCCCACTGCCTCTGGAGACCTCAGAGGAACCGGTAGGGGGAGATTCTCCTTCCATCTGCTAGGCTGGGAGAGGATAACGTCAGATGTTTGGGTGCTCCAGTTAATTTCAGCAGAACACTCAATCGGGTTTCTCCAGAAACCACCCTGAAGACCACCTCCACAGTCGTCTTACTCCCCGCAACATCTTCCTCTGGTACTAGACGAAATAACCTCCCTTCTGTCGAAGGCGGCGCTAGAGCCAGTCCCCAACCACCTTTGGGGGACAGGCTACTACTTGCATTTCTTACTGGTCCCAAAGAAGTCGGGAGATGTCAGGCCTATTCTAGACCTCAGCTCCCTGAACATGTTCATGGAGAAGAAATGCTTCAGAATGCACTCTTTGCAGAGCATTCTGCCTCTCCTTCGGTAGGGACAGTGGCTGTGCACTTTGGGCATGCAGGATGCCTACCTGCATATGCCCATCTGCCCTTCCCACCACAAATTCCTCTGTTTTTGCTTTCAGGGGGACCACTACCAATTCAAGGTTCTCCCTTTTGGTCTTTCCTCGGCTCTCCAAGTTTTTACCAAATGTCTGTCTGTGGTAGCAGCCCACCTGCGTAGCCAGGGAGTACAGGTATTCCGGTACCTGGACGATTGGCTCCTGGCGGCCCCATCCAGGGAGGAACTCCTGCACTCCCTTTCCCTTACCCTGCAGGTTTTCACCAGCCTGGGTATCACCATCAACCAGGCCAAGTCCCATTTGGTCCCTTCCCAATGCCTCCAGTTTATAGGGGCGATTTTGGACACGACCATCGGCAAAGTCTTTTTGCCTCCGGACAGGGTGGACACCCTCCAGACTCAGGTTCGTCTTCTGTCCAGTCACAGGAGGGTCAGCGCCAGGTCAGTCCTTCACCTTCTCGGGCTAATGGCGGCTGCCATTCCGACAGTTCCACTCACTCGGCTCCTAAGCAAGGCTTTGGATTTGGTACATCATGAGACCCTTTTGCATTGGTTATTGGATATTGGGGTGCAACAAGAATCTCTGCAGTGGTTTAGATCCTACTTATCTGATCGTAGGCAAGGAGTGATCTGTGGAGCTGCTGTCTCGGGTCTCCTGGATTTAGATAGAGGTGTACCACAGGGTTCTATTTTGGGCCCTGTGTTATTTAACATCTATGTAAACAGCCTTGTAACTCACATAACCAGTACTGAGATCAGGCTTTATGCAGATGATATTGTACTAATTGCATCTGCAAATAATCCTGGAGACCTGAGACAGCGGTTCCAGACAGACTTTCTTAACATTGAGACTTGGATGATAGATTCAGGTTTTATAATAAGTATTAAAAAGATGCAGAGTATGATCTTTTCAGTAGGATCACATGAAAAAAAGGACTTTCAAACAACATGAAGTCTTGCTATATTATAGACATTAGCAGTTTGATCCAGCTCTAGAACTGCCCCGGAGTGAAATGGTTAAAACCATTCCAAAATAGAATTTTGGCACGAGAGCAGCTCTATCTGTGTCATTTCAAACTTGAACTGTCAGATTCTTTACTCCGCCTCAGTGAACAGTCGCTCCGGAGATTTCTCCTTCTGCTCGGTTCATTTCTCGGTTTAAAAAGTGTTTTCTCGGTTGGATTTAACCGAGAATAGTTTTATTTTAACCGCAAAACCGTTCAGTTCAAGCTCTATCTGTGGTAACCGTAAGTAAATGAAGGTTTTGTCTGTGTGGAACTTGTAAGTTATCGGTTCGGTTTTGAACCGATCAGTGGTTTAAAACTCATTTAAAACTAAAAGTTACTATTTTAGAATCCGGTTCCCGGTTCTTATCGGTTCTAAAAATGGATTTATTACGTTTTTCCAATACACGCGTGACACTGTTAGAACCGATAAGGGTGTCTTGCCTGGCACCGCCGTTAAAAGGGCAAGTTTTGGTTAGGCTGGCATTATGTCTGAGAAACCCAAAAGAAAACCGGGCCCACTGGGTTTCAACACTGTGATGTTTGTGGGGAAGTCTTTGCCAAGGCTGACCCCACACACCATGTGTTTATTGTCTGGGTTTGACCACCTCAGTCAGACTGCCAGGTATGTAAAATTTCCTGCAGCCACCCTGGAAAAAAGATTGGGCAGGCCCAGGAACGAGAGGCCAAAAGTCCGCTGACCGGATGGCCAGCCCGTTCGGTGCCAACCGAATCCAGAGGGAGTGCCCTCTGACCAGGCCAGAATTCTCGGGCAAAGAAAAGCTGGTTCTGGGAACCAATTCCAGTAAAGAAAACAAGAAAATCAGCAGGTCTGGAGTCCAAAATTCCTTCTCCAACTGCTGCAGAGATAGCAAAGCCATACAAATTGTCCAGTCACTGTCTCAGGGTCCGTCCGAACCACCACTATCTGGTAAAGGTCGGTTCGTCCGGTCCCAGTGGTTCAGGATTATGATATTGAGAATTTTATGAACCAGAGGAGGGAGGAGGATTATGAACAGTATGAATGTGGCTGGGAAGGTCTGGGTGTGCCCATTGAACCGACATCTCCCAGACAGACCTTTAGAATCTCCCCTATGCTGTCTGAGTCCCCATCTCATTTTATGTTTTATAAAAAGTTGCTGAAACCCTCCAGCTTCCTTTAGAAGAGGCTGTGGATGAGCAAGAGGAGCCTGATTTTGTAGAAATCATGGATATTCAGAGTCTAGGAGATTGTCTATTCCTTTAAATAAGTCTTTTAGGAAACAAACAATTAAAATTTTAAAAGCTCCTAATTCTGTGCCTCCTGTAGATAAAAAGATGGACAGAAGGTATACTGTCAGGCCCTGATACAGAATTCCTTTCTCAGCAATGCAGTCATGTTAGGGTAGTTCAGGCTGCTGCCTGTGATAAAGCTAATATTCCTTGGCTTCACATCCTCCTGACAAGGATTCCAGGAAGATTGATGCCATGGCAAAAACAGTATATGGCAGCCTCTGGGACTCAGGCAAGCAAATTATATGGCTTATGTAGCTAGGTATCAGGAAATCTAGATGGGATACTGTTATGCAATTGGCCAAGCAGGCCCATGGCCAGTTGGCTAGTGAACTAGAACAGGTGGCTGCTGAGGGCATTGAAGCCTCTAAGGTTCAGTTTCATGCTGCTGTGGATGTTAATGATGTTTCCTCTAGGGTCATGGCCACATCTGTAGCTTTTCGTAGGTTGGCCTGGCTCAGGTGTACTAGTTTGTCACAGGATACCCAGACTAAGGCTATGGATTTTCCTGTGGTGGGAAATTCTCTGTTTGGAGAGCAGACAGAGAACTACATGAAGAAGATGGATGAATATAGGACTACTTACAAGAGTGCTCAGGCTAAGGAGGCGGCAAGCCACTCCTCAAAGGCATGCCCCAGGGGTAGGGTAGGCCTTCACAGAGCCTTTCTACCAGACTCAGGCTTCCTCTGCCTATGCTCAGAGGGGCTTCTTCAGAGGCAGGGCAGACAAGGGGTGGGCAGACCTGCTCCCACCCCCAGCCTAAAACTCCTGCAAAACAGGCACCCTGATGGGGTGCCCAGGGCCATTCTCTTGTACCAGTGGGGGCAGGCTGGCTTACTTCAGTCAGAATTGGGCTTCTTTAACCTCAGACAAGTGGGTTCTGGAAGTAGTAAGCCAGGGTCTGGTTCTCAGCTTCAAAAGTTTCCTAAGTTGAGAAGCAGACTTTTCTACTGCAAGTGCTTCAGAGACCCTCGCTCTGAAACAGAGGTCTCATCCCTGTTAGCTCTCAGAACAGTAGAAAGGGTTCCTCCCCTGCATCAGGGCAGGGGTCTGTATTCCAGATACTTCCTTACCCCAAAAAAGACAGGAGAGTGGCGGCCCATTTTAGATCTCAGATATCTGAACAAGCATCTTTTGAAAACAAAGTTTAAAATGGTAACTCTGGCAATGATTTTACCTTCCCTAAGGCCAGGGGACTGGCTAGCCTCCCTGGACCTCAAGGATGCCTATTTCCATGTCCTAATCAGAAGATCCCATAAAAGTACCTCAGATTCGAACTGCCCTCAGGTCATTACTAGTTCAGAGCAATGCCCTTGACCTTACCTCTGCTCCAAGGGTATTCACAAAGTGTCTAGCAGTGGCAGTGGCCCACTTAAGGAGGCAGAGGATTGCTGTTTTCCCTATCTAGACGACTGGCTCATTGTAGGCCAGTCCCCAGAACAGGTAAATCTCACCTGCAGGTCACCCAGCAGCTTCTCACCTCCTGGGTTTTCTGCTAAATCTACCAAAGTTGGTTCTGGAACCAGTCCAGGTACTCATCTTTATAGGGGCAGAATTGGACACAAAGCTAGCCAGAGCTTTCTTCCCCAGAAAGGGTAAGGAATTTAGTGGCTCTGGCCTCTTCCTTCACTCTGCAGGTCTCTCGACCAGCAAGACACTTTCTGCAGCTCCTGGGGCACATGGCTGCATCCACAGCTGTTGTGCAGGGAGCCAGATTTCAGATGAGAGACATTCAGTTTCACTTGAGAACCTTTTGTTCTCAGAGAAGAGACCCCCTTTCCAAGTTGGTCCCAGTGACTCGAACCGTGATCCTAGCTCTCCAGTGGTGGCAGGATCAGAGCAATTTAAGAGCGGGGGTTCCCTTCATTTCCCCTTCTCACGACTTGACTCTCACTACAGATGCTTCCCTTCTGGGTTGGGGAGCCCACATGGGCGACCTTTCCACTCAGGAGTTTGGTCCCCCAGAATCTCTGCTCCACATCAATTTGCTGGAACTCAGAGCTGTCTTTTAGCTCTTCAAGCTTTTTCTGCATCTGTCCACGACAAGGTGATACAAGTCAGAACAGACAACACCACAACAATGTGGTACATCAACAAACAGGGGGCACTCGGTCTTCGGCCTTGTGCACCGAGGCAATGAAGTTGTGGTCTCTGGCCTATTCCCTGAACACTTCCCTCATAGCAGTTCATCTTCCAGGGAAGGACAATGTCCTAGCGGATGCCCTCAGCAGGATTTCCCAGGGCCATCACGAATGGTCCCTGGATCCTCAAGTGCTGGGATAGTTTTTGCCAGGTGGGGCATCCTCAGATAGATCTTTTGCAGCCCCAGACAATCACAAACTTCCTCTGTTCTGTTGCAGGCCTCCAGTGCTGGGCTCAGTTCCCTGGATGCCCTTCTTCTGGATTGGGAGGAAGTTCCTCTATGCTTCCCCTTTCCTCTCCTATTGAAAGTACTAGTCAAAATCAGATCTCAGCCTTGCAGGTGATTCTGATTGCCCCGGATTGGGCCAGGCAGCCCTGGTACCCACTCCTTCTGTCTCTGACAGTCCATCTTCCCTGTGCCTCCCCAGGAATCACAATCTGTTGACTTGTGCCCAGGGAAGGGTTTGGTATCAGACCTCAAATCCCTCAACCTCAAGGCCTGGCTCTTGAGGAGTTAGAGGTGCTGATTTACACCTCTCTCAGGGTGTTCTTGAGATCCTAAAGGCTTCCAGAAAGCCTTCCACTAGGCTACTTATAGTTCTAAATGGAAAAGGTTTTCCATTTGGTGCTGGGAAAATATTTCCCAGAATCTGCTGAATTGCCCATTTTGTTAGATTACAAGGTACATCTTAATTCCTTGGGTCTCAGACCAGCTACCCTGAGAGTTCATTTGGCAGCTGTGTCTGCTTTTGTATCAACAGGAAAGTCATCCCTCTTTCCTCTCATCCTGTGTTTTCCAAGTTTTTAAGGGATTACTCCATACTAATCCTCCTTCGGGAACCGGCCCCTGCTTGGGACCTTAATGTTTGCATTGCCCAGTTAATGCAACCCCTTTTGAACCTCTGTCTTCTGCAGAGCTTAAGTACCTAACTTGGAAAACTGTTTTCTAGTGGCTACTACTTCTGCCAGACGCATAAGTGAATTGCAAGCCTTGTCAGTGGAGACTGACTTTATTTCTTTCCACAGGGATAAGGTAGTCCTTAGGACTAATAGGAAGTTTTTGCCTAAGGTGGTTTCAGATTTCCATCTTAATCAATCTATCTCCTTCAGTATTTTTCACTGATCACTCCTCTTCGGGTGAGAGGAGGTTGCACCCTGGATGTTAAGAGAGCTCTTAGTTATTATATAGAGCGTACCAAAGGTCACAGGTTCGAATCCCTCCAACTTTTCCTTACCTATGGTGAAGTTGGGAAAGGCAAACCTGCCACTAAGAGATCAATAGCCAGGTGGATTGTCTCTTGTATCCAATTTTGTTATCAGAAAGTGGGCAGAGCCCCCCTGGTTTGAGGGCACATTCTACCAGGGGTACAGCTGCGTCTCTAGCTGCTGCCAGAGATATCCCTTTATTAGAGATTTGCCAGGCTGCTACTTGGAAAACGGTACACACTTTTACCAAGCATTACTCCCTGGATGTCCAGGCCAGAGAGATGCTCGGTTTGCACAGCTGTTCTTCAGAGCCTATTCCCTAAGTAGGTTCTGCCCTCCTCCATGGAGGTACTGCTGTGTATTCTGCTAATGTCTATAATATAGCAAGACTTCATGTTGTTTGAAGAAAAATTACTCACCTTAGTAATGTTGTTTCTTCTAATGGAGTCTTGCTATATATGAACCTCCAACCTGCCCCTCTCAGAACCTCTACTTGGTGGGGTGCGGGCAACTTAGTGTGGGCACTACTTATGTCCTGTTAGCATTTTGTCCCTTTGGGACTTTGGGGTGTGTTGTACGCATGTGTGTGTTTTATTATACTTATGTTCCATTTCATATTATTAGAATGGTGTTAGTATTTCTGGTCCCCTGACTTGAGTCTTGGGTGTTGGGACCATCAATGGTTGTTATTATTTAGGTAGCCATTTGGCTAGTGTGAGTTACAGCTTCCACACAGACCTTAGTGAGTTTGGCTCGTAAAGATCTGACAGTTCAAGTTTGAAATGACACAGATAGAGCTGCTCTCGTGCCAAAATTCTATTTTGGAATGGTTTTAACCATTTCACTCCGGGGCAGTTCTAGAGCTGGATCAAACTGCAAATGTCTATAATATAGCAAGACTCCATTAGAAGAAACAACATTACTAAGGTGAGTAATTTTTTCTTTCAGACTTACAGATTACTTTTTTTGATGGGACTAAGGTTCAGACGGTATCTAGTTATAAATATCTGGGAGTCCTTGTTGATTCCAAGTTTTCTTTCTCTGAACACATTTTGTTACAAACAAAAAAGGTTAGCCAGAGATTGGGAGCCTTGAGAAGGCTGTCTGGATGTTTGACCAGGGATATTAAAACCAGACTGGTAAAACAACTGCTGCTACCTGTACTTGATTATGGATTTCCACTGTATATGCACTCTTACCAAAAGTCTTTGGATAAGATAGATCAGATGTATTATAGGATGGGGAACTACATATTATGGAATAGATATGAGGTTCATAGATGTCTGGTCTATCAGGAACTTGATTGGTTACATCCAATAGCACGGAGGAAGTATTTATGGTCAGTGGTATGCCACAGCCTAGTTTATCCCAAGAGTAAAAAATTGCATCCACTAAATCATTTAATATGTCTGAACTTAAATCTAACATATTCAGACAGGTTAAGGAAAACATCCAGGAAATTGCCTATGATTCGAAATATGAATTGGATGGGGGATATAATTCTTCAGAACAGTTTAGCAAAGACTTGGAATGAGTTACCACTTCAATTAATTGAGCTTCTTGATTTGCACACATTTAAACTTAAATTGCATAATTACTTGAAAGTTTGTTGTAATTGTTTTTAGATTAAGTGTTGTTTTTGCTCTGTATATATTTATTATATATTGTTTAAGTCTTATTGTTGTAATTATAGATGTATACCACAGGAATTTGTTGTAAATGGGGATTTATTTCTCCAACAAATCTGCCTGTATAAAAATAAACTTTTAAACAAACATATGAGAATCTCTCAGTGGATGCTTCAGTCTCAATGAGACCAAACCTTGGACGTTCTAGACCAAGAGGTGCTAGTCTCTGACCCCATGATCAAGGGCTTACAATGGTGGATGGTACAGGAGAACCTATGCCAGAAATTTCACTTCAATATCGAACCCCCCTCCCAGACGTTGACAACAGACACATCAGGGGAAGGCTGGAAAGCCAATCTTGGGTCTTACAGGACTCAGGGCAGCTGGTCCAAGTCAGAACAAAATCTGCATATAAATGTGCTTGAACTGAGGGCAGTTCTTTACGCCCTTCAGGCTCTTCACTCCCTTATCCTTCCCAGTCGTCTTCTCATTCAAATAGACAACATGTGCATAGTCTGGTATCTCAACAAGCAGGGAGGAGCACATTCCTACCCTCTGTGCTCGGAAGCAATGAGGGTCTGGCTTTGAGCAACCCAGCATCTCCTTCACCTGACGACAATCCACATTCCATGAGTAGAAAATACGCTGGCGGACCAACTGAGTTGGTCCTCAGCCAGAGCCCACGAATGAGAGCTGGACCAAGAAGTCATAAATGACATTTTTCAGCAATGGGGAATGTCTCAGATAGACCTCTTCGTGTCTCCCCAAAATGCAAAGCTTCCCGCTTTCTGCTCGCTCGCTCCAAGGTGAGGCATTTTTGGGCGGGACCCTTTGTCTTTCACTTGGAGGGACAGCTTTGTTTATGTCTTCCCTCCAGTTCCCTTAATCCCGAGGGTTCTGAACAAACTCAGATCGGAGGGGGCACGAATAATTCTCTTCGCTCCGTTCTGGCCCAGGCAAGTTTGGTTCTCTCTTCTGCAACAGTTTTCACAGGAACCTCCACTTCGTCTTTCTCTGTCACAACACTTATTGACCCAGGATCAGGGGACCCTTGTTCATCCAGGTCTCATATCCCTCCATTTACATGTATGTCTCCTGCAGACATAGCTAAAGCCTGCTTCGGAGTGTCTCAGCTGGTAGCAGACATCTTGGTAGAGGCCAGAAAGCCTTCCACCAGGTCCACTTATGCCATGAAGTGGAAACAGTTTTCTATTTGGGCCACGTCAAAGGACTTCGAACCTTTCTCTTGCCCAGCCAATAGAGTCCTGGCCTAAATGCGACACCTCTTCGATCTGGGTCTCAGCCATTCCTCATTAAAGGTCCACATGGCCGCTATTTCAGCCTACCATATTTCCTTCGGGGACAGGACTTTTGCTCAATTGGAAGTCTCCAAGACCTTCTTCAGAGGAGTTCTCCATTTGAGACCCCCCCATACGTATTCCTGCCCCCCCCCCCCCGGGACCTGAACTTCATTCTGGAGAAGCTTACCCTGCCTCCCTTTGAGCCGGCAGCTACAGCAGATTTCAAGTTCCTTTCGTGGAAGACCCTTTTCCTAGTGGCCATTACTTCTGCTCGATGCATTTCCGAGCTTCAGGCCTTGATGTGCAAAATCCCTTACTTGATTTTCTACAAGGAATGTGTGGCTCTACGCACCAACCCTAAGTTTCTCCCTAAGGTGGTAGCTGAATCTATACTGAATCAATCCATTGAGCTACCTGCTTTCTTTACGCAACACTCCAATCAAGGGGAGTACCTCTTGCATACTTTGGATGTTCACAGAATACTAAGATACTACACCACCTGGACTAAGGATCTCAGGAAAACTGATCAGCTTTTTGTCTCTTTTGCACACAAAAGAGAAGGCAATGCCGTTTCTAGGCAATGTCTATCAAAATGGTTGGCTCATTGTACCACTTTCTGTTACGAGAAGTACAACAAGACCCTGCCGGTCAAGTCAGAGGTCACTTCACCAGAGGAATAGCTGCCTCTGTGTCTTGTTTCAAGAATGTGTCAGCAGCAGACATCTGCGCAGCCGCAACTTGGACTTCTGTCCATACCTTTACGAAACACTACAATTTGAACATTGCCTCTCACCATAGAGCAGGCTTTGGGCTGGCTGTGCTTCAAGGTCTTCTTTCATAAGACCCGCTCAGGTGGAGGTTCCATACTATGGATAGTTTTCCTCCTCCCAAGTGATTTTCCTTGTTCCAAATTGCTTGAGACTCAGTCATATATGTGAATACCTACTGCAAGAGCCCTCTCGAAGTAAGATGGTACAGTTACGTGAGAACTTACCGTAACAGTAGATCTTCGAGAGAGGCTCTTGCAGTAGGTATTGCCTTTCTGCCCTCCATCGCCCTAAGCTTCTTTGACTCCATTTCTATGGGGGGAAATATCCTCTTCTCTCTCGTCTTTGCCTCTTTTGGCTCTTGGCGGGAAAGAACTGAAAGGCGGGTGTGGGGGATCGCCCCATATGCTGATGTCGCATGATGTCGGTTACCTGACATGGGGACGGTCCCCCGCCAGAGACTACTAGCTAGAAATTTTTCTATGGGGTCTTGATGCCTGGCGGGTCAGTCCTATATGTGAATACCTACTGCAAGAGCCTCTCTTGAAGATCTACTATTACGGTGAGTTCTTATGTAACTACTTTTCTGCTTTTGCAGGGCTGTTGCACTGTTGTAACCTCTAAGCCCATCAGTTTATTTTCAGTGCTATAGTATAGGATGTAATATATCATTCAAACAACATGAAGTCTTGCTGTATTCTGACTATATGCAGTTAGCCCCAGCACTTGAACTGCTCTGGAGAGGAAAGGGTTAGCTCTATGCCAAGGCATAGAACGTTGAGCTCGAGCTCGGTTTTCAAACCTCTGTCCCAGGTACTCCTCAGTGTAACTGTCAGATTCTTTACTCCGTCTAACCGAGAAGTCGCTCTGGAGATTCTGTCCTTCACTTCAGTTCGGTTTAAGTAAAAAATCGGTCGGCTTGTCCACCGTTTACTTATTTTTTTGGTGTTCACGTCTCTGTCCTCAGTACAGTAAGTGTTTAATATGTAGTTTAGTGTTTTGTGGTAGAAATTGTTTTTTGTTTGGTTTCTTCCTGGTCGGTTCGGTTAGGAACTGAAGCAATTCTGTTTTTTTTTCCTGTGATTTGTATTGTGGTTTGCGGTACCTATCAGATCCTAAAAAAACCCGATAATTTCCTTGTTTTTTTAACTGACCTGTGACACGGTTGGAACCGATAGGTTTGTAGTTGCCTGGCTTAAACGCTGGTAAGGGTAACTTTTTTTCCTTTAGGCGTGTCTGAGAAACCCAAAAAGGAAACCGGTCCCAATGGGTTTCAGCACTGCACCGAGTGTGGGTAGGCCTTTGCTAAGGCTGACCCCCATCTCGTCTGTGTTTACTGTCTGGGGTTGGACCACCTCAAAGCAGACTGCCAAATCTACAAAAACTTTCCCAAAGCCACTTTAGATAAACGTTTAAGTAGGCTGAAGGAAAGGGAGGCCGAGAAATCCGTTGACCCAGATGGCCAGCCCGGTTCAGTTCCGACTGACCCTGAGGGGGTGCCCACTGACCTGGGCAATACCTCCTCAGGCAAAAGGAGAGCCTATTCTGTGGAATCGGTTCCATCTAAGAGAAAGCGCAAGTTAGCTGGTTTGGATCCCGGTTCCCATGTTCCGACCGCTGATGAAATAGCTAAAGCAATTGCTATTGTACAATCGCTTCGCCGAGTTCCAACCAAACCGACACCGACTCAAAGACGATTGCTTCGGTCGGACTTGTCTGTTTCTGAATATGATCCTAAAGCATTCTATGAGGGCGATTGGGAAGGAGTTGAAGATTATGAAGAAGAAGAGGATTATGAAGGCCTAGATGAGCCAGTAGAGCCTGACATCTCCCCAGCCAAGCCTTCCAATGTATCTCCTCCCAGGCTTTCTGAGTCCCCCTTCCATTTCTTGTTCTGCAAGAAAGTGGCTGATACTCTTCAAATTCCAGTGGAAGAGGCTGAACAGGATCAGGAGGAACCTGACTATGTTGAGATGATGGATGTCCCAGAGTCCAAAAGGGTGTCTATCCTTCTGCATAAATCCCTTGGGAAACAGAAACAGAAAATTCTTCAGTTTCCAACATCCATACCTCCTGTGGACAAACAGATGGACAGGAGGTATGCCCTGTCAGGTCCTAGGATGGAATTCCCTACAAATCATTGCAGACATGTTGGGGTAATGCAAGCTGCAGCCTGTGACAAGGCTAATATTCCCCTGGCATCTCACCCCCCCAGATAAGGATTCCAGGAAAGTGGATGCCATGGCAAAGAAACAGTACTTGGCATCCTCTTTGGGGCTCAGGTAATCTAATCACATGGCATATACAGCCAGCTACCAGAAGTCTATGTGGGATACGGTTCTGGAGCTGGCTAAGAATGCCCCATCCCAGCTGGCCAAGGAGCTGGAGCAGGTGGCTGTGGATGGTATGGAGGCATCAAAGGTCCAGTTTCATGCTGCTGTTGACTCAAATGATGTACATTCTAGGGTCATGGCTACATCTGTCTCCATGAGTAGATTTGCTTGGCTCAGGTGTACCAATTTATCACAGGATACCCAGACCAAGGCTATGGATCTTCCTGTCACCAGTAGCTCTCTGTTTGGGGAGCAAACAAAGGCTAACATGAAAAAGATGGATGAATACAGGACCACCTACAGGAGTGCTGCAGACAAGGAAAAGCAGGTCACTCCTCAGAGGCAGCAGTCTAGGGCTGGCAGGGGCAGGCCTTTTTACCAAGCCCAGGCCTCCTCTTCTTTCCAGCAGAGGGGGTTCTTTAGGGGAAGAGGCAGAAGAGAGATGACCAGGACTCCATCCTCCACTCAGTCCAAGCCCCCTGCCAAACAGACACCCTGATCTGCTAGTCAGGGTCGTCTCTCCGGTTCCAGTAGGGGGCAGGCTGGCTCACTATTTCCAGGTCTGGAAGTCTATAACCTCAGACAAATGGGTCCTGGAAGTAGTCAGCCAGGGACTTGCTCTCAGCTTCAGAAGGGTCCCAAAAATGAGAGCAAAGTCTTTCAGTCCTCCCTTTCCTGTGGAGACAAAGGCTTTACAGGCAGAAGTCTCCTCTCTACTGCTCCTGTGAGCAGTAGCAAAGGTACCTCTCAATCACAGGGTAAAAGGACTGTATTCCAGATACTTCCTTACCCAAAAAAAGGCAGGGGAGTGGTGACCCATTCTAGATCTACGATACCTGAACAAACACATACTAAAGCCAAAGTTTAAAATGGTGACTCTGGTAATAATTCTCCCCTCTCTGAGACCAGGAGACTGGCTAGCCTCCCTGGATCTCAAGGATGCCTATTTCCACATACCTATCAGACATTCCCATAGAAAGTACCTCAGGTTCGGGTTGCCCTCAGGCCGCTGCCAGTTCAGAGCAATGCCTTTCGGCCTAACATCTGCTCCAAGGGTGTTCACCAAGTGTCTAGCAGTAGTGGTGGCCTTTCTCAGGAGACAAGGCATCTTAATGTTCCCTTACCTGGATGACTGGCTCATAGTGGGTTAGTCTTCACGCAAAGTCAGATTAGCTCTAGAGGTCACTCAGAAGCTTCTGGACTCCATAGGATTCAGCCTGAATCTAGAAAAGTCTGTTCTGGAACCAGCCCAGCTGCTCACATTTATAGGGGTGGAGCTGGACACTGTGCAGGCCAAGGCCTTTCTTCTTCTTTGAGGGGTTCAGTCCCTCATCACGCTGGCTTCCTCTTTTCATCCACTAGTGTCTCTGCCAGCCAGACATTTCTTGCAGGTACTAGGCCACATGGCAGCTTGCACTGCAGTAGTGCAAGGGGCAAGGTTTCAAATGAGAGATATTCAATTTCATCTAAAATCTTTTTGGTCTCAGAAAAAAGACCCCCTCTCCAAGTTAGTTCCAGTGTCTCAAACTCTGGTTCAGGCTCTCCAGTGGTGGCTGGAGGAAGACAATCTGAGGCAAGGTGTCCCCTTACGCAGTCAGTCCCCAACAGTGATTCTCACCACAGATGCTTCTCTGCTGGGATGGGGAGCCCATCTGGATCAGCTTACTACTCAGGGAACATGGTCTCATCAGGAGTCTCTCCTGCACATAAATCTTCTCGAACTCAGGGCTGTCTTTCTAGCACTTCAGACATTCTCGAGCACAATTCAGGGGAAAGTGGTGCAGATCAGGACAGACAACACCACAACCATGTGGTACATCAACAAGCAGGGGGGCACTCGGTCCTTGGCCTTGTGCACTGAAGCCATGAAAATATGGTCACTAGCTTATTCCCTGCAGGTTTCCCTGATAGCTGTGCATCTCCCAGGGAAGGACAATATGCTGGCAGATGCTCTCAGCAGGATTTCCCAAGGTCACCACGAATGGGCCCTGAATCCTCTACTTCTTCAGATCATTACAGCCCCGGACAATCGTCAGCTCCCCCTATTCTGCTGCAGACCCCCTCTTTTGGGGTCTGTTCCTCAAGATGCTCTCCTGTTGGATTGGACAAACAGATTTCTCTATGCTTTTCCTCTGATACTCAGAGTTCTGGTCAAGAACAGATCTCAGCCTTGCACTGTGATTCTGGTGGCCCCAGACTGGGCCAGGCAGCCTGGGTACCCTCTACTACTGTCAATGTCAGTGGCAATTCCTCTTTGTCTTCCCAGACACTCAGACTCAAAGCTTGGCTCTTGAGGAGCTGGAATATGCAGGCCTGCTTCAAACAACATGAAGTATTGCTGTATTCTGACATATGCAGTGATGTTCAACCTTTGAACTGCCCCGGAGAGGAAAGAGTTAACTTTCCATGCCAGGCATGGAACGCTGAGCTCGAGCTCAGTTGAGACTCTGTCTGTTGCTGTTTGAACTCAAACCATCAGATTCTTTACTCCGCCTCACTGAACAGTCACTCCGGAGATTTCTCCTTTGCTAGAACCGACTCTGAGGAGTCGGTTCCGGTTAAAAGAAAAAGAAGGGATAAATCAGCAGGTGCGGATCCACAAGTTCTTTCTCCGACCGCTGATGAAATAGCCAAAGCGATAAGGGTTGTTCAGTCGCTAACCCCGGTTCCGACTGAACCAGCACCATCGGTTAGGGGCTCGGTTCGGTCAGTTCCCCCGGTTTCAGATTATAATTTAGAGGATTTTTATGAACCGGAGGAGGAGGAGGAAGGAGAGTATGAGGATAGTGATGGTGATTACGAAAGTCTGGATGTGCCCATTGACCCGGACATCTCCCCAGACAGACCTTCAGGGGTTTCTCCTCCTAGGCTTTCTGAGTCCCCTTCCCATTTTATGTTTTACAAAAAAGTGGCTGAAACTCTTCAGCTTCCTAGGGAAGAAGCTGTAGATGATCAGGAGGAGCCTGACTATGTTGAGATAATGGATATCCCAGAGTCCAGGAGGCTGTCTATTCCCCTTCATAAGTCTTTTGGGAAACAGACAATAAAAATTTTAAAGACTCCTAATTCTATACCTCCTGTGGACAAGAGAATGGACAAGAGGTATACTCTCTCAGGCTCAGATACGTCGTTCCCTGCCCAGCAATGTAGCCATGTTGGGGTAGTGCAGGCTGCTGCCTGTGATAAGGCAAATATACCCTTGGCTTCACACACCCCCGAGACAAGGACTCCTGGAGGATTGATGCCATGGCAAAGAAACCGTACATGGCAGCATCTTTGGGACTCAGGCAGGCTAATTATATGGCCTATACAGCTAGATATCAGAAATCTAGATGGGACACTGTAATGGCTCTGTCTAAGCAGGTCCCTGGCCAGCTTGCCTAGGAGCTGGAGCAGGTGGCTACGGATGGCATTGAGGCATCCAAGGTGCAATTCCATGCTGCAGTGGACTCCAATGATGTTTCATCTAGAGTCATGGCTACATCTGTGGCCCTTCGTAGGATGGCTTGGCTCAGATGTACTAGCCTGTCTCAGGATACCCAGACTAAGGCCATGGATTTTCCTGTTGTGGGTAATTCTCTGTTTGGGAGCAAACAGAGAACTATATGAAGAAAATGGATGAATACAGGACCACCTATAGGAGTGCTCAGGCCAGGGGAAGGTAAGCCACTTCCCAGAGGCAGCATTCCAGGGGCAGGGGCAGGCCTTTTCATAGGCCTTTCTACCAAGCCCAGGCCTCCTCTTCTGCTTATGCTCATAGGGGGTTCTTCAGAGAGAGAGGCAGGCGGGGTACAAGCAGGCCTGCTTCCACCCCTCAGCCTAAAGCCCCTGCCAAACAGGCACCCTGATGGGTTTGCCAAGGCCGATTTTCCACCACCTGTAGGGGGCAGGCTGGCTTACTTTGTGCAGGACTGGACATCTTTAACATCAGACAAATGGGTCCTGGAAGTAGTGAGTCAGGGACTGGTTCTCAGCTTCAAAAAATTTCCCAAGATGAGAACCAGATCCTTTCCACCTGCAAATCCTTCAGAGGCACTTGCCCTAGAGGCAGAGGTCTCTTCCCTCTTGGCTCTGAGAGCCATAGAGAGGGTTCCACCCCTACACAAGGGAAAAGGATTGTACTCCAGGTACTTCCTAACCCCTAAAAAGACAGGAGAGTGGCGGCCCATCCTGGATCTCAGATATTTAAACAAGCACCTTTTAAAGCCAAAGTTCAAAATGGTGACTCTGGGAATAATTCTACCCTCTCTAAGGCCAGGGGACTGACTAGTTTCCCTGGCCCTCAAGGATGTCTATTTCCATATTCTCATCAGAAGCTCCCACCAAAAGTACCTCAGGTTCGAGCTGCCTTCAGGCCATTATCAATTCAGAGCAATGCCCTTTGGCCTAACTTCAGCTCCAAGGGTGTTCACAAAATGCCTGGCAGTAATGGTTGCTTTCCTAAGGAGAAAAAAGATCTCCATCTTCCCATACCTGGACGACTGGCTTATAGTAGGTCAGTCTCCAGACCAAGTCAAGTCACACCTACACATAACTGAGCAACTGCTCACTTCTGTAGGTTTCCTTCTGAATCTCTCAAAGTCAGTTCTAGAGCCTGTGCAGCTCCTCACCTTCATAGGGGCAGAGCTGGATACATTAAAGGCAAGAGCCTTCCTTCCCCTTGGCAGGGCAAGGATCCTTGTTTCACTGGCCTCTTCATTCACCCTTCAGGTGTCTCGACCAGCAAGGCATTTTCTGCAGCTCCTGGGCCACATGGCTGCCTCTACAGCAGTGGTCCAGGGAGCAAGATTTCACATGAGGGACATTCAGTTCCACTTAAGAGCCTTCTGGTCTCAGAAAAAGGATCCTCTGACCAAACTAATCCCAGTGACTCGAACCCTGATCCAGGCTTTGCAATGGTAGCAGGATCAGGACAACCTAAGACAAGGAGTTCCCTTTGTCACTCAGTCTTATTCTCTAATCCTTACTACAGATGCCTCCCTCTTAGGATGGGGAGCCCACTTGGGGGACCTGAAAACCCAAGGGTTGTGGTCCCCTCAGGAATCTCTGCTTCACATCAGTCTATTAGAACTCAGAGCAGTGTTTCTAGCACTTCAAGCTTTTTCCAAGTCTGTTCAGAACAAAGTAGCTCAGATCAGGACAGACAATACCACCACAATGTGGTACATCAACAAGCAAGGGGGCACTCGGTCTACGGCCTTGTGCACAGAGGCAATGAAGTTGTGGTCTCGGGCCTATTCCCTGAACACCTCTCTTACAGCAGTGCACCTCCCAGGGAAGGACAATGTCCTGGCAGATGCTTTCAGCAGGATATCTCCGGGCCATCACAAATGGTCCCTGGATCCTCTGACTTTGAAGGTGATCTTCTCCAGATGGGGCACCCCACAGATAGATCTTTTTGCAGCCCTAGACAATCACCAACTTCCTCACTTTTGCTGCAGGCCCCCAGTGTTGGGCTCAGTCCCCCTGGATGCCCTAGTTCTCAATTGGGAACGGAAGTTCCTGTATGCTTCCCCCCTTCCCTCTCCTGTTCAAGGTGTTAGTCAGAATCAGATCTCAGCCCTGCAAAGTGATCCTGATTGCTCCAGACTGGGCCAGACAACCCTGGTACCCTCTCTTGTTGTCCTTAGCAGTCCACCTTCCCCTGTCTTTTCCCAGGAAGTACAACCTGTTAACATGTGCTCAGGGGAGGGTTTGGTATCCGAATCTGAAATCTCTCAATCTCAAGGCCTGACTCTTGAAGAGTCAGAGTTTGCTGATTTACACCTCTCTTAAGGTGTCTTGGATATTTTAAAAGCTTCTCGAAAGCCTTCCACCAGAAACACTTACAATTCAAAGTGGAAAAGATTTACTATATGGTGCTCTGGGAAGCATATTTCTCCAGAGTCTGCTAGCCTGCCCACAGTCCTCGACTATATGGTTCATCTCAATAGCTTGGGACTCAGGCCAGCTACACTAAGAGTGCATCTGGCAGCTGTCTCTGCCTTCCTGTCAGCAGGCAAGCATTCTTCCCTTTCAGCTCATCCTGTATTCTGTAAATTTTTCAAGGGATTGCTGCATACCAATCCTCCCTTCGGGGACCCTGCCCCTGCTTGGGACCTTAATGTTTGCATTGCTCAGCTCATGCAACCCCCTTTTGAGCCTTTGTCCTCAGCAGAGCTTAAGTACTTGACTTGGAAAACTGTTTTCTTGGTGGCCATCACTTCTGCCAGACGCATAAGTGAGTTACAGGCCCTGTCAGTGGAGCCTGATTTTATCTCCTTCCATAGAGATAGGGTGGTCCTCAGGACTAATAGGAAGTTTTTGCCTAAGGTGGTTTCAGATTTCCACCTTAACCAGTCTATGTCTCTTCCTGTTTTCTTCACTGACCATTCCTCCTCTGGGGAGAGAAGGCTGCACAGCTTGGATGTGAAAAGGGCCCTTAGCTACTACATAGAGCGTACCAAGGGTCACAGGTTCGACTCCCTCCAACTGTTCCTCACTTATGGTGAGGTTGGTAAGGGAAAACCTGCCACCAAGAGATCTGCTGCCAGGTGGATTGTCTCTTGCATACAATTTTGCTATGTAAAATTAGATAGGATCCCTCCCTCAGGCCTGAGGGCTCACTCTACCAGAGGTACAGCTGCTTCCCTGGCTGCTGCCAGGGATATTCCTATCTTAGAGATTTGTCAAGCAGCCACCTGGAAAACAGTACATACTTTTACCAAGCATTACTCTCTGGATATCCAGGCTAGGAGTGATGCTCGGTTTGGCACAGCAGTGCTTCAGAGCCTATTCCCGAAGTAGGTTCTGTCCCCCCTCCATTCTTAAGGCTAGTAGAAAACCTTCCACTAGGAAAACCTAGAATTCCAAATGGAAGAGATTTGGTTTATGGTATTCTCAGAGGCACATTCAGCCAGATTCAGCTGACATTGCCACTGCTTTGGACTATTTGGTGCATCTTAACAGTTTAGACCTCAGGCCTACCACTCTCAAGGTGCATTTGGCAGCCATCTCTGCCTTCCTTTCAGCTGGGAAGGGTTCTTCCTTAGTCTTCCATCCAGTTTTCAAGAGATTTTTCAAGGGTTTGGTTCATTTCAATCCACCTTTTAGGGACCCTACTCCTATTTGGGATCTGAATATCTGCATTGCAAAGCTTATGCAGCATCATTTTGAACCATTATCTTCAGCTGAGATAAAATACTTGACTTGGAAAACTGTGTTCCTGGTAGCCATTACCTCTGCCAGGAGAATCAGTGAGTTACGGGCTTTATCAGTGGAACCTGATTTCATTTCATTTCACAGGGATAAGGCGGTCCTTCGAACGAATAGGAAGTTCCTTCCCAAGGTGGTGTCAGACTTTCATCTGAGCCAATCTATGTCATTGCCTGTATTTTTCACTGACCATTCTTCCTCTGGGGAGAGAAGATTACACAGTTGTGATGTAAAGAGGGCTCTTAGTTATTCTATAGAATTCACTAAGACGCATAGAAATGACTGTTCACAGCTGTTTCTCACTTATGGAGAGGTGGGAAAAGGTAAACTTGCCACTAAGAGAACTGTTGCCAGGTGGACTGTCTGCTGTATACAGTTCTGCTACTCAAAGCTGGGGAAGGAGCCACCCTCAGGCCTGAGGACTCACTCCACCAGAGGTACAGCTGCTTCGGTCGCAGCAGCCAGAGACATACCTTTAGTGGAAATCTGTAAAGCAGCCACCAGGAAAACTGTTCACACATTTACCAAGCATTACTCTCGAGACATCCAGTCAAGAAGTGATGCTAGGTGTGGCACAGCAGTACTGCAGATCTTGTTCCCAAAATAGGTTCTGTAACTCCCTCCTCAAAGGGGATACCGCTTGGTAGTCTGCATATAGTCAGAATACAGCAAGACTTCATGTTGTTTGAAGAAAAAATTACTCACCATAGTAATGTTGTTTCTTCTAATGGAGGCTTGCTGTATTCTGTTTCTCCTATGCCTGCCTCCTGGAACCTAGTTGTTTTGGGGAGTTGGGTGGGCAGGCGCAGTGCTGCACCCCAGGGGTGTACCTGGGTTCCCTCTTCTTAGATTGAGGTTTTTGTTGTTATTACTTTAAGTATATATATTATTAAGTTTTAATACCTACTTGGATTCTTTTTGGGGTTCTCGACTTGAGTCTTTTGGACCCTAAAAATCTGTTTTATTGCCTTTTGGCACAAAATTTTAGAAAAACAATTTCTGTCTCTAGTTAGTTAGCATAGTGCTCGTAAGAATCTGACGGTTACACTGAGGAGTACCTGGGACAGAGGTTTGAAAACCGAGCTCGAGCGCAACGTTCTATGCCTTGGCATAGAGTTAACCCTTTCCTGTCCGGAGCAGTTCAAGTACTGGGCCTAACTGCATATAGTCAAAATACAGCAAAACTCCATTAGAAGAAGCAACATTACTATGGTGAGTAATTTTTTCCTTTCTCTTATTGCCATATAACTTGAAACACAAAAACAAAACTCCTGCAATATAGGTGCCCAGAACACAAAATAAACACTTCATCAAACAATAATATGAAAATTATGTTAAATTACAAGCTACAGGAAGGGGAAGAAAATGTTTTCATTAAGAATTTGTGAATAACATATACTTCCAAATGAGATCAGTAGTGAGATAAATATGCGAGATCTGTTGCTGCTGCTACAAAAACAGAATAATGAGTAAATACTTTGTTTTTTTCAGTCTCTATCCACATCTCTTCTCCAGAGCATATATTAATTTTAAAAATCCTGATGACATAATTCTGTTTCGAGACCGGTTTGATGGATATGTCTTCATTGACAATAAAGGTAGAGGTATCTTCCAGTTACTGTTGCTTGGTTGAGCCTATGTGCAGTTAAAAGTGGAAACCAGTATTGAAAGTAGAACTGCATTTAACATGTAACCTGCATTCTCTGCAGAAGCTGTTGTTCAAATACTGGTTCAGTTTCTGTTATTATTTGATCTTTTGTTGCCTTTTCGTAAATTCATTAAGGGTTTCTTATTTACCCATTCATGGTAAGGACCATTTAAAAGCTGTATGATGTAGTTTATGATCTTCCTGGACTACAAGTCTCCACCACTCATTCACACTAATGGGACTATGCCGGAGGTGCTAGGACCCCGAGGGAACCAAAAATCTTCAGGAAGGCCGGCGCCGGGATAGGACTGCGCATGTGCAGCGCTGCGAGACTAGCTCATGCCGTATAGGCTATCTCAGTGTTGACCCTCCAACCACCTCAGTTCCTTTTCTTCCACTGTCGAGTGCGCTTTGTTGATGATGTCATTCGCCTGCCGGGAGTCAAGTCTTCTTCTATACGACAGCAGCTATAACCGTTCAGTATTCAATGAATTTACTACTTTTAGTGTTCTTTTCTTATTTAAAAAAAAAAAAAGAGAAGAAGATGAGGAAGAAGAAAAAGAAGAAGAAGAGGAAGAAATTCTCAGCCTGCCATCAACAGAGTCGACCTTAGACGGTAGTGGTGACAGTAGGGAGACTTAGTTTGAAAGCTGTGATGACAGTGGGACTGTGTCCTGTCTGCCGCCCTTTGCGGGGGGGTTCTGACCATGGGCAGTCCAGTGCTCGGGGTGGGGGGGGGACAGTCCACTCGAAGCACAAAAACAGCGGGCCTACTGACGACCTAGATTGGGTACCCGGCTCCACTCACCCTCTAGCTCTTCTTCCTCCTGTTGGTGGAAGAAGAAATGATACAGTTCGAGGTTGCCCTCTGGTACATCTGCATGGGGATCATCGGTGGTGGCGAGCAGTAGGGCTGATCTGACTTCAGTGGGGTCCTCTTTGGCTCCGTTCTCAACGGCTGTGACCTTTGACACCGGGTCCTGTCTCTGTACTTGATGGGGCTCCAGTAAGCAGTTTCACCTCTGGGCCGCTCTTTTAGAGCAGGGGGTATGACGTCTTCCTAGTTGATTTGGCCAGTGGACCTGGTTCTGGGGCCTTCGGGCTTTGCAGACACTGGGCCATAGCCGAGTCGGATGGGCAGGATGTGCGCAGTGCCTTCTCCGGTGCCAGCACCATCAATGCTGACCCCACGTGCCTACCCCCTCACCTTTTCCTCAGCAGGGGCCAGCATGGGTACTGCTTTCCTTCTCCCCCTTTTTTCTTCAGATCTAAGGCCAGTATGCCTGATGCTGCTTGTGATGGTGGCGCTGCCGATGGTGCCTGTGCCGTGAATGGTGCCAAACTCTTCAGTGCCGTTCCAGGTGGTGGCGTCTCTCATGATTCTGACCTGGACCTGCCTTTTGGAGGTTCTTCTGCGGTAGAAGTGGATCTGGATGAATCTTCCTGTCCTACTTTGTCAGAGACGCAGCAGATGACTCATTTTAGAGGCTGTAATGCAAGCCTTCTGTATCAGCAGAGCCTGTGATGGAAGATCTTCTTTTCAGTTTTTCCTCAGGGATATGGGGTCCACCATAACACTTCAGACTTCATCTGTAGATCAAAGCAGACTTCTACATTTGGAGTTCCTACAGTCCTCAGTACAAATAGACCCTGAGGAACACACTAAATTTAGTGGTCAGGAGCCTCCCGGACTCCACTGCTCCATTGCTAGAGGCATATAGCCCAATAATCAGCGAAAAGCTTTTATAGACTCCTGTGACACTGCCCCTAGGGTGGCTGCCATTGGCAGCAGGTGATTAACATCTCTTTGGCAGTGATTATTGGTTCGGCCCTCGGATTGAGCTCTGGAGGGCGTTCAGACTCCTGCTGCCCCTCAGAGGGACGGCACCATTGTCATTCTCATAACAGGCAGTCTTTTCAAGTTAGAGGCCTGGAAGTCTTTGTCAGGAACCAACTACTCAACTGCAAAAAAAAAAAAATCGCAGCCAAGGACACAGGGCCCGAAAGCTCCTGGTACCATCCTCTTGGATCCGACCCATGTCCCACCTCAGCTGTCTGAGGTGGACGCCTCTTGGTGGTAATGGGGGGCACCTGATTTGTTTTTTGTAACTAGTGGAAGTCCAATCCAGCGGACGTATGGGTCATCAGGATTGTTCCAGAGGGCTACTCTCCCAATTTCATAGAAATTTTCCCTAGACCCAGGTGGCAGCCCAGTCTGTTTGCCTCTCTGTCAGACCCTCTTTCCTCTGAGAGACGGGGCCTCAGAGCAGTAGAAGTTGTTCCATGCGAGTCGGAACACAGGTTCCTACTTCCTTTGCTTGGTTCCAAGATAACAGGTGGTATGCGCCCATTTCTCGACCTTGAAAGGTTAAACAAGTAGCTGTTCAGGGAGGAGTTCACTACAAGCTTGGTATTGAAGCCTTCACTTCCTGGACATTTGGCTCCGAGCCAGCCCATCTGGGCTAGAGTCTCAGGAAGCAGTTGCCACAGCTTCTCAGTCGCTTTATTCCAGGAGGGGTTTTCTGATTCAGGGAAGGTTCCAGATTCACCTCCCCAGCAGCTCCTTTTCATAGGCGCCCTCCTGGATACCTTCAGGGTAAGGGTTCTTCCTTCTGGAGAACGGAAGAAACAACATCTTTAGATGTCTTGTTACTTCATGGAAAGTGACTCTGTCCAGGTCCTTCTCGATGCAGCAGATGCTGGGACTTATGCCTTCATCCCAACAAGTAGTGGTCTCCTACCACACATCCGCAATCCTCCTCATAAATGACAGAACCTCTGACAAAATTACTTACATAGTAGATGCAGTTGGCCTAGCTTCTGCTAGGTCTACCCTTACCCTCTAAATCCCAGATCACCATCACTACGGTTGCACTCCTGATCAGTTGGGGAGCTCACTGCCAAGACCTACATATTCAGGTGTGGAGCCAGGAGGAAGAGCATCATCATCTTCTCATAAATTTCTTAGAGATGAGAGCTATCTTATACACTTCCCAAGTCCTGAAGGAGGCCCTCTGCCACGAAGTGATCCCACTTTGGACGGATGACAAAATTGTGATGTTTTCATCAACAAGCAGGGTGGAGCACTCTCCTACCTTCTGTGCAGGAAGGCTGTGGGGAGGTGAGAGTGGTGCCTTGAGCACGTTGAGGCAGTTAAGTCATCGTGCAGTCGCTATTCAACAAGTTGGGCAGTCCGGACCTGGTCCTTTCTGCGTCCCCTCTCAACGCAAATCTGCCTCTGTCCTGCTTCAGAAATCCAGACCCTGGTGTTTTCCATCAGGATGTATTCACTGCAGTAGAAAAGATGCTCCTCTATGCTTCCCCCTCTTCCCTTAGTTCAGAGGGTGCTGCTCAAGTTGTAGGCAGACGGGGGCAGGATGATTCTCATCATCCCAGACTGGCCTTGGCAGATATAATTTGCATAGATAAACAGTCGGTCAGAAGTTCCCCCAAGGCAACTCCCTCCACCAGCGGACCCTCTGACACAGGGATTTTGGTCCATCCTTCGTGCATTCCCTTCTTCTCCATGCCGGGCTCCTGAAGAGATAAAAGTGGGCAAGTTTTAGGTTTCCAGACAGTCATAGAAATCTTCTTAGCAGGGGAGTAATTCTGGTGTGAAGGTTGGGGGGGGACAACGTCATTGTCAACCAGCCTCAGATCGTGAGTGCTGTGCTACCCACCAAAAGTAAATTATCTATGGAAAAATACCATTATTTCTATCAACATTCCTTTGAAAGCTAATATGTACAGGGAAAACACTGAAGACAATATTTACACTGAAGTCTTTACTTCAAGTATATGCTACCTCCTTGGTACCCTCCACCCATCGATGTCCATCTCTTTAACAAGCTACCAATTCCCTGGCATCTAGCAGCCCCCCCCCAACTCACTGCAGTTACTGGCCCACCCACACTTAACCGAAGGTCCGGTGCTGCGGGAGACCATATTGTGACTGGCACAGCCCAACTCTCTCCTCCTCAGTCAGCCGCCAGATGGGAAGACAGGGAGCGTGCATCCAATGAACAGTACAGGGTGCATGTTCCCTGTATTGTACAGGGAGAATGGACTGTGTACTGTACAGGGTGCATGTTCCCTGTATTGTACAGGGAGTATGGACTGTGTACTGTACAGGGTGCATGTTCCCTGTATTGTACAGGGAGTATGGACTGTGTACTGTACAGAGTGTGTGTTCCTTGTGCAGTACACAGGCCACATGCTCTCTGTACTGTACAGGGTGCATGTTCCTTGTATTGTACAGGGAGTATGGACTGTGTACTGTACAGGGTGCATGTTCCCTGTATTGTACAGGGAGTATGGACTGTGTACTGTACAGGGTGCATGTTCCCTGTATTGTACAGGGAGTATGGACTGTGTACTGTACAGAGTGTGTGTTCCTTGTGCAGTACACAGGCCACATGCTCTCTGTACAGTACACAGTACACATGCTCTCTGTACAGTACACAGGCCACATGCTCTCTGTACAGTACAGGGTGCATGTTCCCTGTATTGTACAGGGAGTATGGACTGTGTACTGTACAGAGTGTGTGTTCCTTGTGCAGCACACAGGCCACATGCTCTCTGTACAGTACACAGTCCACATGCTCTCTGTACAGTACACAGACCACATGCTCTCTGTACAGTACAGGGTGCATGTTCCCTGTATTGTACAGGGAGTATGGACTGTGTACTGTACAGGGTGCATGTTCCCTGTATTGTACAGGGAGTATGGACTGTGTACTGTACAGAGTGTGTGTTCCCTGTATTGTACAGGGAGTATGGACTGTGTACTGTACAGAGTGTGTGTTCCTTGTGCAGTACACAGGCCACATGCTCTCTGTACAGTACAGGGTGCATGTTCCCTGTTCTGTACAGGGAGTATGGACTGTGTACTGTACAGAGTGTGTGTTCCCTGTATTGTACAGGGAGTATGGACTGTGTACTGTACAGAGTGTGTGTTACTTGTGCAGTACACAGGCCACATGCTCTCTGTACAGTACAGGGTGCATGTTCCATGTGTTGTACAGGGAGTATGGACTGTGTACTGTACAGAGTGTGTGTTCCTTGTGCAGTACACAGGCCACATGCTCTCTGTACTGTACACAGACCACATTCTCTGTAGTATTGTACAGGGAGTATGGACTGTGTACTGTACAGAGTGTGTGTTCCTTGTGCAGTACACAGGCCACATGCTCTCTGTACAGTACACAGACCACATTCTCTGTAGTATTGTACAGGGAGTATGGACTGTGTACTGTTCAGAGTGTGTGTTCCCTGTATTGTACAGGGAGTATGGACTGTGTACTGTACAGAGTGTGTGTTCCTTGTGCAGTACACAGGCCACATGCTCTCTGTACAGTACACAGTCCACATTCTCTGTAGTATTGTACAGGGAGTATGGACTGTGTACTGTACAGAGTGTGTGTTCCTTGTGCAGTACACAGGCCACATGCTCTCTGTACAGTACACAGACCACATTCTCTGTAAAATGCAGGAGATGCTTGTCCTGTAATGTACATTGGATGTGTGCTCCCTGTGTTCCCTTTTGGCAGCTGACTGAGGGGGTGAGATGTGGACTGTGCTGGTCACCATATGCTCTCTTACCACACTGGCCCTTAGGTAAGGGGGAGTCGGCAGGGTTGGCCTGTCAGTGCCTGCAGAGTGAAGGGGGGAGTTGCTAGACCCCAGGGAATGGGTAGCTTGCTATAAGGAGTAGGTCAGTGGGAGGGGGGTGCCACTAGATGCCAAGGAGGTATATTATGATACTGGGGCCAGTGATCAGAGGGCAGTTGGGAACCAGTGGACACCACGGACATAACTTCACATGTACAGGCTGACAATGAAAGGGTGGGGGACAACTAAGCACTATGGACTGCTTCCTTTCTGCGGGTACTGGCAATCAGGGTGGAGTGGAGCCTGTCATGGGGGCACAAACCTGCTACTGCTTTTAATGCAAATGTGCCCATGATGGGGCAATAAAAAACTAATTACAATGCAGCTGCTCACCTGCTCTAACCTCCTCCTTAATATTATTCTGGTTTACAAGCAAGAACAAGCATTTGTCAATGCCAAATGTTCACTTGCGGGTATTTGCAGTGGTGTTTGGTACTGGTACTGGCTTCAGAGGAGAAAGGAGGCAGCAGTGAGTGTGCGTGCATGGTGGAAGCTGGATCATAAATGGTCCCAGGACTGATCCCTAAGGTACCCCGATGGTCATCACCTCTCCCCAGATTGGATCCCATTACCACCACCCTCTGCCTCCTGTCCATCAGCCAGTTTCTAACCCAGTTTATCAGCTTGTGCTCCGTGGCCAGACTACCCATCTTGTTAATCAGCCTTCTGTGTTGGATGTTGTCAAAGGCTTTGCTGAAATCAAGGTAGATGATATCAACCATCACTCCCTGATTTATTCCTTAATGAGGAATTAGGGTTTCCAGCCCAAATGTCCCCCCCCAACCTGCCGAGACTGACAGGCGTTGAGGGTGTACCTTTGGGTCGTCAGCCGCAACACTCACGTCATTCCACCCCCATCCTGCAGACACTGACAGGCACTGCGGTGTGCCTTGGGGTCTTCATCCCTAATGCTCACCCCATTTCATAATAAAAAAAGCTGAGATGGGTGCAGTATAGGAGAATGGGGTGAATGTTGGGGCCGAAAACCTGAAAGCACACCCCAATGCCTGTCACTGGCTGCAGGGTGGGGGTGGAATGGCGTGATTATTACGGCTGACGACCCCAAGGCACACCCCTGACACCTGCATTCACTATGGGGAGGTTATAGTTGAAAACCCTAACGCCCCAGGTATTTGCTGGTATTTTCACTCTAAATTTTCAAATTGGGCTTTTTGGGATCCCACCTCATGAACAGTGGCACTATCATTTCATTACTCAATCCCAAAAGGAGATTTCGTGCAGCGACTCCGTCATTTGGCACAACAGGTGCGAAAACACATTTCAGGCAGGATGTGAAAATGACATCTATACTGTTCATGAGGTGGTGTGAAAACTGGCAGTGTTGAATATTTGGAATGAAAATATAAAAATCTGCCGAGGTTACATGTATGCATAGCAAAATTTCAACGACCACATGTAACTCGGGCACTTTGGGTTTTTTTCTACCAAATTTTCAACATGCTCTTTTTGGGACACCACCTCATGAACAGACACACTGTAATTTCATTAATCCAGCCTGAAAGTTGATTTCATACAGCAACCATGCTATTCTGTGCCACAGGTGTGAAAACACTTTTCAGGCAGCATGTGAAAAATGAAGGCCATACTGTTTTTTATGAGGAGGTGTGAAAAATGGTAATGTGGAAAATCTGGAGTGAAAATATTAAAAACTGGTGAAGGTACGAGCGTGCATAAAAACTGCACAATGTACACTCATAATGTGGTAAATTTGTGGATTTTTTTCACCAAACTTTCAAAATGGACTTTTTGGGACCTCCCCTCGTGAACACTGGCACTGTCATTTCATTATTTGGTCCTGAAAGATGATTCCGCTTAGTGACCATGAAATCACCTTTTGGGACTGAGTAACAAAATGACAGTGCAAGTGTTCAGAGGCGAGGTCCCAAAGAAACTATGTTAATTTGGGCAAAATTCCCAGAATAGCTGAGATACCAACATAAGTTGAAACCCCCACTGACAGCCATTATATAGCGCTTACCTTCATTCTTCAGTTCGCAGTTCGGCTTTGAAGAGTGCAGACATTTCCTGGTACACAGAAGATGACACCTGCCAACCTCTGGAGGTAAGTAAAGGGTAAGGGGGTGCAGGGAGCTAGGTGCTCAGCGGAAGGGCCGGGAAGGGGGAAGGGACAGGGGAAACAACGAATGACCATTTTCTGTTTTTCAGGTATAAAAAACAAAAAATAAGTTGTGGGACCATTTTCTATTTTGCAGGGTAACCATAGCACAGACTTTGACAGCAGATAAGGACTGCTTGGCGCACCCAGTCTGGCCATTTCTAAAGCGAGGGGGTATGGATATGCTGACACTGGGAGTGGGCTCCCCAGTATCCCGGAGTATTGGGGGGACAGATATAGGGATACTGGGAGTGGGTTTCCTAGTGTCCCTCAGTGGTGGCACCAAGTTTTTAATTGCTGACAAGGATTAGGTGCTATGTCAGCTTTAAAAAGCTGCATCGTGGCTAATGTTGAGGCGGGGTGGGGGCTGAGAAGTGAGCACTGGGAAGGAAACCTGCACCGCGGCTAACATGTACTCTTTTGGGTGGGGGGGTCAGAGGAGTGAATCCAGCCATGTGCATTAGCGGGCACTCTAAAGCGCATGGCCAGAGTTCGGGCTACAGAAAGAAATGAAGCGCTCCCATTGGTGCAGTTCATTTCTTGGAAGTCCAGCCTCACCAAGTCAGCAAAGCTGAACTGCTGTCATGTTCAGAGTGCCTGGTCAGTGGTGTGTCAAACCCATTGCAGTTTCAGCTGTAATTGGCTTGGCGGTGACACACCTCTCATTTCCTGTATTGTGGCAAGACGTTCCTTGTGCAAGCGCAAGTGAACACAAAAATAACATGGTGTGGATGGCTGCTCTCAGTCCTTATTTTGTTTAAAGCAGCAGTTACTGATGCTTTAAACATATTAAGGAAGGAGGAGTAGCCACACTGGGTAGTTTCTTTTTTTTGTAAAACAACAATAAATGGCATATCCCCTGCTTTTCATGCTCTCCACCTGTCCACGCTACACACTGTTCATCCACCCACCTACAAGGTTTGATTTTTTTTGTTAATTTCTTTAACTTTGGTAACACAGAAAACACTTACTGAAAGAAAAAATACTTAGACTGGAGTTGCATGTTAGGCTAACTGTAACACCCAGCCAGCAGCCCCTACCAAAACAGATATAGTCAGATGACACAAAGGAGATGCTAGACAGCATTTTAAATCAGACAGTCACAGGGCCAACACAGCAGACCACCAATAAACAGAAACACCACCTACCCTTTCCTTCTGCAGACTGAAGCTAAGTTCAAGTTGAGAATGTTTTGGAGGTCAGAACTGGTTGTACCGGTCACTAGTAGAGCCAGACACTATAGTAGCAGGGAATGAATGCCAGCAAAAAGAGATCACAAATGGCAGCAGACTTCTTTCATGCTCCCTGACTTGCACCAAATCAGTTTAACGGCCAATAGCGTGTGGCCCCTGAAAGCTGACACATTGTGCAAACTCACTGGTAGAATTCCATCCCACCACCTCTTCTGCACGGTACCTGTGGCATGATAGATGTGGCCCCCCACACCCACCAAGCAAACCATCTATTCACTCGCCACCACCAGTAACCTCCTACCTCCCTCAGACTTATAGTTCAGCTCCAGCAATACTGTCTGCAACTTCCAACTGGCACAGCAGCATAGGGTGGGATAATGACCTGGGAAAGAAGGAATGAATACCCCACAATCACAGGCACCCAACTTCATCTTCAGATTCCTTGACTCCTCCAGCCAACTCAAGCTACTCCATCCCACAGGCCAGGCAGTGGCAGCAGCAGCATTCATTTTAAGTAAGAAAGGTGGCACAGAGGGAAGTGAAGCACCACAGAGCTCTCCTGAAGCCAGCAGTCTCCCGCTCGTTATTTGCACTTACACTGCTTCCAGGTGTGGTCTGTCATTTCTTCCCTCCCTGCTACATCACTTCTGCTCCATTCTCGTTCCAGCCAGCCTACTTTATGCAGCAATGGTTCAAACAACATGAAGTCTTGCTATATTATGACATATGCAGTATAACCCCAGGTTAGAACTACTCCGGAGGTGAAAGAGTTAACATCCATGCAGGGCATGGAATCTTGAGCTCGAGCTCGGTTGAACACTCTGTCTGTTGAAGCTCAAACTTAAACTGTCAGATTCTTTACTCCGCCTCACTGAACAGTCGCTCCGGAGATTCCTCCTGCTGCTCGGTTCGTTTGTCGGTTTTTAAAGTGTAATTCTCGGTTTATTTTACCGAAATTAAACCGCAATCGTCGGTTCAAGCTCTGTCTGTGGTATTGTAAGTAATAGATAGACTTATTTATTTATTTTCTTCTGTGTGAAAATTGTAAATGTCTTTTTCGGTTCGGTTTGAACCGACCAGATGGGTTTTAAAATTACCTTCTAGTCCTTTAGAGTGCGGTTCCTGGTTCTTATCGGTTCTAAAAAAAACTGATTTTATTACGTTTTCCCGACCCGTGACACGGTTGGGAACCGATAGAGAGTCTACTTGGTGGATTGCCATTAACGGGCAAGTTTTGGTTAGGCTGGCACTAGGTTTGAGAAACCCAAAAGAAAAACCGGACCCACTGGGTTTCAGCACTGTGGCCTCTGTGGGGAAGCCTTTGCTAAGGCTGACCCACACACCACTTGTGTTTATTGTCTGGGGTTTGACCACCACAATGCAGACTGCCAGATTTGTCAGAATTTTCCTGCTGCCACCAGGAAAAGAGTTGGTAGGCTCAGGAAAGGAGGCCAAAAGTCCGCTGACCGGATGGCCAGCCCGGTTCGGTTCCAACCGAACCTGAAGTGCCCTCTGACCAGGCGATGCTTCCGGAAGCGAAGAGCCAGCTCTGAGGCGGTTCCAACTAAAGGGCTAGAAGGTCAGCTAGCTAGGGGCCAAAAGTTCTTTCTCCAACTGCTGAGGAAATAGCCAAAGCTATTCAAATTGTCCAGTCTCTTTCCCCAGTTCCGTCCGAACCGGCACCATCAGGTAGCGCCGGTTGGTCCGGTTCCCAATTCAAGATTATGATTTTGAGGATTTTTATGAACCAGGGAAGGGAGGAGGGAATGAGGAGAGTGAGTGTGATTTTGAAAGTCTGGATGTGCCCATTGAACCGGACATCTCTCCAGACAGACCTCAGGAGTATCCCTCCCAGGCTATCTGAGTCCCTTCTCATTTTATGTTTTATAAGAAAGTTGCTGAAACTCTCCAACTCCCTGTTGAGGAAGCTGTTGATGATCAAGAAGAGCCTGATTTTGTAGAAATGATGGATATTCCAGAGTCTAGGAGACTGTCTATTCCCTTGCATAAATCTTTTAGGAAACAGACAGTAAAAATTCTGAAAACTCCTCATTCTATCTTCCCTGTGGATAAAAGGATGGACAAGAGGTATGCTTTATCAGGCTCTGATACAGAGTTCCTATCTCAGCAGTGCAGCCATGTGGGGGTAGTGCAGGCTGCAGCCTGTGACAAGGCTAATATTCCTCTAGCCTCTCACCCTCCTGAAAAGGATTCCAGGAGGATGGATGCCATGGCAACAAAGCAGTACATGGCAGCATCTTTGGGACTCAGACAGGCAAATTATATGGCTTACACAGCTAGGTACCAGAAATCCAGGTGGGATTCTGTCCTGGCCCTAGCAAAACAGGCCCATGAACAGCTTGCCAGGGAACTGGAGCAGGTGGCTGCGGATGGTATTGAGGCATCCAAGGTGCAATTTCATGCTGCTGTAGACTCTAATGATGTTTCCTCAAGAGTTATGGCTACATCTGTGTCTCTTCGCAGAATGGCCTGGCTCAGATGTACTGCCCTGTCACAGGATACCCAGTCTGAGGCTATGGATTTTCCTGTTGTGGGAAATTCTCTGTTTGGGGAGCAGACAGAGAATTATATGAAGAAAATGGATGAGTATAGGACCACCTATAGGAGTGCACAGGCCAAAGAAAGGCAAGTCACTCCTCAAAGGCAGCATGTCAGGGGCAGGGGCAGGCCTTTTCATAGGCCATTTTACCAAGCCCAGGCCTCCTCTTCTGCTTATGCCCAGAGGGGGTTCTTTAGAGGAAAGGGCAGAAGGGGCTCTAGTAAGCCTGCTTCTACCCTCAACCCAAAGCCCCTGCAAAACAGGCTCCCTGATGGGGTAGCCAGGGCCGATTCTCCACTACCGGTAGGGGGCAGGCTGGCTTACTTTGTCCAGGACTGGAAGTCTTTAACATCAGACAAGTGGCCCTGAAGTAGTAAGCCAGGGACTGGTTCTCAGCTTCAAAAAATTTCGAAGATGAGAGCCAGGTCTTTTCCACCTGCAAACCCATCAGAAGCACTTGCCCTGGAAGCAGAAGTTTCCTCCTCCTGGCTCTCAGAGCCGTGGAAAGGGTTCTACCCATACACCAGGGCAAGGTTTGTACTCCAGGTACTTCCTTACCCCAAAAAGACAGGAGAATGGCGGCCATTCTGGATCTCAGGTATCTAAACAAGCACCTTTTAAACCAAAGTTCAAAATGGTGACCCTGGGGATTATTTTACCCTCTCTAAGGCCAGGGGACTGGCTAGCCTCCCTGGACCTCAAGGATGTCTACTTCCATGTTCTCATCAGAAGCTCCCATCGAAAGTACCTCAGATTCGAACTGCCCTCAGGCCATTACCAGTTCAAAGCAGTGCCCTTCGGCCTCACCTCGGCCCCAAGGGTGTTCACAAAATGCCTGGCAGTAGCAGTTGCTCATTTAAGAAGGCAAAAGATTGCCATCTTTCCTTATCTGGATGACTGGCTCATTGTAGGCCAGTCTCCAGAACAGGTCAAACTACATTTACAAGTAACCCAGCAGCTGCTTACATCTCTAGGTTTCCTTTTCAGTCTTCCAAAGTCAGTTCTGGAGCCTGTCCAGCTTCTCACCTTTATAGGCGCAGAACTGAACACAAAAGAAGCCAGAGCCTTCCTTCCTCCCTCCCTCTGGAAAGAGCAAGGACCCTGGTGTCTCTGGCCTCCTCTTTCACCCTGCAGGTCTCTCGACCAGCAAGACATTTTCTACAGCTCCTGGGGCACATGGCTGCTTCTACAGCAGTGGTGCAGGGAGCGAGATTTCAGATGAGGGACATTCAGTTCCATTTGAGAGCCTTTTGGTCTCAAAGGACAGATCCCCTAACTAAATTGATTCCAGTGACTCGAACCCTGATCCAGGCCCTTCAGTGGTGGCAGGATCAGAACAATCTGAGATAGGGGGTTCCCTTCACTCCCCAGTCTCGTTCCTTGACCCTTATTACAGATGCATCCCTCCTGGGGTGGGGAGCTCACATGGGCGACCTTTCCACCCAAGGGCTGTGGTCCCCTCAGGAATCTCTGCTCCACATCAATTTGCTGGAGCTCAGAGCAGTTTTTCTAGTACTCCAGGTTTTTTCCACATCTGTCCAGAACAAGGTAGTTCAGGTCAGAACAGACAATACCACTACAATGTGGTACATCAACAAGCAAGGGGGCACTCGGTCTACGGCCTTGTGCACTGAAGCAATGAAGTTGTGGTCTCTGGCTTATTCTCTGAACGCCTCCCTTACGGCAGTTCACCTCCCAGGTAAGGACAATGTCCCATGGATGCTCTCAGCAGGATTTCCCAGGCCATCCGAATGGGCACTGGATCCCCTAGTACTGGAGTAATATTTGCCAGATGGGGCACTCCACTTAAATAGATCTCTTGCAGCCCAGACAATTACCAACTTCCCCTTTTTACTGCAGGCCCCCAGTGTTGGGCTCAGTCCTCTGGATGCCTTCCTCCTCAGTTGGGAAGGAAGTTTCTCTGTCTTTTCCCCCCTTCCCTCTTCTTTTCAAGGTGCTAGTAAAAATCAGATCTCAACCCTGCAAGATGATCCTGATTGCTCCAGATTGGGCCAGGCAGCCCTGGTACCCACTCCTCATGTCCTTAGCAGTCCCACCCTCCCCTATGTCTTCCCAGGAATCACAACCTGTTATCCTGTGCCCGGGGAGAGTTTTGTATCCGAACCTCAAATCTCTCAATCTCAAGGCTTGGCTCTTGAAGAGTTAGAGTTTGCTGACCTACATCTTTCTCAAGGTGTATTGGATATCTTGAAGGCCTCTAGGAAGCCTTCCACCAGGGCTACCTATAATTCAAAATGGAAGAGAATTTTCCATATTGTGTGCTGGTAAACATATTTCCCCAGAATCTGCTGGTGTGCCCACGATCCTGGATTATTTGGTGCATTTGAATTCCTTGGGGCTGAGACCAGCTACCCTAAAAGTGCACTTGGCAGCTGTGTCTGTCTTCTTGTCAGTAGGTAAGCCCTCTTCTTTATCAGCTCACCCTGTGTTCTCCAAGTTTTTTAAAGGGTTGCTTCACACCAACTTCATGTTCAGGGACCCTGCCCCTGCTTGGGATCTTAATATTTGCATCGCTCAGCTTATGCAACCCCCTTTTGAGCCATTGTCTTCAGCAGAGCTTAAGTACTTGACTTGGAAAACTGTGTTTCTGGTAGCCATCACCTCTGCCAGGCCATAAGTGAGCTACAAGCCTTGTCAGTGGAGCCTGATTTTATCTCCTTTCATAGAGATAAGGTGGTCCTCAGGACTAACAGGAAGTTTTGCCTAAGGTGGTTTCAGACTTTCACCTTAATCAATCCATGTCTCTTCCTGTGTATTTCACTGACCATTCCTCCTCTGGTGAGAGGAGATTGCACAGTTAGATGTCAAAAGAGCCCTTAGTTACTATATAGAGCGTACCAAGGGTCACAGGTTCGAATCCTCAATTGTTCCTCACTTATGGTGAGGTTGGTAAGAAACCTGCCACTAAAGATCCATTGCCAGGTGGATTGTCTCTTGTATCCAATTCTGTTACGAAAAACTGGGTAGGTTCCTCCCTCAGGCCTGAGGGCTCACTCTACCAGAGGTACAGCTGCGTCTCTGGCTGCTGCCAGGGACATTCTATCCTAGAGATATGTCAAGCAGCTACCTGGAAAACAGTTCACACTTTTTGCTAAGCATTACTCCTTGGATATCCAGGCTGGGAGTGATGCTCGATTTAACACAGCTGTGCTTCAGAGCCCATTTCCCAAGTAGGTTCTGTCCCTCCTCCATGGAGAGTACTGCTGTGTAGTCTGCATATGTCATAATATAGCAAGACTTCATGTTGTTTGAAGAAAAATTACTCACCTTAGTAATGTTGTTTCTTCTAATGGAGTCTTGCTATATTAACCTCCCAACCTGCCCTCTCAGAACCTCTGTTTTTGGGATGTGGGTGGGCAGTGCAATGTTGGCACTTCTTTGATGCCCCTTTATTTCACCCTTCTAGGGTGCTTAGGTCTTATGCTTAAATTTTCCTTCTTGAATCCCCTGACTTGAGTCTTTGTTTTGGGATCAAGAACAAAATGGTGTTTTTGTAGTTAGTAGCCAGTGGCTAGTGTAGGTTTACGGCTTCCACACAGAACCTTAGTGAGTTTTTGCTCATAAAGATCTGACAGTTTAAGTTTGAGCTTCAACAGACAGAGTGTTCAACCGAGCTCGCGCTCAAGATTCCATGCCCTGCATGGAAGTTAACTCTTTTACCTCCGGAGCAGTTCTAACCTGGGGTTATACTGCATATGTCATAATATAGCAAGACTCCATTAGAAGAAACAACATGACTAAGGTGAGTAATTTTTTCTTCTCTCCCTCCCAGTTCTAAGATGGTCACGCTGCACTTTCTCGTGGCTCTCTCTCTACTCTCCCAACACAAACTGCTTGCTTTGCCTGCTGCTTCTGCCATGCAGTGCAGATTGTGCCTGTTCTCTTCTTCTGCTCTGAAAGTCCACCTGACCCTTTCCCGTTCCAGGCTCCCAAGCCTTCCAACCCACCGGTAACAAAAATAAGGGGCTGAAGTTGGGGGGGACAACAATGATGAGCTGAATTGTTGGGGGGACGTGTGCCCCCCGTCCCCCCCTATAATTGCTCCCCTGCTTCTTAGCCGTGTATAGATCTTCTACCAGGAGGACTTGCGTGGCCAAATGGTTACACTTCACCATCTGGTGTGCAAAGTTCCGTCTGGACCCTTTTGGTTGCCCACCAAGTAAAATTTTGGGGTGCCTCATGGACTTGTTGAACGCAGGTCTGCATTTCTCAGCAGAGAATGTTCACCTCTGCGCATTTTCGGACTATCTTGAGCCAGTAGACAACATGTCACTGACTCAGTTACCATTAGTCAAGTTTTTCTTCTCCCTGCTTACTTCGTTAACTCCAGAATGAAGGAGAGCACTCCCTTTCTCTCTCCGAATGTTGAGGGTTCTGCGATTCTGCATTGACAGAATGAAGAGATATGCATCCGAGCAACTATTGTATCTTTCTGAATGCCTTGGCTGAGACAGCCTGTTGCTATGAGATGTATTTCTGCTTGGTTAGTAGCATGTCTTTGACACTACTAATCCATGGCACAGATCAAGTTGGAAGGCTGGGTTCTCACTACTCTACCGGAGTAGTTTCGGCTTTCCTGGCAGAGATTCGTAATGTATCCATTGCAGACATCTGCAAGCCAGTGAGTTTGAGCTCAGTGCATACCTTTGTAAATACTATGTTCTGGATGTCCATGCTCGAAAGTTAACTTTCTTCGGCAGGACAGTCCCTATGGACTTCTGTAATGAGTGAGCTCTGTCTCCTACCACCCTACTCAGGGAGGGGGGATGTTGATTTTTAGTTTGGTACTCTCCCATTACTGTGAATGAGTGGTGGAGACTTTTACTCCAGGAAGATATGGAAATTATGTACTTACCGTAATTCTTGATCTTCTTGGACAAAGTCTCCACCAGTCATTCACACACCCACCCACCATCCCCCGAGCTCACTCGTTCTGTTTTGGTCTTCACTTCCTTGTTGTTCAGGCTGTGAAGACCTTGTTGAAACTGACCTTTCTTACATGGGTCATCCAGGTCTTCATATGCCTGGAAGTTAGGGTTAGGTTTTCTTTCGTTAGTTTATGCTGCACCTCTCGGTCGAAAAGGTACTGAGGTGGTTGGAGGGTTGATGCCGAGATAGCCTATATGGCATGAGGTGGTCTCACAGCACCGCGCATGTGCGGTCCTATCCCAGTGCCGGCCCACCTGAAGATTTTTGGCTACCGCGGGGTCCTAGCGCCTCCGGCTTAGTCCCATACTCTGTCCAAGAAGATCAAGAATTACGATAAGTACATAATTTCTATTTCTTGTGTAAACTCTTACATTGTTGTCACTATGCATCCATGTTCTACTGTGGAAGTTAGTATTTTAGAGGGGCATTAACTACATCAGACAATTCTAAAAGGGTACTTATTGCTAGCATGTAAATGAGAAACACACAGTGGGTGTACTAAAATGACAGTGAAGTTGGAAACAGTTTCTGCTGGAAAAAAAAACTTACAAGTCTAGTGTAGGTATCCTTTAAACATTAAGGGATGACCAGAGATTAGGTTACCATTACTGACTCTAATGCTAGGGGAGTCATGAGTTACAATGTGAAGCTGAGTGTCCTGTGCCTCTATGATTAGATTAATGAAGATAACCCAGCCCCTGGGATGCTTCAGTGCTATTACTTGACCAAAATGTTTTTTTTTTTCCCTAATATATGTCTTTACAGTTTATATTTTAATAATTTTAGGGTGCATGAGGGTTTCATGCTAGTAACATACCCCTTTAGAAAATGAGTCAGCCAATCAGAATGCTGTATTCTAACAACCTGGCTGCAGTGCACTATCTACACTCTTGCAGTCTTTCTGGAGACAAGCAAGTCATTGGAAGTCTTCAAGCTAAACTCCTCCTACCACCAGGATGATATGTCCTCCGGCTCTGTCCTGTGAAGTTAGATCTTTCTTTCTGCTGGAAGAGACAGGTCTCCTTCTTCTCAGCTCTGCGGCATTGAAGAAATTTGAGTTCAAGTGCTTTCTTTGGCAAATCTTTAGCTTTTCTTTTTTAAAACTTGAATTTTATTGATTTTCTTAAGCTTACACTATTCAGTCATCACATTTCATTTTGTTTTTACATTTGTATCTTGTTCACATGTCATTTAGGATTAACACATTTGGTACAACATCTTAATCTATTATAGAGTTTTCCGTTTAGGATGCAAGAGAGGTTTCCTGTACTACTTGGTTGTGCCTTTGACAAGCTGTCTAATCAATGTTTGTTGTCTGTTGCCTTTATAATCTTAATGGTTTCTCCGATCCCGTTCTTTTTGATCAACTCATTTGTCCCTCTCTCCCTTATCTCTCTCTACAGTGCCCCCTATGGGATTATGTCTGTACTACGGTTCTTTATACTGTATATACATTAGCCAACTGGTCCATCTGTTTTTCAACCTAGGTAGGGTATTCAGTAACTGAGCGGTCATACGTTCTAGTCTGTATATATTGTATATTACAGTATATCTTCCCAAGTTGCAGTCTGAGGTCCATTCTTCTGCAGCCACATCTTTGTGATGGCTTTTTTTGCTGCTGTTAGCAGTATACTGGTCAGATATATGTTATGTCTTTGCTTTAATTGTGGTGGAAAATGTAAGAGGAGGGCTTTCTCTGAGGTCAGAAGCCCCAGCTCGGGGATGAGTTCCTGTAATGTCTCCACCGTTGTTTTCCAATAGCTAGGATTGGGCAATCCCATATTATTTTATTTATTTATTTAGCTTTTGTTGACCGGGTAAGTGCACTAGACAAATCCTGCCTATTTTCAGGCACGACCCGGGGGAGGGGGATACAGATGAATGCCAACTGACCTTGAACCAGATTAAGCTGTTGGTGGTATTTTTAGTGAATTATATGTATATGTGTGGCTGGTGAATTACCACATTGTCTCCAACAGTTGGCTGTGTGTGTTTCCGAATACTTGGCTGTGATTTGGGGAGTACAAAAGAATCTACTTGAGATCTTCCAACAGTACTCTCTCCAAATATGTGAACTTATTACCTGGTGTTGGCCTTCCCATATCTTGGGCCACTATTCAGCAGTGATCTCTACCTGCATCTCAGATTCCCACCTATGCTGTACTGCATTCATAAGTTTTGTTGGTATTTTCACCAGTGCAGGTAGCATCTTGAAAAAAAACGCGTTAAATCCCGAGAGGCATTTACTTGCATTAAGAAAGCTGTAATTGGTGGGATCATGCTCAAATCTACCTTGAATCCCAGTGTTTGCTCATGAAAATGTCTAATCTGAAGATGTCTAAAAAAAAGTCTGTCCTTGGTATTGGAAACTCAGCTGCTATTTGTTCAAATGATGAGAAAATACCCCCATTATAGAATTGGAGTGTATATACAGTATCAGTACCATCCTCCTCCAGGCACTGAACCTGTGATGCAATCTAGCTGGTAGAAAAATTGGGGACAGGGCCAGAATTTCCATCCATCTGACTCCAAACTTGTTTTCTGGAAGGGTTAGATATGACCTCTAGGCCTGTAGTAGGCTTAAGGTCTAGTATGAACCCTCCTTCCCTGAATCGGTTTGGGTGGGTTGAGGGATATGCTATGGTATCCCTAAACTCAGTTTCCTGAGTCTCAGGATACCGACCCTGCTGGCCCGAACTGAACATCCCCGAGTCAATCAGATGCCCGAATATACGATTTTGGGCATCTGATTGAAAAATATCAGTGCAAGACTTGGGACTTCCCCCCCCACCGAACCTCCCATGTGGGGGGCTCCAGCCCCACACCCCCCTTAACTAATATATATCTAACTCCGAGGATGAGCAGACCTCAGAGTTAAGAAAAAATAGTTACGGGGTTCGAACGGGCATAAAAAAATTACAGCAGGCAGCAGTGGGATAGAACCCGCATCTCACAGAGAATGCTGGCTGAGCTGCCAGTGGTTTAGCCCGCAACACCACTAGGGCAGCTCAGCCAAACACTCGATTCCGCCGCAACTTCATGTCCACCCACAGGGGTAAGGTAGGAAGCCATCCCATCCTTTACCTTACCCCTGTAATGTCTGTCGGGTTGCCGTCATGCTGTGCTGCTCACTGTCTGGACACTGAACCTGTCGGGCAGTACTGCTCAGGCAGGTCGATGTCAGGATAGTCAGCCTCAGCACAACATAAGGGTACTGGGCTGAAACAGCATTCCAGCATCCAGACAGTGGATTTGATGTTAAACTTCGTTCAGTCCCTACCCAATGGGGTGTTTCTGCCTGGGGGAGGATCCACTGACTAGGTTCATAGGTGTTTTCAAGCCAAAGGATAGAATACTGCCCTATAAGGCTTGCCTTCCTAAATTTAATATGACAATTTTTTATCGCCAAAGTGAATGTCAATCCCATTCTTAAATTGATTTATTGTGGTGCAGTTGACAAGTTCTACTGGTAATGTAGTCCAGACTCCAACTACTCTACAACTATACGAATGCTTTCTAAAATTATGTTCCCATGTATGTTGGAGGTATTGTTCCCCATGTTTTCTTGTACTTAATCTACCAGTGTTTTTTATGAGTCCCAATTCCTCCATTAAATTTACATCATTCCTATTCTTATATAAAAAACATAAATCGCCCCTTAATCTGCGATAATATAAAGAATAAAGATTGAGGCTAACTAATCTATCATGATAGCTTTTGTTCAATAATCCTTTTATCTGCTTTGTTAACTTCCTCTGAACCCCTTCTATCGATAGGATATCTTCCCTGTTTTGGGGAGTCCAAACCCGGGCACAATACTCCAAGTGTGGTCTCACCAAAGCACTGTAGAGAGGGATCAATACTTTCTTATCTCTACTTGCTATGTGTTTAAATATACAATTTAGGTTTTGAATTGCCTTCCTGAGTTGTATCCTACGATGTGATCTGAATTTCATATCATTAGTAACCATAATTCCCAAATCCCTTTCCTCGTTTACTACCCCAAAATTGTATCATCCAAATGATATTCTTCTTTCTGATTATGCTTTCAAGTGCATAACCATACATTTAGTTTTATTTAACACTAACTTATTTGAGGCAGTCCATTCATATATTAAATTCAAAGCAAGTTGTAGGGTAGCTTTTTGTTCAGCATCATTAACAAGTAAGCCCAGTCTACAGTCATCAGCAAACTTATACATCCAAATATTCTTATTACTATTTTTTAATGAGGCAATGTATATATTAAATAAGCTAGGGCCCAACACTGAACCCTGTGGAACACCACTAGTAATAGAAGCCCAGGCAGAATATTCCCCGTTAATGACTACTCTCTGTCTTCTATCTTGTAGCCAATCTGAGACCCAATTACAGATATTACTAGACAATTTTATACCTTCCAAAACTGCCAGTAATTCCTTATGAGGAAGTTTATCAAATGCTTTAGCAAAGTCCAAAAAAACCATGTCCACCGAATTTCCCACATCCATCTCCCTATTCACTTTCTCATAGAAGGCCAATAGATTAGTTTGGCATGATCTATTTTTAGTAAATCCATGCTGAATGGGATCAATTAGATCACATCTCTCCAGATGTTCTAATATAATATCTTTAATTAATTCCTCCATTAATTTTCCCAATATAGAGGTCAGACTAATGGGTCTAAAGTTTTCAGGCGAAGTTCTGGGTCCTTTTTTATGGATAGGCACAATGTTAGCTAGTTTCCAATCATTTGGAACCATTCCACTGTCGATAGAGCCTGAAAAATATAAGTAATTGGTTGTACTAACTCATCTGCCATCCTTCAAAATCCTAGGGTGCATTCCATCGGACCGGGGATTTATTAGCATCAAGACAAGCTAATTGCTTGTATATTGTATTAGGATTTAATATAATTGAACCAGATACAATAGGTCTACCAATAGTGTATAAGTCCACATCATTTGTATTGTATACTGAACAAAAATAATTGTTCTGGATATTGGCCATTTGTAAATTAGTAGAAGTAGGTCCTAATTCGGTAGTAAAGGGCCCTATGCTACTTGGGGACTTCCTCTGTTTATTAATATGCGAGAAGAAGGATTTTTTGTTATTCAGTACCTTGTCCGCAAGATTTAATTCGCACTGGGCTTTCGCTTTCCTAATAGTCACCTTAACATCCTTAAGATATTCTTTATATTCAGCCAATATTTTAACTGATTTAGATAGTTTTAATTTTTTATATAATCTATGTTTCTTATTGATTAATTTTTTGATTGTAGGTGAAAGCCAGGCAGGCTTTATAGTCTTGGTACTATGATATTTGTTATTAACAGGAACATACTCAGTGGTTAAGTTTAATAGTTTAGTTTTTAAGGATTCCCACATGTATTGTACAGACTTATTAATAAAATTAGATTCCCAGTCCCAACAACTTAATTTAGTTTTCATTTTATGGAATTCCGCTTTCCGAAAATTTAACATAGTAGTTGTTCCACTAGGTTTGGACTGTTGCATTTCTCTAATATTAAATAGGACAGAGCAATGATCACTGTTTCCCAAAGGGATCCCAACTTCAACTGAATTGATTATGTCTCCCATATTGGTAAAGATTAAATCTAGAGTATTATTGCCCCTAGTAGTGTCAAGGACCAATTGTTTTAATCCCACATGATCCATAGCATCAATAAACTGTCTCTCAAATGGAGATGTACCTAATCCTTTACCCCAATCAATATTGGGTAAATTAAAATCCCCAGTTATTATCAGCCTATTAGTGGGGTCAAGATCTCCAAATAGATCCAATAAGGTCTTATCATTTTCTTGTGACATAGAAGGGGGCCTATACAAAAGTCCAAGAATAATTTTGGGGCTATTTATGAGAAGCAATTTAACCCATAGAAGCTCTAATGGGCCAATATCTCATTTAATATCTTCCGAAGCAATATCTTCATGAATATATATTGCCACTCCTCCTTTCTAAACTTCCTACAATACGAATATAATTTGTACCCTGGTTTCTTTTCCAAGAGTCATTTTCATTCCACCACGTTTCTGTAATTAAGGCAATATGAATTTGGTTTTTATGCAGTATAATGTTAAGCTCGTCATATTTATTCTGTAAACTACGGGCATTAAGGAGAATTGCATTCCATCCCAAGGCATTAAATTGAGGAAGGGATCTATTTAAGCTGTTATTAACATTCCCACCCCCACTTGCCAGTTTAAATGAAACTTGATTACCTCCAAAAAATTTTTACCCATAACCCTTACACCTGCCCGATTCAAATGGATACCATCATTTCTATATAAAGATATACTGTTAAAGGTTCTTGCATTATCCATAAAACCGATCTCTTCATCTAGACAAAACTGTCTAAGTTTGCTATTGAGTATAATTATTTGACTATTTCTATAGGCATTTTGCCCCTGCCTAGGTAGTAAGCCAGATATAATTATTTCCCCTCCATAATTTCTCACTGAATCAGCAATATACTTATAATCCTTTTGCATAAGAAACCAATTTGTTTTCCCCACATCATTTGCCCCCACATGTAAGATAACCAGGGGTGTAACTGTGTTTTCAAACAGTCCGTGCAAAAGTCCCACAATGTCATGTAATTTAGCTCCAGATAAGGAGCTAACTGTAGTATGTTCATTATGACCAAAACATACTTGTGTATCTATACCTTTAATAATTGAATCACCAATAATTAGAATATCCCTTTCTGATGGTTTGGGTAATTTTTGTTCCTTTAATCTATCAATACCACTGGGACTAATTGGTTTGATTTCAGTTATCATGTCAGATGTTCTAGAGGGATTATGTGTTTGTTCCTGTATATTGTGTACCGTAGATGCATTCACTAACAAGTGAGGGGGATTAGGTACTTCACAATTGGTTAAAACTTCCAAATCATCAGGTGTAACAGTATTTAGACACTCAGATCTGTTATTTATTTCCAAGGGGGGTTTAGGCTGTGTGACTGTATCCATACCATGAATAAAGACATCATTATTTTCATTTATCCCATTTAAATAATCATAGTGCTCAGTTTTATTTACTGTTATAGATTGTCTATTACTAATGTCACATGCTGCCTCATTGATGTAATCCTCCAACCGAGAGATATCTTTACAAGTTTGCAATCTTAATTCTAACTCTTGTACCTGTTTTACTAAGGCAGCATTTTTATTACATTTGTCGCATGTGAATTCAAGGTTTGAAACTTCTTCCGTAAACATAAAGCATTCTCGACATGTTTTCTTACCTTTTAATTTTTTCTGTCTAGTATGGGCCATAGCTTTAGTTGTATTTACTCACCAACAAATATTTCTATTTGCCACTTTGTTTAGTAGCAGAACTATCTCTTGATTATTTTTAATGCCAATCCCCAATGCTTCCCAGTGTTCCCAGCGGACACAGCAGACACGCGATGCGCGTGTCTCTACGCGCGTCTCCGCGCTCATAGGCAGCTCCACTCGGCTCGCTCCGCTCGCTGGTGGCGTGAGATTTAAAGGGGGGAGAGACCGGAAATAGCCTCCATGTCACTCGTGTCAGAAATTTGTTAAAACACCTCAAACTAGCCCCAGAGTGCCTTTATGGCTGTATGAATCTCCACATATAAGTTTAAAAATTGGATTAAACAAAATAAAACAGAAACAGGCAGTTTGTAGTTCGTATTATAAGTCCTAGAACTACAAACTCTCTTCCTGTTTACGGTTAGGTCCCAGGGCTCCAAACTCTAAAATTATAACGCAAAGCCTACTAGGGGCTTAAATTTCTGTAAAGTTCACACTGCACTTTCAATTATAACATTCAGCTCCAAAAGGTATATCATTAGCGCTCCGCTCGCCGGTGGCGTGAGATTTAAAGGGGGGAGAGACCGGAAATAGCCTCCGTGTTACTCATGTCAGAAATTTGTTAAAACACCTCAAACTAGCCCCAGAGTGCCTTTATGGCTGTATGAATCTCCACATATAAGTTTAAAAATTGGATTAAACAAAACAGAAACAGGCAGTTTGTAGTTCGTATTATAAGTCCTAGCACTACAAACTCTCTTCCTGTTTCCGGTTAGGTCCCAGGGCTCCAAACTCTAAAATTATAACGCAAAGCCTACTAGGGGCTTAAATTTCTGTAAAGTTCACACTGCACTTTCAATTATAACATTCAGCTCCAAAAGGTATATCATTAGAGCTCCGCTCGCCAGTGGCGTGAGATTTAAAGGGGGGAGAGACCAGAAATAGCCTCCGTGTCACTCGTGTCAGAAATTTGTTAAAACACCTCAAACTAGCCCCAGAGTGCCTTTATGGCTGTATGAATCTCCACATATAAGTTTAAAAATTGGATTAAACAAAGTAAAACAGAAACAGGCAGTTTGTAGTTCGTATTATAAGTCCTAGAACTACAAACTCTCTTCCTGTTTCCGGTTAGGTCCCAGGGCTCCAAAACTCTAAAATTATAACGCAAAGCCTAGTATGGTAAAGAAGGGCAGCCATGGCAAATAGTGTTAGGTTTGGTAAGGTTAAGCCTCCTTGCACTTTAGATCATAGAAGTTTTTAATATGCCACCCTTGGTCTAGCGCCCTGCCATATAAATCTTGCTATCATCCTGTGAACATATGAACATACGAATGTGCCAGCAGAAAGAGACCATCCGGTCTAAGTCTGCTTGAGTGTGCAGCTAGCACCCCTAGTTTGCAGCTGCCCCACCCCCCTCCCCTTTGTCATCCCACTGCCACTCCCCCACCTTCCCCACACTCACTCTCCCGTTTCCTGTCCCATGCCCTTTTGAAGCTGTTCACAGATTTACATGATACCACCATTCTGGTAGTGCGTTCCATTTGCTACCACCCTCTCTGTGAAATAGTGTCTCCTCATTTCCCTCCTAAATCTTCTCCCCCATTCTTAGCCCATGCCCCTGGTGTCCTTCCCTCCTTAACTTAAAGATCCTGTCTGCCTCATCCTTATTGATTCCCCTCAGATACTTGAATGTCTGTATCATGTCCCCCCATCCCTTCTATCCTCCAGAGTGTACATATTCAGGTCTCCCAGTCTGCTCTCATAGTTTCTCCCCTCCATTCCACATATCATCTTTGTTGCCCTCTTCTGTACCCCTTCCAGTAGCCTGATATCATGCTTTAGTTATGGCCTCCAAAACTGCGCACAATACTCTTAAGTGCGGCCTTACCAGTGACCTGTAGAGGGACAAGATCACCTTTCTTCGCCTGGATGAAAAAACCCTTGCTATGCACCCCAGCATTTTGTTCGCTTTTGCAGCTGCTCTCCTGCACTGGGCAGTGTTGTTCATGGTCCCTGTTATCAGTACCCTCTAGGTCCTTCTCCTCCTTAATGACCCCCAGCTTAACCACCCCCCAGCCAGTATTCTCTCCTTGGGTTCTTTGCCCCAAAGTGCATAACCCTACACTTCTTTCCATTGAACCCCAACTGCCACCTCTCTGACCACTCCTCTAGCTTGCTTAGGTCCCCCTGCAGCTGCTTCTATCCCTCCCCTCCATCCACCACTGCTCCGATTTTGGTGTCATCAGCGAACAGACTTACCTTGCTCACCAACCCGTGTGCAATGTCTGATATGAAGAGCCCAAATAATACTGGTCCCACCACAGAGCCCTGTGGCACCCCACTCATCACTGGCCTTAGAGTTGAGAGCTCCCCTCTCACCACCACCCGTTGCAGCCTCCCACTCAGCCAGCTTGTAATCCAGTTCATCATTTTTGCCCCTACCCCTACACCAGTTAGCTTCCCCCCAAGCCACCCATGAGGCACCGAATCGAAGGCCTTACTGAAGTCCAAGTAAAGAACATCCACTGCATGACCCTTATCCAACTTATCTGTCACCCAGTCATAATATTGTATCAAGTTGGTTTGACAAGACTACCCTGAAACAAACCCATGCTGCCTCACATCCTGAGGCCATTGTCCTCCAGCTATGACACCAGTCTTTTCTTTAGTATCGTTTCCATGAGTTTGCACACTATGGAGGTGAGACTTACCGGACGATAATTACCCAGTTCATCCCTTGGCCTGCTCTTGTGCAATGATACTACCTGTGCTATCCTCCAGTCCAGTGGCACACATCCCAGCTCCAGTGAGGTACGGTACAGATCTGCCAGTGGCTCCACCAACACCTCCACCATCTCCCTCAGCACCCTAGGGTGGATACCATCCGGCCCTGGTGCCTTGCCTACCTTCAATGCCCTTAGTCCCTCTAGGACTCTACTTGCCTCAATTTTTCCATCAGTCACCTCCTCTCCCCCTGTCCCCACCCTCCCAGCCCATGGTGGGAGGGTGGGGACATCTCTGAATGTCTTTCTTAGGAGGATATATTGGGGTGTTTTGGAATAGGTACAACAATCTGGGCAGGACATTCATTTGTATTGTTTGAATTCTCTGGAACAATGGGATTGGCAGACGAGTCCACGAATCGAGATCTTTGGCTATTTGTGTAGTCAGGGGGTTTAGATTCCTTACATACAAGTGCTCTTTGTCCCTGGTCAGGTTAACCCCTAGGCACCTTATTTGGGTGTTATTCTACTTAAAGGGAAATCTCATTTTAGTTTGTCGTGTGGGATCAAATCCTATGTAGAGTGGTTCTGTTTTTTGTGTATTTATCTTGTATCCCAACACCTTTTCTGTTACTTTGAGGACTTCCATCTGGGCTGGGAGGGAGTATTCTGGATTCGTAAGATACAGAAGTGAATCATTGGCATAATACACCATTTTTGAGTGAGTTTAGTGCTAGCCACCTGGTGGTACCTTCCTGGTCTATTCCCTTCCAGGAAGCATCAATCTGCACCTGGCAGTCATCAGCCACCTCATCCCTAGCCCCAGCGGACTGCAGGAGGAGGTACTGCGCTCCCGAGGAGTCTCTTGGTTCTGTGCCTCACCCAGCCTCAGGGCTGATGGCTTTAGATAATCCTTCCGGGCTTCAACACCCAGCACACGATTGACCACCGGATCCAGATTCCATTGAGTTTGACCTGTGGGGAAGACGAGTTTTCTCCTCGGCTCGTGTGTTACTCTGCATCGGCTCACATCAAGCTCACCATGCTGCCTACAACAGGCACCTGTGGTTGATGCTGGTGTAGGTATTAGCATCTTTGCCTGATTCGGAGGAATCTAGGCAATCCATTGCCTTCTCTAAACAGGGTCTGGAGCTTGCAAGGCACCAAGCAAGGGCATCGTATGGGGCCAATGAGGTGGCTTCCAGACTGGCAGGTACAGCGATCTGCATCGGGCAGATGGCATGGCTTCTCCTGTCTAGATTGTCACCCATTGCCCGGCGTAGGGTGATTTCCTTTGCTTTCCGGAGGACCAATCTTTTCTCCCGCAGGGCGAAGAGGAATCTGCAGGGGTGTCTTCCATCCCTCCGGCCATGGGGGACACATCCTCGGCCTGACCAACCTTAAGTCATGTTAAGCTAGAATGGCAATAGGGTCTCTCCCTCCTGTGTCTCCCCTGCAGGAGGCTGTGGGAATCTGTTCCCTCAGGCCAGTGCCAGGTCCCCTCTGGGGAGCTTGGTACTCACACAGCAGTAATGAATGGTGACGATTGACAAGGGAAGATATGAAAATTACGTACCTACCGTAATTCTTGATCTTCTCTTGTATCTTCACCATTCATTACTGATTCCTGCCCACCTTCCCCTCTTGGGTCTCAGATCCTGGGCGCCGCTTCCACCCTGCTTGCCCTCCACCTCTTCGAAGCCAGTTGAGAGCAGAGTCCCCCTGGTACCTCATTGCCCTCTGCTTCCATCTCCACAAGTCACAGAGCACCCATCCTCAAAGGGTGGCGAGTAGGGTCTTCGCCCTGGCCTCAGAGGGAACTCCCTGGGATTCTCAGTGGGGTGCACTGTGGGGTCCTTCCATTCCTTGGCATGGATCTGTTGATCCGTTTTTTTATCTTCTTAGGGTGGGGACTGTGTCAGCGCATCTCGTGAGAAGATCCATAGGGATTTAACCCTCTCCTTTTTTCCTTTCCGCTTCTCATCCTACCCCTCATCCCACCCACCTCTGGTACCATTTCCTTTATACCAGTGGTTCTGACATCATTTCCTCAAGAGGGTAAGGTGCATGCCACTGTCATATCCTTTCCAGTACACTGCACTGACAATATAAGTGTACATATTATATAAAACACATACTGTACATACAAAACAATAACTGAGGGACAAAAAAAAAATACACAGGATGAACAGGAAGGTAGACAGACATGTGGGGAGTAGTGCAATGTACTGGCTGCGGGGCAGCAGTGTTCCAGGAGTCTTTCTGGAGGCTGAGATGCTGCCCTATTTGCAGGCAACTCTCTGCCCTGAGGGAGGAGGTTACCCGTCTTCAGGCCACACTGGATAGTAATAAGGGAACCTCCCCCACCCAGGGAGCACCAGGGCCACCACCACTATCTCAGAGACTGCCAAGAAAGTGCAGCAGTTGGGCCACAGTGGGCTCAGGGAGGGTGAGGGTGGTGGAACAGAGGCACACCCAGTCAGTTGTACCACTCCATAATCCATACACCATTCTGATGGAGCATAGTTCCCCTATGGATGCACCCACAGAGGAGACTAAGGAGGTTGCAGACAACTGTCACAAGGGAGCCCCACAGGAAGGAGACAGGGGACACCACAGGAAAAGGAAGCAGCTCCTTTTCGGGGACTCAGTTATTAGGGTGATAAAACTGGGGGGATCAGGGAAAACTGATGTAAGGTGCCTGCCTGGCACCATGGCTTGGAGGGACAGGAAGCACATCCTCAGGATCATGAAAACAGCTGCATGGGAGACTGAGCCAGACATCATTGTCCCCCTAGGGATGAATGACTTGGCTCAACATGAGATTAGAGCAGTGCAGGAGGAGTTTGTGGAATTGGGGAGGGGCCTAAGGCAAGTAGCACACACAGTATCCTTCTCAGAGGTGCTGCCTGTCTATGGCAAGGGTGAGGCGAGGGTACTTCACACCATGCAATTCAGTGAATGGTTGAAAAAATGGTGCAGAGCACAGGGGTTTGGCTTCATTGGGGACTGGGGTTCCACCTGGAGGGATACCAGCCTATACTGGCAGGATGATCTGCATCTGTCCAGGAAGGGAACAAGTCTACTGTGCGATCAGTTTAAATGCTTCATTGGCAAGCTTTTAAACTGGTCAAGGGGGGAGACACCAATAAGCAGCAGGGGATTCCCAGCCTCCCCCTACAAAACCGGGTACTAAATAAGGTAAAGACGAAGGTAAAAAGGTCAGTAGGGAGCAGGACAGGGGTAAATGGAGAAAGCAAAGTCAATGAGGACAGTGATGGTGCTACAAGAGGTAAAGCCATCAAATAATGGAGAGCAATGAGTACCAATGCCCGTAGTCTGGGTAACAGGCTTTCTGAATTAGTGGCCTTGATGGAGGAGGAACATCTGGATATTGTGGCAGTCACAGAAACATGGTACACACAGAACCATGACTGGGATGTAAACATACCAGGATACACCATCTACAGGAGGGACAGGGAGGGTAAAAGAGGAGGTGGAGTAGCTCTCTACATAAGGGACAGCATCAAAGCAACAGAACAAAAGGGTAAACAGGAAGGAGAGGAAGCTGCTAGGTCAATTTGGAGACAGGCAATGACACCACAATCCGCACAGGGGTTGTATACAGACCCCCATCTCAGGGGGAGGAAATGGACAAGGAAATGCTAGAAAGTATCCTTAGAATGGCAGAAAAAGGAGAGATATTGCTAATGGGGGATCTGAATATGCCACATGTTAACTGGAGTGCATTTGCAGCAGCCACTTCTAAGAATGGGGTCATTTTAGATGCCCTACAGGGGGGTATGTCTTAGACAACTAGTATCGGAACCCACTCGAGAGGGAGCAATCTTAGACCTGGTACTTTCAAATGGAGATGGCGAGAGGATCACAGATTTAGAAGTGGGTAGCCATCTGGGAACTAGTGACCATCGAACAGTATGGGTCACAATAATCACAGCAATAGAGTCAAGCCATACAAAGGCAAAGCTACTGGACTTTAGGATGGTGGACTTTGCCAAAATGGGTGCATGCCTAAGGAATGCACTAGCAAAGGGGCAGGAAGGAGGGGTGGAAGAACAATGGGGAATAATCAGAACTGCCATCACAGAGGCAACAAGCCTTTGTGTGAAGCAAATAAACAAAACAAAACGATGTAAGAAACTACTATGGTTCTCAAAGGAGGTGGCAGAGAAGGTTAGGGAGAAAAGAGACCCAGGAAGTACAAGGAATCACAGAAGGAGCAGGACAAAGAATTGTATCAGTTAAAGCAAAAGGAAGCGGAAGGCAGTCAGAACAGCAAAGGCCCAAACCGAGGAAAAGATAGCCAACTCCAGTTAAGAAGGGGATAAAACATTTATAGGTACATCAGGGAGCGAAGGAAGACCAAGGGGGGGACAGTGAGGCTTAATAAAGGTGATAGGGGTGGACAGAGGGTGACTGTGAAAAGGCAGCGATACTAAACAAATACTTTTGCTCAGTATTCACAAATGAAGAGGGGGAACAATAGAAACACGCTGGATACGGGGGTTGATACCAGCTCTTTCACAGAAGAAAGGGTTCTGAAGGAACTCGTAAAACTGAAGGTGGACAAAGCAATTGGGCCTGATGGAATTCATCCCAGAATTCTAAAAGAACTAAGTGTAGAGCTAGTGACACCACTGACTACCCTCTTTAACAAATCATGGGAGGGTGGGGTGGTACCTGAAGACTGGAGGAGGGCAGATGTTATTCCACTTCACAAAAGTGGGAACAGGGCCGAAGCAGGAAACTACAGACCTGTTAGTTTAACCTCAGTGATTGGGAAAATGATGGAATCACTTCTGAAGGAAAGAATTGTTGAGTACCTAGAGGCCAGAGGAGCGCAGGACCCAAGGCAGCATGGATTCACAGCGGGAAGGTCATGTCAGACTAATCTAATAGACTTCTTTGACGGGGTGACCAAAGTAGTAGATCAAGGAGGGGCTGTAGACATGGCCTACCTAGACTTTAGCAAGACATTTGACACAGTCCCACACAAAAGATTAATATACAAGTTGGCCAGCCTGGGAGTGGGTCCCAAAATGGTAGCCTGGGTAAAAAATTGGCTGCAGAACAGGACACAGAGGGTAATAGTAAATGGAGTCCACTCTGAAGAAATGGGGGGTTACTAGTGGGGTACCGCAGGGTTCAGTACTAGGACAAGTCCTCTTTAATGTCTTTATAAGTGACATTACAGAGGGACTGGAAGGAAAAGTATGTCTCTTTGCAGACGACACAAAGATCTGCAACAGAGTTGATACACAAGGTGGGGTAGAAAGGATGAGAAGGGACTTGACAAGGTTAGAGGAATGGTCAAATGTATGGCAACTTAGATTCAGTGCTAAGAAATGCAAAGTAGTGCACCTGGGAAACAAAAACCCAAGGGAAGAGTACACAATGGGGTGAGATACTAACAACAACAAAAATGGAAAGGGACCTGGGGGTAGTCATATCAGATGACCTAAAGGTGAGCAAGCAATGTGAGAGGGCAGTAAGTAGGGCTGGTGGGATACTGGGATGCATAGGGAGAGGCATCACCAGTAGAAAACAGGAAGTTGTTATCCCTCTGTACACACAGCTGGTGAGACCCCATCTGGAGTACTGCATGCAGTTCTGGAGACCCAGTCTCCGCAAAGACATAGACAGGATGGAGGCAGTCCAGAGGAAGGCAACTAAAATTGTGCAGGATCTGCACCAGAAGACAAGACTTAAGGATCTTAGTATGTATAGCCTCGAGGAGAAGAGGGAGAGGGAGGAAATGATTGAAACTTTCAAGTACCTCAAGGGAATCAACAAAGTCCAAGAGGGTAGCATCTTTCAGAAAAAGTGGTGTGCAAGAACAAGGGGGCACAATATGAAGCAAGAGGGGGGACGGCTCAGAGGTAATGTGAGGAAGCATTTTTTCACAGAGAGGGTTGTGGATGCATGGAACAGCCTTCCTGCGGAGGTTGTGGAGTCAAAAACAGTGGTGGAATTCAAGAATGCATGGGACAGACATAAGGCAAATCTAGGGGTGGAGGTTGGAAGAAGTAGGCTGTTGGTTAGCTAGGATCTGCAGCTTATCCATTAGGTGGGGGAAATGGGCAGACTGGGTGGGCCAAGCGGTCCTTCAAACAACATGAAGTCTTGCTATATTATGACATATGCAGTATAACCCCAGGTTAGAACTGCTCCAGAGGTGAAAGAGTTAACTTTCCATGCAGGGCATAGAATCTTGAGCGCGAGCTCGGTTGAACACTCTGTCTGTTGAAGCTCAAACTTAAACTGTCAGATTCTTTACTCCGCCTCACTGAACAGTCGCTCCGGAGATTCCTCCTGCTGCTCTGTTTGTTTGTCGGTTTTAAAGTGTAATTCTCGGTTTATTTTACCGAAATTTAACCGCAATCGTTGGTTCAAGCTCTGTCTGTGGTATTGTAAGTAATAGATAGGCTTATTTATTATTTTTTCTTCTGTGTGGAACTTGTAAACGTCTTTTTTCGTTCGTTTGAACCGATCAGATGGGTTTTAAAATTACCTTCTAGTCCTTTAGAGTGCGGTTCCCGGTTCTTATCGGTTCTAAAAAACAGATTTGATTACGGTTTTTTCCACGACCCGTGACACGGTTGGGAACCGATAAGAGAGTCTTGCTTGGTGGATTGCCATTAACGGGCAAGTTTTGGTTAGGCTGGCACTATGTCTGAGAAACCCAAAAGAAAAACCGGACCCACTGGGTTTCAGCACTGTGGCTTCTGTGGGGAAGCCTTTGCTAAGGCTGACCCATACACCATTTGTGTATATTGTCTGGGGTTTGACCACCTCAATGCAGACTGCCAGATTTGTAAGAATTTTCCTGCTGCCACCGTGGAAAAGAGTGGGTAGGCTCAGGGAAAGGGAGGCCAAAAAGTCCGCTGAACCGAATGAGCCAGCCCGGTTCAGTTCCAACCGAACCTGAGGGAGTTCCTCTGACCAGGGCGATACTTCCTTGGGCAACGAAGAGCCAGCCTGAGGAGCCGGTTCCAACTAAAAGGACTAGAAAGTCAGCTAGTTTGGAGCCAAAAGTTCTTTCTCCAACCGCTGAGGAAATAGCCAAAGCTATTCAAATTGTCAAGTCTCTTTCCCAGTTCGTCCGAACCCGGCACCATTGAGGAAGTGCGGTTGGTCGGTCCCGGTTCAAGATTTATGTTTTTGAGATTTTTATGAACCGGGAAGGGAGGAGGGAACGAGGAGAGTGAGTGTGATTTTGAAAGTCTGGATGTGCCCACTGAACTGGACATCTCTCCAGACAGACCTCAGGAGTGTCCTCCCAGGCTATCTGAGTCCCCTTCTCATTTTTTGTTTTACAAGAAAGTTGCTGAGACTCTGCAGCTCCCTGTTGAGGAAGCTGTTGATGATCAAGAAGAGCCTGATTTTGTGGAAATGATGGATATTCCAGAGTCTAGAAGACTGTCTATTCCCTTGCATAAATCTTTTAGGAAACAGACAGTAAAAATTCTGAAACTCCTCATTCTATCCTCCTGTGGATAAAAGGATGGACAAGAGGTATGCTTTATCAGGCTCTGATACGGAGTTCCTATCCCAGCAGTGCAGCCATGTGGGGTAGTGCAGACTGCAGCCTGTGACAAGGTTAATATTCCTCTAGCTTCTCACCCTCCTGAAAAGGATTCCAGGAGGATCGATGCCATGGCAAAAAGCAGTACATGGCAGCATCTTGGGACTCAGACAGGCAAATTATATGATTTACGAGCTAGGTACTAGAAATCCAGGTGGGATACTGTCCTGGCCCTAGCAAAACAGGCCCCTGACCAGCTTGCCAGGGAGCTGGAGCAGGTGGCTGCGGATGGTATTGAGGCATCCAAGGTGCAATTTCATTCTGCAGTAGACTCTAATGATGTTTCATCAAGAGTCATGGCTACATCTGTGTCTCTTCGCAGAATGGCCTGGCTCAGATGTACTGCCCTGTCACAGGATACCCAGTCTAAGGCTATGGATTTTCCTGTTGTTGGAAATTCTCTGTTTGGGGAGCAGACAGAGAATTATATGAAGAAAATGGATGAGCAGGAGACCACCTATAGGAGTGCACAGGCCAAAGAAAGGCAAGTCACCCTCAAAGGCAGCATATCAGGGGCAGGGGCAGGCCTTTTCATAGGCCATTTTACCAAGCCCAGGCCTCCTTCTGCTTATGCCCAGAGGGGTTCTTTAGAGGAAGGGAAGAAGGGTTCTAGTAAGCCTGCTTCTACCCTCAACCCAAAGTCCTGCAAAACAGGCTCCTGATGGGGTAGCCAGGGCCAATTCTCCACTAATGTAGGGGCAGGCTGGCTTACTTTGTCCAGGACTGAAGTCTTTAACATCAGACAAGTGGGTCCTGGAAGTAGTAAGCCAGGGACTGGTTCTCAGCTCAAAAATTTCCGAAGATGAGAGCCAGGTCTTTTCCACCTGCAAACCCTTCAGAGGCACTTGCCCTGGAAGCAGAAGTTTCTTCCCTCCTGGCTCTCAGAGCCATGGAAAAGGTTCCACCCATACACCAGGGCAAAGGGTTGTACTCCAGGTACTTCCTTACTCCAAAAAAGACAGGAGAATGGCGGCCCATCCTGGATCTCAGGTATCTAAACAAGCACCTTTTAAAACCAAAGTTCAAAATGGTGACCCTGGGGATTATTTTACCCTCTCTAAGGCCAGGGGACTGGCTAGCCTCACTGGACCTCAAGGATGCCTACTTCCATGTTCTCATCAGAAGCTCCCATCGAAAGTACCTCAGATTTGAACTGCCCTCAGGCCATTACCAGTTCAGAGCAATGCCCTCGGCCCACCTCGGTCCCAAGGGTGTTCACAAAATGCCTGGCAGTAGCAGTTGCTCATTTAAGAAGGCAAAAGATTGCCATCTTTCCTTATCTGGACAACTGGCTCATTGTAGGCCAGTCTCCAGAGCAGGTCAAATTACATTTACAAGTAACCCAGCAACTGCTTATATCTCTAGGTTTCCTTCTCAATCTTCCAAAGTCAGTTCTGGAGCCTGTCCAGCTTCTCACCTTCATAGGCACAGAACTGAACACAAAAGAAGCCAGAGCCTTCCTTACTCTGGAAAGAGCAAGGACCCTGGTGTCTCTGGCCTCCTCTTTCACCCTGCAGGTCTCTCGACCAGCAGGGCATTTTCTAAAGCTTCTGGGGCACATGGCTGCTTCTACAGCAGTTGTGCAGGGAGTGAGATTTCAGATGAGGACATTCAGTTCCATTTGAGAGCTTTTGGTCTCAAAGGACAGATCCCTAACCAAATTGATTCCAGTGACTCGAACCCTGATCCAGGCCTTTCAGTGGTGGCAGGATCAGAACAATCTGAGACAGGGGGTTCCCTTCACTCCCCAGTCTCATTCCTTGACCCTTACTACAGATGCATCCCTCTTGGGGTGGGGAGCTCACATGGGCGACCTTTCCACCCAAGGGCTGTGGTCCCCTCAGGAATCCCTGCTCCACATCAATTTGCTGGAACTCAGAGCAGTTTTTCTAGTACTCCAGGTTTTTTCCACATCTGTCCAGAACAAGGTGGTTCAGGTCAGAACAGACAATACCACTACAATGTGGTACATCAACAAGCAAGGGGGCACTCGATCTACGGCCTTATGCACCGAAGCAATGAAGTTGTGGTTTCTGGCTTATTCTCTGAACGCCTCCCTTATGGTAGTTCACCTCCCAGGCAAGGACAATGTCCTAGCGGATGCTCTCAAAGGATTTCCCAGGGCCATCACGAATGGGCACTGGATCCCCTAGTACTGGAGGTAGTATTTGCCAGATGGGGCACCCGCAATAGATCTCTTTGCAGCCCCAGACAATCACCAACTTCCCTTTTTGCTGCAGGCCCCCAGTGTTGGGCTCAGTCCTCTAGATGCCTTCCTCCTCAGTTGGGAAGGAAGTTCCTCTATGCTTTTCCCCTTCCCCTTCTTTTCAAAGTGCTAGTCAGAATCAGATCTCAACCTGCAAGATGATCCTGATTGCTCCAGATTGGGCCAGGCAGCCCTGGTACCCACTCCTCATGTCCTTAGCAGTCCACTCTCCCTATGTCTTCCCAGGAATCACAACCTGTTAACCTGTGCCCAGGGAGAGTTTGGTATCCAACCTCAAATCTCTCAATCTCAAAGCTTGGCTCTTGAAGAGTTAGAGTTTGCTGACCTACACCTGTCTCAAGGTGTATTGGATATTTTGTAGGCTCTGGAAGCCTTCCACCAGGGCTACGTATAATTCAAAATGGAAGAGATTTTCCATATGGTGTGCTGGAAAGCATATTTCCCCAGAATCTGCTGGCGTGCCCACGACCCTGGATTATTTGGTGCATATGAATTCCTTGGGGCTGAGACCAGCTACCCTAAAAGTGCACTTGGCAGCTGTGTCTGTCTTCTTATCAGCAGGTAAGCCCTCTTCTTTATCAGCTCACCCTGTGTTCTCCAAGTTTTTTAAAGGGTTGCTTCACACCAACCCTCCGTTCAGGGACCCTGCCCCTGCTTGGGATCTTAATATTTGCATTGATCAGCTTATGCAACCCCCTTTTGAGCCATTGTCTTCAGCAGAGCTTGAGTACTTGACTTGGAAAATTGTGTTTCTGGTAGCCATCACCTCTGCCAGGCACATAAGTGAGCTACAAGCCTTGTCAGTGGAGCCTGATTTTATCTCCTTTCATAGAGATATGGTGGTCCTCAGGACTAACAGGAAGTTTTGCCTAAGGTGGTTTCAGACTTTCACCTTAATCAATCCATGTCTCTTCCTGTGTACTTCACTGACCATTGCTCCTCTGGTGAGAGGAGATTACACAGTTTAGATGTCAAAAGAGCCCTTAGTTACTATAGAGAATGTACCAAGGGTCACAGGTTCGAATCCCTCCAATTGTTCCTCACTTATGGTGAGGTTGGTAAAGGGAAACCTACCACTAAAAGATCCATTGCCAGGTGGATTGTCTCTTGTATCCAATTCTGTTATGAAAAACTGGGTAAGGTTCCTCCCTCAGGCCTGAGGGCTCACTCTACCAGAGGTACAGCTGCGTCTCTGGCTGCTGCCAGGGACATTCCTATCCTAGAGATATGTCAAGCAGCTACCTGGAAAACAGTTCACACTTTTACTAAGCATTACTCCTTGGATATCCAGGCTAGGAGTGATGCTCGATTTGGCTGTGTGCTTCAGAGCCTATTTCCCAAGTGGGTTCTGTCCCTCCTCCATGGAGGTACTGCTGTGTAGTCTGCATATGTCATAATATAGCAAGACTTCATGTTGTTTGAAGAAAAAATTACTCACCTTAGTAATGTTGTTTCTTCTAATGGAGTCTTGCTATATTATGACCTCCTCCCAGCCTGCCCCTCTCAGAACCTCTATTTTTGGGATGTGGGTGGGCAGTGCAATGTTGGCACTTCACTGATGCCCACTTTATTTTCACCCTTCTGGGTGCTTAGATGTTATACTTAATTTTCTTTCTTGAATCCCCCGACTTGAGTCTTTGCTTTGGGATCAAGAACAAAAAGGTGTTTTTGTAGTTAGTAGCCAGTGGCTAGTGTAGGTTTACAGCTTCCACAAAGAACCTTAGTGAGTTTTTGCTCGTAAAGATCTGACAGTTTAAGTTTGAGCTTCAACAGACAGAGTGTTCAACCGAGCTCTCGCTCAAGATTCCATGCCCTGCATGGAAAGTTAACTCTTTCACCTCCGGAGCAGTTCTAAGCTGGGGTTATACTGCATATGTCATAATATAGCAAGACTCCATTAGAAGAAACAACATTACTAAGGTGAGTAATTTTTTCTTATCTGCCGTCAAATTCTATGTCTCTATGTTTCTATCCTACTCTCCTAACACGGATCCCAGGAAAACTGACATACTTTCAAGTCCATGTTACTCCCCTGCCAGATGATCTAGCTGAAACAACTAAATTTGGTTCACTGACCTATGCAGCCAGTATAGTGTTATGATTGTGCAACTGTGTTAGTTTGGTTTTGGCCATTCACACTCTCTATTCCAGAGGAATTACCACCCTGTAGAAGGCAAGGAACTCTCATAGTGGGTTCCACCCCTAGAGGTGCCACAGGACGATTCCCATGGCTAAAGGTACCTTAGGAATCCCCCTAAGGAGAGAGTGCTGCCACTGGAGGAGGAAGGGAGGGGAGGATGGTGGGGCAAAGAAAAAATGCTTCACAGTGAGGCTGAGAGGAACAGCTTATATAGCTCAGGAAGTGGGAGTGGCTGGCTGCTTGGCCACTGAACTACAGGCAAAGCCTTGCCAATTCACTGACCTACCCAGCCAGTATAGTGTTATGATTGTGCAACTGTGTTAATTTGGTTTTGGCCGTTCGCTCTCTATTCCAGAGGAATTACCACCCTGTAGAAGGCAAGGAACTCTCATAGTGGGTTCCACCCCTAGAGGTGCCACAGGACGATTCCCATGGCTAAAGGTACCTTAGGAATCCCCAAAAGAAATTTAGTGTCATCCCCAAAAAGGAAGCAACGAAGCATAAGACCAAGCAGTAACTGTGACATAGGAGCAGTAACTGTAACGTAGTAGTGCAGAAGCATAGGCAGTTTGATAATGCAATGAGATGCTCAGTTGGATAACGTAATGAATGCCCAGGCTTGCGTAGCATGATACTGGTGGTTTGCGTTGAGATTAGGGGATCCCCTAAGGAGAGAGGGAATGGCAGGACATCCTCCATCTCCATCCAACAACGGAACCTAACTAAAAAAACTAGGAGAAACAACTATGCTAAGTGTTATGACCTGAGGCAACGGAGGAGAGCAAAAAAACCCTATGAGGAGGAAATCTCTGGGGATCCAAGGCCTAGGTCGCCTTCCTTCTGGGCTTGGGATAGTTTAATTAGTGACAGCTCTGCAGCTGCAATTTGGAAAACCCAATTAAAGGGAGGTGGAAAATATTCCAGTTTGGAGGAGGGCTCTCACTCAGACCCTCTAGCGGGAATGCCGTGGAAGGTTGCGAGAAAATTCTGCAACAATACATGCATCCAAGGCGCAGGAGGAGAGCAACAACTGCTGAGGCACTCACCTGGCCTACCCACCCTAAATCAAACCAGGTGAACCAGAGGCAGTCATAGGGAGAATGCGGTGAAGGTATCTTGCTAGGAAAACCACCAAAGTCAATGGCTAATCGTTATAGTGGAATATTAGAGCCAAAGGAGATCGTTGTAACCGTCCTTCACCACTAGTCTTAAATTCTACAACAGGAGCTGCTGTCACGTAGCAGGCAGCTAAAGACAAGCCCTGAGCGAGGACATTCCCAGCTATGCGCCAGGTAAGAAGGATCCCGGCCCAAGTTGGACACGCTCGAGATGCGGGCTAAATGTAGAGCGAGGCTATCGGCTGCAGGAACCCTGCACCAGAATAGAATGGCTGGCATGCCCCAGAAGTTGATTGAGAACCGAAAAGCTGGTGAGCTGAATGAGCACAGAGAGCTGAGATCGTAATGAGCATTGAGTGCTGAGACCTTGCAAAGTTGAATGCAGATTGAGTGCAGCAGAATCCTAGGTTGAAGCTGAGGGGATGGCAGTAGGCATGAAGCAATGGTTTGCGTAAGCAAGGAGCAGTGGTTGCGTAAGCAAGTGTAGACCTGCACGTAGGTCAGTAAACAGAGCTGTAATAATTGGACCTGCACGTAGGTCTGCATAACATAGGGCAAACAGCACTGAATAGTGGGGCAAGCCAACCAGGCAGTTCAAAGCCAAATCAAGGTGACAAACTCTGAGGATTTTCGACGGCGAAGACAGGATTTAAAACAGAATTAAGTAGCCACATAGGCTACGACCCCCAAACATCTCCCAGTCCCCGCCGTAGGACAAACAAGGAAGCGATGGAAGGGCCGAGAACCACATGCAGATATAAAAGCTAATTTAATAGCCTCAGCAGGAGCATTAGCTAACCTCAGAGTAAAACAATGCACAATAGCAATGGGAGTAAACAAAGCAGTAGCAGGAAGCAAGTAGGCTTGTGCAGCAGTAGTAAAAACAAAGGAGTACACAGAGTTGTAACTGCAATAAATAAAAGGAGGCATAATGCTCTTAAAGCACTGTCAACAGGCAGTGTAATGAGACTGCTGCAATGAGGTAATTACGGCAAGCATGAATGAGCTGTATAGCTTGGTTCAAGTAACTCTGAGTCAGGTGAAATTAATAGAGTATGCCACATGGAACAGCCATAGTTAAGCTGAAACACACAGGTCGGGTTTGCAGTTGCAGTGCAAGTAATTTGAGAGTTGTGAGTAACTGAAAGCAAGCAGTATGCTAGGAGCTTAGAAAACATAGAAACATAGACTTTGACAGCAGATAAGGACCGCTTGGCCCACCTAGTCTGCCCATTTCCCTACCTAGAGGATAAGCTGCAGATCCTATTTAACCAACAGCCTATTTCTTCCTACCCCCACAAAAATTGCCTTATGTCTGTCCCATGCATTCTTGAATTCTCCCACAGTTTTAGACCCCACAACCTCCTCAGGAAGGCTGTTCCATGCGTCCACTACACTCTCTGTGAAAAAATACTTCCTCACATTGCCCCTGAGCCGTCCCCCCTCTATCTTCAAATTGTGTCCCCTTGTTCTTGCACATCTCTTTTTCTGAAAGATGCTACCCTCTTGGACTTTGTTGATTCCACTGAGGTACTTAAACGTTTCTGTCATGTCCCCCCTCTCCCTCCTTTCTTCAAGGGTGTACATATTAAGCTCCTTTAGCCTCTTCTCATATGGCTTCTCTTGCAGACCCTGCACCATTTTAGTTGCCCTCCTCTGAACTGCCTCGGTCTATGTCCTTGCAGAGATGGGGTCTCCAGAACTGGACGCAGTGCTCCAGATGGGGTCTCACGAACTGTCTGTACAGGGGGATAACAACTTCATGTTTTCTGCTGGTGATGCCTCTCCCTATACATGCCAGTATCCCCCCAGCCCTCCCTACTGCCTTCTCACATTGGTTGCCAACCTTAAGGTCATCTGATATGATTACCCCCAGGTCCCTTTCCATTTTTGTTGTTGTTACTACCTCCCCCCGCACTGTGTAATCTTCCCCTGGGTTTTTGTTTCCCAGGTGCATTACTTTGCACTTCTTTGCATTGAATCCAAGCTACCATACTTCTGACCATTCCTCCAACCTTGCCAAGTCCTTTCTCATCCTTTCCATGCCTCCTTGTGTATCAACCCTGTTGCAGATCTTTGTGTCATCTGCAAAGAGGCATACTTTTCCTTCCAGTCCCTCTGCAATGTCACTTATAAAGACATTAAAAAGGACTGGACCCAGTACTGAACCCTGCGATTCCCCACTAGTAACCCCTCTTTCTTCAGATGGACTCCATTTACAATTACCTTCTGTGTCCTGTTGTTCAGCCAGTGTTTTACCCAGGCTACCACCCTGGGACCCACTCCAAGGCTGGTTAATTTGACTCATTAATCTTTTGTGGGACTGTGTCAAATGCCTTAAAGTCTAGGTTGGCCATGTCCACAGCCCTCCCTGGTCTACTACTTTGGTCATTCAGTCAAAGAAACTATTAGATCTCTGCCTGAATGACCTTCCCGCTTGTGAACCCATGCTGCCTTGGGTCCTGTGTCCCACTGGCCTCTAGGTACTCAACAATTATTTCCTTCAGAAGTGATTACATCACTTTCCCTACCACAGAGGTCAAACTGACAGGTCTGTAGTTTCCTGCCTCTGTCTTGCTCCCACTTTTGTGAAGGGGAATCACATCAGCCTTCTTCCAGTCCTCAGGTACCACACCATCCTCCCATGATTTGTTAAAAAGGGTAGTCAGTGGTGTCACTAGTTCTCTGCTTAATTCTTTTAGAATTCTGGAGTGAATTACATCTGACCCCACTGCTTTGTCCACCTTCAGTTTTAGGAGTTCTTTCAGAACCCTTTCTTCCGTGAAAGGACTGGGATCGACCTCCGCCCCCTCTCCAGAGTGCTTCTGTTAATTGGATTAGGCACTTCCCCCACTTCCTCTTTTGTGAATACTGAACAGAAGTATTCATTCAGTTTCCCTGCTTTTTCTCTGTCACTCTCTGCCCACCCACCATCCATTCTATTTAGCCTCACTATCCCTCCCTTTGTCTTTATATACTCCCTGATATACCTATAAAAGGTTTTATCCCCCTTATTAACCGAGTTGGCTGTCTTTTCCTCAGTTTGTGCCTTTGCTATTCTGACTACCCTCCCTGCTTCCTTCTGCCTTAACTGGTAGAGTTCTCTGTCCTGCTCCTTCTGTGTTTCCTTATACTTCCTAAATGCTATCTTTTTCTTCCTAACCTTCACCGCCACTTCTTTTGAGAACCATAGTGACTTTTTCTTTCGCTTTGAAAGTCCCACCCCTCCCCAAAAGGAAGGAAGCACACACAGCCGATGCAAAATACAAACCAGAAGCAGTAAAACAAACACAGAAGCCCAGCAGAGACAAGCAGGAGCAGCAGGGGAAGGGAGTGGCAGGCCCCCAGCCAGCCAGGGAGTCCCAACCAGCTCAGAGGACAAACCGACAGAGCGTTCGGCCACAAAGAAAAAATGCTTCACAATGAGGCTGAGAGGAAAAGCTTATATAGCTTAGGAAGTGGGAGTGGCTGGTTGCTTGGCCACTGAACTACAGGCCTTTCCAATTTGGAAGTAGCCAAATAACAGTTTAAATGGCTGCTGCTAGATGGATAGTAAATACAATGGTTCAGAGAGGGTTTGCCTGGTTGTGAGTCACCAACCTAACTCAGTATTCCCAAACCGAGGCTATGGATTACAAGTTGAGGGTAATTCCTCTTTAGAGAAAAGATAAAAGTAAAAAAATGGATGACTACACCACAGTAAGTTCCTTCTGTTGTATCACACTAGGGCTGTTCTTCAGTATCAGCAATACCTACAGCAGGGGTATTTCAGACACCACAGACAAGTGGTCATGGATGTAGTAATCAGGGATTGTGTCTGGGCTCAAATCCCTTAAAAAAAAGTTTTCAATCCATCTACAGATGTAGAAGAACAAAATTTTGAGGAAAAGAAATTCAAAACCTGTTACTGACAAAGACAGAGGAGTCTGTCTTGGTATAGTAAAAGGTACTACAAAAAGGATGGGGAGTGGTAACCTGTCTTAGATGGTACTAAGCAGGCATCTGACAAAGCCAAATTTCAAAATGGTGCTTTTGGCATTAATTCTGCCAACACTCCACAGAAAGGGGAAGGTTTGCCATCACTGGACTAAAAGTATTTCCACATCCCCATAAGCACGGAAAGTACCTCAGATTCAGACCCCCATTAGGTTATTCTATAACAGTGTGCACATTGGTTGTAGCACATTCAAAGACAAGGTGTCACAAGTTCTTCCTATATCTAGAGGATTGGCTGTAGTTGCAAAGTCACCCCAGCAAGTGGATCTGCAACTCACCTAGGGGCTCATGGAGTCTTTAGGTTTTTCTGATAAATCTAGAGGCAATTTGTCTCTCAGTCTGCTCGGGCACTACACTTCATAGGAGCAGAGCTTAATATCCTGTGAGACAGGGCCTATACTTGCCTACAAGCAGGGCAAGAAGTATTCCACTGATAGTGGTTTCATTCATCCTGGATGAAATTAATAAATAAATAAACTTAAAAAACTAAACAAACTGCAGAACAGTTTCTTCAACTGCTGCATATGGCATCTGCCACTGGCGCAGTCTTGGAATCCAGGTTACAAATTACTATTCAGTTTCACCTCAGGATTCACTGGTGTCAGAGAAAGGACCCTCTGTCATAACTAATTTTAGTAACAGAAATATTGTTACAGGTCTCCAATGGAGAAAAACCAAAACCAATCTAATAGGAGTTTATTTTTCAGCAAAAAGCTCCATCAGTTGTCTGATAACAGAGGCATCTTGACAGGAGTGTGGCCCCACCTGGGGGTTCACACCTCTCATGGCACATACACCTGCTGGGGCTAAGAGTAGTGTTACTGGCACTAAAGGTTTTACATAACTACTACAAGGAGTGGGGGTACAGGTCAGAACAGACAGTACCACCACATTGTACTACATAAACATTTCAGGATGGACAAAGTTAAGCCCTCCCTGCACAGGATTCGTGAAAATGTGGGATCTATCATGCTCATTGGGCCCTTTCAGGATATTCATCTGCCACTGCCAGGTAAGGACAGTACCTTGGCAGATACTTTAACTCAAATCAGCCAGCCCCATCATGAATGGGCCTTAAACAGTCAGGTGGTGAAAGTTATCTTCAGGAGGTGGGCCACCACAGAGGTTGACTTGTTCTCATCCCACCACAACCACCACCTGCCACAGTACTATGACAGATAGCCAGATCTGGGAACAATTCCCCTGGATGCGTTGGCTTTGAGTTGGCAAGGGAAGCAAGTGCATCTTGCTTCTTTCTTCCTTCTGATATACAGAGCAATTTTCTCAAGCTCAGGTCCCAGTCAACATCAATAATCTTGATAGCACTAGAATGGTCCAGACAGACATGTCTCTCTCTCTCTGCTACCCTCCATGCCTTGGCCCGAAACAATACATCTTCCCTCGGAGGCACAGTCTGCTGACCTCCTATCAGGAGGCTCCTGTATCCAAGCCTCAGATCACTCACATTCAAGGCATGGCTCTTGAGTACCTTTGGTATAATATGCAGGTTTGCATCTTTCTTGAAGTGTCTTAAGCATGTGATGTGGTTACAGGAAACTTTCCATTAAGAAAGTCTACACTTCAGAATGGGAAAAAGTTTTATGATTGGTGTTCAACCTGGAAATTGGTCCCAGAACATGCTGGGTCCCAGCTGTCTGACTATTTTATCTATTTACAGTTATTGGACTGGCTATCCTGTACCCTCTAGGTCCACCTGGTTGCAGCATCTGCTGGCATATTAGTTGGACAGAATGTTTTTATTGCTTCAGATTCTAGCTACAAAAGGCTCTTTATGGGCCCAGCACATGTTAACACAGGCTGGTGTTCCTGTTGTGCTGGACTGTCTTACCTATTTGCTCTTACTGGGTTTGCAGTCCAGTACCTTAAACGTCCACCTGGCCGCAGCATCTACTAACACTTCAGTTGGACAGAATGTTTTTAAGGCCTTGGACCCTATCTTCAAAGGGTTCTTTAAAGGCCTGTCCCATTTGCACACCTCACAAGGGACCGGTGCCAGCATGTGGCCTAGATACGTGTATAGTTTGGCTCATGGATCCCCTTTTTGACCCTATGCCTTCAATTTATTTGAAATATGTCAAAAAACAAAACTGTGTTTTTCCTGTGGTAATCACTTCTGACAAAAGAATCGGTGAGCTCAAGTCTCTCTGAATTGAACAGGTCTATATTTCATTCCACAGAGACAAAGTTGTCCTGGGAACAAACAGGAAGTTTCCTTTTAACATGACCTCTAATTATCATTTGAACCAAACCATTATCTTACCTGTCTTTTTCACTGAACACTTTAGTCCTGGTGAAAAAAAAAAGTCTTCATAGTCTGGACATCAAAGGAGTTTTAGCTACTATTTGACAGCCACTAAAGCCCTTAGGCAGGACAAAAAACAACTGTTCCTGACCTATGGGAATGTGAGCAAGGATAACCCAGCATCAAAGAAGGTCCACTTATTACTGGATAGTACAGTATAACCAGTTTGGTACTCTGAGGCTAGAAAGGAGCCCCTTGTGGGTGGAGGGCCATTCCACAAGGGGCACAGCTGCTACCATAGCAGCTGTCAGGGATGTTTCCCTGGTGAATCTCTAAAGCAGCTACTTGGAAAACAGTACACAGCTGTACGAAGCATTACACTCTGGATAATCTGTCCAGGGGTGATGCCAGATTCAGCACAGCAGTCCTGCGAAGTCTGTTCCTAAGATAGGGTTCTGTGCCCACCTCCAAAGGTACTGCTTGGTAGTCTGCATATAGTTATGAATACCTGAGCATTACTGGGGTTAGAAGAAAAAATTACTTACCTAGTAATCTTGTTTCTTCCAAGTGATACGCAGGTATTCATAACTCTCCCACCCTGCCTCCCCTTCTGGAACTCTCAGCTTCTGCAGTCCTGAATACTGTGCTTCCAGGGGCATAAATGCCATTTCTGGCACACATGTTGTGATTGGGTTCCCTATTGTTGTCCCCCTCCCCTTTTTTGGGTAATTTGGACATTCTAAGGCGTTCTTTCATATGTTATGCCCTCCAGTTGGAGGCCCCTTTTTTGTGGGTTAAGGGAGTTCTCTTTATTATTACACTTAGTGTTGAGGGAGTGCCCTCTGTTATTATTATTAATATTGTTGTTATTATTACTATTATTATTATACTTAGTCCCCGTAGGCCTGTCTTTTCAGGCATCCAGGAAATCTGAAGGGTTTAGAACTAAGGCAGTTAGTATAAGGCAGCATTTGAAAAATGGCTCATGCAAAAGATTCCATTATTTGCATATGTTCCAAATTCTCTCTTGGCAGTTCTACTTAGGAGGAAGACTGCATATAGTTAATGAATACCTGAGTATCACTTGGAAGAAACAAGATTACTAGGTAAGTAATTTTTTCATCTGGGTGTATTATGTTGGGGAGTTCCTTATCCAGGCGATGTGCCAGGATGCTGGTGCAAATCGTATAGTCCTGGTTAAGTACCAGGATCGGTCGGTATGAAGCACATAGATGCATTGGTTTGTGTGGTTTGAGAATGGCTGAAATTGAGGCCTGCTGCTAGGAAAGTGGGCATAACCCTATTTCATAACTATTTTGTCGTGTTTCCAGTAGGGCATCCTGGACTAGTTAATTTATATATTTATTGAATTTTATAATAGTGGCAGGTTTGCTTTATAAAATTTGGCCCCATAGCCATCCGTTCCCAGGCTCCTCCCATTTTTCTGGTCCTTTACCACCGCCAACAGTTCTCCCATGGAAATAGGTAATTTAATATTGTTCTTATGGGTTTCTGTTAGTATAGGGAGTTCCAATCTTTCTAGGAATCCCTGTATTAGGTCTTCTGAAGGTCTTTTCTTTCCTGATATAGTTCAGACTAGTAGGTCTTGAAGATCTTTCATATTTTTGAGGTGGAGCTTTGCAGCCCACCTGTCTGCTTATCTTTTAATTTTAGTATAGTAGCCTGCGCCTTTTGTTTCCTGAGTCAATAGGCGAAATTCTTGGCAGCCCTTGCTCCTCTCTCGTAGTATTTTTGTCTTAGCCAGAGCAAAGCTGCTGTTTTATAGTCTAGAATGTCTTATATTTTTGTCTGGGTCTGTCAGATCAGGGATAGCAGAGAGTGGTCTCCCTGCAATGTAAGAAACTTAATTTGTCCTGAAATTCCTGAATTTTTTTCCCTTTGTTTCTTTTTTAGGGAAGCATAGGCAATGATTTCCTCTTGTAACACTACTTCGATGGTGTCCCAGAGCATTTGAGGGGATGTGTCCTCTGTTTTAGTTTCTGTTATAATTCTGTGGATTTTTTCCTTTAGCATTTCCTTAAATTCTCCGTCCGTTAATAATGAGAGGTTAAATCTCCATTGGGAGTCCCCCCCGTATACCCAGCGTCAGTGATATGTTATGTATTTCTGTTGTCTGTACCCAGTCAATATGTTCTCCTGTTAGAAGGCGATAGTCTAGTCTGGTGTAATGTCTAAGTGGGCTTGAGTAGAATGTGAATTTGTAACCCCATGTATTCTTTATATTCATAACTCTCTGCAGTTAGCCTGCTCAGTAGGAACTGCCTGGAGAAATGGACCTATATGCTAATGATGGAATCATCATTGGCTTGTGACAGTCATTCAAACTGCTGCCCTCATCTGCTGCACGTTCTATAAACGTCTCAGATTTCTTACTCCGCCTCACAAGTCAAGATGCCCAGGAGACTTCCCTCAGGTCGTTTGTTGGCTGTATTGTGAAGTATAATTGTTTAATTATACATAATTTTCTTACTGCTGTCTTCATTTACTGTGACTTTTTAGTCTAACGTCTAGTTTTATTTAGTTTAGTTATATTTAGCATTAATTTCTCGGTTCTTCATGGTTCGGAATAACTGGTAGGGAACCGAGTAGTTTATTTTAGTTGCGGAGTTTTTCCGCTTTGTTTTGTGTAAAAATGTATTGTTTAAAGTGTTTTTAAATATTGTTTGAAACCTCTAACCCGGCTTCTTTTTAACTGCTAACCCGGTTACTGTGAACCGTTGAACTGGTTCCGAGAACCACTGACCTGGTTCTGAGTTTGACATTTATTGGTTCAATTTGGGGCCTAATCGGTTCCTGAACTGACCGCAAAAAAAAAAAAAAAAAGAAGATTCTTTTGTGGTTAAGGTTTTTCTCCTGAAAAATGGAGCCTACAGAAAAACCTAAGAAAAAGACTGGTCCCCCAGGTTTTAAAAACTGTGTGAAATGTGGGGAAGTGTTCACCAGAGCAGACAAGCATGAACGCTGTGTAGTCTGCCTGGGAACTGAGCATTTAAATTCTGACTTTGAAATTTGCAAATCATTTCCACAGAAAACTGTGGAGAAAAGAATGGAGAGGTTGCAGAAAAGGTTAGATAAAGGTGCTTCAGGCTCTAACCAGCCAACACCTTCTAAACCAGCAGGTGAAACCGCAGTTTTTTCCTTTACCACCCCTGATGAGGGTGAATCAACCTCCTTAAAAAGGTTGGGTGTCCGGCTGACTGTCCGGCCCCTCCAAAAAGACAAAGAAGACCAAGCACGGCGAACCCCAGGGAAAACCAAAATGGGATTCTTCTGTGCCTCACTGTCTGCCTTCTGCTGAGGAGTTTGCCAGAGCCATTAAGGTTATTGAGGCGATTCAGGGGTTCATGCCTTCTCCAACCCCTCCTCCTCCTCCTCCAAGGGTTCAGGAGCTTACTCTTTCCTCGGATCCCCAATCTCAGGAGATAGATATTAGGGATTATGAAGTGCCAGCGGACGATGCTGGTGAGCCCATTGAACTGGAGATCTCACCAGAGTAGGAATTTGGCTCTCCTCCTAGGCCTGAGGATTTTTCCTCTCATTTTTCCTTTGTAAGGAAAATAGTAGATGCCCTTGACCTGGCCACTACCGAGGTCATAGAAGATGAGGAGGAGGCAGAGTACATGGAAATGTTGGGGCTAACACCCACTAAGAAAATCTTTCTGCCTATTAATAAATTCTTCAAGAAGGATTTATTCTCAGTCCTGCAGAACCCTAATTCTGTCATGCCTTTGGAGAAGGTTGACAAGAAGTACCAACTGGACAGAAAAGGGGCTGAATTCCTTTATTCCCATCCTGATCATCAGGGTATAGTCCAGCAGGTAGCCTGTGAGAAGGTGAGGGTTCTTTTATCCTCTCACCCACCTCAGAAGGATTCAAGGAAATTAGACAGCATGTCAAAAAAAGGGTACTTAGCTGCCTCCCTGGGTGTCAGACAAGCTAACTACCAGGCCTATGCTGCACAGTACCAAAAAACAGTGTGGCAGTCGGTTTTGGCCATGTCAGAGAAGGTGCCCTTCCCCATTTCTGATGACCTAGCAGAAACAGCCAGGTTTGGACTGGAAGCATCTAAATACCAGTTCCAAATGGCAGCAGATGCCAATGATAATGCTGCTAGGATTATGGCTTTGACTGTAGCCCTGAGAAGGTTTGCTTGGCTGAGGGCTACGAATTTAACACAGGACACCCAGGCTAAGGCCATGGATTTTCCTGTACAGGGTCATTCTCTCTTTGGCAAACAAACCAAAGAGTACATGAAAAAGGTGGATGAATATAAAACTACCTATAAGAGTAATTTCTCTAAGGAAAGGCCTTTCACTTCTTACAGGCCTTATGGAAGGGGAGGCAGAGGAAGGTCCTCATATGGTAGGTCTTTCTGTCAGGTTCAAGCTGTCCCACAGCTACAACCATACCCACAGCAGACTGGGTATTACAGGGCCAGAGGGGCTCCAGGAGAGCCTCCCAATCCACCCAAGCTCTGGCTCCTCCAAAACAAAATCCCTGACTCCTTTGCCAAGGCCGCCTCCCTAATTCCAGTAGGGGGAAGATTGACTCACTTCTTCCAGGCCTGGCAGGCCGTAATCACAGACAAGTAGGTTTTGGAATTAGTGAGTCAGGGGCTGTCTCCGAGTTTCAAATCTCTCCCTTCTCTAAAGTCAAGGCTGTTCAAACCAGCCTGTCTTCTTGAAAAACAGCTTCTAGAAAAGGAGGTTCAAACCCTGCTCCGCATAAAAGCAGTGGAGCAGGTGCCAAAGCTTCAGAGGGGCAGAGGGTTTTATTCTTGGTATTCCCTCACCAAAAAGAAAAATGGGGAGTGGTGGCCTATCCTAGACCTAAGGCATCTGAACAAATATCTGGTAAAACCAAAATTCAGATGGTAACCCTGTCTCTCATTTTGCCAGTCATTCAGCAGGGAGACTGGCTGGCATCTCTGGACTTAAAAGATGTCTATTTCCACATCCCCATAAGGGAGTCTCACAGAAGATATCTCAGATTCCGACTCCCTTCAGGTCACTACCAGTTCTCAGCCCTGCCATTCGGTCTCACCTCAGCACCAAGGGTATTCACAAAATGCCTGGCAGTGGTAGTAGCATTCCTGCGAAAGTTGGGAATTTCAGTTTTTCCTTATCTCGACGACTAACTAGTCGTGGGAAAGTCATTCCAAGAGTTGGAAGCACACCTGGAAATGACAAAAAACCTGTTACTCTCTGGGCTTTCTGCTAACCTAGGAAAAGTCCATTCTCACACCAGTTCAGGTGCTGCATTTCATTGGAGCAGAACTGAATACCATAAAAGGAAGAGCCTTTCTTCCAGAAGAAAGGGTTCAGTCCATTCTGCAACCGATTGCCTCATTCAAGCTGGGAAAGCCATGTCCAGCAAGGAGATGCTTGCAGATATTGGGACACATGGCTTTAGCAACAGGAGTGGTCTTGGGAGCAAGACTTCGAATGAGGGACATTCAGTTTCATTTACAGGCACACTGGTGCCAAAGAAAAGACAAAATGTCAGAATTGATTCCTGTAACAGAATTTGTGATCCAGTCCCTTCAGTGGGGACAGATGTCGACAACCTAAGGGCAGGAGTTCCTTTACAGAGGGAAAACCCCCTCAGTCATCCTTGCAACAGATGCTTCTCTGTTAGCATGAGGTGCTCATATTGGAGAGCACACTACCCATGGCACTTGGTTAAGTGTGGAGTCTCTCCTCCACATAAATCTGCTGGAAATCCGAGCAGTGTTTCTGGCACTAAAAAGTTTTTCTCAACTTGTACAGGGCAAAGTGGTGCAGGTCAGAACAGACAACACCACTATAATGTTCTACATAAACAAGCAAGGGGGAACAAGGTTGGATCCCCTGTGCTCAGAGGCCATGAAAATCTGGGAACTGGCCTACTCACTAAAAGCTTCCTTGCAGGCCATTCATGTACCAGGAGAGGACAATATCCTGGCAGATGCCTTAAGCAGGATCAACTAGGCTCATCACGAATGGTCTCTGAATGGACAGGTACAGAATTCAGTGTTCAGAAGATGGGGCACTCCAGAGGTAGATCTCTGCCTCTCACGAGAATCACATGTTGCCCCTGTTTTGTTGCAGGCCACCAGTCAAGGGTACAATCCCCCTGGATGCCTAGCCCTGGACTGGTCAGGAAGGCATCTATATGCCTTCCCTCCTTTTCCTCTCATCTTCAGAGTGCTAATCAAACTCAGGTTACAGTCTGCGTCCATGATACTAATAGCACCAGATTGGGCCAGGCAGCCATGGTACCCCCTTCTGCTGTCCATGTTGGTGTCCAGACCAATCCTCCTAGCCAGGAGGCACAATCTAGTGACTTCCCATCAGGGGAAGATCCTGTATCTGAACCTCAGGTCTCTCAGGCTCAAGGCCTGGCTCTTGAGGACTTAGAGTTTGCAAATTTACAACTCTCTCAAGCTGTTCTTGACATCCTAAAAGGATATAGAAAGCCATCTACTAAGAAAACCTATAATGCAAAATGGAAAAGGTTTTCTATCTGGTGTGATGCCAAGCATATGTCTCCCTCCCTGGCAGAAATCCCAGTGTTACTGGAATATCTTACTGAGTTACACTCACAAGGACTGAAACATATATCTCTGAAGGTGCATTTGGCATCAATTTCAGCTTTTATTTCTGCAGGAAAAAATGTTTCCCTTGCATCTAATCTCATTTTCAAAAAGTTCTTTAAAGGGCTATGTCACCTACATCCTCCTACTAAACAGCCAGTCCCTGTATGGGATCTGAACATTCGCATTGCTCAGTTCATGAAACCTCCCTTTGAGCCAATGTCATCAGCTCACCTGCAGTATATCACTTGGAAAACTGTGTTTTTGGTAGCAATCACTTCTGCTAGGAGAATAAATGAATTGCAAGCATTATGTGTGGAAAAGGATTATTTAATAATGATAAAGTAGTGCATAGAACTAATAGGAGGTTTCTTCTTAAAGTGGTTTCTGATTTCCACTTAAATCAGTCCATGACACTGCCAGTCTTCTTTACAGAACATGCCAGTTCAGGGGAGCACAGACTCCATAGTCTGGATGTAAAAAGGGCATTGAGTTACTATTTGACGCACACTAAGGATCACAGAGGTGATAAACAACTTTTTCTCACTTATGGGAATTTGGGAAAAGGCACCCCAGCGTCCAAGAGATCAGTCTCTCGCTGGATAGTTCAATGCATTCAGTTTTATTACATTTGGAAAACAAGCCCCAGCAGGCCTCAGGGCCCACTCTACTAGGGGCACAGCTGCTTCCATAGCAGCTCCTAGAGATATCCCTTTAGTGGAGATCTGTAAAGCAGCTACTTGGGTACTTTTAAAATAGGTTGCCTTGTGGGCTTCCTAGAAATCTGAGACGTTGATAGAACGTGCAGCAGATGAGGACAGCAGTTTGAATGACTGTCACAAGCCAATGATGATGCCATCATTAGCATATAGTTCCATTTCTCCGGGCAATTCTACTGAGCAGGCAAACTGCAGAGAGTTATGAATATGGAAGAATACATTGGAAGAAACAATATTACTAAGGTGAGTAATTTTTTCTTTCTGGTCAATGGGAGTTGGTGGCACCATGTATCTGTCATTCCCAACTCCTTCAACAGTCTTCTAAGATATTTTTGTCCTGTCGTGCCTGGTGCTCGGTGTGGGTTAGTGGTGTCCACTGAGGGGCTAAATAAGCAGCTTAAGACTCCTCCTAGTACTACCGCTCCTTTCCTGTTTGTCAGTGTGTGATCTATTAAGTGTTGTATAGTTGATGCAGCACTGCCTGGGGGTATGTACAAGTTACAAATAGCAACCTCAGAGTGATTCAAGGTTCCCATTGCTATGGCCAATCTCCCCTCCCTGTCCACATAGGTGAACTGCACTTGAAATGGTGAATTTTTGGGGACTAATATGGCCACTCCACTTAGCCTTCCTCTCTGATATTCTGAGGCGATCAGCTTTTCAAAGCCAATTTTCTGTAATTTTTGGTGCTCCTCTTCTCCCAGATGGGTCTGCTGGAGCAGCAAAATGTCTGGTTTTAATTTTTTAAGTCCCTTCAGGGTTTTATATCTTTTAACAGGACCTGACAAACCATTCACATTGTGTGATATCCCATTTGCATGTCTCAGGCAGGGATGCGTCCGGCAGAATGCGCCAAAAACAGCACACTATATCCCTGGTAGTCTGGTGGCCCCCTCCTTTCCCCGAATCCCCAAGTACATAAGATATAGTCCTTTCATTTCCCCTGATAGTCTAGTGGCCCACTCTCTTCCCCAAACCCCTTCCAATTAATAAATCATTTCCCCAATTCCCTGGTAGTCCAGTGGTTACCCCTCCCTTCCCCAAACCCCATCTGTATTTTAAATATGTCAAACTTCCCTGGTAGTCTAGTGGCCCCCTCCCAGCCCCGACCATAAATAGAAAACCTATCTCCAGACTTCTCTGGTGTTCTAGTGGACCCCCCACCCACTGAAGAACCCACACTCAACCCGCTCCCCCTGTACCCGTATGGCCATGCAGCCAGCGGGCAGCACAACCCACCCTTATGCCTCCACGGCTGCCCACCGACTGAGCTGTCAGTGAATGACAGTGAATGACAGCGTACTGCCCATTGGTAGACACTGTTGACCAGTGGGCTTGCAGTGTGTATTGTACGCTTTCATTCACAACTACTTTGACTTCAAACTTGAAGGACAATATCTTGGTTGCCCCTGAGGGCCATAGCTCAGCCCATGACCTCTGGAGATAGTCAACCACCTCAAGTAGTCGGGCTCCTTGGAGGAAAGTATGTCCTCCAATAATAGGAAAATGGTGTAGGGATATTCTGTTTCTTGGGTGGGGAAAACTAAATGGGATCCAAAATATTATAATAATAGGCTAGTTATCCTTGCTCTCGCCCTGGCAATCCTGTGATTTGGAAGAGGTGGTAATGACTCTCTGCTCCCTTTCTCTGCTGTCAGGTTGATAGTGTTTTATTTATTATTAACTCCCTTTGGCCTGAGTTCTTTTTATGTTATCTGTTTCATTCCATTCTCCCCCCCCCCACCATGATCCATGAAGGATCTCTGATGTTGTGTTCCTTGTTATTTAGACTTCTTTGCCCTCTAGTGGGCTGAGGAGCTGGTAAAATCCACCCGTATATTCTATGTGCATTTTATCGTAGTAAGGATTTACCCCTGTGTTTAAACATTCTATTTGTATAATCAATTTACAGTTCTCTTTTAATCCTAGTCCAAAGGGAGGTAATGCCTCCAGAGGCAGGTCATTTTTGGCTGTTCTCACATACTATTCTTTCAGGGGTTTCAGACAGATGTTAAGCCAGTCTTTTCCTTATGGTTCTCCCCTTCACACACTCAGTTTTCACATTTATTGCAGTTTTCTAGGCTTAGGCTGTTGTGTTAATGAGGGGGTATGCAAGTCCTCACTAGTCAGTGCGTTAAAGTACTGGGTCTGTTCCTTATTAATCCAGATCATCTGCTGACTTGGTTATCACTAGTTTCCTCTTTGATGTTCTGTCTGGGAAGAGGAAAAAAAGAACAACACCCAGTGGGGATACCTCAAACCCTGAGTCAGTTTTCTTTTACTCACAGCCTATGCAAGGCGTCGAAGGCAGGAGAGCGACGGGTCTGGGTTAGGCAAAATACCCTAGGGATGGTATCCCCCCATTCCACTGATGACCACTCCTATAGGCTTTTCCCTCTTCTGAAATTACAGAAGATCCATAGTGGAAGGGAGACACCTGATTCCCATAAGCAACCCCCTTATCCCACCTCACCTCCCCTCCCCCCCAACACCTACCTCCATATTCGGCCTGTTCTTTAATCTCATTCTTGCTGCTTCAGCGCTGTTCCATTTTCTTCAGGTGGTCCATGATCTGTGCCAAGGTGTCCTGAGTGTGATGCCTCACTGTCAGGTCCGCTGATGTCTGGCCTCCCCCTTGTGTCCTCGGCTGACTTCGTAGTTGTTGTGGTTTAGTCTGGCTCCTGATTCCCCATGCTGCTAAATCCTGCGTTGCCTCCCCTGCTATCTTGTAGGTTCTTTAACCATCTGGATACTACATTGCCAGGCGAGCAGGGTAGGGTGTGTGAAATTTCAATTTGTTTTGGCATAGTACTGCAAATAATGGGATGTATTCCCTTTGTTTTTGTATTGTATGTGGTGCATAGTCATTGTCAAAGTAAATCATGTCTGTACCGTATTGCACCTTCTTTTTTGTCCATGCTTTCCTTAGGATGTCATCCTTGGTCGTGTACCTCAGAAATCTTATTATGATTGACCGCGGCCTTACTCCTACTAGTATTGCTTAGATAGTATCCTAGAAACTAGGATACCACTAGATACCTCCCATTTGGCCAGATGGTTGCTGTGGTAGGATAGCAGTACTATCTGACCATAGATCCTACCCTCTAGGATCCAGTGCATGAATCCTACAAATGCTGTGGGTCCTGCGGATCCTAGCAACAAATGATCTGACTTCGAGAGGGCTCTTGCAGTAGGTAATTACATATAGGACTGATGCCGGCCAGCGTCAGGACCCAACAGAAAAATTTTTAGCTTGCTGTCTCTGGGGGGACCCGTCCCATCAGGTGACCGGCGTCATCTGGCGTCAGTATAAAGGGTGGTCCCCGCCGCCTTCAATTCTTTCCGCGCCGTTAGCTCATGTCAGCCTCGCGGTAAGTTCAACTGCTCAATCAGCTGTCTAATCGGTAGTTTTACCATCTTTTTCGATTCTTCAATTAAGATCGTCAGGCATTGTCAGTGTATGTCGCCCCTACACCTTCCGAGCACAAAAATAAGTGCGACTCGTGCCGCGCCCAACTCCTGCACAAGGACAGCCATTCCCAGTGCCTCTTCTGTCTAGGCTCGGATCATCAGGTGGAGAAGTGCCAGCACTGCCTAAAATTCAATGCCGCCACCCGCAGACGGAGGCAGCAGTCCCTGGAGGCCCACATATTAAAGAAGAAAATGTCCTCCATGGAGAAGGAGTTAAAAAAGCTCCGGCAGGCTTCCACTTCCCCCGAAGGCCATCGCAAGAAGAAGGACAAGGAGAAGCACTGGGATAAGGGCTCCTCATCCACCGCGTCTTCTTCGGGAGTCGCCGTGCTACAGGTGACGTCCCCTCTGGGGGCGCTCATGACGGCTGCTTAGGCTTCAAGGTATCAGCCCGCCCATCTGGCTGGGTGCTCAGGGCCCTTGAGCGCCTCCATGCTATTAGGCCTCCGCTCCCAGTCGAGCCACCACCGTCGGCCTACTGGTTCGAGGGAGCTCCCGGTAAGCCCAAGCGTCAGCTCCTCCTGGCGCCTGCACAGAAGATAGTCGATAAATCACCCGACCCTTCGGGGTGGCGCACGGCCCCTCTTCTGCCCAACAAGGCCGCTCCTCCTTCGCGACCTGCCTCCGGCGATGGGTCCAATAAGTCGGATGTCGGCTCCTCCGGCATCCGCCCAGACTCCGCTGATAAGTTGGCTGTCGGCCTGCCCGATGCCCTCACGGCAGCTGAGCTGATGCCGGACCCTCCCACGTCCGCCGTTCCCAGCTCCCCGCAGCCTTTGCTGTCCTCCGGGGACGCTGGGTCTCCTCAGCCTGACCCCAGGGACTTTTCTCCTCCATCTCCGGGTGGTGTCGAGGTTCCTACTGCACCCCCGTCAGGCCGTCCGCCCGCTGGTCCGACTGACCTGATGTCGGTTCCCCGGATGCTGGCTCCGATGCTGGTCTTGCTGATGCCGGGCGACATCCCGCTCCCAGATGCCGTTCCAACGCCGGGCCTTCTGCCCACCGGGCCTCCTGCTCCAGGCCCGCCTGTGGGCGCTCTGGCCGGTCCGCTCTCAGTAGACCCCCCGGCTCCCGGGTATCTGACACCATCTTACCCGACCCCGCAGTATCCGATGCCCCAGTACCCGACGCAGGCCTATCTGATGCAGCTGTACCTGGTGCCTCAATACCCGACGCTGGGTTTCCCGCCGTCGGGTTATGGATATGCGCCTTACGGGTACAATCAGTACCCGTATCCCCCTCCTCCTCCCCCTCCTCCTCCTCCTCCACTGCCCCCTCAGCCGCCAGTGGACTTGAAGGAGACTCTGGCCTCCTGGTGGGCTGAGGCCAAGGCTCAACTCACCAGAGAGGTGGAGAGTCATCTCATGATGACAGTACTGATTCAAACAACATGAAGTCTTGCTATATTATGACATATGCAGTATAACCCCAGGTTAGAACTGCTCCGGAGGTGAAAGAGTTAACTTCCATGCAGGGCATGGAATCTTGAGCGCGAGCTCGGTTGAACACTCTGTCTGTTGAAGCTCAAACTTAAACTGTCAGATTCTTTACTCCGCCTCACTGAACAGTCGCTCCGGAGATTCCTCCTGCTGCTCGGTTCGCTTGTCGGTTTTTAAAATGTAATTCTCGGTTTATTTTACCGAAATTAAACCTCAATCGTCGGTTCAAGCTCTGTCTGTGGTATTGTAAGTAATAGATAGACTTATTTATTTATTTTCTTCTGTGTGAAAATTGTAAACGTCTTTTTCGGTTCAGTTTGAACCGACCAGATGGGTTTTAAAATTACCTTCTAGTCCTTTAGAGTGTGGTTCCCGGTTCTTATCAGTTCTAAAAAAAACGGATTTTATTACGGTTTTTTCCACGACCCGTGACACGGTTGGGAACCGATAAGAGAGTCTTGCTTGGCGGATTGCCATTAATGGGCAAGTTTTAAGTTAGGCTGGCACTAGGTCTGAGAAACCCAAAAGAAAACCCGACCCATCTAGGTTTCAGCACTGTGGCCTCTGGGAAGCCTTTACAGGCTGACCCACACACCACTTGTGTTTATTGTCTGGGGTTTGACCACCTCAATGCAGACTGCCAGATTTGTCAGAATTTTCCTGCTGCCACGGTGAAAAAAGAGTTGGTAGGCTCAGAGAAAGGGAGGCCAAAAAGTCCGCTGATCTGATGGCCAGCCGGTTGGTTCCAACCGAACCTGAGGGAGTGCCTCTGACCAGGGCGATGCTTCCTCGGGCAAGCGAAGAGCCAGCTCTGAGGGCCGTTCCAACTAAAGGGCTAGAAGGTCAGCTAGCTTAGCCAAAAGTTCTTTCTCCAACTGCTGAGGAAATAGCCAAAGCTATTCAAATTGTCCAGTCTCTTTCCACAGTTCCGTCTCAACCGGCACCATTGGGCAAGCGCCCGGTTCGGTCGGTTCCCTCGGTTCAAGATTATGATTTTGAAGATTTTTATGAACCAGGGGAAGGGGAGGAGGGGTACGAGGAGAGTGAGTGTGATTTTGACAGTCTGGTTGTGCCCACTGAACCGGACATCTCTCCAGACAGACCCTCAGGAGTATCCCCTCCCAGGCTATCTGAGTCCCCTTCTCATTTTTGTTTTACAAGAAAGTTGCTGACACTCTGCAACTCCTGTTGAGAAGCTGTTGATGATCAAGAAGAGCCTGATTTTTGTGGAAATGATGGATATTCCAGAGTCTAGGAGACTGTCTATTCCCTTGCATAAATCTTTTAGGAAACAGACAGTAAAAATTCTGAAAACTCCTCATTCTTTCCTCCCTGTGGATAAAAGGATGGACAAGAGGTATGCTTTATCAGGCTCTGATACGGAGTTCCTATCTCAGCAGTGCAGCCATGTGGGGGTAGTGCAGGCTGCAGCCTGTGACAAGGCTAATATTCCTCTAGCCTCTCACCCTCCTGAAAAGGATTCCAGGAGGATGGATGCCATGGCAAAAAGCAGTACATGGCAGCATCTTTGGGACTCAGACAGGCAAATTATATGGCTTATGCAGCTAGGGTACCAGAAATCCAGGTGGGATACTGTCCTGGCCCTAGCAAAACAGGCCCCTGAACAGCTTGCCAGGAGCTGTGGATGGTATTGAGGCATCCAAGGTGCAATTTCATGCTGCTGTAGACTCTAATGATGTTTCATCTAGAGTTATGGCTACATCTGTGTCTCTTCGCAGAATGGCCTGGCTCAGATGTACTGCCCTGTCACAGATACCCAGTCTAAGGCTATGGATTTTCCTGTTGTGGGAAATTCTCTGTTTGGGGAGCAGACAGAGAATTATATGAAGAAAATGGATGAGTATAGGACCACCTATAGGAGTGCACAGGCCAAAGAAAGGCAACCCACTCCTCAAAGGCAGCATGTTAGGGGCAGGTGCAGGCCTTTTCATAGGCCATTTTACCAGCCTCAGGCTTCCTTCTGCTTATGCCCAGAGGGGGTTTAGAGGAAGGGCAGAAGGGGCCCTAGTAAGCCTGCTTCTGCCCTCAACCCAAAGCTCCCTGCAAACAGGCTCCTGATGGGAGTAGCCAGGCCGATTCTCCACTACTGGTAGGGGCAGGCTGGCTTACTTTGTCCAGGACTGGAAGTCTTTAACATCAGACAAGTGGGTCCTGGAAGTAGTAAGCCAGGGACTGGTTCTCAGCTTCAAAAAATTTCCGAAGATGAGAGCCAGATCTTTTCCACCTGTAAACCCATCAGAGGCACTTGCCCTGGAAGCAGAAGTTTCTTCCCTCCTGGCTCTCAGAGCCGTGGAAAGGGTTCTACCCATACACCAGGGCAAAGGGTTGTACTCCAGGTACTTCCTTGCCCCAAAAAAGACAGGAGAATGGCGGCCCATTCTGGATCTCAGGTATCTAAACAAGCACCTTTTAAAACCAAAGTTCAGAATGGTGACCCTGGGGATTATTTTACCCTCTCTAAGGCCAGGGGACTGGCTAGCCTCCCTGGACCTCAAGGATGCCTACTTCCATGTTCTCATCAGAAGCTCCCATAGAAAGTACCTCAGATTCGAACTGCTCTCAGGCCATTACCAGTTCAGAGCAATGCCCTTCGGCCTCTCCTTGGCTCCAAGGGTGTTCACAAAATGCCTGGCAGTAGCAGTTTCTCATTTAAGAAGGCAAAAGATTGCCATCTTTCCTTATCTGGACGACTGGCTCATTGTAGGCCAGTCTCCAGAACAGTTCAAATTTCATTTACAAGTAACCCAGCAGCTGCTTACATCTCTAGGTTTCCTTCTCAATCTTCCAAAGTCATTTCTGGAGCCTGTCCAGCTTCTCACCTTTGTAGGCGCAGAACTGAACACAAAAGAAGCCAGAACCTTCCTTTCTCTGGAGAGAGCAAGGACCCTGGTGTCTCTGGCCTCCTCTTTCACCCTGCAGGTCTCTCGACCAGCAAGGCATTTTCTACAGCTCCTGGGGCACATGGCTGCTTCTACAGCAGTAGTGCAGGGAGCGAGATTTCAGATGAGGAACATTCAGTTCCATTTGAGAGCCTTTTGGTCTCAAAGGACGGATCCCCTAACCAAATTGATTCCAGTGACTCGAACCCTGATCCAGACCCTTCAGTGGTGGCAGGATCAGAACAATCTGAGACAGGGGTTCCCTTCACTCCCCAGTCTCATTCCTTGACCTCACTACAGATGCATCCTCTTGGGGTGGGAGCTCACATGGGCGACCTTTCACCCAAGGGCTATGGTCCCCTCAGGAATTCCTGCTCCACATCAATTTGCTGGAGCTCAGAGCAGTTTTCTAGCACTTCAGGTTTTCTCCACATCTGTCCAGAACAAGGTAGTTCAGGTCAGAACAGACAATACCACTACAATGTGGTACATCAAGCAAGGGGCACTCGGTCCACGGCCTTGTGCACCAAGCAATGAAGTTGTGGTCTCTGGCTTATTCTCTGAACGCCTCCCTACGGCAGTTCACCTCCCAGGCAAGGACAATGTCCTAGCGGATGCTCTCAGCAGGATTTCCAGGGCCATCACGAATGGGCACTGGATCCCCTAGTACTGGAGGTAATATTTGCCAGATGGGGCACTCCGTCAAATAGATCTCTTTGCAGCCCCAGACAATCACCAACTTCCTTTTTGCTGCAGACCCCAGTGTTGGGCTCAGTCCCTCTGGATGCCTTCCTTCTCAGTTGGGAAGGAAGTTCCTCTATGCTTTTCCCCTTCCCCTTCTTTTCAAAGTGCTAGTCAGAATCAGATCTCAATCCTGCAAGATGATCCTGATTGCTCCAGATTGGGCCAGGCAGCCCTGGTACCCTCCTCATGTCCTTAGCAGTCCACCTCCCTATGCCTTCCCAGGAATCACAACCTGTTAACCTGTGCCCAGGGGAGAGTTTGGTATCCAAACTCAAATCTCTCAATCTCAAGGCTTGGCTCTTGAAGAGTTAGAGTTTGCTGACCTACACCTTTCTCAAGGTGTATTGGATATCTTGAAGGCCTCTAGGAAGCCTTCCACCAGGGCTATATGATAATTCAAAATGGAAGAGATTTTCCATATGGTGTGCTGGTAACACATTTCCCAGAATCTGCTGGTGTTCCCATGATCCTGGATTATTTGGTGCATTTGAATTCCTTGGGGCTGAGACCAGCTACCCTAAAAGTGCACTTGGCAGCTGTGTCTGTCTTCTTGTCAGCAGGTAAGCCCTCTTCTTTATCAGCTCACCCTGTGTTCTCAAGTTTTTAAAGGGTTGCTTCCACCAATCCCCGTTCAGGGATCCTGCCTGCTTGGGATCTTAATATTTGCATCGCTCAGCTTATGCAACCTTTTGAGCCATTGTCTTCGGCAGAGCTGAAGTATGACTTGAAAACTGTGTTTCTGGTAGCCATCACCTCTGCCAGGCGATAAGTGAGCTACAAGCCTTGTCAGTGGAGCCTGATTTCATCTCCTTTCATAGAGATAAGGTAGTCCTCAGGACTAACAGGAAGTTTTGCCTAAGGTGGTTTCAGACTTTCACCTTAATCATGTCTCTCCCTTGTGTACTTCATCTGACCATTCCTCCTCTCTGGTGAGAGGAGATTGCACAGTTTAGATGTCAAAGTCCTTAGTTACTATATAGAACGCACAAGGGTCACAGGTTCAATCCTCAATTGTTCCTCACTTATGGTGAGGTTGGTAAAGGAAACCTGCCACTAAAAGATCCATTGCCAGGTGGATTGTCTCTTGTATCCAATTCTGTTATGAAAAACTGGGTAAGGTTTCTCCTCAGGCCTGAGGGCTCACTCTACTAGAGGTACAGCTGCATCTCTGGCTGCTAGGACATTCCTATCCTAGAGATATGTCAAGCAGCTACCTGGAAAACAGTTCACACTTTTACTAAGCATTACTCCTTGGATATCCAGGCTAGGAGTGATGCTCGATTTGGCACAGCTGTGCTTCAGAGCCTATTTCCCAAGTAGGTTCTGTCCCTCCTCCATGGAGGTACGTGCTGTGTAGTCTGCATATGTCATAATATAGCAAGACTTCATGTTGTTTGAAGAAAAAATTACTCACCTTAGTAATGTTGTTTCTTCTAATGGAGTCTTGCTATATTATGGCCTCCCCCCCAGCCTGCCCCTCTCAGAACCTCTGCTTTTGGGATTTGGGTGGGCAGTGCAACATTGGCACTTCTTTGATGCCCACTTTATTTCACCCTTCTAAGGTGCTTAGGTCTTATGCTTAAGTTTTCTTCTTGAATCCCCCGACTTGAGTCTTTGTTTTGGGATCAAGATCAAAAAGGTGTTTTGTAGTTAGTAGCCAGTGGCTAGTGTAGGTTTACGGCTTCCACACAGAACCTTAGTGAGTTTTTGCTCATAAAGATCTGACAGTTTAAGTTTGAGCTTCAACAGACAGAGTGTTCAACCGAGCTCGCGCTCAAGATTCCATGCCCTGCATGGAAGTTAACTCTTTCATCTCCGGAGCAGTTCTAACCTGGGGTTATACTGCATATGTCATAATATAGCAAGACTCCATTAGAAGAAACAACATTACTAAGGTGAGTAATTTTTTCTTCCGGCTCCTATACGTCCTCGATGACAGACTCTCTCCCCACCTCCGGACACCAGGGGCGAGCCTTCTGGTTCCAGGGCGGGGCAGGATACGCTTCCCCAAGGACCTTCCAAGGGGTCCATTCATCCCCCTCACCGGGAGAGGGAGTCTTCCTATTCATCCTCTTCCTCCTCGGACACCTCAGACGACTCTGATGGTTGCTACGAGCCGGACGACGAGCCACGCTCTCCATCTAAGCCCAGGCCTAGGACTCTTCCGAAGTCTCCTGTGGAGGATCCTTCCTTTAAGGAGTTGCTATGCAAAATCCAGGAGGTTCACAAGTGGCATTCCTTGGAGCCAGATCTTCAGCGTAAGAAACTCGCTGAACATCTGGACCTGCCCGAGACAGCTCCTACATTGGTGCCACCCTGGATTGAGCCTCATGCCGACCTTGTTTCCACTATTTGGAAGCAAGTGTCGGCTTTAGCCCTGCTTCCTCGGAAGTCGAACAGGCTATCTCAGGCGCCCGAGGGTGTTGACTTTTTAGATTCTCACCCTCGAGCTGATTCGGCCGTGATTAGTGCTGCTCATGGCCGGACAGCTAACCCAAAACATCTGAGCTCGTCTCAACCTGACAAAGAATCCCGTCTTCTGGTCCAGTACGGGAAGAAGATCTATGCTTCTTCCACTCTGGGTATTAGGGCCCTAAATTATTATTTTTTTTTTTATTTTAGTTTTTGTTGACCGGGTAAGTGCACTAGACAAATCCTGCCTATTTTCAGGCACCACCCGAGGGAGGGGGATACAGATGAATACCAACTGACCTTGAACCAGATTAAGCTGTTGGTGGTATTATGTCGGTTACATGGGGGATTACCAGAAGGCGATTCTTAGTGAGGTGGAATCCAAATTGGACTCCCTTCCGGACTCTCAAGTCAAACAGGAAGTGGCTAACCTTGTCCGGTCTGCACGTTCGGCCAGTCGGCACATGCTTCGTGCTACTTACGATGCAGTGGACACTGCTGGTAGGAGCTCTGCTTTCACCGTAGGCTTACGGCGTCATGCCTGGCTCCATGTGTCAGGGTTGGTCCCGGAAGTGCAGTCCGCTATTCAGGAAGCACCCTTCTGGGGTTCAGTGCTGTTCGGTGGTGATGTCAAGGACATTATCACCGATCTGCAGGAGAAGGGGACTGCACTGAAGTCTGTGGGCTCCATGTACCATCCCCATCAAACGCAGCGCCATCCCTTTCACAGGCGGAATCGACAAAAGGTGAAACCCCAGGGAAAGCGGGCCAATAAACGCCGGGCCCCTCCGGCTGCCATGCCCCCTCCACCCAAAAAAGCAGCAGGTGCTTCAGCCGCGATGCTGCCCCACACCACCTGACTCCTTTCCTTTCCCACAGCCTCTGAGCCTTCCAGAGGAACCGGTAGGAGGGAGGTTTTCCCTCCACCTCCTGAGTTGGGAGAGGATAACTTCAGATTCCTGGGTGCTCCAGCTGATTGCAGAAGGACACTCAATAGAGTTTCTTCAGAAACCCCCTCGACACCCTCCCCCAAGGTCGTCATACTCTCGGGAACATCATCTTCTGGCAGGGGGAGATTTCAGCACTTTTGCTGAAGGAGGCGATAGAACCTGTCCCCATTCCTCTTCAGGGAATGGGATACTATTCCCATTTCTTCCTGGTCCTGAAGAAAACAGGGGACGTGAGGCTGATTCTCGACCTCAGCTCCCTGAACTTGTTCGTGGAGTACAAGAGGTTCAGGATGCTCTTGTTGCAGAGCCTCTTGCCCCTTCTTTGGCCGGGTCTGTGGCTGTGCACTTTGGATATGCAGGATGCCTACCTGCATATCCCTATCCACCCTTCCCATCGCAAATACCTGAGTATTGCGTTCCAGGGGGACCACTACCAGTTCAAGACCCTCCCATTTGGTCTTTTCTTGGCGCCCCGAGTGTTCACCAAATGCCTTTCGGTGGTAGCGGCCTATCTGCATACCCAGAGGGTGCAGGTTTTCCTGTACCTGGACGATTGGCTCCTGGCAGCCCCATCCAGGGAGGAACTCCTGCGCTTTCTTTCCCTTACTCAGCAGATCTTTGCCTGCCTGGGCATTACCATCAACCAAGCCAAGTCCCATCTGATCCCGTCCCAGAGGCTCCAGTTTATCGGGGTGATCCTGGACACAACCTCTGGCAGGGCCTTCCTGCCACCGGACAGGGCGGCCACTCTTCAGGCCCAGATCAGCCTGTTGTCCAGCCGAAGGCGGGTCAGCACCAGGTCAGTCCTTCGCCTCCTTGGGCTAATGGCAGCTGTGATTCTGACAGTTCCTCGAGCTCGGCTCCATGTGAGAATCTCTCAGTGGACACTTCGGTCTCAATGGGATCAGCTGGTGGACAACCTAGATCAACTTGTCCTGGTCTCCACTCCCATGACTCAAGACTTGCAGTGATGGATGGTTCAGGAAAACCTCTGCCGGGGAGTTCCCTTCAGTCTCCCTCCCCCCTCACAGACGTTGACTACGGATGCCTCCAGCGAGGGTTGGGGAGCCCATCTCGGTCCTCACAGGACCCAGGATTCCTGGTCCAAGCTCGAAAAGTCCCTCTACATCAGTGTGCTGGAACTAAGGGCAATACTGTATGCTCTTCCAAGCTTTGCATCTGTATGTGTCTCCAGGTCACCTAGCAGTACAGACGGGCAACATGTGTGTGTGGTCTGGTACATCAACAAACAGGGAGGAACTCGTTTCTACCCCCTTTGCCGAGAGGCGATGCGAGTCTGGGATTGGATAGTACAGCACAACCTTCACCTCACGGCGTCTCATGTCCCGGGGATCAAGAACACACTGGCAGACAGGTTAAGCTGGTCATCTGCTCTAGCTCACGAATGGGAACTGGATCAGGGGGTCATAGACGACATCTTCCTACGCTGGGGAACTCCACAGATAGACCTGTTCGCTTCCCTCCAAAACACAAAACTTCCCGTCTTCTGCTCGCTCGCTTCAGGGCATAGCAATTTTTGGAGAGACGCTCTGTCTCTAGACTGGAAGGGCAGATTCATCTATGCCTTCCCCCCGATTCCACTGATTACGAGGGTCTTGCAGAAACTAGGTTCGGAAGGAGCTCAAATGATTCTGATTGCTCCTTTCTGGCCCATGCAAGTTTGGTTCTCTCTTCTGCAACAGTACTCAAAGGAACCTCCTCTTCCTCTTCCTCTGTTGCTATTTTTGCTGTCCCAGGATCAGGGGACCCTGGTCCATCCAGGCCTCAAGTCCCTTCAGTTGCACGCGTAGTTCCTGCAGACATAGCTCAGGCCCAATTCAGGATTCCCCCCGAGTAGCTGAGATTCTGGTGGAGGCCAGGAAACCCTCAACCAGATCTACTTATGCCATGAAATGGAAGCGGTTCTCTATTTGGGCTGCCTCCAATGATGTCAAGCCGTTCTTATGCTCTGTCAGCCGACTTCTGGAATACCTGTGACACCTCTTCGATCTGGGTCTCAGCCATTCATCCTTAAAGGTTTACATGGTGGCCATTTCGGCCTATCATGTCCCCTTTGCAGACAGAACGTTTGCTCAGCTGGAGGTCTCTAAGACCTTTTTGAGAGGGGTCTTTTACTTACGACTCCCTATCTGGGTTCCTGCCCCTCCGTGGGATCTGAATTTCATTTTAGAGAAACTTACTCTGCCTCCTTTCGAGCCAGCAGCCTCAGTGGACTTAAAGTTCCTTTCTTGGAAGACTCTTCCTAGTGGCCGTTACTTCCGCTCAACGGATTTCCGAGCTTCAGGCCTGATGTGCAAATCTCGTATTTGATTTTCATAAGGCGTGTGGCTCTGACGTACCAACCTATATGTTTCTCCGTAAGGTGGTAGCGGAATCGACGCTGAATCAATCCATAGAGTTGCCTGCCTTTTTTACGCAGCACTCCAATCAAGGAGAGTACGTCCTGCATACTTTGGATGTTCACCATATTCTGAGATACTACACCAACAGGACGAAGGATCTCAGAAAGACTGAGCAACTGTTCGACTCTTTTGCCCATAAAAGAGAAGGCAATGCAGTTTCTAAGCAATGCCTATCAAAATGGTTGGCTCATTGTATCCCTTTCTGGTATGGCAAGTACAACAAGACCCTGCCGGGTCAAGTTAGAGGCCACTCCACCAGAGGGGTCACTGCCTCTGTGGCTTGTTTCAATAACGTGTCAGCGGCTGACATTTGTGCAGCCTCCACTTGGACTTCTGTCCATACCTTTACGAAACATTACAATTTGGACATTGCCTTTTGCCGTAGAGCAGGCTTCAGGCTGGCTGTTTTGCAAGGCCTCCTTTCCTAAGGTCTTCACAACCAGAGGGTCTACTTCTGAGTAGCTTTCCTCCTCCCATTTGCTTCTCCTTGTTCCAGACTGCTTGGGACTCAGTCCTATATGTAATTACCTACTGCAAGAGCCCTCTCGAAGTAAGATAGTACAGTTACGTAAGAACTTACCGTAACAGTAGATCTTCGAGAGAGGCTCTTGCAGTAGATAATACCTTCCAGCCCTCCATCCCCCTAAGCCTTTTCAGCTCCTTTTCCAGGAAGGGAAATATCCGCTTCTCTCTCATCTTGCCTTTTGGCCTTTGGTGGGAAAGAACTGGAAGGCGGGCGTGGGGGACCGACCCTTTATACTGATGCCACATGACGTCAGTCACCTGACGTGTGGGCGGTCCCCCGCCAGAGACTGCTAGCTAGAAATTTTTCCGTTGGGTCCTGACACCGGCCGGCATCAGTCCTATATGTAATTACCTTCTGCAAGAGCCTCTCTCGAAGATCTACTGTTACGGTAAGTTCTTACGTAACTGTACTTTGTGGATCCTAAAAACAGATCCAGCTTGGATCCAAACTATCTGACCTAGAATCCCTGGATCTGACCTAGGATCCATCACTGTCTGACCCTGGATCCGAACTGTCTGACTTAGGATCCCTGGACCTGACCCAGGATCCCTGGATCCTAACTAGGATACATTGCTATCTGATCCTGGATCCTGCATCTGTCTTTGGTAAGATTTCTGGTAGGATCCTAGGTAGGATACCTGCGCTATCTGACATAGTGGTAAGATCCACAAAAGCACTATCTGAGCAACACTGACTCCTACCCCTCATGGCTCCGGGCCCAAGGTGCAGTGCGCCCTTTCATTGTCCAGGTTATAATTAGATGGGAGATCTATCACCATGTGCAGGAAACTCTCCATGAATTCTTGCACGTCGGTCCCTTCTGAATTTTCTGGCAGTCCATGCACTCTAATGTTATTGCTTCACTGTCTATTTTGTGCATCCTCCTGGCAGTTGCTTAGCTCGAGCTGCATAGTAACCAGCTCCAGAATGGTAGCCTGTAATTGTGTTTTTTATTTTTCTTTTATAGTGGCATTTCTTTTTCCAACTCCTCCACCCTGGTATCAAACAGTAGATTAGCCACCAAAGCTTTAAATGTGGAGAATTCGGACCTTAACTCCTGTAGCTCCACCAGTATTAGGTCTATTTTTTGGTCTCTATTCCGTTTTGGCAGTTGAGGTCCACTTCTGGGTTGATTATTACTGACACTGCAGGTTTCTGATGTGGCCGAATCAGACTGCTCGGCCTGGGAGTCCTCCCCGTCCATCGGGAGGCTTGCAAATTTATTTTTGTCACTTTTTGTTTTTGGCATCGTAGTGCCTCTTTTGGTTGCTTTGGTTTATAAAAGTTTCTGGCTTTTTGTTGTTTTGAGGCTATTTTTGCTTCAGTGGGGCAAGAGATCAACCTTCACACTACCATTCAGTAGGATGATGTCACCGGAAGTCCTTTGCCACTCAGTCTTCGGCTTTTCAAGTCGGCTTTCATCTTTACAGTTGCTCCAAGTCTTCTGGCTCCATTTTGCGATCACACTCGATGATGGGGAGCAGACCCACATGACACTTGTTTGTATTGCCTGGCAGTCAACATGGCATTGAGGGATGCACTCTGTGCTGGGCCATGCTGCACTCCTTTATCAAAGACCGGAAGGCTTGTTTATTTCTTGGTCAAACAAAAGACCGCAAAATGGCATTGGCAGCTGCCAACTGGCTGCACCGCTAGCAGTCATGGAAAAAGATGTGGCAATGCCTGTGGTGAGTTCCTCATTGGTCTTGGTGCTCTTCTCATCTGGGACCAGCATCAGAGGGTAATTCTCTGATGACTTCTGAGAAATTTGTCTGGCTCTCCAGACCTATGTGGAGTACCTTTCTCACTGCAGCAGGAAACATAAAAAGCAGCATGACCACAGGTTGTGGAACTGGAAAAGATCACACTATTCCCACTTCTTTGACTTCCCCAACTGTTCAGCCCTGGTCGAGCTTCCTACGGTCAAGGGAATGGTAGAGGGCTCCATGGTAACCCTCTCGTGGCCTGTCGACCTTGACTGTGGTGGACCAGGTGGTTGAGATCTTTCTCGAGCCTGTCCACCAGCTGTCAGAGGAGGTTGATGAAAAGTCAACCTCCCAGACCCCAGTTCTCTTGGTCCTCACTTGGAAGGATGTGGCCCAGTCAGTGTCTCTGGCTGGGTTGCCTCAAGAGCAGTTTCCACCAGCGGTTTGTGCCTCTGAAGCTTCTAGTGCTTAAACTGCTGAGGCAGGTGGTTTGCCACAACCCCCTGCAGGACACCAGTCAATGTCGACCCTCAGATTGATGGTCAAGGTGGAAGCGCTGCTTACACTCTCAGTCCCACTCAACAGGAAAGCACCACCACCACCACTGATGTTCCTTGACCTCCTACTCGTTGGGTGAGGAGAAGCATCTACAAAATATCTACTGACACCACGAGGAACTCCTCTGGCAACAGTGGACCATTGCTGGGAAGGGTAGGGTTCCACCCCTGGACCTTTGGTCTATTAGCCTTCACTGGTCATCCCCTTGCTGGTTTATGCTTCACAGCAGTCCCTGATGTCTGCTTTTCCACCCCTTCAGGTGGAGTCACTACCAATGTAGTCCTTGTTTAGGGCTCCAGCCAAGGATTTGTGTGCTACAACCAGATTGTCAGGCTGGCTTTCAGTGGTGATCACTCAATCTGAGGATACTATGGTGGTCCATGGTGGCAGTTGGTTGAGGGCCATATTTAAGGAATCTTCCAGTGACTCCAAAGTTGAATCACCCATGACCCTGTCCAGGACTCTCACATTCCACTGTGAATCGGTTGAGGAATTGTCCACTGACCATGGGCCAGTGTCTTTTGGGGCTTTGATCAGACTTATGTTGGAGTCTGTGAATGTACATTTAAGAACCAGTCCAGTGGGCCAAATGCCATTTACTAACATACTGAACAAGGACAATTCCCCGGAGGTTGACTTTCCCATGGCTGAGGCCACTTTAGGACCATCCTTTGAGCTTTGTCAGCATCCAGCCCCTTCCCAGCACCCTCCACTTGTGTGATTCACAAGGACAAGGTTCATACAGGCTCCCTTTCTGGGTTCTCTGACCATCCCTCTGCTAAGGGCTTGGTTTAGGACACAGCCTTCTGTAAATTGGGGGGTGGACAAGTGTCTGGACAAGGAGTCTAAGAAAATTTACCACACAGCTAAAAATTATATGCTGTTGTGTTGCTGGGTATCAGACAGGTCAGCTAATATTGGCTACTCCCTGCTGGGAGTGTTGGGGGATCTCCTTCCCCACCTTCCTGCTGACAAACAAGCACCAGTGAAGTTGGTCAGAGACCAGAGTCAGTCGTTTGCTAGACACCAGCTCCCTATGGCTGTGGACATGGGTGACTCCTGTGCCCGTGGCATGGCAGCGACTATCGCCGTGTATCATGGGGCGTGGCTGAGGCTTTCCTCCTTCATGACAGATACTCAGTACAAGTTGGCTGATGTCTTATTCTTGGATACTGACCTCTTTGGTCCTGGGGTGGAAGGGCATATCATGCAGATTTACAAGTTCAGTGCCACCCCTTGATTCTGTGACTTCATCCCAGAAGGCTCAAAAACCTTGCAGCATCTGCCGTTTCAACCACAACAGCAGCCCCAGCAGAGGCAGTTTCTGTACTGGCATCCGAAGCCAAATTTGGTGGGCAGGGGCAAAAAAGGGGGAGGGCTCAAAGGTGGTGGTTCCTCCTTAGCCCCTGCAGCTGGGGCCCCTTCCATGGCTGCACAGTGATGGGTTGTGGGGTGTCATTCCCTCTCCTGTCCAGTCCCTGTCCCAGCTTCTAGTCAGGGGTTGGTTGTGCCGCTTCTTGCCACAGTGGTCTGCAGTTACCTCAAACATGTGGGTTCTAGAAGTGGTGGGCAGAGGGCTGCCTCTGGATTTTGTGGCTCTCCCATGATACTGACTCAGAGCTCCTCAGTTCAGGGTATTGCTGGACATGCTTTCCATGCTAAGAGCCGGCACCACTCAGCTTCTAGAGCAAAGGGCAATGGCACATGTTCCAGACACCCTGGCTACTCAGGGATATGGTGTCCAGGTACTTCCTGGTTCCAAAACAGATGGGGTGCTGGCACCCCATACTGAATCTGCATGACCAGTTCATGCGGAAGTGCAAGATCTTCCCCTTGTCAATCTTCACCATTCATTACTAAGTAGGAGGCGCGCACCTGCTTGGGAGCTTTTTTTTTGGAGGGGGAGAGTTGGCGCCGACGGTGACGCCCATGAGGCTGTTGCACTGCATGGTGCATGAGGGTTGGCTATTAGGTGCCGCTGACTCCTCCTCCACCCCAGTTCTGTTTTCTCCCACCATCGAGGTGCACATGCTGCACGAGTCTTCAGAAAATTACTGTGTCACTAGGCCTTTCCTGATTTTCAATGCCGTGTTCCTGCTGCTTCTTTTTCCTCCATCCCGGTTCTAAGAGTCCACCCGATGCCATTGATCTCCAGTAAGCTCATTCCTTTTATTTCCTTACCGATGGCACTGGGGCTATTTTCTGTAGTTTTTGGTAAATTGTTTTCGACATCATGTCTGGGGGCTAGGAAGAATTCCAAAGCGGGCCATGCCCCCATGCGTCGGTGTCCCTGTGGCTGGCATTATTCCATAATGGATCGGCATGACGTCTGCTTTCGCTGCCTGGGTCCCAACCACAATATGGATAACTGCGACACCTGTTTCTCCATGGACTGCCATGTTCTTGAGATCCGCATGTTTAAAGTTGGCAGGGCCCCGCCGACTTTCGGAGGATAACGTCATTCTAGGGATGCCATGGTGAGAGTTCTTGACCCTGCATCTGAGTCCCCTCCCAGGTCTATACGGCCCGGTAAGGAGGAAACCTCCTCTTCTGATTCTAGCCTTGCTGTAGAAAAGGTTTCTTCCATGGTACCAGAATGGCTCGGTTCCCGGGCGGGTTGGGAGCACCGCTACAGCAGTCACCTCCTCAGAAGTTCCAGGCTCTATGGTGTTGTGGCCCATGGCTGCTGGGCCCGGCAGCGTCAGACTCTCAGCACCGCCCACCGGCACTGCCTCAGATCCCAGCACCGTTCACAGTGCCGGTGATCGGGACGTTGCTGTGGGTGGTGTTATGTCCCATGACTGGCGGGGTTGCTGGGTTGCCAGTCTGGTGGTGTATGTGGTCTCCTCCTCTTCAGAGGGGGTGTGACTCACTGGCTGATCCAGATTGGTGCCCCAACTCCTTGGAGTAAGGGAGACCACCTGGATGTGACATCAGGCAACCCAGTGACTGTCTCCCAGGGACCCCGGATTCTGTGGTCTCTGCGGGCCCTCACATCGATGCCGGTGTCGGGGCCCAGTGGTGGATAGCAGTTCTGGGGGGGGTGATGGTTCCAACCTCGGGGGGCCAGGGCAGCTGCCATCTCTGGTGCTGTCCTGGCTACTGCAGTTGGGACGGGGACCTCCTCTTCTGCGTCCTCCCTTGGGGGGCCTGTGGGATCGGGGGACTTCTCAGTACTGGGCTCGAGGAAGAGGGCAGCCTCGGAGTCCATAGGGTTGAGTGGCCAGGGTGAAGCACAGAGGCCCTCTTCCACTACCCTGCAGGGGGTGGGGAGGAGTCACAGTGCCGAATCCTGCTTCTCCTCCTCTGAGACTCCAGAGGTGCCCTTAGTGGGCAGTGCTGGGTATTGCCCTTCTGGATCCATGTAACCCCGGTCACACCACAGGGGAGAATCCCCCTCAGGGCTCAGCCAGGATTTGTTGTCACATTGGCAGCATCTGCTGACTGGGGCGACCACTGGATCCCCCATGCAGGAGGATCTTCCACGAGGTCTCAGAGCCCTGGTACAGGCCGAGCACTTTCAGTTAGGTGCCCTTCCCCAGTCCCTCTGCAGACACCTCCCCCTCTCCCAGGCCATGTGGGCTCTATGGGACCTTTAACCTGGGAGACATTCAGGGCCACTGCGGCAGCCTTCCCTAGGTATATTAGAGCCATGGACAAGCAGGTCTTTTGCCTGTCTCCACCGTTGCAGGAGGAGTCCGAACATCCAAGCTCCTCTTCTTCCTCTGCTTCCTCATCAGAGGAAGAGGAATGATCTTCCTGGACATAAAGTCTCCACCACTCATTCACACTGATGGGAACTACACCGGAGTGCATAGGACCAAGCAGAACAAACTTTTCCCAGAGGGTCGGCGCCAGAGATGGAGCCATGAGGGTGGCGCGCGGGCCTGTTCAAGTGCGACAATGACTGTCTCGCATCGACCTCCAACCGCCTCAGTTCCTTTTTTCCCGCCATCAAGTGTGCTTCATAATACGATTAGTTCGGGAGTCAAACTTCAAACTAGCAGCATAGTTTTCAGTTTATTATTTTGTAGTTTATCTCAAATAAGTACCGCTTACTATAATTTATTCTTATTATGGAAAGAAGTCTCAGCCTACATTGACGGAGTTGACCATGAGTGGGTCCGATGATGGTAGGGAGACTTCGTATGAAAGCTGTTCAGTCAGCCGGGCTGGGTCCGGTCCTCCGCCCTCTCGGGGGGGGGGTCTGACAATGGACAGTCCAGTGCTCGAGGGGAGGACCGGAAGCATAAAAGAAAATGGTCGTATTCTCTTCACTGTTTGGCCTCGAGGTCTTCTTCGGCCCACAGGTCAAAAAAGAGAAGCCATCACTCGAGGTCACCCTCTGGTATGTCTGCACATCGATGGTCGGTCATTGGGATCAGTTGCCGGTCTCCTCCGGAGTCGCTGGCTTCTGTTTCTGGTCCCCGACCTCTTCAACATCGGAGCCCTTTCCCGCCTTCTGGTAGGGTTTCAGATGAGCAGTTTCATCAGTGGGCGGCTCTGATGGAGCAGTGGGCTCGGAGGGGTTGGTCCAGCTGCCCTGGCCTGGTCACCCGGGGCCATCGGACGCCCGGGGGCGGGTAGGGGCGGTTGGCCTCCTAGTCTGGCGCCTTCTTTGGTGCCGCCGACTCCAGCTCAGGTGATTTCCCCTCACATGGCTGCGGCGCGGGGTCACACCGATGCTGCTATCTCCTGGTTTTCTTTCTTCTTTCTCCTCAAGTCCTAGTTTTCGGAGCCCTGTGTTGGTTTTGGCGCCGTCGGCATCAGTGGGTCACTCGGCACCATCCTCGGCGCTGTCCTTGGCGCCGTTGGATTTGTTGGTGCCATCCTCAGTGCCGTTGGGATTGTCGGCGCTGTCCTCGGTGCCGTGCAGCTTTTCGGCACCATCCTCGGCGCTGTGCGCTGCGCTGGGTCAGGCGGCGCCATGCTGTTTGGCGCCGAGGCTTGGTGTGATGCTTTCCAGTCTTCAGGGCTTCTTGACTCCGAACCCTTTTCCTTCCTCTTTTCCTTCTGATTTTCACTCCTTTCCTGTCCATACAGTCCCTCCTGGGCTGTCAGGAGATGATACTGAGCCTGACCCAGATCTTAGGCTGGGTGATGAAGTGGAAGGAACAGGATCTGATCCTATTGCAGAGCCTGTGGTCGAGGACCTGTCATTTAAGTCTCTGCTGAAAAATTTGAATTCCACTCTTTCTCTCCTGACTACAGATATTGATCCTGGGAAGCTTTTAAGGCTCCAGTACCTTCATGTCCCAGAGATCCCTGTGGATTTAACTCCCCCGGTACAGCCTTACTTTGAGACGCTTTCTCAAATGGTATGGAATAATCCCACTCTCATTCCTTCTGTGGCTAAGTCCATAGATAGAAAGTATGCTGCTCCCAAGGATCGACCCATTTAGTCTTGGCAGAGAATGATAAGGTCGTCCTCCCACGCGAGAATACTGGCCGACCTATCAAACAACGAATAGAAACATAGGATTTGACGAGATAGGACAGCTTGGACCACCTAGTCTGCCCATTTTCCTACCTAACAGATAAGCTGCAGATCCTAGTTAACCAACAGCTTACTTCCTCCTACCCCCCACTAGGACTGCCTTATGTCTGTCCCATGCATTCTTGAATTCCCCACTGTTCCTGACTCCACAACCTCCTCAGGAGGCTGTTCCATGCATCCACAACCCTCTCCATGAAAAAATACTTCCTCACATTACCTCTGAGCCGCCCCCCTCTATCTTCAAATTGTGCCCCCTTGTTCTTGCACATCTCTTTTTCTGAAAGATGCTAACCTCTTGGATTTTGTTGATTCCCTTGAGGTACTTGAAAGTTTCTATCATGTCCCCTCTCTCCCTTCTTTCCTCAAGGGTATACATATGAAGCTCCTTTAGTCTTTCTTCGTATGTCTTCTGGTGCAGACCCTGCACCATTTTGGTTGCTCTCCTCTGGACAGCCTCCACTCTGTCTATGTCTTTGCGGAGATGGGGTCTCCAGAACTGCACACAGTACTCCAGATGGGGTCTCACCAACTGTTTGTACAGAGGGATAACAACTTCCTGTTTTCTGCAATTGATGCCTCTCCCTATGCATCCCAGTATCCCCCCAGCCTTCCTTACTGCCTTCTCACATTGCTTGCCCACCTTTAGGTCATCTGATATAATTACCCCCAGGTCCCTTTCCATTTTTACTGTTGTCAGTATCTCACCCCCATTGCGTACTCTTCTCCTGGGTTTTTGTTTCCCAGGTGCATTACCTTGCACTTCTTTGCATTGAATCTAAGCTGCCATACATTTAACCATTCCTCTGACCTTGCCAAGTCCCTTCTCATCCTTTCCACTCCATCTTGTGTATCAACCCTGTTGCAGATCTTTGTGTCATCTGCAAAGAGACATACTTTTCCTTCCAGTTCCTCTGCAATGTCACTTATAAAGACATTAAAAAGGACCGGTCCCAGTACTGAACCCTTTGGTACCCCGCTAGTAACCCACCTTTCAAACACCATGAAGTCTTGCTATAATTAGGACTTATTGCAGTTAGCCCCTGGCTCTGAACTGCCCCGGAGAGGAAACAGTTAACTCCAGAGAGATCTGGAGTTCCACAGCGTGAGGGCGCTGTTCAAAGCTCTATCTGGCCAGTTTCAAATGAAACTGCCAGATTCTTTACTCCGCTTTCACTGAACAGTCGCTCCGGAGATCAGCTCCTTCAGCTCGGTTCATTTCGCGGTTCAAGCGAGTTTATTCGGTTCATTTGAACCGGCAAAAGTGTCTATTTTACCGCATTTTCGGTCAAAAGCTCTATCTGGTAAACCGTAAGTACTAGTGTTTAAGTCTGTGTGGAAATTCATTATCGGTTCAGTCTGAACGATCGGTTTATCAAATAACAATTTATTCATTGAATGGGCTTTTGAAGTCACGGTTCCGGTTCTTATCGGTTCTAAAAACCTAGCATTATCTGGGTTTTCAAATACCTTGACACGGTTAGAACCGATAAGGTGTCTTGCTCTGGCACAGCCGCTTTAAAGGGCAAGTTTTTTTGTTAGGCTGGCATTATGACTGAGAAACCCAAAAGAAAAACCGGGCCCACTGGGTTTCAACACTGTGATGTCTGTGGGGAAGTCTTTGCCAAGGCTGACCCACACACCACTTGTGTCTATTGTCTGGGGGCTGACCACCTCCTGTCAGACTGCCAGGTGTGTAAAAATTTCCCTGCAGCCACCCTGGAAAAGAGATTGGGCCGGCTCAGGGAACGAGAGGCCAAAAAGTCCGCTGACCCAGATGGCCAGCCCGGTCCAGCACCCACTGGACCAGAGGAGTGCCTCTGACCAGGGCGAGACTTCCTCGGAAAAAGAAAGGCTGGTTCAGAGGAACCAGTCCCAGTAAAAAAGACAAAGAAATCAGCAGGTCTGGAGTCCAAAATTGTCTCTCCAACTGCTGCAGAGATAGCAAAAGCCATACAGATTGTTCAGTCTTTGTCTCAGGGACTTGTCAAACCCCCTTTAGTTGGGAAAAGGGTGGCTCGTTCAGGTCCAGTGGTTCAGGATTATGATGTTGAGGATTTTTATGAACCACAGGAGGGGGAGGAGGAATTTGATCAGTGCATTTGTGACTGGGAAGGTCTGGACGTGCCCATTGAGCCGGACATTTCTCCAGACAGACCCTTTGAATCTCCCCCTTTGCTGTCTGAGTCCCCTTTTCATTTTAGGTTTTATAAAAAGGTGGCAGAAACCCTCCAGCTCCCTTTAGAGGAGGCTGTAGATGAGCAAGAGGAGCCTGATTATGTAGAAATGATGGATATTCCAGAGTCTAGAAGGTTGTCTGTTCCTTTGCATAAGTCATTTAGGAAGCAAACAACGAAGATTTTAAAAAATCCTCATTCTGTCCCTCCTGTAGATAAAAAAATGGACAGAAGATATACTTTATCAGGCCCTGATACAGACTTCCTCACTGACCAGTGTAGTCATGTAGGTGTTGTTCAAGCTGCAGCCTGTGACAAGGCTAATATTCCCCTGGCCTCACATCCTCCTGATAAGGATTCCAGGAAGATTGATGCCATGGCGAAAAAACAATATATGGCAGCTTCGTTGGGACTCAGACAGGCTAATTCAAACACCATGAAGTCTTGCTATATTATAACAATAGCAGTCAGCCACTGCAGCTGAACTGGCCCGGAGAGGAAGGAGTTAACTCCAGAAGATCTGGAGTTCTACAGCGCGAGGGCGCTGTGCCCAAAGCTCTATCTGGCAGTTTCAAATGAAACTGTCAGATTCTTTACTCGCTTCACTGAACAGTCGCTCCGAGATCAGCTCCTTCAGCTCGGTTCATTCTCGGTTCAGAGTAGTTTTGAGTTCATTTGAACGGCAAAGTCATTATTTTTACCGCATTTCGGTTCTAAAGCTCTATCTGGTAAACGTAAGTACAAAAATTCAAGTCTGTGTGGAAAATTAATTATCGGTTTGGTTTTGAACCGATCGCTTGTATTTTCTGCCTTTTAAAACTGTACTGTGGGTTTTAGAGTCGGTTCCGGTTCTTATCGGTTCTAAAAACCGAAATTATACGGTTTTTTCAAATACCGTACAGTTAGGAACGATAAGGAGGTGTCTTGCCTGGCACTGCCATCAAAAGGGCAAGTTTTTGGTTGAGCTGGCATTATGTCTGAGAAACCCAAAGAAGAACCGGGCCCACTGGGTTTCAACACTGTGATGTCTGTGGGGACGCCTTTGCCAAGGCTGACCCACACACCACTTGTGTCTGTTGTCTGGGGGCTGACCACCTCCTGTCAAACTGCCAGGTGTGTAAAAATTTCCCTGCAGCCACCCTGGAGAAGAGATTGGGCCGGCTCAGGGAACGAGAGGCCAGAAAGTCCGCTGACCGGATGGCCAGCCGGTTCAGTACCCACTGGACCAGAGAGTGCACTCTGACCAGGGCGAGACTTCCTCGGGCAAAGGAAGACTGGTTCAGAGGAACCAGTCCCAAGTAAAAAGACAAAGAAATCAGGAGGTTTGGAGTCCAGAATTGTGTCTCCAACTGCTGCAGAGATAGCTAAAGCCATTCAGATTGTCCAGTCACTGTCTCAGGGATCTGTAGAACCACCAACAGTTGGTAAAAGGTTGGTTCGTTCAGTCCCAGTGGTTCAGGATTTTGAAGTTGAGGATTTTTATGAACCACAGGAGGGGGAGGAGGAATTTGATCAATATATGTGTGGCTGGGAGGGTCTGGACGTGCCCATTGAACCGGGCATTTCTCCAGACAGACCTTTAGAATCTCCCCCTATTCTGTCTGAGTCCCCTTCTTTCTTTATTTTTTACAAAAAGGTTGCAGAAACCCTCCAGCTTCCTTTAGAGGAGGCTGTGGATGAGCAAGAGGAGCCTGATTTTGTGGAAATGATGGATATTCCAGAGTCTAGGAGGTTGTCTATTCCTTTGCATAAGTCATTTAGGAAGCAAACAACAAAGATTTTAAAAATCCTCATTCTGTCCCTCCTGTAGATAAAAATGGACAGAAGGTATACTTTGTCAGGCTCGGATACAGACTTCCTTATTGAGCAGTGTAGTCATGTAGGTGTGGTACAAGCTGCAGCCTGTGACAAGGCTAATATTCCTCTGGCCTCACATCCTCCTGATAAGGATTGGGAGGATTGATGCCATGGCTGAAAAACAGTATATAGCAGCTTCTTTGGGACTCAGGCAGGCAAATTATATGGCTTATGTGGCTAGATATCAGAAATCTAGGTGGGACACAGTATTGCAGTTAGCCTAAGCAGGCCCATAGCCAGCTGGCTAGTGAGTTGGAACAGGTGGCTGCTGATGGCATTGAAGCCTCAAAGTTCAATTTCATACTGCTGTTGATGTTAATGATGTTTCCTCCAGGGTCATGGCCACTTCTGTAACTTTCCGTAGGTTGGCATGGCTCAGATGCACTAATCTGTCCCAAGATACTCAGTCAAAGGCTATGGATTTTCCTGTAGTGGGAAATTCTCTGTTTGGGGAGCAAACAGAAAATTATATGAAAAAGATGGACGAATACAGAACTACCTACAAAAGTGCCCAGGCTAAGAGAAGCATGCCATGCCACAAGAGCATGCTCCCAGAGATGAGGGCAGACCCTTTTCCAGGCCTTTTTACCAATTTCAAGCCTCCTCTGCAGAGGGTTTCTTCAGAGGCAGGGGTAGGCGTGGCGCCAAGTAGACCGTCTCCTCCCTCAGCCTAAGGCTGCTGCTAAGCAGGCACCTGATGGGGTGCCCAGGGCCGATTCTCCTGTACCAGTGGGGGCAGGTTGGCCTATTTCAGCCAGAGCTGGCTGTCCCTAACAGGACAGATGGGTTCTGGAGGTAATAGGCCAGGGTCTGATTCTCAGCTTCAAATATTTTCCAAGATGAGAGCCAGGCATTTCCCACCTGCAAATCCTTCAAGCCCTTGCTTTGGAAGCAGAGGTTTCTTCTCTTCTGGTCTGCAAAGCAGTGGAAAGGTTCCTCCTTGCCATCAGGCAAGAGGGCTTTATTCAAGATACTTTCTTACCCCAAAAGACAGGAGAATGGCGGCCCATTCTGGATTTAAGATACTTGAACAAGCATCTGTTGAAACCAAAGTTCAAAATGTTAACTCTGGCAATGATATTGCCTTCCCTAAAGGCCAGGGGACTGGCTAGCTTCCCTGGACCTCAAGGATCGCCTATTTTCATGTTCTGATCAGGCCTTCCACCGAAAGTACCTCAGGTTCGAACTGCCCTCAGGCCACTACCAGTTCAGGCAATGCCCTTGGCCTTACCTCTGCGCCAAGGGTATTCACAAAATGTCTCGCTGTAGTAGTGGCTCATTTAAGAAGGCAAAGGTTGCTGTGTTTCCCTACCTGGACGACTGGCTCATTGTGGGTCAGTCTCCAGGTCAGGTAATCCACTTGCAAGTCACCCAGCAGCTTCTCACTTCTCTGGGATTCCTGCTAAACTTACCAAAGTCAGTTCTGGAACCAGTTCAGGCCCTAACTTTCATAGGCGAGAATGAACACAAGGTTAGCCAGGGCCTTTCTTCCCCTGGAAAGGGTGGACAGACTCATCGCTAGCATCCTCACCCCCCTGCGGGTCTCTCGACCAGCAGGCATTTTCTGCAACTCTCAGAGCACATGGCTGCTTCCACAGCTGTTGTGCAGGGAGCAAGATTCAGATGAGGGACATTCAGTTCCATTTGGAGGCCTATTGGTCTCAGAGGAAGGACCCCTTACCAAATTGGTCCCAGTTACTCAAACTCTGATCCTGGCCTTACACTGGTGGCAGGATCAAAGCAATCTGAAACAAGGGTTCCCTTCATTCCCATTTCTCCCTCCTCACCCTCACCACGGATGCCTCCCTGTTAGGGTGGGGGCTCACCTGGCGACCTTACCACTCAGGGTGTGGTCTCCTCAGGAATCTCTGCTCCACATCAATCTTCTGGAACTCAGAGCTGTCTTTTTAGCTCTTGGTCTTTTCAGATTCTGTCCAGAACAAAGTGGTTCAAGTCAGGACAGACAATACCACCACAATGTGGTACATCAACAAGCAAGGGGGCACTGGTCTTCAGCCTTGTGCACCAGCAATGAAGTTGTGGTCTCTGGCTTATTCCTGAACACCTCCCTGATAGCGGTTCATCTCCCAGGAAGGACAATGTGCTGGCGGCGCCCTCAGCCAGAATTTCTCAGGGCCATCACGAATGGGCTCAGAATCCACAAGTACTGGGGTCTGTCTTTGCCAGTTGGGGCACTCCTCAGATAGGATCTTTGCGGCCCCAGACAACCACCAACTTCCTCTTTTTGCTGCAGGCCTCCAGTACTGGGCTCCAGTCCCTCTGGATGCCTTTCTGTTGGATTGGAAAGGAAGTTCCTGTATGCCTTCCCTCTCTCCTTTTCAGGGTACTAGTGAAAATCAGATCTCAACCTTGCAGAGTGATTCTGATTGCCCCAGATTGGGCCAGACAGCCCTGGTACCCTCTGCTCCTGTCCCTGGCAGTCCACCCTGCCCTGAGCCTGCCCAGGTTCACTACTTACTGGCCTGTGCACAGGGAGAGTGTGGTATCCGGACCTCAAGTCCCTCTACCTCAAGGCTTGGCTCTTGAGGAGCTAGAATTTGCTGATTTACACCTTTCTCAAGGTGTTATGGATATTTTAAAGGCATCCAGGAAGCCTTCCACTAGAACCACTTATAATTCTAAGTGGAAGGGTTTCCATCTGGTGCTCTGAGAGGCAGATTACCCCAGAATCTGCTGATCTTCCCATTCTTTGGACTATTTGGTCCATCTGAATTCCTTAGGCCTTAGACCAGCTACCCTGAAGGTTCATCTGGCAGCTGTCTCTGCTTTTGTGTCAGCAGGAAGCCTGCCTCCCTTTCTTCTCACCCTGTGTTCTCCAAGTTTTTAAGGGTTACTTCACACTAACCCTCCTTTTCGGGAACCAGCTCCGCCTGGGACCTGACAGTATTTGCATTGCTCAGTTAATGCAACCCCTTTGAGCCTCTGTCTTCAGCAGAACTCAAGTATTTAACTGAAAACCGTTTTTCTAGTAGCTATCACCTCTGCCAGACGCATAAGTGAGTTACAGGCCCTGTCAGTGGAAGAAGATTTTATCTCTTTCCACAGAGATAGTAGTCCTTAGGACTAATAGAAAGTTTTGCCTAGGTGGTTTCTGATTTCCACCTGAATCAATCTATCTCCCTCCCAGTATTTTTCACTGAGCATTCTTCCTCAGGTGAGAGGAGACTGCACAGCTTGGATGTCAAGGGCATTAAGTTACTATCTAGGCGCACAGAGGTCATAGGTTCGAATCCCTCCAACTGTTTCTTACCTATGGCGAGGTTGGCAAGGAAACCTGCCACTAGAGAACAATTGCAAGGTGGATTGTCTCTTGTATCCAATTTTGTTATCAGAAACTGGGTAGAGTACCCTCAGGATTGAGGGCCCACTCCAGGGTATAGCTGCATCTCCAGCGGCTGCTGCAGAGACATTCCTATTCTGGAGATTTGTCAAGCTGCTACCTGGAAGACAGTTCACACCTTTACCAAGCATTATTCCTGGATGTCCAGTCCAGGAGAGATGCTCGGTTTGGCACAGCTGTGCTTCAGAGCCTATTTCCTAAGTAGGTTCTGACCCTCCTCCATGGAGGTACTGCTGTGTAATCTGCTATTGTTATAATATAGCAAGACTTCATGGTGTTTGAAGAAAAATTACTCACCTTAGTAATTGCTTTTCTTCTCATGGAGTCTTGCTATATTATAACACTCTCCTCCTGCCCCTCTCAGAACTCCTACTTGGGTAGAGGTGGCAAATTGGTGCAAGCACTGTGTCATGCCATTTAGTTTCCCCTAACCCTGTTTTCCTTTGGGTTGGGATCTAGATTGTTCATTTAGGTTATTTTTATTGCCCCTTCTTGGACTTGAGTCTTGGGGAAGGGGGTTCATATGTGCTTGTCAAGGGTGGTAAAACGAACCATAATACCATCAATCTTTGTTATTATGGTTCTGGGTGTTTCTTTTGTTGTTTATATTGTTGTTATTACTACTAGTAGGTAGCCATAGGCTAGTGTAGTTTTCCCACAGACCTTTTTCCGCCCTTTAGTTGGTTTTCAGAAGATCTGACAGTTTCATTTGAAACTGCCAGATAGAGTCTTGGGCACAGCGCCGCGCTGTAGAACTCAGATCTTCTGAGTTAACTCCTTCCTCTCCGGGGCAGTTCAGCTGCAGTGGCTGACTGCTATTGTTATAATATAGCAAGACTCCATGAGAAGAAAAGCAATTACTAAGGTGAGTAATTTTTTCTTATATGGCTTATGTGAGCTAGATATCAGAAATCTAGATGGGACACTATATTGCAGTTGGCAAGCAGGCCCAGGGCCAGCTGGCTAGTGAGTTGGAACAAGTGGCTGCTGATGGCATTGAAGCCTCTAAAGTTCAATTTCATACTGCTGTTGATGTTAATGATGTTTCCTCTAGGGTCATGGCCACTTCTGTAGCTCTCTGTGAGGTTGGCATGGCTCAGATGCACTAATCTGTCCCAAGATACTCAGTCAAAGGCTATAGATTTTCGTGGTAGGAAATTCTCTGTTTGAGATCAAACAGAAATTACATGAAAAAGATGGATGAATACAGAACTACCTACAAAGTGCCCAAGCTAAGGAGAGGCATGCCACTCCACAAAGGCATGCCCCAGGGTAGGGGCAGGCCTTACCACAGGCCTTTTATCAAGTTCAGGCCTCTTCAACCTTTGCACAGAGGGTTTTTCAGAGGCAGAGGTAGACGGGCACAGGCAGACCTCTCCCTCTCCTCAGCCTAAAGCTGCTGCCACAGGCACCCTGACGGGGTGTCCAGGGCCGATTCTCCTGTAACTGGTGGGGGGCAGGTTATTTATTTCAGCCAGAACTGGTTGTCCCAACTTTGGACAAATGGGTTCTGGAGGTGGTAAGCCAGGTCTGGTTCTCAGCTCAAGCAGTTCCCAAAGATGAGAGCCAGACATTTTCCTCCTGCAAATCCTTCAGAAGCCCTTGCTTTAGAAGCAGAGTTTCTTCTCTTCTCTAGACTGCAAAGCAGTGGAAAGGTTCCTCCTTGCCATCAGGGCAAGGGGCTGTACGAGATACTTCCTTACCCAAAAAAGACAGGAGAATGGCGTACATCCTAGATTTAAGGTTCCTGAACAAGCATCTTTGAAACCAAAGTTCAAAAATGTTAACTCTGGCAATGATTTTGCCTTCCCTAAGGCCAGGGACTGGCTAGCTTCCCTGGACCTCAAGGATGCCTATTTTCATATCTTGATCAGGCCTTCTCACCGAAAGTACCTCAGGTTCGAACTGCCCTCTGGCCACTACCAGTTCAGAGCAATGCCCTTCGGCCTCACTTCTGCTCCAAGGGTTTTCACAAAATGTCTAGCTGTGGTAGTAGCTCATTTAAGAAGGCAAGGGGTTGCTGTATTTCCCTACCTGACGACTGACTCATAGTGGGTCAGTCTCCAGTCATCAGGTAAATCCCACTTGCAAGTCACCCAGCAGCTTCTCACTCTCTGGGATTCCTGCTAGAATTTTCCAAAGTCAGTTCTGGAACCAGTTCAGGTACTAACTTTCATAGGTGCAGAGTTGAACACAAAGTCAGCCAGGGCATTTCTTCCCTCGGAAAGAGTAGACAGAATCTTTGCCCTGGCATCCTCCTTTACCCTGCGTGGTCTCTCGACCAGCAAGGCACTTTCTGCAACTCCCTAGGGCACATGGCTGCTTCCCACAGCTGTCGCAGGGAGCAAGATTCTCAGATGAGGGACATCCAGTTCCACTTGAGGTCCTACTGGTCTCAAAGGAAGGACCCCTTACCAAATTAGTCCCAGTGACCAAAACCTGATCCTAGCCCTTCAGTGGTGGCAGGATCAAAGCAATCTAACTCAGGGGTCCCTTCTTACCTGTTCTTCATTCCCTCACCCTCACCACGGATGCCTCCCTGTTAGGGTGGGGCTCACTTGGGCGACCTTTCACTCAGGGAGTGTGGTCCCTCAGGAATCTCTGCTCCACATCAATCTTTTTGGAACTCAGAGCTGTTCTCTTAGCTCTCCAGGCTTTTTCAGCTACTGTCCAGAACAAGGTAGTTCAAGTCAGGACAGACAACACCACAACAATGTGGTACATCAACACAAGGGCACCGGTCTTCAGCCTCTGCATCAAGCAATGAAGTTGTGGTCTCTGGCTTATTCCCTGAACACCTCCCTGATAGCGGTTCACCTCCCAGGGAAGGACAATGTCCTGGCGGATGCCCTCAGCAGGATCTCTCAGGGCCATCACGAATGGGCCCTGAATCCTCTGGTGCTGGGGACAGTCTTTGCCAGATGGGGCACCCCTCAGATAGATCTTTTCGCAGCCCCAGACAACCACCAACTTCCTCTGTTTTGTTGCAGGCCTCCAGTGCTGGGATCAGTCCCCCTGGACGCCTTTCAGTTGGATTGGAAAGGGAAGTTCCTGTATGCCTTTCCTCCCTTCCCTCTCCTCTTCAGGGTACTAGTAAAAATCAGAACTCAGCCCTGCAAAGTGATTCTGATTGCTCCAGACTGGGCCAGGCAGCCTGGTACCCTCTTCTCCTCTCCCTGACATTCCACCTCCCTGACCTTGCCCAGGACTCACGACCTGCTGACCTGTGCACAGGGAGAGTGTGTACCCGACCTCAATTCCCTCCACCTCAAGGCCTGGTTCTTGAGGAGCTAGAATTTGCTGATTTACACCTTTCTCAAGGTGTCCTGGATATTTTGAAGGTTAGAAGCCTTCCACTAGGGCCACTTTACAACCCAAGTGGAAGAGGTTTTCCTTTGGTGTTCTGAGAAGCAGATTGTACCAGAATCTGCTGACTGGCCATTTTATTGGACCATTTGGTCCATCTAAATTCTCTAGGTCCTCAAACCAGCTACTTTGAAGGTTCATCTAGCAGCTGTTTCTGTTTTGTTTCTGCAGGAAACCTGTTTCCCTCCTCTCACCCTGTGTTTTCCAAGTTTTTAAGGGGTTACTTCACTAACCCTCCCTTTCAGGAACCAGCTCTGGCCTGGGATCTGAATGTTTGCATTGCTCAGCTAATGCAATCCCCTTGAGCCTCTGTTTCGCAGATCTCAAGTTTTTAACTTGGAAGATTGTCTTCTCAGTGGCTATCACTTGCTAGGCGTATAAGTGAATTACATAAGCCTTGTCAGTGGAAAAGGATTTATTTCTTTTCACAGAGATAAAGTAGTCCTCAGGACTAACAGAAAGTTTTACCTAAAGTGGTTTCAGATTTTCATCTTAACCAATCCATCTCTCTTCCAGTATTTTTCACTGAGCACTCTTCCTCAGGGAGGGAGACTGCACAGTTTGGACGTCAAAAGAGCCCTAAGCTACTATTTGAACGCACCAAGGTCATAGGTTCGAATCCTCCAACTCTTCCTTACCTATGGAGAAGTGGGCAAAGGGAGACCTGCCACTAAGAGGACAATCGCAAGGTGGATTGTCTCTTGTATCCTGTTCTGTTACCAAAAACTAGGTAGAGAACCTCCCTCAGGACTGAGGGCTCATTCCACCAGGGGTACAACTGCATCTCTATCGGCTGCTAGAGATATTCCTATTTTGGAAATTTGCAAGCTGCTACCTGGAAGACAGTCCACACCTTCACCAAGCATTATTCCCTGGACGTCCAGTCCAGGAGAGATGCTCGTTTTGGCACAGCTGTGCTTCAGAGCCTATTCCCTAAGTAGGTTCTGGCCCTCCTCCTTGGAGGTACTGCTGTATAATCTGCAATAAGTCCTAATTATAGCAAGACTTCATGGTGTTTGAAGAAAAATTACTCACCTTAGTATTTGCTTTTCTTCTCATGGAGTCTTAGCTGTAATAGGACAACCCCCCTCCTACCCCTCTCCAGAATTCCTACTTGGAGTGCAGGGTTGGCAAATTGTGCAAGCACTGTGTCATGCCATTTTAGTCTCTAGTTCCCCTTGTTTCATTTGGGTTAGGGAACTAGGTAATTCTGTTTTTTGTTAAGTGGTAGATGGTCCCTCTCTGACTTGGAGTCTTTTGGGGAGAGGGGCCTATTAGTGCTTGTCAGGAGTGATCCTAACAACAATAGGTAATATTGTTTTATTCTGTGATTGTTGTTGTGTTTTGTTGTTTTACTACTGGTAGGTAGCCAATGGCTAGTGTAGAGCTTTTCCACACAGACTTGCTATGTTAGTTTAGCTTAGTAAAGAACCTGGCAGTTTCATTTGAAACTGGCCAGATAGAGGCTTTTGAACACGTCCTCGCTGTGGAACTCAGATCTCTGGAGTTAACTGTTTCCTCTCCGGGCAGTTCAGAGCCAGGGCTAACTGCAATAAGTCCTAATATAGCAAGACTCCGTAAGAAGAAAAGCAATTACTAAGGTGAGTAATTTTTTCTTCTTCACTGTGGACTCCATTTACTACTTCCCTTTGCGTCCTGTTGTCTAGCCAATTTTTTATCCAGGCTACCACCTTGGGACCCACTCCAAGGCTGGCTAACTTGTGTATTACTCTTTTGTGTGGGACTGTATCAAACGCCTTGCTAAAATCTAGGTAGGCCATGTTCACAGCCTCTCCCTGGTTTACTGTTTTGATCACCCAGTCAAAGAAATCTATTAGATTCGTCTGACATGACCTTCCCATTGTGAATCCATGCTGCCTTGGGTCCTGTGCCCCACTGGCCTCTAGGTAGTCAACAATTCTTTCCTTCAGAAGTGATTCCATCATTCTCTCTACCACTGAGGTCAAACTAACTGGTCTGTAGTTTCCTGCCTCTGTCCTGCTCCCACTTTTGTGAAGAGGAATCACATCTGCCCTCCTCCAGTCCTCAGGTACCACCCCATCCTCCCATGATTTGTTAATCTCATAAGATAGATACTTTAGGTAAGAGAGTCTTTGCTGCATCCACCCTGGGTATGCGTATTGCCAGCTACCAGGGCTATTTCTCTCAACATGAGTATGTCCTTTGGCATTCGCTCAAACAAATGGTTGAAGCTCTACCGGAGTCAGACACTAATTCAGAGCTTCTTCAAACCATAACCAGGGGTATAGAGTCCAACAACCAGCAGGTTAAAGCAGCTATGGATGCTTTTGATACTGCCTCCCAAGGGGCGGCGGCGGGCATGTGTACCTGCTGTCACTCCTGGCTGCTCACTTCAGGCTTCACGAATGATGCCCAGCAACAGGTCATGGTGTTACCCTTCGACGGTATGTATCTCTTTGGTCCTCAAGTAGAACAAACTCCAGAGGCCACACAAAAGACTAGGTCTGCCATTAAATTGGCTCGACCTGCTCCCGCCCATTTTCGGGGGGGGGGGTGTTAATAAGCATCAATTTCACAACCGTCAGTCCTTTTGAGGCAAGGGCAGGGGAGGTTTTATCAAAACCAAGCCCCCCACCTCAAAAGAAAATGCAACAGAAAGCACAAGGGCCCAAAGCGCCCAGTGCTGCCTTCTGAGTTTCTGGCCCAAGTCCCACCTCAGCTGCCCAAGGGTGACTCTTCCTCAGTGGTGGGAGGTTGTCTGACTCAATTCTACAACCGGTGGAAGTCCATAACATTGGACAAATAGGTCCTACGGATAATCCGTGAGGGGTATTCCCTCAGTCTTTCAGAGACCCCTCCGGATCATCTCCCAAACGACAGCCCAGACTGTCAGTACTTCAGTCAGAACTTCTCACCTCTGAGATACAAGGCCTTCTGAACAACAGGGCAGTAGAAATAGTTCCGCTGGATCAACAGAACACAGGGTTCTACTCCCATTACTTTCTAGTCCCAAAGAAAACCGGGGGCATGCGCCCCATTTTGGACCTCAGAAAATTGAACAAATTTCTTCCCAAGGCAAGATTCAAAATGATATCGCTAGGAACCTTGTTACCTTTGCTTCATCAGCACGACTGGCTAGCCTCCCTGGACATGCAGGATGTTTACCAACATATTCCTATTCACCCAATGCATCACAAATGCCTAAGGTTTGTGGCTTTGGGCCAGCATTATCAGTTCAGAGTCCTGCCTTTTGGGCTATCCTCGGTGCCGCAAGTTTTTTACAAAGTGTTGTGCAATTCTCACAGCGCATCTCAGAAAGATCGGAATACAGGTGTTCCCGTATCTGGATGACTAGCTTCTAGCAAGTCCTTCCAGGCATGGAACTGTCGACGACATAACCATGGCCTCAGACTTTCTCACGTCCATGGGAGTTCTGCTAAATCTCAAGAAGTCACAGTTGCAGCCCTCCCAGAAGCTCCTTTTTGTAGGAACTCTTCTGCACACCTTCTGTGCGAAAGCTTTTCTACCAGAGGACAGAAGGAGCGATGTCCTACAGATGGCCCGATACATCAGAGAGAACAGCTCAGTTCGAGCTATCGCGATGCAGCGGATGCTGGGTCTCATGGCATCCTCGGTGTTCACTGTACCCCTAGTACGCCTCCACATGAGAACCTCTCAATGGATGCTCAGTACTCAGTGGTCCCCAATCTCTCACCCTCAGTCCTTTCTCATCAAGGTGACAGAACCTCTGAAAAGGTCACTCACTCGGTGGTCGCAAGAGGACAACCTTCTGGAAGGGTATCCCTTTGCTCCCCTGGATCATCAGATTTCCAGTACCATGGATGCGTCCCTGATGGGGTGGGGTGCTCACTGTCAGAATCTCCACACCCAAGGTACGTGTACTCAAGATGAGTCCCAGCTTCACATAAATGTCCTAGAAATGAGAGCCGTCCTTTATGCAGTCCGGGCTTTGAAGGACATTCTCTGTCACAAGAACATTCTCCTTCAAATGGACAACAAAGCAGTGATGTATTACATCAACAAGCAGGGCGGTGCACACTCTTACCCTTTATGCAGCTAAGCGACGAGAGTGTGGGAATGGTACCTAGAGCACAAGGCTCTAATCCATGTGGTCTACCTGCCGGGAGTGCAGAACGAACTGGCAGTCCGTCTCAGCAGAACGGAGACAGATCCTCATGAATGATCTCTCGACTCAACCGTAGTTCAGTCACTATTCGCAGAGTGGGGAACTCCAGACATGGACCTTTTTGCATCCCCACTCAACACAAAACTGCCTCTCTTCTGCTCCAGAAATCCAGGGCCTGGCATTTTCTGTCAGGATGCGTTCAGGCTTCATTGGACAAAACACTTTCTATACGCCTTTCCTCCTCTTCCTCTAATTCAGAGGGTACTTCTCAAGTTCGAGTTCCAGAGGGATAAAATGATCCTCATTGCTCCCTTCTGGCCTCGACAGATATGGTTTCCATTACTCGGAAAGCCCTCCGAAAGTGCTTCCCCTTCAGTCGAACCTTCTGACTCAGGGGCCTGTGGTCCATCCCAGTCTGAGGTCGCTTCACCTTCATGCTTGGCTCCTGAAGAGATAGAAGTGAACAGGTTCAATGTCTCTCGCAGAGTTTCAGATATTCTTTTGACTGCGCGCAAGCTAGCTACTAGAAAAACTTACACAGCCAAAATGGCAGCGTTTTTCTCTGTGGTGTGCAAAATTCTCTTTGAATCCTTTTTCCTGCCCACCAAATAAAGTTCTAGAGTACCTTTTGGACCTCTCAAATTCAGGTCTACAAGACTCTACAGTGAAAGTTCACCTTTGTGCCATTTCATCTTATCATGAGCCAGTACTTTCCTTGTAACTGGCTCAGTTACCAGTAGTTAAGAGGTTTCTTAAGGGTATTCTGCATACTAGACCTCCTATCAGACGTCCAGTCGCAGCCTGGGACATTCATCTTGTTCTAGACATGCTCACTTGAAAGCCTTTCGAGCCTCTAGCTACCTGTGAGCTGAAATTTCTCACTTGGAAAACGGCCTTCCTGGTGGCCATTACTTCGGCCCGCAGGGTCTCTGTAATACATGCCTTTTTCACAGACCCTCCGTATACTGTGTTTCATAAGGACAAAGTAGTTCTTAGGATCCATCCTAAGTTTCTGCCTAAGGTTGTTTCAGAATTCCATCTAAACCAACCTTTAGTCCTACCTACTTACTTTGTGAACTTCCAAAATGAAGGAGAACGTACCTTTCATTCTTTAGATGTCAAAAGAGCTCTATTTAGATAGAACAAAACAAATTCACAAAGCTCAACAACTGTTTGTTTCCTTCAGCGAGACCCAGCTGGGTCAACCTGTCACTGTCAGATGCATTTCAGCATGGCTGGTGGCATGCCTTCACCACTGTTATACCATGGCGCCTGTTAAACTGGAGGGCAGAGTGTACGCTCACTCTACTAGAGCAGTCGCGGCATCCCTGGCGGAAATCCGCAACGTGCCCATTGCAGACATTTGCAATGCGGCTACCTGGAGCTCAGTGCATACTTTAGTCAAGCATTATGCCCTGGATGTCCATGCCAGGCGACATCTTTCGTTTGGCAGGACCATCCTTAACGGACTTCTGTCCTAAATTTGTGAGCTCTTGGTCTCTCCTGCCACCCTCTCGGGGGATTATTAGCTCAGTACTCTCCCATCAGTGTGAAGGAGTGGTGGAGACTTTATGTCCAGGAAGATATGGTAATTACATACCTACTGTAATTCTTGATCTTCTTGGACGAAGTCTCCACCACTCATTCATACGCCCACCCTCCATCCGCCGAACTCACTTCTGTTGTTGGTCCTCACTCCCTCAATCCTTAGGCTGTGAAGACTTCTTTGTTGACCTTTCTTGTACGGGTTGTCCGGACTATCTCATGTCCGGTTTTTGTTAGGCTATCCTTCTAGGTTAGATACGCTGCATCTCCTTGGAAAAAAAAAGGTACTGAGGTGGTTGGAGGGTTGGCCCCGAGATAATCATTGCTGCACGAGCCGAGGCTCGCGGCGCCGCTCCTCACGGCTCCATCTCTGGCGCTGACCCTCTTGCAAAAAAGTTTGCTCCCGCTGGGTCCTAGTGTTTCTGGTGTAGTTCCCATCAGTGTGAATGAGTGGTGGAGACTTCGTCCAAGAAGATCAAGAATTATAGTAGGCACGTAATTTCCATTTCTGTCCACCTTTCCTCTGACGCTGATTTCACTGAATATCAGCAGTTCCTTTCGAGGTTGGTTCAGGAGCTCTAATGTGGTAAGACGCAATACTGAGTGGGAGACATGCTCCTTTATGAGTGAGTTCAGTGTGAACCACCTGGTGGTACCTTCCTGGCCTTTCCCTTTCCAGAAAGCGTCAGTCTGCACCTGACAGTCATCAGTCGCCTCATCCCCAGCCCCAGTGGACTGCAGGAGGAGGTACTGTGCTCCCCAGGAGTCTCTTGGTTCTCTGCCTCACCCACCCTCGGGGCTGACGGCTTTAGACACTCCTTCTGGGCTACAACACCTTGCGCATGACCGACCACCGGATCTGGATTCCACTGAGTTCAACCAGTGGAGAAGAAGAGTCTTCTCTTCAGCTCATGTGCTACTAAGCATTATATCATATCAGGCTCACCACGCTACCTACAATAGGCATCTGTTGTCGATGCTGGCACAAGTGCTAGCATCATTGCCTTATTCAGAGGAATCTAGGCAAGCCATTGCCCTCTCTGCACAGGATCTGGAGCTTGCAAGGGCACTGTATGATGCCAGTGAGGTAACTTCCAGACTGGTAGGGACAGAGATCTGCATTAGGCGGATGGCATGGCTTCGCCTGTCTAGATTGCCACCTGTTGCCCGGCGTAGGGTGATTTTCTCCGCCTTCCGGGGGACTCGTCTTTTATCCCGTAGGGCAAAGAGGAATTTACAGGGGCGTCTTCCATCCCCCTCAGCCATGGGGGACACCTCCTTGACCTGACCAGCCTTAGGCCATGTGTGACCTAGTGTGGCAGTGGAGTCTCCCCCTCCTGCGTCTCCCCCGCAGGAGACTGAGGGAATCTGTTCCCTCAGGGCAGTGCCAGGTTCCCTCCAGGGGCCTTGGTACTCACCTAGTAGTAAAGAATGGTGAAGACTGACAAGGGGAAGATATGAAAATGACATACCTACCGTAATTTTTGATCTTCTCTTGTATCTTCACCATTCATTACCAATTCCCGCCCACCTTCCCTTCTTGAGCCTCAGCTTTTGGGTGCCACCTCCACTCTACTCGCTCTCCCCCTCTTCGAGGCCAGTTGGGGGTAGAGTCCCCCTGGTACCTCAGGGCAACTCTGTTTCCTTCTCTAAGTCATAGAGAGCCCAACCTAGGAGAGCGGTGAGTAGGGTCTTCCCCCCCTGGCCTTGGAGAGAACTCACTGGGAATCTCAGTGGATTGCATTGTAGGGTTCTTCCATGACTTGGCATGGATCTGTTGGTCCGTTTTCAACTTGTTTTAGGGTGGGGACTTTGTCAGTGCATCTCATGGGAGGACCCGTAGGGACTCCCCCCCCCCCCACCTTTTTTTCTTTCTTTCTCGCTGTCCCCTTACTTATAGGGTTATAGGGATCATTCTGGACAGAGTCCTCTCCTGTTTAAGAGTCCCCCCACCCTTGGCTAAGCCCTCAGGTGGTAAGCTAGAGAGGGCCATGCTCCAGGACTTTCATCCCAAATATGGGTTCAGGAGTGGGGGGGCAGACTCCGCCATGCTTTATATTATCCAAGTCCATTTCAAATTTTCCTTTCTGGACCTATGTCCAATAGTCCCTGAAGTTACCACATATTGATACCTTTTCTGTATTTAGCTTGTTGAGTATTATTTGTATAATGCTGGGTCTCCCTGACCCTAGAATACTTTCTTTCCTTGATGTGTGCTATTGATTGTAAACATATGTACCATAACGTAGAGCCTTTGCAAAGGAGTCTATGACTCAAATGTTTGTAATTCCGATGTGATAATAAAATAATAAATAAAAAATAAATAATAAGTTGATGGGATCCTTGCATCTGTGTCTTTTTTTCAGGCTGAAAATAAGCCGATGGTCTTCCGGCTTAGCACGGCAGAGGTCTCCCCTTCCCCTATATATATTATTTCTTTCTCTTCTCTTTCCTCTCGCGCTCTTTCACTCTTTCTTTCCTGTGCTGTCGCCCAGGAGCTGGGGCCCCTAAGGCCAGTTAGAAAAATCTTACTCCCTCTGTCCTCTGGTTGGCTTATTCCTTTTTCAGTTTATGTCCTTTGCTTTTCCTATCCCTCGGCTCTGTTGCCCCATCTTTGTAATTCTCTGTCCCCCTTTTTTTCTTATTCTCTTCGGCAGAACAGAACTGGGATGGAGGAGGAGTCCGGAGCTGTAATGGCTGAACCCCTCATGTGCCACGTGAGCAAGGCCGGGTCTTCGAGGGTGGCGTACCGTGCTGACCTCCCCAAAAGGCCTCTGGCTTACATCCAGCAGTAATGAATGGTTAAGATACAAAAGAAGATCAAGAATTACAGTAGGTACGTTGTTTTCATTTAAAGATAGTCACTCTGAATCAGATCATTCTGTTTCTGGAGCAGAGCATGTGGTCCTGCTCCCTGGACCTCCAGCATGCGTTCTTCCACATGCCACTCCATCCATTCCATTGCCAGTACCTTCGGTTCTGCACTAAAGGGATCCTGTACCAGTTTCAGGTCATGTCCTGCGTCCTCTTGGCCATGCCCAAGTTCATGGCAGTGGTAGCAGCCATCCTGTAGCACAAGGGCATCAGGGTATATCCCTACTTAGATGACTGTCTGTTAGCAAGGTCATCCAAAGAGGGCATGGAAAGGTCCAGCGATCTGGCCTTCCAGACCTGTTGGGACCTGAGTCTTCTTGTCAATCTGGTTAAGTCTGAGCTGGTCCCCTTGCAGGTGATAAAGTTAATTGGGGCAGAACTAGACTCTCTGCAGGCCAAGGGCTGCCTCCCTGTGGTCTGGGCATCAGATCTTACCTCCTTTGAACGATCATTTCAGGCTGGGCTCTCAAGCCATGTCCGTGACTTCCTGCAGTTTCTGGGGTACATGGTATCCTCCAGCACTAGCTGTTGGGCTTGCTGGCAGATGCGTGACCTGCAGTTGGAGTTGAGTCACCAGTAGTCCCAGCGCTCAGGTCACTTGGACCAGCGGGTGGTAGTGACCTAGCTGATGTGGGATGCCATCCAGTGGTGGCTGGATCCACAACATCTGGAGGAGGGAATCCCATTTGTCCACATAGAATCATCTGTCATGCTCACAGAGGACATGCCTCTGGTAGGGTGCAGTGTGGCACGCACCTGGGAGACCACAGAGCCCATGGGTTCTGGTCACCTGGAAGTCTGGTTATCACATCAACCTACTGGAGCTCCATGCAGTGCATCTCACTCTGACAGAGTTTGCGCCATGTATACAGAGTCAAGTCACGCAGGGCCAGATGGACAACACCATGACCATGTTTTACCTGACCAGACAGGGCAGGACACACTCCCTTCAACAGTGTCGGGAGGCTCTGTGCACCTGGACCCTTGTGTGCAGCCTGGGTGCAGATTTTCTGGTGATTCGTGTCATGGGAGTGGACAGTCAGCTGACTGATGCTCTCAGCTGAGTCAAAGAGCAGTCACCCTAGTAGTCCCTGCATCAGGAGGTGGTAGACCGCCTGTTCTATCAGTTAGGCACCCTTCTAGTGGATCTCTTTGCCTTCTGTGAGAACAGGAACCTGAGGCTGTTTGGTGCCACCCCCACCCACAGTCTGGGGCAATGTTGGGCGATGCCTTCACAAGGCCCTGGACGCCAGGCCTCCTGTATGCCTTCCCTTATTTCTCCTTGGTCCACAGGGTTGTGGTCAAGGCCTGGCTGGACAAGGTGTGGATGATCCTGATAGCCCCAGACTGGTCCAGAAGTTCTGGCACCCAGATCTCCTCAGCCTCAGTAGCAGACCTCTGTGGAAGTTTCCACTACGCCCAGACCTGCTGACCAGAAAACAGGGGAAGGTCCTACATCTGGACCTTCAATCCCTGCACCTCTCAGCCTGGTTCCTGAGCAGCTAGAGTTCCAAGATTTGGGCCTTTCAGAAGACATCCTCCACATTGTGAAGGCATCCTGTAAGGAGTTGCCTCATAAGGGTTATGCATTTAAGTGGAAGAGGTTCTCGATTTGGTGCCAGGGTAAGGAGCTTGATCCCCTTACCTGTCCCATGGCAAACATTCTTGTCTACCTATGATCCCACTGTCAGTTGGGCCTCTGAACGATGATGCTTAAGATGCACCTGGCAGCCATCTCTGCATACCAAGCATTGGCTTGTTTGCTGATGATGGCCCAGGAGAAGGTGGTAGGGTGCTTTTTCAAAGGCCTGAACCACTTATCCCATCTGATGCACCAGTCTCCAGCTCCATAGGACCTACTGCTTGTGTTGGCAATGCCCATAGACAAGCATTTGAGCTAATGCACAGGTGTGAGATGTCACACCTGTTTTGGAAAACTGTCTTTGGTGGCCATCACGTTAGCCAGATGGATTAGTAAGCTCCAGGTGATCTTGTTGGAGTCTCCTTACCTGGTCTTCCACAAGGACAAGATTATCCTTCATCCTCACCCAAAGTTCCTCCTAAAGGTCGTATTGGAGTTTCATGTTAACCAGGTGATAAACTTACCAGTATACTTTATTAGAAGATGATCACAGGCTCCATACCCTGGACCTGTGGTGGGTGCTCTCGTATTACAAAGAGTGCATAGCTGGAGTTAAGGTGAATCTCACCATCTGTTCATAACATACACTGAAGCCTTGCCTGGCAGACTGGCAGTGAAGCAGATGATTGCCAGGTGGGTTACAGCCTGCATCGGCCTCTACTGTTGGTTGGCTGGTAGGGAGACGTCCACAGGGCTTAGGGCTTATTCCACCAGACATACTGCTGCCTTGGTGGCTGCTTCTAGGGATATCTCCATTGCAGAGATATGTTGGGCTGCAACCTGGAGTAAAGCACACGCCTACATATCTCATTACAGCATGGGTATCATTCATGAGCCATTGGTATGCTGCTTTTCGGTCCTTGGTCCTCTAGTCTCTGTTTACCAAATAGGGGTTCATGCATTGCCCCCTCCTCCTGGAGGATTGCTTAGAGTCTGCTTGAGTGTGGATAGTGAACTGTAGCCACATTGTTAGAAATGTGGGTTACTTTCCTATAACCATAGATCTTACTTCGAGAGGGTTCCTGCAGTAGGTCATTACACGTAGGACTGTGCCCCCTGGCGGCAGGACCACACAGCAAACTTCTAGCTAGCAATCCATAGCGGAGGACTACCCCCGGCGTCACATGACAGGACGTCAGGGTGACACTATAAATGGGGTGGCTGTCATGCCCACCCACCAGTTCTTCTAACCCCAGTAATGCTCAGGATATTCATAACTTTATGCAGTAAGCCTGGAGGGTTGGACTGCCCGGAGAGATGGAACACATGCAAATGAGTAGAATTCTCTGCACGTGAGCATCTTTCAAATACTGCTTCTACCAACTGTAGTGTTCTAACCTCTTCAGATTTGAGCATCACTAGGAAGAAACAAGATTACTATGGTAAGTAATTTTTTCTTTCCAGCTGTCAACCTGTGCCAGTCGTACCTCGCGGTGAACTCTGCTACCAGTTGACTGCCATTTTTCACATAAGTATTTCTTTTTTATTATTTTCCACAGTTGTAATTGTTTTATTGCATGTCTTTTCTGTCATGTCATCTCAAGAAGAAGTGCGGCGCCCAGATCCTGCATAGGGATGAACACTCCTGATGCGTCCTCTGCCTAGGCCCCAAGCATCGGGTCCAAGACTGTGAAGTCTGCCAGTCCTTCTGCAGGGCCACACGAGTCAGACGCCCGAAAGCCCTCGAAGCCCACCTGCTCAAACAGTGCCTGGCTTCAATGGAAAGAGAGCTGCGGGAACGTTCCTCCTCCCCCACCACTGAGCGCAAGAAGAAGGAGAAGCGCCAGGATCGGTCCCCTTCTGTTCATCATCGCCAGACTGACGAAGTGGTTTCCAGTGGGGCTTCTGCTTTGATAAGTACCCCATCTGCCTGAGCTCCATCCACTCCGGCGGATCGATTGCTGTCTCCCCCTCTCGTTGTGGTCAGAGCACAGAAAGTGTGCTCCTCGCAGGAGGGTTCTTCATCTGGGCCTGTGATCAGCTCTCCAGACGGTAAGTCGCCCTTTGGTTCCTCCGAAGAGCATTCGGCCCTCAGTCAGTAAGCCGGACTCCAACTTTTCTGCCATCCACCTGACCCTGATTGATGAATCAGACGTTAGTCCTTCGGACACCCGCTCAGTCACGGCTGACCAGTTGGTTGCCAGCTTGACCGATGACCACTCGGCCGAGGCTCTCCCATCAGACTCTTTCGAATTCCCCGACGATGGGCAGAGCCAGCTGCCAAACTCACTTTCTTCCTTTGAGGGTTCTCCCTCCTGGGACTCTTCACTTCCTCTGACCCAACCTGACTCCTCATTGTCCCTTGATTCTGTCCAGGACGCGAGTGCTGTTTCTCTGGGGGTATCTTCCCCGATGTCGGGTCTGTTGACTGTTGGGTCCTCTGCTGTTCCAGCAGACCTGCCGATGGGGGTCACCTCTCCTAGATCCCCCTCGCACACTTTGGACCAGGCAGCAGGCGACTTGGTACCTCCAAAGCCCGATCCCCTAGCGTCGGATTCCATTGGGGACCCCATTCCTAGGAGCTTCTCACCAGTCAGTGCCCTTCCCGACCCAGTGATGGCTGGCATAGCGGTCATCCCCCTGCCATCTGATGGCTCTTTGGGTGTTCTGCCTACTCCTCACGCTCCGATGCCTGAGCCTCCCGCCAGGCCCTTCTCAGGTCCCTGCCGGGATCCCGGATCGTCAAGGCCTGCCGACGGACCCATCTACACCTAGTGGTCCCTCGACCCTGCCTCCTTCAGAACCATCTGCTCTTCCACCTGCTGGTCTTTCGGGTGCGATCCCCGGCTGACCTCTGCCACAGTACTCTTATTACCCGGCATCAGGGTATCTGTTGATGGGTTACCCGATGTCCACTTATGTACCCGGGTACCCGCCGTAGGGTCACTTGTATCAGGGGTACAACCCACAAGGCTACCCCTTTGGCTATCATCTCCCTGGCTACCCCTCATACCCTCACTCAGGGTTCCAGCCTCCGCCTCCACCACCACCTCCGCCTCCGCCTTCCCCTCTGCAGCCCCAGGCTCTGGATAGGTTGCAGGCTGATCTTCAAGGGACCAGTCCTTCATGGTGGAAAGATGCCAGATCTCAGCTCCTTCAGGAGCTTGCTCACCTGGAGCGGGTTATGATCCCCTTGCCAGCCCCTAGGGCAGTCCCTAGGAGCCTCTTCCCTGCCAACCCCTGGTCGTCAGATAGGGAATCTGCCAGGCGCCCTCCCAGGGCTCTGTCTGGCAACTAGGTCATGGAGGATGTGTCTGATAAGGCCTCTTCCCCCAGCAGGCCTATATCTTCAGATTCAGTGTCAGATTCCAACTCTTCTGCCAGCTCGAGCTCCCATTCCTCTATCGAGTCCCAGCCAAAAGAATCCTCCAGATCTCCTCCGGAGGACCCTTCATTTGCTGAGTTCCTCCCGTCTGTCCAGTCTGCATGTGGCTTGGCTACCCAAGAGCTGGATCCAAAAAGAAAGAGGCTTGTGGAATATTTGGACATTTCAGATGCAGACTCCCTGCCCATCCCTCCGTGGACGGGACCGCATGAGGACCTGACGTCCACCATTTCACAGCAGCTATCTTCCATCCCTGCGGTCTCCAAGAAGGCCAGTAGGACTTGTCATCCCCCAGAAGGGGTTTCTCTCTTGCTGTGCAGCCCAAAGCTGACTCCATAGTGATAACTGTGGCCCATGATAGATCGACCAAGCCTAAACACCTAAGTGCCTCTCCTCCGGACAAGGAGTCCAAGCAGATGGACCAATATGGCTGCAAGGTGTATGCCTCTTCCACTTGTGCTTTAAGGTCACTGAATTATGGCCCACATGATTTCTTATCAGAAATCCTCCCTGACAGATCTGGAGTTAGTGCTTCAGTCAATTCCAGACTAAGATCTCAGGGATAGACTTCTCTGCAAAGTGAGGCTTACCAAGTCTTCCTACCACCAGACTGTACGAGCCACCTATGACTCCGTAGACTTGGTGGCACGCTGCACTGCCTCAGGCATTTGTCTAAGAAGGCTTGCATGGCTCTGTATAGCAGGCCTGGTACCTGATGTCCAATCCACTCTCCTGGACACCCCTTTCTGGAGGCCCATCCTGTTCGGGGTTTGTGAAGGACATTATTACCGAGCTACAAGATAGTGGCAGGTCCCTTAGGGATGTCCACTCCCTATACCGCTCTGGTTTTAAACCCAAGCAACCTTTTCGTCACCCACAGCGGAAGTGGAACAAGCAGCCCCCAGTCAGACGTCATGGCAAACGTTGTGCCATGGGCTTAGGGGCACCAACCCCCCAGCCAAATCCCAGAGAGCGACATGAGGTCATCAAGCAGCCCACCCCTCCGCCTCCTGACTCGTGGGGAACTCCTCCACTTCCTCCAGATCTTTCGGTGAAACTGGTGGGGAGAAGGTTCACCCTCCACCTCAGAGAGTGGGAGGAGATCACCACAGATGCTTTGGTATTGCAGATAATTGCAAGAGGACACTCAATAGAGTTTCTGGACAGACCTCCAGACAACCCACTGGGCAGGTCCCACTACCTGTCAAGCCATCTTCCTCTGGTAAAGGAGGAAATCCGGGCTCTTCTGTCCAAGTCCTCCTGCACAGGACGGAAGGGGGTATTACTCCCACTTCTTCCTGGTGCCCAAAAAGATGGGAGTTCTGAAACCCATCCTGGATCTCAGCCTGCAGAACCTCTTTGTCGAGTACAAGAGGTTCAGCATGTTGACTCTCCAGGGACTCTTACCCCTGCTTCTCAAGGATCAGTGGCTTTGTTCATTGGACATGCAGGATGCCTACCTGCACATCCCTGTCCTCCCAGCCCACTGACGCTATCTCAGGTTCTCTTTCTCTTTCCATGAGAACCATTTCCAATTCAAGGCTTTCCCCTTTGGCCTTTCCTTGGCACCACAGGTTTTCACCAAGTGCCTAGCAGTGGTGGTGGCTGCGTAATGCCACGGGGATTTATGTGTTTCCATACCTGGACCACTGGCTTTGGTCAGCCGTGTCTCAGGGCAGTCTGCAGGAGTCTCTCTCCTACACCCTGAACTGTTTTTCCCATCTTGGCATCACGGTGAATTACCACAAGTCCATGCTTTTGCCCTTCCATCATCTCCAATTCATTGGAACAGTGCTGGATATGGTCTAAGGCAGGGTCTTCCTTCCTCTGGACAGAGCAGATACCCTGAAGCAGCAAGCCTTTACTGTAACCAACTCTCATTGGACCACAGTTCGCTCTGTTCTTTGGCTGTTGGGACTAATGGTGGCTGCCATTCTCACCGTTCTGATGGCCAGACTGCACATGAGGGTAGCCCAGTGGACACTCAGGGTCCCGTGGGATCAGTGTTTCAATGACCTGGACCACAGAGTCATGATCTCCAATGACATAAAGAGGGATCTTCTTTGGTGGCAGGAGTTATCCAGCCTCTCCTCAGGGGCCCCTTTTCACCCTCCTTCTCCTTCCATGACCCTCACAATGGACGTCTCAGGTCAGGGTTGGGAAGCCCACCTAGGAGATCACCAAACTCAAGGGAAGTCGTTGCCACAGGAAGTGCATCTGTACATCAATGTCCTGGAGATAAGAGCTGTACTCTGTGCTCTCCAGGCATTTCAGACCCTCTTACGCCCGGGAACTCTCCTTGTCCAGACCGACAATACGGCCACAGTTTGGTATATAAACAAACAGGGAGGCATCCGATCATACCCCCATTGCAGGGAGGCAATGCGGGTGTGGTATTGGGCAGTCAAGCGTGATCTGTCCTTGACAGCAGTCCATGTCCCGGGCATTTACAATGTCCTGGTGGACAATCTCAGTTGCACCGCCGTGCGGGCTCACGAGTGGGAACTAAAGCAAAAGGTGGTAGAAAGCCTGTTCGACCAGTAGGGTTGACCAGAGCTGAACCTCTTTGCCTCCCCATCCAACGTGAAACTACCTAGTTTTTGCTTGCTCGTTCCTGGGCATGGTGTTTTTTGGCGAGACACACTGTCACTTTGTTGGACAGGGAGGTTTCTGTATGCCTTCCTTCCCTTTCCAGTTCTACAGAAGGTCCTGCTGAAGCTTTAAGTGGAGGGAGCACACATGATCCTCATTGCTCCTCTCTAACCTCAGCAGATTTGGTTCCCTCTGCTGCAGCAGCTAGCATTGGAACCTCTAGTACCTCTACCTCTCCTGCATGATCTTCTCACTCAGGAGCAGGGCAACCTAGTGCACCCGGGCCTCAAATCTCTCCACTGGAATGCGTAACACTTCTGCATGTAGCAATGTCTCACTTACGGGTTTCCTCCTGAGTAGCCCAAGTTTTGGTGGAAGCCAGAAAGCCTTCCATCGAACGACATGTGCTATGAAGTGGGAGAGGTTTATTATTTTGGCAACTGCCAGGGGCTTGGAACCTTTTTCTTGCCCGGTGCCCTAGGTCCTAGAGTACCTTTTGCATCTTATCTGATTTGAGCCTCAGCTATTCCTCACTGACGGTTCATCTTTCTGCGGTCTCTGCCTATCACCTTCCGGTGGATGTCAAGAATCTTCCTCAGTTGGAGGTCTCCAGAACCTTCCTTAAGGGGATCCTCCGCTTGAAACCTTCAGTCCGTAGTCCGGTCCCCCCCTGGGATTTTAATTTTATTTTAGAGAAGCTTACTTTGCCCCCTTGAGCCAGCAGCAAGCTGCGATATGCGCTACGTGTCTTGGAAAGTGCTATTTTTAGTTGCCATTACCTCAGCTCGAAGGATTTCCGAGCTTCAGGCCCTCATTTGTAAGGAGCCTTATTTAATTTTCCAGACAGACAGGGTGGCTCTGCGGACTAACCCTTCCTTTCTTCCAAAAGTGGTATCTGAGGTGACGTTAAACCAGGATATCCAATTGCCGGTTTACTACCCTGAATACTCAAACAGGGGGAACACCTTTTGCACACTCAATGTGTACAGGATTTTGCATTATTAAATTTCACAGACCAAGGAGGTGCACAAGTCCAATTAATTATTTGTTTCCTTTGCGCCCAAACGTCAGGGCATAGCTGTTTCCAAGCAATGCCTTTCCAAGTGGTTGGCTAACTGCATCACTTAAAATTATGAGAAACCACTTCTGGGGGAAGTTAAGGGGCACTCGATACCCGGCATTGCTGCTTCTGCTGCCTTTCTCAGGAATGTGTACACCTCAGACATTTGTGCTGCGACCACATGGAGTACCGGCCATACTTTCACCAAGTATTAGAGTCTGGACATCACCTCTAGGCACAGTGCTGGCTTTGGACTGGCCATCCTTCAGGGCCTATTGTCCTAACTGGGGCCTTGACCTGCAGACACTTCTGCCTCCTGGACCTCAGTCTCCGACTGTCTCTTCTTGACTGCTTGGAATTCAGTCCTACGTGTAATGACCTACTGCAGGAACCCACTCGAAGTAAGATATAGCAGTTATGTAAGAACTTACTGTAACAATAGATCTCCGGAAGAGGTTCCTACAGGAGATCATATCTTTCCCTCCCACTTTCCCTCAACAACTTCTTCTTATTTTCCTTTCCCAGGGTGCTTTTTCAGCAGCTCAGGGTTCAAGGAGTATTCTCCTTTCTCCCATATCCCTTTCAGGGGCCTTCTGGTGGGAGAACTAGAGGACGGGCATGGGAACCGCCCCCTTTATAGTGTCATGCTGACGTCCCGTCATGTGACGCCAGGGGTGGTCCCCTGCTATGGCTTGCTAGCTAGAAGTTTGCCATTTGGTCCCGATGCCAGAGGGTACAGTCCTTCGTGTAATGACCTACTGCAGGAACCTCTCTCGAATGTCTACTGTTACGGTAAGTTCTTATGTAACTATTATTTCTTCTTCCAGCAAAGATCTGATGTCACAGGATGGAGCCTAAGGGTATACCACCCATGCGGTGGAATGAGATTAGCTTGAAGACTTCCAATGACAAACCTGTCTCCAGGAAGACTGCCAGAGTGTGGATGTGACCTGTATACCACTAGTAGAACTACATTTACAGTTGAGTAGCCTTTATTTTCTTGCCTGTGTTTTGTGCTAAAAGAAAAACAACGGACCAACCCATTGGGGCACTGCGTGCCATACACTGCATACCAAGCCTAGGTCACCAATACAGGTTGTCTTATGTTGACTTAGCATTCCAGGGGATGCTCTTCACCTTTGGGTTAAGGAGAAGACTTTATACTGCTTGCAACATTGGCAGCCCGGACTCGGGAATGAGACCGATTCATCTGATGGCCACCCTGGGCTGAGGAGAACTGAACATCCCAGAGGGCACTCTTCTCCTCAGGGGTGGGTGGCTCATAATCTCCAGTACAGTGCCATCATCTTAGTGACATGGGGCAGTGCAGTTGGAACTGTGTCTGTTGGAGGGAAGGATGCAGACTGGCTGTCATGCATAACCATGTAGCCGCATGCACAGGCCTGTCCTTGGACCTTAGCATTTGGCTTCCCCGAGGGATGGAAAAAACAGGAAAATTACCCAAAGCATGCGGGATGACGCCACCAGTATCCTCATCCCCCCAAGCACTGACTGGTCACTGCTTCCCAGAACTGGGTAGCTCAGAAAGTTGATTCCCACTGTCCCCACCAGCCGTTACCCAGAGGGGAAAACTCAGGGTAAGAGGAAGCAGGTAAGTGCCAGGGAATGTGTGTTTTTTTAGGGCTCGGGCGTTGCCTCAAGTGAGCACATGAGCTGCAGTGGTGAGGAGGAGGATAAACAAAAATACATCCCATCGAGCCATCATAGTATAAGAGTGGTTTAACTTGAGTCCATTGCTTGGCACAACAGCTCCACATTCCCTTGACCTATAATTTATTAATACATAAGTTGGAGGTGGTTTCACTTGCGTCCATTGTGTGGCACAACAGCTCAGCTTTGCTTTCCTGTTCTAGCAACAAGAGTGTATTACTGATGTACAGATTGCAGCATCTCAGCCCTGAGCTGTTGCCATGGAGATAGAACTTTAGAATGTTAAAGTTCAAACTCTGCTGTGTGGTCATGCTCCCCCTGACGATATGACAACAGATTTATTTCTCAGCTGAAGAGACCAGTAGCCCCTTAGTACTGTTCCTGTCCCTGTGGCTAAATTTTCATGGTTTTGGATGATTGTTCTACTATTTTGTAAAACTGATGTTATTTTATACTCTGCATTAGTTTGGCATAGTTTCAGTACAATTTGTTATGTTTTGGGGTTGTTTCTTGGTTCTGTTCTGGTTCCTGGAACATAGAAAATTGTGGTTCTCATCAGTTTGCCAGTTTAGTTTTCAGATATTTAAACTGTTAAAAATAATATGTTTTTCTGTAGCGTTCCACATCGTCAATGCATAATCATAACAACTGGGTATAGTGCACCCCTACCAGGGGAATGGCATAGCCCAAGCTTTAGAATGTTGGGCACGTGAGGATTCCATGCAGAAGCAGCAACACCCCAGTTACGCGGTGCCATTCAAAGGAGACAGAGCTACTTTTATCTTCTCTCAAGATTTTCAAGATTCAAGATTTCAAAACTTCTTTGGGGCTGCAGTTCTGCATAGCAGGTTGGGGCCACCTGTTTTTCAGGGAACACTCCTAAATTAAAATTGTGCCTGTTAAGCTGTGGCTTTCAAATTGAATAACCTGCCTTACTCATGTCCCAGTGTTTTTAATGGTCTCTATTTAAAAAAAAAAGGTGCCACAAGTAGGTACAATTTCATTCTTTCTGGGAGTGTAGGGTTTCTGTGAGGGTTCTTTGGCTTTGGCGTTGGTGCCCCCACCTCAGGTTTTTTGTACAGTATTACTGATTGTTTCCTCAGCTAATTGAGTTTTTAGTGTTTCTCAGAGGTTTTTGTGTTTTTTTCTCCACAGACCTCTGTTTTCCCATCTGCATGGCTGCCATTCACGGCTGGGCACATTCTCCTCCTTCAGGCTGTTTTCTCGCTTTTGTTGTCACACGTGCCCATGCTGCACATGCTTGTGCAGCGCATGGAGCATTAGCGTAGCGCAATAGCATAGTAGATGTATCACGCTAGTGCGCTTGCACACACCTGCTGGCCTTTCCCTTGCACCATGTGCTAATGTCCTGCATGTGCCTGCTAGTGAGAGCGCATGCCTTTTACCGCCTGCTTGGCATGCCAGTCGTGGCCTATCTGGACTTCAGCAAGGCCTTCGACACCGTTCCTTATAGGAGGTTGATGAGCAAGATGGAAAGCATGGGGTTGGGAGGGAAAATAGCAGTCTGGGTGGAGGCCTGGCTAGCAGGGAGAACTCAGAGGGTAGTGCTTAATGGGGTGCACTCTGAGATGGCAGTGGTGAGAAGTGGAGTGCCACAGGGGTCAGCTTTGGGTCCACTCCTCTTCAACATCTACATCAGTGATATTGCGGACGCTTTGAGAGGGAGGGTGTGCCTATTTGCTGATGATACAAAAATCTGCAATAGGATGGACACCGCAGAGGGGTTGGAAGACATGCGGAGGGACCTCAGGATGCTCGAGGAGTGGGCCAGGAAATGTCAGCTGAAATTTAATGCCAAGAAGTGCGCTGTGATGCACCTAGGGAGGAAAAACACGCGAGTAGGGTACACGCTGGGGGGGGGGCGTGGAATCAAAAAATCAGAACAGGAATGGAATCTGGGGATCATAGTCCCCTCAAACCTTAAGGTAGGATTCCAGTGTAGTAGGGCAGCGGGAAAGGGCAGTGGAATGCTGGTATGCATAGACAGGGGCATTACTGGCAGAAGGAGGGAGGGAGGGAGGTTATAATGCCCCTCTACAATGCTATGGTGAGGTCGCAGTTAGAGTACGGGGTTCAGTTCTGGATACCACACCTCCGCAAGAATATAGATGCATTGGAGAGGGTTCAGAGAAGGGCAACAAAGATGGTGCAGGGTATGCAGGGGAAAACATACAAGCAGAGGTGTAAGGAGCTGAATCTGTACACGCTGGAAACGAGGGAAAGGGGGGATATGATTGAAACCTTTAAATATGTAAAGGGGCTCAATAAAGTAGGTACAGGGGGTTTGCTCAGGAGGAAGGAGGGAGACAGAACTAGAGGGCACAGCCTCAGATTGCAAGGAAATGGATTCAGGGGCAAAGTGAAGGGGTGCTTCTTCACAGAGAGGGTGATGGAGCCCTGGAACAGACTGCCGGACCTAGTGGTGGGGGCTAAGATGGTGGTGGAATTTAAGAGGGCATGGGACAGGTATATGGGACTAAGTACTGGGAGGGTGGGGCAGGTGGGGAGGGGGTATGTGAAAGGGAGGGTTGGGCAGACTGGATGGGCCGGAAGGGTCCTTTTCTGCCATCAAATTTCTATGAGTCTATTATTCTGTGAATTACTGCAGGGCTGGCAGTATAGTTTAAAGCTTCAAGTAAGAGCTTGATACATTCAGCAGTCCTGGGTTTGATTCCCATGACCTCCACTTACATGATGTGTGACTCTGAGCAAGTCATTTAGGACAACTCAGTGGAGAATTTTAGCCCAGAAAAGATATTGGGGCTCATTATTATTTTTTACCTTACAAATGTTATTTGGCACAATTATATTTCTCTTGGCACCATAACTTATTGGAGACCATTAATCATGAAATGATGTACGGCCTGCAGGAAGTGTAATGAGGCCCTCCCTCATGGGTTCCTTTTGCCCTCATTGTGTTGCTCAGCACTCCCCAGTCGGTTTTCTGGCCTGGGGAGGGGGAGCACCTGGTTCTTTAATTGGCAGTGGCAGCAGAATTGTGAAGAAATTACCTTTTGTGGCTCCTGAGTGAGCTTGAGCCCCGATGTCCCGCAGGATATCCCCGCAGATACACCCGACCCCATTAGGGCTCCTCAGGTCAGGGGAGGTCCATCCAGGCACGTCCAGGTGCAGCACAGCGAGCTTAGGCTGCAGTAACAGATGTGCAGGCAGACCCTGACCCTGCCTTTTCGAAGGCCAGGATGACGATTACGGGGATCCTAGGGAAGTTCCTGACCTTAACTTAAAAAAAAAAAAAGGAGCATGTTCCCTTCCCTCTGTGGAGAAGGAAGTGGAAAGGGAGTTGATGGAGTCCAAATCAGGATGATCTTCTTGGACTAAAAGTCTCCACCACTCATTCACACTAATGGGACTACTCTGGAGGTGCTAGGACCCCGCAGGAGCCAAAAATCTTCAGGAGGGCTGGGATAGGACCACTCATGCATGGCGCTGCGAGACTAGTGCGCGCTGTAAAGGCTATCTCGGCGTTAACCCTTCAACCGCCTTAATTCTTTTTCTCCCGCCGTCGAGTGCACTTCGATGACGATGTCACTCTCCTGCCAGGAGTCAAGTCTTTGTCTATACGACAGCAGCTATAGCCGTTCAGTATTCATTTAACTTACCATTTTTCAGTGTTCTTTTCTTATTTAAAAAAAATTAAAAGATGATGAAGAAGAAGAAGAAATTCTCAGCCTGCCATCAATGGAGTCGACCTTAGACGGTAGCGGTGATGGTAGAGAGACTTCGTTTGAGAGCTGTGATGGCAGTGGGGCTGTGTCCGGTCTGCCATTCTTTCTGGAGGGGTGGGGGTCCGACCACAGGTAGTCTGATGCTCGAGGGGAGGACAGTCCACCCGAAGCACAAAAGTTGCGGTTCCGTGACCCGGCTCCACTTGACCTCGAGATCTTCTTCCTCCTGTCGGTGGAAGAAGAATCGGTACCACTCGAGGTCGCCCTGTGGTACGTGTACGCGGGGATCATCGGTGGTGGAGAGCGGTAGGCCTGAACTGACTCCAAAGGGTTCCTCTGTGGCTCCGCTCTTAATGGCCATGATCTTTGACACCGAATCCCATCTCTGTCCTCAATGGGGTTCCGGTGAGCAGTTTCACCTCTGGGCCGCTCTTTTAGAGCAGGAGGTATGGCATCTGCCCAGTTGTCCTGGCCAGTAGACCTGGTTCTGGGCCTTCAGGCTTCGGAGCCACTGGGCCATGGCTGGGTCGGTCAGGCTAGAATGTGCGTGGTGCCCTCTCCAGTGCCAATGCCATCGATGCTGACTCCTCATGCCTACCCCCCTCTCCTTTTTTCCTGCAGGGACAGGCATGGGTACCGCTTTCCTGCTCCCCCTTTTCTTTAGATCTAGGTCCAGCAGCGGTTCTGGCTGCTGGCACCGTATTTGGTGGTGCCTAGTGTGGCACTGGTTGTAGCGCAGTGCATGGTGCTGGCGCCATGGGCTTCACGGGTCCAGGTGGTGGCATCTCCCATGTTCCTGGTCTGGACCTGTCTTTTGGAGGTTATTCTGGGGTAGAAGTGGATCTGGATGAGTCTCTCCCTATTCTGCTTTGTCAAGGATGCAGTGGATGACTCATTTTATTGGCTGGAATGCAAGCCTTCTGTATCGGTGTGATGGAAGATCTTCTTTCTAGTTCTTTTTCCTCAGGGATGTGAGGTCCACCATGACTTTTCAGTCTTGATCTGTGGACCAAAGCAGACTTCTACGTCTTGAGTTCCTACATTCCTCAGTTCAAGTGCACCCTATGGAACACACTCAGTGCAATGGTCGAGAGCCTCCCAAAATCTAATGCTCCATTACTAGGGGCATATAGCTCAATATTGAGCGGAAAGCTTTTATGGACACCTACGTCTCTGTCTCTAGGGCAGCTGCCGCTGGCAGCAGGTGGTTAACGTCTCCTTGATGGTGCTTATCTGTTCAGCCCTCAGGTTGATCTAGAGGCCACTCAGAACAATAGGGCTGCCATTTAAACAATGTGACATCCTCGTAACAGGCAGCCCTTTCAAGGTAGAGGCCTAGGTGCATTTTTCAGGAACCAATCTCTCAGCCATGAAGAGAATGCATTAGAGGGGACAAGGCCCAGAAGTGCCCTGTACTGACCTCTGTGGATCCAGCCCAGGTCCCACCCCAGCTGTCTGAGGGAGGCACCTCTTGGAGGGGCGTCTAATTCAGTTTTACAACCAGTGGAAGCCCGTTACAGAGGACCTATAGGTCATCAGGATTGTCCGAGAGGGATACTCTCCCAATTTCGCAGATTTTCCCAGACCTTCCACCCAAATGGTAGCTCAGTCTGTCTGCCTCTCAGTCACACTCTCTCTGCTTCTGAGATATGGGGCCTCTGCGGGAACTGGGCAGTAGAAGTTGTTCCACAGCAGAATGGAGCACAGGTTCCTATTCCATTGCTTCTAGTTCCAAGTTAACTGGTGGCATGCCCCCATTTGTCGACCTTGGAAGGTTAAACAAGTACCTAGCCAGCCCATCTGGGCAAAAGACACAGGAAGCAGTCACCACAGCTTCTCAGTTGTTCTCTCCAGGGGGTTCTATGATTCAGGGAAGGTGCCAGTTTCATCTTCTCAGCAGCTCCTCTTCTTAGGTGCCCTCCTGGATACCTTCAGGGCGTCAGTTTCATTCCAGAGGACAGGAGAAATGACATCTTCGAATGGCTCATTACATCACAGAAAATTACTCTATTTGGGCCCCTTTTTGGTTGAGCGGATGCTGGGACTCAGGGCCTCCTCCGCAGCAAGCAGTGATCTCTGGCCATGCATCCACAGTCCTCCATCCAGAATTACAAAGCCTTGGACAAAATCTCTCATGGGGTACTCACTGTCAAGACCTCCACACTTAGGTGTTTTTCCAGGAGGAACCTTATCTTGCCATAAATTTCCTAGAGATGAGAGTTATTTTATAAGCAAAGTCCTGGAAGATGCCCCCTGCCACGAAGTGATCCTACTTTGGATGGACGACAAAGCTGTGATGTATTACATCAGCAAGCAGGGTGAGGCATCCCCTTACCCTCTGCAGAGGGCTGAGGTTGTGAAAGTGGTACCCTATATCGCCAGTTCAGATTTCCGTGGCAGTTACTTTTTGACTTGGCAGTTCAGACCTGGTCCTTTTGCACCCCTCTCAATGCAAAGCTGCCTCTATCCTGCTTCAGAAATCCAGACCCTGGCGTTTTCTGTCAGGATGTGTTCAGTGCAGTAGACAAGATGCTCCCTTTTGTTTTCCTCCTCTTCCCTTTATCAGAGGGTGCTGCTCAAGTTGTATGCACGGGGGCAGGATGATTCTCATTGTCCCAGACTGGCCTCGGTAGATGTGATTTGCATTGATCTACAGTCTGTCAGAAGTTCCCCTGAGGCGACTACCTCTATGAGCGGACCCTCTGACACAGGGACTTTAGTCCATCCTAGCCTCTGCTCCCTTCATCTCCATGCCGGGCTCAGGAGGAAATGGAAGTGGGCAAGCTCTAGGTTTCCCAGACCATCGCAGAGATCTTCTAAGCCATGCATGGGCCTTCCACCAGGTGGGCTTACGTCGCTAAGTGAAAACCCTTCTCCATCTGGTGTGCAAGTCCCATCTGGACCCTTCGATGGCCCACCAAGTAAGATGTTGGAGTGCCTCTTAGACCTGTCAAACGCAGGTCTGCTATACTCGGCAGCGAAGGTACACCTCTGCATGTTTTCTGTCTATTTTGAACCAGTAGACAACATGTCACTGGCTCAGTTATCATTAGTCAAGTTTTGCTTCGTTAACTCCAGAGGGAAGGAGAGCGCTTCCTTCATTCTCTGGATGTTAAGACAGTTCTGATATTCCACATCGACAGAATGAAGAGATACGCATCTGAGCAACTATTGTATATTTCAGCATGCCTCGGCTGGGTCAGTCTGTTGCCATGAGATGTTTTCTGCTTGTTTAGTAGCATGTCTTCGACACTACTAATCCATGACACAGGCCAAGTTGGAAGGCTGGGTTCACACCACTCTGTCGGAGCGGTTGCAGCTTCCTGGTGGCGATTCGCAGTGTACCCGATGCAGACATCTGCAAGGCGGCTAGTTGGAGTTCAGTGCATACTTTTGTAAAGCACTATGTTCTGGATGTCCATGTCAGATAGCTCTCTTTCTTCAGCAGGACAGTCCTTATGGGCTTCTGTCCTGAGTGAGCTATGTCTCCTACCGCCCTACTCAGCTTGGTACTCTCCCATTAGTGTGAATCAGTGGTGGAGACTTTTAGTCCAGGAAGATAACGGAAATTACGTACTTACCGTAATTCTTGATCTTCTTGGATGAAGTCTCTACCACTCATTCACACACACACACACACACACACACACACCATCCCCCGAGCTCATTCGTTCTGTTTTGGTCTTCACTTCCTTGTTGTTCGAGCTGTGAAGACATTGTTGAATTGACCCTTCTTACATGGGTCATCCAGGCCTTCACATGCCCGGAAGTTAGGGTTAGATTTTCTTTCGTTAGTTTACGCTGCACCTCCTTGGTCGAAAAGGTACTGAGGTGGTTGGAGGGTTGACGCTGAGATAGCCTATACAGTGCAAGCTAGTCTCGTGGCACCGCGCATGCACGGTCCTATCCTGGCACCGGCCCTTCTGAAGATTTTTGGCTCTTGCGGTGTCCTAGCACCTCCGGCATAGTCCCATTAGTGTGAATGAGTGGTGGAGACTTCATCCAAGAAGATTAAGAATTACGCTAAGTATGTAATTTCCTTATTTTTCTCCCCTGCTTCATAATAGACCCTTGTCTTTTTGGATAGCTGAGGCATGTAGTCCCTTACAGCTCAGGAGGTACTGTCCGTGGAGACAGCGAATGTCAATCCGGCTGTTAGCATCTTTTCAGCTGCTATGTGCCCAAAATTATTAAGCAGCATTGTGCAGGTGTGGATTAGAAAAAGTGTCTTCCCAACCATGTCGCATATCTTCCTTTTTTAAGGAAAAGGTCTCGTGGGTAGCAAGCTCCTCCACTGAAAGACAAGGCTGTTTGTATTTCTGAAAAGACACCACCCTGCCTATAGAAGGCTCTGGCCCTGACAGTCTTTCATTCCAAGCAGGTGGACACTGTGTGCAGGAGGGGCTTTGCCTCTATTAGCTCACAACAGTCGGACGTCTTATGCTTCTTTTATTGGCCAGAGCCTTCAACATATGGGTCTCTACTCTGGCCAATTTTGTTCCACCTTACTGAAAGTGCAAGTCTTTTTTGCAGTTCATGGCCATGGATTCCACCTTCCACGTGGTTGCCCTGTAGAATTTTGTGTCAGACCACTCGGCCTGCTTCATTGTTTTCGGCCGTGAGGGCTGTGTGGTTTAATCAATGGATCTGGTCAAGCTTCATAAGCTAAGTTGTTTAACCTCTCCTTGAGGGAGGCTTATGGTTTGATTCCACCCTGGATGCTATTTAACAACAGTAACAATAAAAAAATGGGCTATCTCTAGTGTCAAATAACAATGCAAGACTACCGTAACCAAAAGGGGTCAAGGTAACGGCTGGCGAAGACGTTTCTGAGGGGGTTTTGTTCCTTCAGAAATTGTCTCCAGAGAATGGAGGCGCCCACTCAGGTAATAAGGTTACAGTATCAGAGGAGTCTGGCCAGGTACCATGCAGGAAGCCCAGCACCCCAAGCCTGGTGCCTCACAAGAAGGCATGTGGGCCCATCCCTGACTCCTTTTTCTTGGTGGTAGATTACAGGCTGCTCAGTCAAGGGGTTTTCTTAAGCTCCAGTACATCTGACGGATGCCTGATGCCACATTCCTTCTGTCAGTCCTACTCAGAGTATCTCAGGTTTTTGATACTGGACCAACCTTCCAGCATAGGGCGCTTCTCTTTGCCCGAGCATCAGCCCCACTGAGTTCCTTGAAGGGGTTAATAGTCCTGGTGGCTTAATGCCTATCTTGACTAAACAACCTGCTTATTCATGTACCGACATTGCACCTGGCAAGAGGTCAGTACTCAGCACTCTAGATATGCTGGAGTCACATGGCTAAGGGTGAACCAGGAGAAGAGCTCTCCCGAGCTGTCTCGCACCTTGGAATGCCTGGTGGTAATTTTTTGGCACAAAACCAGGGAACGTTTTTTTTGCCTTCCCGGAAGGTGACTTTTTTGTCAGAAGTCCACTGGCTCAGGATGCAGTCATTGGCATCTGCCCACGGTCTGCTGCGATTTGGGCCTCAGGATAGGCAGCAGTAGTTTTAATCCCATGGGCTTGCTTCCAGTTGTGGACTATTCAAATGGGTTTACTCATCGGAGGATTATTAGCCAATTTTCCCTCCCCCCATCAGCTTCGTCACTCCCTGAGTTGGTGAGTGGATGTGCAGGATCTGTGCAGTGTTCCGCTAGAACTTCCAGAGTTAATTCTTACAACAGATGACAGCTTACACGGATGGGGGAGCAGGCCAGAGTCAGCTTCCCACTCAGGTAACTTAGTCAGTCTAGGAACAGCATCTCCACATCAGTGTTCAGGAGATGGAGAAGGTCTACCTAGCTTCCCTTATGTTTCAGCCATGCTGCTAAGCATGGCGTGCATTTTTGTACATAACCGTTAAGGCACGGGAGGTATTTTGAGAGATTGCTGACCTGCTGACAGTTCACATGGCAGGGGAGTTGAGCCTTCAGGCGGACTGGCTAAGTCGCAAAATGTTCATCCCATGGAGTGGAGGCTGAACCCGGAGGTTTTTGAACTTCTGTGCAGCCAGTTTGGTCGACCTCAGATAGATCTGTTTGCATCCAGCCATAATGCTCAGATCAGAGAAGGTTCTTCAGTCTTTTTCAGTGTCTACGGCCAGGGGCAGTGGTCACTCTGCCTCAAGAGTGGACCTTCAGCAGGGCGTATGCTTCCTCTACTAACTCTCATTCCAAAGTCTTTAAAAAAGGAAAATAAATATAAAAGACGCTGTAGAGGGAGCTGCCTGTTATTAGCTGCAGAGTGGCTGAGAAGACAGTAGTTCTCAAACTTAGCGACTCTTGCACTATCTCATTTTCAGTGGTGTCCTACTTTGACACATAGTTAGACTGCAGTTACCCAGGATAGCACAGTTGAGAGGCAATATTCTTCTTTTAAGTGGGCTCCCACATTTTGACCTCAGATGTCCAACAGTCTTTTTATGACATGACGTTATGATCAAGACAGATGGAATTTTTAAAATCCCATCCGAAAGGTGATGTCGCTGTGTGATTGTGGAAACAAGTTTTGGAGTGGATTTGAAAAATTACACCTGCCATGTTCAGGTGGTGGGGTAACACAGGGGATATATAGTGTATGGTGGAACAGTGTAGTGTATGGAAAAGCCTACATTGCAAAAACTCATTCTGCTGCAGTAGTGATGTAGCTACTAATGCAGAATGACTTTTCATTCTGTATTAGTAGCTAAGTCACAATACAGCTGCTCCCATCAGTGTTTTTCATTGGTCAGTGGCAGGTGAAGAGTCACGTCCATGAGCTGGCCGATGGGCGGTTGTTGGTGAAGTGCGGGTGGCGGAGTAGAGAGACTGGATGCCGAAAACAAAAAAGTAAGTGATTCTGGGCTGTTTTTCACCATACACTATGTATAATAGTGTATGGTAGCCCCAATACACAATCATGCTCTTCTTACACCTCGTCGTTACCACAATGTCAAAGGGACCTCTTGAGCTTTGCTTTCGAGGTCCGTGACGTCATGGTAACCACTTGGTGTAAGAATAGCAATGTTGTGTATGGGCTACCATGCACTATCCTATATGTTGAACAGTAGGGCCCAAAATATGCAAAAAATAAAGTCGTGAGTAAATGTTGGAACAATTAGTTTACTCGTAACTTAGTTGGTTTTTCACATTTTTACCCCTGATTTTCAACATAATCTTTTTATGTTCACTCCTGCTGAGCATGACAGGTGTCATTTATAAAACAATAGCTGAAACATCATTTTGCGTCACAAGTGTTAAAACACATTTTCAGTTGAGCAATGGCAGCTGTCGCATTCATGAGGTGGTGTGAAAAATGGTTGTATTGAAAAGTTAGGGTCAAAATATATTAAAATTACCACAGTTAGTGCATTGAAAAGTTGCAGCGTAGACTCATAACTTTGTTGTTTTCTGACATTTTTACCCCCAAATTTTCAAAATAGCCTTCTTATGACCCCACATAGCCTTCTTATGAGCCCACCTCATGAACAAGGGTGGAGAAAATTTTCAACTCCTACCCAAAAGGTGATTTCACACAGCGACTGTGAACTCACCTTTTGAGATGCAAAAACACATTTTGGCCAGAATTTGAAAAAGTACAGCTGTCACATTCGTGAGGTGCAGTAAAGAAAGGGCTATGTTGAAAATTTTGGGTCAAAATATTGAAAATTACCAAAGTTACCAGCATGCATTCGTAAATTTCAATGTAGGCTCATAACTTTATTGTTTTTTAATATTTGTACCCCAGATGTTCAACATAGCCTTCATATGACCCCACCTCATGAACAAGTGCAGAAAAAACTTTCAGCTCCTACTCAAATGGTGATTTTGTGCAGCAACCGCAAAAATCACTTTTTGGGACAGATTTACCTAATTTCACTGTCATTGTTCATGAGGTGGGGTCCCAAAAAGACATGTTGAAAATTTTGGGCAAAAATATTAAAAAATGATAAGTTATGCCACTAAGTTCAAAACTCCATTGAAATACATTGAACTGCATACCTGATTTCCTCAGTTTGCAATCCGGCGTTGAAGAGTGAAGATGTATCTGCCATTCAGAGAGAGAATTACGGCGTAGGACCCCCAGTGGATGAGTAAGGACTTGGGAGGTGCGGGGTGGTGGGTGCTGAGTGGGAGGTTTGGGTTGGGGGACTAACGGCGGTGACAGCAACAGACATCGATGGACGTTTTTCCTTTTTACAGGTTATATTATTAAAAAAAAAACTATGAGAGATGGTTTTTGATTAGTGTGGCAACACTGGGGATTGGGGACCCCCAGTGTTGGTGTTATGTTTGGGGGGGCTGGTCGTGGGTGTGAGTGGGAGGGTCGGGTAAGAGGACAGTAACGGCAGTGGCAACAGACATCAATGAATGTCTTTTTATTTTTACATAGTGTTTAAAAAAAAAATTACAAGGGACGGTTTTCTTTATTTCAGTTACCAACACTGGCATTCAGCACCCAAGTGTCAGTGTTATGTTTGGCAGCACTGGAGGTGGGCTCCCTGGTGTCACATTATGAAAACGGTCGGGGGGGTAGCAGTCGACACGGAGGATTGGGCACCCCATGCTGAATTTTAACATGATGGGGGGTTTGTTATGTTTGGCAGCACCGGGGTGGGCCCCCCAGTGTCTCATAATGAAAATGGGCAGGATGGGGGTGTAGCAGCCAGCACGGGGGATTGGACACCCCATGCCATAATTTTAACATGGAAGGGGTGGGGTCCTTATGTTTGGTGGCACCGTTAACAATGAAAATAGGCGTGGTGGGGGCTGCTAGATGATAGCATCAGGGATGATGGAGGGGGTGCCACAGTGGGCTGATGACTAGTGTGACACTAAAGAGGCCCTTGCAGACTACTCAGCATTAAATTGACAGTGTCACATCTCTCAAAAGCCACTCTCATAGCAAAATGTATGCTGCACAAGGGCACACAGCGAACATAAAAAGTGGATGAGCACAAACCCACTCATTGGAATCTAACTGAGAGAGAAAGAGCCTCCACTTTCTATAGACCCTATGGAAGGGAGGCAGGGAAAAGGTTTACTATCAGAGACCCTACTTTAGCTATGAGTACCAGCCACAGAGAGATACAAGCAGAGGTTGGGGCAAAAGACGTGTTAGGTGTGCTGCAGCACCTGTCATCAAGTCAGAGCCTAAACAAAACCCCTTGCAATTTTGCCCAGGTTGCCAGCCAACCATTGCCAGTAGGGTAGATGTCTGACACAGTACTTCCAGAAGTTTGAAAGGATTATGACAGACACGTAGGTCCTGGAAATAGTATGTCAGGGTCTGTCCCAGCAATTCCAAAAACTTTCAAGGCTGCAAAAAGCAAGAAACCTTCCAGCTTACACACCAGGGGAAAAACTCCTTTTGGAAAAGAAAGTCAAAACACTTCTTCAGGCAAAAGTAGTTTGAAAAGGTTTTGTCACCCAATGGGAAAAGGGCCTTTTCTCCAGATAGTTCATAATCCACAAGAAAAATGTGAAATGGTGACCTTTTGTGGACCTGAGGTTCCTAAACAGGCACATCAGAAAAGAAAAATTCAGAATTGTGAGTGGTCGCAGTGATCCTATCTCTGCAGACAGAGCTGGCTAGGGGAATTGGACCTAAAAGATATATAGTTTCATGTTCTAATAAGGCCTTGTCCCACTCATCTGAGGTTCAGACTGGGAAGATGTCAGTACCAGTTTGCAGCCTTACCCTTCAGTCTAACCTCAGCAGTAAGGGTATTCACAAAGTGCCTAGCTGTCGTGGCAGCACATTTGAGAAGGAAAGGGATAGTGGTTTTGCCTTATCTTGCTGAATGGCTCATCACAGGGAAAACAAAGGAGGCAACAGTAAGCTCCATCACACTGGTAAGGAGCACACTAAAGATGCTGGGTTTCTTCCTAAACCTGAGAAGTCACAGCTAAAACCCAGGCATGTACTGGAGTTCACTGGTGCAGAACTGGACACCCTGCAGGAGATAGCATTCCTTTCACTAAACAGGGTAGAAAGTCTTAATTTCACAGTGCCAAATGGTGGAAGGACAAACTAAATCTCAGAGAGGATATTCCCTTCCTTCAGTGGTTTCCTTCTCAAGTACTTACAACAGATGCCTGTCTCCTAGGATGGAGAAGCCACTTAGGTGACAGGACAATGAGCAGGATGTGGAGCTCACAAGAGTGCATGGAACAGATAACTTGCTAGAGCTCAGTGCAGTCTTTGTATCAGTGTAGTCATCTCCCCACAACCACCTGTTATACGGTCAAATAGTCCGGATAAGGACAAACAGATGTCCTATTAAGATCGCACATCCACAATAGCGCAAGTCATCACAGCGCTACCATAATCATGCAAACCGCAATAGCGTTAGTGCAAAAGAGCGCATGTTAGAATAGTGCATTTTACTGAGTCACTTACTCGGCCACCGATTACGCCACACGTTGTTCTAACTCTTTTTACTCAGCAGCAACATCCGTCACCTGCAGAAAAATATATACTGCGTTGTCTACTAAAATAACTTGTTGATGTCTTTTACCTTTTGCCACCTCTTCTAACTCTTTTAAGTCAGCAATGTCAGTCACCTGCAAAAAAATAAATAAGTATGCCATCCAAGTCTCAGATTATGTATCTAACTGTTTACACTGCTACCTGACAGGCAGCATCAAGTCAGTAAGCACTAGTATGCCACCAGGTGTCATGGTATTGTAGCTGCATGAACTTTAGTTACTTGCACTGTAACTAGTAATAAGCCTCAGCCATCCTCACCTGTGCTCAGAATGTTCATTTATAGAGAGGTATATCCAGCAGTCAGTTAGATTGCTGTCAGAATGGCCGTTTGGTTTGTTAAAAGCCAGAAGGGCAGTGCTAGACAAATTCTTATACTGCAGGGAGCGAATTACAGCCAGCAAATCTTACTGGAAGCACCTTGATTATGATAAGGGCCACTGCAGAGCTCACCTACATCTTGATGGGGACTTTTGGGGAGACAGTGCCTAAAATTCAGTGAGCACAGTCATGTCCCTGACCCTGCTGTTGTAGCAGTAAAAGATGCAGTTGCAGACATGAAAGATTGGGCTGCCTCAACTTGTGAGTCGACACATCAGATAGTGACATCTGGTGTAGTGCAACTATCTCCCTCTGTCTCTTGCCAGCTTCCTGCAGTATCCCTATTGAAAAGGACAGTTAGGAGAAACAGAAGGGCCACTGCACAACCCCCCTCCCCAGGCCTGCTGATGTTGCTTCTTTAGTTTTACCACCAGAGTATGGACTCACAGTGAAAAATTAACAGTTTCTGGTATATGATTTTGGGCCTGTGGCAGACAGAATATTAATTTCTAGGGACATGGATATGTTGTTCATCCACACTGTCTGGCAGGTATCCTTGCCGCTTTAAATCTTGCCGGAAGGTCTTCAAGCTGGCTCCTCCCAACCACCGGGGTGGTAAAACTCTCGGCTCCGCCCCATGATGCCAGATCTTCCTTACCGCTTGGAAGTTCAGGTTCCCTCCTTAACGCTCTGCATATAAGACTGGTTCCTAATTCTTCGGTTTTCCGAATTTAAAAGTTTTTTGCTTAAAAGACTTCGGTCTTCTATCCCTCGCGGCTGCGATGGACAAATCGACTCCCGGTTTTCGGCGGTGCCCTTGTGGGCAGAAGATGTCTCGGACGGATCCGCACTCCACGTGTGTGTACTGTTTAGGCCTCGAGCACGACCCGCAGGCTTGCGACCTGTGCTCTTCCTTCTCAGCCTACGTCCTCGAAGACCATGCCGCCCGTTTACAACTGGGGCGCCCCGAGAAACGTTTTCCACCGGTTAAGTCAAAAGAGGCCCGGTCGGCGGTTTCCAGCGTGGGCTCGGCGGATCACTAGCAGATGATCGCCTCGAAGAGGAGGCGCTGGCTACATCTTCCCCACCGCAGCTTTTATTCCGCTTTCCCTGGGTTCCTCTTACACAGCTTCTTTTAGGAGCTTTGTCTGTCCCTTCCACTAGAGAAGAGGGACCAACATCTGCTGGACCTTCTTCTTCTCGGTCCAAGAAGAAAGACAAGGTAAGTCTCTTCGTATCGGCCTCTTGGGAGCGAAGAGTCCCTTCCCGAGTTGTCGGCCATCGACTTTCGGTCAATCGCTCGGCTGGCCACTGGTCTCACGGTGTCCCCGCCAGGTCAGTTGACCGAGACTCCTGTCGAGCCAGTTAAGATCTTTCTAACCCATTGGACGGGATGTCGACGGTGGCAAAAATCCCCTCCCGGTTCCCGGTGGGGTTGAGGATCTGTGGGCTTGCCAGTGCCTCCGGTTCCGGAGCCCTTGGGTGTTCTCTCCGAGGCGAGGGAGGAGCGGTTCCACCCGGCCCCTCCGCAGCCGTCCTCGAAAAGCCAAGGTTCTCGGTCTCGACTTCTTCGCTGGTCCAGCCAATCCCCGCCATCATAGGCGGTCTCGGTCTCGCATCAAGGTATGGCGCCGCCGTCTCTCTTCCTCTTCCTCGGATGAGGGGAGGCTTCAATGCTAGTTGCGCCGAATGACACGAGGACTCCATGTGGCAACAGCTCCTTTTGACCGGGAATAAGCCGACGCCGTCGCCTTCCCCGGCCATTAAGTGGCTGTCACCGGAGCGACCGAAACAACCCCCTGTTTTACCCAAGGAGCCTGTTGTCAGGCCGGTTGTTTGGCCAAAACCAGCTGCTCCACCGATTCCGGTGGAACCTCTGCCTCCACAGCCGCGGTTTGGGGCTCCGACCAAGAATTCTCGGTCGGCTCAGGGTCTACCCCATAGGCTGTCAGTCACCCTCACTCCCGATCGCCCTCGGCACGTGGAGGGTGGCTCAGGCCCAAGGCAGCTCTTTGCGGACTCTTCCGAGTCCGACGACGATTCCTCCTTCTTCTCCAAGCGAGTGGACTTGGAGTCCTCTGGAGGTCAGTCGTTGGATGACAGCCCTTCGTCCTTCCTGGGGTTGCTCAGACTCATCTCGGAATCCACCGGGATGCAGCTGGAGCCCGTTTCCAAGCGGGCCAAGTATCCCCTCATGGAGATATTGGACCAAGGAGATTCCTCTACGGAGGCCTTCCCTGTGGCTGAGGCCATTGTGGGCCCGGCCTTGTAGCTCTGGCTGCGTCCTGCTTCCTGCCCTGCGCCTTCGGCCAGGATGGCAAGGAAGTATGCGGTCCCTACCGGTTCCCTGTCCGGTTTCTCGGAACATCCCTCAGCTGAGGGGTTAGTTACCGACAGCGTTTTCCGGCATGCCGGAAACGCTAGGGACGTGGACAAACCTCCCGACAAGGAGTCCAAGAAATTGGACTATGCCGGGCGAAAAGTCTACGCTGCATCCTCCCTTGGCCTTCGTCAGGCCAGCTCGGCCGTACTGATGGCGCATTTTTCTCACGCCCTGTTGGGCTCCCTGGACGAGGTGGTCCCTCATCTCCCGGCTGACCTGCAGACCACGGTCAAGCAGGTGCGGGACCAGGGCAGGGCAGTGGCCAAGCAGCAACTTCAGACTGCTTTGGACATCGGTGATTCATGCGCCAGGTCAGTAGCGGCTGCAGTGGCTATGCGCCGTCGGGCATGGCTGAGGATATCCACCTTCACAGCGGATACCCAGCACAAATTGGCGGATGTCCCCTTCTTGGGGACCGACCTCTTCGGCCCTGGAGTGGAAGGCCACCTCCAGAGGATCGAAAAGTCCAATGCCACCTTGGACTCGGTATCATCCGCTCAGAGGGACAAGGGCCGCAGACCTCAACCCAAGCCCTTTCGTCCGTCTGCGCCCCCGGCACGCCCAGCCCAGCAACACCAGGGCCAGCAGGCTCGCACTTGGCGTCCCAAACCCAAGCCTGAGGCTTCCTCCTCCAGGAAGCAGGGAGGTAAAGGCCCAGGCGGTCCCTCGGCTGGTCCCTCCTCCAAGCCTGCACAGTGACGGGTTGAGGGGTGTCGCCCCCAACCTCATCACCTCACCCCAGGTTCCCCCCGTGTGGGGGGACGGCTCCAGTACTTCCTTTCTGCCTGGTCTGCTATTACCACAGACAGGTGGGTGTTGGAGGTGGTAGGAAAGGGCCTGCCTCTGGAGTTCGAGCAGGCCCCACCCTTCAGAGCTGTCGCTTCGTGGGGCCTTGGGGTCCGAGCCTTGCTGTCAGCTTTCGCTGAGCCGACTATAGCTCTCCTCCTCGAGAAGGAGGTGATAAGAGAGGTGGCGGACCCTCCCTCAAACCCGGGGTTTGTGTCCAGGTACTTCCTGGTTCCGAAACGGACGGGGGGCTGGCGCCCCATTCTCGACCTACAAGACCTGAACAAGTTCCTAAGGTCTCGAACCTTCAGGATGGTCACTCTGGCTCAGATAATCCCATCCTTGGAACACGGCGTGTGGTTCTGCTCTCTGGACCTACAGGACGGGTTCTTTCACGTCCCTATCTGTCCATCCCATCAAAGGTTCCTTCGCTTTCGAGCAGAAGGTTCCCTTTTCGAGTTCCAAGCCATGCCCTTCGGCTTATCGCCAGCTCCCAGGGTCTTCACCAAATGCATGGCAGTGGTGACAGCATTCCTGCGGCGCCGAGGGGTCTGGGTTTACCCTTACCTGGACGTTTGGCTGATAGCAGCCCCCTCCAGACAGGAGGTGGAGCGGTCCAGAGACCTGGCCCTCCAGGTTTGCTCTCAGGTCGGCCTCCTCATCAACGAGGCCAAGTCGGAACTCGAGGGAAGCAGGTGATTCTTTTCATCGGGGCAGAGCTCGACTCTCTTCGAGCCAGAGCATGGCTCCCGGCGGACAGGGCCGAGGTTCTTTCCTCCTTTGCCCAATCATTTCTGGTTGGGCAATTGCGCCCTGCCCGGGACTTCCTGCCCCTCCTGGGTCTCATGGCGGCCTGTACCAGCGTGGTCCGTTGGGCCCGCTGGAACATGCGCCCCCTTCAGTGGGGGCTGGCCAGCCAGTGGTCACAATGCTGCGATCCATTGGACCAGCTAGTGACGGTGACCCAGGGGATGTGGAACGCTCTCCAGTGGTGGACCGTTCCAGTTCATCTGCAGGAGGGCATCCCGTTCAGTCCGCCCCGAGCCGACGGTCTCTCTATCGACCGATGCCTCTCTGATGGGTTGGGGTGCCCATCTGGGGGAACACTGAGCGCACGGCCTCTGGTCCCCGCAGGAGTCCCGATGCCACATCAACCTGCTGGAGCTCCGAGCAGTCCACCTAGCTCTCACCGCCTTTGCTCCATTTCTTCGGGGTCAAGTGATCCGGGTCCAGACGGACAATACCACGACCATGTACTATCTAAACCGCCAGGGCGGGACGCGCTCCATACTCCTATGCAAGGAAACTCTCCGCATCTGGTCACTCGTGCGCAGCCTGGTGGCGGATCTCCTAGCCATTCATGTGGCAGGAGCCTCCAACACCCTGGCCGATGCCCTAAGCCGGATAGGGGCTGCCTTCCACGAGTGGCCTCTCCTGTCGGAGGTAGTACGAGATCTATTCTCCCATTGGGGCACACCTCAGGTGGACCTGTTTGCCTCCAGGGAGAATGCGAAGTTGAGGCTGTTCCATGCCCGCCCCCCTCAGCAGGGCTCTCTGCAGGGGGATGCCTTCTCGAGGGGCCGTGAACCCGGGCCTCTTCTACGCCTTTCCCCCATTCCCCTTGATGCACAAGGTGCTGCTCAAAGCAAGGAGGGATAAGGCGCAGGTGATTCTGATAGCCCCAGACTGGCCTCGCCAGTACTGGTACCCAGATCTCCTCAGCCTCAGCTCCAGGCTTCCGAGGCAGCTTCCAGCTCGCCCGGACCTGCTCTCAGTCAATCAGGGGAAGGTATTCCATCTGGACCTTCAATCCCTGCACCTGACGGCCTGGTTCCTGAGCGGCTAGAGTTCCAGGCCTTGGGTCTTTCCGACGAGGTCCTCAACATAGTTGAGGCGTCCCGTAAGGAGTCGACCAGAAAATGCTACGCCTTCAAATGGAAAAGGTTTTCCATTTGGTGTCAGGGCAAGGGCCTGGACCCTTCCTCCTGTCCCCTGGTGAGCATATTGGACTACCTGTGGTCCCTTTCTCAGCAAGGGCTTAGGTCGACGACCCTTAAGGTGCACCTGGCAGCCATCTCTGCTTACCGGGTGCGGGCCGGGAAGCAGTCTGTGTCGCAGGAGAAGGTGGTCTGGCGCTTTTTCAAAGGCCTTGATCACATTTCCCCTCCGGTACGAGAACCTCCACCTCTGTGGGATCTACTGCTGGTACTGGCAAAGCTCATGGGCAAGCCATTGAACCAATGCACAGGTGTGAACTCTCTCACCTGTCGTGGAAGACCGCCTTCTTGGTGGCTATCACGTCAGCCAGAAGGATGGGAGAGCTCAGGCGCTTTCACTCCAGTCTCCTTACCTGGTCTTCCACAGGGACAAGGTTGTCCTGGCGCCCCACCGAAATTCCTTCCGAAGGTGGTGTCGGAGTTTCACCCTAACCAGGTGCTGACTCTGCCGGTGTTCTACCCCAATCACACCTCGGAGGCCGAATATAGGCTCCATGCTTGACCCTAGAAGGGCTCGCTTACTATAAGGGCCTTGCGGCTGAAATTCAGGTGAGGTTCGCCAGCTGTTTGTCACCCTACGCTGAAGCCGCATCTGGCAGACCTGCAGCCAAGCGGACGATAGGCAGGTGGGTCACCTCCTGCATAGATCTCTGCTATAAGTTGGCGGGCATGGAGCCTCCCAGAGGATAGGCTCATTCTACCCGCCATACTGCTCTCGGTGGCTGCTTCCAGGGCGTCCCTATCAGGAAATCTGCAGGACTGCTACCTGGAAGTCCCACACCTTCATCACCCATTACCACATCGACCTTGAGTCACGCCGGGATGATGGTTTTGGGGCCTCGGTTCTCCAGTCTCTCTTTCCCAAGTAAGTATCGGGGGTGTGCGTCTTGCCTCCCTCCTCCCGGAGAACTGCTAGGAGTCTGCCAGACAGTGTGGATGAACAACATATCCATGTCCCTAGAAATACAGGTTACTCACCTGTAACAGGAGTTCTAGGAATGGTATATGTTGTTCATCCACACGATCCACCCGACCTCCCCGGCTTCGATGCACTACCTGAGCTTCCAGCGGGCCAGATCTGGCATCATGGGGCGGAGCCGAGAGTTTTACCACCTGGGTGGGTGGGAGGAGCCAGCTTGAAGACCTTCCGGCAAGATTTAAAGCGGCAAGGATACCTGCCAGACAGTGTGGATGAACAACATATACCATTCCTAGAACTCCTGTTACAGGTGAGTAACCTGTATTTTCTGTACCACCAAGGACTTAGAGTACTTAAAGTCCAGCTCTCATTGGTTTGCTGACGGAACTTTCAAATGCTGTCCTACCATTTTTTCTCAGTTGTACACCATACACGCCATATGGTGTGACAAAGTGGTCCCTCTGGTGTACATATTGATGGCCAACCACTCAGCTGCATCATATAATAGTCTTTCAAAAAACATGAAGTCTTGCTGTAGTCTGCCTAAATGCAGTGAGCCCCAACATTCGAACTGCCCCAGAGAGGAAAGAGTTAACTCTATGCAGAAGCATAGAACGTTGAGCTCGAGCTCGGTTTTCAGACCTCTGTCTGTGGTACTTCCCAGTGCAACCGTCAGATTCTTTACTCCGCCTAACAGTCTGAGCTGCAAATCTGGTGGTAACACTGGGGGATTGGGCAGACCAATCCAGCAGACCAGGGTTTGAATCCCACAGCTTCCACTTGCATACTGTGTGACCCTGAGCAAGTCACTTAACTTCCCTGTGCTCCCAGGTCGCTTCTGTAAAAAAGCTTTCAGCTTAATGTGCTACTCCTGGTTAAACAACTAAAAAAAAAAAGTTGCTCTGGAGATTCCTCTGCTCTGTTTGGTTCAGTACAGCGTTGCGGTTTTCAAAACCTTAATCTTTTTTATTTTCGGATTTCCAGCCTCTGTCTACGGTACAGGTAGTGTGGTACATCGGTAGTGACTGTGTTTTTTCTAAAAGTGTGGAAATAGTTTTTTCCTCGGTTTCTCTCCGGTCGGTCCAGTTAGAAACCATCCTTGTGAAAAATGTTCTGTTTTTCTCTGGGATTAGAGTGGTGTTCCGGTGTTGATCGGTTTCAAAAGAACCGGGCTTTTCTGGTTCTTTTAAAAAAATGTGACACGGTTTGTAACCGATCGTTTAAATTATTTCCTGGCTTGAAAGCTGCTATAGGGTAATTGGTTAGGTTGGCCATGTCTGGGAAACCCAAAAAGAAAACCAGTCCCACTGGGTTTCAACACTGTACTGAGTGTGGGGAGGCCTTTGCCAAGGTTGACCCCCACCTCATCTGTGTTTATTGTCTGGGGTTTGACCACCTCCATTCAGACTGCCAAATTTGCAAGAACTTTCCTAAGACCGCTTTAGATAAAAGACTTAGTAGGCTGAAGGAAAGGGAGGCCAAGAAGTCCGTAGATCTGAATGGCCAGCCCGGTTCGGTTGCGGCCGAACCTGAGGAGGTGCCTACTGACCTAGGCGATACTTCCTCGGGCAAGAGGAGAGCTGGCTCTGAGGGGCCGGTTCCGTAAAAATGAAAACGTAAGTCTGCCGCTTCGGATCCCTTACTGCTTTCTCCAACTGCGGACGAGATAGCCAAGGTGATTAGTATTGTGCAATCGCTTGCATCGGTTCCGTTGGATCCAGTACCGCCGGTTAGGCGGCCGGTTTTGGTCGGATCCTTTTCCTTCTGAGTATGATCCAGATACTTTTTATGAGGAGTGGGAGGGAGATGACGACGACGATGATGATGGCAATGATGAAGGGGGTCTGGATGTGCCCATTGAACCGGATACCTCCCCAGACAGGCCCTTGGATGTCTCTCCTCCCAGGCTTTTTGATACCCTTTCACACTTTTTGTGTTACAAAAAGGTGTCTGAAACCCTCCAGCTCCCTTTGGTTGAAGCTGCAGAGGATGAAGAAGAGCCTGATTTTGTGGACATGCTGGACATCCCAGAGTCCAAAAGACTGTCTATCCCTCTTCATAAATCTTTGGGGAAACAGACACAAAGAATTTTACAGACTCCAGATTCAGTACCCCCTGTGGACAAAAGAATGGACAGGAGGTATATACTATCAGGCCGTGCTGTGGAGTTCCTTTACAATCATAGCAGCCATGTTGGGGTAGTGCAGGCTACAGCCTGTGACATGGCTAATATTCCCTTGGCTTCACACACACCCCCATAAGGACTCCAGGAAAGTTGATGCCATGGCCAAAAAACAGTATTTGGCATCCTCTTTGGGACTCAGGCAGGCAAATTATATGGCCTACACAGCCAGGTACCAGAAGTCCAGATGGGATACGGTTCTGGAACTGGCTAAACAGGCCTCTCCTCAGCTAGCCAAAGAGCTGAGGGAGGTGGCTGCTGATGGAATTGAGGCATCAAAAGTACAATTTCATGCTGCTGTGGACTCCAACGATGTGGCATCTAGAGTCATGGCTACATCTGTGTCTCTCAGGAGACATACTTGGCTCAGATGTACTAGCCTTTCACAGGATACACAGACTAAGGCTATGGATTTTCCTGTTGTGGGTAACTCTCTGTTTGGGGAGCAGACAGAGGCTTACATGAAGAAGATGGACGAATACAGGACCACTTACAGGAGTGCACAGGCCAAGGAAAGGCAGGCCACTCCACAGAAGCAGCAGTCTAGGGACAGGGGCAGGCCTTTTCATAGGCCTTTTTACCAAGCCCAGGCTTCCTCTTCTTTCCCTCAGAGGGGGTTCTTCAGAGGGAGGGGCAAGAGGGGGATGAGCAGGGGTGCTCCCTCCTCCTCCCAGTCCAAGGCCCCTGCCAAGCAGACACCCTGACGTGTCAGCCCGTCTCAACTCCCCAATCCCAGTAGGAGACAGGCTGGCTTACTACTTCCAGGCCTGGAAGTCTGTGACCTCAGACAAGTGGGTCCTGGAAGTAGTAAGCCAGGAACTGGCCCTCAGTTTCAAAACATTCCCAAAAATAAGGGCCAAGTCTTTTCCATCTGCATCAGTATCAGAAACCCTTGCCCTAGAGGCAGAGGTTTCCTCTCTTCTAGCTCTCATAGCTATAGACAAGGTTCCTACTCAGCACAGGGGGAAAGGATTGTACTCCAGGTACTTCCTTACCCTGAAGAAAATAGGGGAGTGGCGACCCATCCTAGACCTAAGGTATTTAAGCAAACACATTTCAAAACCCAAATTCAAAATGGTAACTCTGGGAATAATCTTTCCCTCCCTAAGGCCAGAGGATTAGCTAGCATCCCTGGACCTCAAGGATGCCTACTTCCATATTCCTATCAGGTGCTCCCACAGAAAATACCTCAGGTTCGAGTTGCCTTCAGGCCTTTACAAATTCAGAGCCATGCCATGCGGCTTAACTTCAGCTCCAAAGGTGTTCACAAAGTGCCTTGCAGCAGTGGTAGCTTACCTCAGAAGAAAGGGTATCACCATCTTCCCATATCTGGACGACTGGCTCATTGTAGGTCGGTCATCTCATCAGGTCAGGTCAGCTCTGCAAACCACACAGGACCTGCTCAGTTCCCTGGGGTTTCTTCTCAATCTTCCAAAGTCTGTCCTTGAACCAGTTCAAATTCTTACCTTCATAGGAATAGAACTGGACACTATTCAAGCAAAAGCCTTCCTCCCTCTAGCAAGGGTAAAGGCCCTAGTAGATCTTGCTTCTTCCTTTCGACCGCAGGTCTCTCGCCTAGCGAGACACTTTCTCCAACTCCTGGGCCACATGGCAGCCTCTATGGCAGTGTTGCAGGGAGCAGGATTCCAGATGAAGGACATTCAGTTTCACCTAACGTCTTTTTGGTCTCATAAAAATGATTCTCTCACCAAACTGATTCCTGTGACTCAGATTCTGGTCCAAGCTCTCCAGTGGCGTCTGGAGCGAGACAACCTCAGACAAGGTGTCCCATTTCTTCCCCTAGTTCCCTTTGTAGTTCTGACTACAGATGCTTCTCTCCTAGGTTGGGGAGCCCACTTGGGTGCCCTGACAGCTCAAGGGGTCTGGTCTCCATAGGAGTCTCTCCCCTTCACATTAACCTTCTGGAGCTCAGGGCAGTATTCCTGGTCCTTCAGTGCTTCTCGAATGCAGTCAAGGGCAAGGTGGTTCAAGTCAGAACGGACAACACGACCACAGTGTGGTACATCAACAAACAAGGAGGCACTCGGTCCACGGCCTTGTGCACAGAAGCCATGAAACAGTGGTCTCTGGCCTATTCTCTTCAGACTTCCCTAGTAGCAGTTCATTTTCCAGGGAAGGACAATGTACTGGCAGATGCTCTGAGCAGAATATCCCAGGGACATCACGACTGGTCCCTGGACCCTCTTATCCTGCAGGTGATTTTCTCCAAGTGGGGCACTCTGGAGATAGATCTCTTTGCAGCCCCAGACAATCACCAACTTCCTCTGTTCTGTTGCAGACCTCCACTCCTGGGGACTGTTCCCCAGGATGCCCTCATGTTGGACTGGAAGGGCAGGTTCCTCTATACCTTCCTTCCGTTCCCTCTCCTGTTCAGAGTCTTGATAAAAATCAGAACTTAACCCTGCACAGTGATACTAGTGGCTCCAGACTGGGCCAGACAGCCTTGGTACCCTCTGCTGTTATCCCTGACAGCTTCACGTCCTCTTTCCCTTCTCAGGAGGCACAGTCTTCTGTCCTCCTCTCAGGGGAGGATCTGGTATCCTAATCTCCAGTCTCTCAATCTCAAGGCTTGGCTCTTGAAGAGTTAGAATATGCAGGTTTGCATCTTTCTCAAGGAGTGCTGGATATATTGAAGGTTTCCAGGAAGCCTTCAACTAGGAAAACTTATAACTCCAAATGGAAGAGATTTAGCATTTGGTGTTCTCAGCAAGGCGTTGTGCCTGACTCTGCAGACATCTCTACAGCCTTAGATTATCTGGTTCACCTCAATAGTCTAGGTCTTAGGCCTACAACCCTGAAGGTTCACCTAGCAGCAGTTTCTGCTTTCCTTTCAGCAGGGAAGGGCTCTTCCCTGGCTTCTCATCCTGTTTTTGCAAAGTTTTTCAAGGGTCGGATTCACATAAACCCTCCATTTAGAGAACCGACTCCTGCTTGGGATCTCAATGTCTGCATTGCACAGCTCATGTAGCCCCCCTTCGAACCAATGGCTTCAGCTGAGCTCAAGTACTTGACCTGGAAAACTGTGTTCCTGGTGGCCATTACTTCTGCCAGGCGGATTAGTGAATTACAGGCCTTGTCAGTTGAACCTGAATTCATTTCCTTCCATAGGGACGAAGTGGTTCTAAGAACCAATAGGAGGTTCTTGCCCAAAGTGGTGTCAGATTTTCATCTGAACCAGCCCATGTCTCTCCCTGTGTTTTTTACTGACCATTCTTCTTCAGGGGAACGAAGGTTGCACAGTTTGGATGTCAAAAGAGCTCTTAGTTGCTACATAGAGCACACTGAGTCTCATAGGAATGACTGTCTTCAACTGTTTCTCACCTGTGGTGAGGTGGGAAAAGGTAAGCCTGCCACTAAAAGAACCATTGCCAGGTGGATTGTCTCGTGTATTCAATTCTTCTATGATAAATTGGGTTAAGCTCACTCAACTAGGTGTACAGCTGCTTCTCTAGCCGCAGCCAGAGATATTCCTCTGTTAGATATTTGCAAGGCAGCCACCTGGAAAACAGTACACACATTCACCAAGCATTACTCTCTGGATATCCAGGCTAGGAATGATGCTAGGTTTGGCACAGCAGTGCTGCAGAGCTTGTTCCCAAAGTAGGTTCTGCATTCCCTCCCCCATAGGGAACTGCTTGGTAGTCTACATTTAGTCAGAATACAGCAAGACTTCATGTTGTTTGAAGAAAAAATTACTCACCATAGTAATGTTGTTTCTTCTAAAGGAGTCTTGCTGTATTCTGACTGCCCCCCGCCTCCCCTCCCCTCTCAGAACCTAGTTTTAGGAAGTGGGCTGGCAGTTTACAGTGTTGCACCTCAGGGGTGTACCTTTGCACCCTTCCTTTGGGTGTATTAATTGGTTGAGTTTTTCTCTTTCATGATACATGTGTTTAGTGTTGTCACTACCTTTTCTTTTTTTGGGTTCTCGACTTGAGACTTATGGGCCCAAAAATTGTTGCTTTTTGGCTTATACCAAAACAATTTCCATATTTTATACTCAGTTAGTTAGTTGCTCGTAAGAATCTGACGGTTGCACTGGGAAGTACCACAGACAGAGGTTTGAAAACCGAGCTTGAGCTCAACGTTCTATGCTTCTGCATAGAGTTAACTCTTTCCTCTCTGGGGCAGTTCGAATGTTGGGGCTTACTGCATTTAGTCAGAATACAGCAAGACTCCATTAGAAGAAACAACGTTACTATGGTGAGTAATTTCTTCTCGCTGAGCTTCACAGACTTTGTGGAACACTGCGGCCAAAAACAATCCTTATTGATTTTGAACTTGCAGCCATCAAAGCTTTCAAACTTGCATTCCCAGCTGCACAACTGAGGGAATGTTTTTTTCATTTATGTCAAGCACTGTGGCATAAAATACAAGAGATGCCTGAAGTCTGTGGACAATATATGCCAGAGCCCCACTTTTTCTTACATGTGTGCTTTCTGCCTGCTTTGGCATATGTGCCAGTACCTGATGTCATACCTGCTTTTGACAAGCTTATGACTTTTTCAGAACCAACAGTAACACATTATTTCCTCTTCTCGATTACTTTGAAGACACCTGCCTTGGTTGCCCAATAACCAGAGGAGGGAGACAACGCCCCATGTTTGCTATAGAGGTTTGGAACTGCTTTGATGCTGTGCAGTTTGATTTGTCTGGAACAGTTAACTCAGTAGAGGCCTGGTGTTATAAGTTTAACCGCTTTATTGGAGCACACCATCCAAAAATGTGGCATTTTCTTGAGTTCCTTAAATTTGAACTGCATTTCAACATCACTGCGATGGAGCAGCTTGTTGCTGGCACCGTTGTTTCTGAAGCAAGAAAAAAATATAAAGATACAGCAAAGCGCATTGGTGCCATAGTCTCTCAGTATGGAGAGAGAGACCAAGAAATGAGTATTTAAGAGGGATCGCTTACAATTTTCAGCCGCATTCATGAGAACATATATCTGGATAATGCTAGCTGGATAAAGCTACCTGCTGTGAGAAGACTATGACTTTTGTGCCGATAAACCCCACCCCCCACCCTCGCTCAGTGCATACATAACTTTTTCATTTATTAAAGTAGTTACATTGCCTTTGTTTTTTGTTAATAAAGAATACCTGTTTTTCAAGCCTGAAACATGTCTGTCTGTTGTCTTACATGTTTGGGTTTGGTACTCAGTGGGTGGAACAAGATGTACTGATTGAGGTTTTACTCTGACAGCTAATGTGCAGCACAGGATTGTCCACTTGAATTTACAGACCATCAGTGCTGTTAAGAGCCCTGAACGCCATGCTGTAAGTAAAAAAGTGAATACGTAAATAAGTAAAAAAAAAAGGCAGAGTTGATTTTAGCTGAGACCGCTATTTTGACCACCTGAACATCTTGATGTAAGTAAAAACATGCAGAGCTGATTTGAGCCGTGACTGCTATTTTGTGCAGCCGACATTTTGTTACAGCGCAATTTTGAACAAGCACTAAAATGTAAGTGCTTAAATGTTTTACGCTTTTGCAGTTACGCGATTTTGACTCTGACACGGACAAAGATCTACAATGTATTACATAAACAAATAGGGAGTTACCAGATCTTCAGAACTAAGCACAGAGGCAATGAGGATTTATAAATGATAGCCTAGTATACTCAGTAGATACCAAAATAGCTGCAGGGCATCTGGCATCCATGCAAAAACAATGTACTGGCAGACTCTTAGGAGGCAGTATAGCGCAGTAGTTTAAGTCTCTGATCTGTAAACCTGGAGACCTGGGTTTGAATCCCACAGTCCCCACTTGCATACTGTGTGACCCTGAGCAAGTCACTTAACTTTCTTGTGCTCCCAGGTCGCACCTGTAAACAAGCTTTCAGCTTAGGGTGTCTCTCCTGGTAAAAAAAAAAAAAATGAGTCAAGGCAATTACAGATGGTCATGGAATGCTAAGTCCAGAAAACAGTTTTCAGGAGATGGGGCACTCCAGAGATCAATTTGTTTACCTCATGAGAGAACAAAACACTCCCCAGGTTCTGTTGCAGACCTCCAACAAGAGGACATTGTGCTCTGTCCCTTCCCTGTGTGGGGAAACTTCTGTATGACTTCCCTCCTTTTCCCCTCATTCAGAAAGTACTGAAAAGGCCAAGGAGGGAGCCAGCAACAGTGATACGTGCTGTTCCAGACTGGGCCAGAAAGATCTGGTATTCGCTGCTGCTGCCCTGTCATGCAAGAACCCCATCTCACTGCTTATGAGACACACTCTGCTGACACTGTCACAGAGTAGGGTGACCTATCCCAATTTCAGAACACTGTGCCTGAGGGCTTGGTTCTTGAAGAGCTAGAGTTTTGGGGGCCAGACCTCTCTGGCAAGGTTTTAAACGTTTCCAGAAAACCAGCTATAAGAAAACCATATTGCTCAAAATGGAGATTTCCATTCTGGTGTACATCTCAGAAAGTTTCTCCCATATAGTTAGACGTGTTTCTAGTCTTAGAATACATGGTACACTTACAGTCTCTTGATCTCAGACCATTCACCCTGAAAGTGCATTTGACAGCTGTCTCAGCCTACATGTTACTGTAGCTGATAAGGAAAAATCACTGACTTCATAGCCCAATTTTTTTCAAAGGCCTGAATCACCTGCACCCCCTGTGAGGGAACCTGCTGCACCATGGGACCTGAATTATGCCTTGCATAGCTGGTGAAATCTCCTTTTGAGCCAATGACCATGTAAACATCAAGTATGTCTTCTAGAAAGTAGTTTTCCTCATTGCCATGACATCTTCCAAAAGAGTCAGCAAGCTGCAAGCTCTCTGTACAAATCATAACTATGTCATTTTCCAGAAGGACAACATAGTCCTAAGGACAGAGAGACAAGGTAGTCCTAAGGTCAAATAGAAAAATTCTGCCTAAGGTGGTGTCAGAGTTCCACCTGAATAAGTCAGTCACTTTACCTATACCTTTCTCTAGCAATTCCAGCACAGGTGAGCAGAAGCTGCACTGCCTTGATGTTAAACTGACACTGAGCTACCATCTCGACAGAATAAAAGGCACCAGAACTGGTAGTGCACAACTGCTTGTCACTTGTGGGGAGATTGGTAAAGGCAAACCAGCTGCCCGAAAGACTACTTCTCATTGGATAATCTTTGTATTCAGTTTTGTTGTAAGAAAGCTGGTAAGCAGCCTCCAGGAGGCCTAAGGGCTCACTCTACTAGAGCTACTTCTGCCTCTGTGGCAGCCATTTGGAAAACAGTCCACCCCTTTAGAAAGCACTATACAATCCAGGAGGAATACTAGGTCTGGGACTGCTGTCTTGCAGAACTTTTTTCCTAAATAGGTTCTCCACACAGCCTCCTAAGGTACTGTTAGTGAGTCTGCAGATTTGTTGTCACATTATTGTTTGATTTCTGTTGTTATTAACAATGATAACTCACCTTAGTAATGGTCTTCTTCTAAGGGATCAAACAAGTTATATGCCAGCTCGCCGGCGCAGTAGTGGTGCTTCCACTTCTGGTGCCGACGACCCGAAGTCGGGAGCAGTGGCTTGTGGTTGGCACACCGACACTGCACAATGGGGGGCGGAGGCAGGTCAGGTACCCAGTGTGCTGCACACGGGAGCATGCGCGGCTCCGCCATTGGCACCATTGCACGTCCCTTCCTCTGTGCCACAGGAGAAAAGGGAAAATGGGCAGCATAAAGAGAAAATAAAAAAATAAAAAAAACACAGTAAGTCATACAATCCCTGACCCTGCCTTCCCTTCTAGAATATGAAATAGTGGTTCTCACACAAATCAGTCTGCTCCTTTCTCTTGTGCTTGAGCATTTATTCTTTAAACCTTTTGGGGTTTCACAATACTTTAGAATCAGTTATTTATCTTAAAAACAGCATATTTTTGTCAGCTATTTTAACTGTCTTTAGCATTGCCTTATTTTAGAATGGATAAGTTATCAGTGGTCATTGCTCTCCTTGCTGTATGGAAACAAGTCTGACATTAGTCCAGCACTGGGAACATGATCACAGTTTAGGGTTTGAACAGAATTCTAAATTCAACAGTGTTTTGGTGCACTTTAATAACATTCTTTGACACTTATCTATAGTGTCTTTGCCATTTTCATTTCTTGCTGTGGTGTGTGCCATGATTTTTCTTTTGCTGGATGTGTAGTTTACTAGTCAGCACCCATGTCCCAGCAGTGCTTTTTTTTGTTTGAGAATTCTGAATTCAGTGATTAGCATTCAGTTCAGTCTCTGGGGTAACACCTCTGAATGCAGGTGATATAGATTTGTATGACTTACTGTTGGATCCCTTAGAAGAAAGAACATTACTACAGTGAGAAATTATTTCTAAGGGTTTAAGGGCACACTAGAGCTGCATTTGTCACTGACAGCGTTAATGGGTATTCCCCTGCTGCAGGTGTCCAAGGCAGTCACCAGTCCATGCTTTCACTTTCCACTACTGTCTAGGCATCCAAACTAGAAGGAATGCTAGATTTAGTACTTATGTGATACTTTTCCCTAACTAGGTTCTAGACCCTGCCTTCCAACCTATTACTTGGAGTCTGCAATTTGTATGGCATTACTGATACTCTTGTTGCTAGAAGAAAAACTTACCATAGTAATGATGTTTCTTCTAGAGAGTGTATTAGTGAGTCATACAAGCCTTCCCTATATCCCCTTCTAAAATCTTAGTATAAAAGGGTTCTTCAGAACAAGCCAAAATCTGTTTATTTATAAGCATTTGCAGTTGTAAACTTTGCAGTTTTATAATTGTTTAATGTGGTGATTTTAATTATTTTATTGCGTTTACATTTTGTATAAGTTAATTAGGTGGTCTGTGATCTCCTCTGGTCTTCAGTTATAAATCTGCCATTAGGACGTCAGGGGAGCATGGCCACACTGTAGAGTTTAAACTGCAACATTTTAAAGTTCTGTCCTTGAAGCAACATCTCAGGGCTAAGATTCTGCAATATGCCTGACTCACTAATATACCCTGTAGAAGAAATATCGTGACTACGGTGAATATTTTTTTTTCTTCTCTCACTCAATGGATGCATATGAAACCCCTCTCATACTGCAATGTGTGGCAGTGACGGAGGTATTAACACACAAGATAAGGCGCTGGTGGTGGATTAAGTGGCTGACTACCATCATGCCTAAGGGGGCCATACCATAGAACATAGAAACATAGAGCTTCATGACAGATAAGGACCGCTTGGTACACCCATTCTGCCCATTCCCCTATCTAATAAATAAGCTGTAGATCTTAGTTAACCAACAGCCTACTTCATCCTACCTCCCATTAGCATTGCCTTATGTCTGTCCTATGCATTCTTAAATTCTCCCACTGTTTTTGACCCCACGACCTCCTCAGGAAGGCTATTCCATGTATCCACTACCCTCTCCATGAAAAAATACTTCCTCACGTTGCCCCGAGCCGTCCCCCCTCTATCTTCAAATTGTGCCCCCTTGTTCTTACACATCTCTTTTTCTGAAAGATGCTACCCTCTTGGACTATGTTGATTCCCTTGAGGTACTTGAAAGTTTCTGTCATGCCCCCCTCTCCCTTCTTTCCTCGAGGGTATACATATTAAGCTCTTTTTGTCTCTTTTTGTATGTCTTCTGGTGCAGACCCTGCACCATTCAAACAACATGAAGTCTTGCTGTATTCTGACAATAGCAGTGAGTCCCAACCTTCGAACTGCCCCAGAGATGAAAGAGTTAACTTTCCATGCCAGGCATGGAATGCTGAGCTCGAGCTCGGTTGAGACTCTGTCTGTTGCTGTTTGAACTCAAACCGTCAGATTCTTTACTCCGCCTCACTGAACAGTTGCTCCGGAGATTTCTCCTTTGCTCAGTTCAATTTGTCGGTTAAAGTAACGCTTTTCTCGGTTTTCGACCGAATTTAAACCGCAACCTGTCGGTTCAGTCTCTGTCTGTGGTACTCGTGAGTACTAGATAGGTTATATTGTTTTCTATTCTGTATGGAACTTGTAAACGGTTCATCGGTTCGGTTTGAACCGATCAAGTTGTTGTAAAAATCTTTATTTCTACTTTTAGAGTGTGGTTACTGGTTCTTATCGGTTCTAAAAAAAACGGATTTTACTACGGCTTTTTCCACGAACCGTAACACGGTCAGGAACCAATAAGAGTGTCTTGCCTGGCGGATTGCCATTAAAAGGGTAAGTTTTGTTAGGACTGGCACCATGTCTGAGAAACCCAAAAGAAAAACCGGGCCCACTGGATTTCAACACTGTAGTGTGTGTGGGGAAGTCTTTGCTAAGGCTGACCCTCACACCACCTGTGTTTATTGTCTGGGGTTTGACCACCTCGATTCAGACTGCCAGATTTGTAAAAATTTTCCTGCAGCTACCCTAGAGAAGAGAGTTGGTAGGCTCAGGGAAAGGGAGGCCAAAAAGTCCGCTGACCGGATGGCCAGCCGGTTTGGTTCAAACCGAACCAGAAGGAGTGCCCTCTGACCAGGTAAAACTTCTTGAGCAAAGGAGAACCCGATTCAAGTCGGTTCCAGCTAAGAAGAACAAGAAGGAAAAATCAGCTGGTGTGGATCCAAAGTTTCTTCTCCAACCGCTGATGAAATAGCCAAGCGATAAAAAATTGTACAGTCGCTTTACCCAGTTCTGACCGAACCGGCACCATCAGGAAGGCGCTCGGTTCGGCCGGTTCCACCGGTTCCGGATTATGATTTGGAAGAATATTATGAACCGGAGGAGGAGGAAGAGGAGTATGAGGAAAGTGAATGTGGTTCTGAAAGTCTGGATGTGCCCATTGACCCGGACATCTCCCCAGACAGACCTTCAGGAGTGTCTCCTCCCATGCTTTCTGAGTCCCCCCTCCCATTTCATGTTTTACAAGAAAGTGGCCGAAACCCTTCAGCTTCCTATGGAAGAAGCTGTGGATGCCCAGGAAGAGCCTGACTATGTGGAAATGATGGATATCCCAGAGTCTAGGAGGCTGTCTATTCTCTTACACAAATCTTTTGGGAAACAGACATTTAAGATTTTAAAGACTCTTAATACTATACCTCCTGTGGATAAAAGAAAGGACAAGAGCTATACTCTGTCAGGCTCAGATATGGAGTTCCTTGCACAACAATGCAGCCATGTTGGGGTAGTGCAGGCTGCAGCCTGTGATAAGGCTAATATATGCTTGGCTTCACACCCCCCCAGACAAGGACTCCAGGAGGATTGATGCCATGGCAAAGAAACAGTACATGGCAGCATCCTTGGGACTCAGGCAGGCCAATTATATGGCCTATACAGCTAGGTATCAGAAATCTAGATGGGACACTGTCATGGCTTTAGCTAAACAGGTCCCTGGCCAGCTTGCCAAGGAGCTGGAGCAGGTGGCTGCTGATGGTATTGAGGCATCCAAGGTGCAATTCCATGCTGCAGTGGACTCCAATGATGTTTCATCTAGAGTCATGGCTACATCTGTGGCACTTCGTAGAATGGCTTGGCTCAGATGTACTAGCCTGTCGCAGGATACCCAGACTAAGGCCATGGATTTTCCTGTTGTGGGTAATTCTCTGTTTGGGGAGCAAACAGAGAATTACATGAAGAAAATGGATGAATACAGGACCACCTATAGGAGTGCTCAGGCCAAGGAAAGGCAAGCCACTCCTCAGAGGCAGCATCCAGGGCAGTTGCAGGCCTTTTCATAGGCCTTTCTACCAAGCCTCCAGCCTCTTCTGCCTATGCTCAGAGGGGTTCTTTAGAGGGAGGCAGAAGGGTACAAGCAGACCTGCTTCCACCCCTCAGCCTAACCCCTGCCAAACAGGCACCCTGATGGGTTTGCCAGGGCCGATTCTCCACCACCTGTAGGGGGCAGGCTGGCTTACTTTGTCCAGGACTGGAAGTCTTTAACATCAGACAAATGGGTCCTGGAAGTAGTAAGCCAGGGACTGGTTCTCAGCTTCAAAAAATTTCCAAAGCTGAGAACCAGATCCTTTCCACCTGCAAATCCCTCAGAAGCACTTGCCCTAGAGGCAGAGGTCTCTTCCCTCCTGGCTCTCAGAGCTGTGGAAAGGGTTCCACCCCTACACCAAGGCAAAGGATTGTACTCCAGTTACTTCCTTACTCCCAAAAAGACAGGAGAATGGCGGCCCATCCTGGATCTCAGATACTTAAACAAGCACCTTTTAAAGCCAAAGTTCAAAATGGTGACTCTGGGAATAATTCTACCCTCTCTAAGGCCAGGGGACTGGCTAGTCTCCCTGGACCTCAAGGATGCCTATTTTCATATTCTCATCAGAAGCTCCCATCGAAAGTACCTCAGGTTCGAGCTGCCCTCAGGCCATTACCAGTTCAGAGCAATGCCCTTGGCCTCACCTCTGCTTCAAGGGTGTTCCAAAATGCCTGGCAGTAGTAGTTGCTTCTCTAAGAAGGCAAAGGATTGCCATCTTCCCATACCTGGATGACTGGCTCATAGTAGGCCAGTCCCAGACCAGAGTCAGTTACATCTAGAGATAACTCAGCAACTGCTCCTCTCCTAGGTTTCCTTTTGAATCTTTCAAAGTCAGTTCTAGAGCCTGTTCAGCTCCTCACCTTCATAGGCGCAGAGCTAGATGCAGAAAAGGCCAGAGCCTTCCTTCCCCTGGACAGGGCAAGGACCCTTATCACACTGGCCTCTTCATTCACCCTACAGGTGTCTCGACCAGCAAGGCATTTTCTGCAGCTCCTGGGGCACATGGCTGCTTCTATAGCAGTGGTGCAGGGAGCAAGATTTCAGATGAGGGACATTCAGTTCCACTTGAGAGCCTTTTGGTCTCAGAAAAAGGACCCTCTTACCAAACTGATACCAGTGACTCTAACCCTGATCCAGGCCCTGCAGTGGTGGCAGGATCAGAACAATCTAAGACAGGGAGTCCCCTTTGTCACTCAGTCTCACTCTTTAATCCTTACTACAGATGCCTCCCTCTTGGGGTGGGGGGCTCACTTGGGAGACCTGACCACCCAAGGGTTGTGGTCCCCTCAGGAATCTCTGCTTCACATCAATCTGTTGAAACTCAGAGCAGTGTTTCTAGCACTTCAAGCTTTTTCCAAGTCTGTTCAGAACAAAGTTGTTCAGATCAGAACAGACAATACCACCACAATGTGATATATCAACAAGCAAGGGGGCACTCGGTCTATGGCCTTGTGCACAGAAGCAATGAAGTTGTGGTCTCTGGCCTATTCCCTGAACACCTCCCTCACAGCAGTACACCTCCCAGGCAAGGACAATGTCCTGGCAGATGCTCTCAGCAGGATATCTCAGGGCCATCACGAATGGTCACTGGATCCCTTGTTTTGGAGGTGATCTTCCAGATGGGGCACCCCACAGATAGATCTTTTGCAGCCCCAGACAATCACCAACTTCCCCTGTTTTGCTGCAGGCCCCCAGTGTTGGGCTCAGCCCCCCTGGATGCCTTAGTTCTCAGTTGGGAAGGGAAGTTCAAACAACATGAAGTCTTGCTATGTTATAGACATTAGCAGTTTGTTCCAGCTCTAGAACTGCCCTGGAGTGAAATGGTTAAAACCATTCCAAAATAGAATTTTGGCACGAGAGCAGCTCTATCTGTGTCATTTCAAACTTGAACTGTCAGATTCTTTACTCCGTCTCAGTGAACAGTCGCTCCAGAGATTTCTCCTTCTGCTCGGTTCATTTCTCGGTTTAAAAAGTGTTTTCTCGGTTGGGTTTAACCGAGAATAGTTTTATTTTAACCGCAAAACCATTCGGTTCAAGCTCTATCTGTGGTAACCGTAAGTAAATGAAGGTTTTGTCTGTGTGGAACTTGTAAGTTATTGGTTCGGTTTTGAACCGATCAGTGGAGTTTAAAACTCATTTAAAACTAAAAGTTACTATTTTTAAGTCTTGATTCCCGGTTCTTATCGATTCTAAAAAGCGGATTTATTACGTTTTTTCCAATACCTGTGACACGGTTAGGAACCGATAAGGGTGTCTTCCTGGCACTGCCGTTAAAGGGCAAGTTTTGGTTAGGCTGGCATTATGTCTGAGAAACCCAAAAGAAAAACCCGGCCCACTGGGTTTCAACACTGTGATGTTTGTGGGGAAGTCTTTGCCAAGGCTGACCCCCACACCACATGTGTTTATGGTCTGGGGTTTGACCACCTCCAGTCAGACTGCCAGGTATGTAAGAATTTCCCTGCAGCCACCCTGGAAAAAAGATTGGGCAGGCTCAGGGAACGAGAGGCCAAAAAGTCCACTGACCGGATGGCCAGCCTGGTTCGGTGCCAACCCGAACAGAGGAAGTGCCCTCTGACCAGGGCCAGACTTCCTCGGGCAAAAGAAAAGCTGGTTCTGAGGAGCCAATTCCAGTAAAGAAAACAAGAAAATCAGCAGGTCTGGGTCCAAAATTCCTTCTCCAACTGCTGCAGAGATAGCAAAAGCCATACAAATTGTCCAGTCACTGTCTCAGGGTCCGTCAACCACCACTATCTGGTAAAGGTCGGTTTGTCCGTCCCAGTGGTTCAGGATTATGGTATTGAGGAATTTTATGAACCAGAGGAGGGGAGGAGGATTATGAACAGTATGAATGTGGCTGGGAAGGTCTGGGTGTGCCCATTGAACCGGACATCTCCCAGACAGACCTTTAGAATCTCCCCTATGCTGTCTGAGTCCCCATCTCATTTTATGTTTTATAAAAGTTGCTGAAACCTCCAGCTTCCTTTAGAAGAGGCTGTGGATGAGCAAGAGGAGCCTGATTTTGTAGAAATGATGGATATTCCAGAGTCTAGAGATTGTCTATTCCTTTACATAAGTCTTTTAGGAAACAAACAATTAAAATTTTAAAAGCTCCTTAATTTCTCGTCTCTCCCTGTACATAAAAGATGGACAGAAGGTATACATTGTCCGGGCCTCTGATACAGAATTCCTTTCTCAGCAATGCAGTCATGTAGGGGTAGTTCAGGCTACTGCCTGCAGATAAAGCTAATATCTCTTGCTTCACATCCTCCTGACAAGGATTCCAGGAAGATTGATGCCATGGCAAAAACAGTATATGGCAGCCTCTCTGGGACTCAGGCAAGCAAATTATATGGCTTATGTAGCTAGGTATCAGAAATCTAGATGGGATACTGTTATAATTGGCCAAGCAGGCCCATGGCCAGCTGGCTAGTGAACTAGAACAGGTGGCTGCTGATGGCATTGAAGCCTCTAAGGTTCAGTTTCATGCTGCTGTGGATGTTAATGATGTTTCCTCTAGGGTCATGGCCACATCTGTAGCTTTCGTGGGTTGGCCTGGCTCAGGTGTACTAGTTTGTCACAGGATACCCAGACTAAGGCTATGGATTTTCCTGGTGGAAATTCTCTGTTTGGAGAGCAGACAGAGAATTACATGAAGAGATGGATGAATATAGGACTACTAACAAGGTGCCCAGGCTAAGAGCGCAAAGCCACTCCTCAAGGCATGCCCCAGGGGTAGGGTAGGCCTTTCACAGGCCTTTCTACCAGACTCAGGCCTCCTGCCTTTGCTCAGAGGGCTTCTTCAGAGGCAGGGCAGACGAGGGTGGGCAGACCTGCTCCCACCCCAGCCTAAAAGCTCCTGCGAAACACAGGCACCCTGATGGGGTGCCAGGGCCATTCTCCTGTACCAGTGGGGGCAGGCTGGCTTACCTCAGTCAGAATTGGGCTCTTTAACCTCAGACAAGTGGGTTCTGGAAGTAGTAAGCCAGGTCTGGTTCTCAGCTCAAAAGTTTCCCAAGTTGAGAAACAGACTTTTTCACCTGCAAGTGCTTCAGAGACCCTCGCTCTGGAAACAGAGGTCTCATCCTGTTAGCTCTCAGAGCAGTAGAAAGGGTTCCTCCCTGCATCAGGGCAGGGTCTGTATTCAGATACTTCCTTACCCCAAAAGACAGGAGAATGGCGGCCATTTTAGATCTCAGATATCTGAACAAGCATCTTTGAAACCAAAGTTCAAAATGGTAACTCTGTGCAATGATTTTACCTTCCCTAAGGCCAGGGACTGGCTAGCCTCCCTGGACCTCAAGGATGCCTATTTCCATGTCCTAATCAGAAGATCCCATCGAAAGTACCTCAGATTCAAACTGCCCTCAGGTCATTACCAGTTCAGAGCAATGCCCTTCGCCTTACCTCCTGCTCCAAGGGTATTCACAAAGTGTCTAGCAGTGGCAGTGGCCCACTTAAGGAGCAGAGGATTGCTGTTTTCCTATCTAGACGACTGCTCATTGTAGGCCAGTCCCCAGAACAGGTAAATCTCACCTGCAGGTCACCCAGCAGCTTCTCACCTCCCTGGTTATCTACTAAACCTACAAAGTCGGTTCTGGAACCAGTCCAGGTACTCACCTTTATAGGGGCAGAATTGGACACAAGCTAGCCAGAGCCTTTCTTCCCCAGAAAGGGTAAGGAATTTAGTGGCTCTGGCCTCTTCCTTCACTCTGCAGGTCTCTTTGACCAGCAAGACACTCTGCAGCTCCTGGGGCACATGGCTGCATCCACAGCTGTTGTGCAGGGAGCCAGATTTCAGATGAGAGACATTCAGTTTCACTTGAGAACCTTTTGGTCTCAGAGAAGAGACCCCTTTCCAAGTTGGTCCCAGTGACTCGAACCTTGATCCTAGCTCTCCAGTGGTGGCAGGATCAGAGCAATTAGAGAGCGGGGTCCCTTCATTTCCCCTTCTGGCTGACTGGCTCTCACTACAGATGCTTCCCTTCTGGGTTGGGGGAGCCACATGGGCGACCTTTCCACTCAGGAGTTTGGTCCCCAGGAATCTCTGCTCCACATCAATTTGCTGGAACTCAGAGCTGTCTTTTTAGCTCTTCAAGCTTTTTCTGCATCTGTCCATGACAAGGTGATACAAGTCAGAACAGACAACACCACAACAATGTGGTACATCAACAAACAGGGGGCACTCGGTCTTGGCCTTGTGCACCGAGGCAATGAAGTTGTGGTCTCTGGCCCATTCCTGAACACTTCCCTCATGGCAGTTCATCTTCCAGGAAGGACAATGTCCTAGCGGATGCCCTCAGCAGGATTTGAGGCCATCACGAATGGTCCCTGGATCCTCAAGTGCTGGGGATAGTTTTTGCCAGGTGGGGCATCCTCAGATAGATCTTTTGCAGCCCCAGACAATCACAAACTTCCTCTGTTCTGTTGCAGGCCTCCAGTGCTGGGCTCAGTTCCCCTGGATGCCTTCTTCTGGATTGGGAGGAAGTTCCTCTATGCTTTCCCCTTTCCTCTCCTATTCAAAGTACTAGTCAAAATCAGATCTCAGCCTTGCAGGGTGATTCTGATTGCCCCGGATGGAGCCAGGCAGCCCTGGTACCCACTTCTTCTGTCTCTGACAGTCCATCTTCCCCTGTGCCTCCCAGGAATCACAATCTGTTGACTTGTGCCCAGGAAGGGTTTGGTATCCGGACCTCATCCCTCAACCTCAAGGCCTGGCTCTTTGAGGAGTTAGAGTTTGCTGATTTACACCTCTCTCAGGGTGTTCTTGAGATCTAAAGGCTTCAGAAAGCCTTCCACTAGGGCTACTTATAGTTCTAAATGGAAAAGGTTTTCCATTTGGTGTGCTGGGAAAAATATTTCCCAGAATCTGCTGAATTGCCCATTTTGTTAGATTACATGGTACATCTTAATTCCTTGGTCTCAGACCAGCTACCCTGAGAGTTCATTTGCGCTGTGTCTTCTTTTGTGTCAGCAGGAAAGTCATCCCGCTTTCCTCTCATCCTGTGTTTTCCAAGTTTTTAAGGATTACTCCATACTAATCCTCCCTTTCGGAACCGCCCTGCTTTGGGACCTTATGTTTGCATCTGCCAGTTAATGCAACCCCTTTTGAACCTCTGTCTTCTGCAGAGCTTAAGCACACTAATTTGGAAAACTGTTTTCTAGTGGCTATCACTTCTGCCAGACGCATAAGTGAATTGGCCTTGTCCAGTGGAGACTGACTTTATTTCTTTCCACAGGGATAAGGTAGTCCTTAGGACTAATAGGAAGTTTTTGCCTAAGGTGGTTTCAGATTTCCATCTTAATCAATCTATCTCCTTCCAGTATTTTTTCACTGATCACCCTCTTCGGGTGAGAGGAGGTTGCACAGCCTGGATGTTAAGAGAGCTCTAGTTATTATATAGAGCGTACTCAAAGGTCAGAGGTCAATCCTCCAACTTTTCCTTACCTATGGTGAAGCTGGGAAAGGCAACCCGCCACTAAGAGATCAATAGCCAGGTGGATTGTCTCTTGTATCCAATTTTGTTATCAGAAAGTGGGCAGAGCCCCCGGTTTGAGGGCTCATTCTACCAGGAGTACAGCTGCGCCTCTAGCTGCTGCCAGAGATATCCCTTTATTAGAGATTTGCCAGGCTGCTACTTGAAACGGTACACACTTTTACTAAGCATTACTCCCTGGATGTCCAGGCCAGGAGATGCTCGGTTTGGCACAGCTGTTCTCAGAGCCTATTCCCTAAGTAGGTTCTGCCTCCTCCGTGGAGGTACTGCTGTATTCTGTTAATGTCTATAATATAGCAAGACTTCATGTTGTTTGAAGAAAAAAATTACTCACCTTAGTAATGTTGTTTCTTCTAATGGAGTCTTGCTATATTATAGACCTCCCCAACCTGCCCCTCTCAGAACCTCTACTTGGTGGGGTGCGGGCAACTTAGTGTGGGCACTACTTATGTCCTGTTAGCATTTTGTCCCTTTGGGACTTTGGGTGTGTATGCACGCGTGTGTGTTTAGATATACTTATGTTCCATTTTCATATTATTAGAATGGTGTTAGTATTTCCGGTCCCCTGACTTGAGTCTTGGGGTGTTGGGACCATCAATGGTTGTTATTATTAGGTAGCCATTTGGCTAGTGTAGGTTACAGCTTCCACACAGACCTTAGTGGGTTTGGCTCGTAAAGATCTGACAGTTCAAGTTTGAAATGGCACAGATAGAGCTGCTCTCGTGCAAAATTCTATTTTGGAATGGTTTAACCATTTCACTCGGGGCAGTTCTAGAGCTGGAACAAACTGCTACATGTCTATAATAGCAAGACTCCATTAGAAGAAACAACATTACTAAGGTGAGTAATTTTTCTTCCTGTATGCTTATCCCCCCTTCCCTCTCCTTTTCAAAGTGCTAGTCAAAATCAGGTCTCAGTCCTGCAAGGTGATCCTGATTGCTCCAGACTGGGCCAGACAGCCCTGGTACCCTCTACTATTGTCCTTAGCAGTCCACCTTCCCCTGTCTCTTCCCAGGAATTACAACCTGTTAACCTGTGCTCAGGGGAGGGTTTGGTACCCAAACCTCAAATCTCTCAATCTCAAGGCCTGACTCTTGAAGAGTTAGAGTTTGCTGATTTACACCTTTCCCAAGGTGTTATGGATATTCTAAAGGCTTCTAGGAAGCCTTCCACCAGAGCTACTTATAATTCCAAATGGAAAAGTTTTTCCATGTGGTGCACTGGGAGGCATACTTCCCCAGAGTCTGCTGACCTGCCCACAGTCCTTGACTATATGGTTCACCTGAATAGCTTGGGACTCAGACCAGCTACACTAAGGGTGCATCTGGCAGCTGTCTCTGCTTTTATTTCAGCAGCTAAGCCCTCTTCTCTTTCAGCTCACCCTGTATTCTCCAAGTTTTTCAAGGGATTGCTTCATACCAATCCGCCATTCAGGGACCCTGTCCTTGCTTGGGACCTTAACGTTTGCATTTCTCAGCTCATGCAACCCCCTTTTGAGCCTTTGTCCTCAGCAGAGCTTAAGTACTTGACTTGGAAAACTGTGTTCCTGGTGGCCATCACTTCTGCCAGTCGATAAGTGAGCTAGAAGCCCTGTCAGTGGAGCCTGATTTTATCTCTTTCATAGAGATAAGGTGGTCCTCAGGACTAACAGGAAGTTTTTACCTAAGGTGGTTTCAGACTTCCACCTTAACCAATCTATGTCTCTTCCTGTTTACTTCACTGACCATTCCTCCTCTGGTGAGAGGAGGCTGCACAGTTTAGATGTGAAAAGAGCCCTTAGCTACTACATAGAACGTACCAAGGGTCACAGGTTTGACTCCCTCCAACTGTTCCTCACTTATGGTGAGGTTGGTAAAGGAAAACCTGCCACTAAAAGATCCATTGCCAGGTGGATTGTCTCTGCATCCACTTTTGCTATGAAAACTAGGGTAAGGTTCCACCTCAGGCCTGAGGGCTCACTCTACCAGAGGTGAAGCGCCCCTGGCTGCTGCCAGGATATTCCTATCTTAGAGATATGTCAAGCAGCTACCTGGAAAACAGTTCACACTTTTACCAAGCATTACTCCCTGGATATCCAGGCTAGGAGTGATGCTCAGTTTGGACTCAGCTGTGCTTCAGAGCCTATTTCCTAAGTAGGTTCTGTCCTCCTCCATGGAGGTACTGCTTGGTAGTCTGTTATTAGCCAGAATACAGCAAGACTTCATGTTGTTTGAAGAAAAAATTACTCACCTTAGTAATGTTGTTTCTTCTAATGGAGTCTTGCTGTATTCTGACCTCCCCCCCCGCCTTCCCCTCTCAGAACCTTTGTTTTTGGGATGTGGGTGGGCAGTAGCAGTGTTGGCACTCAGGAGGTGCCCCACCTTCTTTCTTTGGGTGAGTGGGTGTTGTGTTTATTTCATTTTTGGGGTTTCCTGACTTGAGTCTTTGTTTTGGGACCAAAAAGTTTGTTTTTATGTTAGTAGCCAGTTGGCTAGTGTAGGTTTACAGCTTCCACACAGGACCTCAGTGAGTTTAGCTCATAAAGATCTGATGGTTTGAGTTCAAACAGCAACAGACAGAGTCTCAACCGAGCTCGAGCTCAGCGTTCCATGCCTGGCATGGAAAGTTAACTCTTTCATCTCCGGGGCAGTTCAAGGTTGGGACTCACTGCTGTTGTCAGAATACAGCAAGACTCCATTAGAAGAAACAACATTACTAAGGTGAGTAATTGTTTTCTTTTAGTTGCCCTTCTCTGGACTGCCTCCATCCTGTCTATGTCCTTGCAGAGATGGGGTCTCCAGAACTGCTCACAGTACTCCAGGTGGGTTCTCACCAACTCTCTTTAAAGAGGGATAACAACCCATTTTCTGCTGGTGATGCCTCTCCCTATGCATCAGAGTATCCCCCCAGCCCTCCTTAGTGCTTTCTCACATTGCTTGTGTACCTTTAGGTCATCTGATATGAATACCCCCCGGTCCCTTTCCTTTTTTGTTGTCGTTAATATCCCCCCATTGTGTACTCTTCCCTTGGGTTTTTGTTTCCCAGGTGCATTACTTTGCACTGCTTTGCATTGAATCTAAGCTGCCATACTTTTGACCATTCCTCCACCCCTGCCAAGTCCCTTCTCATCCTTTCCACCCCCCATTGTCTATCAACTCTGTTGCAGATCTTTGTGTTGTCTGCAAAGAGTCATACTTTTCCTTCCAGGCCCTCTGCAATGTCACCTATAAAGACATTAAAGAGGACCGGTCCCGGTACTGAACTCTGCGGTACCCCGCTAGTAACCCCCCTTTCTTCTTAGTGAACGCCATTTACTATTACCCTCTGCGTCCTGTTGTCCAGCCAGTTTGTTTACTCAGGTTACCACCCTGGAACCCACTCCCAGGCTGGCTAACTTGTTTATTAATCTTTTGTTTGGGACTGTGTCAAATTCCTTGCTAAAAATCTAGGTAGGCCACGTCCACAGCCTCTCCCTGGTCTACTACTTTGGTCACCCAGTCAAAGACATCTATTAGATTTGTCTGACATGATGTTCCCACTGTGAATCCATGCTGCCTTGTGTCCTGTGCCCTGCTGGCCTCTAGATACTCAACAGTTCTTTCTTTCAGAAGTGAGTCCATCATTTTCCCTACCACTGAGGTCAAACTAACAGGTCTGAAGTTTCCTGCCCCTGCCTTGCTCCCACTTTTGTGAAGGGGAATGACATCCGCCTTCCTCTAGTCCTCAGGTACCACACCCTCCTCCCATGATTTGTTAAAAAGGGTAGACAGTGGTGCCACTAGTTCTCCAGTTAGTTCTTTTAGAATTCTGGGGTCAGTCCCGTCAGGCCCCATTGCTTTGTCTATCTTCAGTTTTAGGAGTTCTTTCCGGACCCTTTCTTGTGCGAATGGACTGGTATCGGCCCCCCTATCTAGAATGTTTCTATTATTTTGTTTAGGTACCTTCCCCTCCTCTTCTTTGTGAATACTGACCAGAAGTATTCGTTCAGTATCTCTACTGTGTCACTGTCACCCTCTGCCCACCCCCTTCCCTTTATTAAACCTCACTATCCCTCCCCTGATCTTTCTTCTCTCCCTAATGTACCTATAAAAGTTTTTATCCCCCTTCTTAACTGAGTTGGCTATCTTTTCCTCGGTTTGGGCCTTTGCTATTCTGACTGCCTTCCCCACTTCCTTCTGCTTTAACTGGTAGAGTTCTCTGTTCTGCTTCTCCTGTGTTTCCTTATACTTCCTTAATGCTATCTTTTTCCCCTAACCTTCCCCGTCTCCTCTTTTGAGAACCATAGTGTTTTTTCCTTCATTTTGTTTTGTTTATTTGCTTCACACAAAGGCTTAGTGCCTCTGTGGTGGCAGCTTTGATTTTTACCCATTGTTCCTCCACCCCACCTTCTTGCCCGTTTGCTAGTGCTTTTCTGAGGCACCCCCATTTTGCCAAAATCAGCCCTCCTAAAGTCCAGTACCCTCACCTTTGTGTGACTTGACTTTATGGCTAGGTTTATCGTGAACCACAGTTTGGTGGTCGCTTGTTCCCAGATGGCTACCTTCTTCTAAATCTGAGATCCTCTCTCCATCCCCATTTGAGAGTACCAGGTCTACGATTGCTCCCTCCCAAGTGGGTTCCAACACTAGCTGTCTGAGGTATGCCCCCTGTACGGCATTGAGAATTACCTTGCTCTTGGATGTGGCTGCAGCAAAGGTGCTCCAGTTAACATCTGGCATATTCAGGTCCCCCATCAAAAATATCTCCACCTTTTCTGCCATTCTAAGAATACCTTCTATCATTTCCTTGTCCATTTCCTCCCTCTGAGACCGGGGTCTGTATACAACCCCCATATGGATTGTGGTGCCATTTCCTGTCTCCAAGGTGACCTACAGTGGCTGCTCTCCTCCCTGTTTACGCTTTAGTTCCATTGCTTTGATCCCTTCCTTTATGTAGAGAGCTACTCCTCCTCCTCTTTACCCTCCCTGTCCCTCCTGTTGATTGTGTATTCTGGTATGTTGACATCCCAGTCATGATTTTCTGTGTACCATGTTTCTGTGACTGCCATGATATCCAGTTGTCCCTCTTCCATCAAGGCCACTAGTTCAGGGAGCTTGTTACCCAGACTACGTGCATTAGTACTCATCGCCCTCCATTTTTGATAGCCTTACCCCTTTTAGCCCCATCCCTGTCCTTACTGTCTTTGCCTTTTTCTCCATGAACCCCTGTCCTGCTCCCTTTCAACTTCTCTACCTTAGTGTTTACCTCACGTATTACCTTGTTTTGAGGGAGGGGGCTGGGATTTCCATGCTTCTTTTCAGTGCCCCTTCCTTGGCTAGTTTAAATGCTTCCCAATGAAGCATTTAAACCTGTCACCTAGGATCCTGGTTCCCGTCCCAGACAGATGCAGACCATCACGCCAGTATAGGCCTGCATCCATCCAGGTGGACCCCTAGTCTCCAGTGAAGCCAAAATCCTGAGCTCCACACCAGTTTTTCAACCACTCATGGAATCCCATGGTGTGCAGTACCCTAGCCTCACCCATGCCATAGACAGGCAGCACCTCCGAGAAAGTTACCGTGCATGCTACTTGTGTAAGGCCCCTCCCCAACTGTACAAACTCCTCCTGCACTGCTCTGATCTTATTCCCAGCTAGGTCATTTGTCCCTAGGTGAATAATGACATCCAGCTCCCTCTCCTGTGCCGCTGCTCCCGTGATCCTGAGGATTTGCATCCTGTCCCTCCCAGCCATGGTGCTGGGCAGGCACCTTACCTCCCTCTCCCTTCCACCCCAGAGTTCTACCCTCCTAATCATTGAGTCCCCCACCAGGAGTTGTTTCCTTCCCCTGTGGGGTCTCGTGCCACCCTCCTCTGCGTCTTCTTTGTGAAGGTTCCTAGCATCCTCCTTGGTCTCCACTGTGGGTGCCTCCATAGAGGAACCATACTCCGTCAGAATGGCATATGAATTGTAGAGAGGTACAACTGGAGGGATGCACCTCTGATCCACCACCCTAACCCTCTCTGAGCCCACCGTGGTCCAACCGCTCCTCTTTCTTGGCAACCTCTGAGGCAACAGCAGTGGCTCTGATGGTCCCTGGGTGGGGGAGGAGATTTCCCGAATCCTCGCCAGGTCAGTCTGGGGACGGGCAACTTCCTCCCTCAGACCACAGAGGTGCCTGCAAATAGGGTAGCATCACAGCCTCCAGAACATCTCCTGAAAGACTGCTGCCCCACAGCCAGTGCATTGCACCATTCCCCACATGTCTCTCTCTCTCTCCCTTCCTGTTTTTTTTCTTTTTTGTTAGTGTGTGTGAGCCTGTGTGTGCGTCTGCTCCCTATGCAGTGTGCTGGGCTATTAAGGTTATGACAGGTGTATGTCCTTTGCTCTTTTGGGACATGATGTCAGAACCTCAGGTATAAAGAAAATTATGTGCTTGGGGTGGGTGGGTGAGGGGCAGGGTGGGTGGGACCAAGCCTGTGCCCTCCAGAAACAATCAGCTACAGCTCTGACCCACCACTCCAGTGAGTATTTTCCTTCCTTTCAGCAAGACAACCTGCAGAACAATTTAAAAGAAAATGTACCCTGCAAAAACAATTTCAGTCAGAGAAAAATAAAGCAGTAAACGGTACAACATGTATGCATAAAACAGTAATAAAACCTGTAAGCACAAAACAAAATAGTAACACAACAGTAACTCTGCTTAGCCAAAAGAAGCCTTAATGTTTCTTCTTGCTCTGTTAATGTTGCTCCTTGCTCTGTCCTTTCAAGCAAACCCTGGAAGAAAAGAGCTCAGGTGAAGCTAGATGCTTCATGCCATCAAACCTAGTCTTCACCAGTCCTACCTCCTTGTTCACAGGAGCTGCCCTCATTAATTTACTTATGGAAGAGCTTATCCAGTCCCAGCTGGTACTGGGAGGGGAAGAAATCCTTGACAGATGTGGAAGTGTCTCACAACTTGCCAGGCCCACTGCAGGGAGAGTCCAGAAGTGAGAGATTTGGCATCCTAATAGGCCCTGGGGGAATTGGCTAAGCAGAGGCACCCATAAAGAGAAGTTACCTTGGCTGATAACAGGCATGGAGAGAAACAATAATGGCAGTCTCTATCTATAGCTGAAGGGACAAGAAAATGTGGAGGAATAGAATATTAAAAAGGAAAACAAATGTTTATTGGAGAGAGGCTTGGACAGTAAAAAGACCAATGCTGCCAACACTGAGCCTGAGACTTGAGAGCATGCATATCTGTTTATGTTGTTAGGTCAGGAATTTCCTGCTGTGGTGGAATTTGCTCCATTCCAAAAGATTTCTAAAAAGAAGTTGAAGAAAAAAGATGCCAAAGCCGGCAGCATTGAAGAAGGTAAATACTGTACTGTATCATGAACAACCATTAAAATGGAAAAAAAAAAAAGATTGCATATTCAAAACATTCATAGCTTGAAATATGAATTGTGACTGCCACACTAATTCTTTTTAATTAGTACAGTACATTAAGGAACAATTTACAGTGCACTACTGCAAAATTGAGTCATTCCATTAAAAATGGCAATAACCTGCGTTTGTTTTGTGGCAGATCTCGAGTACAAAAAGTTTATGGAAAGCTATTGTGCTGATGAGGAAAAGATCAGTGCCAACCCCGAGACCCTCTTAGGAGAGATGGAGGCAAAGACGAGGGAACTCATTGGTCTGTTGGACTTTCCCTATTCTGTAGCTTCCCTGTTGATATGTTTATTTGCAGTGTTTACAGTCTGATGTACTGTGTGGTAGCTACACTTGTTATATAGCTGCATGGTGTTATCCAGTTACAGTTTCAAAACTAATAATCTTCTTCGAGAAAATCTCTTGCAGCAGGTCATAATGTGTAGGAATGTCCAGCCGCAGGCATAATTTCCTCCAGATGATTTCTTAGCAGTCAACCTGGGACCTCCCCCGACAGCACCATGTGTTGTATCCTGGCACGTATAAAAGGGGGAGGTCCCAGAAGCTCCTCAATTCTTTTCCAGCTGCGACCTGCATACTACATGTTCTCCATCTGGAGTACAGCTTACAGACAATGACGAAGAGTTCTACCGAAAGTTCCTTAGTGACGTTACCCAGTTTGTTGTGTTTATTCACCAGTGTCTTCAGATCCTTTATTCTGTAACTGTTCTTGTGGCCAGCTAATCATGACTGAGGACCTCCACGACATTTGTGTTCGATGCCTAGGTCCTGAACACGATACCCGTGTTTGTGTCCTGTGTAAGTAGTTCAATAAGGCCACTAAACATCGAAGGCTTCAACAACTTTGAGAATATTTGATGGAGCAAAAAGTTTCCCTTCTGGAGCTGGAGCAACGCTCGCAGTCCAGGGAATCTTCAACGTCTTCCTTGGGGTCTCACCATTCTACAGGTGGCCCCTCACCGACTATGATGCAGGAACCTTCTAAGAAACATGCCAGCAAAAAGTAAACATGTTTCTCCTGCCTTTTGTGTGTCAACGAAGGGCTTGCCTTTCTCCTCCCATTCATGGGAGCAGGGGCTCATTTAGACCAAAGTAGTCCTTGAGACCCTTTCAGAGGCTGTGGCCAAGTCGTCTTCAGTACAGTTGGCAACCTCTGGCACTTTTACTTCTTCCTGTCCGATGACGGCTCCTCCATCAATGGCCTCCATGAGTGTGCTTAGATTGCAGCTTCCATCACTGCAGCCCCGTCCCAGGTTTCCACCCATCATCCGTCGACGATGGCTTCGGGCCCGTGGATGTCCATTTCTTCAAAATCTGGCCCTGATATTGTGAGCCCTACTATGGCTCTTCTTTTGACAGTTTTGTGGACTTTTGTTCACCCCTCATCGACGACCAGTTGATTAGTGCCTTCACCATCTAATATTTCATCTGTTGTGCCTGTTCAGTTGGTGCATTCGGTCCCAACGCCAGCGTCTTTATCACAGCTTGCTATGTTGGATGTCCAAGCTTTAATGCACACTATACTGGACTTTACGAAGTTTACCTCTTGCTCCCAGGCAGGGGAAGGGAGGCTGCAGTCCCTGTTTCTGCCCCCTCGAGACATTCCTCTGTTTCCAGGACAGCCAGTTCCTCCCTGGCTTCCCTGGGTTCCCTACAGAGGGACACTGACATGGAGGACCCTTTTCTTCAGGAGTGGTATCTTGCGGATCAGGAAAAGGACATGGATCAGGATCCTGAATCCCCTCAGTTGATCTCTTCTGCCTCCTCTGTACAAGAGGAGCAGGCTCCTGAGTAGCCTTGTTCCCCTCCAGATGACCCCAGATTTTCTAACATTATGATTCATCTTCAGAAAACGTTTGGCTTCCAAGAAATGGAACAAAATGCTTCCCATAGGAAATTAGCCAATTATTTAGGTCTGCCAGACTGTTCTTCCCTGGTCATTCCACCTTTGATGGAGTCATTTGAGGATGCTATTTGGGCAGTTTGGCAGCAGCTGTTTTCTATCACTTCAGCGCCTTGCAAGGCCGATTGGACCTACTAGGCCCACATGGATCACCCTTATTTCACCCCCCCAAGCTGACTCTGTCGTCATTAATGCGGTTCATGATTGGTCTGCTGGACCCAATCAGACCCAACAAGGAGTCCAAGAAGCTGGATATGATGGGGAGGAGGGTGTATTAATTATACACTATGACACTTCGGATTTTAAACTATATGAGTTATCTGCTGAAATACCAAGAAGAAATCCTGAAAGCTTCACAGTCTGCAGTCCAGTCTCTTCCTGCTGGAGCCCCTCAGGAAGATCTAGCAGCCAAACTGACTACAGCTTCAGCGGTCTGCCATCACTTGTTGAGAGCTACATATGATGTAATCGATTCTTCAGCTAGGGCATCCTCAGCTGGGATTTGTCTTAGGAGGCATGCTTGGCTCCGGGTCTTAGGATTTGCCCCGGATGTCCAATAGTCCATACTAAATGTGCCTTTCAAATGTGACAAACTTTTCGGACCTCAAACCCAGGAAATATTGACCTCTTTAAAGAACTAAGGTCAGATCTTGCAGTCCGTCCATACTTTATACTGTACAGAGGCTAAACCTACTTACAGTGGTAACTTCCGCAGGCCCACCAGTAGACAGAATGCTGCACCCAGACAACAACCCAATATTAAGAGAAAGGCCCAGGTCTCCTTGCCTGGTCCTCTTGCCGCCCCCAAGGCACCACATTACATCCCTACTGCTTCCCAGCAGGGTCAGCCCTTGGCTGTCGGTGTGGAGGCCCATCCCATGGCCATTGGGGGCAGGTTTTCTTTGCACCCTCACGGTTGGCAAGCAATAACCTTGGATTTATGGGTTCTCCAACGGATTCACTCGGGTCACACCCTGGATTTCCTGGAGGTTCCACCCCATATGCCCCAAGGGCCTCTCACTACCCCCCTTCTTCATATTAATCCCCCCATTCATGAAACTGGTCCCATCATGGGATTTGAATTTTGCACTAGAAAAACCGACGTTAAGTCCTTTTGAGCCTGCAGCCCTGTGTGAGCTGCGTTATCCCTCCTGGACAACTTTCTTTTGGTTGTCATTACATCTAGTCGACGTATTTGAGAGTTACATGCATTGATGTGCAAGGAGCTCTACCTGCAATTCCACAAGGATAGGGTCTCTTTGTGTACCAATCCTAAATTTCTTCCAAAGGTGGAATCTGAATTTACTTTGAATCAAACCATACACTTACCCGTGTATTACGTGGAATCAGCTAATCCAGGAGAATCTCTGCTCCATACTTTAGATGTGCATAGAATCTTAAGATATTATCTTCTCTGCACCAAGACATTGCACAAAGCTGAACAACTTTTTGTCTCTTTCGCCCCTGGTAAAGCTAGCATTCTTGTTTCCAAGCAGTGCTTGTCCACTTGGTTGGTCAACTGCATTACCTTTAGTTATAAAAAGCACAATAAACCACTTCCCACAGTGATCAAATCTCACACCACAAAGGGCATGGCTGCCTCAGTGGCATGCTTTAGAAGCGTTTCATCAATTGAGATCTGTGAAGCTGCTACTTGGTCTACTGTACATACCTTTACAAAGCATTACAGTCTGGACATTGCTTCTAAAAGGCGAACTAATTTTGGACGGGCCGTCCTCCAAGGCCTATTGTCCAAAGTTACTATTTTCGCTACCTCCTCCCCGATGCATCCCGACTACTGGGGACTCATTCCTACACATTATGACCTGCTGCAAGAGATTCCCTCAAAGAAAATAGTACAGTTGTGTAAGAACTTACCGTAACAGTAGATCTTTGAGAGAATCTCTTGCAGCAGGTCATGCTGCCCCTCCCGCCTTCCCCCTCACTTCCTGCTTCAGAAGGGTTACTTGCTCTTGTTATTTCCCATGAAATATTAGGCTGCTCTTTTTCCTCCTCGGTTCCTCTGGAAGACCAGATAGATTCATTTCTCATTTCAGTCACTGAGATGGAAAAGAACCGAGGAGCTTCTAGGACCGCCCTCTTTTATACGTGCCAGGATACAACACGTGGTGCCATCAGGGGAGGTCCCAGGTCGACTGCTGAGAAATCATCCAGAGGAAATTATGCCTGCAGCTGGACATTCCTACATGTTATAACCTTCTGCACGAGATTCTCTTGAAGACCTACTGTTACAGTAAGTTCGTACGCAACTGTACTTTAGTTTATGCAGTAGTATACAACCAGTTTGATTTTACATTTTCAAAAATTGGTCAAAACATCGTGGATTCTCACTGGCTGAGATCCACTTCAGCCCATGAAATTATTCCTGATAGCAAGGTTGTAGTTTCTGGCCAAATCACATTGACAGGTCTGTGTGTCCTCCCCCCTCAACAAAAACTAAGTGGCTACCATTGTTTTGTTTTTGTTTTTTCAAACTGAAACCCTTACCATCGTCAGCCAACAGCGTCAATTACATAAAGATGCATTTTTCACTCTTTTGCTACTGTGCATATATTTTAGAATATTATTTAAATGATTTGTGATTGTTTAATCTGTTTATTGTCTGTCACTTTGTATGGCACCCTGAGCCTTTGGGAAAGGACACCTTATAAATAAAGCTATTACTACTGTATGCACTACAAAATGCCACAAATACCTGCAAACACAAAGAACACCACTTTTGTAAATTCTTTTTCTTAATACGTGCAGCTCTTACAAGGCCCCCAGTACTCTCCCAATTTGCCTTGGCTACCAACTGCTCAGAGTCATAAGTGCACTACATTTCCCAGAAGCCCTCTAAGCAGCTCCACAGTGTCAGACACTGATGGTCATGAACACTGCTCAAACAGCAGTAATAGTTCCAGCTCCACAGCATGAAACCCTGCCCTTAAAACAATCCTCAGATGGCACTATGAGCTTCAGTTCCAAGGTCCTATTATTGTGATGCAAGTGTGGGTCTGTTACATCATAATAATACAACAAGTAAATTACAATCCAGGCCACACATTAATTCTATAGTCCTTATCAGGTAATGCTTTTGCAGTCATTCTGGCTCTGGCTAAAGGCTGACCATGTTTAGGGTCCCTTTTTGATTCTACCTTATCCCCACCTGATATGCAGTGTTTAATTACTGATCGGTTCTGGAACCCAGTAACATCAGTTGAGTGAAAGCTCACAGTACAAGTTTCATTGCAAAGTATTTACTCAGCGGATGTCACTGAGCTGAGGAACTGATCTGTAATTATGAAAAAGAATATCAGTTGGGAAAAAGGCTGCATCAACAAGGTACCCTAAAAAAGACAATGGGCTGGATTTTCAAAGCCCCTGGTTCTCCGATCATATGGCACACGGGGCTTGTAGCGTTCTCCTGGCCAGTGATTGGGATTTCTTTTGAAGTTAATCTTTTTGTTGAACAAGAAACACACAAAACTACCTGCAGACATATACAACAGACAGTGGATTAGCATTGTAAGAGTGTTGTGGTCTACATGTGACCTGCGTTAGCCAAAGATAAAATGTAGGTGACAAAGGAGCCATGAACAAAATATAGTAACCTGAAGCAGAAATGGTTTCTTCCAGACCCACCTCATACAGTATTGAGGTCTGTGCTGCTACCTCCAACACTAGACCCTGCAGGATAAAAAAAATTGTCTGCAAACCCAGAAAAATTACAGTGATAAACAATATATTATTTATTTTTTACAGTCTTGGAATTTGACATACCTTTGAGTCAGAGACTCATTTACAAAGGTTCCATGTCCAAAAGAAATCATAACAATTAGTTAAATACAACAATGTAACAAAAACATGACATGGATATAACAAAAAACAAAAAACAATCAGAGCCGTCGTATCAGGCTTTGTCAAAGTTGGCAAATAAGAACCAAAAATAGATACCAGGGTAAAAGCTAAGATAAAATACAATAATGTATCAGTATGTGATAATAGGCAGTCAAGAATAACTTTGTTGAAGTCAACAGGTTAACATGGGTCAGCCAAGACAATTAAAAAGGAGCAGTGAAAAAGGGGAAAGAGGGAGGAGCGGGAATAGGTGGAAATCAGATAACCAACAACAAACTACAGAACTATAACCAAAACTTTCAACAGCTTCAATTACACATCATATTGTTATCAAAGACTAGGGTGGCAGTGAGAATCTGGGGACAAATTATGAAGTAGTATATATAACCCAATTATGGCAGTGTCTTGAGTGAAGGAAAGGGATCCAGCAATTTTCAAACCACAACATGGACCCATTGGCAAACTTGGACATTCTTTTGAATATGGCTACTTATTCCACTACTAAAAGCCACTCTGTCAGTGTTAGTGGTTCTCCATTTGTACAGAATCAGTTGCTTGGCAGCCACTCCTACAGCTGTTAGTCACTGGGCCTGAGGGAGACACCTGGAAACAGTTTCTGGACAACAGTCCAGAAAGAGGACTTGAGCATCAACTTGAAATGCAGTGCCAACAATCTCTTGGCAGACCTCTATCACCTGCTGCCAGAAGGGTTGGATGTGTGTACAGATCCATGGGATGTGGTAAATTGTAGCTGCAGGTTGAACACACCTCCAGTACTTGTCATTGTCCATTAGCCCCATGCTTACTAAAACTCGCAGAGTGTGGTACTACTGCAGCAATGTCTTGTGAAGAAAAAGGTGGTTTCTACTATCCCTACAGGCTCTGTGCCACCTGTCCCAGCAGTGCTGCCATTGTCCCTCTGAGGTGGTTTGTCCCAGAACTGACTGCCATTGATCTCTGGCCTTCTGAGCGAGATCAGGTTGGGTATCACAGATAGCATAATAGATCTTGCTAGCCTGCCCCTTGGAAAGCTTACATCACCCTACCATAGAGGAACTGGTGCAATGACCCTGCTCCTGGGAGGACTTCAGCAGGTCCCACCGGATGGCACTTCTAATCTGGAAGTATTTCCAGAGGTCATTCCTGGGTAAGTGGTATTTATGCAGGAGAGCCCGAACGGTGTCAGTGTGATCTGTACTGGGTTGGTATACATCACCAACACATCTTATACCCTCTGATTCCTGATATCTCCAGTGTATTATGGCTCCACCTAGCTGTATCTTCAGATTATTCTGTAGTGGTGCATATTTGAATGAAGTGGTGTCCTCCCCGAGCCAGTGGTGAATTTTGGACCAGTACTGTACCAATATTTTCATCATGGGGGATGAGGGTTTGCTTTGTGGAGGCATACAGAGCAGTGGCCGGAGAGGTAACCACTGCATGAGATGAAATTCAATACCCAGCCATTGGGGACTGGTCACTGAGTGATGGGAGAATCATTGGACTGTTTGTGCTGACACAAATGCCATGTGACACCTTAGGCACCATGGAAGTCATCAGCCCCCTCCGCTCCAATGGCTTGGCCCTGCTGTATCTAGGGGGTTTGTTTTCCCACAGAAAATTACTAAACAGCTAGTCAATTTTATTAAACCATTTTGAGTCAATAGAGATCGGGAGATGTGCCAAAAGATGGAGGAACTTTGGCGCCACCATCAGTTTGGTCGCCTCGATCTTTCCCACCAAGGATAGGTTGAGGGCTCGCTATCATTGGAGGTCATTTTTAGTGGAGGCCAATAAGGGCTTCAGATTCATAGGCACTAGTTTCTCAATGTTTCTGTGAATACGGACACCTAGTTATGTAAAGCCTTCCTTCACACATCTAAGACTGAGGTCTGTTACATACAAGGAGGACCACAGAGTGCTAAGTGGTAGGAATTCCATTTTAGATTGGTTAACCTTCTATCTTGAGATTTTAGCAAATTGTTGGAGTAAGGGGAGAACCGACCTGATAAAGTCATGCGCATTAGAAATAGTGATGAGGAGATCATCTGTGTATAAAAATGTTTTATACTCCTTTTTACCACCTGTATCGCCCGGATATGCTGGTGTTCACAAATAGCCGTGGCTAGCTGCTCTATAGCCATTACAGATAAGAGAGGGGAGAGTGGACATCCTTGCTCCATCCCTTTTTGTAGAGGGTAGGGGGTTGATTTCAGGCCTTTGGTTAGAACTGATGCCATGGGGGATGTATAAAGGAGACTGACTCAGTGTTGTAAGGCCAGACCTATTCTCATTTTAGTTAGTGTTTCCATGGGATAGGACCATTCAACAGAGTCAAAGACCTTCTGGAAGTCCGCTACCAATGTGGCTACAGGAATTTTGTCATTTTGGGAGACTGAATAAGGGTAAGTAGTGCTCTTAAGTGGTCAGAGCTGAGCCAGCCCTTAATAAACCCCACCTGAGATGGATGAATGATGCTGGACAATGTTGTTTCTAGTTAAGCTGTCAGGACTTTTGCCAGAATTTTGGCATCAGCATTACTCAAGGAGATGGAACGGTAGTTACTGGGATTGTATGGTTCCTTGCCTTTCTTTGGGAGTACTGTGATCGCTGCTTCCCTCAGAGTAGGGGGCAATATATCATTTTGGAGAGAGTCCTCAAAGGCCTTCCTTAGATATGGTGTGACCGCATCCCCCAACAGTATATATAGGTCTGTCGAGATGCCATAACCTCCTGGAGCCTTACAGGACATCATGGAGGTTATGGCCTTCTGGGTTTCCTTATCTGTTAAAAGAGCATCTAGGGCAGAGGTTTGGATAGGGGTTGTCATAGGGATGGGCAGGGAGTCCAGAAAGACTCTAACTGCTTCAGGATCAGGTAGTGAGGGTGATGCATACAGGCCCTCTTAACACTTTTTTATAATGAAGTTAATAGCCTCCGGAGAGTGATAGGCCATAGCCACAGTATTCTCTGTCCAGGTGTAAGCTGAGTGGCCTGTTTGCACTTTAGGTGATATGCAAGGAGCGTACCCAACTTTTCTCCTCCCTCCCAAAAGGCATGACGAGTGCTGCAGAGGGCTAACTACACCATCCTGTAAAGCAATGCATTCAGCTTGTACGGGTACTGATAATCTGTACTATCAGAGGGTGAGGGGGTGCCGGGGACAGCTTTTTATATTGGTCCTCCAACTCCCAGAGCATTTGTTCAAGGTTGGGTTGTACCGCCTCCCATTCCCTATGTAGATGTGCCACATATCTAATAATGTGCCCTCATATAGTGGCTTTAAAAGCCTCCCACAGGGTGGAATCTGACACATCTCCTGTATCACTGAGCTCCCAGAATGTCTTAGCTTCCTGTTTGATCAAAGTTGGAAGAGGGAGTCCTCCAGGAGCAGAGGGTCTAGTCACCGGGATGAGGATCTCTGCTGCTTGGGACCCCAGAGAAGTGTTAAGGTCAGTGGAGCAAGATAGAAGTAGGATGAATCTGCGTGTTCACCATTTGGGATAGCAGGGAGCATGACATGAGCCATAAGTCTATGCTGCTCGCCGTATTACGTGTAGCTGAAAAGCATGTATAATTCCTGTCCCTTGGATATTAACATTTCCATGCATCTATGAATGCATGCTCTGACATGAGGAACTCGGGAGTTTTAAGGTGATCGGGATTTTCACTCCCATGCACCAAATACTGCAAATTAGACCAGCTCCCCTCGGTCTACCTTGCAGCATTCAGGGGACCATTTTTTTGGGGGGTATTATCTTTTTAACTCCCCCAAGCTTGTTCAGTCTTCACTCGTTTGGGCTGCCACAGTGTTAACCCTGATGCCCCAGCCATTCCCCTGTTTTTCCATTAATCTCAACCCTCTCAAAAACTGCATTCCCAGGACACCCAGTCTAACCCTTCTGAGGGGACAATCAGCAACTAATCGGGGAGCGGAACTGGGAAGCTAGGAGTAGTGTATGGTGGGGTGGCTGCAGGACCAGGCAATGGGGCAGCCGTCATCCGGCGACCGGTGAGCAGATTTTTCCAGTTTTTCACTCCATCCTCCTCCCACAATACAGATGCATGCATTCAGTGTCCTGGAGAGAGACGAGCTAGTGGTCCGTGGTCACCCATGCTGCAGCTGCACTACCACTACAGGCCACCAGGAGCCGCTCACAGAGCAGTGCAGGCTTGGACTCTCCCCCCCCCCCACGGAGAAGAGCATCCGTCAGACACTCCTCACCCTCCTCGCTGGCCTCCGCTCCTGCTGTCCTGGATGCAGGTGTGAACTTGGGTCGCCAGTATGCCGAGCGAGCTCCCATCACTCTGCGCCATGTGGCTGGCCAGGGGACCATTTTTTACGTGTCTTACATCAAATATTTGGCACAAGCTGCTGTAAATTGAGGAAACTGTCGCAACTGAGCCTGAGAATAGAAGATCAGGTGCAGTTGTGGCAAAGGTGTTTGGCATAGCTGTGCCAAAAAACTGGTTTGATGCAGGGCTTGATGCAAGCCCTCTGTCACCCTTTAAAAATCCGGCCCAATAACAGAATTATTTCTAAGTGAACTTAAGAAGTAGTACAGCAGGGAGATGAAGGCGGCTACATTCATGCCCAAAGTTCCAATTATATTTAAAGAAAGGATAAGCAAGGTTTATGTTCTCTTTAAAGTGGTTTTGTAGTGTCCAAGAAAACATTAAAATATAACATTCAGGCGGCCCGGTGGCACTGAGGGCTGAGGCGCTGGATGCCACACCTTGCTCCACGCCGGCGACCTGGGTTCGGGAATGGACTCGGGCTGCCGGGGGCTGGCTAGGGGGAGGAGGATCAAGCGCCCAACGGCCTGCTCTCCTTCTCCGGGGAGGGATGAGGAGCTAGCCTCGCCACTCTATCGCCACCACCTGGGGATCTCGGGGCGCCAGCGCGGTTGGGGGCAACAAAGGGGTTGACGCTGGCAGATGACAGGAATGGACACATATCTCAGTGTGCGCTGGCTCGTTGCTCCTCATTGCACGCCGGCGTCAAGGGAACCAGAAAGAGGAAAAATCCCCCAGACAGTCCTGGCGACGATCCTCCACTCCGCTCCCACAATGCAAGAGGGGCAGATTCCGCTGTGTACACATGCTTATCTGATGTCTGAGGAAGTTAAGGGGGCCTTCCTTGGCCCGCCTGGGTGGTTAACGGGGGGCTTGAAAGTAGAATTTCCTCGGTGGGTTGGAAAGTGGATGTCTAGGGATCTGAGAGATAGGGTCTGGGGGCTGTAGGAGGATAAACACAGAATAAAAAAAAAATATACAACATTCAGACAAAAATCTGATTATCAAGTTAAGAAAGGGAGAAGTGTGCACAGTGGTGCAGGGGTCCAGTGCTCAACAGGAGCAGCCTGGCTCCTAAACAGATACAAGAAAGAACAGGAAGCTGGAGCACTTATGAGGGGTCAGTCCAAGTGAAATAATGGTCAAACTGAAATAGATGTTAACCGATTTAAAATTTATTTGCAGGCAATACAAGAGCTGAATGATTGCAAGAAGCTCCTGCAATCCAAACAGGTCCTGGTGCTTCAACTGCTAGGTCTTGGTCAGGGGACTGGGTTTGTTGGACTTGCCCTCCCACTTTTAAGCTTCGACACATCAATCTAGTGAATGCTAATTGGTTTACAGTAGTTACAACAATAGAGCCGATTGTCAGTGGCAGTGGTAGGAGTTAAACATGGAGCACAAGACATACCAAGGTGCAGACATCAATACAGGTGAATATGTATCATGTATTGTTAACAATTTTAAGTGAATGCTAATATATAAAAAAACAATCGGTGCTTAATTCGGAGCCATGTATGGAAGGAAGTTATGCTAAAGGTTTTCCTTAATGCTGTAGTCAGTGTAGTATCAAGCAGCCAGAATAAAAGATTCTTAAACGTGTTGCCTTTGTTCAAACTCTGAGGTATTAGTGTGCCAAGTGAAAAAAATCCAATATACATTTCAAACAACTTGAAGTCTTGCTATATTATGACATATGCAGTATAACCCCAGGTTAGAACTGCTCCGGAGGTGAAAGAGTTAACTTCCATGCAGGGCATGGAATCTCGAGCGCGAGCTCGGTTAAACACTCTGTCTGTTGAAGCTCAAACGTAAACTGTCAGATTCTTTACTCCGTCTCACTGAACAGTCGCTCCAGAGATTCCTCCTGCTGCTTGGTTTGTTTGTCGGTTTTAAAGTGTAATTCTAGGTTTATTTTACCGAAATTTAACCGCAATCGTCGGTTCAAGCTCTGTCTGTGGTATTGTAAGTAATAGATAGGTTTACTTTTTTATTTTTCTTCTGTGTGGAACTTGTAAACGTCTTTTTCGGTTCGGTTTGAACCGATCAGAGGGGTTTAAAAATTACTTTCTAGCCCTTTAGAGTGCGGTTCCCGCTTCTTATCGGTTCTAAAAACAACGGATTTTATTACGGTTTTTTCCACGACCCGTGACACGGTTGGGAACCGATAAGAGAGTCTTGCTTGGTGGATTGCCATTAACGGCAAGTTTTGGTTAGGCTGGCACTATGTCTGAGAAACCCAAAAGAAAAACCGGACCCACTGGGTTTCAGCACTGTGGCCTCTGTGGGGAAGCCTTTGCCAAGGCTGACCCACACACCATATGTGTATATTGTCTGGGGTTTGACCACCTCAATGCAGACTGCCAGATTTGTAAAAATGTTCCTGCTGCCACCATGGAAAAAAGAGTTGGTAGGCTCAGGGAAAGGGAGGCCAAAAAGTCCGCTGACCCAGATGGCCAGCCCGGTTCGGTTCCAACCGAACCTGAGGGAGTGCCCTCTGACCAGGGCGATGCTTCCTCGGGCAAACGAAGAGCCAGCTCTGAGGAGCCGGTTCCAACTAAAAGGGCTAGAAGGTCAGCTAGTTTGGGGCCAAAAGTTCTTTCTCCAACCGCTGAGGAAATAACCAAAGCTATTCAGATTGTCCAGTCTCTTTCCCCAGTTCCGTCCGAACCGGCACCATTGGTAAGCGCCCGGTTCGGTCGGTTCTCTCAGTTCAAGATTATGATTTTGAAGATTTTTACGAACCAGGGGAAGGGGAGGAGGGGTACGAGGAGAGTGAGTGTGATTTTGACAGTCTGGATGTGCCCATTGAACCGGACATCTCTCCAGACAGACCTTCAGCAGTATCCCCTCCCAGGCTATCTGAGTCCCCTTCTCATTTTTTGTTTTACAAGAAAGTTGCTGACACTCTGCAGCTCCCTGTTGAGGAAGCTGTGGATGATCAAGAAGAGCCTGATTCTGTGGAAATGATGGATATTCCAGAGTCTAGGAGACAGTCTATTCCTTGCATAAATCTTTTAGGAAACAGACAGTTAAAATTCTGAAAACTCCTCATTCTATCCTCCCTGTGGATAAAAGGATGGACAAGAGGTATGCTTTATCAGGCTCTGATACGGAGTTTCTATCTCAGCAGTGCAGCCATGTGGGGTAGTGTAGGCTGCAGCCTGTGACAAGGCTAATATTCCTCTAGTCTCACCTCCTGAAAAGGATTCCAGGAGGATGGATGCCATGGCAAAAAGCAGTACATGGCAGCATCTTTGGGACTCAGACAGGCAAATTATATGGCTTACGCAGCTAGGTACCAGAAATCCAGGTGGGATACTGTCCTGGCCTCTAGCAAACAGGCCCCTGAGCAGCTTGCCAGGGAGCTGGAGCAGGTGGCTGCGGATGGTATTGAGGCATCCAAGGTGCAATTTCATGCTGCTGTAGACTCTAATGATGTTTCATCTAGAGTTATGGCTACATCTGTGTCTCTTCGGAGAATGGCCTGGCTCAGATGTACTGCCCTGTCACAGGATACCCAGTCTAAGGCTATGGATTTTCCTGTTGTGGGAAATTCTCTGTTTGGGGAGCAGACAGAGAATTATATGAAGAAAATGGATGAGTATAGGACCACCTATAGGAGTGCACAGGCCAAAGAAAGGCAAGCCACTCCTCAAAGGCAGCATGTCAGGGGCAGGGGCAGGCCTTTTCATAGGCCATTTACCAAGCCCAGGCCTCCTCTTCTGCTTATGCCCAGATTGGGTTCTTTACAGGAAGGGGCAGAAGGGGTTCTAGTAAGCCTGCTTCTACCCCTCAACCCAAAGCCCCTGCAAAACAGGCTCCCTGATGGGGTAGCCAGGGCCGATTCTCCACTACCAGTAGGGGGCAGGTTGGCTTACTTTGTCCAGGACTGGAAGTCTTTAACATCAGACAAGTGGGTCCTGGAAGTAGTAAGCCAGGGACTGGTTCTCAGCTTCAAAAAATTTCCGAAGATGAGAGCCAGATCTTTTCCACCTGTAAACCCATCAGAGGCACTTGCCCTGGAAGCAGAAGTTTCTACCCTCCTGGCTGTCAGAGCCGTGGAAAGGGTTCTACCCATACACCAAGGCAAAGGGTTGTACTCCAGGTACTTCCTTACCCCAAAAAAGACAGGAGAATGGCGGCCCATTCTGGATCTCAGGTATCTAAACAAGCACCTTTTAAAACCAAAGTTCAAAATGGTGACCCTGGGGATGATTTTACCCTCTCTAAGGCCAGGGGACTGGCTAGTCTCCCTGGACCTCAAGGATGCCTATTTCCATGTTCTCATCAGAAGCTCCCATCGAAAGTACCTCAGATTCGAAGTGCCCTCAGGCCATTACCAGTTCAGAGCAATGCCCATCGGCCTCTCCTCGGCTCCAAGGGTGTTCACAAAATGCCTGGCAGTAGCAGTTGCTCATTTAAGAAGGCAAAAGATTGCCATCTTCCCTTATCTGGACGACTGGCTCATTGTAGGCTAGTCTCCAGAACAGGTCAAACTTCATTTGCAAGTAACCCAGCAGCTGCTTACATCTCTAGGTTTCCTTCTCAATCTTCCAAAGTCAGTTCTGGAGCCTGTCCAGCTTCTCACCTTCATAGGCGCAGAACTGAACACAAAAGAAGCCAGAGCCTTCCTTCCTCTGGAGAGAGAAAGGACCCTGGTGTCTCTGGCCTCCTCTTTCACCCTGCAGGTCTCTCGACCAGCAAGGCATTTCCTACAGCTCCTGGGGCACATGGCTGCTTCTACAGCAGTAGTGCAGGGAGCGAGATTTCAGATGAGGGACATTCAGTTCCATTTGAGAGCCTTTTGGTCTCAAAGGACGGATCCCCTAACCAAATTGATTCCAGTGACTCGAACCCTGATCCAGGCCCTTCAGTGGTGGCAGGATCAGAACAGTCTGAGACAGGGGGTTCCCTTCATCCCCAGTCTCATTCCTTGACCCTTACTACAGATGCATCCCTCCTGGGGTGGGGAGCTCACATGGGCGACCTTTCCACCCAAGGGCTGTGGTCCCCTCAGGAATCCCTGCTCCACATCAATTTGCTGGAGCTCAGAGCAGTTTTTCTAGCACTTCAGGTTTTCTCCACATCTGTCCAGAACAAGGTAGTTCAGGTCAGGACAGACAATACCACTACAATGTGGTACATCAACAAGCAAGGGGGCACTCGGTCTACGGCCTTGTGCACAGAAGCAATGAAGTTGTGGTCTCTGGCTTACTCTCTGAACGCCTCCCTTACGGCAGTTCACCTCCCAGGCAAGGACAATGTCCTAGCGGATGCTCTCAGCAGGATTTCCCAGGGCCATCACGAATGGGCACTGGATCCCCTGGTACTGGAGATAATATTTGCCAGATGGGGCACTCCACAAATAGATCTCTTTGCAGCCCCAGACAATCACCAACTTCCCCTTTTTTGCTGCAGGCCCCCAGTGTTGGGCTCAGTCCCTCTGGATGCCTTCCTCCTCAGTTGGGAAGAGAAGTTTCTCTATGCTTTTCACCCCTTCCGCCTTCTTTTCAAAGTGCTAGTCAGAATCAGATCTCAATCCTGCAAGATGATCCTGATTGCTCCAGATTGGGCCAGGCAGCCCTGGTACCCACTCCTCATGTCCTTAGCAGTCCACCCTCCCCTATGCCTTCCCAGGAACCACAACCTGCTAACCTGTGCCCAGGGGAGAGTTTGGTATCCGAACCTCAAATCTCTCAATCTCAAGGCTCGGCTCTTGAAGAGTTAGAGTTTGTTGACCTACACCTTTCTCAAGGTGTATTGGATATCTTGAAGGCCTCTAGGAAGCCTTCCACCAGGGCTACCTATAATTCAAAATGGAAAAGATTTTCCATATGGTGTGCTGGTAAACATATTCCCCAGAATCTGCTGGTGTGCCCACGATCCTGGATTATTTGGTGCATTTGAATTCCTTGGGGCTGAGACCAGCTACCCTAAAAGTGCACCTGGCAGCTGTGTCTGTCTTCTTGTCAGCAGGTAAGCCCTCTTCTTTATCAGCTCACCCTGTGTTCTCCAAGTTTTTTAAAGGGTTGCTTCACACCAATCCCCCTTTCAGGGATCCTGCCCTGCTTGGGATCTTAATATTTGCATCGCTCAGCTTATGCAACCCCCTTTTGAGCCATTGTCTTCAGCAGAGCTGAAGTACTTGACTTGGAAAACTGTGTTTCTGGTAGCCATCACCTCTGCCAGGCGCATAAGTGAGCTACAAGCCTTGTCAGTGGAGCCTGATTTCACCTCCTTTCATAGAGATAAGGTAGTCCTCAGGACTAACAGGAAGTTTTTGCCTAAGGTGGTTTCAGACTTTCACCTTAATCAAGCCATGTCTCTCCCTGTGTACTTCACTGACCATTCCTCCTCTGGTGAGAGGAGATTGCACAGTTTAGATGTCAAAAGAGCCCTTAGTTACTATATAGAGCGTACTCAGGGGTCAGCAGGTCTGAATCCTCCATTGTTCCTCACCTATGGTGAGGTTGGTAAAGGGAAACCTGCCACTAAAAGATACATTGCCAGGTGGATTGTCTCTTGTATCCAATTGTGTTATGAAAAACTGGGTAAGGTTCCTCCCTCAGGCCTGAGGGCTCACTCTACCAGGGGTACAGCTGCATCTCTGGCTGCTGCCAGGGACATTCCTATCCTAGAGATATGTCAAGCAGCTACCTGGAAAACAGTTCACACTTTTACTAAGCATTACTCCTTGGATATCCAGGCTAGGAGTGATGCTCGATTTGGCACAGCCGTGCTTCAGAGCCTATTTCCCAAGTAGGTTCTGTCCCTCCTCCATGGAGGTACTGCTGTGTAGTCTGCATATGTCATAATATAGCAAGACTTCATGTTGTTTGAAGAAAAAATTACTCACCTTAGTAATGTTGTTTCTTCTAATGGAGTCTTGCATATTATGACCTCCCCAACCTGCCCCTCTCAGAACCTCTGTTTTTGGGATGGTGGGCAGTGCAATGTTGGCACTTCTTTGGTGCCCACTTTTCACCCTTCTAGGGTGCTTAGGTGTTATGCTTAAGTTCTTCTTGAACCTCGACTTGAGTCTTTGTTTTGGGATCAAGATCAAAAGGTGTTTTTGTAGTTAGTAGCCAGTGGCTAGTGTAGGTTTACGGCTTCCACACAGAACCTTAGTGAGTTTTTGCTCGTAAAGATCTGACAGTTTAAGTTTGAGCTTCAACAGACAGAGTGTTTAACCGAGCTCGCGCTCAAGATTTCATGCCCTGCATGGAAGTTAACTCTTTCACCTCCGGAGCAGTTCTAACCTGGGGTTATACTGCATATGTCATAATATAGCAAGACTCCATTAGAAGAAACAACATTACTAAGGTGAGTAATTTTTTCTTCTCTCTGTAGAACATAACTAAGCCTGTCCCTTCCACAATTGCCCCTTTCTACTACTTCTAGGCCCATAAAAGACTGATGTGTTGGGTCATTGTTGTGTGCTTCTAGAAAGTGTCACCCAATCGGAGTGTTAACCATTTCGAGTCTGGTGCAGCATACATGTTTTTGTATATACTGTCACAGAGATCTACATGTTTTTATGGCTACAGTGGGTGGAGCCCTGCAGACGTTTTGCTATTTCCGTAGAAAAAGGGAGCCCTCCAGATTTCTAACACACTAGATAAAATTGGAGCGTTTGTGTTATCACTACACTACTTAATTGAAGCAGGCTGCTGAGGAATGTTTCAAAGCACTATTTTGTGTGCCAAGCTTCAATCTGTGTAGAATTATTTTTTCAAGAAAGTTCATAGCTCATAGACATGTCAATTTACTCAACCTTTCCCAGGCATAAACAGTACCTGAGAGTGAGGAAGGAGGTTTCAGATTTCAGATGCTATGGGTAAAGGCCTCAGACAGGCCAGACAAAAACTGAAGCATAAATGACAAATCAGACCAGAGAGCAACTTTCACATGAAGTGCATAGTTTTATTTTTCATCAGCAAGTATTCTTTCTTCCAAACCATGCAACATTTTGAGATCATAAAGACTTCATCAGGGAATTGGCTGAAATTCACATAATAATCATAAATTAGTATGCATTGTTTCAAACAACATGAAGTCTTGCTATATCATGACAGTAGCAGTTTGTCCCACCACTAAAACTGCTCCGGAGGTGAAATGGTTAGTACCATTCCAAAATAGAACTTTGAGCACGAGCTCTAAGAAGCAGCTCTATCTGTGTAATTTCAAACCTGAACTGTCAGATTCTTTACTCCGCCTCAGTGAACAGATGCTCCGGAGATTTCTCCTACTGCTCAGTTCATTTCTCGGTTTAAACAGTGTTTTCTTGGTTCGATTCAACTGAGAATAGTTTTATTTTAACCGCAAAACCGTTTGGTTCAAGCTCTGTTTGTGGTAATCGTAAGTAAATTAAAGGTTTTGTCTGTGTGGAACTTGTAAGTTTATCGGTTCGGTTTGAACCGATCAGCTGGGTTTAAAACTCATTAATTTTAAAGTTTAACATTTTAGAGTGCGGTTCCCGTTCTTATTGGTTCTAAAAACGGATTTTATTACGGTTTTTCAATACCGTGACACGTTTAGGAACCGATAAGGGTGTCTTGCCTGGCACTGCCGCTTAAAGGGCAAGTTTTCTGGTTAGGGCTGGCATTATGTCTGAGAAACCCAAAAGAAAAACTGGGCCCACTGGGTTTCAACACTGTGATGTCTGTGGGAAGTCTTTGCCAAGGCTGACCCACACACCACATGTGTCTATTGTCTGGGGTTTGACCACCTCAGTCAGACTGCCAGATATGAAGAATTTCCCTGCAGCCACCCTGGAAAAGAGATTGGGCAGGCTCAGGGAATGAGAGGCCAAAAGTCCGCTGACCTGGATGAGCCAGCCCGGTTCGTGCCAACCGAACCGGAGGGAGTGCCCTCTGACCAGGGCAGACTTCCCGGCAAAGAAAAGCTGGTTCTGAGGAACCAATTCCAGTAAAGAAAACAAGAAAGTCAGCAGGTTTGGAGTCCAAACCCCTTCTCCAACTGCTGCAGAGATAGCAAAGCCATACAAATTGTCCGGTCACTGTCTAGGTTCCATCCGAACCGCCACTATTGGCAAAAGGTCGGTTCGTCCGGTTCCAGTGTTTCAGGAATATGATGTTTAGGAATTTTATGAACCAGAGGAGGGGGAGGATGATTATGAACAGTATGAATGTGGCTGGGAAGGTCTGGGTGTGCCCATTGAACCGGACATTTCCCCAGACAGACCTCTAGAATCTCCCCCTATGCTATCTGAGTCCCCATCTAATTTATGTTTTACAAAAAAGTTGCTGAAACCCTCCAGCTTCCCTTGGAAGAAGCTGTGGATGAGCAGAGGAGCCTGATTTTGTAGAAATTATGGATATTCCAGAGTCTAGGAGATTGTCTATTCCTTGCATAAGTCTTTTAGGAAGCAAACAATAAAATTTTAAAGCTCCTAATTCTGTGCCTCCTGTAGATAAAAATATGGACAGAAGGTACACATTGTCAGGTCCTGATACAGAATTCCTTTCTCAGCAATGCAGTCATGTTAGGTAGTTCAGGCTGCAGCCTGTGATAAAGCTAATATTCCCTGGCTTCACATTCTCCTGACAAGGATTCCAGGAAGATTGATGCCATGGCGAAAAACAGTATATGGCAGCCCTCTGGGACTCAGGCAAGCAAATTATATGGCTTATGTAGCTAGGTATCAGAAATCTAGATGGATACTGTTATGGAATTAGCCAAGCAAGCCCATGGCCAGCTGGCTAGCGAACTAGAACAGGTGGCTGCTGATGGCATTGAGGCTTCTAAGGTACAGTTTCATGCTGCTGTGGATGTTAATGATGTTTCCTCTAGGGTCATGGCCACATCTGTAGCTTTGAGGTTGGCCTGGCTCAGGAGTACTAGTCTGTCACAGGATACCCAGACTAAGGCTATGGATTTTCCTGTGGTGGGAAGTTCTCTGTTTGGGGAGCAGACAGAGAATTACATGAAAAGATGGATGAATATAGGACTACTTACAAAGTGCTCAAGCTAAGGAGCGCAAGCCACTCCTCAGAGGCATAACCCCAGGGTAGGGGTAGGCCTTTCACAGGCCTTTTACCAGACTCAGGCCTCCTCTGCCTATGCTCAGAGGGGTTCTTCAGAGGCAGAGGCAGGCGAGGGGTGGGCAGGCCTGCTCCCACCCCTCAGCCTAAAGCTCCTGCTAAGCAGGCACCCTGATGGGGTGCCCAGGGCCAGTTCTTCTTTACCGGTAGGGGCAGGCTGGCTTACTTCAGTCAGAACTGGGCTTCTTAACCTCAGACAAGTGGGTTCTGGAAGTAGTAGGCCAGGGTCTGGTTCTCAGCTTCAAAAGTTTCCCAAGTTGAGAACCAGACTTTTTCTACCTGCAAGTGCTTCAGAGACCCTTGCTCTGGAAGCAGAGGTCTCAACCCTGTTGGCTCTCAGAGCAGTGGAAAGGGTTCTCCCTGCACCAGGGCAGGGGTCTGTATTCCAGATACTTCCTTACCCCAAAAAAGAAAGGAGAATGGCGGCCCATATTAGACCTCAGATATCTGAACAAGCATCTTTTGAAACCAAAGTTCAAAATGGTAACTCTGGCAATGATTTTACCTCCCTAAGGCCAGGGACTGGTTAGCCTCCTGGACCCTCAAGGATGCCTATTTCCACGTCCTAATCAGAAGCTCCCATCGAAAGTACCTCAGAGTCGAACTACCCTCAGGTCATTACCAGTTCAGAGCAATGCCTTTCGGCCTTACCTCTGCCCCAAGGGTATTCACAAAGTGTCTAGCAGTGGCTCACTTAAGGAGGCAAAGGATTGCTGTTTTTCCCTATCTAGACGATTGGCTCATTGTAGGCCAGTCCCCAGAACAGGTAAAATCTCACCTGCTAGTTACCCAGCAGCTTCTCACCTCCCTGGGCTTTCTGCTAAATCTACCAAAGTCGGTTCTGGAACCAGTCCTGGTACTCACCTTTATAGGGGCAGAGTTGGACACAAAGCTAGCCAGAGCTTTTCTTCCCTTAGAAAGGGTGACGAATTTAGTGACTCTGGCCTCCTCCTTCACCCTGCAGGTCTCTCGACCAGCAAGACACTTTCTGCAGCTCCTGGGACACATGGCTGCATCCACAGCTGTTGTGCAGGGAGCAAGATTTCAGATGAGAGACATTCAGTTTCACTTGAGAACCTATTGGTCTCAGAGAAGAGACCCCTTTCCAAGTTGGTCCCAGTGACTCGAACCTTGATCCAGGCCTCCAGTGGTGGCAGGATCAGAGCAATTTAAGATTGGGGTCCCTTCATTCCCCTGCTCACAATTTGACTCTCACTACAGATGCTTCCCTTCTGGGTTGGGGAGGCCACATGGCGACCTTTCCACTCAGGAGTGTGGTCCCCGGAACTCTGCTGCACATCAATTTGCTGGAACTCAGAGCTGTCTTTTTAGCTGTTCAAGCATTTTCTGCATCTGTCCACAACAAGGTGATACAAGTCAGAACAGACAACACCACAACAATGTGGTACATCAACAAACGGGGCATCTGGTCTTCGGCCTTGTGCACCGAGGCAATGAAGTTGTGATCTCTGGCTCATTCCTGAACACTTCCCTCATAGCAGTTCATCTTCCAGGGAAGGACAATGTCCTAGCGGATGCTCTCAGCAGGATTTCCCAGGGCCATCACGAATGGTCCCTGGATCCTCAAGTGCTGGGGATAGTCTTTGCCAGATGGGGCACCCTCAGATAGATCTTTTTGCAGCCCCAGACAATCACAAACTTCCTCTGTTCTGTTGCAGGCCTCCAGTGTTGGGCTCAGTCCCCCTGGATGCTCTTCTCCTGGATTGGGAGGGGAAGTTTCTTTATGCTTTCCTCCCTTCCTCTCCTATTCAAAGTATTAGTCAAAATCAGATCTCAGCCTTGCAGGGTGATTCTGATTGCCCCGGATTGGGCCAGGCAGCCTGGTACCCCTCCTTCTGTCACTGACAATCCATCTTCCCTTTGCCTCCCCAGGATCTACAACCTGTTAACTTGTGCCCAGGGAAGGGTTTGGTATCCGGACCTCAATCCTCAACCTCAAGGCCTGGCTCTTGAGGAGTTAGAGTTTGCTGATTTACACCTCTCTCAAGGTGTTCTTGAAATCCTAAAGGCTTCCAGAAAGCCTTCCACTAGGGCTACTTATAGTTCTAAATGGAAAAGGTTTTCCATTTGGTGTGCTGGGAAAATATTTCCCAGAATCTGCTGATTTGCCCATTGTATTAGATTACATGGTCCATCTTAATTCCTTGGGTCTCAGACCAGCTACCCTGAGAGTCCATTTGGCAGCTGTATCTGCTTTTGTGTCAGCAGGAATGTCATCCCCTCTTTCCACTCACCCTGTGTTTTCCAAGTTTTTTAAGGGATTACTCCATACTAATCCACCCTTTCGGGAACCGGCCCCTGCCTGGGACCTTAATGTTTGTATTGCCCAGTTAATGCAAAACCCCTTTTGAACCTCTGTTTTCTGCAGAGCTTAAGTATCTAACTTGGAAAACTGTTTTTCAAACAACATGAAGTCTTGCTATATTATAGACATTAGCAGTTTGTTCCAGCTCTAGAACTGCCCCGGAGTGAAATGGTTAAAACCATTCCAAAATAGAATTTTGGCACGAGAGCAGCTCTATCTGTGTCATTTCAAACTTGAACTGTCAGATTCTTTACTCCGCCTCAGTGAACAGTCGCTCCTGAGATTTCTCCTTCTGCTCGGTTCATTTCTCGGTTTAAAAAGTGTTTTCTCGTTGATTTAACCGAGAATAGTTTTATTTTAACCAAAAAACTGTTCGGTTCAAGCTCTATCTGTGGTAACCGTAGTAAATGAAGGTTTTGTCTGTGTGGAACTTGTGGTTATCGGTTCGGTTTTGAACCGATCAGTGGGTTTAAAACTCATTTAAAACTAAAAGTTACTATTTTAGAGTGCGGTTCCCGGTTCTTATCGGTTCTAAAAAAAACAGATTTATTATGGTTTTTCCAATACCCGTGACACGGTTAGGAACCGATAAGGGTGTCTTGCCTGGCACTGCCATTAAAAGGGCAAGTTTTTGGTTAGGCTGGCATTATGTCCGAGAAACCCAAAAGAAAAACCGGGCCCACTGGGTTTCAACACTGTGATGTTTGTGGGGAAGTCTTTGCCAAGGCTGACCCACACACCACATGTGTTTATTGTCTGGGGTTTGACCACCTCCAGTCAGACTGCCAGGTATGTAAGAATTTCCCTGCAGCCACCCTGGAAAAAAGATTGGGCAGGCTCAGGGAACGAGGGCAAAAAGTCCGCTGACCTGGATGGCCAGCCCGGTTCGGTGCCAACCGAACCAGAGGGAGTGCCCTCTGACCAGGGCCAGACTTCCTCGGGCAAAAGAAAAGCTGATTCTGAAGAACCAATTCCAGTAAAGAAAACAAGAAAATCAGCAGGTCTGGAGTTCAAAATTCCTTCTCCAACTGCTGCAGAGATAGCAAAAGCCATACAAATTGTCCAGTCACTGTCTCAGGGTCCGTCCGAACCACCACTATCTGGTAAAGGTCGGTTCGTCCGGTCCCAGTGGTTCAGGATTATGATATTGAGGAATTTTATGAACCAGAGGAGGGAGGAGGATTATGAACAGTATGAATGTGGCTGGGAAGGTCTGGGTGTGCCCATTGAACCGACATCTCCCCAGACAGACCTTTAGAATTCCCTTATGCTGTCTCAGTCCCCATCTCATTTTATGTTTTATAAAAGTTGCTGAAACCCTCCAGCTTCCTTTTAGAAGAGGCTGTGGATGAGCAAGAGGAGCCTGATTTTGTAGAAATGATGGATATTCCAGAGTCTAGGAGATTGTCTATTCCTTTACATAAGTCTTTTAGGAAACAAACAATTAAAATTTTAAAAGCTCCTAATTCTGTGCCTCCTGTAGATAAAAAGATGGACAAAAGGTATACATTGTCAGGCCCTGATACAGAATTCCTTTCTCAGCAATGCAGTCATGTTGGGGTAGTTCAGGCTGCTGCCTGTGATAAAGCTAATATTCCCTTGGCTTCACATCCTCCTGACAAGGATTCCAGGAAGATTGATGCCATGGCAAAAAAAAAAAAAACAGTATATGGCAGCCCTCTGGGACTCAGGCAAGCAAATTATATGGCTTATGTAGCTAGGTATCAGAAATCTAGATGGGATACTGTTATGCAATTGGCCAGCAGGCCCATGGCCAGCTGGCTAGTGAACTAGAACAGGTGGCTGCTGATGGCATTGAAGCCTCTAAGGTTCAGTTTCATGCTGCTGTGGATGTTAATGATGTTTCCTCTAGGGTCATGGCCACATCTGTAGCTTTTCGTAGGTTGGCCTGGCTCAGGTGTACTAGTTTGTCACAGGATACCCAGACTAAGGCTATGGATTTTCCTGTGGTGGGAAATTCTCTGTTTGGAGAGCAGACAGAGAATTACATGAAGAAGATGGATGAATATAGGACTACTAACAAGAGTGCCCAGGCTAAGGAGCGGCAAGCCACTCCTCAAAGGCATGCCCCCAGGGGTAGGGGTAGGCCTTTTCACAGGCCTTTCTACCAGACTCAGGCCTCCTCTGCCTTTGCTCAGAGGGGCTTCTTCAGAGGCAGGGGCAGACGAGGGGTGGGCAGACCTGCTTCCATCCCCAGCCTAAAGCTCCTGCGAAACAGGCACCCTGATGGGGTGCCCAGGGCCGATTCTCCTGTACCAGTGGGTGGCAGGCTGGCTTACTTCAGTCAGAATTGGGCTTTAACCTCAGACAAGTGGGTTCTGGAAGTAGTAAGCCAGGGTCTGGTTCTCAGCTTCAAAAGTTTCCCAGGTTGAGAAGCAGACTTTTTCTACCTGCAAGTGCTTCAGAGACCTCGCCTGGAAACAGAGGTCTCATCCCTGTTAGCTCTCAGAGCAGTAGAAGGGTTCCTCCTGCATCAGGGCAGGGGTCTGTATTCCAGATATTTCCTTACCACAAAAAGACAGGAGAATGGCGCCCATTTTAGATCTCAGATATCTGAACAAGCATCTTTTGAAACCAAAGTTCAAAATGGTAACTCTGGCAATGATTTTACCTTCCTAAGGCCAGGGACTGGCTAGCCTCCCTGGACCTCAAGGATGCCTATTTCCATGTCCTAATCAGAAGATCCCATCGAAAGTACCTCAGAGTCGAACTACCCTCAGGTCATTACCAGTTCAGAGCAATGCCCTCGGCTCACTCTCTGCTCCAAGGGTATTCACAAAGTGTCTAGCAGTGACAGTGGCCCACTTAAGGAGGCAGAGGATTGCTGTTTTTTCCTATCTAGACGACTGGCTCATTGTAGGCCAGTCCCCAGAACAGGTAAAATCTCACCTGCAGGTCACCCAGCAGCTTCTCACCTCCTTGGGTTTTCTGCTAAACCTACCAAAGTTGGTTCTGGAACCAGTCCAGGTACTCACCTTTATAGGGGCAGAATTGGACACAAAGCTAGCCAGAGCCTTTCTTCACCCAGAAAGGGTAAGGAATTTAGTGGCTCTGGCCTCTTCCTTCACTCTGCAGGTCTCGACCAGCAAGACACTTTCTGCAGCTCCTGGGCACATGGCTGCATCCACAGCTGTTGTGCAGGGTGCCAGATTTCAGATGAGAGACATTCAGTTTCACTTGAGAACCTTTTGTCTCAGAGAAGAGACCCCTTCCAAGTTGGTCCCAGTGACTCGAACCTTGATCCTAGCTCTCCAGTGGTGGCAGGATCAGAGCAATTAAGAGCGTCCCTTCATTTCCCCTTCTCACGACTTGACTCACTACAGATGCTTCCTTCTGGGTTGGGAGCCCACATGGGTGACCTTTCCACTCAGGAGTTTGGTCCCCAGGAATCTCTGCTCCACATCAATTTGCTGGAACTCAGAGCTGTCTTTTAGCTCTTCAAGCTTTTTCTGCATTTGCCTACGACAAGGTGATACAAGTCAGAACAGACAACACCACAACAATGTGGTACATCAACAAACAGGGGGACTCGGTCTTCGGCCTTGTGCACCGAGGCAATGAAGTTGTGGTTCTGGCCTATTCCCTGAACACTTCCCTCATAGCAGTTCATCTTCCAGGAAGGACAATGTCCTAGCGGATGCCCTCAGCAGGATTTCCCAGGGCCATCACGAATGGTCCCTGGATCCTCAAGTGCTGGGATAGTTTTTGCCAGGTGGGGCATCCCTCAGATAGATCGTTTTGCAGCCCCAGACAATCACAAACTTCCTCTGTTCTGTTGCAGGCCTCCAGTGCTGGGCTCAGTTCCCCTGGATGCCCTTCTTCTGGATTGGGAGGAAGTTCCTCTATGCTTCCTCCCCTTTCCTCTCCTATTCAAAGTACTAGTCAAAATCAGATCTCAGCCTTGCAGGGTGATTCTGATTGCCCCGGATTGGGCCAGGCAGCCCTGGTACCCACTCCTTCTGTCTCTGACAGTCCATTTTCCCCTGTGCCTCCCCCGGAATCACAATCTGTTCACTTGTGCCCAGGGAAGGGTTTGGTATCCGGACCTCAAATTCCTCGACCTCAAGGCCTGGCTCTTGAGGAGTTAGAGTTTGCTGATTTACACCTCTCTCAGGGTGTTCTTGAGATCCTAAAGGCTTCCAGAAAGCCTTCCACTAGGGCTACTTATAGTTCTAAATGGAAAAGGTTTTCCATTTGTGTACTGGGGAAAATATTTCCGAATCTGCTGAATTGCCCTTTTGTTAGATTACATGGTACATCTTAATTCCTTGGGTCTCAGACCAGCTACCCTGAGAGTTCATTTGGCAGCTGTGTCTGCTTTTGTGTCAGCAGGAAAGTCATCCCTCTTTCCTCTCATCCTGTGTTTTCCAATTTTTTAAGGGTTACTCCATACTAATCCTCCTTTGGGAACCGCCCTGCTTGGGACCTTAATGTTTGCATTGCCCAGTTAATGCAACCTCTTGAACCTCTGTCTTCTGCAGAGCTTAAGTACCTAACTTGGAAAACTGTTTTCTAGTGGCTATCACTTCTGCCAGGACGACATAAGTGAATTGCAAGCCTTGTCAGTGGAGACTGACTTTATTTCTTTCCACAGGGATAACGTAGTCCTTAGGACTAATAGGAAGTTTTTGCCTAAGGTGGTTTCAGATTTCCATCTTAATCAATCTATCTCCCTTCCAGTATTTTTCACTGATCACTCCTCTTCGGGTGAGAGGAGGTTGCACAGCCTGGATGTTAAGAAGGTCGATTGTCTCTTGTATCCAATTTTGTTATCAGAAAGTGGGCAGAGCCCCCGGTTTGAGGGCTCATTCTACCAGGGGTACAGCTGCGTCTCTAGCTGCTGCCGGAGATATCCCTTTATTAGAGATTTGCCAGGCTGCTACTTGGAAAACGGTACACACTTTTACCAAGCATTAGTCCCTCGATGTCCAGGCCAGGAGAGATGCTCGGTTTAGCACAGCTGTTCTTCAGAGCCTATTCCCTAAGTAGGTTCTGCCCCTCCTCCATGGAGGTACTGCTGTGTATTCTGCTAATGTCTATAATATAGCAAGACTTCATGTTGTTTGAAGAAAAAATTACTCACCTTAGTAATGTTGTTTTTTCTAATGGAGTCTTGCTATATTATAGACCTCCCCCCCAACCTGCCCCTCTCAGAACCTCTACTTGGTGGGTGGGCAACTTAGTGTGGGCACTACTTATGTCCTGTTAGCATTTTGTCCCCTTGGGACTTTGGGGTGTGTATGTGCATGCGTGTGTGTGTTTTATTATACTTATGTTCCATTTTCATATTATTAGAATGGTGTTAGTATTTCTGGTCCCCTGACTTGAGTCTTGGGTGTTGGGACCATCAATGGTTGTTATTATTTAGGTAGCCATTTGGCTAGTGTAGGTTACAGCTTCCACACAGAGCTTAGTGAGTTTGGCTCAGAAGATCTGACAGTTCAAGTTTGAAATGACACAGATAGAGCTGCTCTCGTGCCAAAATTCTATTTTGGAATGGTTTTAACCATTTCACTCCGGGGCAGTTCTAGAGCTGGAACAAACTGCTAATGTCTATAATATAGCAAGACTCCATTAGAAGAAACAACATTACTAAGGTGAGTAATTTTTTCTTCTGGTGGCTATCACTTCTGCTAGACGCATAAGTGAGTTACAAGCCTTGTCAGTGGAAACTGACCTTATTTCTTTCCACAGGGATAAGGTAGTCCTTAGGACTAATAGGAAGTTTTTACCTAAGGTGGTTTCAGATTTCCTTCTTAACCAATCTATCTCCCTTCCAGTATTTTTCACTGATCACTCCTCTTCTGGTGAGAGGAGGTTGCACAGCCTGGATGTTAAGAGAGCTCTTAGTTACTATATAGAGTGTACCAAAGGTCACAGGTTTGAATCCCTCCAACTTTTCCTTACCTATGGTGAAGTTGGGAAAGGCAAACCTGCCACTAAGAGATCAATTGCCAGGTGGATTGTCTCTGTATCCAATTTTGTTATCAGAAACTGGGCAGAGATCCCCTCTGGCTTGAGGGCTCTTTCTACCAGGGTACAGCTATGCCTCTAGCTGCTGCCAGAGACATCCTATATTAGAGATATGCCAGGCTGCTACTTGGAAAACGGTACACATTTTACCAAGCATTACTCCCTGGATGTCCAGGCCAGGAGAGATGCTCGGTTTGGCACAGCTGTTCTTCAGAGCCTATTCCTAAGTAGGTTCTGCCCTCCTCCATGGAGGTACTGCTGTGTGTCTGCTACTGTCATAATATAGCAAGACTTCATGTTGTTTGAAGAAAAAATTACTCACCTTAGTAATGTTGTTTCTTCTAATGGAGTCTTGCTATATTATGACCTCCCCCCCAGCCTGCCCCTCTCAGATCTTCTACTTGGGTGGGGTGCGGGCAACTTAGTGTGGGCACTATTTTATGCCCTTTTAGCGTTTCTCCCCTTTTGGGAGTTTGGGGTGTGTGTGTTTTATTATACTGTTGTTTTATTCTCATGTTGTTAGAATTGTGTTAGTATTTCTGGTCCCCTGACTTGAATCTTGGGTGTTGGGACCAGCAATGGTTGTTAATATTTAGGTAGCCATTTGGCTAGTGTAGGTTACAGCTTCCACACAGACCTTAGTGAGTTTTTGCTCGTAACGATCTGACAGTTCAGGTTTGAAATTACACAGATAGAGCTGCTTCTTAGAGCTTGTGCTCAAAGTTCTATTTTGGAATGGTATTAACCATTTCACCTCCGGAGCAGTTCTAGTGGTGGGACAAACTGCTACTGTCATAATATAGCAAGACTCCATTAGAAGAAACAACATTACTAAGGTGAGTAATTTTTTCTTCACTACTAACACACCTCACAAAATAATTCATATAACCATTTTTTCCCTTTTCTTTTGGTAACTGGGTAAGGCCCACTAGGCACAAGTGCCTGTTTTCAGTGGCAACCTGAGAGCACTGGGGTGGTTAAGTGACTTGCTCATAGTCACACAGTTTGCAAGTGGAGGTTATGGGAATCAAACCAGGTCTGCTGGATGTACCAAGCTCATTCATAGCTCATTAACCTCTAGGCTATACTGCCAGCCTCAATTGTAATATGGAGTGTAATAGTCTCCACATTACCTTAATAGTTCCACAATGTATGCACTTCTTTATCTGCTTTCTTTAAACATTTTTTCAAAAATTCTGTGTGCATAAACATATACTAAATTATGCTTCTAAATACAGGCCCCATGAGAGGAATTCCGGGCCCCAGGAAAAGATTAGACTCTGAGGCCCCTGTGCAGCTATGTACAGTAGCATGCCAAGTGGCCCGGGCCCCTCTGTGTTGCCGGGCACCGGGAATTATCTCCGGCTGCCCCAACCTTTCACGGGCCCTGCCTAAATATCAATATAGACACTGCAAAATGACTAAAACATGTTATTAAAACTTGTTAATGGCCACACAATTGTCTACAAAATGAGTTCATTTTTAATTGATATAGCAGAACCTTCACCAGACACAAATACAAATACTTACCTGACCCAAGTTTGCTAGGAAATCACTATGTTATTATGCTATATGCTATCACAACAGGAAAACATGTAGTTCATCTTGCCATTCTTTAAACATGAAAAAAAATTCAGTACGAACAGTTACCCTAATTCACTTCACTTCTTTTTAAATTCTGTGACCATTTTAGCCCCTACCACCCCCTCTGGTAGGCTATTCTAGGTGTCCACCACCCTCTCCATGAAAAAATATTTTCTCACGTTTCCCCTGACCCTTCCCCCCTGTAATTCTTTTTGTCCCCCTTGACTTGGAGCATCTCTTACTTTGAAAGATGCTTCCTTCCTGTACTCTGTTTATACTGGTGATGTATTTGTATGTCTCAGTCATGTTTCCCCTTTCCTCCAGGGAATACATATTTAACTCCTTTAATTTTTCTGATAGATCTTATCCCGCAGACCCTGCACCATTTTAGTTGCCCCCCACTGCACCGCCTCCACCTTGTCTATGTACTGTCTCAGATGGGGCCTCCAGAACTGGATGCAGTATTCCAGGTGCGGTCTCTCATGAGTGTCTTATACAGGGACAAGATTACCTCCCTTTTTATACTCCTGATACCCCTTCCTATCCACCAAGCATCTGGCTAGCCTCTCCAGCCACCTTATCACACTGCCTGGTCTCCCTTAGGTCCTCTGAGATGATGACTCCCAGGTCCTTTTCCTACTTTGTGACTGTCAGTACCTCCCCACCTAGTTCATACTTTGCCCCTGGGTTCCTGTGCCCTATGTGCATGATCCTGCACTTCTTTGCATTGAATCCAAGCTCCCATTCTTCAGACCATTTCTCCAGTTTTTTAAGGTCTTCCCTCATTCTTTCAACATCCCCTGGCATGTTCACCCAATTGCATACCTTTCTATTGTCTACGAAGAGGCATACTTTCCCTTCCAGTCCCTTTGCAATGTCCCCAATAAAGACATTGAAGAGGACTGGCCCCAACACCGACCCCTGCTGCACCCTGCTCATCACCTCTCCCTCTCCAGAGTAATCCCTGTTTACCACAACCCACTGACTCCTGCCATTCAGCTAGTTCTCCACCCACAGAACTATTTTAGGGTCCACCCCTAGGCTGTGCAGTTTGTTAATCAGCCTTCTATGGGGGACAGTGTCGAAGGCCTTTCTGAAGTACAGATAGGCCACAGCCACTGCACCTCCCTGGTCCATTACCTTAGTTACCCAGTCATGCCATAGATTAGTACAGTGAGTTAGTGCAAAACACAGTGTTTATCCTAAATGCAGTAAAAGTTAGGGTTAGATGTATAAGTAAATAAATGCCGTATAACAGTGTATATGTGCGCGTGTGTGTGTGTGTGTGTGTGTGTGTGTGTGTGTACGTTACAGTGCTCTGTGTGTGTAGACAGTGCACTGCTATGTTATACTGGAATATATATGCATATATGTGTATATGTATTAGTCAGTGTGTGTGTATCACAACAGTTAGAAACTGCAGTTCTAAGAACATGAAGTCTTGCTATATTATGACATATGCAGTGAGTCCCAACCTTCGAACTGCTCCGGAGGTGAAAGAGTTAACTTTCCATGCCAGGCATGGAATGCTGAGCTCGAGCTCGGTTGAAAACTCTGTCTGTTGTTCTTCAAACTCAAATTGTCAGATTCTTTACTTCGCCTCACTGAACAGTCGCTCCGGAGATTTCTCCTTCTGCTCGGTTCATTTTGTCGGTTAAAAGTATTAATTTCTCGGTTTTTTGACCGAATTTAAACCGCAACTGGTCGGTTCAAGCTCTGTCTGTGGTATTTGTGAGTATTAGATAGGTTTATATTATTTCTCTCTGTGTGGAACTTGTAAACGGTTATCGGTTCACTCTTGAACCGATCAGGTTGTTTAAATATATTTTATTCTATCATTTAGAGTGTGGTTACTGGTTCTTATCGGTTCTAAAAAAAACGGAATTTCTTACGTTTTTTTCCACGACCCTTGACACGGTTGGGAACCGATAAGAGGGTCTTGCTTGGCGGATTGCCATAAACGGAAAGTTTGGTTAGGACTGGCACTATGTCTGAGAAACCCAAAAGAAAAACCGGGCCCACTGGGTTTCAGCACTGCAGTGTGTGTGGGAAACCTTGCCAAGGCTGACCCCCACACCACCTGTGTTTATTGTCTGGGGTTTGACCACCTCAATGCAGACTGCCAGATTTGTCAAAATTTTCCTGCAGCTACCCTGGATAAGAGAGTTGGTAGGCTCAGTGAAAGGGAGGCCAAGAAGTCCGCTGACCCGGATGGCCAGCCCGGTTCGGTTCCAACCGAACCAGAGGGAGTGCCCTCTGACCAGGGTGATACTTCCTCAGGCAAAAGGAGAGCTGACTCTGAGGGGTCGGTTCCAGCAAAAAGGACTAGAAAATCAGCTGGTGTGGAGCCAAAACTTTCCTCTCCAACCGCTGAAGAAATAGCCAAAGCGATTCAGATTGTCCAGTTGCTTTCTCCGGTTCCGACCGAACCGTGCTCAGGTAAGCGCCCGGTTCGCGGGTTCCACCGGGTTCAAGACTATGATTTAGGAGGAATATTATGAACCGGAGGAGGGGAAGAGGAGTATGAGGAGAGTGAATGTGGATTTGAAAGTCTGGATGTGCCCATCGACCCGGACATCTCCCCAGACAGACCTTCAGGAGTGTCCCCTCCTAGGCTTTCTGAGTCCCCTTCTCATTTTATGTTCTATAAAAAAGTGGCTGAAACCCTCCAGCTCCCTATGGAGGAAGCTGTGGATGATCAAGAGGAGCCTGACTATGTGGAAATCACGGCTATCCCAGAGTCCAGGAGATTGTCTATTCCCTTGCATAAATCTTTCGGGAAACAGACTTTTAAAATTCTAAAAACTCCTCACACTATACCTCCTGTGGATAAGAGAATGGACAAGAGGTACACATTGTCAGGCTCTGATACGGAGTTCCTTACACAACAATGCAGCCATGTTGGAGTAGTGCAGGCTGCAGCCTGTGACAAGGCAAATATTCCCTTGGCCTCACACCCCCTGGACAAGAACTCCAGGAAGGTTGATGCCATGGCAAAGAAACAGTACATGGCAGCATCTTTGGGACCCAGACAGGCAAATTATATGGCTTACGTTGCTAGATACCAGAAATCCAGATGGGATACTGTTATGGCTCTTGCAAAACAGGTCCGTGGCCAGCTTGCCAAGGAGCTGGAGCAGGTGGCTGCCGATGGTATTGAGGCATCCAAGGTGCAATTCCATGCTGCAGTGGACTCAAATGATGTTTCATCAAGAGTCATGGCTACATCTGTAGATCTTCGCAGGATGGCTTGGCTCAGATGTACTAGCCTGTCACAGGATACCCAGACTAAGGCCATGGATTTTCCTGTTGTGGGTAATTCTCTGTTTGGGGAGCAGACAGAGAATTACATGAAGAAAATGGATGAGTATAGGACCACCTATAGGAGTGCACAGGCCAAGGAAAGGCAGGCCACTCCTCAAAGGTAGCTTCCCAGGGGCAGGGGCAGGCCTTTTCATAGGCTTTTTACCAAGCCCAGGCCTCCTCTTCAGCTTTTGCCCAGAGGGGGTTCTTTAGAGGGAGAGGCAGACGGGGTGCAGGTAGGCCTACTTCCACCCCTCAGCCCGAAGCCCCTGCCAAGCAGGCACCCTGATGGGGTTGCCAGGGCCGATTCTCAATTACCTGTAGGGGGCAGGCTGGCTTACTTTGTCCAGGACTGGGAGTCTCTGACATCAGACAAGTGGGTCCTGGAAGTAGTAAGCCAGGGACTGGTTCTCAGCTTCAAAGTTTCCAAAGATGAGAACCAGATCCTTTCCACCTGCAAATCCTTCAGAGGCACTTGCCCTAGAGGCAGAGGTCTCTTCCCTCCTGGCTCTCAAAGCCGTGGAAAGGGTTCCACCCCTACACCAGGGCAAAGGGTTGTACTCCAGGTACTTCCTTACCCCAAAAAGACAGGAGAATGGCGGCCCATCCTGGATCTCAGATACTTAAACAAGCACCTTTTAAAACCAAAATTCAAAATGGTGACTCTGGGAATTATTCTACCTTCTTAAGGCCAGGGACTGGCTAGCCCCTGACCTCAAGGATGCCTACTTCCATATTCTCATCAGAAGCTCCCATCGAAAGTACCTCAGGTTCGAGCTGCCCTCAGGCCATTGCCAGTTCAGAGCAATGCCCTTTGGCCTCACCTCTACTCCAAGGGTGTTCACAAAATGCCTGGCAGTGGCAGTTGCTTCGCTAAGAAGGCAAAAAATTGCCATCTTCCCTTACCTGGACGACTGGCTCATAGTAGGCCAGTCACCAGCCCAGGTCAAGTTACACCTACAGATAACTCAGCAACTGCTCACCTCCCTAAGTTTCCTTCTGAATCTTTCAAAGTCAGTTCTAGAGCCTGTTCAGCTCCTCACCTTCATAGGCGCAGAGCTGAACACAGAGAAAGCCAGAGCCTTCCTCCCTTTGGACAGGGCAAGGACCCTTGTCTCTCTGGCCTCCTCATTCACCCTGCAGGTGTCTCGACCAGCAAGGCATTTTCTACAGCTCCTGGGGCACATTGCTGCTTCTACAGCAGTGGTGCAGGGATCAAGATTTCAGATGAGGGACATTCAGTTCCATTTGAGAGCCTTCTGGTCTCAAAGGAAAGACCCTCTAACCAAATTGATCCCGGTGACTCGAACCCTGACCCAGGCCCTACAATGGTGGCAGGATCAGAGCAATCTTAGACAAGGAGTTCCTTTTGTCACTCAGTCTCACTCCTTAATCCTTACTATGGATGCATCCCTCTTGGGATGGGGAGCTCACATGGGCGACCTCACTACCCAGGGGTTGTGGTACCCTCAGGAATCCCTGCTCCACATCAATCTGTTGGAACTCAGAGCAGTTTTTCTAGCACTTCAAGCTTTTTCCAAGTCTGTTCAGAACAAAGTAGTACAGGTCAGAACAGACAATACCACCACAATGTGGTATATCAACAAGCAAGGAGGCACTCGGTCTACGGCCTTGTGCACCGAAGCAATGAAGTTGTGGTCTCTGGCTTACTCCCTGAACACCTCACTTACGGCAGTTCACCTCCCAGGCAAGGACAATGTCCTGGCAGATGCTCTCAGCAGGATTTCCCAGGGCCATCACGAATGGTCACTGATCCCTGGTCCTGGAAGTGGTATTTGCCAGATGGGGCACCCCACAGATAGATCTTTTTGCAGCCCCAGACAATCACCAACTTCCCCTTTTTTGCTGCAGGCCCCCAGTGTTGGGCTCAGTCCCTCTGGATGCCTTAGTCCTCAATTGGGAAGGGAAGTTTCTCTATGCTTTTCCCCCCTTCCCTCTGCTGTTCAAAGTGCTAGTCAAAATCAGGTCTCAACCCTGCAAGATGATCCTGATTGCCCCAGATTGGCCCAGACAACCCTGGTATCCACTCCTGCTGTCCTTAGCAGTCCATCTTCCCCTGTGTCTTCCCAGGAAGCACAACCTGTTAACCTGTGCTCAGGGGAGGGTTTGGTACCCGAACCTCAAATCTCTCAATCTCAAGGCCTGGCTCTTGAAGAGTTAGAGTTTGCTGATCTACACCTCTCCCAAGGTGTAATGGATATCCTGAAGGCTTCTAGAAAACCTTCCACCAGGGCTACTTATAATTCCAAATGGAAAAGGTTTTCCATCTGGTGCGCTGGACAGCATATTTCCCCAGAATCTGCTGATTTACCCACAGTCCTGGATTATATGGTCCATCTGCATACCTTGGGGCTTAGACCAGCTACCCTAAAAGTGCATCTGGCAGCTGTGTCTGCCTTTATTTCAGCAGGTAAGCCCTCTTCTCTTTCAGCTCACCCTGTATTCTCCAAGTTTTTCAAGGGATTGCTTCACACCAACCTCCATTCAGGGACCCTGCCCTGCTTGGGACCTTAATGTTTGCATTGCTCAGCTTATGCAACCCCTTTGAGCCTTTGTCTTCAGCAGAGCTTAAGTACTTGACTTGGAAAACTGTGTTTCTGGTAGCCATCACTTCTGCCAGACGCATAAGTGAATTACAAGCTTTGTCAGTGGAGCCTGATTTTATCTCCTTTCATAGAGATAAGGTGGTCCTTAGGACTAACAGGAAGTTCTTGCCTAAGGTGGTTTCAGATTTCCACCTTAATCAATCTATGTCTCTCCCTGTGTACTTCACTGACCATTCCTCCTCTAGCGAGAGGAGGCTGCACAGTTTAGATGTCAAAAGAGCCCTTAGCTTCTACATAGAGCGTACCAAGGGTCACAGGTTTGACTCCCTCCAACTGTTCCTCACTTATGGTGAGGTTGGTAAGGGGAAACCTGCCACTAAGAGATCCATTGCCAGGTGAATTGTTTCTTGTATCCAATTTTGTTATGAAAAACTGGGTAAGGTTCCTCCCTCAGGCCTGAGGGCTCACTCTACCAGAGGTACAGCTGCTTCCCTGGCTGCGGCCAGGGACATTCCTATTCTAGAGATATGTCAAGCAGCTACCTGGAAACAGTTCATACTTTTACCAAGCATTACTCCTGGATATCCAGGCTAGGAGTGATGCCCGGTTCAACACGGCTGTGCTAAGAGCCTATTTCCCAAGTAGGTTCTGTCCCTCCTCCATGGAGGTACTGCTTTGTAGTCTGCATATGTCATAATATAGCAAGACTTCATGTTGTTAGAAGAAAAAATTACTCACCTTAGTAATGTTGTTTCTTCTGTTGGAGTCTTGCTATATTATGACCTCCCCCCTGCCTGCCCCTCTCAGAACCTCTGTTTTTGGGATATGGGTGGGCGGTGCAATGTTGGCACTTAGTAGGTGCCCACCTTGTTGTTTTTCACCCCTCCTTTTTTTGGGGTGACTTGGTGTTGTGTTTTTCATTTTTTGGGTCTCCTGACTTGAGTCTTTGTTTTGGGACCAAAAATGTGTTGTTATGTTGTAGCCAGTTGGCTAGTGAGGGTTTACAGCTTCCACACAGGACCTCAGTGAGTTTAGCTCGTAAAGATCTGACAGTTTGAGTATGAAGAACAACAGACAGAGTTTTCAACCGAGCTCGAGCTCAGCGTTCCATGCCTGGCATGGAAAATTAACTCTTTCACCTCCGGAGCAGTTCGAAGGTTGGGACTCACTGCATATGTCATAGTATAGCAAGACTCCAATAGAAGAAACAACATTACTAAGGTGAGTAATTTTTTCTTAGGTGGCTCTTGCTAGTCTACATTCCCTCGCTATCTAGATCAGGTTCATCCTTATGCATGTTATTACTGATTTAAATGAGGTGTCTAGTGGCAACCACCCACTCTCCGATGTCCCTCGGAGCCTGAAAAGAAGAAAATGGCCCCTCAATGTCTTTTTTTTAATCTGTGAAAATGTGTGTAGACAGTACACTGCTATGTTGCACTGGAATATATATGCATATATGTGTATATGTATTAGTGTGTGTGTATCACAACAGTTAGAAAGTGAAGTTAGGTGGCTCTTGCTAGTCTACATTCCCCCGCTATCTAGATCAGGTTCAACCTTATGCATGTTATTACTGATTTAAATGTAGCCCTCAAGTTCAAATGTATTGCACTGCTTACATTATCTACATATGGAGCAGTGGCCACATCTATACATGCCTTTCAGAGGTGCAGGCAGCCAGTTCCTGTACTCAGGCAGGTACTTAGAGGACCTGTATTGTCTGTAGACAAGTTTGTCCTTCAAATTGGGGGGCTCTGGAAAATGCAATTTGGGGACTGTCTCCCAGTTCTTTTGCCATTGCAGGATCATTAAGCAAAATGGGGCAGTATTTTTTGATTAGTCCTCCAATCTAACCTGAGACCTGTTTGTATAGTCCCCACCGCTTATAGTGGGCTAGTCTGTGTTACACTATTTTTGCTCATTGTACGAGTTGGATGCCACAGTATATCAGTAGTCCAATGAGATATCTAAAGAAAAAATGATGCAGTGGGGACTGCTGACTCCTGTTTCTGCCCCAGTACCCAAAACCCCTGCTCAAAGTGCTCAAAGTACTAATTGCTGTACTGTGAAGTTTGGTACGTCTGCTTGCCTCTTTTTACCCAGTCAGCCCCAGAACTCACATGTGAGTCAAAATGTTCTATGCGTAACCTTATTCAAAATGGCTGCCTGGGGCTGAATGAGTTAAAACAGCTTGTAGCTAGTATACAGTGTATTGTAAAAATAAACTTTCTTATGATCACACCGAATCAATTCTAGTAGGGACCTGACTAAAACTGCAAAATCATGGGTGCTATTGCCTTTAAATGCTCTCCACATAAACACCCTGTCCACTGTCACCAAGCTTACTGACAGTAGTTAGAGCATCTCAAGGTGTTAATAGCAGTGTCAGTTCAACAAATATCAGGCATAACACAAGGCACAGCCTGTGAACTGACACAATTAACACCTTGAGGTGCACTAACTAGCAGCTAATGTGGCTAATCTGCCTGAAATAAAAGGCTGGCATGCAACGCTATAACCAACATTTTTTACATTATAGCCTAGGGCATCAGAAGGTGGCAAATGTAATTTGCTCGCAAAAACTGCCTGCCTGTTTAAACCACGGGTGCCATTAAGTGGCAGGGACAGTATTTACTTTGTGAGATTGAGCCATTTGACCGAGATGAATGCCTTCTGTGTGTCCAATGCCACAACTTCTATGGAATCAGATGAGGATTCCGAGGCCCACATATAATGAACCAACCTTCTGATGTGATCTGCACCATCTCTTTCTGCCACAAACCTGACCAGGTCTGGGTGAACTAGTAATGGCAGTGCGTTATTCAGCTGAAATGCCAAAACCTTGGCCAGGAATTTGTAGTTGATTTTGTAGTCCACATTTAACAGCGAGATGGGGTGGTAACTGGAGCAGTGGAGGGTGTTCTTCCCCTTTCAGGCTAGCACAGTAATAGTGGCATCATTCATGGTGCCAGGTAAGGTCCCCTTGTTCCAAGCCTCTTGCAGTGTTGCAATCAAAAGTTGTCATACTAGGTCCCCCACCACCTTGTTTTCCTCTGCTGGGAAGCTGTTGGGCCCTGGTGTCTTTCTTCTCTCCATCTGAGCAATAGCCTCCTCGATCTCTTGCAGACTGATGGGTCCCTCCAGATCCCTTCTATGATGCTCCTTTAGTTTCGGGAGATTAACTGATTGCAAGGATTCCTTGATGGCCACCATTTGGGTTTCCCCATCCTTTATCCTGGAGGAATACAGCTGTTGGTAGTACTTTCGGAATGCCTTACTGATTCCCTCTGGGCCCAACACCATGCCCACTGTCCCCTTGATCCCTGGGATCTTCCCTTCTGGCACCATCTTCTTAAGTTAGTAGGCTAAAACCCTCCTGGCCCTCTCTCCCCCCCCCTTCCCAGTAGGCTGGTCTATTCCTATACAACAGAAATTCTGCCTGTTGTGTGGTTACAAAATTTATCTTATATCTCACTACCCTCATGTCCTGTAATAGGGTTGTTGCCAAATTCCTCTCCTTATGCCTTTTTTTCTGGCTCATCCAGTTTCTTTAGCAAGTCAATCAACTCTTGGCTCCATTTCTTTTTTCTGGTCACCTCATATGCTGTTTCTCTCCCTCAGAGGTGAGTTTAAGACCCTTCCACACCCATGCAGTGGCTACACTTCCCATGGCATTATTCCCCAGGTAGTCCTTTACCTTCTGTCTAAGTCATATTTTAAATTTAGCTTCCCACAGTAAGGACACATTGCATCTGCAGCATTTGTCTTTGTTACCCTGCCCGCTTGCAGGAACACGAAAGATATAGGAGAGTGGTCTGAGATCAGCAATGGGTCAGTGCTGGTACTCAAGGTGTTTCTGACGAGGCTCCCTGATGCTAGAATGAGGTCTTGTGTACTATAGGTGGAGTGGGTTTGTGAAAAATAATTAAAGCACTCTTAGAGGGATGCCCCAAATGTCTTACATCTCCGAGGCCATGATACTCCATTATTGTGATTAACGCCTTGGCCCCTTGCAACGTGACCATGCCCCTCACTCTTGTAGCACAAACGAGTCTAGTATGACAAATTTATGTAACCCCAGATGAAGGTCTCCTTTTTCCCCATGTCCATGATGGCCTGAGATAGGCCATGGAAGAAAGGGGGATCATCCTCGTTGTGACTATACTGATCCCTGTAACATTGGCATGCCATCCAGTCTCTGTTCTGCAAGCACCATCTCCTCTCTTTGTCCTTCAAACAACATGAAGTCTTGCTGTATTCTGACATATGCAGTGATCTCCAACCCTTGAACTGCCCTGGAGAACAAAGAGTTAAATTTCTATGCAGAGCATAGAATGCTGAGCTCGATTGGAGTTTCTGTCTGGAGTGTTTCAAACTAAACATGCCAGATTCTTTACTCCGCCTCACTGAACGGTCGCTCCGGAGATTTCTCCTTCAGCTCGGTTAGAAAGTCGGTTAAAGTCTCAGTTTTCGTTGGTTTTAAACCGAAAAAGTTATCCGAATACTTGGTTCAGTCTCTGTATGTGGTGCCGTGAGTACTAGATAGGAATTGTTCTGTTTCTGTGTGGAACTTGTAAAAGTGCAGGTCGGTATATATTTGATAGTGAAATTTAGTGTTTTACTTAAAGTGTGGTTACCGGTTCTTATCTGTTCTAAAAAAAAACGTGTTTACTACGGTTTTTTCCAATACCTGTGACACGGTTAGGAACCGATAAGGGTGTCTTGCCTGGCGGTTGCCATAAAAAGGGTAAGTTGGTTAGGTTGGTCATGTCTGAGAAACCCAAGAAAAAAAACCGGCCCACTGGATTTCAACACTGCAGTGAATTTGGGGAGGTCTTTGCTAAGGCCGACCCCCACACCACCTGTGTTTATTATCTGGGGTTTGACCACCTCGATTCAGACTGCCAAATATGTAAACATTTTCCCAAATCTACCCTTGAGAAGAGATTAGGTAGACTGAGGGAAAAGGAGGCCAAGAAGTCCGCTGACCCGGATGGCCAGCCCGGTTCGGTTCCGACCGAACTAGGAGTGCCCTCTGACCAGGGCGATACTACTTCGGGCAAAAGGAGAGCCAATTCCGAGGATTGGTTCCGAAAAAAAGAAAGCGCAAAGAAAAATCATCCGGTTCGGATCCAGAGGTTCATGTTCCGACCGCCGAAGAGATAGCCAAAGCGATTCGGATTGTGGAATCGCTTTGCCCGGTTCCTACCGATCCGGCACCTTCTGGTAGGGTTTCGGTTCGGTTGGTTCCCCCGGTTCAAGATTATACCCTTGAAGAGTTTTATGAACCGGAGTTTGAAGAGGAGGGGGAGTTTGAGGATGATGATGATGAAAGTGGGGGTCTGGATGTGCCTGTGGAACCGGACATCTCCCCAGACAGACCCTCAGGTGTTTCCCCTCCTAGGCTTTCTGAGTCCCCTTCTCACTTTATGTTTTACAGAAAGGTGGCTGAAACCCTCCAGCTTCCTATGGAGGAGGCATTGGAGGATCAAGAGGAGCCTGATTATGTAGAGAAGATGGATATCCTAGAGTCCAGGAGACTGTCTGTTCTCCTCCACAAATCCTTTGGGAAGCAGACACAAAAAATTCTAAAGTCTCCTAACACTATACCTCCTGTGGATAGAAGAATGGACAAGAGGTATACACTTTCAGGCTCAGACACGGAGTTCTTGTACCAGCAATGCAGCCATGTTGGGGTAGTGCAGGCTGCTGCCGGTGACAAGGCAAATATTCCCTTGGCTTCACACCCCCCCCAGACAAGGACTTCAGGAAGATTGATGCCATGGCATCTTCTTTGGGATTCAGGCAGGCGAATTATATGGCCTGTACAGCCAGGTACCAGAAGTCCAGGTGGGACACTGTACTGGCACTGGCTAAACAGGCCTCCCCCCAGCTAGCCAAGGAGCTGGAGCAGGTGGCTGCAGGTGGGACTGAGGCATCGAAAGTACAGTTTCATGCTGCTGTGGACTCCAATGATGTGTCATCAAGAGTCATGGCTACATCTGTGGCTCTTCGGAGAATGGCTTGGCTCAGATGTACTAGCCTCTCACAGGATACTCAGGCTAAGGCCATGGATTTTCCTGTAGTGGGTAATTCCCTGTTTGGGGAGCAGACACAGAATTATATGAAGAAAATGGACGAGTACAGGGCCACTTACAGGAGTGCTCAGGCCAAGGAAAGGCAGGCAACTCCTCAAAGGCAGCAGTCTAGGGGCAGGGGCAGGCCTTTTCATAGGCCTTTTTACCAAGCACAGGCCTCTTCTCCTTTTCCGCAGAGGGGGTTCTTCAGAGGGAGAGGCAGAAGGGGGATGAGCAGGGCTGCAGCCACTCCTCAGCCTAAAGCCCCTGCCAAGCAGATACCCTGATGTGTCAGCCGGGGTCGACTCTCCTATTCCAGTAGGGGGCAGGCTGGCTTACTTTGTCCAGGACTGGAGGTCTATTACATCAGACAAATGGGTCCTGGAAGTAGTAAGCCAGGGACTGGTTCTCAGCTTCAAAAGATTTCCGAAGATGAGAGCCAGATCTTTTCCACCTGCAGGTCTCTCAGAAACCCTTGCCCTAGAGGCAGAGGTTTCATCTCTTCTAGTCTTAAGAGCCATGGAGAGAGTTCCTACCCTACACAGGGGCAAAGGTCTATCCAGATACTTCCTTACCCCCAAAAAAGACAGGGGAGTGGCGACCTATCCTAGACCTAAGATACCTGAACAAACATCTTTTAAAACCAAAGTTCAAGATCGTAACTCTGGGAATAATTCTTCCCTCTCTAAGGCCAGGGGACTGGCTAGCCTCCCTGGACCTCAAGGATGCCTATTTTCACATTCCCATCAGGTGCTCCCACAGAAAGTACCTCAGGTTCGAGTTGCCCTCAGGCCATTAGCAGTTCAAGGCAATGCCCTTTGGTCTAACATTAGCCCAAAGAGTTTTCACAAAGTGCTTGGCAGTAGTCATTGCCTTTCTAAGAAGGCAAAAGATTTCCATTTTTCTATACCTGGACGACTGGCTCATAGTGGGCCAGTCTTCAGACAAAGTCAAGTCAGACCTGCAAGTGACCCAGCAACTGTTTACTTCTCTGGGATTTCTTCTCAGCCTTCCCAAGTCAGTTCTTGAGCCAGTGCAGCTTCTTACCTTTATAGGGGCAGAGCTGGATACTGTCAAAGCAAGAGCTTTTCTTCCCCTGGGAAAGGACAAGAGTTCTTATAGAACTGGCTTCTTCCTTCAGCCTTCAGGTGTCTCGACCAGCAAGGCATTTCCTCCAGCTCTTGGGCCACATGGCAGCTTCTACAGCAGTGGTCCAAGGGGCAAGATTCCAGATGAGGGATATTCAGTTCCATCTGAGGGCCTTTTGGTCCAAAAGGAAGGATTCCCTTACCAAGCTGATTCCTGTGACTCGGACCCTGATCCAAGCCCTTCAATGGTGGCAGGATCAGGACAATCTAAGGCAAGGGGTTCCATTTGCCACTCAGTCTTATTCAGTGGTCCTTAACATGGATGCTTCTCTTCTGGGCTGGGGGAGCCCATCTGGGGGCCCTCACTGCCCAGGGACTGTGGTCCCCTCAGGAATCCCTTCTCCATATCAATCTCCTAGAACTCAGGGTAGTTTTTCTAGCCCTGAAAGCTTTCTATCAGTCTGTACAGAACAAGGTGGTTCAGGTCAGAACAGACAGCACCACCATGTGGTACATCTACTTACAGGGAGGCACTCGGTTTATGGCCTTGTACACAGAAGCCATGAAGTTGTGGTCCCTGGCTTATTACCTGCAGGCCTCGCTGATAGCAGTTCACCTTCCAGGGAAGGACAATGTATTAGCAGATGCACTGAGCAGGATCTCTCATGGCCATCACGAATGGTCCCTGGATCCTCAGGTGCTGAAAGTGATTTTTTCAAGGTGGGGCACTCCAGAGATAGATTTCTTTGCAGCCCCAGACAGTCACCAACTTCCTCTCTTTTGTTGCAGACCCCCAGTCTTGGGCTCAGTCACTCTGGATGCTCTGATTCTGAATTGGGAAGGAAAATTTCTGTATGCCTTCCCTCCCTTTCCACTCCTGTTCAAGGTTCTAGTCAAGATAAGGTCTCAACCTTGCAAAGTGATTCTGATTGCTCCAGATTGGGCCAGACAGCCTTGGTACCCCCTGTTGTTGTCTCTAGCAGTCCACCTTCCCCTGTCTCTTCCCAGGAATTACAACCTGTTAACATCCTCTTGGGGGAGGATCTGGTACCCCAATCTTCAGTCTCTCAATCTCAAGGCATGGCTCTTGAAGAGTTAGTTTGCAGACTTGCATCTTTCTCAGGGTGTTCTGGATATTCTCAAAGCTGCTCGAAAGCCCTCCACCAGAAAGGCTTATAACTCCAAATGCAAAAGATTCAGCATTTGGTGTTCCAAGAGTCATATTTCTCCAGACACTGCTGAATTGCCTATGGTTTGGATTATATAGTCCATCTTACTAGCCTTGGCCTCTGACCAGCTACTCTCAAGGTACACTTGTCAGCTGTTTCTGCTTTTCTGTCAGTGGGAAAGTCTTCCTCACTATTATCTCATCCTGTATTCTGTAAATTTTTTAAAGAATTACTTCTCACCAATCCTCCCTTTAGAGACCCTGCCCCTGCCTGGGATTTGAATGTTTGCATTGCTCAGCTTATGCAACCTCCTTTTGAGCCTATGTCCTCAGCAGAGCCTAAGTACTTGACTTGGAAAACTGTGCTCTTGGTAGCCATTACCTCTGCCAGGCGTATCAGTGAACTGCAGGCCCTGTCAGTGGAACCTGATTTCATCTCCTTTCACAGGGATAAAGTGGTCCTTAGAACCAATAGAAGGCTCTTGCCCAAAGTGGTTTCAGACTTCCATTTGAATCAGTCTGTGTCTCTCCCTGTTTTCTTCACTGATTATTCTTCCTCAGGTGGGAGGAGGCTACACAGTTTGGACGTTAAGAGAGCCCTTAGTTACTACATAGAGCGTACCAAGGGTCACAGGTTTGACTCCCTCCAGTTGTTCCTCACGTATGGAGAAGTGGGAAAGGGCAAACCGACCACTAAGAGAACTATTGCCAGGTGGATTGTATCTTGTATACAATTCTGCTATGAAAAGCTGGGAAAGATTCCTCCCTCAGGCCTGAGGGCTCGCTCGATCAGAGGTACAGCTGCTTCCCTGGCTGCTGCCAGGGATATTCCTCTCTTAGAGATTTTTCAAGCAGCCACCTGGAAAACAGTCCATACCTTTACCAAGCATTACTCTCTGGATATCCAGGCTAGGAGTGATGCTCGGATGGCACAGCAGTACTTCAGAGCCTATTCCCAAAGTAGGTTCTGTCCCTCCCCCATGGAGGTACTGTTTGGTAGTCTGCATATGTCAGAATACAGCAAGACTTCATGTTGTTTGAAGAAAAAATTACTCACCTTAGTAATTGTCTTTCTTCTATTGGAGTCTTGCTGTATTCTGACCTCCCTCCCTGCCTCCCCTCTCAGAACCTGTTTTTGGGAAGTGGGTGGGCAGGTGCAGTGTTGCACCCCAGGGGTGTTCCTTGTTTACACCCTCTTCCTTTTGTTTTGGTGTTGATTTATTACTTTATTTGTATTAAACTGGGTTTTGGTTTTTGTGTTTCCTGACTTGAGTCTTCCTTTGGGAACCCAAAACTTTTTACTGCCAGTTGGCTAGTAGGAATTTTACAATTTCCACATAGAATCTTTAGTTAGTGGGCTCGTAAGAATCTGACGGTTTGTGTTTGAAACACTCCAGACAGAGAATCCAACCGAGCTCGAGCTCAGCATTCTATGCTCTGCATAGAAAGTTAACTCTTTGTTCTCCGGGGCAGTTCAAGGGTTGAAGATCACTGCATATGTCAGAATACAGCAAGATTCCAATAGAAGAAACACAATTACTAAAGTGAGTAATTTTTTCCTTTTCACCACTTCTGACACTCAATTCACTCCCTTCCCACAAAGGATTGCCACCCCCTGCTTCTTCAGTGAAATTGTATCATCAAAGATTTGGCTTCCTCATATATGACCCAGTTTCTCTGCCTCTTTCTTAACTGTGTCTCCTGTAAAAGTAGGATTGGCCCTTCCAGCTTTTTTTAAATGCATTACTGCTCTCTTTCTCTTCCTAGGGTTATTAAAACCCCTGTACGTTCTATGAGACAACCTTGTATACTATTTTATCTTGTTTAGGTCACCCCCCCCACTCCTCCACACTCTTTTATATTGCAAGTTGGTCACCAGTCTTCCAGCCAACCGGGCTTTAAGAGAAACAACAACTGTAAAACTGTATAACATTCAAACACATATGTACTTTCCCCACACTTTACTGCACACCACTGTTGTCATGAGTCCCTTTTGTGTAGCGGTAGACAGAGGTCACCTAACTCCTATCTGAGGCATGTGCCTCACTGAGTTCCCCCAGTCAGTCAGACAGTCACCCCTAAGCCCCCCCCTTCAGTGTATTATGTTGCCCTTCATTAATATGTTTCTCTGTACAGTGTGAAGGATCTTCTATCTATGGGCATACAACCCCCCCAACAGTTCATTGACTTATTTGTAGTGTGCTGCTGTGAGAAGAAGTTGTGCTGCTCCGCTTCTATGCACTTACATAGTTGTGATGATATCAGATGCCTATAATTAGCCTCCCTAATCATCTTAATGCCAGCAAAAATTATACCTTAGATGCCTGAAATACCATGGTGAGAATGAGAGAAAAAAAGATTCAAGCACAGTCAGTTTTGAAGATTTCTCTGCACTCAGTCCCACCTGTTGGGAGAGAAAGCAGTTATGGGAAATAAACGGTTCATGCAGGAGTCCCTTCAGCCCTCGGGCTCTCTTCCTAGCTCCAATTGCTCCTCGACCTTGCTTCTCTCTCCACTGCCTTTCTGTCCCCGGCACTCAAAGCACTTACTCCTTCATGATGCCTCTGGAATCTCGCTGGGCGGTTTGGCTTTGACTTCTCTCCCGACCTTTTCCCCTGCAGCCTGGTGTGCTGTAAGATGAATTCTTGGAGTGCTTTAGGAGATAGGAACATCTCTGTGCTGTTTCCGAGCATGATCCTAAGAATGGCAGGGGTGCTCAAGGAACACTTTAGGTCATTTTCTTTAGCCAGATCCCTTATTCGGTTGAAAGATGTTTACCAGTTGATAACTCATTTCAGGAAGCTGGGTTGCAAAGAGAGTTGATATCAATTCCTTATGAGGTCCTTAACTGCTCTGCCTTTTGTTAAAATCTTTTCTTTCAAACAACAAGAAGTCTTGCTGTATTCAGACATAATGCAGTTAGCCCCAGTACTTGAACTGCCCCGGAGAGGAAAGAAGTTAACTCTATGCAGAAGCATAGAACGTTGAGCTCGAGCTCGGTTTTCAAACCTCTGTCTGTGGTACTTCCCAGTGTAACCGTCAGAATCTTTACTCCGCCTAACAGTGAAGTCGCTCCAGAGATTTCTTCTGCTTGGTTCGGTAAAAGTAAAGCGTTCAGTTTAAACCACTTAATTTTTTTATTTTCGGATTTCCAGCCTCTGTCTACAGAACAGGTAGTGTGTAGATTTTTTTTATTTGGTTGTTTAACCAGGTATAGCACACTAAGCTGAAAGCTTTTTTACAGGAGCGACCTGGGAGCACAAGGAGGTTAAGTGACTTGCTCAGGGTCACAAAGTATGCAAGTGGAAGCTGTGGGATTCAAACCCAGGTCTGGTCTGCTGGATGTCACCAGATTTGTAGCTCAGAGCCTTAGACCACTGTGCTATACTGCCTCCCAGTAGTGACTGTGTTTATTTTGGTAAAAAAAAGTGGAAATTGTCTTTTTCTTCAGTTTCTTCCCGGTCGGTCCGGTTTGGAACCGACCTTGTTAATTTTAATTTTATTTTTTCTGGGATTCATGTGGTGTTCCGGTACCGATCGGTTTCAAAAGAACCAGACCTTTGGCTGGTTCTTTTCAAAAGCCCGTGACACAGTTTGTAACCGATTGGTTATTATATTACCTGGCTTGAAAGCTGCAATAGGGTAATTTGTTAGGTTGGCCATGTCTGAGAAACCCAAGAAGAAAACCGGTCCCACTTGGTTTCAACACTGTACTGAGTGTGGGGAGGCCTTTGCTAAAGCTGACCCCCACCTCATCTGTGTTTATTGTCTGGGGTTTGACCACCTCAAGTCAGACTGCCAAATCTGTAAAAACTTTCCTAAATCCACTCTAGATAAAAGACTGAGTAGACTGAAGGAAAGGGAGGTCGAGCAGTCCGTAGATCCGGATGGCCTGCCCGGTTCGGTTGCGGCTGAACCTGAGGAGGTGCCTACTTACCTAGGCGATACCTCCTCTGGCAGAAGGAGAGTCGACCCCGAGGGGTCGGTTCCGTCAAAGAAGAAGCGTAAGTCTGCCGGTTCGGATCCTCTATCGCATTCTCCAACCGCAGACGAAATAGCCAAAGCGATTAGTATTGTTCAGTCGCTCAGACCGGTTCGGTCTGAACCGGTACCGCTGGTTCGGTGGTCGGTTCGGTCGGATCCGTCTCCTCTGGATTATGATCCAGATGCTTATTATGAGGAGTAGGAGGGAGACGAAGACTATCCCGGTGATGATGGCGATGATGATGATGATGAGGAGGGTCTGATGTGCCCAATGAACCGGACATCTTCCCCATACAGGCCCTCAGGTGTCTCTCCTCCCAGGCTCTCTGAGTCCCCTTCACATTTTGTTCTACAAAAGGTGTGAGAACCCTGCAGCTTCCTTGGTTGAAGCTGCGAGAGAAAGACCCGATTTTGTGGAAATGATGGACATCCCAGAGTCCAAAAAGCTGTCTATCCCTCTTCATAAATCCTTGGGGAAACAGACACACAAATTTTTACAAACTCTTAATTCAGTACCTCCTGTGGATAAGAGAATGGACTGGAGGTATTCGTTATCAGGCTCAGCTGCAGAGTTCCTTTATAGTCATTGCAGCCATGTTGGGGTAGTGCAGGCTGCAGCCTGTGACAGGGTTAACATTCCTTTGGCTTCACACCCCCTCGGATAAGGACTCCAGGAAAGTGGATGCCATGGCCAAAAAACAATATTTGACATCCTCTTTGGTACTCAGGCAGGCTACTTACATGGCCTACACAGCCAGGTACCAGAAATCCTGATTGGATACGGTTCTGGAACTGGCTAAACAGACCTCTCCCCAGCTAGCCCAGGAGCTGGAGGAGGTGGCTGCTGATGGAATTGAGGCATCCAAAATGCAATTTCATGCTGCTGTGGACTCCAGTGATGTGGCATCTAGAGTCATGGCTACATCTGTGTCCCTCAGAAGACATGCTTGACTCAGATGTACTAGCCTTTCACAGGATACCCAGGCTAAGGCCATGGATTTTCCTGTAGTAGGTAACTCTCTGGGGAGCAGACAGAGGCTTACATGAAGAAAATGGATGAATACAGGACCATACAGGAGTGCACAGACCAAGGAAAGGCAGGCCACTCCGCACAAGCGGCAGTCTAGGGGCAGGGGCAGGCCCTTTCAAAGACCTTTTTACCAAGCCCCGGCCTCCTCTCCCTTCCCATAGAGGCGGTTCTTCAGAGGGAGGGGTAGGAGGGGATTGAGCAGGGCTGCTCCCTCCTCCTCTCAGTCTAAGGCTCCTGCCAAGCAGACACCCTGATGTGTCAGCCCAGGTCGACTCCCCATTTCCAGTTGGAGGCAGGCTGGCTTACTACTTCCAGGCCTGGAAGTCTGTGACCTCAGACAAGTGGGTCCTGGAAGTAGTAAGCTCGAGACTTCAACCCTCAGCTTCAAAAATTTCCAAAAAAGAGGGCCAAGTCTTTTCCACCTGCATCAGTCTCAGAAACCCCTTGCCCTAGAGGAAGAGGTTTCCTCTCTTCTAGCTCTCAGAGCTACAGAGAAAGTTCCTACTCAGCACAAGGGAAAAGCACTGTACTCCAGGTACTTCCTTACCCCGAAGAAAACAGGGTAGTGGCTACCCATCCTAGACCTAAAGTATTTGAACAAACACATTTCAAAGCCCAAATTCAAAATGGTAATGCTGGGAATGATCCTTCCCTCTCTAAGGCCAGGGGATTGGCTAGCATCTCTGGACCTCAAGGATGCCTACTTCCATATTCCTATCAGGTGCTCCCACAGAAAATACCTCAGGTTCAAGTTGCCTTCAGGCCATTACCAATTCAGAGCCATGCCATTCGTCCTAACATCAGCTCCAAGGGTGTTCACAAAGTACCTTGCAGTAGTGGTGGCTTACCTCAGAAGACAGGGTATCACCATCTTCCCATATCTGGACGACTGGCTCTTAGTGGGTCAGTCATCTTTACAGGTCAAGTCAGCTCTTCAAACTACCCAGGACCTACTCAGCTCCCTGGGGTTTCTTCTTAAAGTTCCAAAATCTGTACTCGAACCAGTTCAACTTCTCACCTTTATAGGCATAGAGTTAGACACTGTACAAGCAAAAGCCTTCCTTCCCCTGGCAAGGGTGAAGGCCCTAGTGGATCTCGCTTCCTCCTTTCGACCTCAGGTCTCCCGCCCAGCAAGACAGTTCTTCCAGCTCCTGGGCCACATGGCAGCTTCCACGGCAGTGGTGCAGGGAGCAAGGTTCCAGATGAGGGACATTCAGTTTCATCTGAGGTCTTTTTGGTCTCAAAAGAAAGATTCATTTACCAAACTGATTCCAGTGACTCAGACTCTGGTTCAAGCCCTCCAGTGGTGGCTGGACCAGGACAACCTCAGACAAGGGGTTTCATTTGTCCCTCAAGTCCCATCAGTAGTTCTAACTACGGATGCTTCTCTCTAGGGTGGGGAGCCCACCTGGGGTCCCTGACAGCTCAAGGGCTCTGGTCTCCACAGGAGTCTCTCCTTCGTATCAATCTCCTGGAACTCAAGGCAGTTTTTCCCTGAGCCTGCCCAGAGCTTCTCGGATTCAGTCAAGGGCAAGGTGGTCCAAGTCAGAACGGACAACACCACCACAATGTGGTACATCAACAAGCAGGGAGGCACTCGGTCCTCGGTCTTGTGCACAGAAGCCATGAAGCTGTGGTCTCTGGCCTATTCTCTACAGACTTCTCTGGTAGCAGTTCATCTTCCAGGGAAGGACAACGTACTAGCAGATGCTTTGAGCAGAATTTCACAGGGACATCACGAATGGTGCCTGGATCCTCACATCCTGAAAGTTATCTTCTCTAGGTGGGGCACTCCAGAAATAGATGTCTTTGCAGTACCAGACAATCATCAACTTCCTCTGTTTTGTTGCAGACCTCCAGTCCTGGGGACGGTTCCCCAGGATGCTTTCTTTTTGGACTGGAAGGGCAGGTTTCTCTATGCCTTCCCTCCCTTCCCTCTGCTGTTCAGAGTTCTGATCAAGATCAGGACTCAACCCTGCACAGTGATACTGGTGGCTCCAGATTGGGCCAGACAGCCTTGGTATCCTCTACTGCTGTCTTTGTCAGTGTCACGTCCCCTGTCTCTGCCCAGGACATACAATCTCCTGCCCTCCTCCCAGGGGCGGATCTGGTACCCCAGTCTCCAGTCTCTCAATCTCAAGGCCTGGCTCTTGAAGAGTTAGAATATGCAGCACTACATCTTTCTCAGGGAGTTCTGGATATTCTGAAGGTCTCCAGGAAACCTTCCACTAGAAAAACAACTCCAAATTGAAAAGGTTCAGTATTTGGTGCTCTCAGAAAGGCATTCTGCCCGATTCTGCAGACATTTCCACAACCTTAGACTATCTAGTTCATCTCAATGGTCTAGGCCTGAGGCCTGCCACTCTGACGGTTCATCTAGCAGCTGTCTCTGCATTCCTCTCAGCAGGGAAGGGCTCTTCCCTGGCATCTCATCCTGTTTTCAGAAAGTTTATCAAAGGACTGGTTCACATTAACCCTCCCTTTAGGAAGCCCACTCCATCTTGGGGTCTTAATGTCTGCATAGCTCAGCTAATGCAGCCACACTTTGAACCTCTGGCTTCGGGCCGAATTGAAGTACTTGACCTGGAAAACTGTGTTCCTGGTAACTATTACTTCTGCCAGGCGGATTAGTGAGTTACAGGCTCTGTCAATTGAACCTGATTTCATCTCCTTCCATAGGGACAAAGTGGTCCTAAGAACCAGTACGAGGTTCTTGCCCAAAGTGGTATCAGATTTTCATCTGAACCAGTCTATATCTCTCCCTGTGTTTTTCACTGACCAGTCTTCTTCAGGTGAAAGAAGGTTACACAGTCTGGATGTTAAGAGGGCCCTTAGCCACTATATTAATCATACTAAGGCACATAGAAATGACTGTCTTCAATAGTTTCTCACTTATGGTGAAGTGGGGAAAGGTAAGCCTGCCACTAAAAAAACTATTGCCAGGTGGATTGTTTCTCGTATACAATTTTGTTATGAAAAGTTGGGTAGGATGCCCCCTTAAGGCCTGAGGGCTCACTCGACTTGGGGTACAGCTGCTTCTCTAGCTGCGGCCAGAGATATACCTTTGTTAGAGATCTGTAAAGCAGCCACCTGGAAAACAGTACAAACTTTCACCAAGCATTACTCCCTGGATATCCAGGCTAGGAGTGATGCTAGGTTTGATACAGCAGTAGTGCAGAGCTTCTTCCCAAAGTAGGTTCTGCATTCCGTCCTCCATAGCAAACTGCTTGGTAGTCTGCATTATGTCTGAATACAGCAAGACTTCATGTTGTTTGAAGAAAAAATTATTCACCATAGTAATGTTGTTTCTTCTAATGGAGTCTTGCTGTATTCAGACCTCCCTCCCTGCCTCCCCTCTCAGAACCTGGTTTTGGGAAGTGAGCTGGCAGGTACAGTGTTGCACCTCAGGGGTGTACCTTGTACCCTCCCTCTTGGGTGGGGTAGATGTTATTATTTTTCTGGTGTTTTATACTTAAATATTGTCACTATCTTTCCTTCTTGGGTTCTCGACTTGAGTCTTTTGGGCCCAAAAGGAATCTTTTGCCCTTTGGCTATATTTTGAACAATTTCCATACTATAGTATGTTAGTTTGCTCGTAAGATTCTGATGGTTACACTGGGAAGTTCCACAGACAGATGTTTGAAAACTGAGCTCGAGCTCAACGTTCTATGCTTCTGCATAGAGTTAACTCTTTCCTCTCCGGGGCAGTTCAAGTGCTGGGGCTAACTGCATTATGTCTGACTACAGCAAGACTCCATTAGAAGAAACAACATTACTATGGTGAGTAATTTTTTTCTTGTCCTGGTACCTCAGAAGCTGGAATATCACCAGCCATGGTCTTACTGTTGGTTTGTTGGGGGGCAGGCTTGATGATATGCAGAGTGTCTGATCTGTCTCAACAGGCGCATCCCAGTAAAAGTTACATTATCTGTGGCAGCCTCCACTGCAGGAACTTCACCATGTCTTGCCCCATAGCTCATTCTGGCAAACTGGACAATCTCACATTTTGCTGGTGGCTCCTCATCACCTGATCATCGATCTTATCCCATAAGTCCTGGATCTCTTTACCTATGGCTGCCAGCCATTTCTCCACCAGGCCTGCAGTCTTCAAGCCTCCTGACTCTCTCTTCAGCTTTCCCATCTCTGTTGCCCAGTCCTTCCACTGATGTCCACATAGCTACTAGGGAGTCATGCAGTTTTGTGAGTTCGCCAGTTATAGTTCCCATGAAGCTCTTTATTTCAAAGAGCTTATGGTTTATGACCCCCAGCTCTGTCTCAAAGCATGATTCCACCATCTTGAGAGCCACCTCACTAAAGCAGGTCAGAAATGCTGAAACTTTGTGCTTTTTCGTCAATACTAGTTCTTTGGACACCTTGGGATCCATGATCTCTGCTGTCTGAACTGCCAGTAAGAAGGGTTTTGCTCAGTTTCTGACTGCTAGAGAGGATGGATTGCTATAGATTGGGCAAGCGGTCGGAGCTCCTTGAGCCATGCTGCTGTCAGTTCGGCCTTATCATGTGATCCCCTCACTAATCCTTTTCATTAAACAATAGCTTCTAGGAAGTAGGTCTCGATATAGAGAACATCTTCTGAAACCTGGGATAATGGTTCAAAAGGCACTCACAAATGCATGGAGAACCCATGAAGGTACCAGGGATCTATAGGTCAGTCTGAACTTGCTGAGTACTCTAAAAAGTGTTATCATCTGCAGGTGACACCAGGAAGGAATTTGTGAGGAGGTACCAGGACTTCCCCCAGTACAGTGTCCTTCCTGAACTGGATGGCTGTTGGTTAGAAAAATTCGATCCACCTCTGCCTGTAGAAAGGTTATGATTTTGCACCAAATAAGCCATTATTGGTCAGACCTTAGACCATTTGTCCCACCAGTTGAAAGTTATCCAAGTTCTTTAGTGGTAGATGAAGATACTGTATGTTCCAATAAGTACATATAAATCACAGGAAATCCTATTAAATGAATGGCAATATCCAGTGAAATATCCAGATACATCTGGATATACTGTGACATATCTTTATGGATATAGACTGGTTCCTGGAAGATATGAGTGTCTACCATAATTTCCTGACAGCCTAATATGTGTAAACTGTTCTACTTGGGAGCTAAGCAGCTAGACAAAGCTGAGCTAGACATGGGTGGAAAACAGGTCAGTTGCTCAGGTGGGAGCTAGATGGTTTCCAGCTGACATGTTGACTAGATCTGAGACTCGATGCCTTTTCAGCCCCTTCTGAGCTATTAGAAAATTCTCTGTAAGACATGTACACTTTCTGAGAACTGCCAGGCTAAGACAAACTGGCAGAAAAAAATGTACATTTTCGAATGCCTCATGGTTCAGATAGAGCCTCTGTACTGAACACCTGTATGAGCAGTAAAACCTCCTGAGCTGACCATTGTCTCAGTAGTGAAAAGGACTATGCTGGTGGACCCAGACCATTGACATACTGTATATGCTGAAAAAACATGTTGATTCAGTGATCATTCCCCTGGTGTACATACTGTCATCTGAGCCAGGACACAGTTTTTTTACCAGACCTACCACTGGGGATTCAGGACTTGTTTCCATCCAATTATAACTTGTAACCTCTGCCAGTACCATTTTGTTTCATGTACTTTCTTATTTGTTCATGTAAATGACTGTCACCACATTTGTGCTTTTACTGACCTTCAATTGGTCTAAACTAAGAGTTGTTCAACTCCAGTAAATTACTTCAATTTCTGGGTCCTTATTCCGGAGGTTCTGTTTCTTTGGGACCACAACCCCTGCACTGCCATATGTAAAGAATAAGACATGACAAGGTGTGGTTTATTCACGGATAACAGCATGCCCCAGGTGTGTAATGAAGCATGAGGTGCTGGTTCTGAATGCCTTTAGCACCTGGGAAGTGCTGTAATCAGCCAATAAACCACATCTTGAAGAGTCTTATTCCAGTTATAAAATGGCTAGAAAATTTTCAACATCGACTCCAACAACAATGAGCAGTTTAAACAATAAACTTCAATTTGTTTACCTTTTTTGTCCTCTTTTGTATGAAGTGAAAAAAATTGTTCTTTTTTCAACTTTAACAGAATAATGTGTTTAAACTAGGCTTAACAATTCATTATCTTTTTTAAGTAAACTGTAATGCTTCTGTTATTTGGAGAAGTTAATAAACTCTGCCTTCTCCATATAACAGTAGTGCAGCTGAAGGGGATTGTTGTGCTGCTCATTTTACTCAACTGCTGGATGGTGATGCCACTGTAAGCTGTGGTCACACCATAGGGAAGAGCTTGCTGTGCAGATTCATGCAAAGAAGTGCTGCGAGATGGCGTTTCCAGCTCGGATATTGCTTGCAGTTCGGAGGTTTTTTGTGGTCAGCAATTGGAGCCTGGAGAACAATACTCTGCTGTGGGAGATGTGGTAAAAGGCTGTGCTCATGGAATGTTGATCTCGGAGGAGAGGTGCAGAGGTGGCAGCATTGGTGGAGGGTTCACTTATTTCTGTATCAGGTATGTTCTGTTTTTGCTTTGTAGGCTGCGCAAGTTGGGGATTATTCAATGTGGACAAAATGGTGCTCCACAGTTGCCTCTCTTGTTCTGAGGCTGCCCAGTAGCTACAAAAAAAATGGATTCTGAATGATGCACAATGATGGCCATAATTTCAGTGGGCATCTAATCTCGCATTGGACAGCAGATGGACAGCAGTTGCATGAACACCATGGTTCATGTATCTGGTGGATAGTTTGGCTTCACTGCTTAACTTTGGCATTAAGATTACAAGGTAGTTGATGCTTAGTAGTTCATGGCTGTACCAAATATCTGCTGTGGCATAGGACTGAGTTTTAAATTTGTGTTGATGCAAGTAAAAAGCTGGCGGCTCAGGTGGCAGTTTAGACAGATATTTTTTAAATTATGCTTCTGAGCAGAGTGGGTTGTTTTTTAGTTCATGCATGTAATCCCTGTATTGTTAGCAGTTTAGTTCTGGGGTTTTGTGGTTTTTGGTAAATTCATTAAAAATCAGTGTGATGTACTCTGCACCGGTACCAGATGGTAACGACACACACTAATCCGCATAGAGCAGGAGCACGTTACAGGTAGCACGTAGGGGAATAGCGATACAATACTATGGCTATCCCCTGTTGCTCACCAGGAAGTAGGAAGTGTATTTAGCCAATGCTGGTCGGGTGCTTGGTTGAGCCACTCCCATGGTGGAGCGGCTAGAGCACCTGACCCTGCAGTGCATGGGTGGGGGGAATCGCGGTTTGATTCCCTGGTAGGGAAGCTCTTAGAGTTAATTTTTATATTCTTGCCCAGTGTACACACCCCCTCAGGGTTGATTATGTTAGTTCAAGGGGTGGGCGAAGCCCCATAAAACAAAGAACAACTGTGTCTATCGTTACTCGCTGTTTCATTCTGTGCGGTGGTCATATGCCCGGTATCGTATGCGACATTATGATCCCATACCCTCTGCACCCTGGTCATCTTTATTAAATTGTGAAGTGTTCCAATTTTTGCTGCCTTAAGCCTTCTCTGCCTCATCGAGCCATACAAAGCTTGTTGTCCAGTCACACTTTGTAGAGTTGGCCGCTTAGGGTCTCAGTAGATAGCGCACAGTGTTCTTTAGTTTCTGCAGATCTGTGGTGCTAAGGAGACGGTGGATGACTGTCATTGTTTTGCCAGTGGTATTTTTTTACACACTACAGTAAGAACATTGTTAGTAGGCTGTAAGTCAGGGTGGCTAATTATGTTGATAGACCAGGGCAGTTCTAGGCTATTCAAATGGTGGTTTATTCCCGCACTTAATGCCAGGATGCTTGAAAGGCTGTATTCGTTTCCATCTGTCTGACGACCTCTGCATAGAAGTGGTGCATAATGGAGCATAATTCAGCTGCAGTGATACTTTTTAAATCGTAGTGGATGTTTCTTGAGGCAGCCCAACTGGTGAATACATTTGCTGCCCAAACTGTTGCTTTTTGTGTATTGATCTTGTCTTTTCATTTTTGAGCGGTGCTAGCTTCTGAGAGGAAACAGTAGCATGTTTAGTCAGTGCAGTTTTGATTTTTTTTTTTTTTGCAGTAAGTTGCGGCTCATCATTTGCCTGCTCTTCTTGTTTGTTCAGAGGACACTAGACAGTTTCTTCAAATTAAAGGTTAAACTGGCTGTCAGGTATGTCTGACATGTTGAAGTGTCACTGGCTACTGCTCAGGTGTAAAGGTGGCAAATTCAAGATGACTACCGATGCCAGTCCTAACTTCTAAGGTGGCACAGTGATATCTAGTGATCAGTCTTTCTGTGGGTATACTTAGTACCAGCTGGTAAATTAGGTCTAGATAAGAACATAGGTAAATGTGCCTCTTATCCGGTCAAAACTCCGCAAATTTTCTAGCCATTTTATAAAATCATATAAGACACCCCAGCCTGTCAGGCTTTGCCAGTCCCTAGGATCGTATCAAAAATGTTGACATAGAGGGAAGCCTCTCTGGAGGGTGTGCATTTCTTCCTGCTGTTCTAGCAACATGCTTACAGAGTGCATAATCTGCACTGGGGCCTAGTACTGCTCTGGGCCTAGTACTGCTCCTAGACTAGGAAACAGTGAGACAGATAATTGACCTGAAGGGGTTTCATATGTAGTATGGATAAAGGACCATCTCTATGAGGTTCCACCTATTCAGGTACTGGCAGCAGTGCCTTGACCATTAGGGCACCATGTTTAGATGTCACCATACCCTCTTTTCAGAGTGCCTCTGCACCCCTTCTAAATATTCTAACTGGGCGGACTCGAGGAGAGAGCAGCAAATTCTGTTATTTGGTGCCCTAATGATGGGCGTACTACCACTGGTGCCCTGATGGCCGGAAAGGCTCTATGAGACTATCATTGGGTCCAAAATCTATAGGCGTTTGCAGTCTGATAGGACTGATGAATCTGTGTTATTGGCTTCATTCTCTGTTGAGATAGGGACACTCAAAACTGACATATGCATATATTTGCCCCAAAATATCCCAGGTTCTGATTGGGTCATAGAAAACTCTTATCTATTTTCACTACCTAGTTATGATCCTACAGGATTTCTGGTGTCCCTTGGAGTGGTATGTGAGCTAAAAGTCTTGACAGTGCACTTGTAGGAGGGCCATGATTTTCACTAAAACGTCTATAAAAGCTTGGGTTAGTCTAAAGGGGAGAGCCTGGATAGTGAGGTGCATATATTGAATCATACCATCTGAGGTTTCTGAAAGAGTGGCAGATCATAATATGCTGATATGTATCAGATAGAGCTATGTAAACCTGGGAAACCCCAGGCTGAACTGCTTGAAGGATTCCATTATAAATCTGACTGATCTGCAAAATAATCAAAGGATCTAAGATCTAGAACTAAGTGATACATATGAATTCCTGGTGACTACACAGTAAACTGTATTGAAAACCATTTCCCTTTGCTGTGGTAGCATCAGCACTCTCGCTTCTATGCTGAGGAGTTGAGCCAGTGTCTGGTACACTGCTGATACTCCCTAAGGTTTTCTTGATACTGGAGTTTGGAGGAACCCACAGTCTCTTGAGTACAGCATGGAGAACTGTATTACAGAACCTGGTGGGATAATCCCTGCTAACCAGGCAACTAACATGGAATAGGTTAATTTGAGGACAATAATGAACTGTCAACCATTATCTGGATCAACCACCTCTGCAGTTTGAACTTCCATAATGTTTACGAGAAAAGGAGATTCTGCCTTTTTGAAACTGAAGCCAGAGAAGCTTCCTTATCATGTAGACATACAGATCTAGAAAGGATCAAAAATTGCTATAAGACGGTCAAGATCTTTTGAAACCCCTATTGCTAGAAGCATTGTATGAAGGTTGCTTACTGTTGTCCCCAGCAGTAAAACCTTCTTGATGTTTATATCTTTTAACGGTTAATCTAGCTTAGTACCAAACCAAAAAACACTTGCAAAGGAACACTGAGAATGCAAATATTGGAGGTGTGGTCTGCTGACCAGTGCCTCCACCATATTTAGTGTTGCAACTGGCTTAGGATTAACATAAATTTACCTTTTTGTTTCTCGCCTAGTAAGCTCTCTCAGCAAGCTCTTCCAGGAGCCCTTAATAATTCGCTATCTTCCCTTGCTAATTTTACCCCCTACAAGTCTTGAACTCACTCCTCCGCCCCACTGCCAGCTGTTGATTTTTCCTCTAGGCCATCCTGACAGAGTTTCTCTCTTCATGTTTTACTGTCATTGAACCTCCACCCCTCCCCCGCCTTGCCTAGCACTTTGCCTCTATATTCTATCTGCATAAACACTACCTGCTTGTTGCAAAATCCCTCCATTAATGGCCTCCCTTGAGCACTACTTTTTCCTGAACCTTTAAGGAGCACCAGCTCATCTCTACTAATCATTACTAACTTGTGTTTTGTAGAAGTCACTCTTCCCCTCCCCTGTTTTCCTGTCTCCCCCTCCTCAGTTCACGCACATTAGTAACTATCATAGGGCCTTCCCTCCCCATTTCCCACAATACTCCTCCCCTTATTCCGTAACTCTAAACCACGTGTTCTCCAAACTGTTCAATTCCTTCTCCTCATGCTTGCCACCTACCCCTGCCACTACACACCTACTTATGAGCACACTTCTACCCCCTTATTATCCACACTGAGCACCATCCCTATTGCCTCTGAGACCGCAGTTGCTCCATTAACCCACACGGCATGTTTACCTAGGGTATGCACCTCCTCCCAATGACTCCCCCCCTCAATACTCCCTCCTCCTACTCCACCTCTCCTTCCAGCCCTCATCTCCCAAGGACACTAAACCGAGATACGTCAGAGCCACATGTCACCTGAAAATGCTCAGGCACCTTTTTACCCATAATGCAATACTACTGCTACTTTTATCAGGGAATGTCCACCCCAACCCTGGTCCCATGCCACACCCCTGCCCACCCAATTATGGCCTTAAACTTGCTTCTGTAAACATCCGCAGGCTCCTCCAAAAGATAGATCTCCTTCTGGCATGGGTGTCCCAGCACAACCCTGATGTGTTCGTGACTGTCGATACCTGGTTGTCCCCTAAGGTTCCGGACCATGCCATCTCCCTTGATGGCTATACCCTATTTAGGGAAGACAGAGTAGGAAAAAGAGGTGGAGGATGCGCAGTGTACATTAGGACATCTCTTAAAGGACACATCCTCCCCAAAATTTTCACTAGGAGTAGCACTCAGGTACTTGCATTAAAATTGCTCCTGGGTCAGCAAGGAAAAGCCCTCACAGTCCTCACAGCCTACATCTCCTCGCGTGAGCAATCAAATGATTTCAACTCCGTCCTCGATTATATATCTAAATTACCCCACCCCACCGAACTAATACTACTTGATGACTTCAATATCAGTTGGCTCTTGCCGGATGCCAACCCCTACAAAAATGCGGCCGCAGCTATTGACCTCTCTCAAGTTGTGTCTACCCCTACCAGATTCAATTACAAGACCGGTACATGCACCCTACTTGACCTGGTTTTTACTAACCGTGCAAAACATGTATCAGGTACAGTGGTCCTCCCGGACTCTCTCAGCGACCACTCCCCTGTCATCTGCCACTGGTCCAACAGGTCCCCCAAGCAACCCTGCAAGTGATCATACCACCGTGTCCTCAAACAGGGACAACTTAAGCAACTTCAAACACACCTCCAAAACTGTGACTGGTCACCTTTGGACGCTGCACCTAGTGTTGATCAGGCCCTCGATTACTTCATTTCTCAATTCAACACTGGTTGTGACACCTATGCCCCCTATAAAGAACTTAAGATAAAAAATGCTAACAACCCATGGATCGCCTCCACACTGCTAAATCAAATGTCCAATAGGGACCACCTATGGCACAAAGCACGGGCCACTGGAAAACTAGCTGACTGGCAGCAGTACAAGACGGTCAGAAACACATGCACCTGAGCTACCTTCCTATTACAAAGACGCCCTAGTCAATTCCTGGGGAGACAGCAGGAAATTCTGGGACAGTCTCAGGGAACTATCAGGGAAGCTCAGCAAATCCGCCCCTTGCATGCTTAATTTAGATGGTGCAACCATTCTGGACCCAAAACACATAGCAGACACTTTCAACTCTGCGTTCACCAACCTAAGTTGTGTACTCCCACCTGATTTTATCGACACACATTCAAACCTGCATGACCCTAAGAAAAAATTGCTCACCTTAGTAATGTTGTTTCTTCTAATGGAGTCTTGCTATATTATGACATATGCAGTATAACCCCAGGTTAGAACTGCTCCGGAGGTGAAAGAGTTAACTTCCATGCAGGGCATGGAATCTTGAGCGCGAGCTCAGTTGAACACTCTGTCTGTTGAAGCTCAAACTTAAACTGTCAGATCTTTACGAGCAAAACTCACTAAGGTTCTGTGTGGAAGTCAGAAACTCACACTAGCCACTGGCTACTAACTACAAAAACACTTTGATCTTGATCCCAAAACAAAGACTCAAGTCGGGATTCAAGAAGAAACTTAAGCATAACACCTAAGCACCCTAGAAGGGTGAAATGAAGTGGGCATCAAAGAAGTGCCAACATTGCACTGCCCACCCGCATCCCAAAACAGAGGTTCTGAGAGGGCAGGCTGGGGGAGGTCATAATATACAGACTCCATTAGAAGAAACAACATTACCAAGGTGAGTAATTTTTCTTCAAACAACATGAAGTCTTGCTATATTATGACATATGCAGACTACACAGCAGTACCTCCATGGAGGAGGGACATAACCTACTTGGGAAATAGGGTTTGAAGCACGGCTGTGTTAGAATCGAGCATCACTCCTAGCCTGGATATCCAAGGGTAATGCTTAGTAAAAGTGTGAACTGTTTTCCAGGTAGCTGCTTGACATATCTCTAGGATAGGAATGTCCTGGCAGCAGCCAGAGATGCAGCTGTACCTCTGGTAGAGTGAGCCCTCAGGCCTGAGGGATTAACCTTACCCAGTTTTTCATAACAGAATTGGATACAAGAGACAATCCACCTGGCAATGTATCTTTTAGTGGCAGGTTTCCCTTTATCAACCTCACCATAGGTGAGGAACAATTGGAGGGATTCGAACCTGTGACCCTTGGTACGTTCTATATAGTAACTAAGGGCTCTTTTGACATCTAAACTGTACAATCTCCTCTCACCAGAGGAGGAATGGTCAGTGAAGTACACAGGGAGAGACATGGATTGATTAAGGTGAAAGTCTGAAACCACCTTAGGCAAAAACTTCCTGTTAGTCCTGAGGACTACCTTATCTCTATGAAAGGAGATGAAATCAGGCTCCACTGACAAGGCTTGTAGCTCACTTATGCGCCTGGCAGAGGTGATGGCTACCAGAAACACAGTTTTCCAAGTCAAGTACTTCAGCTCTGCTGAAGACAATGGCTCAAAAGGGGGTTGCATAAGCTGAGCGATGCAAATATTAAGATCCCAAGCAGGGGCAGGATCCCTGAACGGGGGATTGGTGTGAAGCAACCCTTTAAAAAACTTGGAGAACACAGGGTGAGCTGATAAAGAAGAGGGCTTACCTGCTGACAAGAAGACAGACACAGCTGCCAAGTGCACTTTTAGGGTAGCTGGTCTCAGCCCCAAGGAATTCAAATGCACCAAATAATCCAGGATCGTGGCACCAGCAGATTCTGGGGAAATATGTTTACTAACACACCATATGGAAAATCTTTTCCATTTTGAATTATAGGTAGCCCCTGGGAAGGCTTCCTAGAGGCCTTCAAGATATCCAATACACCTTGAGAAAGGTGTAGGTCAGCAAACTCTAACTCTTCAAGAGCCAAGCCTTGAGATTGAGAGATTTGAGGTTCGGATACCAAACTCTCCCCTGGGCACAGGTTAACAGGTTGTGATTCCTGGGAAGGCATAGGGGAGGGTGGACTGCTAAGGACATGAGGAGTGGGTACCAGGGCTACCTGGCCCAATCTGGAGCAATCAGGATCATCTTGCAGGACTGAGATCTGATTCTGACTAGCACTTTGAAAAGAAGAGGGAAGGGGGGAAAAGCATAGAGAAACTTCCCTTCTCAACTGAGAAGGAAGGCATCCAGAGAGACTGAGCCCAACACTGGGGGCCTGCAGCAAAAAAGGGGAAGTTGGTGATTGTGTGGGGCTGCAAAGAGATCTATTTATGGAGTGCCCCATCTGGCAAATATTACCTCCAGTACCAGGGGATCCAGTGCCCATTTGTGATGGCCCTGGGAAATCCTGCTGAGAGCATCCACTAGGACATTGTCCTTGCCTGGGAAGTGAACTGCTGTAAGGGAGGCGTTCAGAGAGTAAGCCAGAGACCACAACTTCATTGCTTCGGTGCACAAGGCCGTAGACCGAGTGCCCCCTTGCTTGTTGATGTACCACATTGTAGTGGTATTGTCTGCTCTGACCTGAACTACCTTGTTCTGGACAGATGTGGAGAAAACCTGAAGTGCTAGAAAAACTGCTCTGAGCTCCAGCAAATTGATGTGGAGCAGGGATTCCTGAGGGGACCACAGCCCTTGGGTGGAAAGGTCGCCCATGTGAGCTCCCCACCCCAGGAGGGATGCATCTGTAGTAAGGGTCAAGAAATGAGACTGGGGGGTGAAGGGAACCCCCTGTCTCAGATTGTTCTCATCCTGCCACCACTGAAGGGCCTGGATCAGGGTTCGAGTCACTGGAATCAATTTGGTTAGGGGGATCCGTCCTTTGAGACCAAAAGGCTCTCAAATGGAACTGAATGTCCCTCATCTGAAATCTCACTCCTGCACTACTGCTGTAGAAGCAACCATGTGCCCCAGGAGCTGTAGGAAATGCCTTGCTGGTCGAGAGACCTGCAGGGTGAAAGAGGAGGCCAGAGACACCAGGGTCCTTGCTCTCCAGAGGAAGGAAGGCTTCTGGCTTCTTTGTGTTCAGTTCTGCGCCTATGAAGGTGAGAAGCTGGACAGGCTCCAGAACTGACTTTGGAAGATTGAGAAGGAAACCTAAAGATGTAAGCAGCTGCTGGGTTACTTGCAAATGAAGTTTGACCTGTTCTGGAGACTGGCCTGCAATGAGCCAGTCGTCCAGATAAGGAAGATGGCAATCTTTGCCTTCTTAAATGAGCAACTGCTACTGCCAGGCATTTTGTGAACACCCTTGGAGCCGAGAGAGGCTGAAGGGCATTGCTCTGAACTGGTAATGGCCTGAGGGCAGTTTCGAATCTGAGGTACTTTCGATGGGAGCTTCTGATGAGAACATGTAAGTCAGGCATCCTTGAGGTCCAGGAGGCTAGCCAGTCCCCTGGCCTTAGAAGAGTAAAATAATCCCCAGGTCACCATTTTGAACTTTGGTTTTAAAAGGTGCTTGTTTAGATACCTGAGATCCAGAATGGGCGGCATTCTCCTGTCTTTTTGGGGTAAGAAGTACCTGGGTACAACCTTTGCCCTGGTGTATGGGTAGAACCCTTTCCACGGCTCTGAGAGCCAGGAGGCAGAAACTTCTGCTTCCAGGGCAAGTGCCTCTGATGGGTTTGCAGGTGGAAAGATCTGGCTCTCATCTTGGAAATTTTTGAAGCTGAGAACCAGTCCCTGGCTTACTACCTCCAGGACCCACTTGTCTAATGTTAAAGACTTCCAGTCCTGGACAAAGTAAGCCAGCCTGCCCCCTACCGGTAGTGGAGAATCGGCCCCAGCTACCCCATCAGGGAGCCTGTTTTGCAGGGGCTTTGGGTTGAGGGGCAGAAGCAGGCTTACTAGAACCCCTTCTGCCCCTTCCTCTAAAGAACCCCCTCTGGGCATAAGCAGAAGAGGAGGCCTGGGCTTGGTAAAATGGCCTATGAAAAGGCCTGCCCCTGCCCCTGACATGCTGCCTTTGAGGAGTGACTTGCCTTTCTTTGGCCTGTGCAGTCCTATAGGTGGTCCTATACTCATCCATTTTCTTCATATAATTCTCTGTCTGCTCCCCAAACAGAGAATTTCCCACAACAGGAAAATCCATAGCTTTAGACTGGGTATCCTGTGATAGGGCAGGACATCTGAGCCAGGCCATTCTGCGAAGAGACACAGATGTAGCCATAACTCTAGATGAAACATCATTAGAGTCTACCAGCATGAAATTGCACCTTGGATGCCTCAATACCATCCGCAGCCACCTGCTCCAGCTCCCTGGCAAGCTGCTCAGGGGCCTGTTTTGCTAGGGCCAGGACAGTATCCCACCTGAATTTCTGGTACCTAGCTGCGTAAGCCATATAATTTGCCTGTCTGAGTCCCAAAGATGCTGCCATGTACTGCTTTTTTGCCATGGCATCCATCCTCCTAGAATCCTTTTCAGGAGGGTGAGAGGCTAGAGGAATATTAGCCTTGTCACAGGCTGCAGCCTGCACTACCCCCACATGGCTGCACTGCTGAGATAGAAACTCCGTATCAGAGCCTGATAAAGCATACCTCTTGTCCATCCTTTTATCCATAGGGAGGATAGGATGAGGAGTTTTCAGAATCTTTACTGTCTGTTTCCTAAAAGATTTATGCAAGGGAATAGACAGTCTCCTAGACTCTGGAATATCCATCATTTCCACAAAATCAGGCTCTTCTTGATCATCAACAGCTTCCTCAACAGGGAGTTGCAGAGTGTCAGCAACTTTCTTGTAAAACTAAAAATGAGAAGGGGACTCAGATAGCCTGGGAGGGGATACTCCTGAAGGTCTGTCTGGAAGATGTCGGTTCAATGGGCACATCAGACTGTCAAAATCACACTACTCTCCTCGTACCCCTCCTCCCTTCCCTGGTTCATAAAAATCTTCAAAATCATAATCTTGAACCGAGGGAACCGACCGAACCGGGCGCTTACCCAATGGTGCCGGTTCGGACAGAACTGGGGAAAGAGACTGGACAATCTGAATAGCTTTGGCTATTTCCTCAGCAGTCGGAGAAAGAACTTTTGGCCCCAAACTAGCTGACCTTCTAGCCCTTTTAGTTGGAACCAGCTCCTCAGAGCTGGCTCTTCGTTTGCCCGAGGAAGCATCGCCCTGGTCAGAGGGCACTCCCTCAGGTTCGGTTGGAACCGAACCGGACTGGCCATCCGGGTCAGCGGACTTTTTGGCCTCCCTTTCCCTGAGCCTACCAACTCTTTTTTCCATGGTGGCAGCAGGAAAATTTTTACAAATCTGGCAGTCTGCATTGAGGTGGTCAAACCCCAGACAATATACACATATGGTGTGTGGGTCAGCCTTAGCAAAGGCTTCCCCACAGAGGCCACAGTGCTGAAACCCAGTGGGTCCGGTTTTCTTTTGGGTTTCTCAGACATAGTGCCAGCCTAACAAAACTTGCCCGTTAACGGCAATCCACCAAGAGGACTCTCTTATCGGTTCCCAACTGTGTCACGGATAGGTGGAAAAAAGCGTAATAAAATCCGTTTTTAGAACCCGATAAGAACTTGAGAACCGCACTCTAAAGAGCTAAGTAATTTTAAACCCCTCTGATGGTTCAAACCCGAACCGAAAAAACGTTACAAGTTCCACACGAAGAAAATAAAAAGTAAGCCTATCTATTACTTACACCTACAGACAGAGCTTGAACCGACGATTGTTGTTAAATTTCGGTAAAATAAACCGAGAATTACACTTTAAAACCGACAAACAAACCGAGCAGCAGGAAGAATCTCCGGAGCGACTGTTCAGTGAGGCGGAGTAAAAGAATCTGACAGTTTAAGTTTGAGCTTCAACAGACAGACAGAGTGTTCAACCGAGCTTGCGCTCAAGATTCCATGCCCTGCATGGAAGTTAACTCTTTCACCTCCGGAGCAGTTCTAACCTGGGGTTATACTGCATATGTCATAATATAGCAAGACTTCATGTTGTTTGAAGAACCCGACCCCACTGTTGCTTAACCCACCTTTCCGCTTCAAACAAATCTCACTTGCAGAGCCCAGAAAATACCTTTTCAGGGTACTCGGCAAGGCCCGCTTTAGTGGTGACTCACTGGACCTAAAGCTCTTGCACCTCACACTGGATGTTGTGCTTCTGCCTCGCACAAAAATTCTAAACATGTCACTTTGCTTTAGTCAGTTCCCTATGTTATGGAAAACAGCATCAGTGACCCCTATTCATAAATCTGGGGACAGGGCGGCTCCCTCAAACTATCGCTCAATTTCCATTCTCCCCCCACTCTCCAAAGTACTTGAACATATAGTCACGCACCAGCTCACTGACTACCTTTCCAAGTACAACATCCAATGTCCTGAACAGCATGGTTTCAAGATAGGCTATAGTACCACATCTGCCGTCCACCAGTACACAGATTTCATACACCAGACAATTGATCACGGGCAGTTAGTGGGGTCAGTGTACATTGACCTCACTAAGGCATTTCATACTGTTAATCATCCCCTCCTACTCAATTCCCTTCTTGATATTGGTTTATCGACAGCTGCAGTAGTTAGGTTTAAAAGCTATCCAGTCAGAAAGTCCCAGCAGGTCAAAATAGGTGTCAGCCTCTCAGACAGCAGGCCAGTTCTCTCCAGTGTTCTCCAAGGCTCCATACTGGGGCTGCTGCTTTTCAGCCTCTTTCTAAACTCCCTCCTGCTTGTCTGTACCAATAATCTCCTTCTATACGCAGATTACAACGTTATATTCTCCAGCCACTCAGATCCACTCCTGTTAGCCGATAGCCTACAACACGATTTCAGAACTGTGGAGACCTGGTTCTCCAAGCACAAGTTAGTTATGAATTACAGAAAAACAAAATCAATGATTTTCGCCAGCCCTCATAATAAACAAAACTCTACACCACTAATCATACGGAACAACCTTGATGTCCCTATAGAGCAGATCTGTACCTTTAAGTACTTTGGAATAACCCTTGACAGTACCTTATCTTTTTGTGAGCATATCAGTAATGTCTCCAAGATGGTAAACTCAAGACTAGGGATCCTTTACAGGCACAGCCAGAGCATAACCCCTGATGTTCTTCGACTTGCTATTACTAGCTCTTTGCTCACCATAATAGATTACAGCATAATCATTTATGGCTCAGCCTCTGAGACATCCCTTAAAAGCATACGAACGGCCCTCAACAATTCCTGCCATCTAGTTTCAGGTGCACCCAGATGCACGCATACATGCAACCTCTACACCCTTAGCAAATGGCTGAACCTCAGTGGTAGGACTACTTATCATACCTGTCTGCTCACAAAGAAAATCTCACTGGGGCTGACACCCCCCATCCTCTCGGCAGTTCATCATGCATGCTCCCAATTGGTGTGGCACCAGGAGTGCCTCCAGGCACTCTTACCTGACCCCTTTCTATCGGACGATGCAAGCTCACCGGTCCTTCAGGTTTCGTGCCCCTAACTGGTTAAATAAACTCCCCGTTGACATCCTAGAAGAACCTAAACTGTGCCCATTCAAACAGAAACTTAGACAACACCTTACTGCTATTAGCAGCTGTGATTGACACACTTAGGCCCTTTTTGGCCTTACACATTGCCTTCTCCCTGTACCCTCACAATCCTGACCTCCCTCCCCATCCATTGTCCCTCCCCTTCTCCCCCTCTCCGTTTCCCTGTTCCTTTTGCTTGTCCCTCCTCTCCCTTCCCCTCCCTGACTCTCCTTCCGTTCTCCCTTCCTATGCTCCCTCCTGTCCTTGCACTTCTACTCCAAACACTGCTCACAGACCCCTGCCTGCCCTTTCTCTCCTACCCCCACTGTCCTACTCCCACCCGTCTCCCCTCCCATCACCCAGTACACTCCCTCCCAACCCTCTGTCCTCCCTGTCATCTTCCACTTCTCCACTTGACAATGTCAGATTCCTGACAGCATCCCTATCCGCCCTTCCCCTTGTGTACCCCCTTAAGTCCCGAAACCTACTGCACTTCTTACTGAAACTTGAATGTAAAAGTTTAACCAGATTATAACTCTTGCTGTAACCTGAATTAACTCTTTACCTGTCTGTAACTTTTATGAATGATTGTACCCAACTCTATGTATTCCACTTGTCTTGCATTTAGTTCTCTGTTGTGTTGTCTTTACTCTGACATGGAACCTTTGTAAAAGAGTCTTTGACTCAAAGGTACTGTAATCCGAAACTTGAATAAATAAAAAATAAAGGATAAAACAACATATCGTCTGCAAAGTTACACTGAGAATGCAAACCATCAAGGTGTGGACAACTGACCAGTGCCTCAGCCACATGGCCTGCATGGTCATAAAGTAGACTGCTGCATTTCGTACAGCAAGTTGAACAGTAGTACTTGGGAGTCTGCAAGCAGACGGTGATCATAAGCCCTGGAGGAGCAAGATTCTGCATCAGTGAATCCTCCACTACGTTGCCTGCTAATGCATTTGTCCATTCACACAGTGCCTGCACTACCATGTCGAGGCTGACAATACCCTTAACAAGGAACTTGAGGTGCGGGTGTACCTACAGTTGCATTCAGTCTCTTGTCATTAATAACTATCACAAAACATTTTCCATTCTATGGAGATTACTGCTGTTTGACTGTTGCAGAAACTGCAGCATCTGTTACTGGGGGAACCTTCCATTTCTTTAGGAGCGAGTCCTGAAAGGAGATTGCTTGCTGCATTTTTTGGAAATTGTTTTCTCTTATCTCAGTCATCCTGTTGTTTTTGGATGATTTATGTAAAGTGTTCAAATTCTGGAAACATTTCAGAGGATTTACTGATGTGTTCCAAATCAAGTTCACCTGCAGAGTAGCAGCAGACTGCATCTCCAATTAGCAAAAAATCCTATAAGTCTTACACTGACTGTCAGTAAGGATGGTACCAAGGACACCTGCAGTGCCTCTGTCCATTGCCTTGCTTCTTTTTCAGCTCTGGGATTATGAGGCTCAGTAGGATCATCTTTGCCTTGTGAGCCTTCCAGACTATCTGGCTGAAGGAGGTGCTACCAGCCTGGATATATCTGGGTATGCTGCGTGACAGAAAGAGCATCTTTCTGCTCAGGTTCATTGAATGATGCCTCACTGCATCTGCACATATGCCTGTGTTGACCCTGCAGAGGCAGATGTCACTTGTGATTTGGGTGATCTTCGAAGAATCAGTCTTCACCATTGATTCCCGTATGATGGTTTGAGCCAGAGGTGCTCGGACCCCAAGGGAGATAGAATGTTTTAGAGGGCTGGTGATGCAGTAGGTACAACATGCGCATCTTCACATGATGATGCATGTGCCCGCTGACATACAGCAGCACCAGTCTCCAGTTGCCTCAGTTCCTTTATTCCCGCCATTGAGTGCCCATCAATTTACAATGACACTTGCCTGTCAGGAGTCAGAACTTTACCATCTATATGATGCCAGGATTCAGTTCTTCGGTCTTAGTGTTTAAAGAATATATTTTTGTGTCAGTTTAGTATTATTTAGCACAAATATTTACAGATTCACTCTCGGCTCTACTAAGTATAAATGGTTGATCATGGACGACGGTAGGGAAACTGAACCTAGTCTGGGCATGGGGGACAGGGTGGTAAACTGAGTTAGAAACTGGCTAACAGACAAGAGGCAGAAGGTGGTGGTAAATGGAGTGTAGTCTGGGGAGAGGGTGTGACCAGTGGGGTGCCTCAGGGATCGGTCGTGGGGCCGGTCCTGTTCAATGTCTTCATTAGCTACATTGCAGAGGGGCTGGAGGGAAAGGTCTGCCTGTTTGCAGATGACACCAAGATCTGTAACAGAGTGGATACCCCAGAGGGGGTGGAGAAAATGAGGAGGGACCTGGGGAAGCTTGAAAAATGGTCTGAGGACTGGCAACTGAAGTTTAATTCAGAGAAGTGCAAAATTATGCACCTGGGACACAGAAACCCTGGGGAAAGCTACAGGATGGGGTTGCTGACAGTCACGAAGGAGGAAAGGGACCTGGGGGTTATTATTTCAGACGACCTGAAAATGTCAAAGCAGAGTACTAAGGCAGCTGGGAGGGCCAGTGGCATGCAGGGGTGCATAGGCAGAGGTATCACCAGCAGAAGGAAGGAGGGAGGGAGGTAGTGATGCCATTATATAAAACCATGATCAGGGCTCACATGGAGTACTGTGAGCAGTTCTGGAGGCCACAACTTCGTAAGGACATTAACAGGTGTGAGATGGTCCAGAGAAGGGCGACTAAGATGGTACATGGCTTGCAACACAAGACTTATGAGGAGAGATTAAGGGAACTCAGTATGTACTCACTGGAAGAGAGGAGCAAAAGAGGGGACATGATAGAAACATTTAAGTATCAAAAGGGTATAAACAAGGTGTGGGGGGTGCATCTTCCATTACAGGAGGAGCACAGAAATGAGGGGTCATAACATGAAATTGGAAGGTGGGAGGTTAAGAGGGAATGTGAGGAAGATCTTATCTGTGTCAATCTTCACCATTCATCACAAATGGGTACTGGCCGGAGATCAGGACCCAGGAGCCTTTTTTTTTTTTAAAAAGATAGGGGCGAACTGACGCAGCATCGGCGCTGCCCTCGAGGCCGATGTACTACGTGGCGCTCGAGGATTAGCCGTTAAGCTGTGTCGACTCCGACTGCCTACCAGTTCTTCGTCTCCCGCCGTCGAGGTCGCCTCGTGGGAAGCCTTGAAGAAGTGTTTTTGAAGAAAATTTTAGGCCTTAGCCTTTATCGTCGATAGTTCGTCGGTCTACTAGTTCTAGTCTGCCCTACTCGACGTCGCTGGTAAGATCTTTCCATTATTTATAATTTTGGCGACGTCGAGTCTATTTTTGGTGTTTTTTTCCGCAGGTCATGTCGCGGTCGGAGGGCAAGAAATCATCTAAGGCGGGGCAGGCCCCTATGCATCGGGTGCCCGTGTGGCCGCAATTCTCCATGACTGACCAGCATGACGGTGTCTCTGTGTCTTGGCCAGCGTCCACGACATGGATTTGTGGCCGCCTGCTTCTCGATGGACGCCGTGTTGTCGAACAGCGCATGTGGAAAGTTGGGCGAGCTCCGCCGACTTTGAGGTAGGATCCGCTTTCGTCGGGCCAAGTCGCGTTCTCGGCCTTTCCTCGGGTCCCTCCGGTTCTATCGGACCGTGGAGGAGAGTCTCAAACCCTGTAGCCTAGCCTTGGTTGAGACTCCTCCCGTCGCAGGAGAGCCCGTCCGCTTCCTCCCGGGGCGGGCGGGAATGCGCTATGGCAATCACCCCGGTGAAGCCCCGGTGTCGCTCGGGGTTCGGAAGGCCGGTCGGCGTCGTCCTCGACACCGTCGGTCCGGTGCCGTCGAGGCCTCTGGTGCGGGGCCTTGTTAGTGCGGCGTCGGCGCCGTCTCGTCTCTCGGCACCGCTGGCTCTATCGGCGCCCGCTTGCGGCGCAGTTCTGCTGCGGCGCTGCGACCTGGATTGACATCGCCTTTGCTATGTCTCTCAGCGCCGAGGTTGAGCACAGCGCCGCTTGAGTCGTTGATGCGCCCGTCTCTGGTGCTGCCTCTGCTCTCGGCGCCGCTCTCGGCGCCTTCATGGCGCCGGGGAGCCTGGCAGTGCCACCTTTGGCGCGGGTCCGTTTTGGAGCCATCGGCGCGCCGGTGCTGGCGACCTTTCGTGGCGCCGGGGCGGTGTCATCGGCGTCGAGCCTGCTCTCGGAGTGGTCAGCGCCGCTTCGGCCGGGTGGTGTCTGCGACTCCGGGACCACTGCTGGGGCTACCGCTGGCGCCGTTTCTGTCCCCGGTGCCGCTCCCGGTGCCGGTGGACTTAGGCGCTGCGGCTGGCCCTAACCTCGGACCTCTGGTCCCGGCCGTCCTGCCACCTTCTGCCAGCCCCGCCCCCAGGGCCGTGGAGAGTGCGGGTGCTGCCTCGACCACTGCCACGACTTCTGGGTCCTTCGCGAAGGTCGCTTTTCCTCGCCCTTCTACCGTCTGGCTTAGAGCCTCAGATTCCACCTCTTCGGGGTCGGAGTCGGGCTCAGAGTCGGACGAGCAGTCACACCCTTCGGGGTTGCTTGCACAGGAGGGTGAACCAGTGGTCTCTTCGACAAGTTGGAGTCAGCCCCCTCTTGAGGAGCGTCAGGTTCCCCTCCAGGTTGGGGTCAGTGGCACTGACCAGCAGGCTATGGTGCGTGCCACTATAGCCATGCAACCTGGCCTGGGGGGTTCCTGGACCCTTCAGCAGGTGTACCCCTCCCGTGGTGTGTCTTGATCGCCCAACTTTGGGGCCTATCGAGAAGCCTACGGGTGTGGAGGGTGCCGCGCCCTGGATTTCCCCCTTGGGGACATCCCAGGGCTGCCAGCTACCTAGGCTGACCCCCTCTCGGACTCTGAGGGGTTGAGGGGTGTGGGGTCCCCGCGTAGGCCTTTCTCTGGGGTCCACCCAGGTCCTGGAAGAAGCCGGAGTGCGGACTTCTGTCCTTCACCTTCCGGGTCCTTGAGGGGGTCCTATTCTTTGGAGGCAGGGGACCATCCTTCTGGACCCATACGGCGCCGGTCGCCTCACTGGGGGGATTCTTCTGGGCGCAGCTTAGGCAGTACCAACGTGGTTGTACAGCTGTCGGCTGCAGAGTCTTCCGGGACACCTTCCCCAGGTGTCCATGGTCCGCTCCCTGGCCCTGGCAGAGGTCAGCCGATTCCTTCCTTCGGCTCTGCCCCTACCCCTCTGCCGCATTCTCCAGCGCTCCCGGGCATTCTTGGTCCTACTGGGCCTCTCACCTGGGAGCAGTTCAGAGCGGTGGCTTCTCGGTTCCCTGCCTATGTTAGGGCCTTGGACAGTCAGGTTTTTCAACCTTCCCCCGAGCAGCCACCCTCGGAGCATATGGTGACCTCCAGCTCCTCATCCCCCTCTTCTGGGGGAGAGGAACCATCTGTCCACATTTCCTCTGCCGCTGATCTCTCCGAGTATCAGCGTTTCCTCGCGAGGATGTTGGAGGACCTTCACCTTTCCCCCCTATCTGCAAGCAATCCAGAGCATGCGGCGCACGCCTTTCTAGGCGATTTCGGGGCAGCCACCCTTGTGGTGCCCCCTTGGCCTACGCCCCGGGCGTCCATGCGTTTCTGGCAGAGGCCCTTCCGGAGTTCCTGCCCTAGGGACCTCAGCCAGAGGTATTAGCTCCTCCAGAGTCTCCAGGTTCTATGCCTCATCCGCAGTCAGATTGGCCACTCCTGGACACTCCTGATGGGCCGCCCTCCACCGTGACCGGCCCCAGATCAGGACTCTTCGGATTTCGATTTCTGGGGGAGGAGGACTTTCTACTCGGCACGGTTGCTTCTCTCCATCTCCGCTCATCAGGCCCACTATGCAGCCTACAACAGGTTCTTGTGGTCAGCGCTGGGTCAATTCCTGGCTGCTTTGCCTGACTCGGAGCAAACCAGGCAAGCCATCGCTCTCTCTGCACATGGCCTGGAGCTAGCAAGGCACCAAGCAAGGGCATCTTACGATGCCAATGAGGTAACTACCAGGGTAGTAGGGACAGCGATCTGCACCAGAAGATCGGCGTGGCTTCGCCTTTCCGGTTGTCACCCTTGGCCCGGCGTAGGGTGATCTGCTCCGCTCACCAGGGAACCTATCTCTTTTCCCGTAGGCGAGGCGGCGTCTGTCGGGGCAATTCCCTTCCCCTCGGGACCCGTCTCGCTCTCCCACTCTCGGGCCTCCTCAGGCCCAGAGGTTCCCCTCAGTGTGTCACCCACTGAGGGCTAAGACTCTGTCCCTTAGGGTGCATAGTCAACCCCTTGAGGTGCTTGGTACTCACCCATCTGTGATGAATGGTGAAGATTGACACAGATAAGATATAGAAATTACGTTCTTACCATAATTATGATCTTTCTGTGTATCTTCACCATTCATCACAATCCCATCCGCCATCCTCCTGGGGCTCCAGTCTCTGGATCCTCCTCCCTCTGTGCCTACCCCTCTTTTGAGCGAGGTAAAGTTGGGACACACAGGGGGGTAAATTTCTTCCCAAAGGGTACAGTTCAAGTGGCACTTCCTCTCTTCTAATTATCTACACCCCTACAGGGTGAGAACTGGTGGTTGCCTTCCTTCTGTTATCCTTCCTTTAAAAAAAAAAGAGGACCCTTTTTTCACCAAATGTCTTTACAGAGAGTACTGACTCCTGTGCCCTGTCCTTCTCCAGAATAGCCGACTCTGCTTTTGGGGTTTGCCAGTTATTCTGTGCCTTTAATTCTGGCAGGTGAGCTTTGCCACTCCTTGCAGTTCCTATACAGTCTGGTGACGGACAAGGGTCCTGGATTCTTGTTACCTCTCACTCTCTCCTAAATTCTCTCTCACCCCTCCCTCCCTTCTTCCTTTTCCGGAGATTGGGGCCCCTTCCCAATCTCCTTAGTTTTTACTTCTTCTATGCTGTCCTCTCAGTCGTTATTTCTCGTTTTAGTTCAGTTTCTCTTCCTTTTTCTGTCCCTTGGACTCTCTTGTCCCACCCTCCATCCCTTCCTCTTACCTCTCCGGCGACTCCAGAACTGGTAGGCGGTAGTCGACACAACTAGCGGCTGATCACCGGCCGCCACGTAGTACGTCGGCCTCAGGCGGCCTTGATGCTGCGTCAGCTCCACTATCCTTTTAAAAAAAAAAAAAGGCTCCCGCGGGGTCCTGATCTCCGGCCAGTACCCATTTGTGATGAATGGTGAAGATACACAGAAAGATCATAATTACGGTAAGAACGTAATTTCTATTTCTTCACAGAGAGGGTGGTGGACGCATGGAATGGTCTGCCTCAGGAGGTGGTGGGAGTGAGCACTGTGGATGGATTGAAGCATGCTTGGGACAGGCATAGAGGAACCATAGAGGTACAGCAGCGGGTGGGTTAGAAGCAGTAATACAATATAAGGGCTTACAGGCAGACTAGATGGGCCAGGTGGTCCTTATTTGCCGACAACTTCTATGTTTCTATGTAGGTGCTCTGGCAATGGGGCTATGTCTGGCCAACACCCCTTTCTGTGTGGGTGTGCTGATGACCAGCAGTCCAGTGCTTGGGAGGAGGGACAGCCCTTCCGGACGCACAAAAAGAAGCAGTGCAGATCCTGCACATACTCAGCATCGGTGTCTAGGCACTGTTCTACCTCAGCCTCTTCTTCTTCTTGCAAGAAAGGGAAGAAGTGGCACCAGTCAAGATTGCCCTCTGTCAAGTCTGCTGTGAGACAGCCTGCTTCTGTGGACCTAGCATCCCCACTGTTGTTGCTGATGACCTCGGAGATACCTAGGCCTGAAAGGTCACTGCCTCCACCCCAGAGTGTCCCTTTGTCATCCGGGGGGACCCCAATGGGCACTTCAGTCATTGGGCAGCTCTTATGGAGCAGTGGGTGCAGTGTCTTACTTATGTGGCACCACTTCTGGTGCCAGTCTCCGACCCCTCGGGGTTGACTGGGCTAGAGCTGCTGGGCCTCTGTGTGTGTGCAACTGTGGCAGCAGTCTCCAGGCTGGTGTCATGAGCAGTGTCACTGATGTCTGTTATCTGTCCCACTTGTCCTGTTGTTTCCATCCTTTTTAAGGATGGAGGCAGCCACGGTGCTGTTGTCAGTCACTTCAGTGCCTGCTGGGTCGTCAACACCATATGCAGTGTCATGTGCAGTGCCAGATGCGATGTCACATGAGCTCATAGTGCCAGGAGCTCTCACGGTGTCACATGTGGTGCCGCCTCCAGTGCCGTTCCTTAGGCCTCTGAGCCTGGGTCTGGTGTCTCTGGTGTTGCTGTGGCCGCAGGCTGTGTTGTCAGTTCTGAGACCCTCTTCCCTCTACTATCCTCCTAATGATGAGGGTGCGGAGGGAGAATAATCGTACACCAACCTCATTATCTCTTGTGGTGGGGGATGATGACTCATTTTATGATGCAGAGGTTACAGACCCAGTTTCTGTGTCTGCTTCTCAGGAGGATCTTTCCTTCCAGGCTGTGCTCAGAAAATGCACTTTGCTTTGGATTTCAAGCCAGAAGTCATGGACTATGATAGGCGCCTCCAACTGGAGTTTCCAAACATGCCTTATGTCCCCATCAGCTTAATTCCTCCATCCAACCCAGTTTAGATACCTTGTCAGACATGGCTTGGAAGAGGCCTGCTCCTGTGGCAGCTGTCCCCAAGAAGGCAGACAGGAAATATGCTGCTCCTAAAACTATGCCAGTATATTTCACTCAACCTATAGCTGATGCCGTTGTTATGCTCGTTGAGAATGACAAAGCCATATTACCTAAGGCGCCGGTTACTGTGTATCCCATGAACAAGGAGTCATGCAAGATTGACACCATGGACAAGAGTGCTTATATGCATGAGGATAACTAGCTACCAGGGTCATTTTTCTAAGTATGAATATAGTTCTGGAGCAAGCTAAAGTCTCTAGCAGAGGCCCTGAGAGAGTCCAAGTCTAAACAAGAGATGCTGCTGACTGTTGAGCAACGTGTTAAATGTAACAGTCACAAGATCAAAGCCTCTATGGATGACTTTAATGTGGCAGCTTGTTCTGCAGCTACAGGTATCTGCATCAGGTGGCATTCTTGGCTGTGAACTGCTGGCTTCACCCTGGATGTCCAGCAACAGATCATGAATGTACCCTTCAATTGCACTTATCTGTTTGGACAGCAGGTAGAACTGTCTCTTAAGGAGTCTAATGAAAGTGGAACGACTCTTAAGACTTCCAAACCAGCTCTCTCTAACCCTCAGAGGATCAGGGGATGTAGTTCTTTCACGACCTACCAGTTCAGAGTCCTACTTTTTGGGCTTTCCTTGGCACCACGAGTTTTTACAAAGTGCTTTGAAGTGCTCACAGCGCACCTCAAAAAGTTGGAACTCCAGGTCTTCTTGGCTAATCTCAAATTCATCCAAACAGGAGGCAGAGCAGGCGGCAACCTCTGCCTCTGAATTCGTAACATCCATAGGAGTCCTGCTGAACTCTTCAAGGTCAGCTGGAACCTTCCCAGGAGCTACTGTTCATAGGCGCTGTTCTGGACACAACCAGGCCCTGGTCCTTCTCCCAGAAGGCAGACTACAAGCAATCCTGCAGATGGCATGTTACATCATGGAACACAAAACTGTGCACACCCACTCCATGCAGCACATGCTGCATCTAATAGCCTTTTCCGTGTTTACAGTGCTTCAAACAATATGAAGTCTTGCTGTATTCTGACTATATGCAGTTAGCCCCAGCCGTTGAACTGCTCTGGAGAGGAAAGGGTTAACTCTCTGCAGGAGCATAGAACGTTGAGCTCGAGCTCGGTTTTCAAACCTCTGTCTTTGGTACATATCGGTGTAACTGTGAGATTCTTTACTCCACCTAACTATGAAGTCGCTCCGGAGATCTCTCCTTCACTTCGGTTTGGTAAAAGTAAAAATCGGTCGGTTTTCTCAACAGTTTCATTTATTTTTCGGTATCAAGTCTCTGTCTATGGTACAGGTAGTGTAAGTAGGTAGATAGTGGAATTGTTGGTTTGGAAATTGTTTTTCTTCGGTTTCCCATCGGTTGGTCTGGTTGGGATAAAGAAAGAAATCTGTTTTTTCTTTGATTTCTACATTTAATTGTGGTGTCCGGTTCTTATCAGTTTCAAAAAACTGAACTTTCTTTGTTTTTTTCCACAACCCATGACATGGTTGGTAACTGATAAGCTTGTGTTACCTGGCTTGAAAGCTGAGAAGGGTAACGTTTTGAAAAAGGCTATGTCAGAGAAACCCAAGAAGAAAACCGGTCCCACTGGGTTTCAACACTGTACTGAGTGTGGGGAGGCTTTTGCTAAAGTTGATCCCCACCTCATATGTGTTTATTGTCTGGGGTTTGACCACCTCAAAACAGACTGTCAGATATGCAAAAATTTTTCCAAAGCCACTTTGGAAAAAAGGTTAAGTAGGCTGAAGGAAAAAGAGGCAGAGAAATCTGCTGATCTGGGTGGCCAGCCCGGTTCGGTTCTGACCGAACCTGAGGAGGTGCCTGTTGACACAGGCGATACCTCCTCGGGCAAAAGGAGAGCCGATTCTGAGGGATTGGTTCCGTCTAAGAGAAAGAGGAAATCAGCCAGTTCGGATCCAACCCCGTAGATCCCAACCGCTGAGGAGATTGTGAAAGTGATAAGCATTGTACAATCGCTTCGCCCGGTTCCATCCAAACCGACACCTTCAGGCGGGCAGTCGGTTCTGATGGTTCCAGCCCCAACGGATTACGATCCAGAGGCATTTTATGATGTTGAGTGGGAGGGAGATGAAGAGTATCCCGATGATGATGATAATGATTTTGGAGGCCTGGATGAGCCAGTAGAGCCTGACATCTCCCCAGACAGGCCTTCCAATGTCTCCCCTCCCAGACTTTCTGAGTCCCCTTCCCACTTTTTGTTCTACAAAAAAGTGGCTGAAAGTCTCCAGCTTCCAGTTGTGGAAGCTGCTGAAGAGGAAGAAGAACCTGACTGTGTGGAAATGATGGACGCCCCAGAGTCCAAGAGTCTGTCTATCCCACTACATAAGTCCTTAGGGAAACAAATCCAAAAAATCTTGCAAAATACCCACTTCTGTACCTCCTGTGGATAAAAAGATGGACAGGAGATATATGCTGTCAGGTTCTGGTACAGATTTCTTGTACAATCATTGCAGCCATGTTGAGGTAGTGTAGGCTGCAGCCTGTGACAAGGCTAATATTCTCTTGGCTTCACACACCCCCAGATAAGGATTCCCGGACGGTGGATGCCATGGGCAAAAAAAATATTTGGCATCCTCCTTGGGACTCAAACAGGCTGCCTATATGGCCTATAGTGCCAGGTACCAGAAGTCCGGTGGGATACGGTTCTGGAGCTGGCTAAAAAGGCTTCCCCCCAGCTAGCCAAGGAGTTGGAGGAGGTGGCTGCTGATGGTATTGAGGCATCCAAGGTGTAGTTTCATGCTGCTGTGGACTCTAATCATGTGGCATCTAGAGTCATGGCAACATCTGTCTCCTTAAGGAGATTCACTTGGCACAGGTGTACTAGCCTTTCGCAGGATACCCAGGCTAAGGCCATGGATTTTCCTGTCACTGATAATTCTCTGTTCGAGGAGCAGGCAGAGTCTTACATGAAGAAGATGGATAAGTACAGGACCACCTACAAGAGTGCAGTGGCCAAGAAAAGGCAAGCCACTCCTCAGAAGCAGCAGTCTAGGGCTGGCAGGGGCAGACCTTTTCATAGGCCTTTTTACCAAGCTCAGGCTTCCTCTTCCTTCCAGCAGAGGGGGTTCTTTGGTAGAAGAGGGATGAGCAGGGCTGCATCCTCTTCTCAGTCTAAGGCTCCTGCCAAACAGACACACTGATGTGTCAGACCGGGTCGCCTCCTCAATTCCAGTAGGGGGCAGGCTGGATTACTACTTCCAGGCCTGGAAGTCTATCACTTCACACAAATGGGTCCTGGAAGTAGTAAGCCAGGGACTTGCTCTCAGCTTCAAAAGATTCCTCAGATTGAGAGCCAGGTCTTTTTTACCTGCAACACCTCTGGAAACAATTGCTCTAGAGGCAGACGTTTCTTCCCTACTACTACTAAAAGCGGTGGAAATGGTTCCTCCACAGCGCAGGGGGAAAGGACTGTATTCAAGATACTTCTTTTCCCCAAAAAAGACAGGGCAGTGGCAACCCATCCTAGACCTGAGATATCTGAACAAACATATCACAAAGCCAAAATTCAAAATGCTGACTCTGGGAATCTTCCCTCTCTGAGGCCAGGAGACTGGCTAGCTTTCCTGAACCTCAAGGATGCCTATTTTCATATTCCTATCAGGTGCTCCCACAGAAAGTACCTCAGGTTCGAGTTGCCCTCAGGTCATTATCAGTTCAGAGCCATGCCCTTTGGTCTGACATCTGCCCCAAGGGTGTTCACAAAATCTCTAGCAGTAGTGGTAGCCTTCCTCAGAAGGCAAGGCATCTCAGTCTTTCCATATCTAGACGACTGGCTTATTGTAGGCCAGTCTTCAGACCAAGTCAAGTCAGCTCTAGAGGTCACCCAGACTCTTCTAAGTTCTCTAGGATTCCTTCTCAATCTATCTAAGTCAGTTCACGAACCAGTACAGCTCCTTACCATCATAGGAGTAGAGCCGGATACTATTCAGGCAAGGGCCTTCCTCCCATGCTCAAGGATAAAGCCCTTACAGATCTGGCTTCTTCTTTTTGACCTCTGGTGTCTCTTCCAGCCAGACATTTTCTTCAGCTCCTAGGCCACATGGCAGCTTCCACTGCAGTGGTTCAGGGAGCCAGGTTCCAGATGAGGAACATTCAGTTCCATTTAAGGTCTTTTTGGTCTCAGAAAAAGGATTCTTTCACCAAACTGATTCCAGTGACTCAGACTCTTGTCCAAGCCCTCGAGTGGTGGTTGGATCAGGACAATCTCAGACCAGGTGTCCCATTTCAAACAACATGAAGTCTTGCTATATTATGACATATGCAGTGAGTCCCAACCTTCGAACTGCTCCGGAGGTGAAAGAGTTAACTTTCCATGCAAGGCATGGAACCTTGAGCGCGAGCTCGGTTGAACACTCTGTCTGTTGTTGCTCAAACTCAAACTGTTAGATTCTTTACTCCGCCTCACTGAATAGTCGCTCTGGAGATTTCTCCTTCTGCTCGGTTCGTTTGTCGGTTAAAAGTTTTATTTTTTCGTTTTTTTGACCGAAATTAAGCCGCAATTGGTCGGTTCCAGCTCTGTCTGTGGTATTGTAAGTAATAGATAGGCTTAAATTTATTTCTTCTGTGTGGAACTTGTAAACGTCTTTTTTGGTTCGGTTTGAACCGATCAGGTTGTTTTAAAAATTACTTTCTAGTCCTTTAGAGTGCGGTTCCCGGTTCTTATCGGTTCTAAAAAAAACCGATTTCATTACGTTTTTTTCCACGACCCGTGACACGGTTGGGAACCGATAAGAGAGTCTTGCTTGGCAGATTGACACTAACGGGCAAGTTTGGTTAGGCTGGCACTATGTCTGAGAAACCCAAAAGAAAAACCGGGCCCACTGGGTTTCAGCACTGTGGCCTCTGTGGGGAAGCCTTTGCTAAGGCTGACCCACACACCACCTGTGTATATTGCCTGGGGTTTGACCACCTCAATGCAGACTGCCAGATTTGTAAGAATTTTCCTGCTGCCACCGTGGAAAAGAGAGAGTTGGTAGGCTCAGGGTAAGGGAGGCCAAAAAGTCTGCTGACCCTGATGGCCAGCCCGGTTCGGTTCCAACCGAACCGGAGGGAGTGCCCTCTGACCAGGGCGATACTTCCTCGGGCAAACGAAGAGCCAGCTCTGAGGAGCCGGTTCCAACTAAAAGGACTAGAAAGTCAGCTAGTGTGGGCAAGTTCTTTCTCCAACCGCTGAGGAATAGCTAAGCAATTCAAATTGTCCAGTCTCTTTCCGGTTCCGCTCGAACCGACACCATCAGGGAAGCCTGTTCGGTCGGTTCCACCGGTTCAAGATTTTGATTTTGAGGATTTTTATGAACGGAGGAAGGGAGGAGGAGTATGAGGATAGTGAATGTGATTTGGAAGGTCTGGATGTGCCCATTGAACCGGACATCTCTCCAGACAGACCGTTAGGGTCCCCCAGGCTATCTGAGTCCCCTTCTCATTTTATGTTCTATAAGAAAGTTGTTGAAACTCTCCAACTCCTGTTGAGGAAGCTGTTGATGACCAGGAAGAGCCTGATTATGTAGAAATGATGGATATTCCAGAGTCTAGGAGACTGTCTATTCCTTGCACAAATCTTTTAGGAAACAGACAGTAAAAATTCTAAAAACTCCTCATTCTATCCTCCCTGTGGATAAAAGGATGGACAAGAGGTATGCTTTATCAGGCTCTGATACAGAGTTTCTCACTCAGCAATGCAGCCATGTCGGGGTAGTGCAGGCTGCTGCCTGTGACAAGGCAAATATTCCTCTAGCCTCTCACCCTCCTGAAAAGGACTCCAGGAGGATGGATGCCATGGCAAAGAAACAGTACATGGCAGCATCTTTAGGACTCAGACAGGCAACTAATATTCATGCTGCTAGGTGCCAGAAATCCAGATGGGATACTGTGCTGGCCCTAGCAAAACAGGCCCCTGACCAGCTTGCCGGGGGCTGGAACAGGTGGCTGCGGATGACATTGAGGCATCAGGTGCAATTTCATGCTGCAGTAGACTCTAATGATGTGTCATCAGGGTGATGGCTACTCACCAACAGCGCCCACTTGAGAATGGCTTGGCTCAGATGTACTACCTGTCTGGGATGCAGTCTAAGGCCATGGATTTTCTATTTGTGGGCAATTCTCTGTTTGGGAGCAGACAGAGAATTACATGAAGAAAATGGATGAATATAGGACCACCTATAGGAGTGCACAGGCCAAAGAAAGACAAGCCACTCTCAAGACAGCATGTCAGGGGCAGGAGAGCCTTTTCATAGGCCTTTTACCAAGCAGGCCTCCTCTTCTGCTTATGCCCAGAGGGTTCTTTGAGAGAGAGAGAGGCAGGCAGGGTACAAGTATGCACTAGCTTCTCCCTCAGCCCAGCTCCTGCCAAGCAGGCTCCCTGATGGGTGGCGAGGCTGATTCCCTCCACTATCGGTGGGGCAGGCTGGTTTACTTTGTCAGGACTGGAAGTCTTTAACATCAGACAAGTGGGTCCTGGAAGTAGTAATGCAGGGACTGGTTCTCAACTTCAAAATTTCAAAAATGAGAGCCAGGTCCTTTACCTAGAGCCCATCAGAAGGCATTTGCCCTAGAGCAGAAGTTTCTGCCCTCCTGGCTCTCAGAGCTGTGGAAAGGGTTCCACCCCTACACCAGGGCAAAGGGTTGTACTCCAGGTACTTCCTTACCCCAAAAAAGACTGGAGAATGGCGGCCCATCCTGGATCTCAGGTATCTAAACAAGCACCTTTTAAAACCAAAATTCAAAATGGTGACACTGGGAATTATTTTACCCTCTCTAAGGCCAGGGGACTGGCTAGCCTCCCTGGACCTCAAGGATGCCTACTTCCATGTTCTTATCAAAGCTCCCATCCAAGTACCTCAGATTGAACTGCCCTCAGGCCATTACCAGTTCAGACAATGCCCTTGACCTCACCTCAGCCCCGAGTGTATTCACAAAATGCCTGGCAGTAGCCAGTTGCTCACTAAGAAGGCAAAGATTGCCATCTTCCTTATCTGGACGACTCGGCAGTAGTAGGCCAGTCCCCAGACCAGGTCAAACTACACCTTCAGGTAACTCAGTAACTGCTCACATCTCTAGGTTTCCTTCTCAGTCTTCCAAAGTCAGTTCTAGAGCCTGTCCAGCTTCTCACCTTCATAGGCGCAGAACTGAACACAAAAAGAGGCCAGAGCCTTCCTCCCTCTGGAAAGAGCAAGGACCTTGGTCTCTCTGGCCTCCTCTTTCACCCTGCAGGTCTCTCGACCAGCAAGGCATTTCTCACAGCTCCTGGGGCACATGGCTGCTTCTGACAGCAGTAGTGGAGCAAGATTTCAGATGAGGGATCGTAGTTCATTTGAGAGCCTTTGGTCTCGAGACAGAACCCTCTAACCAAATTGATCCCAGTGACTTGAACCCTGATCCAGGCTCTTGCAGTGGTGGCAGGACCGGAGCAATCTGAGACAGGGGTTCCTTCATCCTCCAGTCTCACTCCTTGGGACCCTTACTACAGATGCATCCCTCTTAGGGTGGGGCTGATATGGGCGACCTACTACCCAGGGGTTGTGGTCCCACAGGAATCTCACTGCTCACATCAATTGTTGGAACTCAGAGCAGTTTTCTAGCACTCCAGGTTTTTTCCACATCTTCAACAGTTGTGTACAGGTCAGAACAGACAATACCACCACAATGTGGTACATCAACAAGCAAGGAGGCACCGGTTCATGTGCCTTGTGTACCAAGCACTGAAGTTGTGGTCTCTGGCTTTCTATTCCTGAACGCCTCCCCTGCGCAGTTCACCTCCCAGGCAGGGACAACTTCTTAGCGGATGCTCTCAGCAGGATTCTCAGGGCCACATGAGATGGGTACGCTTCCCTAGTACTGAGGTATATTTGCCAGATGGGGCACCCCACAGATAGAGATCTTTTGCAGCCCCCAGACAATCACTAACTTCCTTTTGCTGCAGGCCCCAGTGTTGGGCTCCAGTCCTCTGGATGCCTTCCTCCTCAGTTGGGAAGGAAGTTTCTCTGCCTCTCCTTCTCTTCCTTCAAGGTGCTAGTCAAAATCAGATCTCAACCCTGCAAGATGATCCTGGTTGCCCGAGATTGGGCCAGACAGCCCTGGTACCCACTCCTCCATGTCCTTAGCAGTCCACCTTCCCTGTGTCTTCCTAGGAATCACAACCTCGTTAACCTGTGCCCAGGGAGAGTTTGGTATCCAGACCTCAATCTCTCAATCTCAAGGCCTGGCTCTTGAAGAGTTAGAATTTGCTGACCTACACCCTCTCCCAAGGTGTATTGATATCTTGGAGGCCTCTAAGCCTTCCACAGGGCTACTTATAATTCAAATGGAAGAGATTTTCCATATGGTGCGCTGGCAAGCATATTCTCCCAGAATCTGCTGACGTGCCCATGATCCTGGATTATTTGGTGCATTTGAATACTTTGGGCTGAGACCATCACCCTAAAAGTGCACCTGGCAGCGTGTGTTCGTTTTCTTATCAGCAGGTAAACCCTCTTCTTTTCAGCTCACCTGTATTCTCCAGTTTTCAAGGGTTGCTTCACGCAACCTTCACCTCCATTCAGGGACCCTGCCCTGCTTGGGATCTTAATATCATACTGGCCCAGTTTATGCAACCCCTTTGAGCCATTGTCTTCAGCAGAGCTTAAGTACTTGACTTTGAAACTGTGTTTTGGTAGCCATCACTTCAAGGGTGCATAAGGGGAGCTGGTAGCATTGTCAGTGAGCCTGATTTATCTCCTTCACAGAGATAAGGTGGTCCCCAGGACTAACAGAAAGTTTTTGCCTAAGGTGGTTTCAGACTTCCACCTAACTCTTCAATCCACATGTCTCTTCCTGTGTACTCACTGATTCCTCCTCTGGCCAGAGAGGAGACAAAATAAGTTTAGATGTCAAAAGAGTTCTTAGTATTGCAGAACGTACCAAGGGTCACAGGTTTGACCCTCCAATTGTTCCTCACTTATGGTGAGGTTGGTAAAGGAAAACTGCCACTAAAAGATCCATTGCTGGTGGATTGTCTTTGTATCCACTTCATAGAAAACTGCAGTGTCCCTCCGGCCTGAGGGTCACTCACCAGAGGTACAGCTGTGCCCTGGCTGCTGCTAGCATCCCTTTCCCAGAAAATGTCAAGCTGGCCTGGAAAACAGTTCACACTTTTATTAAGTATTATTCCTGACATCCAGGCTAGAGTGATGTTCGATTGCACAGCTGTGTTTCATTTCCTATTTAGGTTCTGTCCTCTCCATGGAGGTATGCTGTGTCTTAGACATAAATATAACATAGTAGATTATGTTGTTTGAAGGTGTTATCACCTTAGTAGTGTTGTTTCTTCTAATGGAGTCTTGCTATTGTGATTCCCCGCAGCCTGCGCCTCCAGAACCTCACTTTTGGATGTGGGTGGTGCAATGTTGCACTTCATATGCTCACTTTATTTTCACCCTCTTAGGGTGCTTAGGTAATGTTTTATTTTTTTTTTCTTTAACTCTGACTTGAGTCTTACAGCTGGGATCACAGTCAAAATGTGTTTTGTAGCAGCCACAGTTGCCAGTGTAGTTTCACGGTTTCCCACAGAACCTTGAGTTTTGTCTGCGTGATCTGACAGTTGAGTTTGGGCACCAACAGAGTGTTCTAATCGAGTTTTGCTAAGGTTCCATGCCTGTATGAAAGAACTTTTCACTTGTGTAGCATATGTTGATCACTGTATAATAATATAGCAGACCCATAGAAGAACAACACACAGGAGGCACTTTTTTCTCTCTCAGTCAAGCACCCCATTGTCCTGACCACAGATGCCTCTCCTGGGTGGGAGCCCACCTAGGACCACTGCATATGGTACTTGGTCACAGAGGAGAGTCCTCCTTCAGCACTGGAATCTTCCAGCCCAGAGCTGTGTATCTAGCCCCTTCAGGCATTCTCAGAATCAGTCAAAGGAAGGTAGCAGATTAGGACAGACAACACCACTACAATGGTATAAAATACAAGAGGTACCTCGGTCCATGGCTTGTGCTGGAACTATGCAGGTATGGTCATGTTTTCTTCTCAAAATTCTCTAACAGCAGTTCACCTCCAGGAAGACAATGGCAGATGCCTAAGCAGAATATCTCATGTCACCACTAGTGGTCCCGAATTACAACCTCAGGTAATTTCAGGATGGGCACTATTGATGATCTCTTTACCCAGACAATCATCAACTCCTCTATTCTGCTGATCTTCATTCCTGTGGACTGTCTCAGAGTTCTCCTAGACTGCATGAGCAGGTTTCTTTATGCTTCTCCTTCCACTTCGATATTCAGAGTACTTTATAAGATGTGGTCTCAACCTTGGGCAGTGATCCTAGTGGCTCCAGATTGCTATGCAACCATGGTATCTCTGCCACATGGCAGCTTCTACGGCAGTGGTCCAAGGGCAAAATTCAGATGAGGGACATTCAGTTCCATCTGAGGGCTTTTGGTCTCAGAGGAAGGACTCCCTTACCAAACTGATCCCAGTGACTCGGACCTTGATCCAAGCCCTTCAGTGGTGGCAGGATTAGGACAGTTTAAGGCTAGGGGTCCCATTTGCCACTCAGTCTCATTCAGTGGTCCTTACCATGGATGCTTCTCTCCTGGGCTGGGGAGCCCATCTGGGGGCCCTCACTGCTCAGGGACTGTGGTCCCCTCAGGAATCCCTTCTCCATATCAATCTCCTAGAACTCAGGGCAGTTTTTCTGGCCCTGCAAGCCTTCTCCCAGTCAGTACAGAACAAGGTGGCTCAGGTCAGAACAGACAACACCACCACCATGTGGTACATCAACAAGCAGGGAGGCACTCGGTCTACAGCCTTGTGCACAGAAGCCATGAAGTTGTGGTCCCTGGCATATTCCCTACAAACCTCTCTGATAGCAGTTCACCTTCCAGGGAAGGACAATGTGCTAGCAGATGCACTGAGCAGGATCTCACAGGGCCATCACGAATGGTCCTTGGACCCTCTGGTATTGAAGGTGATTTTTTCAAGGTGGGGCACTCCAGAGATAGATCTTTTTGTAGCCCCAGACAATCACCAACTTCCTCTCTTTTGTTGCAGACCCCCAGTCTTGGGCTCAGTCCCCCTTGATGCTCTGGTTCTGAACTGGGAAGGGAAATTTCTGTATGCCTTCCCTCCCTTCCCCCTTCTGTTCAGAGTTTTAGTCAAGATAAGGTCACAACCTTGCAAAGTGATTCTGATTGCTCCAGACTGGGCCAGACAGCCCTGGTTCCCCCTGTTGCTGTCCCTAGCAGTCCATCTTCCCCTGTCTCCTCCCAGAAATTACAACCTGTTAACCTCCTCTCGAGGGAGGATTTGGTACCCCAGTCTTCAGTCTCTCAGTCTCAAGGTATGACTCTTGAAGAGTTAGAGTTTGCAGATTTGCATCTGTCTCAGGGGGTTCTGGATATTCTCAAAGCTTCTCAAAAGCCCTCCTCCAGAAAGTCTGATAACTCCAAATGGAAGAGATTCCGCATTTGGTGTTCTAAGAAGCATATTTCTCCAGACACTGCTGAATTGCCTACAGTTCTGGACTATATGGTCCATCTTAATGGCCTAGGCCTCAGACCAGCTACTCGCAAGGTACACTTGTCAGCTGTTTCTGCTTTTCTGTCAGTGGGGAAGCCTTCCTCATTATCATCTCATCCTATATTCTGTAAATTTTTTAAGGGATTGCTTCATACCAATCCTCCCTTTAGAGACCCTACCCCTGCCTGGGATTTAAATGTTTGCATTGCTCAACTTATGCAACCTCCTTTTGAGCCTATGTCCTCAGCAGAGCTTAAGTACTTGACTTGGAAAACTGTGTCTTTGGTAGCCGTTACCTCTGTCTAACATAGCATGTCAATCTGCATGCCTCTGTATCAGTGAATTGCAAGCCCTGTCAGTGGAACCTGATTTTGTCTCCTTTCACAGAGATAAAGTGGTCCTTAGAACCAATAGAAGGTTCTTGCCCAAAGTGGTTTCAGATTTCCACTTGAATCAGTCTATGTCTCTTCCTGTTTTCTTCATTGATCATTCTTCCTCAGGAGAGAGGAGGCTACACAGTTTAGATGTTAAAAGAGCCCTTAGCTACTACATAGAGCGTACCAAGGGTCACAGGTTTGAGTCCCTCCAGTTGTTCCTCACTTATGGAGAAGTGGGAAAGGGCAAACCTACCACCAAGAGAACTGTTGCCAGGTGGATTGTCTCTTGTATACAATTCTGCTATGAGAAACTGGAAGATTCACCCTCAGGCCTGAGGGCTCCACTCTGAGGTACACAGCTGCTTCCTGGCTGCTGCCAGGATATTCTGTCTTAGAAATCTGTCAAGCAGCCACCTGGAAAACAGTCCATACCTTTACCAAGCATTACTCTCTGGGTATCCAGGCTAGGAGTGATGCTCGGTTTGGCACAGCAGTACTTCAGAGCCTATTCCCAAAGTAGGTTCTGTCCCTCCTCCATGGAGATACTGCTTGGTAGTCTGCATTAGTCAGAATACAGCAAGACTTCATGTTGTTTGAAGAAAAAATTACTCACCTTAGTAATTATGTTTCTTCTATTAGAGTCTTGCTGTATTTCTGACCTCCCCTCAGAACCTGGTTTTGGGAAGGGCGAGCAGGTGCAGTGTTGCACCTCAGGGGTGCTCCTTTACACCCTTTGTTTTTTGTTTGGGTGTTTATCTTGTTATTATTCTTATTTGAATTGTTTTTTTGTTTTGAGTTTCCTGACTTGAGTCTTCCTTTGGGAATCCAAACCTTTTTGTTGCCAGTTGGCTAGTAAAAATTTTACAATTTCCACATAGAATAGCTAGTGAGTTTTTGCTCGTAAGAATCTGACGGTTAGATTTCTAAGGGAAACAGACAGAGACATCAACCGAGCTCGAGATCAGCATTCTATGCTCTGCATAGAAAGTTAACCCTTTGTTCTTTGGGGCAGTTTAAAGGCTGGGGCTAACTGCATTAGTCAGAATACAGCAAGACTCCAATAGAAGAAACATAATTACTAAGGTGAGTAATTTTTTCTTATTGTATTTTTCACTATCTACATATGGTTCTTCTTGGGTTCTCGACTTGAGTCTTTTTGGACCCAAGCATGTGTTGCCTGTGGCCTAAAATTTAAAACAATTTATATAGCTATTAGTTAGTTAGTATAATGCTCGTAAGAATCTGACAGTTACACTGATATGTACCAGAGACAGAGGTTTGAAAACCAAGCTCGAGCTTAACGTTTTATGCTCCTGCATAGAGTTAACCCTTTCCTCTCCGGAGAAGTTCAAGTGCTGGGGCTAACTGCATATAGTCAGAATACAGCAAGACTCCATTAGAAGAAACAACATTACTATGGGAAGTAATTGTTTCTTTGGGCATATCTACACATAAGGGCAACCCAGTGGATGCTAAGTGCACAGTGATTACCACACCCTCAAAGTTACCCCATTTAGATGACAAAACCCCTGGTGAGATCCCTGATGTGGTGGACAGTGAAGGAAAACCTCCAGGGCTTACCCTTCTCCTCACTGGAGTTGGACATATTTCTTACCACGGATGCTTTGTTGTTGGAATGGGGAGCCCACTGCCAGGGCCTTCAGACACAAGGTGTCTGGGACCTGTCAGAGTCTCATCTCCAGATCAACATGTTGGAGATGCGAGCAGTTTAGTACAATCTAAAAGTCTTAGTGGACCTAGTCAGCCACAAAACAGGTCTCCAGACATACAAGTCTGTCATGTATTATATCAACAAGCAAGGAGGAGCGCACACTTACCCTGTCTGCAGTGAGGTGATGAGAGTGTGGGAATGGTGCCTAGAGCAAGAGATCTTGAACCTTGTAGACCTACCTGAAAGACCACTTAACTCCTTACGGTCCTGCCCACCCCATTTAGTCAGCGGAGGCAAACCTCTTGTTAATACCTAGACCTCGTCTTAAGTCCTTGGGAGATAGGGTGTCTGATGTGACTGGCCTGATCCTATGGAATGCCCTTCCCCAGAAAGTGAGAGGTGTACCATCCCTGGCCTTGTTTAAATCTCATTTAAAAACCCATCTCTTTATGTTGAGTTTTGGGCCTGGCGCTGCTGTTTAATTCCTATGCAACTTCATTTTAACTGTAAACTTATTTATAAAGTATTTTATTGAATTTTCTGTTTTACTGTGAGGAGCACAGAGCCCTCAGGAATGGGCACCATATAAATAAAATTGCCTTGCCTTCCCTTGCTTCAAGCAGTCTATCTGCCAGTTGTCCAGCACACTGTGGCAAATGTGTTCAGTCAAACAGAGGCTGATCCTCACGAGTGGTCACTAGCTCCAGATGTTGTGAGATTGCTGTTCAATGAGTGGGGTACCCCAGATGTGGACCTTTTAGCTTCCCGACTCAGTGCCAAGCTGCCTCGATTCTGCTACAGATATCCAGGACTTGGCATTTTTTTTGTCAGGATGCATTCAGACTCCCATGGCAAGATCTGTTTCTGTATGCATTCCCTCCAGTTCCTCTCATCCAGAGAGTAATTCAAACAACATGAAGTCTTGCTGTATTCTGACATAATGCAGTTAGTACCAGCACTTGAACTGCCCCGGAGAGGAAAGAGTTAACTCTATGCAGGAGCATAGAACGTTGAGCTCGAGCTCGGTTTTCAAACCTCTATCTGTGGTACTTCCTAGTGTAACCGTCAGATTCTTTACTCCGCCTAACAGTGAAATCGCTCCGGATATTTCCTCTGCTCGGTTCGGTAAAAGTAAAAGCGTTCGGTTTTAAACCGTATATCTTTGTTATTTTCCGATTTCCAGCCTCTGTCTATGGTACAGGTAGTGTGTAGATAGGTAGTGACTGTGTTTTATTTTTTAAAAAAGTGGAAAATTGTTCTTTTCCTTGGTCTCTTTCCAGTCGGTCCGGTTTGGAACTGTCCTTTGTTCATATTCTATTTTAATTTACTAATTTCTGGGATTAGAGTGGTTTTCCGGTACCGATCAGTTTCAAAAGAACCGGGGAATTTTTCCTGGTTCTTTTTCAAAACCCGTGACACGGTTTGTAACCGATTGGTGTTTCATTACCTGGCTTAAAAGCTGCTATAGGGTAATCTGGTAGGTTGGCCATGCCTGAGAAACCAAAGAAGAAAACCGGTCCCACTGGGTTTCAACACTGTACTAAGTGTGGGGAGGCCTTTTCCAAGGCCGACCCCCACCTCATCTGTGTTTATTGTCTGGGGTTTGAACACCTCAAGTCAGACTGCCAAATCTGTAAAAACTTTCCTAAATCCACTCTAGAAAAAAGACTGAGCAGGCTGAAGGAAAGAGAGGCCGAGAAGTCCGTAGATCCAGATGGCCAGCCCGGTTCGGTTGCGGCTAAACCTGAGGAGGTGCCTACTGACCTAGGCGATACCTCCTCGGGCCAAAGGAGAGCCAACCCTGAGGGGCTGGTTCCGTAAAAAAGGAAACATAAGTCTGCTGGTTCGGATCCAGTATTGCATTCTCTAACCATGGACGAAATAGCCAAAGCGATTAGCATTGTTCAATCGCTTCGCCCGGTTCCATCCGAACTGGTACTGCCGGTTAGGCGGTCGGTTCGGTCGGATCCGTCTCCTTCGGATTACGATCCAGATACTTTCTATGAGGAGTGGGAAGGGGATAAAGACTATCCCGATGAAGATGATGACCAGGGGGTCTGGATGTGCCCATTGAACCGGACATCTCCCCAGACAGGCCCTCTAATGTCTCTCCTCCCAGGCTTTCTGAGTCCCCTTCACACTTCTTGTTCTACAAGAAGGTGGCTGAAACCCTCCAGCTCCCCTTGGTAGAGGCTCTTGAGGAGGAAGAAGAGCCTGATTTTGTGGAAATGATGGACATCCCAGAGCCCAAAAGGTTGTCTATCCCTCTTCATAAGTCCTTGGGGAAACAGACACAAACATTTTTACAAACTCCTAATTCATTACCTCCTGTGGACAAAAGAATGGACAGGAGGTACATGTTATCAAGCTCGAATGAGTTCCTTTATAATCATAGCAGCCATGTTGGGGTAGTGCAGGCTGCAGCCTGTGACAGGGCTAACATTCATTTGGCTTCACACCCCCCCCTCCCCCCGGACAAAGACTCCAGGAAAGTTGATGCCATGGCCAAAAAACAATATTTGGCATCCTCTTTGGGATTCAGGCAGGCAAACTACATGGCCTACACAGCCAGGTACCAGAAGTCTAGATGGGATACTGTTCTGGAACTGGCTAAACAGGCCTCCCCCCAGCTAGCCAAGGAGCTGGAAGAGGTGGCTGCGGATGGAATTGAGGCATTTAAAGTACAATTTCACGCTGCTGTGGACTCCAAAGATGTGGCATCAAGAGTGACGGCTACATCTGTGTCTCTCAGAACACATGCTTGGCTCAGATGTACTAGCCTTTCACAGGATACCCAGACCAAGGTTATGGATTTTCCTGTAGTGGGTAGCTCTCTGTTTGGGGAGCAGAGGCTTACATGAAGAAAATGGATGAATACAGGACCACTTATAGGAGTGCACAGGCCAAGGAAAGGCAAGCCACTCCACAAAAGCAGCAGCCTAGGGGCAGGGGCAGGCCCTTTTTACAGGCCTTTTTACCAAGCCCAGGCCTCCTCCCCCTTCCCACAGAGGTTTTTTTCTGAGGGAGTGGGCAGGAGGGGGATGAGCAGGGCTGCTCCCTCCTCCCAGTCTAAGGCTCCTGCCAAGCAGACACCCTGATGTGTCAGCCGGGGTCGACTCCCCAATCCCAGTAGGAGGCAGGCTGGCTTACTACTTTCAGGCCTGGAAATCTGTGGCCTCAGACAAGTGGGTCCTGGAAGTAATAAGCCAGGGACTGGCACTCAGCTTCAGAAAGTTCCCAGAAAGAGGGCCAAGTCTTTTCCACTTGTATCAATCTCAGAAACCCTTGTCCTAGAGGCAGAGGTTTCCTCTCTTCTAGCTCTCAGAGCTGTAGAGAAAGTTCCTACTCAGCATGGGGAAAAGGACTGTACTCCAGGTACTTCCTTACCCCAAAGAAAACAGGGAAGTGGCGACCCATTCTAGACCTAAGGTATTTGAACAAACACATTTCAAAACCCAAATTCAAAATGGTAACTCTGGGAATAATCCTTCCCTCTCTAAGGCCAGGAGATTGGTTAGCATCCCGGGACCTCAATGGTGCCTACTTCCATATCCCTATCAGGTGCTACCACAGAAAATACCTCAGGTTCGAGTTGCCTTCAGGCCAGTACCAATTCAGGGCTATGCCATTCGGACTAACATCAGCTCCAAGGGTGTTCACAAAGTGCCTTGCAGTAGTGGTGGCTTACCTCAGAAGACAGGGTATCACCATTTTCTCATATCTGGATGACTGGCTGATTGTAGGTCAGTCATCACACCAGGTCAGGTTAGCTCGGCAAACCACCCAGGACTTGCTCAGTTCCCTGGGATTTCTTCTCAATCTTCCAAAGTCTGTTCTCGAGCCAGTACAACTTCTTACTTTCATAGGAATAGAACTGGACACTACCCAAGCAAAAGCTTTCCTTCCCCTGGCAAGGGTGAAGGCCCTAGTACATCTTGCTTCATCTTTTCGACCTCAGGTCTCTCGTCCAGCAAGACAGTTCCTCCAACTCCTGGGCTACGTGGCAGCTTCCACTGCTGTGGTACAGGGAGCAAGATTTCAGATGAGGGACATTCAGTTCCACGTATGGTCTTTTTGGTCACAGAAAAAGAATTCCCTCACCAAACTGATTCCAGTGACTCAGACTCTGGTCCAAGCTCTCCAGTGGTGGCTGGACCAGGACAACCTCAGACAAGGAGTCCCATTTCTTCCTCAAGCCCCCTCAGTAGTTCTAACTATGGATGCTTCTCTTCTAGGTTGGGGAGCGCACCTGGGATCCCTGACAACTCAAGGGGTCTGGTCTCCACAGGAGTCTCTCCTTCATATCAACCTCCTGGAGCTCAGGGCAGTGTTCCTAGCCCTTCAGTGCTTCTCAGACTCGGTCAAGGGCAAGGTGGTCCAAGTCAGAACAGACAACACGACCACAGTGTGGTACATCAGCAAGCAGGGAGGCACTTGGTCCACGGCCTTATGCACAGAAGCCATGAAACTGTGGTCTCTGGCCTATTCTCTTCAGACTTCCCTAGTAGCAGTTCACCTTCCAGCGAAGGACAATGTATTGGCAGATGCTCTGAGCAGAATACCCAGGGACATCACGAATGGTCCCTGGACCCTCTCATTCTGCAGGTCATCTTCTCCAGGTGGGGCACTCCAGAGATAGATCTCTTTGCAGCACTGGACAATCATCAACTCCCTCTTTTCTGTTGCAGAACTCCACTCCTGGGGACTGTGCCCCAGGATGCTCTTATCTTGGATTGGAAGGACAGGTTTCTCTGTGCCTTCCCTCTGCTGTTCAGAGTCCTGATCAAAATCAGAACTCAACCCTACACAGTGATACTAGTGGCTCCGGATTGGGCCAAACAGCCTTGGTATCCTCTGTTGCTGTCCCTGACAGTGTCACATCCCCTGTCTCTTCCCAGGAGATACAATCTTTTGTCCTCCTCCCAGGGGAGGATCTGGTATCCCAATTTCCAGTCTCTCAACCTCAAGGCCTGGCACTTGAAGAGTTAGCATATGCAGGCCTGCATCTTTCTCAGGGAGTTCTGGATATTTTGAAGGTTTCTAGGAAACCTTCTGCTAGAAAAACTTATAACTCCAAATGGAAGAGGTTTAGCATTTGGTTTTCTTAGAAAGGCATTGTGCCTGATTCTGCAGACATCTCCACAGCCTTAGTTTATCTGGTTCACCTCAATGATCTAGGCCTTAGGCCTGCAATTCTGAAGGTTCACCTAGCAGCTGTTTCTGCATTTCTTTCAGCGGGGAAGGGCTCTTCCCTGGCTTCTCATCATGTTTTCAGTAAGTTTTTTAGAGGTCTGGTTCATATTAACCCTCCCTTTAGAGAACCGACTGCTGCTTGGGATCTCAATGTCTGCATTGCACAGCTTATGCAGACCCCATTTGAACCTCTGGCTTCGACCGAGTTGAAGTACTTGACCTGGAAAACTGTGTTCCTGGTGGCTATTACTTCTGCCAGGCAGATTAGTGAATTACAGGCCTTGTCAGTTGAACCTGACTTCATATGCTTCCATAGGGATAAAGTGGTCCTAAGAACCAATAGGAGGTTCTTGCCCAAAGTGGTATCAGATTTTCATCTGCACCAATCTATGTCTCTCCCTGTGTTTTTCACTGACCATTCTTCTTCAGGGGAAAGAAGATTACACAGTTTGGATGTTAAAATAACTCTTAGCTACTACATAGAGCATACTAAGGCACACTGAAATGACTGTCTTCAATTGTTTCTCACTTTTGGTGAGGTGGGGAAAGGTAAGCCTGCCACTAAAAGAACTATTGCCAGGTGGATTGTCTCTTGTATACAATTCTGTTATGACAAATTGGGTAAAATGCCCCCTTCAGGCCTGAGGGCTCACTCGACTAGGGGTACAGCTACTACTCTGGCTGCGGCCAGAGATATACCCTTGTTAGAGATCTGTAAAGCAGCCACCTGGAAAACAGTACATACATTCGACAAGCATTACTCTCTGGATATCCAAGCTAGGAGTGATGCTAGGTTTGGCACAGCAGTACTGCAGAGCCTGTTCCCAAAGCAGGTTCTGCATTCCCTCCTCCATAGGGAACTGCTTGGTAGTCTGCATTATGTCAGAATACAGCAAGACTTCACGTTGTTCGAAGAAAAAATTACTCACCATAGTAATATTGTTTCTTCTAATGGAGTCTTGCTGTATTCTGACCTCCCCCCCGCCTCCCCTCTCAGAACCTGGTTTTTGGGAAGTGGGCTGGCAGGCGCAGTGTTGCATCTCAGGGGTGTACCTTGTACCCTCCCTCTTGGGTGGGTTAGCTGTTTTATGGGTTCTTTTTCTGGTGTTATACATATGTTTAGTATTGTCACTACCCTTTTTTCTTCTTGTGTTCTCGACTTGAGTCTTTCAGGCCCAAATTGTTGCCTTTTGGCTTACATATTTAACAATTTCCATAGTTTAATACTCAGTTAATTAGTTGCTCGTAAGAATCTGACGGTTACACTGGGAAGTACCACAGACAGAGGTTTGAAAACCGAGCTTGAGCTCAACGTTCTATGCTTCTGCATTGAGTTAACTCTTTCCTCTCCAAGGGGCAGTTCAAGTGCTAGAGCTAACTGCATTATGTCAGAATACAGCACGACTCCATTAGAAGAAACAACATTACTATGGTGAGTAATTTTTTCTTCAAATTGGAGGCGCTTGGGGACAAGATGATACTAGTGGCCCCCAGATGGCCTCAGCAGATATGGTTTCTTCTGTTAAACAGGCTTTCAGGCAGTGAACTGAGGTGTCTGCCTCTCAGGATGGACTTTCTGACAAAGAGTAAGCTGATCCATCCCAACCTACACTCCCTTTACCTTCAGGCCTGGCTCCTGAAGAGACAGAAGAGAACAGGTATACTGTGTCTCAGAGGGTCTCTGAAATACTTCTGGCTGCTCATAAACTTTCCACCAGGAAGATGTACACAGCCAAGTGGAAAAGATTTTCCATCTGGTGCTCCAAAACCTTCATGGACCCTTTTCAGTGTATACCCAGCAAGGTTCTGGAGTACTTGCTGGACATTTCTGATGCTGGTCTGCAGTATTCTACAGTTAAGGTTCACCTGAGTGCTATTGCAGCATACCATAAGCCTGTTGGTAACTTTTACCTAGCACAGCTGCTGCTGTTTAAGAGGTTTCTTATGGGCAGTCTACACACAAGGCCCCCATTAGGAAGCCAGTGGCTCCCTGGGACATCAACCACGTGTTGGACATGCTCATTCACAAGCTCTTTGAGCCTATTGCAATGTGTGAGTCGAAGTTTATAACTTGGAAAGCAACATTCCTGGTGGCTATCATTTCTGAATGCAGAGAATCTGAAATCCATGCTTTGGTCACAGATCCTTTGTAAACTGTTTTCCATAAGGGTAAGGTAGTGCTCTGCATGCACCCCAAGTTCCTACCTAAGGTGGTGTTGGAGTTCTAACTTAATGAGGCCTTTATTCTGCCTACCTACTTTGCTAGCTTCCAGAATGAGGGAGACAGGACTCTCCCCTCATTGGAAGTTAAGAGGGTCCTTAGGTTTTATCTAGATAGAGCCAAGGACTTCAGACAATCCAAACAGCTCTTTGTTTCCTGTGGCCTTAATCCTGCCTACCTACTTTGCCAACTTCCAGAATGAGGGAGAAAGGACTCTCTTCTCACTGGATATTAAGAGGGTCCTTAGGTTTTATCTGGACAGAGCCAAGGACTTCAGACAATCCAAACAGCTCTTTCAAACAACATGAAGTCTTGGTGTATTCAGACATAATGCAGTTAGCCCCAGCACTTGAACTGCCCCACAGAGGAAAGAGTTAACTCTATACAGAAGCATAGAACGTTGAGCTCGAGCTGGGTTTTCAAACCTCTGTCTGTGGTACTTCCCAGTGTAACCATCAGATTCTTTACTCCACCTAACAGTGAAGTCGCTCCAGAGATTGCCTCTGCTCTGTTCGGTAAAAGTAAAGTGTTCAGTTTAAACCATATCATTTTTTGTTATTTTCGGATTTCCAGCCTCTGTCTACGGTACAGGTAGTGTGTAGATAGGTAGTGACTGTGTTTTATTCTGTGAAAAAGTTGGAAATTGTTCTGTTCTTCGGTTTCTTTCCGGTCAGTCCGGTTTGGAACCAACCCATTCTATTTAAATTTATTTCTGGGATTAGAGTGGTGTTCCAGTACCGATCGGTTTCAAAAGAACTGAGTTTTTTTTGGCGGTTCTTTTAAAAAGCCCATGACACGGTTTGTAACCAATCGGTTGTTGTATTACCTGGCTTGAAAGCTGCAATAGGGTAATTTGTTAGGTTGGCCATGTCTGAGAAACCCAAGAAGAAAACCGGTCCCACTGTGTTTCAACACTGTACTGAGTGTGGGGAGGCCTTTGCTAAGGCTGACCCCCACCTCATTTGTGTTTATTGTCTGGGGTTTGACCACCTGAAGTCAGACTGCCAAATCTGTAAAAACTTTCCTAAATCCACTCTAGACAAAAGACTGAGTAGGCTGAAGGAAAGGGAGGCCGAGAAGTCAGTAGATCCGGATAGCCAGCCCGGTTTAGTTGCAGCCGAACCTGAGGAGGTGCCTACTGACCTAGGCGATACCTCCTTGGGCAAAAGGAGAGCCAATCCCGAGGGGTCGGTTCCATCAAAAAAGAATCGTAAGTCTGACGGTTTGGATCCGGTATCGCACTCTCCAACCGCGGACGAAATAGCCAAAGTGATTAGCATTGTTCAGTTGCTTAGACCGGTTCCGTCTGAGCCGGTACCGCCGGTTAGGGCGTGTCGGTTCGTCAGACCCGCCTCCTGATTATGATCCAGCCGCTTTTTATGAGGAATGGGAAGGAGATGAAGACTATCCCGAGGATGATGATGATGACGATGACCAGGGGGAGTCTGGATGTGCCCATTGAACTGGACATCTCCACAGGCAGGCCCTCAGGTGTCTCTCCTCCCAGGCTTCCTGAGTCCTCTTCACATTTTTTGTTCTACAAAAAGGTGGCAGAAACCCTGCAGCTTCCCTTGGTTGAAGCTGCAGAAGAGGATGAAGGGCCTGATTTTGTGGAAATGATGGACATCCCAGAGTCCAAAAGACTGTCTATCCCTCTTCATAAATCCTTGGGGAAACAAACACACAAAATTTTACAAACCCCTAATTCAATACCTCCTGTGGATATGAGAATGGAAAGGAGGTATTTGTTATCAGGCTCAGCTGCGGAGTTCCTTTATAGTCATTGTAGCCATGTTGGGGTAGTGCAGGCTGCAGCCTGTGACAGGGCTAACATTCCTTTGGCTTCACACACCCCCGGATAAGGACTACAGGAAAGTGGATGCCATAGCCAAAAAACAGTATTTGGCATCCTCTTTGGGACTCAGCAGGCTACTTATATGGCCTACACAGCCAGGTACCAGAAATCCAGATGGGATACGGTTCTGGAACTGGCTAAACAGGCCTCTCCCCAGCTAGCCAAGGAGCTGGAGGAGGTGGCTTCTGATGGAATTGAGGCATCCAAAATGCAATTTCATGCTGCTCTGGACTGATGTGGCATCTAGAGACATGGCTGCGTCTGTGCCTCTCAGAAGACATGCTTGGCTCAGATGTACTAGCCTTTCACAGGATACCCAGACTAAGGCTATGGATTTTCCTGTAGTAGGTAACTCTCTGTTTGGGGAGCAGACAGAGGCTTACATGAAGAAAATAAATGAATACAGGACCACGTACAGGAGTGCACAGGCCAAAGAAAGGCAAGCCACTCCACACAAGCAGCAATCTAGCGGCAGGGGGCAGGTCCTTTCAAAGGCCTTTTTACCAAGCCCAAGCCTCCTCTCCCTTCCCACGGAGGGGGTTCTTCAGAGAGAGGGGCAGGAGGGGGATGAGCAGAGCTGCTCCCTCCTCCTCTCAGTCTAAGGCTCCTGCCAAGCAGACACCCTGATGTGTCAGCCCGGGTTGACTCCCCATTTCCAGTAGGAGGCAGGCTGGCTTATTACTTCCAGGACTGGAAATCTGTGACCTCAGACAAGTGGGTCCTGGAAGTAGTAAGTCAGGGACTGGCCCTCAGCTTCAAAAAATGTCCAAAAAAGAGGGCCAAGTCTTTTCCACCTGCATCACTCTCGGAAACCATTGCCCTAGAGGCAGAGGTTTCCTCTCTTCTAGCTCTCAGAGCTATAGAGAAGGTTCCTACTCAGCACAGGGGAAAAGAACTGTACTCCAGGTACTTCCTTACCCCAAAGAAAACAGGGGAGTGGCGACCTATCCTAGACCTAAGGTATTTGAACAAACACATTTCAAAGCCCAAATTCAAAATGGTAACTCTGGGAATGATCCTTCCCTCTCTAAGGCCAGGGGATTGGCTAGCATCTCTGGACCTCAAGTATGCCTACTTCCATATTCCTATCAGGTGCTCCCACAAAAAATACCTCAGGTTCAAGTTGCCTTCAGGCCGTTACCAATTCAGAGCTATGCCATTCGGCCTAACATCAGCTCCAAGGGTGTTCACAAAGTGCCTTGCAGTAGTGGTGGCTTATCTCAGAAGACAGGGTATCACCATCTTCCCGTATCTGGACGATTGGCTCTTAGTGGGTCAGTCACCTTTACAGGTCATGTCAGCTCTTCAAACTACCCAGGGCCTACTCAGCTAGTTGGGGTTTCTTCTCAATCTTCCAAAGTCTGTCCTCGAACCAGTTCAACTTCTCACCTTTATAGGCATAGAGTTGGACACTGTACAAGCAAAAGCCTTCCTTCCCCTGGCAAGGGTAAAGGCCCTAGTGGATCTCACTTCCTCCTTTTGACCTCAGGTCTCCCACCCAGCAAGACAGTTCCTCCAGTTCCTGGGCCACATGGCAGCTTCCACGGCAGTGGTGCAGGGAGCAAGGTTCCAGATGAGGGACATTCAGTTTCATCCAAGGTCTTTTTGGTCTCAAAAGAAGAATTCACTTACCAAACTGATCCCAGTGACTCAGACTCTGGTCCAAGCTCTCCAGTGGTGGCTGGACCAGGACAGCCTCAGACAAGGGGTTCCATTTCTCCCTCAAGTCCCATCAGTAGTTCTAACTACAGATGCTTCTCTCCTAGGGTGGGGAGTCCACCTGGGATCCCTGACAGCTCAAGGAGTCTGGTCCCCACAAGAGTCTCTCCTTCATATCAATCTCCTGGAACTCAGGGCAGTTTTCCTAGCCCTGCAGAGCTTCTCGGATTCAGTCAAGGGCAAGGTGGTCCAAGTCAGAATGGACAACACCACCACAATGTGGTACATCAACAAGCAGGGAGGCACTCGGTCCTCGGCCTTGTGCACAGAAGCCATGAAGCTGTGGTCTCTGGCCTATTCTCTTCAGACTTCTCTGGTAGCAGTTCGCCTTCCTGGGAAGGACAACACACTAGCAGATGCTCTGAGCAGAATTTCACAGGGACACCACGAAGGGTCCCTGGATCCTGACATACTGAAGGTCATCTTCTCCAGGTGGGGCACTCCAGAGATAGATCTCTTTGCAGCACCGGACAATCATCAACTTCCTCTGTTTTGTTGCAGACCTCCAGTCCTGGGAACGGTTCCCCAGGATGCTCTCATTTTGGACTGGAAGGGCAGGTTTCTCTATGTCTTCCCTCCCTTCTCTCTGCTGTTCAGAGTTCTGATCAAGAACAGGACTCAGCCTTGCACAGTGATACTGGTGGCTCCAGATTGGGCCAGACAGCCGTGGTATCCTCTACTGCTGTCCTTATCAGTGTCACGTCCTCTGTCTCTGCCCAGGACATACAATCTCCTGTCCTCCTCCTAGGGGTGGATCTGGTACTCCGATCTCCAGTCTCTCAATCTCAAGGCCTGGCTCTTGAAGAGTTAGAATATGCAGCACTACATCTTTCTCGGGGAGTTCTGGATATTCTGAAGGTCTCCAGGAAACCTTCCACTAGAAAAATTTACAACTCCAAATGGAAAAGGTTCAGTATTTGGTGCTCTCAGAAAGGCATCCTGCCTGATTCTGCAGACATTTCCACAACCTTAGACTATGTAGTTCATCTGAATGGTCTAGGCCTTAGGCCTGCCACTCTGAAGGTTCATCTAGCAGCTGTCTCTGCATTCCTCTCAGCAGGGAAGGGCTCTTCCCTGGCATCTCATCCTGTTTTCAGAAAGTTTTTCAAAGGACTGGTTCACATTAACCCTCCCTTTAGGGATCCCACTCCACCTTGGGATCTTAATATCTGCATAGCTCAGCTTATGCAGCCACTCTTTGTGCCTCTGGCTTCAGCCGAATTGAAGTACTTGACCTAGAAAACTGTATTCCTGGTAGCTGTTACTTCTGCCAGGCGGATTAGTGAGTTACAGGCTCTGTCAGTTGAACCTGACTTCATCTCCTTCCTTAGGGACAAAGTGGTCCTAAGAACCAGTAGGAGGTTCTTGTCCAAAGTGGTATCAGATTTTCATCTGAACCAGTCTATATCTCTCCCTGTGTTTTTCACTGATCATTCTTCTTCAGGTGAAAGAAGGTTACACAGTCTGGATGTTAAGAGGGCCCTTAGCTACTACATTGAGTATACTAAGGCACATACTGTAGAAATGACTGTCTTCAATTGTTTCTCACTTATGGTGAAGTGGGGAAAGGTAAGCCTGCCACTAAAAGAACTGTTGCCAAGTGGATTGTTTCTTGTATACAATTCTGTTATGACAGGTTGGGTAGAATGCCCCCTTCATGCCTGAGGGCTCATTCGACTAGGGGTACAGCTGCTTCTCTAGCTGCGGCCAGAGATATACCTTTGTTAGAGATCTGTAAAGCAGCCACCTGGAAAACAGTACATACTTTTACCAAGCATTACTCCCTGGACATCCAGGCTAGGAGTGATGCTAGGTTTGGCACAGCAGTGCTGCAGAGCCTCTTCCCAAAGTAGGTTCTGCATTCCCTCCTCCATAGGGAACTGCTTGGTAGTCTGCATTATGTCTGAATACAGCAAGACTTCATGTTATTTGAAGAAAAAATTACTCACCATAGTAATGTTGTTTCTTCTAATGGAGTCTTGCTGTATTCAGACCTCACCCCCGCCTCCCCTCTCAGAACCTGGTTTTGGGAAGTGGGCTGGCAGGTACAGTGTTGCACCTCAGGGGTGTACCTTGTACCCTCCCTCTTGGGTGGGGTGGATGTTGTTTTTATTTTTCTGGTGTTTTATACTTAAATATTGTCACTACCTTTCCTTCTTGGGTTCTCGACTTGAGTCTTTTGGGCCCAGAAATAATTTTTTGCCCTTTGGCTATATGTTGAACAATTTCCATACAATAGTATGTTAGTTAGTGTGCTTGTAAGAATCTGACAGTTACACTGGGAAGTACCACAGACAGAGGTTTGAAAACTGAGCTCGTGCTCAATGTTATATGCTTCTGCATAGAGTTAACTCTTTCCTCTCCAGGGCAGTTCAAGTTCTGGGGCTAACTGCATTATGTCTGAATACAGCAAGACTCCATTAGAAGAAACAGCATTACTATGGTGAGTAATTTTTTCTTGTCTCCTTTGATCATAACTGGAAGGGACAGCCTGTTACAATCAAGTGCATTTCTGCCTGGTCAATAAATTGCCTTCGCCAGTGCTATCCTATGACTCAAGTTAAAATGGTGGGCAGTGTGCACTCCCACTCCACTAGAGCAGTTGCCACTTCCCTGGCAGAGATATGCTCTGTGCCTACTGGAGAAATTGCTGAGCTGCAGTTTGAAGCACAGTGCATCCCTCTGTCAAGCACTATGCTCTTGATATCCATGCCAGGCAGCACGCCACCTTCAAAGGACAATCCTGAATAGACTACTTTTCTGAGTGAGTCCTGAGATCCAGCCTCCCTAGTCCAGGGGACTGTCTCTGAGCTTGATGCTCTGACCCACAAGTGGGAATCAGTAGTGAAGACTGATTCTTGGAAGATATTAAAATTATGTACTTGTCATAATTCTTGATCTTCCAGAATATCTTCACCATTTATTCACACTACCGCACACCATCCCCAGACTCACTGCAGTACTGTTGTGTTGTGGTCTTCACCCCATTGTACTTGGTTGTGGCTGTGAAGTATTACTGGATTTGGCAGCCCTTCTAACATGGACCACCAGGATTATCTCATTCCTTTAGGTTAAGTGCATAAGTTTTCACCCCAGAAATACTCCAATATTCCTAACTCTTATGCAGTATGTCTTTAAGCCAGATCTGCCTGGAGATGGAACATTATGCTAATGATGGAACACCATTGGCACGTGCCACTTTTCAAATGTTGCCACCTATCAACTGCCTAGATCCTAACCTTCAGATTTCACTCTCCACCTGTCAAGACTAGACACTCAGAGATCCTCTCCTCGGCATCTCATCGAGAAACATAAAAATATGTAAGTATAATTTTTATTTTCATCTGCTGCCCTTATCTTTTGTTTTTTAGATAACAGTTAGCTTATTTTAGTTAAATTGTTGATTTTTCTCGGTTTCTCCCAGTTCTGTTTAACCACAGGGGAATCAGGAATTTTTTAGTTTTAGCGGAGTTTTGTGACAGAAACTCCTTTATTTTAGCGTAATTTGTTTAAATAAAATTGTTTTTGTATAACCGCTAATACCGATTTCTGAACTGCTAAACCCCATTCCTTTTTTTTCGGTTTTCGGTTCTGATCGGTTCCTGAACCGACTGCAACCGCTGATTTTAGTTTTAAAAGTTTAAATTTGATCACGGTTGCTATTTCAAACAACATGAAGTCTTGCTGTATTCTGACTATATGCAGTTAGCCCCAGCACTTGAACTGCTCCAGAGAGGAAAGGGTTAACTCTGTGCCGGGGCATAGAAAGTTGAGCTCGAGCTCAGATTTCAAACCTCTGTCCCAGGTACTCCTTAGTGTAACTGTCAGATTCTTTACTCCACCTAACTGAGAAGTCGCTCCGGAGAGCATCTCCTTAGCTTTGGTTCGGTTCAAGTAAAAATCGGTTGGTTTTATCAACTGTTTATTTATTTTTCAGTATTCAGACTTCTGTCTACGGTACAGTAAGTGTATTTAGTAGGTAATTAGAGTTTTGTGGGTAGAAATTGTTTTTTGTTCAGTTTCTTTCCGGTTGGGAACCGAAGCAAATTCTGTATTGGTTTTTCTCTGTAATTGTTTCTACCTTTAATACTGTGGTCCCCGGTACCTATCGGATCCTAAAAGAAAATGACATTTTCTTAGTTTTTTGTAACCGACCTGTGACACGTTTGGAACCGATAGGTTTGTAGTTGCCTGGCTTAAACGCTGGTAAGGGTAACTTATTATTTATAGGTATGTCTGAGAAACCCAAAAAGAAAACCGGTCCCACAGGGTTTCAGCACTGCACTGAGTGTGGGGAGGCCTTTGCTAAGGCTGATCCCAGTCTTGTCTTTGTTTGTTGCCTGGTGTTTGACCACCTCAAGGAAGACTGCCAAATTTGCAAAAGCTTTCCTAAAGCCACTTTAGATAAACGTTTAAGTAGGCTGAAGGAAAGGGAGGCCGAGAAATCCGCTGACGCAGATGGCCAGCCTGGTTCGGTTCCGACCGAACCTGAGGGGGTGCCCACTGACCTGGGCGACACCTCCTTGAGCAAAAGGAGAGCCAGTTCTGCGGAATCGGTTCCGTCTAAGAGAAAACGCGAGTCAACTGGTTTGGATCCCGGTTCCCATGTTCCAAACGCTGATGAAATAGCTAAAGCGATTGGTATTGTACAGTCACTTTGCCCGGTTCCAACCGAACCGACACCGACCCAAAAATTATCGGTTTGGTCGGAAGTTTCTGCTTCTGAATATGATCCTGAAACTTTTTATGAAGGTGATTTGGAAGGAGAAGAAGATTATGAAGAAGATGATTATGAAGGCCTAGATGAGCCAGTAGAGCCTGACATCTCCCCAGACAGGCTTTCTAATGTGTCTCCTCCCAGGCTTTCTGAGTACCCCTCCCATTTCTTGTTCTACAAGAAAGTGGCTGATGCTCTTCAACTTCCCGTGGAAGAGGCTGAACAGGATCAGGAGGAACCTGACTATGTTGAGATGATGGATGTCCCAGAGTCCAAAAGGGTGTATATCCCTCTGCATAAGTCCCTGGGTAAACACACACAAAAAATTCTTCCATTTCCAACATCCATACCTCCTGTGGATAAAAAGATGGACAGGAGGTGTACCTTGTCAGGTCCTGGGACGGAATTCCTTACAAATCATTGCAGCCATGGTGGGGTAGTGCAAGCCGCAGGCTGTGATAAGGCTAACATTCCCCAGGCATCTCACCCCCCCCCCCATAAGGATTCCAGGAAAGTGGATGCCATGGCAAAGAAACAGTACATGGCATCCTCTTTGGGGCTCAGGCAAGCTAATCACTAAAAATACCATCAACAGCTTAATCTGGTTCAAGGTCAACTGGCATTCATCTGTATCCCCCTTCCCCAGGTTGTGCCTGAAAATAGGCAGGATATGTCTAGTGCACTTACCTGGTCAACAAAAACTAAATAAAAAAAAAAATAAATAAATAATTACATGGCATATACAGCCAGATACCAGAAATCGTATGTAGGATACGGTTCTGGAACTGGCTAAGAATGCCCCTCCCCAGCTGGCCAAGGAGCTGAAGCAGGCGGCTGTGGATGATATTGAGGCATCAAAGATCCAGTTTCATGTTGCTGTTAACTTGAATGATGTACATTCTAGGGTCATGGCTACATCTGTCTCCCTGAGGAGATTTGCTTGGCTCAGGTGTACCAGTCTATCACAGGATACCCAGACCAAGGCCATGTATTTTCCTGTCACGGGTAATTCTCTGTTTGGGGAGCAAACAGAGGCTTACATGAAAAAGATGGATACATACAGGACCACCTACAGGAGTGCTGTAGCCAAGGAAAAGCAGGTCACTCCTCAGAGGCAGCAATCTAGGGCTGGCAGGGGCAGGCCTTGTCAGAGGCCTTTTTACCAAACTCAGTCCTCCTCCTCTTCTTTCCAGCAGAGGGGGTTCTTTAGGGGAAGAGGCAGAAGGGCGATCACTAGGACTCCATCCTCCACTCAGTTTAAGCCCCCTGCCAAACAGACACCCTGATGTGTCAGTCAGGGTCGCCTCCTCAGTTCCAATAGGGGGCAGGCTGGCTCACTATTTCCAGGCCTGGAAGTCTGTTGCCTCAGACAAATGGGTCCTGAAAGTAGGGACTTGCTCTCGGTTTCAAAAGGTTCCCAAAAATGAGAGCAAAGTCTTTCATTCCTCCCTCTCCCTTGGAGAAAAAGGCCTTAGGGGCAGAAGTCTCCTCTCTACTACTTCTGCAAGCAGTAGAAAAGGTACCTCTTTGTCACAGGGGAAAAGGACTGTATTCCAGATACTTTCCTACCCCAAAAAAGACAGGGGAGTGGCGACCCATCCTAGATCTAAGATACCTAAACAAACACATACTAAAGCCAAAGTTCAAAATGGTGACTCTGGGAATAATTGTTCCTTCTCTGAGACCAGGAGACTGGCTAGCCTCCCTGGATCTCAAGGATGCCTATTTCCACTTACCTATCAGACATTCCCACAGAAAGCACCTCAGGTTTGAGTTGCCCTCAGGTCACTACCAGTTCAGAGCAATGCCTTTCAGCCTAACATCTGCTCCAAGGGTGTTCACCAAGTGTCTGGCAGTAGTGATGACTTTTCTCAGGACACAAGGCATCTTACTGTTCCCTTACCTGGACGACTGGCTCATAGTGGGTCAGTCCTCAGACCAAGTCAAGTCAGCTCTAGAGGTCACTCAAAAGCTTCTGGATTCCTTAAGATTCATCCTAAATCTAGAAAAGTCTGTTCTGGAACCAGCCCAGCTTCTCACATTTATAGGGGTGGAACTGGACACTGTCTAGGCAAAGGCCTTTCTTCCTCTTTCAAGAGTACAGTCCCTCATCACCCTGTCTTCCTCTTTTCATCCACTAGTGTCTCGGCCAGCCAGGCACTTCTTACAGTTGCTAGGCCACATGGCAGCCTCCACTGCAGTAGTGCAAGGGGCAAGGTTTCAAATGAGAGATATTCAGTTTCATCTAAAATCCTTTTGATCTCAGAAAAAAGACCCCCTTTCCAAGTTAGTTCCAGTGTCTCAAACTCTAGTTTAGGCTCTCCAGTGGTGGCTGGAGGAGGACAATCTAAGGCAAGGTGTACCCTTCCTCAGTCAGGTTCCAACAGTGACTCTCACCACAGATGCTTCCCTACTGGGATGGGGAGCCCATCTGGACCAGCTTACTGCTCAGGGAACATGGTCTCATCAGGAGTCTTTCCGGCACATAAATCTTCTCAAACTCAGGGCAGTCCTTCTAACACGTCAGACATTATTGAACACAATTCAGGGGAAAGTGGTGCAGATCAGGACAGAAAACACCACAACCATGTGGTACATCAACAAGCAGGGGTGCACTTGGTCCTCGGCCTTGTGCACCGAAGCCATGAAAATACTGTCATTAGCTTATTGCCTTCAGGTTTCTCTAATAGCTATGCATCTCCCAGGGAAGGACAATGTACTGGCAGACACTTTCAGCAGGATTCCTCAAAGTCACCACGAATGGGCCCTGAATCCTCTTATTCTTCAGGTCATTTTCAAGAGGTGGGGCACTCCAGAGATAGAACTCTTTGCAGCCCCGGACAATCATCAGCTTCCCCATTCTGCTGCAGACCCACCCTCTTTTGGGGTCTGTTCCTCAAGATGCTCCCCTATGGGATTGGACAAGCAGGTTTATGTATGCTTTTCCTCCTTTTCCTCTGATATTCAGAGTTCTGGTCAAGATCAGATCTCAGCCTTGCACTGTGATTCTAGTGGCTCCAGACTGGGCCAGGCAGCCTTGGTACCCCTACTATTGTCAATGTCGGTGACAATTCCACTTTGTCTTCCCAGACAGTACAATCTGCTCACCTCCTCGCAGGGGAGGATACTGTATCCCAACCTTCAGACTCTCAGACTCAAAGCTTGGCTCTTGAGGAGCTAGAATATGCAAGCATGCATATTTCCCAGTCAGTCTTGGACATTCTTAAGGTTAGTAGAAAACCTTCTACTAGAAAAACTTACAATTCCCAAATGGAAGAGATTTGGTTTCTGGTGTTCTCGGAGGCATATTCAACCTGATTCAGCTGACATTGCCACTGCTTTGGACTGTTTGGTGCACCTTAACAGTTTAGGCCTCAGGCCTACCACTCTCAAAGTGCACTTGGCAGCTATCTCTGCCTTCCTTTCAGCTGGGAAGGGCTCTTCCCTAGCCTCCCATCTAGCTTTCAAGAAATTGTTCAAAGGTCTGGTTCATATTAATCCCCCCTTTAGGGACCCTGCTCCTGTTTGGGATCTGAGTATCTGTATTGCACAGCTTATGCAGCCCCCCTTTGAACCATTATCTTGAGCTGAGCTGAAATACTTGACTTGGAAAACTGTGTTCCTGGTAGCCATTACCTCTGCTAGGAGAATCAGTGAATTACAGGCCTTATCAGTGGAACCTGATTTTATTTCATTTCACTTCACAGGGATAAGGTGGTCCTTCGAACAAACAGAAAGTTTCTTCCCAAGGTGGTATCAGATTTTCATTTGAACCAGTCTATGTCATTGCCTGTATTTTTCACTGACCATTCTTCCTCTGGGGAGATAAGACTACACAGTCTTGATATAAAGAGGGCCCTTAGTTACTATATAGAACACATTAAGGCCCATAGAAATGACTGTTCACAGCTGTTTCTCACTTACGGAGAAGTGGGAAAAGGTAAACCTGCCACTACGAGAACTGTTGCCAGGTGGATTGTCTCCTGTATCCAGTTCTGCTGTTCAAAATTGGGGAAAGAGCCACCCTCAGGCCTGAGGGCTCACTCCACCAGAAGTACAGCTGCTTCGGTCGTAGCAGCTAGAGACATACCCTTAGTGGAAATCTATAAAGCAGCCACCTGGAAAACTGTTCACACATTCACCAAGCATTATTCTCTTGACATTCAGTCAAGAAGTGATGCTAGGTTTGGCACAGCAGTACTGCAGAGTTTGTTCCCAAAATAGGTTCTATAACTCCCTCCTCCAAGGGGGTACTGCTTGGTAGTCTGCATATAGGCAGAATACAGCAAGACTTCATATTGTTTGAAGAAAAAATTACTCACCATGGTAATGCTGTTTCCTCTAATGGAGTCTTGCTGTATTCTGACCTCCCTCCCTGCCTCCCCTCCTAGAACCTAGTTGTTTTGGGATGTGGGTTGGCAGGTGCAGTGCTGAACCCCAGAGGTGTACCTGGGTCACCTCTTCTTTTAGGATAGGGTTTTTGTTGTTATTTTAAAATATATATTGTTACTTTTTACTGTCTGCTTGGATTCTTTTTGGGGTTCTCGACTTGAGTCTTTTGGACCCTAACAATCTGTTTATTGCCTTTTGGCAAAGAAAATTCTAAAAACAATTTCTATTTCATAGTCAGTTAGCATAGTGCTCATAAGAATCTGACAGTTACACTGAGGAGTACCTGGGAGAGAGGTTTGAAAACTGAGCTCGAGCTCATCGTTCTATGCCCTGGCATAGAGTTAACCCTTTCCTCTCCGAAGCAGTTCAAGTGCTGGGGCTAACTGCATATAGTCAGAATACAGCAAGACTCCATTAGAAGAAACATCATTACTATGGTGAGTAATTTTTTCTTCTCTGCTGTATTGACTAAAATGTCAGGAAAACCTAAGAAAAAAAACGGTGAACCCAGTTTTAAAAACTGTACAGCGTGTGGAGAAGTGTTTCCAAAGGCAGATAAGCACACTTCTTGTGTGGCCTGCCTTGCTTATGACCATTTAAAATCAGATTGTGAGATTTGCAAGACCTTTCCTGAAAAACACTTTAAAAACGTATGGAAGGGCTTAAAAAGAAGTTGCCTCCACCCAAGAGTCCCTCTGGCTCTGACCAGCCGACACCCTCAGTAGCTATAGGTGAAACCAAAGAAACCACTACTTCTACCCCTGATACGGGTGCAAAGGTCATTACAAAAAAGCCTGCTGAACCAGCTAGCCCTCCGTTTCCACTGGAAAAAAACAAACAAAGAAGACTAAACACACAGAACCCCCTGCTGATCAGTGTTTGGGGACTTCTGGTGTGGCTGGAAATATGCCTTCTCCACTGGAGATTGCAGAAGCTTGTGAGGTCTTGCAGACCTTACAGGGGATGCTGCCTGCTGGACAGCAGTCAGCAGTTCAGATCCCTGCTAAATCAACCCAGTCTTTTCTCCATGATGATAGGGAAGACTATGGGGAGTATGAGGAAGAAAATTGGGAGAGCCTATAACGCCTGAAATCTCCCCTGAACAGGAGTTTGGCACTCCTCCCAGGGTCTCAGAGGATTATTCATCCCATTTTACATTCATCAGAAAAATGGTAGATGCTCCTGACATCACAACAACTGCGGTGACAGAGGATGAAGAGGAAGCAGATATCTAGAAATGATGGGGTTAACACCCACTAATAAGTTACTGCTCCCTATGAATAAATTAGTTAAAAAATATATATTCAAAATCCTCCAGACATCTGGGTCTGTCCCCCCTTTGGACAAAAGACTGGATAAGTAGTACCAGTTGAATAGGGAAGGGGCTGAATTTTTATTCTCCCACCCTGATCACCGGGGGGGGGGGTAGTACAAGCTGCAGCCTGTGACAAGGCAAAGCTTCCTCTGGCATCTCACCCCCTGAAAAAGATTCCAGAAAGATTGATAATATGGTCAAGAAGGGGTACCTGTCAGCGTCTTTGGCCATCATGCAAGCTAATTTCCAGGCTTATGCAGCCCAGTATTAAAAATCTCTCTAGCAGTCTGTCCTGGCTACAGCAGACAAGGCTTCCTCTGGTTTTTCAGCTGACTTAGCTGAGACTGCCAGATCTGGCTTAGAAGCAGCCAAATACCAATTTCAGATGGCAGTAGATACCAATGACACTGCTGCCAGGTGGATGGCTAATACCACTGCTCAGAGAAGGTTTGCCTGGTTAACAGCCATAAACCTTAGGATATGCAGAACAAGGCTCTGGATTTTCCCATTGAGGGAAATTCACTTTTTGGAACCCATACAGAGGCTTACATGAAAAAGGTGGACAAGTGCAAGGCTACCTACAGAAGCAGTTCTGCAAAGGAAAGGGCTTCCCTGTCCACTAGACCTTATGGAAGGGGAGGCAGGGGCAGACAATTTCACACCAGGCCTTTTTATCAGGCCATGGTCGTATCCCAAGTTCAACAGTACCCACAGCAAGGGTACTTCAGGGGCAGGGGCAGAAGGGGTTCCAGGCGTGGTTCCCAGTCTCAGCTTCAGGCAAAGCAAGACCCCTGATATGCTTTCCCAGGCCACCTCCGCACTACCAGTAGGGGGCAGACTGACTCTCTATTTCCAGGCTTGGAAACAGATCACAGACAAGTGGGTCCTGGAAGAAGTGTGTCAGGGTTTGTCCCTAAGCTTCAAATCCCTTCCTTCTCTAAGAACCAGAGTGTTCAAGCCAGCTTCCAATGCAGAAAGAAAGCTGCTGGAAAAATAGGTACAAAACCTATTGTTGTCAAAAGCAATGGAAACTGTGCCTCCACAGCAAAAGGGAAAGGGTTTTTATTCAAGATACTTCCTCATAACAAAGAAAATGGGGAGTGGTGGCCTATCCTAGACCTAAGGGTGCTAAACAGGCACTTACTAAAGCCAAGGTTCAAAATGGTAACCTTGTCACTGATTCTGCCAGCTCTCCAAAAAGGAGATTGGCTGGCATCTCCGGACCTAAAATATGCTTACTTCCACATCTCCATAAGAGAGTCTCACAGAAAGTACTTCAGGTTCAGACTCCCTTCAGGTTATTACCAGTTTTCATCTCTGCCATTTGGCCTTACTTCAGCTCCAGGAGTGTTCACAAAATGCCTGGCAGTGGTTGTGGCACACCTGCAACGGCAAGGTGTCACAGTTTTCCCCTACCTGGTTGATGGTGGGAAAATCACCACAACAGGTAAAGGAACATCTGCAGCTCACCCAAGGACTTCTGGAATTGCTGGATTTTCTGGTAAATCTCAAAAAGTCAGTCCTTCTCCCTGCAGTTCATAGGAGCAGAATTAAATACCCAGGAGGGAAGGGCTTACCTAACTGTGGACAGGGTAAAAAGTATTCTGCAGATGGCAGGCTCCTTCATCCTGAACAAACCAAAAACTGCAAGACAGTTTCTACAGTTACTGAGCCACATGGCAGCCGCCACTGGCACAGTCCTGGGCTCCAGGTTCCAGATGAGAGACGCATCCAATTCCACCTAAGGGTTCATTGGTGTCAAAGAAAGGATTCTCTCTCAGAACTAGTTCCAGTAACAAAAACGTTACTTTTGGCCCTTCAGTGGGGGAAGGAGGAAGCCAACCTCAGGGAAGGGGTTCCCTTTCAGAAAGAGTCTCCATCAGTGATCCTCACAACAGATGAATCACTACTAGGGTGGAGTGCCCACCTAGGGGACCACACTACTCACAGCACTTGGTCCAGTGCAGAGTCTGTCCAGCAAATAAACCTACTGGAGCTCAGAGCAGTGTTCCTGGCACTCCAAGCCTTCATACCACTGGTTCAGGGAAGGGTGATACAGGTCAGAACAGACAATACCACCACAGTGTACTACATAAACAAGCAGGGAGGAACAAGGTTGGATCCTCTCTGCACAGAAGCTATGAGAATTTGGATCCTGGCCTACTCCCTAGGAGTTTCCCTTCAGGCCATTCATCTGCCAGGCAAGGACAGTACCCAAGCAGATGCTCTGAGGCGGATCAGCCAGGCCCATAATGAATGGACCCTGAACGGACAGGTAGTAGAAGTGATTTTCAGAAGGTGGGGCACCCCAGAGATAGAACTCTTTGCATCCCACAAAAGTCATCACCTGCCACAGTATTGTTGCAGACCCCCAGCTCAGGGAACAATACCCCTGGATGCTCTGGTTCTGGACTGGTCAGGGAAGTACGTGTATGCATTCCCACCATTCCCTCTGGTGTACAGAGTGCTACTCAAGCTCAGGTCCCAGCCAGCTTCAGTGATCGTAATAGCTCCAGATTGGGCCAGACGGCCATGGTACTCTCTGCTGCTGTCCATGTCTGTAGCCGAGCCAACACACCTTCCTCGGAGGCACAACCTGCTAACCTCCAGTCAGGGGAGACTCCTGTACCCGAACCTCAAATCCTTCAGAATCAAAGCATGGCTCTTGAGGACCTAGAGTATGCAGGCTTGCATCTCTCTGAAAGTGTTCTGGATATTTTAGGGGAGTACAGGAAGCCTTCCACCAAGAAAATCTGTGCCTCTTAATGGAAGAGGTTTTCTGTCTGGTGCTCCACCAGGGATGTGGTATCAGCTCAGGCAGGGGTTCCAGCTGTGCTGGACTACCTTACTTATTTGCATTCACTGGGCCTGCAGCCCACTACTCTAAAAGTTCACTTAGCTTCGGTGTCTGCTTACACTTCAGCTGGGAAGAATGCCTCTGTGGCATCAAATCCTTCTTCTAACAGTTCTTGACAGGCCTAGCTCACTTGCGCCCCCCCTCACAGGCAACTGGTGCCAGCCTGGGATCTAAATGTATGTATTGCCAAGCTCATGGGTCCCCCTTTTGAACCCATGTCTTCAGCTCCCTTGAAATATGTCACATGGAAGACGGTTTTCCTAGTGGCAGTTGCTACTGCTAGAAGGATCAGTGAGCTCCAGGCTCTCTGCATTGAACAAGACTACATTTCATTCCACAGGGACAAAGTGGTCCTATGAACAAATAGAAAATTTCTTCCAAAGGTGGTTTCAGACTTTCATTTGAATCAATCCATTACTTTACCTGTTTTTCTTTACTGAACATTCAATCTCTGGGGAAAGTAGACTGCACAGTCTGGATGTCAAGAGAGCTCTTAGCTACTACGACAGTCACCAAGGCCCATAGACATGACAGGAAACAACTGTTCTCACCCCAGGAATACTCCAATATTCCTAACTCTTCTTCAGTATACCTTTAAGGTCAGATCTGCCCGGAGACAGAATGCTATGCTAATAATGAAGTCATTGGCAAGAGCCACTTTTCAAATGCTGCCACCTATCAACTACCTACATTCTAACCCTCACATTTCTCTCTCCACCTGTCAAGACCAGACGCCTGGAGATTTTTTCCTCATCATTAAGTCAGAGAAGCCTTAATTAATAACAAATACATAAGTATTTTTTCATAAATTTTCATTTGCTGCCTCTTATCAGTGTTATTTTAATAACTGTTAGTTTATTTAGCTAGTTTTTTTCATTTATTTTGGTCTTTGGTAACCGGGTTAGGCCCACTAGGCACAAGTGCCTGTTTTCAGGGGTGACCTGGGAGCACTGGGCGGTTAAGGACTTACTCAGAGTCACACAGTATACAAGTGGAGGTTGTGAGAATCAAACTCCGGTCTGGTCTGCTGTATGTATCAAGCTTGTTCACATCTCGATCCGCTAACCTCTAGGCTATATTGCCAGCCCAGTTTTGTGTTGTTTTCTCGGTTTCTCACGGTTCAGGATAACCGCTGAGGAACCAAGGTACTTTTAGTTAGTTTCGGGGTTTTTGCTCTGTTTATTTGCTAGTTTCTGTAAGTTTCATGTGTTAAAATCTTTGTTTTTTAGAACCGTTAACTTTGGTTCTAAACCGCTAATCCCGGTTCTATTTCTATTGGTTCCCGGTTCCCCTCGGTTTCTCCGATCCGTTCCTGAACCAACTGCAACCAATATATTTGTTGTTTTTTTAATTTAAAAACCTTTAGTGTTTTGCGGTTGCGGTTTTTCTTCAGTATGTCAGAAAAACCTAAAAAGAGAACTGGAGAACCCGGTTTTAAAAACTGTTCTGAGTGTGGTGAAGTTTTTGCCAAGGCAAATAAGCACTCCATTTGTGTTTTCTGCCTTGGTTTTGATCATTTGAAAACTAACTGTGAAATCTGCAAATCTTTTCCTGAAAAGACGCTTGAAAAACGTCTGGAGAGATTAAATAAGAAATTGAAGGGTCCCTCTGGCTCTGACCAGCTGAAACCCTCAGGGTCTGTGGGTGACACCACAACTTCTACTGCTTCTACCCCTGATACGGGTAAAAGGAGACCCTCTGAACCGGCTAGCTCTCTGGTTCCAGGAAAAAAAGTAAAGGAAAAAAAAGCCTGCTGAACGCCCTGTGAAAAAGGGGACTTCTGTGGTGTCTGCCACTGTGCTTTCTCCTTCAGAGATTGCACAGGCAATAAAAATAATGCAAACTTTGCAGGGTCTGCTGTCTGTGGTTTCACAGTCCCCAGTCCAGACCCCTACACCCTCTAACCCACCTTCCTTTCCTGAGGAGCGTGGTGGTGTGGAGGAGGAGGAGGAAGAAGAAGTTGAGCCTATAGAGCCTGAGTTCTCCCCTGAATAAGAGTTTGGCTCCCCTCCCAGGACTATAGAAGGTTATTCTTCTCATTTTTCCTTTATCAGGAAAATTGCTGATGCCTTGGACATCCCTACCTCTGAAGCTGTAGAGGATGAGGAATAGGCTGAATATCTGGAAATGATGGGGCTGACTCCTACTAAAAAACTGTCACTCCCTATAAACATGTTTTTTAAAAGAGATATTTTAAAACCCCTCCAAGCTCCTGGGTCTGTCCCTCCTTTGGACAAAAGGTTGGATAAAAAGTATCAGCTTGACAGAACAGGGGCTGAATTCTTATTCTCACATCCTGACCACCAGGGGGGTGGTGCAAGCTGCAGCTTGTGACAAGGCAAAAGTCCCTCTGGCTTCCCACCCTCCAGAGAAGAATTCTCGAAAAATTGAAAGTATGGCCAAGAAAGGTTATCTGTCAGCCTCTCTGGCCATTAGGCAAGGTTACTATCAGGCCTATGCAGCCCAGTACCAGAAGGCTGTCTGGCAGTCTGTCCTGGACATGGCTGAGAAAGCACCTTCTCCTCTTTCAGCAGACCTAGCTGAATCTGCTAGGTTTGGCCTGGAAGCTGCCAAATACCAGTTCCAGATGGCAGCAGACAGTAGTGAGACTGCTGCAAGGTAGATGGCAAATACCATCGCACAGAGAAGGTTTGCTTGGTTGAGAGCCACAAACCTCATGCAGGATACCCAGAATAAGACTCTGTATTTTCCTTTGGAGGGCACTTCCCTATTTGGCAGCCATACAGAGGCTTATATGAAGAAGGTGGATGAGTATAAAGCCACCTTCCGTAGCAATTCTGCAAAAGAAAGACCCTCCACCTCCTCTAAACCTTTCAGTAGGGGAGGCAGGGGCAGACAATTCCATTCCAGGCCTTTTTATCAGGCCATGGTACTTCCTCAGGCACCCCAATACCTGCAGCAAGGGTATTTCAGGGATAGGGGCAGAAAAGGTGCCAGGCATGGTGCCCAGTCTTAGTCCCAGTCCAAGCAGGACTCCTGCCTTTATCAATCAGGCTGCCTCTCCTTTGCCAGTAGGGGGCAGGTTGACCCATTTTTTCCAGATTTGGAAAACCATCACCACAGACAAGTGGGTTCTGGAGATAGTGCGTCAGGGCCTGTATTTAAGAGTCAAGTCTTCCCCTGTTCAAAATATTAGTTTTCAAACCAGCTTCCCTCCTGGAAAGCAAAAGGCTGGAAAAAGAGGTGAAACATCTTCTTTCACTAAAAGCAGTGGAACCAGTGCCTCTGCATCAAAGGGGAAAAGGACTTTACTCAAGGTATTTTCTCACACCAAAGAAAAATGGAGAGCTGTGGCCTTTCTTGGATCTCAGGGTCCTCAACAGGTTCCTAGCAAAACCAAAGTTCAAAATGGTAACTTTGTCTCTGATTCTACCAGCACTCCGAAAATGAGATTGGCTGGCATCATTGGACCTAAAAGATGCCTGTTTCCATATCCCCATAAGGGAGTCTCACAGAAAGCATCTCAGGTTCAGACTCCTGTCAGGTCATTATCAGTTCTCATCTCTACCTTTCGGTCTCACTTCAGCACTAAGGGTGTTCATAAAGTGTCTGGCTGTGGTAGTGGCTCACCTGCGCTGACAAGGTGTCACAGTATTCCCCTATCTAGATGACTGGCTGGTGGTGGGAAATTCACCACAACAGTTAGCAGAACACCTACAGCTCACTCAGCAGCTTCTGCAATCTCTGGGTTTCCTTTTACATCTAGAAAAATCTGTTTTTCTTCCTTCTCAAATTCTGCAGTTCATAGGAGCAGAACTGAATACCATAGTGGGCAGAACCATTCTACCCAGTGACAGGGTAAAAAGCATCCTGCAGTTAGCAGGCTCTTTCAGGCTCAATATCCCAAGGCCTGCTAGGCATTTTCTTCAACTTCTGGGCCACATGGCAGCTGCAACAGGCACAGTGCTAGGCTCCAGGTTTCAGATGAGAGCCAGGCAGTGGAGAGCCCTCACTGTTTCTAGCCTACAGGCTCCTCACCTCCCTCGGTTACCATATAGTTGCACTGGACTATGAACACATTGTATTATGTATAAAACAAGGCCTCCCTGAGGCGGCTTACTACCAACTCATACATTGCTTTAGCTACCAATTGTATAGGTCGTAACCTCTTATTAGGTAAATATGTCGATAGCTCTGCCCTGTTTTGGCTACCAAATGTATAGGCATTAACCCGTGCTCATTGTACTTCTACTCTGTATGATTGGTCCCCCACATTTATTCTATGTATGTACTGTATGAATGTCTGTGTTTTATTCTGATGTAGAGACTTTGGAAACAAGTCCATGACTCAAAGGGTTGTAATTCTGATTTCCGAAATAAATACATAAAAATCCAATTTCACTTAAGAGCTCATTGGTGCCAAAGAAAGGATTCTCTGTCAAAGTTCGTTCCTGTAACAAAAACATTTATCCAAGCTCTTCAGTGGTGGAAAGAGTAAACCAACCTCAGAGAAGGGGTTCCTTTCCAAAAAGAACTTCCATCAATGATTCTCACAACGGATGCATCCCTCTTGGGCTGGGGGGCTCATCTAGCAGAGCACACTACCCAGGGCACTTGGTCAAGTGCAGAGACTCTTTTACACATACACTTGTTAGAGCTCAGGGCAGTCTTTCTGGTAATGCAAGCTTTCAAGCCACTGATACAGGGGAAGATAGTACAAGTCAGGACAGACAACACTACCACCATGTACTACATAAACAAGCAAGGGGGAACAAGGTCAAGCCTCCTTTGCACGGAGGCTATGAGAACTTGGACCCTAGCTTACTCACTGGGCTCCTCACTATAGGCCATTCATCTGCCAGGCAAAGACAGTGTTCTAACCCTAGTAATACTCAGGTATTCATAACTTTCTGCAGTAAGCCTGGGGGGTTGGACTGCCCGGAGAGAATGGAACGTATGCAAATGATGGAATCATCAGCACGTGATAACTTTTCAAATGCCCTATACTAACTGCCAATGTTCTAAACCTCCTCAGATTTTACTCTCCGCCTGAACAGTCTGGTCGCTCAGAGTGTCGCTCTTCATCATCTGTCAGAAGTGAAGAAACTTATAAAAAACATATAAGTATTGCTTTATTTTTTTCAGTTGCTGCCTTATATTGATTGTTTTATTTAGTTAAACTTGTTTTTGTAGTAATTTAGTTATTTTTGGAGGTTCCTCTCGTTTCAGGATAACCGTGAGGGAACCGGGTTAGTTTTATAGCCTAGGGGGTTTTCTAGTGCATAACCTGCTTTATTTTTGTTTTAAATATTGTTTAAAAGTGTTTTTTTGTAACCGAAGTTATCGGTTACTGAACCGCTAGTACCGGTTCCAGAATTTTTATCGATTTGGTTCCTCCTGTTCCCTTTCGGTTCCGGAACCGAACATAACCGCATTGTTGTTGTTTAAATTTTTGCCTTTTGCAGTTCTCTTTTTGACGGTTTAAATGGCAGAAAAAACGAAGAAAAAGACCGTCGAGCCCGGTTTTAAGACTTGTACTCAATGTGGGGACGTTTTTGCAAAGGTAGATAAGCACATTATGTGTGTCGCTTGTCTGGGATATGAGCAAAAAGAGGATTGTCAAATCTGCCTGACTTTCCCTGAAAAAACAATTGAAAAATGCCTGGAACAGCTAAAGAAAAAGCTCCCAAAGGGTCCCTCTGGTTCTGACCAGCCGATACCCTCTGTTACTGTGGCTGAACCCACACCTGTTGTTACTTCCACCCCTGATACGGGTGATAAAATTACTAAGAGGTTTTCTGAACTGGCTAGCTCCCCGGTTTCCTCTAAAAAAGCATGCAAGCTGAAGTATACAGAACCCCCAAATGTTAACCAGGGGACTTCTGTATCTGTTAGTGTCATGCCAACTCCTTTGGAAATTGCACAGGCTTTTAAAGTTATTCAGGCTTTGCAGGGTTTGGTGCCCCCTGCACAGCTGCCACGGCAGGACAGCCTGGCATTATTCCCACTATTGAAGAGGAAGAATGCAGTAATTATGAGGAGGATGAAGGGGAACCCATCTTGCCCGAGGTCTCCCCTGAACAGGACTTTGGATCACCCCCCAGGACATCTGAACATTTTTCTTCTCACTTTACCTTTGTGAGAAAGATGGCAGATGCCCTTGACATCTCCACAAGGGAAGAAGGGAAAGATGAGGAGGAAATAGACTTTCTAGGGACATGGATATGTTGTTCATCCACACTCATTGGCAGTATCCTTGCCGCTTTAAATCTTGCCGGAAGGTCTTCAAGCTTGCTCCTCCCACCCACCCGGGTGGTATAACTCTCGGCTCCGCCCCATGACGCCAGATCTTCCTTACCGCTTGGAAGCTCAGGTTCCCTCATTACGCTCTGCGTTTGCGACTGGTTCTATTTCTCCGTTTATGGATTTAAAATAAAAATTTGCAAAAGACTTCAGTCTTCGATCCCTCGCGCCGCGATGGACAAATCGACTCCTCGGATTTGGAGATGCCCATGCGGCAGAAGATGTCTCGGACGGATCCACACTCCACGGTGTCTACTGCTTAGGCCTTGAGCACCACCCGCAGGCTTGCGACCTGTGCTCATCTTTCTGCCTCGTCCCCGAAGACCGTGCTGCCCGATTGCAACTGGGCGTCCGAGAAGCGTTCCCTCCGGTGAAGTCAAAGGAGGCCCGGTTGGCGGTGTCCAGCGGCGGTAGGGCTTTCGTGGATCAGCTCGGCGGATGGAATTGGCCCTCGAGAAGAGGCGGCGCGAGCCATGTATCTTCCTCGGCCGCGGCATTTATCCCGCCTTCTGGGTTCTTCCTACACGGCTTCTTTTAGGAGCTCTGTCTGTCCTCTCCACTAAAGGAGAAGGGCCTCGTCTGCTGGACCTTATTCTCGGTCAAAAAGAGGGACAAGGGTAAGTCCCTCCGTCGACGCTCTTGGGAGCGGGAAAGGTCCTCTCCCCGGCCGTCAGTCTGTCGGCTGGGTCGATCAAGGCTGCTTCGCCACTGGCCTCACGGTGTCCCCGCCAGGTCAGTTGACCGAGACTCCCACTGATGAAGTCGAGATTTTCTCGACCCATTGGACGGGCTGTCGCCTTTAGCAGCCGAGATTCCCTCTCCCGGTTCCCGGGAGGTTTGGGATCCGTGGGCTCGTCTGTGCCTCGGTTCCGGAGCCCTCGGATGGACCTTCCGAGCCTAAAGTGCGGTTCGGCCGACACCTCCCGCACCGACCCGAAATTCCGGGACTCTCGGTCTCGGTCTCGGACCTCTTCGCGGTCCAGCCGTTCCCACGTCATAAGCGGTCTCGGTCTCGGCACCATGATAAAGCGGCGTCGCCGCTCGTCGTCCTCCTCCTCGGATGAGGAAGCCCGGCGTCGTCGTCGACTGATGCGAGACCTTATGTTGCAACAGCCCTCCTGGCCGGGAATAAGCCGATCGCGCCTTCCCGCCATTAAGTGGCTGTCACCGGAACGCCGACACAACCCTCGACTTGTCCGAGGAGCCTATACCCAGGCGGTTGTTCGCCAAACCAGCTGCTCCACCGATTCGGTGGAACCTCCGCCTCCACAGCCACCAATTGGGGCTCCGACCAAGGATTCTCGGTGGCTAAGGGGGTTTACTCCCATCGGCTGTCAGTTACCCTCACTCCCGACCGACCTCGGCAGGTGAAGGGTGGCTCAGGCCAGAGGTAGCTCTTCGAGGACTCTTCCGAGTCCGAAGATGATTCCTCCTTCTTCTCCAAGCGACTGGACTTGGAGTCTTCAGGAGGTCAGTCAATGGACGATAGCCCGTCGTCCTTCCTAGGACTGCTTCGGCTCATCTCGGAGTCTACCGGGATGGAGCTCGAACCCGTTTCCAAACGGGCCAGGTATCCCCTCACGGAGATTCTGGACCGAGGGGATTCTCCGACGGAGGCCTTTCCGGTGGCCGAGGCCATAGTGGGTCCAGCACTGGAACTTTGGCAGCGCCCTGCTTCCTGCCCTGCGCCTTCGGCCAGGATGGCCAGGAAGTATGCGGTCCCTACCGGTTCCTTGTCCGGTTTTTCGGAACACCCCTCTGCTGAGGGGTTGGTTACCGACAGCGTTTTCCGGCGCGCCGGCAACGCCAGGGATGTGGACAAACCTCCTGACAAGGAGTCCAAGAAATTGACTACGCCGGGCGAAAAGTTCACGCTGCGCCCTTCTCGGCTCGCCAGGCCAGTTCGGCCGTCTCCTCATGGCACATTTTTCCTCATGCCCTGTTAGGGCCTGGATGAGGTCATCCTCATCTTCCCGCCTGATCTGCGAGACTACGGTTAAGCAGGTGCGACCAGGGCAGGGCAGTGGCCAAACAGCAGCTCCAGACTGCTTTGGATATAGGGACTCATGTGCCAGATCGGTGGCGGCCGAGTGGCTATGCGTCGGCAGGCTTGGCTGAGGATATCCACCTTTACTTGGATACCCAGCACAAGTTGGCGGATGTTCCCTTTGGGACTGACCTTCGGCCCTGGGGTGGAAGGTCACCTGCAGAGGATCGAGGAGTCCAATGCCACCTTGGACTCGGTCTCTTCGCTCAGAAGGACAAAGGCATGAACCACAGCCTAAGCCCTTTCGTCCATGTGCCTCGCGGCGCCTGGCCCAGCAACGTCAGGGCCAGCAGGCTCGGCCTTGGCATCCCAAACCCAAGCCGCGGCTTCCTCTAACAGGAGGCAGGGAGGAAAGGCCCAGGAGGTCCCTCGGCCGGTCCCTCCTCAAGCCTGCCCAGTGACGGGCTGAGGGTGTCGCCCCATCCCCGTCACCTTACCCTGGGTCCCCGTGGGACGGCCCGCACTTCCGTTCCACCTGGTCCGCTGTTACCACGGACAGGTGGGTCTTGAGGTGGTGGAAGAGGCCTGCCTCTGGAATTCGAGCAGGCACCACCTCAGAGCCGCCGCCTCGGGGGGCTTCGGGATCCCCAGCCTCACTGGCGGCTCGTCGAGCCGACATCGCTCTCCTCCTCCAGAAGGAGGTGGTAAGAGAGGTGGTGGACCCTCCTTCAGACCCAGGGTTTGTGTCCAGGTACTTCCTGGTTCCGAAACCGACGGGGGGCTGGCGCCCCATTCTCGACCTACACGACCTAAACAAGTTCCTAAGGTCTCGAACCTTCAGGATGGTCACTCTGGCTCAGATAATACCATCCTTGGAACGCGGCATGTGGTTCTGCTCTCTGGACTTGCAGGATGCTGCTTTTTCACGTCCCATCCGTCTGGTCTCACCAGAGATTCCTTCGCTTCCGAGCTGGAAGGATCTCTTCGAGTTCCAAGCCATGCCCTTCGGCTTGTCTCCAGCTCCCAGGGTCTTCACCAAATGCATGGCAGTGGTGACAGCATTCCTCATGGGCTCGAGGGTCCGGTGTACCCTTACCTGGACGATCTGGCTGATAGCAGCTCCCTCCAGGAAGGAGGCGGAGTGGTCCAGAGATCTGGCCCTCCAGGTCTGCTCTCAACTGGGCCTCCTTATCAACGAGGCCAAGTCGGAACTCGAGCCGAAGCAGGTGATTCTATTCATCGGGCAGCTCGACTCTTCGAGCCAGAGCTGGCTCCCGCGGGACAGGGCCGAGGTTCTTTCCTCCTTGCCCGATCATTTCTGGTTGGGCACCGCGCCTGCCCGGACTTCCTGCGCCTCCTGGGTCTCATGGCGGCCTGCACCAGCGTGGTCCGTTGGGCCCGCTGGAACATGCGCCCCTTCAGTGGGGACTGGCCAGCCAGTGGTCACAACGCTGCGATCCCTTGGACCAGCTTGTGTCGGTGACACTGGGGATGTGGAACGCTCTCCAGTGGTGGACCGTTCCAGATCATTTGCAGGAGGGCATCCCGTTCGTCCGCCCCGAGCCGACGGTCTCTCTGTCGACCGATGCCTCTCTGATGGGTTGGGGTGCCCATCTGGGGGAACACCGGGCTCATGGCCTCTGGTCCCCGCGGGAGTCCCGATGCCACATCAACCTGCTGGAGCTCCGAGCGGTCCGCCTAGCTCTCACCGCCTTTGCTCCATTCCTCCGGGGTCAAGTGGTCCGAGTCCAGACGGACAATACCACGACCATGTACTATCTAAACCGCCAGGCGCGGACGCCTCATGCTTCATGCAGGGAAGCTCTCCCAGATGGTCACTGTGGCGCAGCCTGGAGGCGGATCTCCCAGCTCATTCACGTGGCAGGAGCCTCCAACACCCTGGCCGATGCCCTGAGCCGATAGGGGCTGCATCCCACGAGTGGTCTCTCCTGCCGGAGGTAGTACAGCATCTGTTCTCCCTTTGGGGCACACCTCAGGTGGACCTGTTTGCCTCCATGGAGAACGAGGCTGAGTCTGTTCCATGCCCGCCCTCAGCAGGGGCTCGCTGTAGGGATGCCTTCGAGGCAGTGGACCCCGGGCCTCTTTATGCCTTTCCCCATTTCCCTTGATCCACAAGGTGCTTCTCAAGGCGAGGAGGGACAAGGCGAGGTGATTCTGATAGCCCCAGACTGGCCTCGCCAGTTCTGGTACCCAGATCTCCTCAGTCTCAGCTCCAGGACTCAGCTGCAGCTTCCAGCTCGGCCTGACCTGCTCTCAGTCAATCAGGGAAGGTGTTCCATCCGGACCTTCAATCCCTGCACCTGACGGCCTGGTTCCTGAGCTGCAGAGTTCCAGGCCTTGGGTCTTTCCGACGAGGTCCTCAATGTAGTTGAGGCGTCCCGTATGAGTCGACCAGAAAATGTTATGCCTTCAAATGGAAAAGGTTTTCCATTTGGTGTCAGGGCAAGGGCTTGGACCCTTCCTCCTGTTCCTTGGCAAGCATCTTGGACTATTTATGGTCCCTTTCTAGTCAAGGGCTTAGGGTCGGCGACCTAAGGGTGCACTGGCAGCCATCTCTGCTTACCGGCGCGGGCCGGAAGCAGTCGGTGGCGCAGGAGAAGGTGGTCTGGCGCTTTTCAAAGGCCTTGATCACATTTCCCTCCAGTGCGGGAACCCCCACCTCCGTGGGATCTACTGCTGGTACTGGCAAAGCTCATGGGCAAGTATTCGAACCTATGCAGGTGTGCTTTCTCTCACCTGTCGGGAAGACCGCCTTCTGGTGGCTATCACGCAGCCAGAAGGATGGGAGAGCTCCAGGCGCTTTCCATCGAGTCTCCTTACCTGGTCTTCCACAGGGACAAGGTTGTCCTGCGCCCCCACCCGAAATTCCTTCCGAAGGTGGTGTCGGAGTTTCACCTTAACCAGGTGTTGACTCTGCCGGTGTTCTACCCCAATCACACCTCGGAGGCCGAATATAGGCTCCATACTCTGGACCCTAGAAGGGCGCTCGCTTATTATAAGGAGCGCACGGCTGAAATTCGGGGAGAGGTTCGCCAGCTGTTTGTCACCTACGCTGAAGCCGCATCAGCAGACCTGCAGCCAAGCGGACTGATAAGCAGGTGGGTAACCTCCTGCATAGATCTCTGCTATAAGTTGGCGGGCATGGAGCCTCCCAGAGGATAAGAGCTCATTCTACCCGCCATACTGCTGCAACGGTGGCTGCTTCCAGGGACGCCCCTATCCAGGAAATCTGCAGGGCTGCTACCTGAAGTCAGCAAACACCTTCATTACCCACTACCACATCGACCTTGAGTCACGCGGGATGCTGGTTTTGGGGCCTCGGTTCTCCAGTCTCTCTTTCCCAAGTAAGTATATGGGGGTGTGCGTCTTGCCTCCCTCCTCCCGGAGAACTGCTAGAGTCTGCCAATGAGTGTGGATGAACAACATATCCATGTCCTAGAAATACAGGTTACTCACCTGTAACAGGAGTTCTAGGAATGGTATATGTTGTTCATCCACACGACTCCACCCGATCCTCCTGCTCGACAGACAACCTGAGCTTCCAGCGGCCAGATCTGGCGCCATGGGGCGTAGCTAGAGTTATACCACCCGGGTGGGTGGGAGGAGCAAGCTTGAAGACCTTCCGGCAAGATTTAAAGCGGCAAGGATACTGCCAATGAGTGTGGATGAACAACATATACCATTCCTAGAACTCCTGTTACAGGTGAGTAACCTGTATATCTGGAGATGATGGGTTTAACTCCCACCAAAGCCCTCCTCCTCCTCCTAGTCAGTACATTGCTTCAGAAAGATGCTCTAAAGTTGTTGCAGACCCCAAATTCTGTTCTCCCTCTGGATAAGAGGCTGGACAAAAAATATCAGTTGGAGAGGGAAGGGACAGAGTTCTTTTTTTCCCATCCGGATCACCAAGGGGTCATCCAACAGGCAGCCTGTGATAAGGCTAGAGTCCCTCTGGCATGCCACCCACCAGATAAGGACTCTAGGAAAATAGATAGCATGGCAAGGAAAGGATACCTGTCAGCCTCCCTAGCCATGTGGCAGGCTAACTTCCAGGCCTGTGCTGCCCAGTACCAAAAGTCCCTGTGACAGTCAGTACTGGCCATTTCACAGAAAGCTCCCTCACCCCTGTCTGAAGACCTAGCAGAGACAGCTAGGTTTGGGCTAGAGGCAGCTAAGTATCAGTTCCAGATGGCTGCTGATACCAACGATACTGCAGCCAGATGGATGGCAAATACGGTAGCCCAGAGGAGATTTGCTTAGCTGAGGGCCACAAATCTCACTGCTGATACACAATCTAAGGCCCTGGATTTTCCTTTAGAGGGAAATGCTCTTTTCGGAGAATCCACTGTGGCATACATGAAGAAGGTGGATGAGTACAAGGTCACCTATAGGAGCAACCCTAGTAGAGAGAGAGCTTCTCCATTCACCAGGCCTTATGGAAGGGGAGGCTGGGGCAGGTCCTTCCACACCAGGCCCTTTTTCCAGCCAGTGGCCATACCCCAGTACCAACAGTACCCACAGCAGGGGTACTTTAGGGGCAGGGGTCGAAGGGGATCTAGGTGTGGAGCTTTGCACAACATCCACCCCAAGCTAAGTAGACTCCCTGAAGTACAGGCTGCCTCCTCACTCCCTGTCGGAGGCAGACTTTCCCACTTCCTCCAAGCTTGGCTGACCATCACCACAGACAAGTGGGTCCTGGAGGTAGTTGGTCAGGGTCTGTCTCTGGGTTTCAAATCCCTTCCTCCTTTAACAGCCAAGGATTTCAGTGAACCTTCCTTGGCAGAAAAGACTCTGCTGGAGGCAGAGGTCCAGAAACTGCTACTTTTAAAAGCAGTGGAACCTGTCCCAGGCTCATTGAGAGGAAGGGGCTTTTACTCCAGATACCTTCTCACTACAAAGAAAAGTGGGGAGTGGCAGCCTATATCGGATCTCAGAGTCCTAAACAGGCATCTAAGAAAGCCAAAGTTCAAAATGGTAACTTTAGCATTGATTCTGCCAACAATCCAAAAAGGGGATTGGTTGGCATCACTGGACTTGAAAGACGCCTATATCCACATTCCCATAAAGGAGTTTCACAGGAAATACCTCAGATTCAAACTCCCTTCAGGTCATTACCAATTTTCAACCCTGCCTTTTGGCCTTTCTTCGGCCCCAAGGGTGTTTACAAAGTGCCTGGCACCAGTGGTAGCACATCTTCGAAGACAAGGTGTGACAGTTTTTCCATATTTGGACGACTGGCTGTTGGTGGGCAAATCACCACAACAGGTCATTCAGTACTTAAGCCTTACTCAAGGCCTCCTGGAACCCTTAGGATTCATTATCAATCTCAAAGTCGGTCCTCACTCCTGCACAAAGGTTGCAGTTCATAGGGGCAGAGATAGACACTCTGCAGGGCAGGGCCTATCTCCCTCTGGACAGGGTCAAAAATCTTCAAGAGGTGGCAAATTCCTTCACCTTGAACACGAGCAAGCCTGCAAGACAGTTCTTGCAACTTCTGGGACATATGGCTGCATTCACAGCCTCAGTGCTGGGTTCAAGATTTCAAATGAGGGACATCCAGTTCCACCTCAGGGCTCACCGGAGTCAAAGGAAAGATTCTCTGTCAAAAGCCATTCCGGTCACAAGAACCCTGCCGCAAGCCTTGCAGTGGTGGAAAGAGGTACCCAATCTAAGGGAAGGTGTTCCCTTTCAGAAAGACAACCCCCTCAGTGTTCTGACAACAGATGTATCCCTATTGGGCTGCGGCGCCCACTTGGGAGATCATACAGTACAGGGCACCTGGTCAGCCTCAGAGTCCCTCCAGCACATAAACCTGTTGGAACTCAGGGCTGTTTTTCTGGTTCTAAAAACGTTTTCAGGACTGGTACAGTCAAAGGTGGTACAGGTCAGAACAGACAATACCACCACAATGTACTAAATCAACAAACAGGGAGGCACCAGGTCAGGGCCCCTTTGCACAGAGGCCATGAAAATTTGGACCCTGGTGTATTCTCTGGGAGTCTCCTTGCAGGCAATACATCTACCAGGAAAGGACAATACCCTGGCAGATGCCTTAAGTCGAATCAACCAGGCCCATCACAAATGGACTCTGAACAAACAGGTGGTGGACATAATTTTCCGAAGGTGGGGCACTCCAGAGGTGGACTTGTTCGCATCCCACCAGAACCACCACTTGCCTCAGTATTGCTGCAGGCCACCAGATCAGGGCACTTTGCCACTGGATGCCCTGACTCTAGATTGGTCAGGGAGGTTCCTCTACACTTTCCTTCCTTTTCCCCTGGTCTTCAGAGTGTTGCTCAAGCTCAGGTCCCATTCAGCACCCCTGGTCCTACTAGCCCCAGACTGGCTCAGGCAGCCATGGTACTCTCTACTGCTCTCAATGTCTGAGGCCAAACCGATGACTTCCTCTGAGGCACAATCTATTGACTTCCCAACCAGGGGACCCTGTTATACCCGAACCTCAAGTCCCTCAATCTCAAAGCTTGGTTCTTGAGGAGTTAGAGTATGCTAACTTGCAATTCTCTGAGTCGGTGCTTCACATTCTGAGGGGCTAATAGGAAACCCTCTACTAAGAAAACTTATTCTTCTAAGTGGAAAAGGTTTTCCATCTGGTGCTCGGCTAAGGATTTTATTCCATTACAGGCTGGGGTCCCAGCTGTTTTGGATTACCTCTCTCATTTACATTCTCTGGGTCTACAACCAAATTCACTCAGGGTACATCTTGCAGCATTGTCTGCTTACATTTCTGCTGGCGTTAGGGTATCACTAGCTTCAGACCCCATTTTTAAAAGGTTCTTCAAGGGTTTGGCCCATTTGCACCCTCCTCACAGGGTACCTGTGCCAGCATGGGACCTTAATGTTTGTATAGCCAAGCTCATGGGGCACCCCTTTGAGCCTATGGCTACAGCTCAACTTAAATATGTACTTGGAAAACAGTTTTTCTAGTGGCAATTACTTCTGCAAGATGAATAAGTGAACTACAAGCTGTCTCTGTGGAGCAGGATTATATCTCTTTTCACAGAGATAAGGTAGTTTTGAGAACAAATAGAAAATTCCTACCAAAGGTAGTCTCTGATTTTCACATCAACCAATCCATTACCCTACCTGTCTTTTCACTGAGCATTCTACTTCTGGTGAAAGAAGACTTCATAGTCTGGAAGTGAAGAGAGCTCTTAGTTACTATATTACAGCCACTAATGACCATAAGCAGGACAGAAAACAGCTGTTTCTGACCTTTGGGGATATGGGAAAAGGTAATTCAGCTTCTAAAAGATCTGTTTCTCGTTGGATAGTCCAGTGTATTCAATTCTGCTACACAAAAGCTGGTAGGGAGCCCCCAACTGGGTTGAGGGCACATTCCACCAAGGGGACAGCTGCTATGCTCGCAGCTGCAAGGGATGTTCCTCTAGTGGATATCTGTAAAGCAGCTACCTGGAAAACATTACACACCTTTATAAAGCATTACAGTCTAGACATCCAGTCCAGAAGTGATGCTAGGTTTGGCACAGCAGTCCTGCAGAGTCTATTTCCCAAGTAAATGTTCTGTGCCCACCTCCAGTGGTACTGCTTTGTAGTTTGCAGAAAGTTATGAATACCCGAGTATTACTGGGGTTAGAAGAAAAAATTACTCACCTTAGTAACTCTGTTTCTTCCCAGTGATACTCAGGTATTCATAACTTCCCACCCTACCTCCCCTTCCAGAACTCAATCCTCTGCACTCCCACATGCTGTACTACCACAAAAGGGTACACCACAATGTGTATATATGTTGCCACATAGTGGTACAAGTTGGTAAACAAGGCTCATGGTCTTTATTCTTCATATGTTTTGCTGGCATGCTGACTTTTCAGTAATGTTTCTGTGTTTTCTCCAGTTGGAGTTTTTCTCTTATGACCAAATTGGGGTCATTTTGAATTATTTTTTCTCTTTTCGAATACTTTTCGTTTTTTACTGGATTGCTTGTCTATTCAGGCTCCTAGAAAATCTGAGGAGGTTTAGAACATTGGCAGTTAGTATAGGGCAGCATTTGAAAAGTTATCACGTGCTGATGATTCCATCATTTGCATACGTTCCATTCTCTCCGGGCAGTCCAACCCTCCAGGCTTACTGCAGAAAGTTATGAATACCTCTGAGTATCACTGGGAAGAAACAGAAATACTAAGGTGAGTAATTTTTTCTTCTGGCAGATGCCCTGAGTCGAATTAGCCAGGGCCATCACAAATGGTCCCTGAACAGGCAAGTGGTGCAGACCTTATTCAGGAGGTGGGGCACTTCAGAAATAGACCTCTTTGCCTCTCATCAGAGTCACCACTTGCCACAGTTCTGTTGCAGGCCTCCAGTAGTGGGCACGGTTCCTCTGGATGCCCTTATTCTGGATTGGTCAGGGAAATTCCTATATGCATTCCCTCCATTTCCTCTGGTATACAGGGTGCTGTTGAAACTCAGGTCTCAGCCAGCAATAATGATTCTGATAGCTGCAGACTGGGCCAGGCAGCCAGGGTACTCCCTATTGCTGTCCATGTCAGTGGACAAACCAATACACCTTCCCAGCAGGCACAATCTTCTGACCTCCAACCAGGGGGAGGCTCTTGTATCCCGAACCTCAAGTCACTCAGGCTCAAAGCTTCGCTCTTGAGGACCTAGAGTATGCTAGTCTACATCTTTCTGAGCCAGTTATGGATGTCTTACGAGGATACAGGAAATCCTCTACTAAGAAAACCTATGCTGCAAAGTGGAAGAGGTTTTCTATTTGGTGCTCTAGTAGGAGTATATTGCCAACCCAGGCAGGAGTGCTGTTGGTACTGGACTACCTGGTCTACTTACATTCCACAGGCTTGCAGCCTTCTACACTAAAGATTCATTTGGCTTCAGTGTCCGCCTATGCATCTGCAGGCAAGTCTGTTTCCTTGGCATCAAACCTCATATTCAAAAAGTTCTTCAAGGGCATTTCTCATATGTATCTACCGGTGAGAGAACCGGTGCCAGCTTGGGACCTTAATATCTGCGTTGCCCAACTCATGGTCCTTCCCTTTGAACCTATGTTTTCAGCACCTCTGAAGTATGTCACATGGAAAACAATGTTTCTAGTGGCCATCACTTCAGCTAGAAGGATTAGTGAGCTCCAGCCTTTATACACTGTAAAGGACTACATTTCCTTCCACAGGGATGAGGTAGTCCTACAGACAAATAGGAAACTCCTTCCCAAAGTGGTTTCAGACTTCCATTTGAACCAATCTATCACTTTGCCAATGTTCTTCACTGACCATTCTTCTTCTGGTGAATGTAGGCTGTATAACCTGGATGTCAGAACTTTGAGGTACTACATGACAGCCACTAAGCTCCATAGGCAGGACAGAACACAGCTTTTCCTCACTTATGGGGATATGGGAAAGGGAAATCCAGCATCTAAAAAGTCCATTTCTCGTTGGATTGTCCAGTGTATCCAATTTTGCTATTCAAAGGTGGGCAAGGAAGCTCCAGCAGGGCTTAGAGCCCATTTCACAAGGGGTATGGCTGCAACACTGGCAGCTGCAAGGGATGTTCCAGACAGCCCATCTGCGGGCTTCCCAAGCTGCTCCTGTGGCCTTGGCTCTCTCCGAGCAGGCCACAGCTAACAGACCACCTGACTGACCCCCGAACAGATTCAGACAGCCCATCTGCGGGCTTCCCAAGCTGCTCCTGTGGCCTTGGCTCTCTCTGAGTAGGCCACAGCTAACAGACCACCCGACTGACCCCCGGACAGATTCAGACAGCCCATCTGCGGGCTTCCCAAGCTGCTCCTGTGGCCTTGGCTCTCTCCGAGCAGGCCACAGCTAACAGACCACCCGACTGACCGCCGGACAGATTCAGGTACGCACCGGACCTCCGAAACTCGTGGTTTTGAATGCCACTGTTTTGACTGGATGCCCAGTGGAGGAACCAGGCACTGATTGGCAGCTTTACTCCTTGGCTGATTTTCCAACGCCTGGCGCTTCCTGATCTCAGGGAAATCTCTTTCTGTGCTTTGTTCTGGACTCAGTTTTTCGCCCACCCTGCCTCCCCTCACGGTATTAAATAGACCCTTACTCCACCCCTTCCTCTGCCTAGCAGCAGATTGGTCACTCCACCGCTGCACATTTTCATGCTATTGGCCTCCCTGTCTTCAATACCTGACTTGACTCACTTTCTCACCGCCCCTTTTTAAAGCAGTCCCACCCAGAGGATCACACATTTGCTCTCAACCTTTTCTCCAGCCACTCCATCTAACTCCTCTCAATTACTGCTCTACCTGCCCTATTGTTAGGGACCTCACCCTAATTCGACTATATACCCTTCCAGCTATAAACCAGCTAGCAGTTAAGTAGGCCAGCAACACCAAACAAACTACCATGGGGTGCAACCACCTACTACTACTCCTCACTACCTCTTTTGGCATTGCTGGTACCATACACGTCCTTTTGTTCTGCAAATTTTGGACCCCCCGCTGTTCTGTCTGACCCTTTGTATGAATACCCTTTATTAATCCTCGCTTTCCTTCTCTCCCTCAGCTGAGGAACTGCCACCCAGGCTCCCAGCTCCTAAGCCACGGGATTCCCGGCTACCGGGCGGTCGGCGCCCCTCTAGCCGACGCTCGAGACCACAGACACAGACCCAGGCTCTTACAGGTACGTGGTAAGGGCCGTGAACTTTTGACCACCCCCACCCACCCACCTCCGCTGATTATTAAATACAGTAGCTCCTGCCAAAATTTTAGTCCACATCCCCTGGCACAGTGCCCCACCAATAGAGACTTAGCTCGTGATCCCCCTCTTCTCTGTCCAGCCTACAGGTTCCAATTCTCAGGGCCTCGCCTTACTAAAACGCATAGGCTCTCCTTGGCTGTGCCTTCACCACTAAATATTTTTAAATGCTATCAAATTCGAGTCGACCTGGATCGGAAAGCTACTGATAAGCTGCATTAATCCAGCAACCCCACTGGTCCCTGGGCTAATTGAGTGGCTCCTTTTTTGAGGTACCATCATGTCGGGCCCTATATGGCTCCTTATACTGCCCCTTTTTCTGCTGATACCAGCTGCCCAGCATTGGACACCTGAACTACCATCATGTTTGGTCTACAGTGGCACCTTGTGCTGTATACCACATGGCAACTTATCCTTTAATTGCCTCCGTGATTCCAAGTGCCAATACCTCGAACCCTGCTCTTGGACCACACATACCAGTAGTACTTATAACACTCCCCCACCACAAGGCCCACTTCCCACCACACAGACTTCTATCTCCTCCCCACCTATTGTGGTAGGGGTACTAGCTCTTGCTACAACAGATCAACTCTTCTATGGTGGCTACTTTCCAGTCCCTAAAAACATCAGATCTATTAGACGGGAGAAAGGCAGGAATTGCAAGCTTATAATTAGCGCTCTTAGAAAAATCCTACTTATCCTCCTGCTATGTTCAGGCAACGTAGAACTCAACCCTGGCCCCCCAGAAGCTATTGCTTTGCCAGCAGAACTAGCAAATTTAAAAGGAATAAGCTTCTTGCATATTAACGTGAACATGGGCTGACGCAACTTATTACTGAACCAACACACCCAAACGTGAAGAACCCCAGTAAAAGTACACTTTTGGATGTGCTAATGGTGAGCAAACCTCATCTCTTCTCCCACGCTGATGTCTTCTTCTCAGACACCAGCGACCATTGTTTTATTGCGGGAGTAAGATCCACCGACAACCCAGCACCCATCAGCAGGTTCTCTATGAAGAGATCCAGGTGCAACTTCAATGAACATGCCTACCTAAATGAGCTTAAGTACTCCCCTCAGTGGCAAGATTTCTCCCTGGCCAAAACAATTACGTCAGTTTACAATATCTTCCACAACATTCTATCAAGGGCCCTTAATAAGTATGCTCCCCTGATTAAAGTTCGAACTAGGACCAAAACCTGTAAATGGTTCACCCCTCAGATCAAGTCCTTGCTTCTAGAAAGAGATAAGCTCTGGAAAAAAGCACGCAGACTGAACACTGCAGAGGACTGGAACCAGTTCAGGAGACTAATTAATTCATGTACCAAAACAATCAGAGAATCGAAGACCACCTTCTTCAAATCCGAACTCGACTCTGCCACAAAGAGTCCAATCAAGCTCTGGAACACAATCAATGATCTGCTAGGCCATTCCCCAGGAAATTCACTCCCGACCAAGATTACTTCTGGCAACTTGACTATAACCGAAAAGATGGATATACTTGACGCGTTCAATAACCACTTTGCTACTGCAGGCATGGCATTTGATAACTCCCCTGCAAACATACTTCACTCCCAGACTGCCAGCCAACTGCCTGAAACTCCGATAGCTTCGCCGCCTTTCTTGCTTCAACCTGCCCCACTGAAAGAGGTAGAGGACCTCTTGCTTCAGTTGGATACTAGAAAAAGTGCTGGGGCCGACACCCTTGACCCTTACTTCCTAAAAATTGCCTACCATGTACTAGCAATACCCATCACCCACCTTTTTAACTTATCCCTGTCTCAGGGCACCTTACCACCTATATGGAAGACAGCACATGTCATACCACTTTTCAAATCAGGTGACGCTGGCGATCTCAATAACTACAGGCCAATTTCTCTCCTTCCGGTCCTGTCCAAGCTCCTAGAGAAAATTGTAAATGCACAGCTGAGGACTCACCTTGAGTCTAGGGAACTGCTAAATCCTATGCAGTCCGGATTCAGAGCTAAACATAGCACTATCTCAGCCCTCGCCAAAGTTACTAATGACTGGCAGCGTAATCTTGAGAGCAAAAACTTTATTTGTGCTGTTTTCCTTGATCTGAGCAAGGCTTTTGACACCGTCGACCATAGTCTGCTCCTCTCCTCCCTTCAAACCATAGGTGTGGACCCCTCCTCTCTGCGTTGGTTTACTGACTATCTTACAGGGCGCCTTCAACAAGTTAGAGCCGAAGGAGGCCTGTCCCCCTTAAAAACTCTGTAAAGAGGGGTACCTCAAGGTTCTATATTAGGGCCCTTACTTTTTGCAATCTACATTAATAACATCGACTACTGTATAAAAGAAGCCAACATCCATCTGTTTGCAGATGATACAGTTCTCTACGGAGTCGTCCAACACCTGAAGCTGCCTGCAATGACCTACAGTCAGAATTCAACCTTTTACAAAACCAACTCCTCCAAAAAAAGCTACTCCTTAATGCCAAAAAAACTAAAGCGATGGTCCTTTCCCCTTTTATCCGTACAGCTAACCCTGTGTCCAGTGGGACAGTTCCCCAAATTAGCACAGTTCTAGGTGAAAAACTAGAATTTGTTACAAAATTCAAGTATCTGGGAGTTTGGATAGACCAAAGACTCTCCTTCATTGAACATATCGAGGACTTGCTAAAACGACTTCAGCAAAGGCTTGGACTGTTTTTTAGAATCAACCAATTTTGCACCAGAGATGCCAAGAAACAACTGGTCCAATCCATTTTCCTATCATTGGTTGATTTCCTCTACAGCCAATGCCCCAACTCTTACATGGCTAAACTGGACACACTCTACCATCGAGCACTGAGGTTTATAAAGGGACTCCCCTTCGACACGCATCACTGCACCCTATATGCGGCAGTGGGGTGGACATCACTAAAGTTCAGGCGCCACAGAAACGCCGCCCTCTAGACCTATAGAGCCATCTCTTATAAGCTGCCTTACTATATCTCCTGCTGTCTTCCCCTGAGTATAATTGGGAAATACGCGTTAAGAAGTTACTCAGCTATTACACTCAAAGTACCCAAAGCAAAATCCCTTGCACAGGGCAGCCATAAGCTTCGTGCTTACCTACCTTATGGAACGATCTACAAAACCCTCAAATTAAGCACTCTAATCGGTATAAATGCCTTCAAGACGCTTTTATTTCCGTACAATCAGAGAAGTATGTAACTGCTTCACCCACTCAGACGCAGTACCGTGTCTGCACTGGTATATAGCCACGCCTAGACCCAATTTTAGTACTGACCCCCAGCTTGCTCCTCACCAGCCTAATTGTTCTCTCTTATCCCCTGTCTTATCAACACTAGGCCCGTCCATCCCCTTATTCTTCCTTTCCCAACCTCGGATAGGAGCTCACTACCCTGGGTTGTGACATCCTACCATGCCCTGCATTTTATAGCATTCAATCCCGGCTCACATACTCCTTTTCTCCATCCACCTTCTCTACATCCTGTTTTACCAACTCCTCTTGTGCACCATGCCCTCCTAGCCTTTCTTCCCTACCTCCCTTCCCCTACCTTCACCTCTATCTGGTGTATATTTTTATTTTTATTTATTTTTCTTCCATTACTTCCTCCTGCAACCTTAGATAACCTGCTTTATCTTCCTATAGACACTTCTATGTATGTAAATACCATGTAATCTGTACAATATCTGTGTAATTCTATGTACATATGAACTTCCTTTTCTTCCTCTCTGTAAAGAGTATTATCTGTATTGCCTTGTAAATACCTGTGTTGACCTGTATATATAATTGTTCATGCTCCACCCAGGTCCATCTTGCAAATGAGCTTCTGCTCAACGATGAACGCCTGGTTAAATAAAGACTTGATTGATTGATTGATGTTCCCTTGGTGGATATCTGAAAAGCAGTAACCTGGCGAACAGTACACACATTTGTCAAGCATTACAGCTTGGGTATGCAGGCTCGGACTGATGCCAGGTTTGGTGCAGCTGTCCTGCAGAGCCTGTTTCCAAAATAGGTTCTTCCCACCTCCTAAGGTACTGCTTGTTAGTCTGCAGAAGAGTTGGGAATATTGGGGTATTCCTGGGGTGAGAAGAAAAGTTACTTACCTGTAGTAACCTTGTTTCTCTCAGGGGATACTCCAATATTCATAACTCTCCCACCCTGCCTCCCCATTTAAGAACCAGTGGCCTCTGTATTCCATGCTATACCTTAGTGCTTGCATGCCACATTCTACTTTTATTGGAACTTGTTCTGTGGTTTTCTCCTTTTCAGGTGATTCTGACATAGGAGCTTGTGGGGTTGTTTATGATAAGTTTATATTTCATCCAGTTCGAGGTTTGGGTGGGGAATTGTCAAGTTAAGTTTTATATATTTTAAATTTTGGGCCCTGTCTTTCCAAATGTCCATGAAATCTGAGGGTTAGAATGTAGGCAGTTGATAGGTGGCAGCATTTGAAAAGAGGGTCATGCCAATGATTCCATCATTAGCATAGTATTCTATCTCTGGGGAGATCTGACCTTAAAGGTATACTGCAGGAGAGTTATGAATATTGGAGTATCCCCTGGGAGAAACAAGGTTACTATGGTAAGTAACCTTTTCTTCCTGACTTATGGGGATGTGGGAAAAGGAAATCCAGCATCTAATAGGTCCATTTATCTCTGGATTGTTCAGTATATTCAGTGTTGCTATTCAAAGGCTGAGAGCCCATTCCACAAGGGGTACAGCTGCTACTACAGCAGCTTCCAGGGATGTCCCTTTGGTGGACATCTGTAAAGCAGCTACCTGGAGAACAGTGCACACCTTCACTAAGCATTATAGCCTGGACACACAGGCTAGGTGTGATGCCAGGTTTGGCACAGCTGTCCTGCAGAGTCTATTTCTGAAGCAGGTTCTTTGCCTACCTCCAAAGGTACTGCTTCTTAGTCTGCATAAGAGTTAGGAATATTAGAATATTCCTGGGGTGAGAAGAAAAAAAGACTTATCATGGTAATCTTGTTTCTTCCAGGGGATACTCCAATATTCATAACTCTCCCATCCTGCCTCCCCTGCTAGAACCAGTGGCCTCTGTACTCCGTGCTGTGTTACTAAGGGTATGAGTGTCACACTCTGGCATTTCTATTTGAAATTGTGTTTTTCATTGGTTTCACTGTCGTCAGGTGATTCTGACATTCAGGGGTGCTTTAGTGGAATTTTTCCCTCCTGTTGGAGATTTTTGGGTGTCAAGTTCATTATTATTATAGTATTAAATAGTTATTTTCCTCATGGGCCCTGCCTTTCATGCGTCCTTGAAATCTGAGGGTTAGAATGTAGGCAGTTGTTAGGTGGCAGCATTTGAAAAGTGGCACGTGCCAATGGTGTTCCATCATTAGCATAACATTCTAGCTCCGAGCAGACCTGGCTTAAAGGCATACTGCATAAGAGTTACGAATATTGGAGTAGCCCCTGGAAGAAACAAGATTACTATGGTAGATTTTTCTTTCTTGTCAAGTTATGCTGCTCACCTCCTCAGTGAAATGGTACTGAGATGGTTGGGGGCTGGTGCCGCTGTATGCTAGCAGGTACGTGCATCATCATGCGACGATGCGCTCATGATGCCTACCGCATCACCGGCCCTCTGAAAAGTTCTGGATCCCATGGGCTCAGACCCACAAGTGTGAATCAGTGGTGAAGATATTCTGGAAGATCAACAAATTACGGTAAGTACGTAATTTTAATTTTTATCTGGAGTCCCAGACAAGTTTCCCTCTGTGGAATAGGGGGTGTAACTCTTACTGCCACTGCTAGTGAACCAGATATACCGTCCCCAGCATACCAGTTTACTGGGAGACAAAAAACTAGCACTGGTTTCTAGTTCAACACACTATGCATTTCTTATGGATGGAAAAATGATCTGTTAAGCTTGTCAAATGAGATTTTTTTAAAACTAATATTGTTAACTTGTACATGATTAGTACACCAGTTTTGCAATACGGCTGTGGAGTGTAATAATTATTTGCTTCCCTGTAGTTTGCTTGTGTCTGAAGACCTTGCATCTAAATTTTTGTCTACTCTGGGCCAGATATTCAAAAGGGTTGCGCCATGTGCAACAGGGTTGCGCATGCTCAAGTCCTAAATTGCGCCATTCTGCGATATTCAGCAGGAGGCAGTTGCGCCACTGAAAACAGGCTGAGCAACAGCGCAATGCAAATGAATGCATGCTCACCAGGAGGGGGAGGAACCATGCATAAACTGCACAGCCCGATATTCAGCCGGGCTGTGCAGAGTTGTGCAGGCGCAACCCCCAACCTGAGCCTGCAGGACCTTGAGCCAAAAAAGGCTTAAGTCGGGCCACCCACAGGTGAGCTGCTGCATTGCAGGGTGCAACACAGCAGCTGCCACCTGTGGCTGGCCCCAACTCAGTCCCTGTGCCTCCCAAGCCCGATCGCGGGCATAGTGTACTCTCCACCAGCCCAATAGCGGCATCACGTGGCTCCCTCCGTTCACATCCCTGGTGGTCTAGTGGACGAAATGCCCAATGCGGGCAGAAGTAAGTGAAACCCCTCCCTTGTGCCCGATCGCGGGCAGAAAGTAAGTGAAACCCCTCCCTTGTGCCGATCGTGGGCAGAAAGTAAAGTGAACCCCCAGACATGTCCCTTGTGCCCGATCACGGGCAGTAAGTAAAGTGACCCCCCCAACCCCGAACATCTCCCTGGTGGTCAGTGGACGAAATACCCGATCGTGGGCAGAATGTAAATTGACCCCCAAACATCTCCCTGGTGGCTGGTGTCCCCCCCACACACACCCCCTCCCCGGCAGCCAGCATCCCACCCGCCTGCCGCCCGCCGACTGACTACCGGTGAACTGCACGCCCATTGGTGCAGGCAAGAGCCAATGGGCGTGCAGCCCTACCGGCGAGTCAGTCGCGGGCGCAGGGCTGCAGGTGGGTGGATGCCGCCCGCCGCTGCCGGGGAGCGGGTGGTGGGGCTGCGGGTGGGTGGGGTGGGGGACACTAGCCACCAGGGAGATGTTTGGGGGGTTCATTACATTCTGCCCGCGATCGGGCATTTCGTCCACTGACCACCAGGAGATGTTCGGGTTGGGGGGTCACTTTACTTACTGCCCCGATCGGGCACAAGGGACATGTTCGGGTTCACTTTACTTTCTGCCCGCGATCGGGCACAAAGGACATGTTCGGGGTTTCACTTTACTTTCTGCCCGCGATCGGCATTTCGTCCACTGGACCACCAGGGATGTGACCGGGAGGGGGTTTAAACATACGCCCACGATCGGGCTTTTCGGTCCACTGACCACCAGGGAGATGTATCGGGAGGAGGTGGGGAGCACATTGCTGCCCGCGATCTGGCTGCAGGTGCGTTTGTCCTCAACGGCCGCTGCCTGGCAGGGTGCCAGGCGCAAGTCCTCGGGATCTATGACCTACATGCTAATGGCATGCAATGGGGTTATAATCAGATGCAAATGGCCCCCCGCCTTTGCATGAATTATGGCCCCATTTGCATGTCACCTTTGAATATCGTGATTTTACAAGATGGCGAATGAGACTTGACCACCGCAGTTGAATGCTCCACCTGACAACTTGTGGTGGCGCAAAGTTCCATGTTACGCACAGTGGTTGTGGTTGGGTGATATTCAAAGGAGTTGCTCAATAGCACAACTCCTTTGAATATCGCCCCGGCCACACCCCTGCGCAACTATTTTGCGCAGCGCAAGGGCTTGCGCCTCAGAATGGCGCAGTTTGAATATCCAGCCCTCTGTGTCTTACATAAACATTTGCACACTTGTGTTTTGTGCTGATTTTTTTCAGCACTTGCATAGTTGTTTCCCAGCACTTGCTTTTTTTATCAGCACTTGTGGCAAATTTTTCCAGCACTTGTGGCAGTTGTTTTTTAGTACTTATGCTAATTTTTCTGAGAAAAAAAAAAGACATAATTGTGACTTTTGAGTGACGCTCAAGAAAAACAGTGCACAAACAAATGGCAGTCAGAAAACAGAATGCAAGCCCAATATCATCCTTAGCAAACAAGATCAAATGACCATGCACCCACAAAGCCAACGACATGTACATTGCTCAAATTTAATTTGAAATTGCTGAAAGTGCATACGTGCAAAAGAATTGTGCAAACAATGCATAAAGTACAAAGAAACACCAAGACAACCTTGAGTATCTCACATAGCGCCCCATCATTTCCCTCATTAGAGCTTTGTCAGGGGGCTATACCATCCATGTCATCAAAAAACTAGCTAAGCTTTTAGGTAACCCCCATCCCCATGCCCACAAACCAATGTGAGCTCCCCAAAAAACATAATCTGAGTAAGGGACTGAGCAAACAATATTGAGGGAGGGAAACTACTCTAAGGAAGAAAATACCCAAACATACCTCAGGCATTAGACTAAAAGGCAGGCTACTTATAGCAAAAGGTTTTATACTTATCTGACACCCCTTGATTTTATCTGGGCAGACAAACTGGCACAACACCCATACCACTTCAGGAATTGAAGTTAAAACAACAGAAAGCCAATTAGCTGTCAGAAAAAAGTGACAAGCCCTGCTCCAGTATATAAGTTAGTAAAGGGAAAAAAGAACAATAAAAGTTACTAAAGGGAAAAAAAAAATAAAAGTTACTAAAGGGAAAAAACAATAAAAGTTACTAAAGGGGAAAAAACAATAAAAGTTACTAAAGGGGAAAAAAAAACAAAGTTACTAAAGGGGAGAAAAAAACAATAAAAGTTGTGCGGCACGGAGTGAAATGAAGAGGTTCAAAGGTTTGCTTCTTGTCTCTTAACTGACACAGTTCAAGCTGGCTGGTAACTGTCCAGTGGAGTGTTGATGCAAGGTAGGTTTCATGATGGTGTCACAGATTTGAGACTCTGTCAGTGTTCCTAGTAGGTTGTTGTAATTGCCCAGCAGTTATGAATAACCCAGTGACAATGTGGAATGGCACAGAATGTAAGATTAATGTATCGCAACTCATGGGGTAGACAGGTCTGTCTCAAATTCCCCTAAGGTTGAAGTGGCAATCAGATGATAGTAATGTAGAGTATGCCCTCTATGAATGGATGTGCCCTAACATCACTATTAGCTTAAGTTTTTTTTGTAGTGTAAAATGTTTGTGAAACTGAATGTAGTGGTGTCGAAAAAAAAATGTGAAAAGAATAACTTCTAAAAATATGAAACATTTTACTGGAAATTTTATTAAACAAAATAAATCATTTAAAAATCCATTTTTCTTTAGCTAGAAGAACGACCCCCCTTCTGGAATACATTAAGAACAGGAAACTAGAAAAGCAGGTAGGGTGGAGTTCAGTGGACTGCTTGTGCTTCTGTTATCATATTACCTTGTTCATGGGGCAAAACCGTGATTTGTTTTTCAACTTTCCAGAGAATACGAGAAGAGAAAAGAGAAGAACGAAGAAGAAGAGAACTGGAGAAAAAGCGTCTTAGAGAGGAAGAAAAAAGGAAACGCAGAGAAGAAGAAAGACGTAAAAGAAAGGAAGCAGAGAAACAAAAGAAAATAGCAGAGAAAGAAATAAAGATCAAGGTAGCTTTTTCTCCTGTAAATCATCTGAAATGTTGTTTTTATGTTTATGCAATATTGGTGGGCATTCTTGCCTTTTAGTGGCAGCTAACAACTGGGTGGGGTAGTGAAAACGGAACCCAGCTTATCATTAACTAACTAATAAATGACCTAAATGAGTGTAATGATTGATGTAATTTATTTAAGGAAAGAAAATAGTGTGCACTCCAGTAAGCCAAATCAAGCTGCTTAATTATAGATTTATTTAGGAGTCAACCATAGAGAATGCCGACTCTGCATTCTCTATGGCTAACTCCTAAATAAATCTATAATTAAGCAGCTCCATTTGGCTTACTGGAGTGCTTACTCTTTTTCTTTGTTTAGTATTGGTTAGTTGGCTGTGTTGTACCGACGGCCCGAGTCCTGGAGCGCACTTGTCCTTTGTTTTGTATTTGAATACAATTTCTCTAACATTCGTTTCAGTATAAACCCCAGACATTTGCAGCCTTATTGGACAGTAGGTGAGTTCCTATGTCACCAAGTTGTGATGTAGGAGGTCATCGATAATAAGGCTGTAAACAGTGAGTCCCTATGTCACTTTGCGCTCATTCACCAAAAGTGAAAGTAAACCAGCATTAGAACAGATATAGGTAGATGACTAATGCATCGGAGAGTTGTGTGTAACAAAGTTTTTTTACACACCTCTGATGTAAAACAAAACTAAGTTACTGCCTTCCCATTTTTTTTTGTAATAACTGGTTAATCTTTGCTGTTTAAATGCTAAGTGTTTTAAAAGCTGACAATCAGTTTGGCAGTACTCAAGACAAGTTTCCATGCTGTCAATTGTGACTAGCACGAGCACTGTTAAGCAAGAACAGCTGAGACTGCTGCCAAACTTCATTGTGGTACAGAGGACAGGGTTTGCAGCTTGCAAACGTCTTTGTGTTTTCACTAATCAAACTCCTTTATAACCCCCCATTATACACGGGTGAGTATAACAGAGTTTGTGAGGCGCAGAAAACAACATTTAAAGTAAATGTCTAAGATTATTTTTTCTTTCGTTGTTGGGCTTTATAGCCCATTACCTTATGTCGGTGCTAGGCTTTTGGTGGCAGAATAATGATTTTATTTCATGTCCTGTGCAGGAGAGGAGGGATCATAACTGAACCTGAACCCACGGCCAGCTGATCCCTTCCACCTTCTGGTCCCTGCCCCCAAGCTCAGACATTTTGTGACGTCTAAGAAGGAAGAGCACAGGGGCGTACCCTTAGAAGTTCAGGAAGGATTTCAGTATTTTTCTATATATAAGCAACCTTGAGTATAAATGAAGCCACCACCAACCAACAGGGCCCTATTAGCTGAGCTTTCGTGGCTTTCTATTTTTCCAGGGCTGCTTATACATATAGAAAAAGGTACTGGAACCATCCTGTAGACTTCTATGGGGTGTGCTCCCACGCCTGTCTCTGCTTGTTACAAAATGTCTGAGTGAGGGGGCGGTGCAGTGAACCAAGAAGTGGAAGGGATCAGTTTGCCGTGGGTTAGGCTGCAGTTATGATCCCTTCCCTCCCACCCACACAGGATGTGAAATAAAATCATAATTTGCCACCAAGAGCCTAGCTCCAACATAAGGTAATGGACTATGAAGGCCCTATAGGAGTCTTAGAAATTTCCTTTAACAAAGGCTCACCAGTTATTAAGGCTATAATGGCATATTGTGATTTTGATGACAGATATAAACCACGAGAGCTTCACTTTCGAAGCAGCGTTAGTGGAAATTTTCATTCAGTTTGACCTGTCCTCTCTTCTCATTGCCTTCCTGTTTGCTGGCTGTTTTGTATAAAGAAAAAATGTAATTTTTATTATTGGAATGCCCCAGTAACTGCAAATAGAAGCAGTGTCGGTGGACTTTCAGTGACCTCTCTTCTCTTTGTCCTTCCGTGTCTTGTACCGCCATGGAGAGGTTTGCTGTATGCAAAAAGCAATCTGAACCAGTCACAAGTTCATATGTTGATGGCATTTGTCTCATTACAGAAGGCTTAGCAGCACCAACATCACCACCAAACATTCAATTAGCACTGATCCTGGTTAGCCTGCAAATAATGACTTATTGTCATCAAATGAGAGCCTTACTAGTGTCAATAGCACTATAAGTAGTGGTGGTAAAGGTAGATATAAATTCCAAGAAGTTGGAAAGAGACATTTAGCTAGACTGTTGATTCTGATGATGGAAAAGTCTTCTCTTCTATGTGTAAAGGTGAAAACAAAATGAAAACATCTCTCCCCTTTCATGTCTTGAGATAAAGATGCTTTTTATGGATTTGTAAGTACAGCATTCAAAATTGGAAGAAGACAACTGAAAGATTTAAAATCATGAGAAATCTTCACTACGTTGTGCAGTTTCAGAGTCTATAGCACCCTGCTGACATGTTGCATTAGCTAACGAACAACCAAGTCCCACAACACACAAGTGCTTTCTTTTGCATACAACAGAATCACACAGTGACCATATTTTTCACCAAATGCAAATATGCACAGATCTTCCCTTGTCAATCTTCACCATTCATTACTGCTTGGGTGTTAGCCGGAGGCACGCACCCACCAGGGAAGTTTTTTTTTTTTTTTTTTGAGAGGAGTCGGCGCTGATAGCGCAGCCCCCAAGAGCGACACACTACGTGGTGTGCGAGGGGCGGCCGTTAGGCGCCGCAGATTCCTCCTCCATCTCAGTTCTGTTTCTCCCACCATCAAGGCAACACCTGCTGCGTGAGTTACTACAGTGCTATGCCATTAGACCTTCTCCGTGACTTCGTCAACGACTCCATCTCAGTTCGTTCTTCCCGACGCCGTTGCTGGTAAGATCGTTCTTTTCTTTAAATATTTTAACAGCGCCAGGAGCTTTTCTGTGTTATAGTTAATTTTGCATCATGTCTGGTTTGGGAGCTAAGCGTAAGTCGAAAAGCAGGCTGTGCCCCCATGCATCGGTGCTCCTGTGGCCAGCATTTTTCCATTACGGACCAACATGATGTCTGCCTTCAGTGCCTGGGACTTAACCATGATATGAATAGATGTGATGCCTGCTTCTCGATGGACCGCCGTGTTCTTGAAGTCCGCACGTTCAAAGACAGCAAGGCCCCGCCGAATTTTGGAGGACGGTGTCACTCTTGGGCCTCCCAGGCCAGGTCTCTTGGCTCTTCCTCTGGGTCCCCTCCCAGGCCTATATGATCTGGTGAGGAGGAGGCCTCCTCATCTTCTAGCCTTGCCAAAGAGGAGGCCTCTTTTGCACTGTTGGGGGAACACTGTGGTCCCTCCTGGGGCTGCGGTGGAGACACCGCCTCGGCAGTCACCTCTTCAGAGGTGCAGGCTCCCCCAGTGTCGTGGCCCACAGTTGCTGGGGCCGGCATTGGTGGACCCTCAATGCCGCCCTCTGGTGCCGGTTTGGATTCCGGCGCTGTCCGCAGTGCTGGTGATCGGGGTGGCACTGTGCGCGGTGCCATGTTGGCTTTTGGCACCGCTCACGGCGCCGTGGGTCCGGTCGGCTCTGTGAGTGGCGCCATGTTGGGATTTGGTGCTGCGGTCAGTGCTGGGAGCTTAGCCGGAGCCATGGGCGGATTGTGACCGTGTTCTGCAGTTGCGGGCAATGCGCCGGGGCCGTACGGTGCCATGCATGGCACCGGCGCTGTTTGAGACGCCATTTCTCAAGAGACTCTTGGAGTGGCCAGCATCAAGGTCCTTCTGGTCGACTCCTCCTCGGAGGCAGATGACTCGGAAGTTGACCCGACCTGGCTCCCCGATTCTTCGGAATCAGAGTCTTTTCTGGAACGAGGGGTCAGGTGGCCCAGCGTTCCGATTCCTGAATCTCACCAACTATCTTCCTCCGAGGATTCCTAGGCTGTGGGTGGCCTGGAACCCATCGGGGAGGGCGGTTTGGAGATCAGGGACCGGTCTGTCTCCCCAGAGGGGGCTGTGGCAGCTGCCGTTCTTGGTGCTACTGTACCTTCTCAGGGTAGACTCAGAGGTCTCTCTCTCCAGGGGCCCCCCTTGGGGGGCCTCAGGATCGAAGGAGTCTGTTGCTGGGGTCGAGGAGGAGGGCGTCCTCAGAGTCTGAGGGGTTGAGGGGCCATGGTGAGAGGCAACAAGTTCCACCCACCACCCCTTGAGGTGTGGGGAGGAGCTGAAGTGCTGAGCCCCGCCTCTCCCTCTTAGGCTTAAGGGACCCCTCTGGTGGAATTGCTGCGGGTTGCCCTTCTTGACCCTTGCAACCCCAAGTGCATCACAGGGGAGATTCCCCCACCAGGCTCTTTCAGAGTTCGCATCCCCAGGGTTCTGTTTTGAGACCTGGTTTGATATCCGGGATCCCGCCAGCTCGGGCTCCGTTCCCCGGATTTCAGAGCCCTGGCAGAGGACAGTTGCCTTCTTGTAGGTGCCCCTCTCCCATTCCTCTGCAGCCACCCCCCCTCTCTTCCAGGCCATGTCGGTCCTATGGGCCTGTTATCCTGGGAGACGTTCAGAGGCTCTGCGGAGGCCTTCCCATCATATGTTAGGTGTATGCATGAGCGGGTTTTTCGTCTCTCCCCACCGCCACTGGAGTCCTCTAGGCATTCGAGTTCCTCACCTTCCTCGACTCCCTCCTCTGAGGGAGAGGAACCCTCTGCCCGTCTCTCATCCGACGCTGATTTCTCGGATTATCAACGCTTTCTGTTGAGGATGGTTAAGGATCTCAGTATTTCCTTTCTTAGACAAGACAATACCGAGCGGCAGACGTGGAATTCCTTGTGGAATTCAGTGCCCAACATTTGGTGGTGCCATCCTGGCCTATCCCTTTCCAGGAGGCGTCTTTCAAACAACATGAAGTCTTGCTATATTATGACATATGCAGAGAGTCCCAACCTTCGAACTGCTCCGGAGGTGAAAGAGTTAACTTTCCATGCAAGGCATGGAACCTTGAGCGCGAGCTCGGTTGAACTCTCTCTTGTTGCTCAAACTCAAACTGTCAGATTCTTTACTCCGCCTCACTGAACTGTCGCTCCGGAGATTTCTCCTTCTGCTCGGTTCGTTTGTCAGTTAAAAGTTTTATTTTTTCGGTTTTTTGACCGAAATTAAACCGCAGTCGGTCGGTTCCAGCTCTGTCTGTGGTATTGTAAGTAATAGATAGGCTTACATTTATTTCTTCTGTGTGGAACTTGTAAACGTCTTTTCGGTTCGGTTTGAACCGATCAGGTTGTTTTAAAAATTACTTTCTAGTCCTTTAGAGTGCGGTTCCCGGTTCTTATCGGTTCTAAAAAAAATGGATTTCATTACGTTTTTTTCCACGACCCGTGACATGGTTGGGAACTGATAAGAGAGTCTTGCTTGGTGGATTGCCACTAACGGGCAAGTTTGGTTAGGCTGGCACTATGTCTGAGAAACCCAAAAGAAAAACTGGGCCCACTGGGTTTCAGCACTGTGGCCTCTGTGGGGAAGCCTTTGCTAAGGCTGACCCACACACCACCTGTGTATATTGCCTGGGGTTTGACCACCTCAATGCAGACTGCCAGATTTGTAAGAATTTTCCTGCTGCCACCGTGGAAAAGAGAGTTGGTAGGCTCAGGGGAACAGGAGGCCAAAAAGTCCGCTGACCCGGATGGCCAGCCCGGTTCAGTTCCAACCGAACCGGAGGGAGTGCCCTCTGACCAGGGCGATACTTCCTTGGGCAAACGAAGAGCCAGCTCTGAGGAGCCGGTTCCAACTAAAAGGACTAGAAAGTCAGCTAGTGTGGAGCCAAAAGTTCTTTCTCCAACCGCTGAGGAAATAGCTAAAGCAATTCAAATTGCCCAGTCTCTTTCCCTGGTTCCGCCCAAACCGACACCATCAGGGAAGCGCTCGTTCGATCAGTTCCACTGTTCAAGATTTTGATTTTGAGGATTTTTATGAACCGGAGGAAGGGAGGAGGAGTATGAGGATAGTGAATGTGATTTGGAAGGTCTGATGTGCCCATTGAACCGACATCTCTCCAGACAGACCGTTGTGGTCCCCAGGCTATCTGAGTCCCTTCTCATTTTATGTTCTATAAGAAAGTTGCTGAAACTCTCCAACTCCCTGTTGAGGAAGCTGTTGATGACCAGGAAGAGCCTGATTATGTAGAAATGATGGATATTCCAGAGTCTAGGAGACTGTCTATTCCCTTGCACAAATCTTTTAGGAAACAGACAGTAAAAATTCTAAAAACTCCTCATTCTATCCTCCCTGTGGATAAAAGGATGGACAAGGGGTATGCTTTATCAGGCTCTGATATGGAGTTCCTCCCTCAGCAATGCAGCCATGTGGGGGTAGTGCAGGCTGCTGCCTGTGACAAGGCAAATATTCCTCTAGCCTCTCACCCTCCTGAAAAGGACTCCAGGAGGATGGATGCCATGGCAAAGAAACAGTACATGGCAGCATCTTTAGGACTCAGACAGGCAAACTATATGGCTTATGCTGCTAGGTACCAGAAATCCAGATGGGATACTGTGCTGGCCCTAGCAAAACAGGCCCTGACCAGCTTGCCAGGGAGCTGGAACAGGTGGCTGCGGATGGTATTGAGGCATCCAAGGTGCAATTTCATGCTGCAGTAGACTCTAATGATGTGTCATCAAGGGTCATGGCTACATCTGTGGCACTTCACAGAATGGCTTGGCTCAGATGTACTACCCTATCACAGGATACCCAGTCTGAGGCCATGGATTTTCCTGTTGTGGGCAATTCTCTGTTTGGGGAGCGGATAGAGAATTACATGAAGAAAATGGATGAATATAGGACCACCTATAGGAGTGCACAGGCCAAAGAAAGGCAAGCCACTCCTCAAAGACAGCATGTCAGGGGCAGGGGCAGGCCTTTTCATAGGCCTTTTTACCAAGCCCAGGCCTCCTCTTCTGCTTATGCCCAGAGGGGGTTCTTTAGAGGGAGAGGCGGGTACAAGTAAGCCTGCTTCTCCTCAGCCCAGAGCCCCTGCCAAGCAGGCTCCCTGATGGGGTGGCCAGGGCCGATTCTCCACTACCGGTAGGGCGCAGGCTGGCTTACTTTGTCCAGGACTGGAAGTCTTTAACATCAGACAAGTGGGTCCTGGAAGTAGTAAGCCGGGGACTGGTTCTCAGCTTCAAAAAATTTCCAAAGATGAGAGCCCGGTCCTTTCCACCTACAAATCCATCAGAGACGTTTGCCCTAGAAACAGAAGTTTCTACCCTCCTGGCTCTCAGAGCTGTGGAAAGGGTTCCACCCCTACACCAGGGCAAAGGGTTGTACTCCAGGTACTTCCTTACCCCAAAAAAGACTGGAGAATGGCGGCCCATCCTGGATCTCAGGTATCTAAACAAGCACCTTTTAAAACCAAAATTCAAAATGGTGACACTGGGAATTATTTTACCCTCTCTAAGGCCTGGGGACTGGCTAGCCTCCCTGGACCTCAAGGATGCCTACTTCCATGTTCTTATCAGAAGCTCCCATCGAAAGTACCTCAGATTTGAACTGCCCTCAGGCCATTACCAGTTCAGAGCAATGCCCTTCGGCCTCACCTCGGCCCCGAGGGTATTCACAAAATGCCTGGCAGTAGCAGTTGCCCACTTAAGAAGGCAAAAGATTGCCATCTTTCCTTACCTGGACGACTGGCTCATAGTAGACCAGTCCCCAGACCAGGTCAAACTATACCTTCAGGTAACTCAGCAACTGCTCACATCTCTAGGTTTCCTTCTCAGTCTTCCAAAGTCAGTTCTAGAGCCTGTCCAGCTTCTCACCTTCATAGGCGCAGAACTGAACACAAAAGAGGCCAGAGCCTTCCTCCCTCTGGAAAGAGCAAGGACCTTGGTCTCACTGGCCTCCTCTTTCACCCTGCAGGTCTCTCCACCAGCAAGGCATTTTCTACAGCTCCTGGGGCACATGGCTGCTTCTACAGCAGTAGTGCAGGGAGCAAGATTTCAGATGAGAGACGTCCAGTTCCATTTGAGAGCCTTTTGGTCTCAAAGGACAGACCCTCTAACCAAATTGATCCCAGTGACTCAAACCCTGATCCAGGCCCTTCAGTGGTGGCAGGACCAGAGCAGTCTGAGACAGGGGGTTCCCTTCACCCCCCAGTCTCACTCCTTGACCCTTTCTACAGATGCATCCCTCTTAGGGTGGGGAGCTCACATGGGCTACCTCACTACCCAGGGGTTGTGGTCCCCACAGGAATCTCTGCTCCACATCAATTTGTTGGAACTCAGAGCAGTTTTTCTAGCACTCCAGGTTTTTTCCACATCTGTTCAGAACAAGGTTGTACAGGTCAGAACAGACAATACCACTACAATGTGGTACATCAACAAGCAAGGAGGCACTCGGTCTACGGCCTTGTGCACCGAAGCAATGAAGTTGTGGTCTCTGGCTTATTCCCTGAACGCCTCCCTTACGGCAGTTCACCTCCCAGGCAAGGACAATGTCCCATGGATGCTCTCAGCAGGATTTCCCAGGGCCATCACAATGGGCACTGGATCCCTAGTACTGGAGGTAGTATTTGCCAGATGGGGCACCCGCAGATAGATCTTTTGCAGCCCCAGACAATCACCAACTTCCCTTTTGCTGCAGGCCCCAGTGTTGGGCTCAGTCCCTCTGGATGCCTTCCTCCTCAGTTGGGAAGGAAGTTTCTCATGCTCCCCCCTTCTCTTCAAGGTGCTAGTCAAAATCAGATCTCAACCCTGCAAGATGATCCTGATTGCCCCAGATTGGGCCAGACAGCCCTGGTACCCACTCCTCATGTCCTTAGCAGTCCACCTTCCCCTGTGTCTTCCCAGGAATCACAACCTGTTAACCTGTGCCCAGGGGAGAGTTTGGTATCCGAACCTCAAATCTCTCAATCTCAAGGCCTGGCTCTTGAAGAGTTAGAATTTGCTGACCTACACCTCTCCCAAGTTGTATTGGATATCTTGAAGGTCTCTAGAAAGCCTTCCACCAGGGCTACTTATAATTCAAAATGGAATAGATTTTCCATATGGTGCGCTGGCAAGCATATTCCCCCAGAATCTGCTGACGTGCCCACGATCCTGGATTATTTGGTGCATTTGAATTCTTTGGGGCTGAGACCAGCTACCCTAAAAGTGCACCTGGCAGCCATGTCTGTTTTCTTATCAGCAGGTAAACCCTCTTCTTTTTCAGCTCACCCTGTATTCTCCAAGTTTTTCAAAGGGTTGCTTCACACCAGCCCTCCATTCAGGGACCCTGCCCCTGCTTGGGATCTTAATATTTGCATTGCCCAGCTTATGCAACCCCCTTTTGAGCCATTGTCTTCAGCAGAGCTTAAGTACTTGACTTGGAAAACTGTGTTTTTGGTAGCCATTACTTCTGCCAGGCGCATAAGTGAGCTGCAAGCATTGTCAGTGGAGCCTGATTTTATCTCCTTTCACAGAGATAAGGTGGTCCTCAGGACTAACAGAAAGTTTTTCCTAAGGTGGTTTCAGACTTCCACCTTAATCAATCCATGTCTCTTCCTGTGTACTTCACTGACCGTTCCTCCTCTGGCGAGAGGAGATTGCACAGTTTAGATGTCAAAAGAGCCCTTAGTTACTGTATAGAACGTACCAAGGGTCACAGGTTTGACTCCCTCAATTGTTCCTCACTTATGGTGAGGTTGGTAAAGGAAAACCTGCCACTAAAAGATCCATTGCCAGGTGGATTGTCTCTGTATCCAATTTTGCTATGAAAAACTGGGTAGGTTCCTCCCTCAGGCCTAAGGGCTCACTCTACCAGAGGTACAGCTGCGTCTCTGGCTGCTGCCAGGGACATCCCTATCCTAGAGATATGTCAACAGCTACCAGAAAACAGTTCACACTTTTACTAGCATTACTCCTGGACATCCAGGCTAGGAGTGATGCTCGATTTGGCACAGCTGTGCTTCAGAGCGTATTTCAAGTAGGTTCTGTCCCTCCTCCATGGAGGTACTGCTGTGTATTCTGCATATGTCATAATATAGCAAGACTTCATGTTGTTTGAAGAAAAAATTACTCACCTTAGTAATGTTGTTTCTTCTAATGGAGTCTTGCTATATTATGACCTCCCCCCCAGCCTGCCCCTCTCAGAACCTCTACTTTTGGGATGTGGGTGGGCAGTGCAATGTTGGCACTTCATAGATGCCCACTTTATTTTCACCCTTCTTAGGGTGCTTAGGTGTTATGTTTTATTTTTTCTTTCTTGAATCCCCTGACTTGAGTCTTTGTTTTGGGATCAAGAACAAAAATGTATTTTTGTAGTTAGTAGCCAGTTGGCTAGTGTAGGTTTACGGCTTCCACACAGAACCTTAGTGAGTTTTGCTCGTAAAGATCTGACAGTTTGAGTTTGAGCAACAACAGACAGAGTCTTCAACCGAGCTCGCGATCTATGTTCCATGCCTTGCATGGAAAGTTAACTCTTTCACCTCCGGAGCAGTTTGAAGGTTGGGACTCACTGCATATGTCATAATATAGCAAGACTCCATTAGAAGAAACAATATTACTAAGGTGAGTAATTTTTTCATCCGCACCTGGCAGTATCCAGCCACACCTTTTCCAGCCCTGGTAGACTGCAGGAGGAGGTATTGTGCCCCTTTGGAATCTCTAGGTACACTCCCCAACCCACCCTCTGGATTGCAGTTCCTAGAGACTCCTTCCGGGCGTCACCACCTGGCGCATGACCATCCACCTGACTCAGATTCCCTACAGTTTGACTGGTGGGGGCGAAGAGTGCTCTCTTCCTCTCGTGTGATGTGCATTGCATCACATCAGGCTCACCATGCTGCCTAGAACAGGCATTTATGGTCAATGCTTTCTCAGGTTCTAGCATCTATACGGAGCAATCCAGACAAGCCATTGCCCTCTCTGCTGTAGGCCTGGAGCTGACAAGGCACCAAGCAAGGGCATCCTATGATGCCAATGAGGTGGCCTCCAGGCTTGTGGGGACAGCGGTCTGCGTTAGGCGGACGGCGTGGCTTCGTCTGTCAAGATTGTCACCTCTGACCCGGCGTAGGGTGATTCGCTCCATATTCCAGGGGACCCGCCTTTTCTCCACCAGGGCTAGGAGGCTTCTGCAAGGGCTTCCTCCATCTTCTTGTCTTTGGGAGACACCTTCTAACTCTCCTCGGCCTTAGGCTTCTTGTCTTGTAAGGGCAGGGTCTCTTCCTTCTGTTTCTCATCAGCAGGAGGCTGAGGGTCTTGTTCCCTCAGGGATTTTCCTGGTCCCCCTTCGGGGGGGCTTGGTACTCACTCAAGTAGTAATGAATGATGAAGATTGACAAGGGAAGATATGGAAATTACGTACCTACCGTAATTCTTGATCTTCTCTTGTATCTTCACCATTCATTACTGATACCCACCCACCTTCCCCTCATGGGCCTCCTTCTTCGGAATCTCCTCCTCCCTCCCTCATGGCCTTAAAGCCTAATTAAAAAAAAAAAAAGATTTTTTGAGCCTTCCGCTCTTCTCTCAGAACAAATTCATTAATGGAGAAGGAGAGGGGAATATGGAGAATTTTATTTCTATCCTGAGGGAACTCTTTCTGATTGCCCCTTGGGGTGACCTCTTGGCTCCTTCTTAAGCCATACTGTTCAATTCACAGTTAAGGAAACCGTTCCTTAAAAGGTTTGGTTCCTTTTTCTAGGTCTCCTCTGGCAAGTCTGAATCTCCTGTTTGTGTCAGCCTCTGCTAGTTAACACTGCCCTGGCTCTCCAATTTTTTGAGCTGGTGATCTGCTTGCCTTACCTTCGGGAGTCAGACTGAGTTCCCACTCTTCCTTCCGTAAAGGGGTGCCCTTTGTAGGGCTTCAAATACCCCCCCTTCCCCCCACACACATCTGTGTTAGCACGTAACAAGGTGCTAGTAGCCTTCCTTCCCCTTCCTAGTTGGGCGCTCTCCTTTCGGAACGGATTCTGCCTTGGCAGTCTGCGAGCTCTCAGCTACAGTTTAAGGAGTTGTAGATGCGGGGAGGTGTAGAGAGTCTGCCTTTTGTGTAACAAGCTGTGCGAGAAAGTTCAGTTGAACCTTCTTCACCAGTTTTCTTAAATGGGATCCTTGTTCCCTCACCTTGGTTCTGAGCTTACGAGCCTTCAAGTCAACTCCCACAGTTTGGCAGAATTCCTCCCTCCTCTCAGCATCCCCCTTTTTTTCCCTCTTCTTCTTCCTTCTTCTCTCTGCTTTATCTGTTCCTCATTCAGAGCTGCCCCAGGAATGAGGCCCTGCGGTCCCATAGGGTAGGTTTCCTCTTTCCTGTCCTCTGTCGGCTTGTGTCTTTTTCAGTTTATATCATTTCCTTTGCCTATCCTCGGCTCTCTTGCCTCGCTCTTCTTTTTCTTATCATTGTTTCGCCTCTCTGGCTCACAGAACTGAGACGGAGGAGGAGGAAGAGTTTGCGAGACCTCATGGCCATCCCTCTGCACACGTAGTGCCGCCGCTCTTGGGGCACACGTCGAGCCGACTCCTCTGCAAAAAAAAAGCCTCCCGTAGCGGGTGCGCGCCTCCGGCTAACACCCAAACAGTAATAAATGGTGACAATACAAGAGAAGATCAAGAATTACGGTAGGTATGTAATTTCCATATTTTGGTATAGTTGCAAGAGCAGAACAGTGTATTTTGATTTTGCAGGGACATGTCTAGACACAGGCTACATTCCATGCATGATGTCCCTTGCACTTATATTTGCAGAACAATCAAAGAACATAATCCTGTTAAAATAGCAGATGGGAACACTGATCTCAGGGTATGAAAAAGGGAAAAAATCTAATCAGCAGTTTTGCACCCGGAAGTGCTGATCAACTGTGAAAATGCATAGCGCATGACACGTACTGATTAGCAAAATTAAGAAATAGTTAAGATTAAGTGTGCTTTGAATGTATAAACATGGAAAAATATACAAATTCTTAGTCTTGTACAATGCAATTCAGAAAATGGTTAGAATATTACCCTCTGATATGTGTGTGGCTTTCAAACCACATGAAGTCTTGCTGTATTCTGACTATTGCAGTTAGCCCCAGCACTCAAACTGCCCCAGAGAGAAGAGGGTAAATTTTCTATGCAGAGCATAGAATGTTGAGCTCGAGCTTGGTTCAAACCTCTGTCTGCTGCACTTAAAAGCACAACCGTCAGATTCTTTACTCCGCCTAACTGAACAGTCGCTCCCGAGATTTCTCCTTTGCTCGCAGTTCGAAAGTCGGTTTAAGTCTTTGGTTTTACCGATTATTTTTTCGCAAGTTTCGATTCAGATCTCTGTCTGTGGTACAGTAAGTACTAGGTAGTGAACTAGACATAGTAAACTTGTGGAAATTGTAAAAATTGATTTTGACCGGTTCGGCTGAACTGGCCGTTTAGTGAATTACATATTCAGTCTTTGTTTCTAAACTTAGAGTGTGGTTACCGGTACTTATTGGTTTAAAAAAAACGCATTTTCTTGTGTTTTTTTCCAATACCCGTGACACGGTTAGAAACCGATAAGGGTGTCTTGCCTGGTTGTTTGCCATAAAAAGGGTAAGTTTGTGGTTAGGATGGCTATGTCTGAGAAACCCAAAAGAAAAACTGGGCCCATTGGGTTTCAACACTGCAGCGTGTGTGGGGAGTTCTTTGCTAAGGCTGATCCCCACACCACCTGTGTTTATTGTCTGGGGTTTGCCCACCTTGATTCAGACTGCCAAATCTGTAAAAATTTCCCCAAGTCTACCCTGGAAAAAAGATTAGGTAGTCTTAGGGATAAGGAGGCCGTGAAGTCTGCTGACCCGGATTGCCAGCCCGGTTCGGTTCTGACCGAACCTGACGGAGTGCCCTCTGACCAGGGCAATACTTTTTCAGGCAAGAGGAGAGCCGATCCTGAGGGATCAATTCCCAGCTGGTTCAGATCCAGAGACCCATTTTCCGACCGCCGAAGAGATTGCCAAAGTGATAAGGATTGTAGAACTGCTTCGCCCGGTTCTGTCTGATCCGGCGCCTCCTGGCAGGTGCTTGGTTCGGTCGGTTCCTCCGGTTCAAGGTTATGCCTCTGAAGATTTTTATGAACTGGATTTGGAAGGGGATGAAGATTATGATGACGATGGTGGGGAAGGTCTGGATGAGCATATTGAACCGGACATCTCCCCAGACAGGCCTTCTGGTGTTTCCCCTCCTAGGCTTTCTGAGTCCCTTTCCCACTACATGTTTTACCGGAAAGTGGCAGAAACCCTCCAGCTCCCTTTGGAGGAAGCCGTGGAGGAACAAGAGGAACCTGATTATGTGGAGATGATGGACATCCCTGAGTCCAAGAGACTGTCTATTCCCCGTCATAAGTCTTTTGGGAAACAGACACAAAAGATTTTAAAAACTCCAAATTCTGTATCTCCTGTCGACAGAAGGATGGACAAAAGGTACACCTTATCAGGTTCCGGTACAGAGCACTTGTATCAACAATGCAGCCATATTGGGGTTGTGCAGGCTGCATTGTTGCCTTCACACACCCCAGATAAAGACGCTAGGAAGCTGGATGCCATGGCAAAGAAACAGTACATGGCATCTGCCTTGGGACTCAGGCAGGCTAATTATATGGCCTATGCAGCCAGGTACCAGAAGTCCAAGTGCGACACTGTACTGGCACTGGCTAAGCAGGCCTCCCCCCAGCTAGCCTCGGAGTTGGAAGGGTGGCTGCTGATGGGATTGAGGCATCTAAGGTACAGTTCCATGCTGCTGTGGACTCCAATGATGTGTCATCTAGAGTCAAGGCTACATCTGTAGTTCTTCGGAGAATGGCTTGGCTCAGATGTACTAGTCTCTCACAGGACACCCAGGCTAAGGCCATGGATTTCCCCTGTGGTGGGTAATTCTTTGTTTGAGCAGCAGACAGAGAATTACATGAAAAAGATGGATGAGTATAGGACCACCTATAGGAGTGCACAGGCCAAGGAAAGGCAGGCAACTCCTCAAAGGCAGCAAGCTAGGGACAGGAGCAGGCCTTTTCTTAGGCCTTTCTACCAAGCACAGGCTTCTTCTCCTTTCCCTCAGAGGGGGTTCTTCAGAGGGAGAGGCAGAAGGGGAGATGAGCAGGGCTGCATTCACCCCTCAGCCTAGGGCTCCTGCCAGTCAGACACCCTGATGTGTCAGCCTGGGTCGACTCCCCGTTCCTGTAGGAGGCAGGCTGGCTTACTTCGTCCAGGACTGGATATGTTACCTCAGACAAGTGGGTCCTGGAGGTGATAAGCCAGGGGCTGGTTCTCAGCGTCAAGAAATTTCCAAAGCTGAGGGCCAGATCTTTTCCACCTGCAAGCATCTCCGAAACTATTGCCTTAGAGGCAGAGGTTTCATCTTTACTGGCTCTAAAGGCTGTAGAGAGAGTTCCTACATTGCTCAGGGGCAAAGGTCTGTACTCCAGGTACTTCCTTACCCCAAAAAAGACAGGGGAGTGGCGACCCATCCTAGACTTAAGATACCTGAACAAACATCTTTTAAAACCAAAATTCAAAATGGTTACTCTGGGAATAATCCTTCCCTTTCTAAGGCCAGGGGACTGGCTAGCCTCCCTGGACTTAAAAGATGCCTAGTTTCACATTCCCATCAGGTGCTTCCACAGAAAGTACCTCAGGTTCGAATTGCCTTCAGGCCATTATCAGTTCAAATCTATGCCTTCGGCCTGACATCGGCTCCAAGGATATTCACAAAATGCCTAGCAGTAGTAGTGGCCTTTTTAAGAAGGAAGAATATTTCCATATTTCTATACCTGGACGACTGGCTCATTGTGGGTCAGTCCCCAGACCAAGTCAAGTCAGACCTGCTAGTGACTCAGCAAGTGCTCACTTCCCTAGGATTCCTTCTCAATCTTCCCAAGTCAGTTCTCAAGCCTGTACAGCTCCTCACCTTCATAGGTATAGAGTTGGATACAGTCAAAGCAAGAGCATTTCTTCCCCTGGAAAGGGCAAGGGCTATTGTAGAGCTGGCTTCTTCATTCCACCTTCTGGTCTCTTGGCCATCAAGGCACTTCCTTCAGCTTCTGGGCCACATGGCAGCTTCTGCAGCAGTGGTCCAATGGGCCAGATTTCAGATGAGGGACATTCAGTTTCACCTGAGGGCCTTTTGGTCTCAGAAGAAAGATTCTCTAACCAAACTAGTTCCAGTGACTCAGACTGTGATCCAGGCTCTCCAGTGGTGGCAGGATTAGGGCAACCTCAGACAAGGAGTCCCATTCGTCACTCAGTCTCACTCTGTGGTCTTAACCATGGATGCTTCTCTATTGGGGTGGGGAGCCCATCTGGAGGCTCTCACAGCCCAGGGACTGTAGTCCCCTCAGGAATCCCTTCTTCATATCAGTCTCTTGGAACTCAGGGTGGTCTTTCTGGCCTTGCAAGCTTTATCTCGGTCAGTGCAGAACAAGGTGGTTCAGGTCAGGACAGACAACACCACCACCATGTGGTACATCAACAAGCAGGGAGGCACCTGGTCCACGGCCTTGTGCACGGAAGCCATGAAATTGTGGTCCCTAGCTTATTCTTTGCAGACCTTTCTGATAGCAGTCCACCTTCCAGGGAAGGACAATGTGCTAGCAGATACATTGAGCAGGATCTCCCTGGGCCATCACAAATGGTCCCTGGACTCTCTGGTGTTGAAAGTGATTTTTTCAAGGTGGGGCACTCCAGAGATAGATCTCTTTGCAGACCCAGACAATCACCAACTTCCTCTGTTTTGTTGCAGATCCCCAGTCTTGGGCTTAGTCCCTCTGGATGCTCTGATCTTGAACTGGGAGGGGAAATTTCTATATGCCTTCCCTCCTTTTCCTTTACTGTTCAAGGTTCTGGTCAAGATAAGGTCACAACCCTGCAAAGTGATTCTGATTGCTCCAGACTGGGCCAGGCAGCCTTTGTACCCCTGTTGCTGTCCCTAGCAGTCCATCTTCCCCTGTCTCTTCCCAGGAATTACAACCTGTTAACCTCCTCTTAGGGGAGGATTTGGTACCCCAATCTTGGGTCTCTCAATCTCAAGGCATGGCTCTTGAAGAGTTAGAGTATGCAGATTTGCATCTGTCCCAAGGGGTTCTGGATGTCCTCAAAGCCTCTCAAAAGCTTGCCACCAGAAAAACTTATAACTCCAAATGGAAAAGATTCAGCATTTGGTGTTCCAGGAAGCATATATCCCCAGATACTGCTGAATTGTCTACAGTTCTGGATTATATGGTTCATCTTAATGGCCTGGGCCTCAGATCAGCTACTCTCAAAGTACATTTGTCAGCTGTTTTTGCTTTTCTGTCAGTGGGAAAGCCTTTCTCACTGTCATCTCACCCTGTATTCTGTAAAATTTTCAAGGGATTGCTTCATACTAATCCCCCCTTTAGGGAACCTACCCCTGCTTGGGATCTTAATGTTTGCACTGCTCAGCTTATGCAACCCCTTTTTGAGCCTTTGTCTTCAGCAGAGCTTAAGTACTTGTCTTGGAAAACTGTGTTCCTGGTAACTATTACCTCTGCCAGGCATATCAGTGAATTGCAAGCTCTGTCAGTGGAGCCTGATTTTATCTCATTCCATAGAGATAAGGTGGTCCTTAGAACTAGCAGGAGGTTTTTACCTAAAGTGGTTTCAGATTTTCATCTGTACCAATCTATGTCTCTCCCTGTGTTCTTCACTGATCATTCTTCTTCAGGAGAAAGAAGTTTACAAAGTTTGGATGTTAAAAGATCCCTTAGTTACTACATTGAGCGTACTAAGGCTCAAAGGTTTGACTGCCTCCAGTTGTTTCTCACTTATGGGGAAGTGGGGAAGAGCAAACCTGCCACTAAGGGAATTATTGCCAGGTGGATTGTCTCTTGTATTCAATTCTGCTATGAGAAGCTAGGCAAAATACACCCTTCAGGTCTGAGGGCTCATTCGACTAGAGGTACAGCTGCTTCCCTGGCTGCGGCCAGGGATATTCCTTTGCTAGAGACATGTAAAGCAGCCACCTGGAAAACAGTCCATACATTTACCAAATATTACTTCCTGGACATCCAGGCTAGGTGTGATGCTCGGTTTGGTACAGCAGTACTGCAGAGCATATTCCCAAAGTAGGTTTGATTCCCTACTCCATGGAGGTACTGCTTTGTAGTCTGCAATAGTCAGAATACAGCAAGACTTCATGTGGTTTGAAGAAAAAATTACTCACCTTAGTAATTATGTTTCTTTTAATGGAGTCTTGCTGTATTCTGACCTCCCTCCCTGCCTCCCCTCTCAGAACCTGTTTTTGGGAAGTGGGCTGTCAGGTGCAGTGTTGCACCCCAGGGTTGCATTTGGGCACTTCCTCCTTTTAGAGAGGGGGAGTGGGTTATATTATTAATTTAACAGTCTCAAGTTGTTCACTACCTGGTTTTTGATTTTGGATTTCTTGACTTGAGTCTTTTGGGATCCAAAATATTTGGTTGCTATTTGGCTAGTAAAAATTTTACAATTTCCACATAGTAGTTAGTATTAGCTTGTAAGAATCTGACGGTTGTGCTTCTAAGTGCAGCAGACAGAGGTTTGAACTGAGCTCGAGCTCAACATTCTATGCTCTGCATAGAAAATTAACCTTCTTCTCTCCAGGGCAGTTTGAGTGCTGGAGCTAACTGCAATAATCAGAATACAGCAAGACTCCATTAGAAGAAACATAATTACTAAGGTGAGTCATTTTTTCTTTTCCTGTGCTGTACCAGTTCTGTAATACCCTTTGATTGGAAGGATGCTAAGAGTGTTCATCTTTTTTGGGATTAAACTATACAACATAGCTGAAGCAGAACTTAAAACTGATAACATTTCCTTTAGACTTGGTGACAACCTGTTTGTAGGCTAGCATCTGAAAAGAACTCAGAAATGAAACCACAAAAGCAGGTTACTTGCTCAGCAAAGTTTGTTTGACAGCAGGAGACAAGCACAGTGAGATCACAGGGGTTTCCAGCTCAGTGAGCAAGCAAACAAAGAACTCCTAGCACTAAAATCTTGACTAACAAAAGAAGCAGCAGCACCCTTCCAAATGCATTTTGTTTTCAACTCAGACATACTTTGTAAACAGAAAACAGGAGGGAATGTTCCTTGACCTTCTTGAGGGGTGGGGTAGGCAGGGGGGAAGAGGGGGTGACAGATGTGAGGATTACTGAAGACAGGGTACTGGAAGGACTGAGGGCAGTGAGGGTGGACAAGCCACCTGGGTCAGATGGCATTCACCCTAGAGTACACAAGGAGCTGGCTGAGGTTCTGGCAGGGCCACTGACGGACCTGTTCAGTACCTCCCTGGACAAGGGATGCGTACCACAGGACTGGAGGATGGCCCATGTGGTGCCCATTCACAAAGGTGGCCCAAGGGATGAACCGGGAAACTGCAGGCCAGTGAGCCTCACATCAATCGTGGGGAAGCTCATGGAGACAATCCTGAAAGAGAGTCTGGTGACCTTTTTGGAGGACAGTGGACTCCAGGATGGGTATCAGCACGGGTTTGTCTTGGGTAGACCCTGCCAGACCAACCTCACTGAGTACTATGATTGGGTGACAAGGGAACTAGACAAGGGCCATGCAGTGGATGTCCTGTATTTGGGTTTCAGCGAGGCCTTTGACTCTGTGCCACACGGGAGACTGGGGGGAAGCTAGAAGCTGTGGGGGTGGGAGCAAAGATGGTGAAATGGATAAAGAACTGACTAAGCGGTAGGCAGCAGAGGGTGGCAGTGGGAGGGGAACTCTCAGTGCTGAGGGCAGTGATGAGTGGGCTGCCACAGGGATTGGTGTGGGGCTGGTGTTGTTCGGGGTATTCATAGCTGATATCTCACATGGGATCCAAAGTAAGATCAGTCTGTTTGCAGACTACACCAAAATGGGGGCGGTGGTTGATGACATTGAAAGATGGAAGGGGCTACAGGATGACCTAACTAAACTGCAGGAATGGTCAGAAACATAGCAGCTGGGGTTCAGTGCCAAGAAGTGCAAGGTAATGCACTTTGGAGCAAAGAACCAGGGGAAGGACTATCAGCTGGGAGGGGTACAGTTGGGTAGCACTGTGGAGGAAAAGGACCTAGGGGTAATTATAACGGGGAGCATGAACAACTCTGCTCAGTGTAGGAAGGTGGCAGTGAAGGCCAACAAGATGCTGGGGTGCACAGCAAGGGGATATCCTTCAGAAGTAGGGAGGTAGTCCTCCCCCTGTACAGGTCACTGGTCAGTCTGCAACTGGAGTACTGCATGCAGTTCTGGCACCCGTACCCGAGGAAGGATATCAGATTGTTGGAGGGGGTGCAGTGTAGAGTGACAGATGATCCAGGGATTGGAGGGCAAGCCCTGCGAGGAAAGGCTGAGCTAGCTGGATATGTATTCATTGGAATAGAGGAGGGATGGGGGGGACATGATTGAGACCTTTAAGTACTTGAAAGAGATGAACAAGACTCGAACAGAGAGGATCTTCCAGTTAAGAAGAGGAAGGGACACGAGAGGGCACAGTCTTAGATTGGAGGGGGGAAGATTCAGGAGGGAGGTAAAGAGGCAGTTCTTCACGGAAAGGGTGGTGAGCAAGTGGAACACGCTACCAGGAGGTGTTGGCCTGTAAGACGGTGGGCAGTTTCAAGATGGGATGCGACAGGGTAAGGGGAGGGTAAATCTAAGGAGGGGAGGAGTGGGAGGGGCAGCTGCGAGATGAGGGACTAGCTGCACAATTGAGCAGACTCGACAGACTGTAAGGCCTATTTCTGCTGGCATTTTCATATGTTCGAATGACAAGGTTGATGGCCAAGAAAGACAAGAATGCAGAAAATTCACAAGACATGTGACAGAACTGATTGAGAATAGAGTATCTGCTGGCTTATGCATGTACGCATCATCAATATCCATAATGCCTTGATTGAGAGAGGTCATGACCTTTGAAATGGCATCAATCAGATTTTCATACCAGGGCAGAACAGAGTGAAGCAACCTCAGGTATATTTAAATAAAGATGAAATTAGAAGGATGAAAGAGATGGAATCATTAGTCATGCCCACATACTATGAAGGTATAAAAACAAACATTTGTCAATGCCGAATGTTGTCTTGCTGGCATTGGCCTTGGTAGTGCAAGAGTTAGAGAGATGCAAAATAGGAATGGCAGTGAAGTATTGAACTGACACCAACCCCAACCCCATGCTGCAGAGACTGACAGGCACTGGGGTGTGCCTTTGGGTCATCGGCCATAACGCTCATGCCATTTCACCTCACCCTACCCTGCAGACACCAACAAGCCTTGGGGTCTTTGGGTTTTACGCTCACCCCACTCCATAAGGAAATACACTGTGATGGGTGCAGTTAAGGAGAATGGGATGAACTTTGGGGCCAAAGAGGCCAAGGCACACCTCTGTGCCTGTCACTGGCTGCAGGGTGGAGGTGGGGATGTAATGGTGTGAGCATTACAGCTGACAATCCCAAGTCACACCCCTGATGCCTATCAGTCTCTACAGGGTGGGGTGTTATGGTTAGAAACCCTAACGCCCTGGGTGTTTGTTGGTATTTTCACTCCAAATTTTCAATATGGGCTTTTTGTGATCCTACTTTATGAACAGTGGCCCTATCAGTTCGCTAGCCAAAAGGTTATTTTACACAGCGACTGCGCCATTTGATGCCACAGGTATGAAAACACATTTCGGGCGGGATGTGAAAAATTATAGCTGTACTGTTCATGAGAAGGTGTAAAAAAAAATGGCAAAGTTGAAATTCTGGAGTGAAAATATGAAAAATTAGTGAAGTCACATGCGTGCGTAGAAACTGCGTAGCACATGCCGGCAATGCAATTATTTTGGAGATTTCTTTAACAAAATTTTCAACATAGGCATTCTAGGACCTCCTCTCACACACAGAGGCACTGTGATTTTGTTAATCTGTCCCAAAAGTTTATTTCCCTCAGTGACTGCACCATTGTGCGCCAGGCGTGCTAAAACGCATTTCAGGCAGGATGTGAAAAATGACAGCTGTACTGTTAATAAGGAGGTATGAAAAAATGGCAATGTTGAAAATTTGGAATGAAAATATTAAAAATTGTCAAAGTTATGAGTGTGCATGGAAACTGCACAATGCACGCTTGTAACACAGTCATGTTTTGGAATTTTTTTCACCAGATTTGCAGCATAGGCTTTTTGGGACCCCACCTCATGAACAGTGGCACTGTCTTGTCATTAATCGGTCCCAAAAGGTGATTCCGCGTAGTGACCACAAAATCACCTTTCGGGACCGAATAATGAGGTGACAGTGCATGTGTTCATGAGGTGGGGTGCCAAGAACCCCATGTTGAAAATTTGGAGCCAAAATTAAAAAAAATGGCTGAGCTATCCACCTAGTTGACCCCCCCGGGTGCCATTATACAGCTTACCTGGCATTTCTTCATTTTGCAGTTCGGCTTTCAAGAGTCCAGACGTATTCCTGCTCCAACAAAAATCACAGCGCTGGACCTCTGGAGGTAAGTATGGGGTGTGGGAAGGTGGGGTGCACAGAGGGTGGATGTGGGTTGGGGGGGGCACCGCGGACAACGAGGGACCATTTTCTTTTTTCAGGGACAAAAAAACCCCGGACATTTCAGGACAGTTTTCTTTCTTTACAGGTGAAGTAAAACAAATGTCGGGCACACTGGGGTGGGCTACCAGTGTACCCCATGACTTTCGGGGGGGAATGTTGGGCACATCGGGGTGGGCCCCATTGTGCCCTCATGACTTTTGGGATGTTGGGCACACTGGGGTGGACTCAGTGTGCCACACAATGGGGGTGGGGGAACATGCCAACACAGTCGACTTTGTGTGAGCAGCGGCACACTGGGATGGGCTCCCAGTATGCCACACTATGTGGGGGGAGTGAGGGACATGCCGACACAGGGATTGCACCCCCAATGTCAGCTTTGTTTTGGGATTGTGTGCCGCCGCCATGTTTATTGAAATGTTTCACCAGGAAAGGATCTGTCACAAATTCGCTCAACCGGTCAGCCCTCTACTCCCAAAGTGCCAACCTCTGAGCGTATGATTTGTGGACAGTGAACAGTACAAGGTAACCCTCTTGTCTGTTTTGTGGGTTCGAGTCACCTTAGTCTCAAGTTCTGGAGGAATTCAAACTGATAACCTCTTGTTAGCATATCCAATTATCAGGCTCAGATAATTCTGTCTTCAGGGGGCCAGATATCTTTGCCTACGGGCAACTATCCGGTCTACAAAATGAACCCTTAGAACTCTGTGCAAGACTTTAGAGAACTCTATCCGTTTCCCAGTTTGGCATCACAGTAGCACATGCACAGTGTCAACTATAACCACTCTAAGCTCTACTTACATAAAAATAAATTTCAAGGCACTCCAGGCAGTTTCCGTTTTAAAATATATTTCAAACAACATGAAGTCTTGCTATATTATAGACATTAGCAGTTTGATCCAGCTCTAGAACTGCCCCGGAGTGAAATGGTTAAAACCATTCCAAAATAGAATTTTGGCACGAGAGCAGCTCTATCTGTGTCATTTCAAACTTGAACTGTCAGATTCTTTACTCTGCCTCAGTGAACAGTCGCTCCGGAGATTTCTCCTTCTGCTCGGTTCATTTCTCGGTTTAAAAAGTGTTTTCTCAGTTGGATTTAACTGAGAATAGTTTTATTTTAACCGCAAAACCGTTCGGTTCAAGCTCTATCTGTGGTAACCGTAAGTAAATGAAGGTTTTGTCTGTGTGGAACTTGTAAGTTATCGGTTCGGTTTTGAACCGATCAGTGGGTTTAAAACTCATTTAAAACTAAAAGTTACTATTTTAGAGTGCGGTTCCCGGTTCTTATCGATTCTAAAAAAAACGGATTTATTACGTTTTTTTCCAATACCCGTGACACGGTTAGGAACCGATATGGGTTCTTGCCTGGCACTGCCAGTAAAAGGGCAAGTTTTTGGTTAGGGCTGGCATTATGTCTGAGAAACCCAAAAGAAAACGGGCCCATTGGTTTCAACACTGTGATGTTTGTGGGGAAGTCTTTGCCAAGGCTGACCCACACACCACATGTGTTTATTGTCTGGGTTTGACCACCTCAGTCAGACTGCCAGGTATGTAAGAATTTCCCCAGCCACCCTGGAAAAAGATTGGGCAGGCTCAGGGAACGAGGCTAAAGTCCGCTGACCCGGATGGCCAGCCCGGTTCGGTGCCAACCAACCAGAGGGAGTGCCTCTGACCAGGGCCAGACTTCCTCGGCAAAGAAAAGCTGGTTCTGAGGAACCAATTCCAGTAAAGAAAACAAGAAAATCAGCAGGTCTGGAGTCCAAAATTCTTCTCCAACTGCTGCAGAGATAGCAAAGCCATACAAATTGTCCAGTCACTGTCTCAGGGTCCGTCCAACCACCACTATCTGGTAAAAGGTCGGTTCGTCGGTCCCAGTGGTTCAGGATTATGATATTGAGGAATTTTATGAACCAGAGGAGGGGAGGAGGATTATGAACAGTATGAATGTGGCTGGGAAGGTCTGGGTGTGACCATTGAACCGGACATCTCCCCAGACAGACCTTTAGAATCTCCCCCTATGCTGTCTGAGTCCCCATCTCATTTTATGTTTTATAAAAAAGTTGCTGAAACCCTCCAGCTTCCTTTAGAAGAGGCTGTGGATGAGCAAGAGGAGCCTAATTTTGTAGAAATGATGGATATTCCAGAGTCTAGGAGATTGTCTATTCCTTTACATAAGTCTTTTAGGAAACAAACAATTAAAATTTTAAAAGCTCCTAATTCTGTGCCTCCTGTAGATAAAAAGATGGACAGAAGGTATACATTGTCAGGCCCTGATACAGAATTCCTTTCTCAGCAATGCAGTCATGTTAGTAGTTCAGGCTGCTGCCTGTGATAAAGCTAATATTCCTTGGCTTCACATCCTCCTGACAAGGATTCCAGGAAGATTGATGCCATGGCAAAAAACAGTATATGGCAGCCTCTCTGGGACTCAGAAGCAAATTATTTGGCTTATGTAGCTAGGTATCAGAAATCTAGATGGGATACTGTTATGCATTGGCCAAGCAGGCCCATGGCCAGCTGGCTAGTGAACTAGAACAGGTGGCTGCTGATGGCATTAACTCTAAGGTTCAGTTTCATGCTGCTGTGGATGTTAATGATGTTTCCTCTAGGTCATGGCCACATCTGTAGCTTTGTAGGTTGGCCTGGCTCAGGTGTATAGTTTGTCACAGGATACCCAGACTAAGGCTATGGATTTTCCTGTGGTGGGAAATTCTCTGTTTGGAGAGCAGACAGAGAATTACATGAAGAAGATGGATGAATATAGGACTACTTACAAGAGTGCCCAGGCTAAGGAGCGTGAGCCACTCCTCAAGAGCATGCCCCCAGGGGTAGGGGTAGGCCTTTCACAGGCCTTTCTACCAGACTCAGGCCTCCTCTGCCTATGCTCAGGGGGCTACTTCAGAGAGCAGGAGCAGGCAGGGGTGGGCAGACCTGCTCCCACCCCCAGCCTAAAAGCTCCTGCAGAAACAGGCACCCTGATGGGGTGCCAGGAGGCCGTTCTCCTGTACCAGTGGGGGCAGGCTGGCTTACTTCAGTCAGAATTGGGCTTCTTTAACCTCAGACAAGTAGGTTCTGAAGTAGTAAGCCAGGGTCTGGTTCTCAGCTTCAAAAAGTTTCCCAAGTTGAGAAGCAGACTTTTCACCTGCAAGTGCTTCAGAGACCTCGCTCTGGAAACAGAGGTCTCATCCTGTTAGCTCTCAGAGCAGTAGAAAGGGTTCCTCCTCTGCATCAGGGCAGGGTCTGTATTCCAGATACTTCCTTACCCAAAAAGACAGGAGAATGGCGGCCCATTTTAGATCTCAGATATCTGAACAAGCATCTTTTGAAACCAAAGTTCAAAATAGTAACTCTGGCAATGATTTTACTTTTCCTAAGGCCAGGGACTGGCTAGCCTCCCTGGACCTCAAGGATGCTTATTTCCATGTCCTAATCAGAAGATCCCATCAGTACCTCAGATTCGAACTGCCCTCAGGTCATTACCAGTTCAGAGCAATGCCCTCTCGGCCTACTCTCTGCTCCAAGGGTATTCACAAAGTGTCTAGCAGTGGCAGTGGCCCACTTAAGGAGGCAGAGGATTGCAGTTTTTCCCTATCTAGACGACTGGCTCATTGTAGGCCAGTCCCCAGAACAGGTAAAATCTCACCTGCAGGTCACCCAGCAGCTTCTCACCTCCCTGGGTTTTCTGCCAAACCTACCAAAGTCGGTTCTGGAATCAGTCCAGGTACTCACCTTTATAGGGGAAGAATTGGACACAAAGCTAGCCAGAGCCTTTCTTCCCCAGAAAGGGTAAGGAATTTAGTGGCTCTGGCCTCCTCCTTCACTCTGCAGGTCTCTCGACCAGCAAGACACTTTCTGCAGCTCCTGGGGCTCTGGCTGCATCCACAGCTGTTGTGCAGGGAGCCAGATTTCAGATGAGAGACATTCAGTTTCACTTGAGAACCTTTTGTCTCAGAGAAGAGACCCCTTTCCAAGTTGGTCCCAGTGACTTGAACCTTGATCCTAGCACTCCAGTGGTGGCAGGATCAGAGCAATTTAAGAGCGGGGGTTCCCTTCATTTCCCCTTCTCACGACTTGACTCTCACTACATATGCTTCCCTTCTGGGTTGGGGAGCCCACATGGGCGACCTTTCCACTCAGGGAGTCTGGTCCCCCCAGGAATCTCTGCTCCACATCAATTTGCTGGAACTCAGAGCTGTCTTTTTAGCTCTTCAAGCTTTTTCTGCATCTGTCCACGACAAGGTGATACAAGTCAGAACAGACAACACCACAACAATGTGGTACATCAACAAACAGGGGGCACTCGGTCTTCGGCCTTGTGCACCGAGGCAATGAAGTTGTGGTCTCTGGCCTATTCCCTGAACACGTCCCTCATAGCAGTTCATCTTCCAGGGAAGGACAATGTCCTAGCGGATGTCCTCAGCAGGATTTCCCAGGGCCATCACGAATGGTCCCTGGATCCTCAAGTGCTGGGGATAGTTTTTGCCAGGTGGGGCATCCCTCAGATAGATCTTTTTGCAGCCCCAGACAATCACAGACTTCCTCTGTTCTGTTGCAGGCCTCCAGTGCTGGGCTCAGTTCCCTGGATGCCTTCTTCTGGATTGGGAGGGAAGTTTCTCTATGCTTCCCCTTTCCTCTCCTATTCAAAGTACTAGTCAAAATCAGATCTCAGCCTTGCAGGGTGATTCTGATTGCCCCGGATTGGGCCAGGCAGCCCTGGTACCCACTCCTTCTGTCTCTGACAGTCCATCTTCCCCTGTGCCTCCCTGGAATCACAATCTGTTGACTTGTGCCCAGGGAAGGGTTTGGTATCCGGACCTCAATCCCCAACCTCAAGGCCTGGCTCTTGAGGAGTTAGAGTTTGCTGATTTACACCTCTCTCAGGGTGTTCTTGAGCTCTAAAGGCTTTCAGAAAGCCTTCCACTAGGGCTACTTATAGTTCTAAATGGAAAAGATTTTCCATTTGGTGTGCTGGGAACAATATTTCCCCAGAATCTGCTGAATTGCCCATTTTGTTAGATTACATGGTACATCTTAATTCCTTGGGTCTCAGACCAGCTACCTTGAGAGTTCATTTGGCAGCTGTGTCTGCTTTTGTGTCAGCAGGAAAGTCATCCCCTCTTTCCTCTCATCCTGTGTTTTCCAAGTTTTTTAAGGGATTACTCCATACTAATCCTCCTTTCGGAACTGGCCCCTGCTTGGGACCTTAATGTTTGCATTGCCCAGTTAATGCAACCCCTTTGAACCTCTGTCTTCTGCAGAGCTTAAGTTCCAACTTGGAAAACTGTTTTTCTAGTGGCTATCACTTCTGCCAGACGATAAGTGAATTGTAAGCCTTGTCAGTGGAGACTGACTTATTTCTTTCCACAGGGATAAGGTAGTCCTTAGGACTAATAGGAAGTTTTTGCCTAAGGTGGTTTCAGATTTCCATCTTAATCAATCTATCTCCTTCCAGTATTTTCACTGATCACCCTCTCGGGTGAGAGGAGGTTGCACAGCCTGGATGTTAAGAGAGCTCTTAGTTATTATATAGAGCGCACTAAAGGTCACAGGTTCAATCCTCCAACTTTTCTTACCTATGGTGAAGTTGGGAAAGGCAAACCTGCCACTAAGAGATCAAGTAGCCAGGTGGATTGTCTCTTGTATCCAATTTTGTTATCAGAAAGTGGGCAGAGCCCCCGGTTTGAGGGCTCATTCTACCAGGGGTACAGCCGTGCCTCTAGCTGCTGCCAGAGATATCCTTTATTAGAGATTTGCCAGGCTGCTACTTGGAAAACGGCACACCTTACCAAGTATTACCCTGGATGTCCAGGCCAGGAGAGATGCTCGGTTTAGCACAGCTGTTCTTCAGAGCCTATTCCCTAAGTAGGTTCTGTCCCTCCTCCATGGAGGTACTGCTGTGTATTTGTTAATGTTCATAATATAGCAAGACTTATGTTGTTTGAAGAAAAATTACCACCTTAGTAATGTTGTTTCTTCTAATGGAGTCTTGCTATATTATAGACCTCCCCCCCAACCTGCCCCTCTCAGAACCTCTACTTGGTGGGGTGCGGGCAACTTAGTGTGGGCACTACTTATGCCCTGTTAGCATTTTGTCCCCTTTGGGACTTTGGGAGTGTGTATGTGTACGCGTGTGTGTGTGTGTTTTATTATACTTATGTTCCATTTTCATATTATTAGAATGGTGTTAGTATTTCTGGTCTCCTGACTTGAGTCTTGGGTGTTGGGACCATCAATGGTTGTTATTATTTAGGTAGCCATTTGGCTAGTGTAGGTTACAGCTTCCACACAGACCTTAGTGAGTTTGGCTCGTAAAGATCTGACAGTTCAAGTTTGAAATGACACAGATAGAGCTGCTCTCGTGCCAAAATTCTATTTTGGAATGGTTTTAACCATTTCACTCCGGGGCAGTTCTAGAGCTGGATCAAACTGCTAATGTCTATAATATCGCAAGACTCCATTAGAAGAAACAACATTACTAAGGTGAGTAATTTTTTCATCTTTACTTTAAAATAGGAAATATTATAGAACAAAAATATCCCAACACATACAACCTTAAAACAAACAGGTTTAATGTGCAAATTCCTACAAATAATAACTTCAGACTAATCCTGTCTAAGGTCCTTACTTCAGTGCTTTGATGGTCTCTCTTCTCTCAGTCAGTTAATGAATGTGTCTCTGTCCAGGTTCTCTCAGCAGTTAAAACCAGTCCTGAGCCGGCCTTCTCTGAGGTCACCAATCTCCGCCTTGGTGTAACAAAATCTATATTTTTGATAACACCAAGATGGCCTACTAAGGTATTTAAAAAAAATAAGGGATGACATAATGCATTTCCTCTTCTTATATTTGACTGGTCAGAACCAGTTTGTGCTTTGCTTCACACACACTTCAAAAGTCTCTTTGACATAAGTCACTGTATTCAAAACAAAAGTGTATTTGAGTCCTTAATCCTGACTGGGCTTTGGTATCTACACATCAAAGCTCTCTTTGATGAAATAAGCTGGTTTCCTGGGTTGATACCAAAAACACATGCATGCTCTTTTCATTATGACACCTAGAGCAAAATCAAAGGATTTCCCTGGGGATGCCATGAATGGCTAATTTCATTTCCTGGTATCAAAGCAAATTTAACATGCTAATTGAACCTCAGCTCTCTGTAGTTTAAAATACCTCCTGTCCCTAGAACTTATCCCTGGGGGGTTTGAAGTGTCAGCTTCAGCAGCCAGCACCTCCCTCTGCCACAGTCCATCATACATTAATTTCTTATATTTACAACAAAAAATTATACAGGAATCAGAATCAGCAGTCCAGGTGTGACATGCCACACTATGTGTGCGTGTGTGGGGGGGGGGGGTGAAGGACATGCCGAGACGGGGATTGCACCCAAGATTACAGAATATTGCAAATGAGTTCATAGGGAGGATACCATAGAGGTGGAATACATTCTACAGTAGCCCCTTCTAATGCCATTTCACGTGTCACATACTCAGTGTCACAGAGGGTAACCTCATTTCTGTCCCTGTCTTTATTTCTGGCAGGTTCTTTGGTGTTCAAATAGAACCAAAGTGCTTAAGACCAGGAGAAGCAGGTGACTTTCGTACAAAATCAGCTTGCCTCTCTCTCCCTCTCTTTAATTATTTCTACCAGTTTCTTTGGTGTCCAAAACTGGCATATCCAAGACTGCTGCTAAAGTGAAAACACTGTTTGGGTCACATATGGGGCAAAGGGAAAGAAATCACCAAAATACTGCCGAAGTACCAGCTTCTGGGGCCTGTAGGCTGTCTCCAGACCCCCCACCTCCGCCACTGACCAAGGACTTTCAGACAGAGCGTAAAGCAAAATACTTTGCCTTACTGTTAAGTCTGTGTGTTTCCAAATGCCTGGCATGCTCATTGTTCACATGAAATTATTAATTTAGTGTATGCTGATACTCTTGTAAAGCATTGTTTGCAGATCCCTTTTTCAACATTTTTACAAGTTTATATGATTTTATTGGTGTTACTTACTCAGTTTAGATGCAGGGAAAGGGCTTAGATTGAACAAAACAAATCACCAAAATATCACCAGCTTCTGAGGCCTAAGTGGTCCCCAGACCACTGGCCAATAACTAGGTGCCTAAGTGGCCCCTGGACCCCTACCCTGTTTCCTTACTTAGCCCCCCTGGGGAAAATAAAAGTTGGCTCCTATGGCTCTTACTATACTACCTCATCCCACTGACCTGCTGCCCTAGTGGGCTGTATCCCTCCCTACTACCCCACCCCTAATACAATTGCTGCCCCCCCCTTGGGGGACTATAAGTCCCTGTGCCCTGTCCCAACCATGTTTAAACCCATTAATGGTAATGGCCCCCACCACTTCCACCAGCAATCTGTTTCATGGTTTCCCCACCCTCTCAGTGAAGTAGAACATTTTCAGGTTTCTCCTGAATTTGCCTCCACCAACCCCCAGTCATGCCCCCAGGTGACAGAAACTTACATGTTTCAGTCATGCCCCCCCTGCCCCACCTGGCCTCCAGTGAATACATGTCCAGGGCCTCCAGCTGCTCCTCATAGGATTTGCCCTGCTGGTCCTGGATCATCTTGGTGACCCTTCGCTGTACAGACTCTAGTCTGTTGATTTCTTTTCTCAGGTGAGGTCTCCAGAACGGGGCACAATCCTCCAGATGAGGACTCTCCAGGATCTGTACAGTGGCAGAATCACCTTGCTTCTCCTACTGTCAAAACCTCTCCCTATACAACCCAGTGTCCTCATTGCCTTGCTGTTCAAATTCTCTGTTGTACATGATTGGTTACTTTCCATGACGTATATATATATATATATATTTATACCATGGGGTGAGATCAATTCCAGTGAAATAAACCATGTTATTTTCACTGGAGTGAAATACATCCTGATGACATCAGGAGAGTTAAAATAAATACCATTTATACCTACTCTGCTGACATCACTCACCTGCATCTGAAAACACCCCTTTAATTTGCTGAGTTCTAAAACAGGCCCTACACTGAAATTAACACAATTAAGATAGATAATGACAGTCAGCTGCAGCACTCCTTCTAAATGAAACAATCTCCAAATCTCTTGTGCTGTATTTCAAAACCCAAGTTTAGTACATTACTGAATCAAACAGATGATGCCTGAAATGTTTAAATAAATCTTAAACAGCCAAACATGAAGACACAAACCTGCCAAAAGAAATCATTACCATCTTCTTCACTGTCACAGAACAGAACCTCCCTCAGGCAACCAATTACCAAAACACAGCACACTCAATCAAGACCCACACACACACACACCAACCAACAACTGCTCACTACAACAACCCATTCATAAAAGTTCACACACACACACACACACTACCACAGAACCAGGATCATTTAAAGTGACATGATCTTCATAACAACAAACATACCTCTCTCACTGAAATTGGTCTCACCTCCGTGGTATAAATAGCACACATGATGGACAGATCATGGAATATGGAAAATATTCTCACTCCTGCATCATGAGCACTGTATATTTCACTCTGCATGAGTGAGAATATTTTCCATATTCCACTCCTGCCCATCATGTATTCTCTCTCTCTCTCTCTCTATATATATATATATATATATATATATATACATATGTGTGTATATATATGTGTGTGTGTGTGTATATACATATAAAATATATATATATATCTATATATAGATATATATATATTTATACAACACGTGTTTTGGGATAAATGTGGAGATAAAAAGTGATATCTCGGCTAGGCAGTGAAGATATCACTGATAACTCCATGTTCCTGTACGTCACTGTGATATCTCCACACTCCTATACGTCATAATGAAACTGAAGCTGCCGTTCTCACACTGCTATTCTCAACTTTCACTTTCTTCTCTAACACTGTGTCACTGACCGCTATTAGTACTACTAATGTTCTGCTACTCATTTAAAACAATACACAGTCTCTATAAATACAGAAAATATCTCTTTTGTACATTAAAACTTATCTGGTTGATCCTGCCGTGTTAATTCTGCCCCCATTCATTCTGCCAACTTCATTCGTTACGCTCAAGAACTTCCAGTACAATCTTTACTGTAGCATGACTGAGCGCTGTGACTCTCCTGACATCCTGAGACAAATTAAAAACAAAATACTGCACCTCACATTTATACACTGTCAGAAGTGTCTCTGTTATCTTTTAGTGCATCCTTAGTTTGCTTTAGTAAAAAATGACGCCTTGTGCAGAGTGAGCGAGTGAGCGGTTTCATAACAAGACGCAAGCATGAGCATGTGTTGCTATAGCAGCGCTTGCTCCAGCTCGCATCTAGTTCAGAAAGTGCTCACTCACTCCCTCTGCACAGCACATGGTCTGTTTTATTTACTTACAAGCAAACTAAGGATGCAATAAAAAGATAACAGAGACACTTCTGACACTATATAAACGTGAGGTGCAGTATTTTATTTTCAGTTTGTCTCAGGATGACAGAACGATCACAGCACTCAGTCAGACTATGATGTATACATTACTAGAACTCTTTGGACAGTATCATTGAACTCAAAAAATGATTGGGACCAGAATGTACATGGCAGGATCAACCAGATAAGTGTCAACAAAAAACAAATAGACATTTTCTCACTATTTGCACAAATTACATCTTATTTGAAATGTATGCCACCAACTCACAAACCAGAACTAATGCTCTGTCATGCTACATTTTTAAACATACGTCTTTAAAATCCCAAAACACATTTTGTATAAACAGAACATGACATGGCCTGACTGAAGATATCATATTTATCTTCATGAGGCCAATGACATCAAGATATCATTGGCCTCCTCGTGAAGATAAATATGATATCTTCAGTCAGGCTATGTCATATCCCTATATATATATATATATATATAGAATAATGCATGGGAAAGTGTGGTTTGCAAGGATTTTATGCACACTCAAGGTGTGTGACACAAGTGAGTGTGAGCGAACCGCCAGCGCGAGGACAGTCTCTCGCACAGGTGCTGAGGTGCACTCGCGGCTGTTTTGGAAACTGTGGTTTATGGTGGTCCGGAAGTCACATGTGTGAATTACAGTGTTTGTGAGGTTGTGCCAGCAGTTGTTCAGTGGCACTAACCAGTAAATATATTGTTTTAGTTGTACATATTGCCAGGACTATGTTTCTGTACATGCTGGGCCAGATATTCAAAGGGGTTGCAGCTGAAGCAACCGTGTTGCGCTGGCGCAACCCCAGTAATGCGCCCTTGGGCAGTATTCAAAAGGGGGACTTGTGCTGCGCAAGTCCTGATGCGCCTGAGGCACGATGGTAATGTGTGCAGCGCATCTGAAGGCGGCGTGCCCATGCAGCCCAGGATGTGTGGCGCATCTGCTGGCACAACCCCTAGATGCACTGTATACCAGGGCACAAAGTTGAGCCAGAACAAAACAGCTCAAATGCTGGCCACCCACAGGCAGGCTGCTGTATTGCAGGGCGCAACACAGCAACCGCCAGCCGATGGCCACCTGTCCACCCAGAACACCGTCTACAAGCACCCTTATGGTCTAGTGATACCCCCACCCTCCCTATAGCCGCGATCATAGGTTATAATGAAGAATCCTACTCCCTGGTAGTCTAGTGGCACCCCCTCCCTCCCCGTAGCCGCTGAAGCGCCGCGACAGTATGAATGAAACCATGAGTTTAGTGGTACTTCTTCCCGACTCGATCACGCTGTAACAAAACACATTCACATCTCGGTAGTCCAGCGAGTCCCCACCTCCTGCAGCGGTGATCACCATGCAGCGACACGCCCATGTTCCGGTAGGTCACTGAACCCCTCCACCATCTCGACCCTCCAATCGACGGCACTGTATGAAGATCATCCCTGGTAGTCCAGTAGTCCCTCCCAGTTCGACTCCTCGATCCTCGCTAATATAATACTATACCCTGTGGTGATCTATGATAGCCCACCTCCCCATCTCGAGAGACCCTGGCTCACTCCAGCTCCCCACATCAGCGGCAGCTGCAGCCCCCGCATAATGCTTTCTGCCAGCGCGCTGAATGAGGCAGCTTACAGTATGAGTTGTAAGTCGATTGGTTCACACTGTGGACCAATGGGCTTGCAGGGTATACTGTACGAGATAGTCACATGTGTGAATGGACATTCACATATTTGTGACTGTCTCAGTACAGTGTGTTTCTGAGCCCATTGGTCCACAGTGTGGACCAATGGGCTTACAGATCATACTGTAAGCTGTCATTCGGTGGGCAGTTGGTGGTGTGCAGGCAGATTGCAGCTGCCCGACGATGGGGTGGGGGACCTGGGTGGGCAGGGGTCCTGTTTGGTTGGGGTGGGGTACCACTGGACCACCATGGAGGTATAGTATTATATTTCAATGGGGATCAGGGAGTTGGGCTGGGAGGGGGTAACCATTGAACCACCAGAGATGATTCTTACATTAGAGCGCCAGCAATTGGAAGGTGGGGATGGGGAGGGGGTTCCTGTAACCTACTAGGAACATGGGCATTATTCTTTGCATGGTAATCGCCGCTACAAGAAGAGTGGGGGGCTACAACTGGACAACCAGGGATATGAATGTATTTTATTTTCGGCAATTGGGGAGTCAGGAAGAGGGGGTACCACTAGAGTACCATGGATTTCATTTATACTGTGCTACCAGCAATCGCAGCTTTGGGGGCACTAGACTCCAGGGAGTAGGATTCTGCATTATTACCCGCAATTGTGGCTATGGAGGCGGGGCTGCCCCAGCACCCCTCTGTCTGCACCACAGGCTGTGCAGGTGACAGGCATATTTTGACGGCCTGCCCTTGCTCAAGGCATGCAACATGGTCAGACGACAATGCAATGGCCCCATTTGGCGCCTTTGCATACATCATGGCCCCATTTGCATGTCCAGTTCTGAATATCTGGGTCTTGCACCTAGCACAACTACAGTTGCGCTGGAGCATTCCCAGTACCACCTGTCTGGGTGATACACCGGCACATTGTATATGCACCATGCATATTCTGTGCTATATTCCGAGGTGATGCGCCATGGCACATCTCCTTTGAATATCTCCCTTACTTGTTAAGGTGCACCTCGGTTGTGCTGTGCCTCCACTTGCGCCAGTGCCGGGTGCAGTCTGAATATTGGAGCCACTGTCTATAATGGCTACCACTGTATGTATTATTTTCCTATTCCACCAGGTGGCACCTGGAGACTAGCCTCCGCTCAGTGTGCCTTTCCGGTTACTAATGTTCAATAAATAATACAGAGAATAATGCCTGTGCAAATGTGTGTTATGAGAATTGTTCACACACCCAAGATGTATGATAATTGATAAACCCAGACAGCAAAGCTCAAGAGGTTTATGAGATTATCACACACAGAGGGTGTGTGAAAAATCCTGATAAAATAAACTTCGCACAGGCATTATTTTTTATAATAACTGGTGCAAGGTTTCAAAGAGAAAAACTTTCAAATGTATTTGTGCAAGTGAGCATGTTCCTCAGCGGTTGCTGTACTCTCTCAAATACAGTGTGCTTTCTTTCGTGTTTCAGTGAAATGAGAGCGTGAAGAGGAAAATGCCATAATAATCCACTAATGAGTTATTATGGAATTCAGCCGGTTATTTCAGCATTTTATCAAGGATATCTAGTCATTATAGGGGGTCACCAGTCATAAATCAATCAACATATCAGTCAGTAACTAAATAAAGGGGCTGTATGCACAATGCAAGTGATGTACATTGCCCAGTCAGTTCCCCCCAAACTAGTCAAGGAAGACATGCCACACATTTGTTGGTTACGAAGGCTACAGCTTTTACAAATACAATAAAACAGTATATACAGCAATACATAAACCTTAATAGCAGTAACATATTTACACTGGCCTCTTGGGACAGCAAGCAGATTCATACTATTATTAAATCAATGGTTACTACCGACAACTTGTATCTTCCTGGCAGTCAACTTGCCCGTTCCTGGGTAAACTTTGGCCCAGAGGGGATGCAGATCACACTGGGCCACACATATTCCCTGCTATGGTTTCCCCTAATAATATTCTGGGCATCAATGGGACATGCCATTGTGGGCATACCTACCTTGTATCTCAGCCACCCCATCCAGGGCTGCCATCCCTCCGTTCTTCAAATGTTGTACTGCCCATGGCACACTCTGCCCAGTTATACCCACATTGGTCTTGCCTGAGCCCTGCTTGTCTGAGCCTTTAGTGTCTTCCATTCTTCTGAGCAGCATGAATTTACCAGTTGTTAAGCTGTAACCGATTATTCAAAATGCTATTGATCGTGTTGTCTGTGGCCTCATATATACCCCTTATAGGTCATCAATATCCATCTACCTGTTCTTTTTATATGGGTCTCTGGCATGTTATGTCTAGCAGCTTCTGTTGCTGTTGTGGTTTCTTGTCAGATATCCAGATTCCTTACTGTAGTACGGCACTACTTCAAACTGGTGTCTAGTGACAGAGCTCCTGTCCCTGTGAACAAAGAAGTGACTATCCCCTTTTGGTCTGTTGACTGTATAGTTATTCCATATATACCAGCCCAGCTCATGACTATCTTCCTGACAATAAAGCCATTATTAACGCTGAGGTGATTCTGAAGTTTGCAAAAGAAAGCTGCCAGTTGCAATCTTACTAATGATGTTGGTGACCTATTCTGCTCTATCATGTGATGTACTGTATGTAGTTCTGTAGCTATTATTCTAAACCTTGTAGTGTGACCTGATTACCTCCTAGTAAAAGAATTTCCTGAATGCTGTGAAGTTGCTGATGTTCTGCTGTGGGCAACAGAGTGCGTGCTGAGCCAAATTATTGTTTCGAGTCCCCATCTGCCGCAATAAATCTAGGATTGATGTGTGACAAATCTCTACCCCTGGCATCAGCTGCCAGAACTGCTGAAACGGTAATTGAGACAGGATATTGCCAATGACACTGTCTTCATAAAAAGTGCCAGTCCTTAATACTCTGTTTAGTTGCAGGCAAGGGAATAAAAAGGCTGTCAGTAAGTATGTCACATTGTCTTACTTTGATGGCTTGATGTTGACGAATTCTACACATGCAAGTTATGATCTCTGCAACTGACTGGTTATCTGATTTAAAGGGACACTGTCAACCCCCTCAGGCTTCAAAGTGCTCCTTGTTTAACAAACTCTGGCTGGAGCTCTTAGGGCTGCGTGGGAGGAATTTGGGGTCAAAAATTTCAAAAGTACCAAAGTTATGAGCCTTCGTTAAGAAACTGTAAAGTAGGCTCATAAATTTATTGTTTTGTAATATCTGTACACCAGATTTTCAACATAGCCTTGTTATGACACTATTTCATGAAGAAGGGCAGAGTAAATGTTCAACTCCTGCCCAAAAGGTGATTTCGCACAGGGACTGCAAAATCAATTTTTGGGATGCAAAAACACATTTTGGGCCAGAGCTGAAAAATGACAGTTGTCACATTAATGAGGTGCTGTAAAGAAATGGCTATGCTGTAAATTTGGGGTCAAAATATTGAAAATTTGAGTCCCCATCTGCCATAAAAATCCAGTGGACTTTTGCTTATAGAGCACCCACTCTTCTTAACTGTCTCCCCCAAGATGTCCATGCTGAACCTAAACTTGGCATCTTCAGACTTAAGCTTCGTCAACACCTACTTGCTCAAAGTCGCTGTGAATGCTTTACCTAGGCCGGCCTCTTGCCCTGCCCTCCACTCAACTCTGCCTCCTCTCTTCCTCCCTCCTTTCTTCCCTCTGCTCTCTCATACCTCCACATATCCCCCCACCTTTCCTCCTCCCTCCCTTCTCTCCCACTCACCTCTCTCTCTCTGACCTCCTGCCTACTGTTCTGCTCCCTGTTACACACCCCCTTTCCCTCACCACTACTCCTCCTGTTATCTTCCTCTCCCCTTGATCCCTGCCCCCCCTATTTTCTGTTTCTCTCTCCTCTTTGCCTCCCTGACTCTCCAAGTCTGCTGGTTTCCCACACACCCTCTTCTCTGCTGCTTCCTCCCCTCTCCTCCACTCTCTCCCCACCTCTCTCACCCCTCGTCTTGCACTTTCAGTCCTACACTTTGCACTTATTTTGACTAGGTCATAATTCTGACTGCTTAATGTATTTTGCAGTTAGTCTAGCCCTTGTAACCTGTGATTTTGTAACTGCATCCACCATGTCTGTACCCTTAGTTGTTGTACCACTCCTTGTTCAACATGGAACCTTTGTAAAAGAACCCCTGGTTCAAAAGTTATTGTAATCCTAGTTCTTAATAAATAAATAAATAAAAATTACCAGTGTTATGAGCCTGTGCTCACAAAATTCAATGTAGGTTCATAACTTTGTTGTTTTTTAATATTTGTACACCAAATTTTCAACATAGCCTTTTTATGACACCACCTCATGAACAAGGGCAGAGAAAATGTTCAACTCCTGCAAGAAAGATGATGTCGTGCAGGGGCCACAAAATCACCTTTCAGGATGTAAAAAAAACCTTTTGGCGAGGATTTGAAAATGACAGCTGTCACATTCATAAGGTGCTGTAAAGATATGGCTATGTTGTAAATTTAGGGTACAAATATTGAAAATTAACAAAGTTACGAGCCTGTGTTCACAAAATTCAGTGCAGGTTCATAACTTTGTTGTTTTTTTAATATTTTACATCAAATTTTCAACATGGCCGCTTTATGACCCCACTTCATGAACAAGGGCAGAGAAAATTTTCAAGTCCTGCCTGAAAGGTGATTTTGTGCAAAGGACTGCAAAATCACCTTCTGGAACAGATGGCCTAATGACAGCTCAATTGTTCAAGGGGCAAAAGGCATGTTGAAAAATGTGCCAAAAATATGAAAAATGGCCAAGTTATGCCACTAAGTTCAGAATACCATTGAAATGCATTGAATCGCATTCCTTCTCTTCGGCTTTGAAGAGTAAAGTTGTGTCTGCAGTCCAGTGAGGATTATGGCATGTCCTATGGTAAGTAAGAGCTTGGGGGGTGCATGGTGTTGGGTGCTGAGTGGGAGGGTAGGGTGGAGGGGTGACAATGTGCAAAAGACATTGATGGATGTTTGTTTTATGGGATAAAAAATAAGGATTCCTGCACTGGGATTGGGCACCTCCAGTGTCAGTGTTACATTTCTGGTGGGGTGGGTGGGTTGGGGTGCTGAGAGGGAGCATTGGTTGGGGGGGGAGTATAAAAAAATAAAATAACCACGCATGCATGGTAGTGGATGGGGGGGATGAGGATTCCTGATTGGGCACCCCCCCCAGTGCCACTGTTACATTTCTGTAGAGCGAGAGTGGGATGGTGGGTGCTGAGAGGGAGGATGAGGTGGTGGAAAACTATAAAAATATATTTAAAAAACCAAAACAAGCACAAGTACAAATGCACAGTAGTGGGGGGGGTGAGGATTCCTTCACTGGAGGATTGGGGCCCCCCCCCCAGTGCCACTGTTACGTTTCTTGGGGGGGTGTAGTCGTGGGTTCTAAGAGGGAGTGTCAGATGGAGGGGAGGAAGCAATAAATAAATTTAATACATTAAAAAAGGCAAAAATAACTGCACATGCGCTGTAGTGGGGGGCTGTCAGTAGCAGGATTTTGAGATCGGGACACTGAGAATTGGGCACTCTCAGTGTCACTGTTATGTTTCTGGGGGGGGAGGGGTTGCTGAGAGGTAGGTTTGGCTGGGGGGGGGGATATGTATAATTTAAAGTAAAAGAAATTGACCGCCAACAGTAAAGTAGTGCAGTGTGGAGTGCTTTACAGGTGCGGACGTGACTATGTTAGAACTTCAACATGTTGCTCAGTTGCAAGGAATGCGAGAGTCCTTTTCTCATATCAAGAGGTCTGCAGGGCTCCGCTCACTGCAGCCCTAAAAAACACATTTTATGATTGTTCACATTCTGAAGAGACTGCTTATGTAGCTTGCTGTTTGATTTTGATTCTTTTTTTCTTTTAAAAAGTGAAAAACAGACTGCCCACCATGCTAATGTTACCAGACAAAAATGTGTCAGTTTACATTCTTTGATCAACTCCCACTGCATCTTTTCTAGACTTGGGAACACCCCCAACACAGTCTATCCACTCATTATGCATTTAGATTAGAGGAGACTATTGCATCAAGAGTGGCTACACTATTTGGAGGTATTTCTAATGTTCAGGAAGTATGCAGTAAGAATAGATCCAGGATTTGAAACAAAACAAAGTTGGGTATAGCTATACTTTTATCATGCATTGCAGTTCTGCTAAGCAAGGAGGCAGATAAAACAACCAGCATCATCAATGAATTTTAGAGAAGGTAAGTGATCATAAAACGTGGGTTTTTAACTAGAAATAATGATACAAAAAGGTTGACAGTGACCCTTTAAATAGTACCTTATGGTTTGAGGAAGTGTGGTCCCATACTACAACTACTGCCTAAACTGGGAATAACTCTACAAAATGATGCCGTGTTAGCTCCTTTTCTGCCCACTTCTGTCTCTACCTGCCCACAAACCAGAACCCTACTTTGTTACTGGGCAATCTGAGTATCAATAGGATTGAGTCCAGCTTGATTCCCAAATATTTTAACTTTGCCCTTGAGCCTTCTGTCTGATCTTCTGCCAGCAGAAACTCACAATAATTCACCTGTCGTGTGAAACCTGTTAGTGTACCCTTGCACCACTGAAAAGCAGCAGAACCCAACAAAAGAACTGTATAAGTAGTGCACGAGGAGTTTACTCATGCTACTTAGCAGTCCATTGTAAATGTTTTGAGTAAAGGACATGAGATGGGGACCCAGTGTGCGTAGCTTTGTAATGGTAGTTGATACCCTCAATTAAAAAAATCCAATAAATCATAATCATTTGGTCTTGCTGTGAGCAGGCAAAAGGACTTTGTAGCTTTTTGCTTCCTTGCTGTAACAGGTTGGCTGCCACCTTGACAGTGGAGTACCATACCATGCACGCTGTTGGGTCGATACAGCACTAACTGCCTCCTTGAGTTGAGAGGTGATGTATCAATTTGTATTCCCCGAGTGCTTTTTTGGGGAAGGGGAGCAGCCATCCACAAAGGTGTAGATTCTGTGGATTTTATGGGTGAGGGTGTCCTGTTCAGCTACCCTCCCCCCTTTAACTTCCATATAAATCTTACAGCCACAACTTGTGGTAGCCCTACCACTGATTTTGATTCCTAGCCTTTGCCAACAATAACACTGGCAATGGATTGCAAAACCATTTGTGTAGTTATGTTGGATGAATTGGTCATTATTTGATGGGATAATGGGATAGCCATGCTTAGAGGGATTCAGTTATTATTGGGTTCTGGCTGGACTTCGGTTGTCCTTGCAATCCTGTTGTCTGCCCTCCTTCCCTGCTTGCTATTCTTGTCCTGGAGTCAGTTCTTTCTGCTCTGGCTAGTCATTTTTCTTCCACCAAGCTTTCTGTCACCTCCCCGCTAGGCCCTCATTCAGCCAGACTCCCCCTGCCTGATTCACCCACCTTCTCCAGGATTTAACCTTTAGCCATTACCCTTGCGACCTACCCCTCACAATAGGGTCACTAGGGCAGGACTTCACCCTGGGGAAGCAGTATCTAGTGGCTTGGTGACTGGTCAGTGGGGTTGGGCCTACAAAGGCCCAGCATTATCTGACTGTAAATGGTGCTTTTCAGTTCAGTTTTTCTGTCCCTAATAAGAGTCCCAACGAACAATTATGCATGTGTGCGAGCATGTGCAAGGCACATACACGTCTAGCTGGTGCTTCCCCACAAGTTGGAGCTCCAAATTACATGACACCCAGCTTCAACTGAGTGTAAGTCAAGCAGTAGGGCTGCAGAACTCCCTTTCCCAAGGGAGGAGAGCTGTACCTCAGACAGTTAATCCTTCCACCCCCAGTCATACCCCCAGTGACCCACGGTCCATTCCCGAACCCCAGTTACTGGCATAGCAAGTGGTAGCACTACATCTTATCTGTGTCAGTCTTCACCATTCATCACTACTGGGTACTGCGCCAGAGCTAGGACCCCGTGGGAGACTTTTTTTTTCTATGGGTGGAGTCGACGCAGGGTCGGCGCCGTTCTCGAGGCCAATGTTCCACGTGGCGCTCGCAGGTTGGCTGTTATCTGTTGTCGACTCCGCCTCAGCCTCAGTTCTTCTCCTGCCGTCGAGTGTAGACCTCATGTGGAGACTGCAAGCAAGTGCGTAGTTCACATTTCATGGCCTAGTTTCGCCAGTTAGTTCTTGGTTCTGTTTTGCCCTGCTCGATGGCACTCCTGGTGCCAGTAAGACTGTTTCAATTATTTCAAGGTGGCGTCAAGTACTGTTTTTCTGTTGTTTTACCATGCGGTCATGTCTCATCCCCGGGGGAAAGAAGTTGTCGAAAGCGGGGCGGCCACCAATGCTTCAGTGCCCCTGTGGCCACCTTTATTCCGTGATGGACCAGCATGGCCGTTGCCTTTCCTGTCTCAGCCCGGCCCACGACATGGACAACTGCAATGCCTACTTCTCGATGGACCGTCAGCTTCTTGAGATCTGCGCGTTTAAGGCTGACCGTGCACTGCTGACTTTCGGGGGGGTGAGTTCGCAGTCAGCGGGACAAGGTCAGGACTCTTGACCATTCCTTTGGGACCCCTCCTGGTCCTGTACGGCCCATGGAGGAGGGGGGCCTCCACCTCTTCCAGCCTTTCCACAATGGGGGCTCCTTTTGTGGTGCAGGAGGCCCAGTCTGTCCCTCTCCGGGGCAGGCGGGAGGCACCACTCTGGCAGTCACCTCTTCGGAGGCGAAGGCTCCCCTGTGTCATGTCCTAGGGCCTCCGGGCCCAGGCCGGCACCATCCTCAGCGCCGTCTGATGGTGCCACCCTTGGCTCCAGTGCCATTCATGGCGTTGGAGGCCCTGTTGGCGTCGTGGCCGGCACCAGGCCATCCCCGATGTCACCTTGCTCCTGGGCAACCACTTCCATGGCGCACTGGATGTCAGTGGTGCCATGGGAGGTGCTGACTCTGTTTCGAAGTTGTTTCTGGTCTCAGTGCTGTGGCGGTGCTGGGCCTGGAGTCAATGCTGCTTCTGACCCGGTGCCATTCATGGCACTGGGAAACGGGTCGGCGCCATGGCCGTGCCGCCTTTCAACCTGTGCTGTTCTGGTGGCACCAGGGGAGGCGGCGCTGACACCCGATGCTCGTTCCGACTCCAGCACTGCTCGTGGTGCTGGGAGGATCACGGCATTGAGTGCTGTGCTGCACTTAGCTCCGGTGCCAGGGCTAAGGGTGGTCCGGTTCACGGTCCAGGAACTGGTAAGGATTGTGGAGTCATCTGGCATCGGGGCCTCTGTGTCCGCCTCCTCGGAGGGGGACTCCGGGTCTGATCCAGATTGGCTTCTGCATTCTTCGGAATCTTCCGATCCTTCGTTGTCTAGCACCTCGGCCCCCACTCGGCCTCCCTCTGTGGGTCAGACATTGACAGCTGGTTCTGGGGTCAGTGGGACTGACCAGCCGGCAGTGGTCCAGGTGTCCACTGATGTGCAAACCGGGGCCATTGAAATGTCTGCTTCTTCAGCAGGGGCACCCCCTTCCTTGGTGTGTTTGGACAGCCCGAGTTTGGGACAGCCCGGGGCACCACAGGAAGGGAAGGGTTCTGTACCCTGGCTGGATTCTTCGGAGTCCACAATGAGTTGTCAGTTGCCTAGGCTAGTGGCTATGAGGAAGACTCTTGGAGTCTGAAGGGTCGAGGGGTCAGGGTTTGGCGTAGTGTGCCCTCACTGGGACCCGCCCAGGTTCTGGGAGGAGCTGCAGTGTGGACCCTTGCCCTTCCCTGGAATGCTCCTTGAGAGGTACCTCAACTTTGGAGGTCAGGGGCCATCCTTCTGGGCTCACACAGTCCCGGTCATCTCACAGGGGGATTTCTTCCCATGGGCACAGCTCTGACCATTCCTATCCAGTTGAACGGTTGTTAGCTGCTGGGACCTTCGGCTCTTCCTCCCTGTTGGGAGCTTCCTCTAGGCTCCCCTGCCCTGACAGAGGCCATTCTTCTACCGCTAGGAGCTTGGCCTCCATGCCTCTGCCTCCATCTCCGGCTTTCCCAGGTATTCCCGGTCCTACAGGACCTCTCACCTGGGCACAGTTCAGAGGTTTGGCTGCACATTTCCCTACCTACTTTAGAGCTTTGGACCAGCAGGTGTTCCAACATGCTCCCGTGCAACCAAACCCTGAATCTCCGGGCTCATCAGCCTCCTCATCCTCATCCTCATCCTTCTCCTCGGAGGGAGAGGAGTTATCTGCCCACATCTCCCCAGCGTATGATCTTTCTTCATATCAGCGCTTCCTCGCGAGGATGCTGAATGAGCTCCATCTCACCCCTCCCCCTGAGAGCAATCCCGAGCATATGATGCACACCTTCTTAGGTGAATACAGTGCGGCCAACCTGGTGGTTCTTGCCTAGCCTGTCCCCTTCCGGGAGGTATCACATCGGCTTTGGGAGCGTCCTTTCTCCACTGTTCCAGCCCCGAGGGACCTATGCCAATGGTATTGCGCCCCCCCCGTGGTCTCCAGGCACCTTGCCTTATCCTCCTTCGGGTTTGATATGCCTGGACACCCCCTCTGGGCCTCGCGACCCACACCGTGACCGACCCCCAGACTCGGACTCTGCGGATTTCGATTTCTAGGGGAGAAGGACCTTCTATTCGGCATGGATCCTTCTTTCTGTAGTTGCACATCAGGCCCACTATGCTTCCTAGGACAGGTTCTTGTGGTCCAGGCTAGAACAGCTCCTAGCCTCAATGCCTGACATGGAAGAAACCAGGCAAGCCATCACCCTCTCTGCTCAGGGCATGGAGCTAACAAGGCACCAAGCAAGGGCATCTTATGACACCAGTGAGGTAGCCTCCAGAGTTATAGGGACAGCGATATGCACTAGGCAGATGGCATGGCTTCACTTTTCCTGGTTGTTACCCCTGGCCCAGCGTAGGGTGATTTCCTCTGCCTACTGGAGAACCCACCTTTTCTCCCGCAGGGTGAGACGGCGGCTTTCGGGATGCTTTCCCTTCCCCACTGGGGGGTTCCCCGTCTCACCTAGACCAGTCTCAGGCCTCCCCAGGCCTGTAAGGGTTCTCCCCTCTAGTGTCTCATGCACTGGAAGATAAGGGACCTAGTCCCTTAGGGACGTATTGGGCCCCCTTCGGGGGGCCTGGTACTCACCCAGTAGTGATGAATGGTGAAGATTGACACAGATAAGATATGAAAATTATATACCTACCATAATTCTTGATGTTTCTGTGTATCTTCACCATTTGTCACTAAATCCCGCCCACCTTCCCCCTGGGGCCTCATTCTCTGGGCTCCTCCTCCCCCTGTGTGTCTCCCTGTTGTTCCCACTCCTCTTTCGCCTTTCCTTTGTTGCCAGGAGGCAATGGACTTTGGAGATACACAGGGAGGAGTTATTTCCTGTGAGGGTTTTTTTGGGTGGGGGGTCCTCCCTTCTCTCTTTGCCTTTGGCTGTTCTCCCCACTCCCTTGAAGTTAGGGTGGGGATGGAGGGATGGGCAGACTCCTAATCCCCCTCCGTTCTCAAAACACCTTGTTCTTCCTTGTTTTGAATGTCCCTTTGGACTAATCCCTCATTTTCTGCTTACAGGTTTTTCCCCTTTAGTGGGGGGAGGGGGGGAGGGATGCACCCTTGTCTTCCTGGAACACCTTTCTCCCTAAAGCTTTTGGTTCCTCTTGGGGCCACTGCTGCTTGTTCATCTGCAGGCTTCACCTCCTTGGCAGCTTCTTAAAAAAGGCAAGACTGAGTGGTCCAGATGATCTTGTCTGCCATTAACTTGCTCAAATCCTAGGGGGTCCAGACCCGGTTTGTCAGGGGCACAATCCTCTCCCCCCCTTCCCTTTCCTTTTTTCACTCACTTCCCTACTTCCTTTCCAGAGATTGGGGCCCCACTCCTCCCAATCCCTTCAAACTAGTCTTCTCCTTTCTGTCCTCTCTGCCGTTTATTTCTCCTTTTGATTTTTATATTCTTTCCTTTTATCTATCCCTTGGGCTCCCTAGCCCCACCCCTCCACCCCTTTTCTTACACTCCCTGGCATCTCAGAACTGAGGCCGAGGCGGAGTCGATGACAGATAACGGCCAACCCGCGAGCGCCTCGTGGAACGTTGGCCTTGAGGGCAGCGCTGGCGCTGCATCGATTCTGCCCATAGAAAAGAAAAAAAAAATGTCTCCCACGAGGTCCGAGCTCTGGCGCAGTACCCAGTAGTGATGAATGGTGAAGATACACAGAAAGATCAAGAATTACGGTAGGTACGTAATTTTCATTTCTATGCTACCGTGCCAGCCCACTGTGGCTGATCTTAAGTACTTTTCTGAGCACCTCCCTCTGAATCTGGTATAACTGGCCCACCTGTGTGTGTGTGGATGAAAGTCAGCTCACCTGATGTGTTCCATGAGGGTTTGTGGCGGAATTAGCCCCCCACCCTAGTAAGAGGCTGGGAGTGTCATTTTGTTTGGGTGATCGTTACTGCTATGTCCTTTGTGTTGAGGTGGGGGAGGCACTCACTGCTTTCCTGTCAAGCAAATCTTACTAGACTACTCCTGGGCATCCATGGAATCAGTACTATAGAGTTTTCACTATGTTACGGTTTGTGTACAGAACACTAGTATAGTGAAAACTCCAAAGTGCCTGGTTCCATAAAAAAAACTGTACAGAATATTGGGTTTCACCATGTCAGTTCAACATCCACCTCGTCATCTGACACTACAGCGACACGAAAATGCCAATGGCGACTATGTCGCCTAGCAGTTGTGCTGCCTGACTGCCATCGCCGCCAAAGCACCGGGGCACATCCTGGCTGTTTGGGGGGGGGGCAAAGCCCCACACACACCCCACTGCAGGGGGCTTTGCCCCCTGCACCTCCCAGAAAATAATATAATCCCTTCCAGATCGTAGGTGTAGGAGGGAAAGAGCAGAACACCCCTGGGTTGACAACAGTGGTGGGCACCGCAAAATACAGATCGCTGGAATGACTGTCGATTGGGTTGCAGAGACCACATTGTCATCGATGTAAGGGTTTTGTTGCGCTGTCAGCACACCCTGAAGGTTGCCCATAAAAAAAAATGATAAATCATGACATAATTCATAGCCAATCAGGGCTGTTTATTTCTAAACATTCCAAGTACTCTTACAACCATTATAAAATGGGCCTCAGAAATGCTTCATTCTGATCGGCTGTCAGCATTCCAACAGCGTTACATTAATCTCTGTTACACTGTCATGTATAGCCTGGTCACCACGGTGCATGAATTCTTCTTTTTTTCCTTTTATTTTATTGTAAAGTTTGTGACCGGGAGAGGCATATGGATCCACGGCTCGTTTCCAGGTGCGACCCAGGGCAAGGGAAAGGGAATATTTGTACAGATGTAAACTGACTTATAGAACCAGATTAAGCTGTTGGTGGTATTTTTAGTGACTGGGGGGAGTTTGGCCAGGACCTCAGGGAAATTCCCTGTCTCTGTCCAGAGGGGGGATCGCTGACAATGTTTGCAACATGTCAGTTGCTGGAAGGGAGCAACAGGTGGAGACTGGTGTATCTGCAGGGGAACATTTCTCCAACCCTGCAGGTCCAGCTATGGAGATGGACGATGTGGAAATGAAGCCTTCGAAGCTTGTGAAGTCATGGCTTTGGCAGCTTTTGACCAGAAAGATTTATTCTATGATGCGCACTTGTCTCTGCAAATGGAGAGAGCTCAGTCCAATGGAGGAAATTATATGGATACTATGCCAGGAACACAAACGGCGTCAGTGCAACGGATGCCCACCAGACCGGTGGGTCCTTTAACCTTAGTGACATATGAGTCACTCAGAGACACTGTTTTGCAGAACAAAGAAAGGATAATGAAAATTTTGTGGGAGGTATGAATGCCATTTGCACTCTGCTGCTCCTGCTGCCACTAACGCTGAACCACAGAGTCCTGTCCTGAGTACATATCCTGGACTGGTGCCATGAATAACTGTTGAACAGTGTTCTGAATCTACTGAGTCGCTGGCTGCAGATGACTCTCGGTCTGAGCCGGCATCCTTGCATTTGCAGCAGGGCCGCTCTGAATCATCCCAAGAGTGCGCACCACAATGGATGGCAATGGCGGCCTTACTTTCCGCAGGATGGCAACCAGCTACTGAAGGTGGGTCTCCCCCAGGCGGGTAACAGCAGCAGAAATAATTACAGATGCCCAACTGGCCACATCACCAGGTTTAGAACAAACCAACTGCAAAAAAAAAAAAAAAAAATGGGACATAAAAAGCGTCCAGATGGCAGCAAAGCCTTTTCTTGCAACACACTCCTGCAAACGGGAGAAGATATGAACACACCATTACCTGAGGGTTCAGATGGATCCGACAAGACTGGGACATTTTGGACATCACGAACTCTGCAACAGTACATTCCGATACTGGGACCCAGCACCCTTGTTTCGAGTCGCCAGAGACTTTGTGTATAACTCAGTCCACTCAAGATTCTGCAGTACAGGCCCTGGAACAAACTCCCCTTGTTGAGGAACATAGTGAGGGACAGTTTGGTTCACAGACTTATTCAAATGCATTTAAAATGTTTGATTTATTTGCTGCAGTTGGGGAACCTGCCCAACGTAGAAATGCAGAGCGTTTAAAATATACAGTGAACTTAGCCACAGTCCCTGACTGGGAAACAGTGTTGCTTGCAGTATTGAAGGATAGCATGGATATCCCTGCACAAGATTTGTTTGCCTTTATCCATGTTAAAGGAGAGGTCACGTATGATATTTGTTTTAAACTTGTCTATCAGAGTGTCTGGCAAGCAATTTTCCCTATTCCATTAACAAAACCTACCACCAAGAATATTACCCTCTCATTTAGGAACGAGGGCCTAAGCATTGCTGACATGCAGTACTGGCTAAGGCAGCAATGTAATATCCAGGACAGACCTGTGCCAATCTTGGATGATGATTTGGAATGGATGGGGGTATAGCGAATTAAAGTGCAACTGTATCACACAGATAGAGGGATCCGTCATTTACCCAGGAGTTTTTTTATAGGATAGGATAGAGGGTTCTGTTTCTACCCCGGCCAGCCCAGGACATGCCTCAAGTGTGGAGCATAAACCAACTTGAGCTCTGCATGTGACAAACCAAGGTGCAGTCTCTGTCTAGAATACGAACACATAAGTCTAGGGTACCCCAATCCCTTAAAATATAATTTGTGTGAGGAAGCTGGTCACACATGTTAGGCAGTGTCCCTGGGCAGACCACAACCGATTAGACAAAGCTCCGCAGAACCAGGAGCAAATCATTGCAGATGCCCAAGTCACACTACTGAGAACTAGGGAACCCTCTCTCCCAGAGTCCCTCATTTCTGCTAAGCAGCAAGAAGTAATGCCAGAGTCCATTCCTAGGTAGGCACAAGCTAGTAGTGGTGACGCCCTCCCACCCCCAGCAACAGACAATCAGCTGCAGAATCCCCACAGGGTTCAGACAGGGCCAAGCGAGAACCTGCTACTTCCCAGATTCCTTGCCAAGAGGACATGCGTTGTTCCACTCCCCCCCCCCCCCCTGCTAGTACCAAGTTCATCTCACGCAAGTCTAGTAGAAACGGCCCGGGAAAAAATGACCCTCCCTCAGTGCATCCCTCGTTGTGACTAGGAACAAATACAAACTGTTGTAAAAGAAAAAGCAGTGGGGAGACACAGAGGAGGAAGATGAGGAAGACTCAGGCACTTCATCTATACTATCTTTTGACTCACATACTGATCTTATCTGTGTCAATCTTCACCATTCATCACATATGGGTACTGGCCAGAGATCAGGACCCCGAGGGAGCTTTTTTTTTTTTTTTTAAAAAGGGATAGGCGGAGCCGACACAGCATCAGCGCCGCCCTCGAGGCCGGCGTACTGCGTGGCGTCAGTTGGCCGATTAGGCTATGTCGACTCCACCTGCCTACCAGTTCTTCGTCTCCGCCGCTGAGGGCCGCCTTGTGGGAAGCTAACTGAAGAAAAATTTTAGGCCTTTCAGCCTTCGCTCGACAAGTCCGTCGGTTACCTGCTAGTTCTGGTTCTGCCTCCACTCGACGCCGCCGTAAGATCTTTCCTTTTATTTGAAGTATTGCGACGTCGAGTCTGTTTTGGTGTTTTTCCGTAGGTCATGTCTCGATCGGAGGGCAAGAAGTTTTCTAAGGCGGGTCGACCCCTATGCGCCGAAAGCTCCGCGGCCGCAAATATTCCGCTCTAGGGACATGGATATGTTGTTCATCCACACTGTCTGGCAGGTTCCTTGCTGCTTTAAATCTTGCCAGAAGGTCTTCAAGCTGGCTCCTCCCACCCACCCGGTGCTAAAACTCGGCTCCGCCCTGGACGCCAGATCTTCCTTACAGCTGGAAGCTCAGGTTCCCTCCTTAACGCTCTGCGTTTAAGACTGGTTCCTAATTCTTCAGAGTTCGATCGAAAAGTTTTGCTAAAAGACCTGGTCTTCTCTTCTCCTCACGGCCGCGATGGACAAACCGACTCGGTTTCGGAGGTGCCCTTGCGACAGAAGATGTCTCGGACGGATCCGACTCCACATGCGCTACTGCTTGGGCCTTGAGCACGACCCGCAGGCCTGCGACTTGTGCTCTTCTTTTTCGGCCTACGTCCTTGAGGACCGTGCTGCCCGATTACAACTGGGGCGCCCCGAGAAAAGAATTCCACCGGTGAAATCTAAAGAGGCCCGGTTGGCGGTGTCCACGGCGGCGGGCTCGGCGGATCAGCTCTGAGCAGATGATCGCCCTCGAAGAGGAGGCGGCGCGGGCCGCTTCTACCTCGGCTGCGCATTTGTCCCGCCTTCTCTCAGTGCCTCGGCTCGGCTTCTTTAAGGAGCTTTGTCTGACCCTCTCGACGTAAAGGTGAGGGTCCAACTTCGGACCTTTTCCAGGTCCAAAGAGCAAAAGTAAGTCTCCGTCTCACGCCTTGGGAGCGAAAGATCCTCCCTTCTGTCTGACAGTCGCACTCGGTCGACCCTCTCTTCGGCCACTGGCTTCACGGTGTCCCCGTCAGGCCAGTTGACGTGACCTCGCCGACGCGCGGTCGAGATTTTCTCAACCTCGCTAGACGGTTGTTGCTGGAGAAGCTGAGAATCCCCTCTCCCGGCTCCCGGTGGAGTTGAGGATCCTGCTGGCTCGCCTGTGCCTCCAGTTCCGGAGCCTTCGTGGAATCGCCTGAGCCGAGGAGTGCCGATCACACTTCTCCTCGCTGCCTCGGCCTAGTCGAGACTCCGGTCCTCGGTCTCGGACATCCTCGTGGTCCAACCGATCCCGCCACCATAGGTGGTCTCGGTCTCGGCACCGCGAGAAGCGGTGCCGCCGCTCTTCCTCTTCCTCGGACGAGAGGAGGCTTCGGCGCAAGTTGCGTTGGAGGTATGAGGAACTCATGTGGCAACAGCTCCTTTGACCGGGAATAGCCAACCCAGTCGCTCTCCCGGCCATTAAGTGGTTGTCACCGAGCGCTGAAACAACCCTCGCTGTAGCCGAGGAGCCTGTTCCCAGGCCGGTTGTTCGCCAATTCCAGCTGCCCCACCTGATTCTGGTGGGAACCTCCGCCTCCACAGCCATTAGTTGGGGCTCACCAAAATTCTCGGTCGGCCTTGGGTTTGCCCCATAGGTTGTCTGTCACCTCACCCGATAAACCTCGGCAGGTGGAGGTAGCTCAGGCCCGAGGCAGTTCTTGAGGACCTTCTGAGTCCGAGGATGGTTCCTCCTCTTCTCCAAGTGCATGGACTTGGAGTCCTCGAGGGCAGTCAGTGGACGATAGCCTTCGTCCTTCCTAGGGTTGCTTCGCTCATCTCGGAGTCCACCGGGATGAAGCTCAACCTGCTTTCTAAACGGGCCAGGTATCCCCTCACGGAGATTCTGGACCGAGGGATTCTCCCACGGAGGCCTTTCCGTGGCCGGGTTATAGTGGGTCCGGCCTTGGAACTTTGGCAGCCCTGCTTCCTGCCCTGCGCCCGCCAGAATGGCCAGGAAGTATGCGGTCCCTACCAGTTCCCTGTCCGTTTTTCGAACACCCTCAGCCGAGGGGCTGGTTACCGACAGCGCTCGGGCGTGCCGGGAACGCCAGGATGTGGACAAACCTCCCACAAGGAATCCAAGAAATTGGATTATGCCGGGCGAAAAATATGCTGCGCCCTCTCTCAGCTCTCTGCCAGGCCAGTTCGCCGGCCTCATGGCACATTTTTCTCACGCCCTGTTGGGCTCCCCTGGATGAGGTTGTCCTCATCTTCCCGCGGATCTGCAGACCACGGTCAGGCAGTGGGACCAGGGCAGGGCAGTGGCCAAACAGCAGCTCCAGACTGCTTTAGACATCGGGGACTCATGTGCCAGGTCTGTGGCGGCCGCAGTGGGCTATGGTCGCTGGGCTTGGCTGAGGATATCCACCTTACCTCGGATACCCAGCACAAGTTGGCGGATGTCCCTTTTGGGGACTGACCTTCGGCCCTGGGGTGGAAGGTCACCTGCAGAGGATCGAGAAGTCCAATGCTACCTTGACCCAGTCTTTCCACTCAGAAGGACAAAGGCCGCAAGCCACAGCCTAAGCACTGCCCTCTGCGCCAGCGGCGCGCCCGCCCAGCAACGCCAGGGCCAGCAGGCTCGAGCTTGGCATCCCAAACCCAAGTCGCTTCTTCCAACAGGAAGCAGGGAGGTAAAGGCCCAGGAGGTCCTCGCCAGTCCTCCTCCAAGCCTGCCCAGTGACGGGCTGAGGTGTCGCCCCATCCTTGTCACTCACCCCTGGTTCGCCTGGGGACGAACAGCATTTTCCTTTCACCTGGTCCGCTGTTACCACGGACAGGTGGGTACTGGAGGTGGTGGGAAAGGCTCACCTTGGGGTTCGGGCAGGCCCCGCCTTCAGAGCCGCTGCACCTCGGGGCCTTGGGGTCCGAGCTTCACTGGTGGCCTCGCCGAGCCGACATCGCCTCCTCCTCCAAAAGGAGGTGATCACGAGGTAGACGACCCTCGCTTAGACCCGGGGTTCGTGTCCAGGTATTTCCTGGTTCCGAAACGGACGGGGGGCTGGCGCCCCATTCTCGCCCTACACAACCTGAACAAGTTCCTAAGGTCTCGGACCTTCAGGATGGTCACTCTGGTGCAGATAATACCATCTCTGGAACACGGCATGTGGTTCTGCTCTCTGGACCTACAGGACGTGTTCTTTCACATCCCTGTCCGTCCGTCACATCGGAGATTCCTCCGCTTTTGAGCGGAGGGATCCCTCTTCGAGTTCCAAGCCATGCCCTTCAGCTTATCTCCAGCTCCTCAGGGTCTTCACCAAATGCATGGCAGTGGTGAGACAGTATTTCTGGGCGCTAGGGTCCGGTGTACCCTTATCTGGACGATTGGCTGATAGCAGCCCCTCCAGACGGAGGTGGAGCGTCCAGAGATCTGGCCCTCCAGGTTTCGCTCAAGTCGGCCTTCTCATCAACGAGGCCAAGTCGGAACTCGAGCCGAAGCAGGTGATCCTGTTCATCGGGGCAGAGCTCGACTCTCTTCGAGCCAGAGCACGGCTCCCGGCAGACAGGGCCGAGGTTCTTACCTCCTTTGCACAGTCATTTCTGGTTGGGCAATCGCGCCCTGCCCGGGACCTCCTGCGCCTCCTGGGTCTCATGGCGGCCTGTACCAGCGTGGTCCGTTGGGCACGCTGGCACATGCGCCCCCTTCAGTGGGGACTGGCCAGCCAGTGGTCACAACGCTGCAATCCATTGGACCAGCTAGTGATAGTGACCCAGGAGATGGGGGACGCCCAGTGGTGGACCGCTCCATCCCATCTGCAGGAGGGCATCCTGCTTGTCCGCCCGAGCCGACGGTCTCTCATCGACCGATGCCTCTGATGGGTTGGGGTGCCCATCTGGGGAACACTCTAGCCGCACGCCTCTGGTCCCGCGGAGTCCCGATGCCACATCAACCTGCTGGAGCCCGAGCAGTCCACCTAGCCTCACAGCCTTGCTCGTTTCTCCGGGTCAAGTGGTCCGAGTCAGACAGACAATACCACCACTGTACTACCTGAACCGCTTAGGGCGGGACGCTGCTCCATGCTCTATGCAAGGAAGCCTCCACATTTGTCTCTGCATGCCAGCCTGAGGCGGATCTCCTCCATTCATGTGGCAGGGAGCCTCCAACACCTGGGCGATGCCCTGAGCCGGATAGGGGCTGCATCTCACGAGTGGTCTCTCCTGCTGAGGTAGTACAAGATCTGTTCTCCCATTGGGGCTCACTCAGGTGGACCTGTTTGCCTCCAGGGAGAACGCGGCTGAGGCTGTTTCATGCCCGCCTCAGCAGGGCTCGCTGCAGGAGATGCCTTCGAGGCTGTGGACCCCGGCCTCTTTACGCCTTTTCCCATTTCCCTGATTCACCAGGTGTTTCTAAGGTGAGGAGGGACAAGCGCAGGTGATTCTGATAGCCCCAGACTGGCCCCGCCAGTTCTGGTACCAGATCTCCTCAGTCTCAGCTCCAGCCTCCCCGAGACAGCTTCCAGCTCGCCTGACCTGCTCTCAGTCAGTCAGGGAAGGTGTTCCATCCGACCTTCAATCCCTGCACCTGACGGCCTGGTTCCTGAGCTGCTAGAGTTCCAGGCCTTGGGTCTTTCCGACGAGGTCCTCAATGTTGTTGAGGCGCCCCGGAAGGAGTCGACTCAGAAATGCTACGCTCAAATGGAAGAGATTCTCCATCTGGTGTCAGGGCAAGGGCTTGAACCCTTCCTCCTGTTCTGTGGCAAGCATTTTGGACTATTTATGGTCCCTTTCTAGTCAAGGCTTAGGTCGACTACTCTAAAGGTGCACCCTGGCAGCCATCTCTGCTACCGGCGCGGGCGGGAGCAGTCGGTGGCGCAGGAGAAGGTGGTCGGGCGCCAAAGGCCTTGTGATCACATTTCTCCGTGCAGAACCTCCACCTCCGTGGGATTTACTGCTGGTATTGGCAAAGCCTCATGGGCAAGCTATTCGAACCAATGCACAGGTGTGATCTCTCACCTGTCGTGGAAGACCACCTTCTTGGTGGCTATCACGCCAGCCAGAAGGATGGGAGAGCTCCAGGTGCTCTGCATCGAGTCTCCTTACCTGGTCTTCCACAGGGACAGGTTGTCCTGCGCCCCACCCAAAATTCCTTCCGAAGGTGGTGTCGGAGTTTCATCTAACCAGGTGCTGACTCTGCCGGTGTTACTCACCCCAATCATACCGGAGGCCGAATACAGGCTCCATACACTGATCTCAGAAGGGCGCCGCTTATTATAAGGAGCGACGGGCTGAAATTCGGGAGAGGTTCGCCAGCTGTTTGTCACCCACGCTGAAGCTGCACCTGGCAGACCTGCAGCTGCCGTGACTTATAGGCAAGTGGGTCACCTCCTGCATGGATCTCTCATAATTTGGCGGGCATGGAGCCTCCCAGAGGGATAAGAGCTCATTCTACCGGCTATACTGCTGCATCGTGGCTGCTTCCCAGGACGCCCTATCCAGGAAATCTGCAGGCTGCTACCTGGAAGTCAGCACAGACCTTTATTACCCATTACCACATCGACCTTGAGTCACGCCCGGGATGCTGGTTTTGGGCCTCGGGTTCTCCAGTCTTTATTCCTAAGTAGGGGTGTGCGCTTGCCTCCCTCCTCCCGGAGAACTGCTAGGAGTCTGCCAGACAGTGTGGATGAACAACATATCCATGTCCCTAGAATACAGGTTACTCACTTGTACAGGAGTTCTAGGAATGGCATGTTGTTCATCCACACACCCACCCAACCTCCCGGCTTCGACGCACAACCTGAGCTTCTAGCGGGCCAGATCTGGCGCCATGGGGTGGAGCAGAGAGTTTTACCACCCGGGTGGGTGGGAGGAGCCAGCTTGAAGACCTTCCGGCAAGATTTAAAGCGGCAAGGAACCTGCCAGACAGTGTGGATGAACAACATATACCATTCCTAGAACTCCTGTTACAGGTGAGTAACCTGTATTTACCGACCAGCATGACCGGTGTCTCGCGTGTCTTGGCCCACTTCACGACATGGATTCGTGCGACGTCTGCTTCTCCATGGACCGCCGTGTCCTCGAACAGCGCGTGTGGAAAGTGGGGCGAGCTCCACCGACTTTCGGGGGTAGGGTTCGCACTCATCGGGCCAAGCCGCGCTCTCTCGGCCTTTCCTCTGGGTCCCCTCCCGGTTCTATACGGACCGAGGAGGAGGGAGCCTCGGCTACTTGTAGCCTGGTCATTGCCGAGGCTCCTCCCGTGGCGCAGGAGGCCTATTCTGCTTCCTCCTGGGAGCGGGCGGGAGGCGCTCCCACGGCAATCGCCCCTTCGGGGTGAAGGTTCCCGGTGTTGCTTCCGCGGTTCGGAAGGGCGGGTCGACGCCATCCCTCGATGCCGCCGCTTGCGCTGTGGAGCCTTCGGCGCTGCTAAGAGCGCCTGGCCTTCGTCGGCGCTGGGCCCTCGGCGCCTTGGGCTCTGTCGGCGCCATTCACGGTGCCGACGCTGCTCGCAACGCCGTGGACAAGACCCGCGCCGCTTTTGCTATGTTCTCGCCTCGGCGCTTAGGTTGAGCACGGGCGCCAGGCTCGCGAGTTCGGCACTCAGGGTCTTCGGCTTCGCAGTCGGTGCCGCCTCAGCGCCGTGGTTCTCTCGGTGCCGCTTTGCGGTGCCGAGGGGCCGGCCAGCCAGTGTTCAGCACTGAGTCCGCCGGGCTGGTCGGCACCGCCGTCCTCGTGTCGCCGCAGTGTCGTGGGCGCCGAGGCTGTTGCTAGGGCTGCCGTCGGCGCTGTCTCTGTCCCTGGTACCGCCCCCAGTGCTAGCGGACTTGACGGCACCGCGGCTGGCCCTGGCTCTGGACCTTTGACCCGAGCTGCCCTGGCACCTTCTGTGAGCCCCGCCCGCGGGGTTGCGGAGGGCGTGGGGGCTACCTCGGCCACTGCTTTAGCTGCCGGGCCCTTTGGCAAGGTCAGTTTTGCCTGCCCTCCTACTGTTTGGCTCAGAGCCTAAGACTCTACCTCCTCGGAGTCGGGCTCAGAGTCAGACGCGCAGTCACACCTTTCGGGATTGTCTGCAGAGGAGGATGACCCAGTGGTCTCGTCGACGAGTCGTAGTCGGCCCCCTGCTGAGAAGCGTCAGGTAGTCCCCGAGGTTAGGGTCAGTGGTCCTGACCAGCAAGCAGTGGTGCGTGCCACCATTGCTCTGCAGCCTGGCCTTGGGGGTTTCCTCGACCCTTTGGTGGTGGTGCCCCCTCCAGTAGTGTGTCTTGATCGCCCAACTGTGGGGCCCATCGAGAAGTCTACAGGAGGGGAGGGTGCTGCGCCCTGGGTCTCCCCTTCGGGGGCAGCCCAGAGCTGCCAGCTACCTAGGCTGGCCCTCTCGAGGAGGAGGACCCTCTCAGACTCTGAGGGGTCGAGGGTGTGGGGTCGTGCGCCGACTGCCTTCTCTGGGGTCCACCGGGCCCTGGGCGAGCAGTGCTGACTCACCCTTCCCTTCCGGTTCCTTGAGGGGTCCCATTCTTTTGAGGCAGGGGACCGTCTTTCTGGACTTTTATGGCCCCAGTCGCCTCACTGGGGGGATTCTTCTGGGCGCAGCCTAGGCAGTACCAACATGGTTGTACAGCTGTCGGCTGCGGAGTCTTCCGGGGCACCCTCCTCGGGTGCTCATGGTCCGCTCCCTCGCCCTGGCGGAGGTCAGCCGACTTCTTTTCTCGGCTCTGCCCCTATCCCTCTGCCGCATTCTCCAGCACTCCCAGGCATTCTTGGTCCTAGCGGCCCTCTCACCTGGGAGCAGTTCAAAGCGGTGGCTGCTTGGTTCCCTGCCTACGTTAGGGCCATGGACAGCCAGGTTTTCCAACCTCCCCCCGTGCAGCCATCCTCGGAACGCATGGTGACCTCCAGCTCCTCATCCCCTTCTTCTGGGGGAGAGGAACCATCTGTCCATATCTCCCCAGCCACTTATCTCTCAGAGTACCAGTGCTTCCTTGTGAGGATGATGGAGGACCTTCACCTTTCGCCCCTGTCTGTTAGCAATCCTGAGCATGCGGCGCACGCCTTTCTAGGTGATTTTGGCGGGCCACCTTGTGGTGCCCCTGGCCTGCTCCCTCGAGGCGCCCCATGCTTCTGGCAGAAGCCCTTCTCTGGAGTTCCTGCCCCTAGGGACCTCAGCCAGAGGTATTACGCTTCCCTGGAGTCTCCAGGTTCTATGCCTCATCCATAGTCCAGCTTGACGCACCTGCATACCCCTGATGGGCTTCGCGCCCTCCACCGTGACCGGCCCCCAGATCACGACTCCTTGGATTTTGATTTCTGGGGCAGGAGGACCTTCTACTCAGCACGGTTGCTTCTCTCCATTTCTACTCACCAGGCCCACTATGCAGCCTACAACAGGTTCTTGTGGTCCGCGCTAGGTCAGATCCTAGCTGCTTTTCCTGACTCGGAGCAAACCAGACAAGCCATCGCGCTCTCTGCACATGGCCTGGAGCTAGCAAGGCACCAAGCGAGGGCATCTTATGACGCCAACGAGGTAGCTACCAGGGTCGTAGGGACAGCGATCTGCACTAGGAGGTCGGCGTGGCTTCGTCTTTCCCAGTTGTCACCCTTGGCCCGGCGTAGGGTGTTTGCTCCGCCCACCAGGGAACCTACCTCTTTTCCCGTAGAGCAAGACGGCGTTTGTCGGGGCAACTTCCTTCCCCCTCCGGAGGGACCCCCTCTTGCTCTCCCCACTCTTGGGCCTCCTCAGGCCGGAAGGTTTCCCAGCAGTGTGTCACCCACTGAGGGGCTAGGGGACTCTGTCCCTTAGGGTGTAATGAATCAACCCCCTTCGGGGGGCTTGGTACTCACCCATATGTGATGAATGGTGAAGATTGACACAGATAAGATATGAAAATTACGTACCTACCGTAATTATGATCTTTCTGTGTATCTTCACCATTCATCACAATCCCTCCCACCATCTCAGTCTCTGGGTCCCCCTCCCTATGTCCCCCTCTCTTTTAGAGCAGGGTAAAGTAGGGACACACACAGGCGGGTATTCTCCTTAAGGAGTACAGCTCGAGCGGCACCTCTTCTCTACTGCATGTCTCCACCCCGTTCGGGTGGGAGTTGGTGGTTGCCCTCCTCCTGTTCTCTTTCTGATTTCCATCACACTGTTTAAAAAAAAAAAAATAATTTTCCCTTTTTTTCACCAAACATCTTTCCTGAGAGAGTATTAAGTCCCTATACTCTGTCCTTCTCCAGAATAGCCGACTCTGCTTCTGGGTATTTGCTTGTTATTCTGTGCCTTGAATTCTGGCAGAGAGCTTTGCTACTCCTTGCAGTTCCTATATAATCTGGTGACGGACAAGGGTCTTGGATACCTTGTTACCTCTCACTCTCTCCTAAATTTCTCCCCTCCCTTCTTCCGCTTCCAGAGATTGGGGCCCCTACCCAATCCCCTTAGTCTCCTCTCTTCTTCGCTGTCCTCTCAGTCGTTATTTCTCCTTATAGTTCAGTTTTCCCTTCCTTTTTCTGTCCCTTGGACTCTCTTGTCCCACCCTCCATCCTTTCCTCTTACCTCTCCGGCGACTCAGAACTGGTAGGCAATGAAGTCGCCACAGCCTAGCGGCCAATCCTCGAGCCACGCAGCACGCCAGTCTCGAGGGCGGCGCCGATGCTGTGTTGGCCCGGCCACTCCCCTTTAAAAAAAGCCCCATCGGGTCCTGATCTCCGGCTAGTACCCATATGTGATGAATGGTGAAGATACACAGAAAGATCATAATTACATTAGGTACGTAATTTTCATATCTTCCCCTAACCAAGAAAACCAGGGGGCACCTAAAAGATCTTTCCTGAAATTCCTGTCTCTTTGTAAATTGGTAAAGGTTTTTATGTTACACCCCTCACGCTAAATTACAAAAGGATTTTCTGGTTATGCAAAAGTTTTTCGCTGGCATAAGGCTAGCAATAAACAATAAAAAAAATGCTATTCTATTCAAAACCTAATAGAATTAGAGATAGTTTGGACTTTAAGATAGAGGTTAAGACCAGGGAAGGTAATATCTTGAAACAAACTGAGGTGTTTAAATATCTGGGAGTTTACATAGACCAACATTTAATGTTTGAATACCATATAAGCGTATTAGGAAAAAAAGTATCCATGAGATTAGGGGCAGCAAAACGGTTGTCATATTGTATAACCAAGAAAGTATGCCAAACTATGGTGAATCAATTACTACTACCCATTGTGGACTATGGAAGTCACGTTTACTGCCACGCAAACAGGCAGCAATTGGTAAAACTGGACTTGACTTTAAACAAGCTGGCAAGGTTTGTACTGAAGTGCGAGTTTAACACCCACCACTGTACCATGTACGGCTCCCTTGGTTGGAGCTCACTGGAGATCAGAAGAAAGCGGGCATGGGCCATGCAAGTCCATGAGATTTTAGAAAATAATTTGATGCATAAACTGGTAGAGAGGTTAGAGAAACCAAAATATGGCCGTAATTTGAGGGAAAAAAAGGCCAGAGAGATAATAGTACCAAAATTTAAAAACAAATTTACAGCTATGACTTTCAAACAACATGAAGTCTTGCTGTATTCTGACAGTAGCAGTGAGTCCCAACCTTCGAACTGCCCCGGAGATGAAAGAGTTAACTTTCCATGCCAGGCATGGAACGCTGAGTTCGAGCTCGATTGAGACTCTATCTGTTGCTGTTTAAACTCAAACTGTCCGATTCTTTGCCTCCGCCTCACTGAACAGTCGCTCCGGAGATTTCTCCTTCTGCCGGTTCAATTTGTGATTCTTCTTACCGCTTTTCTCGATTTTAAATAAATTTAAACCGAATCTGTCGGTTCAGTCTCTGTCTGTGGTATTCGTGGAGTACTAGATAGGTTATATTTTATTTCTATTCTGTGGAACTTGTAAACGGTTCATCGGTTCGGTTTAACCAATCAAGTTGTTAGAAAATCTTAAATTGTACTTTTAGAGTGTGGTTACCGGTTCTAAAAAACGGATTTTATTACGTTTTTTCCATGACCTATGACACGGTCAGGAACCGATAAAGAGGGTCTTGCCTGGTGGATTGCCATTAAAAGGGTAAGTTTGGTTAGGACTGGCACAATGTCTGAGAAACCCAAAAGAAAAACTGGGCCCACTGGGTTTCAACACTGTAGTGTGTGTGGGGAAGTCTTTGCTAAGACTGACCCCCACACCACCTGTGCTTATTGTCTGGGGTTTGACCACCTCAATGCAGACTGTCAGATTTGTAAAAATTTTCCTGCAGCTACCCTAGAAAAGAGAGTTGGTAGGCTCAGGGAAAGGGAGGCCAAAAAGTCCGCTGAACCGAATGGCCAGCCCGATTCGGTTCAGACCGAACCAGAAGGAGTGCCCTCTGACCAGGGCGAGACTTCTTCGGGCAAAAGGAGATCCGATTCTGAGGAGTCGGTTCCAGCTAAGAGAACTAGAAAGGAAAAATCAGCTGGTGTGGAGCCAAAACTTTCCTCTCCAACTGCTGAAGAAATAGCCAAAGCGATCAAAATTGTGCAGTCTCTTTCCCCGGTTCCGACCGAACCGGGCACCATCAGGGAGGCTCTCGGTTCGGCCGGTTCCATCGGTTCAAGATTATGATTTAGAGGAGTATTATGAACCAGAGGAGGAGGAAGAGGAGTATGAGGAAAGTGAATGTGTATTTGAAAGTCTGGATGTGCCCATTGACCCGGACATCTCCCTAGACAGACCTTCAGGAGTGTCTCCTCCTAGGCTTTCTGAGTCCCCCTCCCATTTCATGTTTTATAAAAAAAGTGGCTGAAACCCTCCAGCTTCCTATGGAAGAAGCTGTGGATGACCAGGAGGAGCCTGACTTTGTGGAAATGATGGATATCCCAGAGTCTAGGAGACTGTCTATTCCCTTACACAAATCTTTTGGGAAACAGACATTTAAAATGTTAAAGACTCCTAATACTATACCTCCTGTGGATAAGAGAATGGACAAGAGGTATGCATTGTCAGGCTCAGATACGGAGTTCCTTACACAACAATGCAGCCATGTTGGGGTAGTGCAGGCTGCAGCCTGTGACAAGGCAAATATTCCCTTGGGCTTCACACCCCCCAGACAAGGACTCCAGTGGGATTGATGCCATGGCAAAGAAACAATACATGGCAGCATCCTTGAGACTCAGACAGGCCAATTATATGGCTTATACTGCTAGGTATCAGAAATCCAGATGGGACACTGTCATGGCTTTAGCAAAACAGGTTCCTGGCCAGCTTGCCAAAGGAGCTGGAGCAGGTGGCTGCTGATGGTATTGAGGCATCCAAGGTGCAATTCCATGCTGCAGTGGACTCAAATGATGTGTCATCAAGAGTCATGGCTACATCTGTGGCACTTCACAGAATGGCTTGGCTCAGATGTACTAGCCTGTCACAGGATACCCAGACTAAGGCCATGGATTTTTCTGTTGTGGGTAATTCTTTGTTTGGGGAGCAAACATAGAATTACATGAAGAAAATGGACAAGTATAGGACCACCTATAGGAGTGCCCAGGCCAAGGAAAGGCAGGCCACTCCTCAAAGGCAGCATCCCAGGGGCAGGGGCAGGCCTTTTCACATGCCTTTCTACCAAGCCCAGGCCTCCTCTTCTGCCTATGCTCAGAGGGGGGTTCTTTAGAGGGAGAGGCAGAAGGGGTACAAGCAGACCTGCTTCCACCCCTCAGCCAAAACCCCCTGCCAAACAGGCACCCTTATGGGTTTGCCAGGGCCAATTCTCCACCACCTGTAGGGGGCAGGCTGGCTTACTTTGTCCAGGACTGGAAGTCTCTAACATCAGACAAGTGGGTCCTGGAAGTAGTAAGCCAGGGACTGGTTCTCGGCTTCAAAAAATTTCCAAAGCTGAGAACCAGATCCTTTCCACCTGCAAATCCCTCAGAGGCACTTGCCCTAGAGGCAGAGGTCTCTTCCCTCCTGGCTCTCAGAGCTGTGGAAAGGGTTCCACCCCTACACCAGGGCAAAGGGTTGTACTCCAGGTACTTCCTTACCCCAAAAAAAGACAGGAGAATGGCGGCCCATCCTGGATCTCAGATACTTAAACAAGCACCTTTTAAAACCAAAATTCAAAATGGTGACTCTGGGAATTATTCTACCCTCTCTAAGGCCAGGGGACTGGCTAGTGTCCCTGGACCTCAAGGATGCCTACTTCCATATTCTCATCAGAAGCTCCTGTCGAAAGTACCTCAGGTTCGAGCTGCCCTCAGGCCATTACCAGTTCAGAGCAATGCCCTTTGGTCTGACCTCTGCTCCAAGGGTATTCGCAAAATGCCTGGCAGTAGTAGTTGCTTCTCTAAGAAGGCAAAGGATTGCCATCTTCCCTTACCTGGACGACTGGCTTATAGTAGGCCAGTCCCCAGACCAAGTCAAGTTACACTTACAGATAACTCAGCAACTGCTCACCTCTTTGGGTTTATTTCTGAATCTTTCGAAGTCAGTTCTAGAGCCTGTCCAGCTCCTCACCTTCATAGGCGCAGAATTAGACACAGTAAAGGCCAGAACTTTCCTTCCCCTGGACAGGGCAAGGACCCTTATCTCTCTGGCCTCCTCATTCACCCTGCAGGTGTCTCGACCAGCAAGGCATTTTCTACAGCTCCTGGGGCACATGGCTGCTTCCACAGCAGTGGTGCAGGGAGCAGTATTTCAGATGAGGGACATTCAGTTCCATTTGAGAGCCTTTTGGTCTCAAAGGAAGGACCCTCTGACAAAATTGATCCCAGTAACTAGAACCCTGATCCAGGCCCTACAGTGGTGGCAGGATCAGAACAATCTGAGACAAGGAGTCCCCTTTGTCACTCAGTCTCACTCTTTAATCCTTACTACAGATGCCTCCCTCTTGGGTTGGGGGGCTCATTTGGGCGACCTGACCACCCAGGGGTTATGGTCCCCTCAGGAATCTCTGCTTCACATCAATCTGTTGGAACTCAGAGCAGTACTTCTAGCACTTCAAGCTTTTTCCAAATCTGTTCAGAACAAAGTTATCCAGGTCAGAACAGACAATACCACCACAATGTGGTACATCAACAAGCAAGGAGGCACTCGGTCTATGGCCTTGTGCACAGAAGCAATGTCGTTGTGGTCTCTGGCTTGTTCCCTGAACACCTCCCTCACAGCAGTTCACCTTCCAGGCAAGGACAATGTCCTGGCAGATGCTCTCAGCAGGATATCCCAGGGCCATCACGAATGGTCACTGGATCCCCTGGTCTTGGAGATGATATTTTCCAGATGGGGCACCCCACAGATAGATCTTTTTGCAGCCCCAGACAATCACCAACTTCCCCTTTTTTGCTGCAGGCCCCCAGTGCTGGGCTCAGTCCCCCTGGATGCCTTAGTTCTCAGTTGGGAAGGGAGATTCCTTTATGTTTTCCCCCCCTTCCCTCTCCTCTTCAAAGTGCTAGTCAAAATCAGATCTCAACCCTGCAAGATTATCCTGATTGCTCCAGACTGGGCCAGACAGCCTTGGTATCCTCTCCTATTGTCCTTAGCAGTCCATCTTTCCCTGTGTCTTCCCAGGAATCACAACCTGTTAACCTGTGCTCAGGGGAGGGTTTGGTACCCGAATCTCAAATCTCTCAATCACATGGCCTGGCTTTTGAAGAGTTAGAGTTTGCTGATTTACACCTCTCCCAAGGCCTAATGGATATTCTGAAGGCTTCTAGGAAACCTTCCTCCAGGGCTACTTATAATTTCAAGTGGAAAAGATTTTCCATATGGTGCTCTGGAAAGCATATTTCCCCAGAGTCTGCTGATCTGCCCACAGTCCTTGATTATATGGTCCATTTAAATAGCTTGAGGCTTAGGCCAGCTACACTGAAGGTGCATCTGGCAGCTGTTTCTGCTTTTATTTCAGAAGGTAAGCCCTCTTCTCTTTCAGCTCACCCTGTATTCTCCAAGGTTTTCAAGGGATTGCTTCACACCAATCCTCCTTTCAGGGACCCTGCCCCTGCTTGGGACCTTAATGTTGCATTGCTCAGCTTATGCAACCCGCTTTTGAGCCTTTGTCTTCAGCAGAGCTTAAGTACTTGACTTGGAAAACTGTGTTTCTGGTAGCCATCACTTCTGCCAGATGCATAAGTGAGTTACAAGCTTTGTCAGTGGAGCCTGATTTTATCTCCTTTCATAGAGATAAGGTGGTCCTCAGGACTAACAGGAAGTTTTTGCCTAAGGTGGTTTCAGATTTCCACCTTAATCAATCTATGTCTCTTCCTGTGTACTTCACTGACCATTCCTCCTCTGGCGAGAGGAGGCTCCACAGTTTAGATGTGAAAAAAGCCCTTAGTTACTACATAGAACGTACCAAAGGTCACAAGTTTGACTCCCTCCAACTGTTCCTCACTTATGGTGAGGTTGGTAAAGGGAAACCTACCACTAAAAGATCCATTGCTAGGTGGATTGTCTCTTGTATCCAATGTTGTTATGAAAAACTGGGTAAGGTTCCACCCTCAGGCCTGAGGGCTCACTCTACCAGAGGTACAGCTGCGTCCCTGGCTGCTGCCAGGGATATCCCTATTCTAGAGATCTGTCAAGCAGCTACCTGGAAAACAGTTCACACTTTTACCAAGCATTACTCCCTGGATATCCAGGCTAGGAGTGATGCTTGGTTTGGCACAGCTGTGCTTCAGAGCCTATTTCCTAAGTAGGTTCTGTCCCTCCTCCATGGAGGTACTGCTTGGTAGTCTGCTACTGTCAGAATACAGCAAGACTTCATGTTGTTTGAAGAAAAAATTACTCACCTTAGTAATGTTGTTTCTTCTAATGGAGTCTTGCTGTATTCTGACCTCCCCATGTGCCTGCCCCTCTCAGAACCTCTGTTTCAAACAACATGAAGTCTTGCTATATTATGACAATTGCAGTTTGTCCCACCATTAGAACTGCTCTGGAGGTGAAAGAGTTAACTCCCATTCTAAGAATGGAACTTGGAGCGCAAACTCGGTTAGAGAAGCTCTGTCTGGGTTATTTCAAACTTAAACTGTCAGATTCTTTACTCCGCCTCACTGAACAGTCGCTCCGGAGATTTCTCCTACTGCTCGGTTCATTTCTCAGTTTAAACAGTGTTTTCTCGGTTCAAATCAACCGAGAATATTATTATTTTAACCGCAAAACCGATCGGTTCAAGCTCTGTCTGTGGTATCGTAAGTAATTACAGTTTTTTTTTTTTTGTGTGGAACTTGTAAATGTTATCGGTTCGGTTTTGAACCGATCAGCTTGTTTTAAAACTTGAAATTGAAGGTTTTAGAGTGCGGTTCCCGGTTCTTTTCGGTTCTAAAAAAAACGGATTTCATTACGTTTTTTTCCAAGACCCGTGACACAGTTAGGGACCGATAAGGGTGTCTTGCCTGGCACTGCCGTTTAAAAGGGCAAGTTTTTGGTTAGGCTGGCATTATGTCTGAGAAACCCAAAAGGAAAACCGGGCCCACTGGGTTTCAACACTGTGATGTCTGTGAGGAAGTCTTTGCCAAGGCTGACCCACACACCACATGTGTATATTGTCTGGGGTTTGACCACCACAATTCAGACTGCCAGATTTGTAAAAATTTCCCTGCATACAACCTGGATAAGAGAGTTGGAAGGCTCAGGGAACGAGAGGCCAAAAAGTCCGCTGACCCGGATGGCCAGCCCGGTTCGGTGCCAACCGAACCGGAGGGAGTGCCCTCTGACCAGGGCGAGACTTCCTCGGGCCAACGTAAAGCTGGCTCGGAGGAGCCAGTTCCAGTAAAGAAAACAAGAAAATCAGCAGGTGTGGAGCCCAAAATTCCTTATCCAACTGCTGCAGAGTTAGCAAGAGCTATTCAGATTGTCCAGTCACTTTCTCCGGTTCCGTCCGAACCGCTACTGTCTGGTAAAAGGTCGGTTCGGTCGGTTCCACCGGTTCAGGAATATGATGTTGAAGAGTTTTATGAACCAGAGGAGGGGGAGGATGATTATGAACAGTATGAATGTGACTTGGAGGGTCTGGGTGTGCCCATTGAACCGGACATCTCCCCAGACAGACCTTTAAAATCTCCCCCTTTGCTTTCTGAGTCCCCCTCTCACTTTATGTTTTACAAAAAAGTTGCTGAAACCCTCCAGCTCCCATTGGAGGAAGCTGTGGATGAGCAAGAGGAACCTGATTTTGTAGAAATGATGGATATTCCAGAGTCTAGGAGATTGTCTATTCCCTTGCATAAATCATTTAGGAAACAAACAAAAATTTTAAAAACTCCTAATTCTGTGCCTCCTGTGGACAAAAAGATGGACAGGAGGTACACTCTGTCAGGTCCTGATTCAGAATTCCTTTCACAGCAATGCAGTCACGTTGGTGTGGTTCAGGCTGTAGCCTGTGATAAAGCTAATATTCCCTTGGCTTCACATCCTCCTGACAAGGATTCCAGGAAGATTGATGCCATGGCTAAAAAACAATACATGGCAGTGTCCTTGGGACTCAGGCAAGCAAATTACATGGCTTATGTAGTAAGGTATCAAAAATCTAGATGGGACACTGTCATGGCTTTGGCCAAACAGGCCTCTGGCCAGCTTGCTAATGAGCTGGAACAGGTGGCTGCTGATGGCATTGAGGCATCTAAGGTGCAGTTTCATGCTGCTGTGGATTTTAATGATGTATCCTCTAGAGTCATGGCTACGTCTGTAGCTTTTCGTAGGTTGGCCTGGCTCAGGTGTACTAGCTTGTCACAGGATACCCAGACTAAGGCTATGGATTTTCCTGTGGTTGGAAAGTCTCTGTTTGGGGAGCAGACAGAGAATTATATGAAGAAAATGGATGAATATAGGACTACCTATAAGAGTGCTCAGGCTAAGGAGCGGCAAGTCACTCCTCAGAGGCAGACCCCCAGGGGTAGAGGTAGGCCTTTTCACAGGCCTTTTTACCAAACCCAGGCCTCCTCTGCTTATGCTCAGAGGGGGTTCTTCAGAGGGAGAGGCAGACGGGGTGTGGGCAGGCCTGCTCCCACCCCTCAGCCTAAAGCACCTGCCAAACAGACACCCTGATGGGGTGCCCAGGCCGATTCTCCTTTACCTGTAGGGCAGGTTGGCTTACTTCGTTCGAACTGGGTGTCTCTAACTTCAGACAAGTGGGTCCTGGAAGTAGTAAGCCAGGGTCTGGTTCTCAGCTTCAAAGGTTCCCAAAGATGAGAATCAGATCTTTCCACCTGCAAACTCTTTAGAGACCTTTACTTTAGAAACAGAAGTCTCAACCCTCCTGGCTCTCAGAGCTGTAGAAAGGGTTTCTCCCCTACACCAGGGCAAGGGTCTGTACTCCAGATATTTCCTTACCCCAAAAAAGACAGGAGAATGGCGGCCCATTTTAGATCTGAGATATCTGAACAAACACCTTTTGAAACCAAAGTTCAGAATGGTAACTCTGGCAATGATTTTACCCTCTCTAAGGCCAGGGGACTGGCTAGCCTCCCTGGACCTCAAGGATGCCTATTTTCACGTCCTAATCAGAAGCTCCCACCGAAAGTACCTCAGATTCGAACTGCCCTCAGGTCACTACCAGTTCAGAGCAATGCCCTTCGGCCTCACCTCTGCCCCAAGGGTATTCTAAAATGTCTGGCAGTAGCAGTTGCTCATTTAAGAAGGCAAAGGATTGCTGTCTTTCCTATCTGGACGACTGGCTCATTGTAGGCCAGTCCCCAGAACAGGTAAAATCTCACCTGCAAGTTACCCAGCAGCTGCTCTCCTCCTGGGCTTCTTGCTCAATCTTCCAAAGTCAGTTCTGGAACCAGTTCAGGTGCTCACCTTCATAGGTGCAGAATTAGTGCCAAAGCAGGCCAGAGCCTTCCTACCCTTAGAGAAGGTAAGGAACTTGGTGGCTCTGGCCTCCTCCTTCACTCTGCAGGTCTCTCGACCAGCAAGACACTTTTTGCAGCTCCTGGGGCACATGGCTGCGTCCACAGCTGTAGTGCAAGGAGCAAGATTTCAGATGAGGGACATTCAGTTTCACTTGAGAGCCTTTGGTCTCAGAGAGAGACCCCTTTCAAGTTGGTCCCAGTGACCCGAACCGTGATCCAGGCCCTCCAGTGGTGGCAGGATCAGAGCAATTTAAGACTGGGGGTCCCCTTCATTCCTCTGTCTCACTCCTTGACCCTCACTCTGGATGCTTCTCTCCTGGGGTGGGGAGCCCACATGGGCGACCTCTCCACTCAGGGAGTGTGGTCCCCTCAGGAATCTCTGCTCCACATCAATTTTCTGGAACTCAGAGCTGTCTTTTTAGCACTTCAAGTGTTTTCTGTGTCTGTTCAGAACAAAGTGGTACAAGTCAGAACAGACAACACCACAACAGTGTGGTACATCAACAAGCAGGGGGGAACTCGGTCTTCGGCCTTGTGCACCGAGGCAATGAAGTTGTGGTCTCTGGCCTATTCCCTGAACACTTCCCTCATAAGAGTTCACCTTCCAGGAAAGGACAATGTCCTAGCAGATGCTCTCAGCAGGATTTCCCAGGGCCATCACGAATGGTCTCTGGATCCTCAAGTACTGGGGATAGTTTTTGCCAGATGGGGCACCCCTCAGATAGATCTTTTTGCAGCCTCAGACAATCACCAACTTCCACTGTTCTGTTGCAGGCCCCCAGTGTTGGGTTCAGTCCCCCTGGATGCCTTTCTCCTAGATTGGGAAGGGAAGTTTCTTTATGCCTTTCCCCCTTCCATCTCCTATTCAAGGTGCTAGTCAAAATCAGATCCCAGCCTTGCAGGGTGATTCTGATTGCCCCAGATTGGGCCAGGCAGCCCTGGTACCCACTCCTTATGTCCCTAGCAGTCCATCTTCCCCTGTGTCTCCCCAGGAATCACAACCTGTCAACCTGTGCCCAGGGGAGAGTTTGGTATCCGAACCTCAAATCCCTCAACCTCAAGGCCTGGCTCTTGAGGAGTTAGAATTTGCTGAACCTTCACCTTTCTCAGGGTGTTCTTGAAATCCTAAAGGCTTCTAGGAAGCCTTCCACTAGGGCTACTTATAATTCTAAGTGGAAAAGGTTTTCCATTTGGTGTTCTGGGAAACATATTTCCCCGGAATCTGCTGATTTGCCCATTGTTTTGGAGTATATGGTCCATCTTAATTCTTTGGGCCTGAGACCAGCTACCCTGAAAGTACATTTGTCAGCTGTCTCTGCTTTTGTTTCAGCAGGAAAGCCCTCCTCTCTTTCCGCTCACCCTGTATTTTCCAAGTTTTTTTAAAGGATTACTTCATACTAATCCACCTTTTAGGGATCCGGTCCCTGCCTGGGACCTTAATGTTTGCATTGCCCAGTTAATGCAACCCCCTTTTGAACCTCTGTCTTCTGCAGAGCTTAAGTACTTAACTTGGAAAACTGTTTTCCTAGTGGCAATCACTTCTGCCAGGCGCATAAGTGAGTTGCAAGCCTTGTCAGTAGAAACTGACTTTATTTCTTTCCACAGGGATAAGGTAGTCCTCAGGACTAACAGGAAGTTTTTGCCTAAGGTGGTTTCAGATTTCCATCTTAATCAATCTATCTCCCTTCCAGTGTTTTTCACTGAACATTCCTCCTCTGGCGAGAGGAGATTGCGCAGTTTAGATGTTAAGAGGGCCCTAAGTTACTATATAGAACGTACCAAGGGTCACAGGTTCGAATCCCTCCAACTTTTTCTCACTTATGGTGAGGTCGGAAAAAGGGAGACCTGCCACTAAGAGATCAGTTGCCAGGTGGATTGTCTCCTGTATCCAATTTTGTTATCAGAAACTGGGGAAAGTTCCCCCCTCTGGCCTGAGGGCTCATTCTACCAGAGGTACAGCCGCGTCTCTAGCTGCCAGAGACATCCCTATCTTAGAGATATGTCAAGCAGCTGCCTGGAAAGCAGTACACACTTTCACCAAGCATTACTCCTGGATGTCCAGGCCAGGAGAGATGCTGAGGTTTAGCTTTGGCTTGTGCTTCAGAGCCTATTCTAGTAGGTTCTGTCCCTCCTCCATGGAGGTACTGCTGTGTAGTCTGCAATTGTCATAATATAGCAAGACTTCATGTTGTTTGAAGAAAAAATTACTCACCTTAGTAATGTTGTTTCTTCTAATGGAGTCTTGCTATATTATGACCTCCCCCCCCCCAGCCTGCCCCTCTCAGAACTTCTACTTGGGTATGGGGTGGGCAGCCTAGTGTGGGCGCTAGTTATGCCCATTATATGTTTTCCACCCCTTCTTGGGGTTTTGGGGTGTGGTGTTTTTATTTTATCTCATATTATTGCTTATGTTATATTGTTACTTCTGGTCCCCTGACTTGAGTCTTTGTGTTGGGACCAGGAATATGTGTTAATAGTCAGGTAGCCAGTTGGCTAGTGTAGGTTACAGCTTCCACACAGACCTTAGTGAGTTTTGCTCGTAAAGATCTGACAGTTTAAGTTTGAAATAACCCAGACAGAGCTTCCTCTAACCGAGCTCGCGCTCCAAGTTCCATTCTTAGAATGGGAGTTAACTCTTTCACCTCCGGAGCAGTTCTAATGGTGGGACAAACTGCAATTGTCATAATATAGCAAGACTCCATTAGAAGAAACAACATTACTAAGGTGAGTAATTTTTTCTTTGGGATGTGGGTGGGCAGTGGCAGTGTTGGCACTCAGTAGATGCCCACCTTGTTGTTTTCACCCCCATTTCTTGGGTGAATTGGTGTTGTGTTTTTCATTTTTTGGGTCTCCTGACTTGAGTCTTTGTTTTGGGACCAAAAAATGTGTTTTTATGTTTAGTAGCCAGTTGGCTAGTGTAGGTTTACAGCTTCCACACAGGACCTTAGTGAGTTTGCTCGTAAAGATCTGACGGTTTGAGTTTAAACAGCAACAGACAGAGTCTCAACCGAGCTCGAGCTCAGTGTTCCATGCCTGGCATGGAAAGTTAACTCTTTCATTTCCAGGGCAGTTAGAAGGTTGGGACTCACTGCTACTGTCAGAATACAGCAAGACTCCATTAGAAGAAACAACATTACTAAGGTGAGTAATTTTTTCTTTCAGTATAAGGCAGCTACTTGCTGGAACCAACTACCTTTGCACCTTAAAGATACACATATGAACTCACATGTTTTTAAAGCTGCTGTTTATAGGGAAATGGGGTATCGTTGCACTTGCGACAGATAGAAGATAAACATGAGTGTATATGTCGACAAGAATCATAATTGTAATGATTTAATATGAGTATTGTATTGCCTGTTTGTTATTACTATCTCTTTTGTCAAGTGTGTAATATCCCTTTATTGCTAGAAATTTGTATGTTTGGATATATATTGTTTGTTGTGTTTTTTTGCACATATATTTTATGCCATTGTAACTTGACACTTTAAACAGGTGCACCTTGAGAAAAGGGCATTTATAGCCCTAATGATGTAATCACTATATAAATAAAATATAATTACCGGGTAGTGCTTTTTCCCATAGGGAAACCCGGTTATAATTTGCCGTTATAACCAGTTCGGCTGGTTATAACGGCAAACACGTGCCAGATTTCCCTTGGAACAGCCATCCCTCAGTCGCTGTTCTCTGACGTTCATGTTCCGTGAAGGAATCCCATGGCGCAGCACTCTTCCCAGTCCCTCATATTCGGCGGTAATTAACTTTTTATAAAAAAATAAATAAACTCTTTTCCTCAACTAAACCACTTAAAAATGGAAGCAAATAAAAGCATTTTCCCGTCAGCCTGACACCACAGCCAAGTCCATGTCACAGACTGCCCCTGCCTCTCGAAGCCCGGAAGGACGCTGCAACCGCCGCTCGACGGTATGTTTATATTAAAACAAAAATCTAAGTTTCTACACATTTTTAATAAAATATCCTCTCCTTTTTCTCCAACATGTGCAGTCAGATAATTAGGAAGACTGCAGACCGCAAAAATCAAGACTGGTCCGCAGCTTCCTGAACACTAATCTGTTAGCTTATTTAATTTTTATAATTGCTGAGGTGAAAAAAGCGCCTCCTGCAATTATAAAAATCAAATATGGGGTAGTGTGTGTAAACTCGATTTTACACACACCCTCGTTGTGGGATGCTTTTTATCGCCCTCGAGGTTTATGTAGCATCCCACAACTTGGGTGTGTGTAAAATCTCGTTAAACACACCACCCCATATATTATTCTCTATGTTATGTACTACTAAATGTGTGTAACATCAAGACATATAAAAAGCGGCAAGCTAGACTATATCTCCTTAGATCTCTCCCTAACAATATCATCTTTTTAGAGGATACCTGAATTAAAACCAAATTTGAATTGACACAGACAAAAAGTTTATGGACAGTTGGTAGCTCCTTCTGGTCACAAAGAGAAGACCAGTGCGATGGGGTGGGCATTCTACTCAGGACCTTTGATTTACAGGTCATTCGGGTTGCAGCTGTACATCCGGGATGGGTTTTACTTTTGGATGTTGTGTATAAATCCCACAAATATTGGATAATTAAGCAATAATGCATGACAGGGTGTGTGTTGTACTAGTATAATGTCATGCCTCGGGTGGTTGAAGCACGAGGCCGCAGGCCGAGTGTGTTCAATGCCTGAGGCATGACGTTATCCCAGCACAACACACACCCTGGAGTGCATTATTGCTATTATACAATGTCTTGTTTTTTTAATAGAATAAAAAATAGAGAAAAAAGTTTTTTTTTTTTTTTTCTTTTTTTTTTTCCTCATTTGTTGTGAGTGGAAGGATATGTTTTGAAAAGAAAATCCACATTTTTTGTTTTGGCCACTAGATGGTGCTGCTCATGTAAAATGCCTGTTGCTTTATTTATTTATTTATTTATTTATTTATTTATTTGAAAATCGAATTTACAACCTTCCAGGTTTCCTTTTGTGACCACACGTGTCTCAGTCCCAGGTCACAGTCCCCTCTTATGAGTCTTTATTAATTTGCCCTGTTCCATGGGTGTTTAGGTTTTTTTTACCAGTTTTCTTGTCTTTTTGTTTCCTGACTCTGTGTTCATTTAGCCTCAAAGATTGCATCGTTGTCCCCCCTATTTACGATCATTTGCCTGCTGCCGCTATCATGAGGATGAAGGTAGGAAGGCGATATGGAGAGTTTGTTTGTTTTTGCATCCTGGAGTTTAAAAAAAGCAAGAAATTTACTTGAAGATGGCCGAGCGAGCACTATGAAAACATCTGTGCAGTGAAAGACATGCTTGGTAATTAACTCGCTCGATCTGCTTGTTCACTCGCTCAGTCTAGTGTCAAGTCTGAAGTGAGAGGGGCCATGGTGTTTTAGTGACTTGGTAGAAAGGCAGGAAGGTTAGTTTGGGGTTTAAAAAAATACAAAAAAGAGATAGACATTTATTTGAGGACCCAGCGAGCGTAATGACAAGAGTCGCGCAGTCACCATTTAAAAGGCACGCTCTCTCGCTCACTGCAGTCTGAAATGAGATGGATCGCAATCTCGATGTAGTGTTCCTTTTTTTGTCAGATAACTTAGCAGCAGATTTTAACTCGGTCTCCACTACAACACGGTGTTGTCAGTGTAGGGGCAGACCAGGTAGTGAAGCTGATCGTGGTCTCAGCAAGGAGAGTAGTGGGGCAGCTAATTGCATCGTGGAGTGATTCTTTTTTTTTTTTTTTTTTTAACTTTTGATATGGTCGTTTCTGTGCTGGGACTAGAGCCGTGATGTTGTGCTAGGATAACATCACGGCTCCAGTCCCAGACGGACCAATCAGAGTCCAAGATTCTTTTATGCCATTGTATAATTAATATTTATACCTCTCAAAGTATTGCTGCTAGGGTACAGCTTTATAATACTGTAAAACCTTTTCTATTTATTTATTTAGAAACCGTAGCTGCATCCCTCTTATGGCACGGCGTGAACTTGTCCAGAAGATGATCCTCCCCATTTTCGATTACTGTGCTGTAGTCTATGGTGCCACTCCCAAATCCGCCTTAACCAGATTGGACTCTCTCTTTAACTCCTTCTGCTAATTTGCCCTTGATGCTCCACCACGCACTCATCATTGTGACCTATACCATGCCTTGTCTTTTCCCCCGCTTGCTAATAGATACCTCGCTCATTGCGCCAAACTCACTTCCAAAGTCTGGCTAAGTGAACTTCCTCCCTACCTCTCATGCTCACTCTCCTCTCCCCCTCTCCCCTCCCACTCCCTCAGATCCACTGTCACTCGTACTCTGCTAGCCCCCCGGCATACCACCCTTATCAGATAATCAGGCTTTTCCCATTGCTTCCCTAAAATCTGGAACTCCCCCTCCCCACCAAATATGACTTTCCTCCTCCCCCCACTCCTTAGCCTCTGCCTTACATAATTTTCTTGCTGTCAGCTGCTACTGTTTTACCCTCCCTACCTAAGTCCCATTCATGTCTGCTCTGCTACTCGCTCAACTTGCTCCTGTAAATAGCCTCCCTCCTCCCCAGAGCCTTCCTACCCAGTTCTCCCATCTTCTACTTTCTCCTCCCCCTTGTTCCCACCCCTGCCCTTCTAATCCCATGCCATGCTCGTCTGTATATGATCTTATCTGTGTCAATCTTCGCATTCATCCACATAGGGTACTGGCCGGAGATCAGGGCCCGCGGGGAGCTTTTTTTTTAAAAGGGTAGAGTGGCGACACAGCATCGGCACCGCCCTCGAGGCTGACGTACTGCGTGGCGCTCGAGGATTGGCCGTTAGGCTGTGTTGACTCCACCTGCCTACCAGTTCTTCGTCTCCCGCTGTCGAGGTCGCCTCATGGGAAGCTAACTGAAGAAAATTTTAGGCCTTTCAACCTTTCGTTCGACAGTCTGTCGGTTACCTGCTAGTTCTGGGTTCTGCCTCCACTCGACGTCGCCGGTAAGATCTTTCCTTTTTATTTGAAGTATTGCGACGTCGAGTCTGTTTTGGTGTTTTTTTCCGTAGGTCATGTCTCGGTCGGAGGGCAAGAAGTTTTCTAAGGCGGGTGACCCCCTGTCGTCGGTGCCGTGCAGCGCCGATATTCCGTTACCGACCAGCATGACCAGGGTGCCTCCGCGTGTCTTGGCGGCTTCACAACATGGATTCGGTGCGGCGCCTGCTTTCTCCATGGACCGCCCGTGTCCTCGAACAGCGCTGTGTGAAGTGGGGCGAGCTCCGCCGACTTCGGGTAGGGTTCGCACTGCCGGGCAAGCCGCCTTCGGCCTTTCCTCCGGTCCCCTTCCGGTGTTCTATACAGACCGAGGAGGAAGGAGCCTCAGCTACTTGTTACCTGGCCATTGCCGAGGCTCCTCCCGCGGCGCAGGAGGCCCGTCCCGCTTTCTCCCGGGAGCAGGCGGGTGGCGCCGCCACGGCAATCGCCCCTTTAGGGGTGAAGGCTCCCCCGGTGTCGCTCCCACGGTTCGGAAGGCCCGGGTCGATGCTGTCCTCGACGCCATCAGTCGGTGCCGTGGGGGCCTTCAGCGCCATGGGCCAATGGCGCCAACTTCCTTGCTCAGCGCCGGGTCGACGCTGCTGTGACGCCGTGGACAGACCCGGCGCCGCTTTTGTTATGTCTTGCTCGCGCTGTCCTCAGCGCCGAGGTTGAGCACGGCGCCGCGTTCCGCGCGGCTTGGCACTGCGGGCCTGCGGTCGCAGCCGCCTCTTCGCTGGTTCTTTTTTGGTGCTATGGCGCTGGCGGGCCGGGTCGGCATCTATGTTTTGGCACCGAGTCCACCGGGCTGTCGGGCGCTCACTGTCCTCGTGCCACGCACCTGGTGGTGTCGGGCGCTGAGGTTGCTGGGGCCGCCGCTCGGCGCCTGCCTCATGTCCCTGGTACCGCCTGCAAAGCGGATTTGACGGCGCCACGCTGGCCCTGGCTCTTGGACCTTTGGCCCGAGCTGCCCTGGCGCCTTCTGTGAGCCCCGCCCGCCGGGTTGCGGAGGGCGTGGGGGCTACCTCGGCCCCTGCTTTAGCTGCCGGGCCCTTTGGCAAGGTCGGTTTCACCCACCCTCCTACTGTTTGGCTCAGAGCCTCAGACTCTACCTCCTCGGAGTCGGAGTCGGGCTCAGAGTCAGACGCACAGTCACACCTTTCGGGATTGTCTGCAGAGGAGGGCGACTCAGTGGTCTCGTCGACGAGTCGTAGTCGTCCCCCTACTGAGGAGCGTCAGGTAGTCCCCGAGGTTAGGGTCAGTGGTCCTGACCAGCAAGCAGTGGTGCGTGCCACCATTGCTCTGCAACCTGGCCTTGGGGGTTTCCTCGACCCTTCGGTGGTGGTACCCCCTCCAGTAGTGTGTCTTGATCGCCCAACTTTGGGGCCCATCGAGAAGCCTACAGGAGGGGAGGGTGCTGTGCCCTTGGTCTCCCCTTCGGGGGCAGCCCAGAGCTGCCAGCTACCTAGGCTGGCCCTCTCGAGGAGGAGGACCCTCTCAGACTCTGAGGGCTCGAGGGGTGTGGGGTCGGTGCGCCGGCCTTTCTCTGGGGTCCACCCGGGCCCTGGGCGAAGCCGAAGTGCTGACTCCCACCTTTCCCCTTCCGGTTCCTTGAGGGGGTCCCATTCTTTTGAGGCAGGGGACCGTCCTTCTGAACTTTCTGGCCCCAGTCGCCTCACTGGGGATTCTTCTGAGGCGCAGCTTAGGCAGTACCAGCGTGGTTGTACAGCTGTCGGCTGCAGAGTCTTCCGGGGCACCCTCCTCGGGTGCTCATGGTCCGCTCCCTAGCCCTGGCGGAGGTCAGCCGACTTCTTTTCTCGGCTCTGCCCCTATCCCTCTGCCGCATTCTCCAGCGCTCCCAGGCATTCTTGGTCCTAGCAGCCCTCTCACCTGGGAGCAGTTCAGAGCAGTGGCTGCTCGGTTCCCTGCCTACGTTAGGGCCATGGACAGCCAGGTTTTCCAACCTCCCCCCGTGCAGCCACCCTCGGAACGCATGGTGACCTCCAGCTCCTCATCCCCCTCTCCTGGGGGAGAGGAACCATCTGTCCATATCTTCCCAGCTGCTGATCTCTCAGAGTACCAGTGCTTCCTCGTGAGGATGATGGAGGACCTTCACCTTTCACCCCTGTCTGTTAGCAATCCTGAGCATGCGGCGCACGCCTTTCTAGGCGATTTTGGCGGGGCCACCCTTGTGGTGCCGCCCTGGCCTGCTCCCTTTCGGGAGGCATCCTTGCATTTCTGGCAGAGGCCCTTCTCCAGAGTTCCTACCCCTAGGGACCTCAGCCAGAGGTATTGCGCTCCCCTGGAGTCTCCAGGTTCTATGCCTCATCCGCAGTCCGGCTTGACGCACCTGGATACCCCTGATGGGCTTCACGCCCTCCACCGTGACCGGCCCCCAGATCAAGACTCCTCTGATTTTGATTTCTGGGGCAGGAGGACCTTCTACTCAGCACGGTTGCTTCTCTCCATTTCTGCTCACCAGGCCCACTATGCAGCCTACAGCAGGTTCTTGCGGTCCGTGCTAGGTCAGATCCTAGCTGCTTTGCCTGACTCGGAGCAAACCAGACAAGCCAACGCGCTCTCTGCACGTGGCCTGGAGCTAGCAAGGCACCAAGCAAGGGCATCTTATGATGCCAACGAGGTAGCTACCAGGGTCATAGGGACAGCGATCTGCACTAGGAGGTCGGCGTGGCTTCGTCTTTCCCGGTTTTCACCCTTGGCCCGGCGTAGGGTGATTTGCTTCACCACCAGGAACCCACCTCTTTTCCGTAGGGCAAGACGGCGCTTGTTGGGGCAACTTCCTTCCTCCAGGGGACCCCCTGCCTCCCACTCTCGGCCTCCTCAGGCCCGGAAGGTTCCCATTAGTGTGTGTCACCCACTGAGGGCTAGGGACTCTGTCCCTTAGGGTGTAATGAATCAACCCCTTGAGGGGCTTGGTACTCACCCATATGTGATGAATGGTGAAGATTGACACAGATAAGATATGAAAATTACGTACCTACCGTGGTGCCAGTCTTTCTGTGTATCTTCACCATTCATCACAATCCGCCCACCCTCTCAGTCTCTGGGTCCCCTCCTATGTGCTCCCCTCTCTTTTTAGAGCAGGGGTAAGTAGGAACACACAGGGGTATTCTCATAGAGTACAGCTCAGTGGCACCCCTTCTCTACTGCATGTCTCCACCCCGTTGGGGTGGGAGTTGGTGGTTGCCCTCCTCCTGTTCTCTTTCTGATTTCCATCACACTGTTTAAAAAAAAAAATTTTCCTTTTTTTCACCAAACATCTTTCCTGAGAGAGTAGTCCCTGTACTCTGTTCTTCTCCAGAATATCCGACTCTGCTTCTGGGGTATTTGCCAGTTATTCTGTGCCTTGAATTCTGGCAGAGAGCTTTGCTACTCCTTGAAGTTCCTATATGATCTGGTGACGGACAAGGGTCTCGGATACCTTGTTACCTCTCACTCTCTCCTAAATTTCTCCCCTTCCTTCCCTCTCTTCTTCCGCTTCCAGAGGTTGGGGACCCTACCCAATCCCCTTAGTCTCCTCTCTTCTTCGCTGTCCTCTCAGTCGTTATTTCTCCTTTTAGTTCAGTTTTCCCTTCCTTTTTCTGTCCCTTGGACTCTCTTGTCCCACCCTCCATCCCTTCCTCTTACCTCTCCGGGACTCAGAACTGGTAGGCGGGCGGTCGGCACACCTAACCGGCCGGTCCTCGAGTGCCACGCAGATGCGTCGGCCTCGAGGGCGGCGCCAACGTGTTCGGCTCTGCCTACCCTTTAAAAAAAAAAAAAGCTCCCAGGGTCCTGATCTCGCCAGTACCCATATGTGATGAATGGTGAAGATACACAGAAAGATCATAATTACGGTAGGTACGTAATTTTCATTTCTGTCCCCTGGCAGGGTTCTCAGCATCCTGGAGGAGACTAGTACCAAGCTGTTTGCCTCTCCCCACACTCCTCTATTCCCCACTCTACTCCTTATCCTATTCTGGTCCCCCCCCCCCATTCTGACCTCTGGTATGGTTCTCAGCATCCTGGAGTGGCCAGTATTTAGACACATTTCTTTTATTCCCCTCTCTAACATTAGCAATCCCCCTCCCCCTTTTTACCCCAGGCCCCTACGAGCTTTGGCCCCTGGCAGGGTTCTCTACATCCTGGAAGGGCTAAGTCTAGACCATTTCCCGTCCCTTCCTGCCCACTTCCCTCCCCCCCCCCGACCTCCTAATTTCCCTAAACCGTTCCCATCGCTCCCTGCCCATTTCCCTCACCCCCCCACACTGGCTCCTCACTTCTCGGCACTTATATTGGTTTTAGTTTACTCAAACCTGCACAATTCTTACATTTACCACCCAGCCTGGGCATTGCATATTACTGTATATATAATTTTCAGTCATGTTAAATATTAATTCTGTATCCTACTCTACAAATGAATATGGTGTGTATCAGCTTAAAAGCTAATGTATGTATTTTTCCTGAGTTCTGATTTATGTAAATTTAATGCCTAATTCCACATCTTAGTGTAACCCCCCCCCAGTCGCACCGGGAAATGAGCAACTTGCTGTTCAGTGTGCCTTCCTGGTGAAACATTTCAATAAATAAATAAAATAAATTACTAAAAGACATGTCATCTTTGGCGGTGATTTCAACTGTGGAATGTCAAAATCAGATAAAGGAGGATCCACGAAGAAAGTCTTTAGTGACATGTCCATTTACAAAATGTAATTTCTAGTGCAAATCTCAAAGATGGGTACAAAACTGCTCATGCGGTGGGAGCCAACACTTTTTTTAAAGGTGCCCTAGCGTCTATAATAGATTCTCTGGTTTTTTTTGCCACACATTCTTATAGAGGCAGCTTTTACATTGGCAGTTGAAACTTCCGACCATTTTGCGGTGCACTGTAGAATAAAACTAGGTGGTGTAGTTACCCCATGCCCCGTTGAGAATAGATGGAAATTAAATAGCCTGGAGTTGATTGGAACCGGAGGTTGTGAGGGACCGTAGGAGCTGCCCTCCCCCGCCCCCCCTGAATTGCAAGCGTGGACTGCAACAACCCTGGGGTCAATTGGAACCGGAGGTCGTGAGGGCCTGTGAGGAGCTGCCCTCCCCACCCCCAAAATTGCAAGCGTGACTGCAGCAAGCCTGGGGTCGATTGGAACCGAGGTCGGAGGGACCAGAGGGAGTTGCCCTCCCACCCCACCGACTGCAAGCGGACTGCAGCAAGCCCGGGTCGATTGGAATCGAGATCGTGAGGAACAGTAGAGCGCTCTCCCCTGCCCCCGAATTGCAAGCGTGGACTGCAGCAAGCCTAAGTCGATTGGAACCAGAGGTCGTGAGGGACCATAGGAGCTGCCCTCCCGCTCAAGAGTACAAGCGCAGACTGCAGCAAGCCTAGGGTCGATTGGAACTGGAGGTCGTGACGGACCATAGGAGCTGCCCAGATTGCAAGCGCGGACTGCAGGTAGACTGATTTGTCTTTCACCACACTCAAGAATGCTGTGTATTGTGTTTTTGGTGCCATTTTTCCTTTAAAAAAAAAGGGGACCTCAGACCAATCGGCAAACTCAGCAACTGTTTGTTAATAGAACTGTTTGTTTTTAAAACTGCATTTACAGTCACCACACAAGTGGAGATAGTTTTTTGTTTAAAAAGCCTTTCTGAAAATTGGTACTTTGTGCAGCACTACCTAGGTTACTTTAATTAATTTACTGAGCTCTCTCTGGTAACCTGTAGTCCATGCAGCAACCCCTAAGGTTTTGCCTTAATTAATTACTGGGCGCACTATAAATAAAAAAAAAAAAAACTGGTTGCTCTTACAACACTGCCTAAGGTCCCTTAACTCTGACTCCAGCTCTTTCTCTGCTTTAATTACTGCATCCTGCGTGTCCCCTATGGCGGTAATCTCCCGACCCTCCCCCTCTATCCTTAGGTGCTACAGGTATTTAAACTCACCATCTCTTTCTCTTTCCCACAGCAAGCCTGGGGTCGATTGGAACCAGAGGTTGTGAGGGACCGTAGGAGCTGCCCTCCCCCGCCCCCCCGAATTGCAAGTGCGGACTGCAGGTAGACAGATTTGTTCGGCTCCACACTCAAGAACGCTGTGTATTGTCCCCACTGACCACTCGCCCCCTCCCCACCACCACCCGTGGTGGGCTCTTAACTATATAGGTCAGCTAACTCCCTCCCACTCGCGTATTATCCAATCAGCCGACTCTTCCATATGCAGGTTATATTCTTTCACCACCAGAGGTCATACCATCTCATAGGATCTCTCTTACTATCTGTTCAAGCCTTAATCTTCTACCTCTCTCGCTCCCTGCTCCTTAAAGCTAAAATTTCACCTTCCCAGTCCAACATGCTACTGCCCACTCTCAGCTCTATCACTATGCTGCTCTCCCTCCCTCTCCAGACAAACTGGAACTCCACACATGCTCTACATCTGCAAACAGACTGGCACTCTCCCTCCTGCCCTGCCCTCCCCTGCTTACCCCTGAGTGGGGAGTTGTCACAATGGCTGACAGATACCCCTCTGCCCTTACCCCACACCCCCACAAAAACCGCAGCCTTAAAACTCCCCACCGTCTTCCTCTCTATCAATTGGCATCATTATGGGCACTGGACTCTATCCAGCCCTGCTCTCTCCTGCGTCCCCCCCAGTCACTCTCCCACAACCGCTCCCCCTGCCCCACCTCCTCCTCCTACTGGCTGCCCCCCAAACCCTGAAACTTCCAATACCCACCTACCATCCAGCTAAAGGGTATATGCTATGTAAACGTCACCAACTATATACCCTAACAAGAAACAACCGCCTCAGGTCACTTGTCCTATTACTACTACTTACGGGCAATGTCCACCCCAAACCTGGCCCGGCTACTGCCCAGCCCATCCCCTTCCCCTCCAAGGGTTTGCGCATCACCTATCTTAACATCTGCAGCCTGCAAAAAAAATGGGACCCCTTCCAGGGGTGGGTACTCCAGCACCACCCTGACATCATCGGACTGAGTGAAACCTGGCTCTCCTCCTCTGTACTAGACTCTGCTGTTAACCTTCCCAGATACATCCTCTATCGCACTGATAGAAGTGGGTAAATGTGGTGGTGGCTGCGCAGCCTACCTTAAACAGTCACTGTCAGGCCAAATGCTCCCTACCCCACAGCTAGCATCGAGAGCACAGGCTCTAACATTAAAATTAGCTCTAGGCAGGTCCACTGCCCCCCTCCTACTCACCATTGTCTACATTCCACCCAACGAACACAAACTAGCCTTCCAGGCTGCTCTAAACTATATTGCAACTCTACATCCCCAATGTGAAAAAATAGTCATGGGTGACTTCAACATAAATTGGTTGGCAAAGAAAACTGCCCCATATACTGAAGATGCCGTGGCGCTAAACCTCACGCAGGTTGTCACCGCACCCACTTGGGTTAATGCCCATACAGGGACATCCTCCCTCCTGGATCTGGTCTTCACAAACCACCCTCACAGAATAACCAACACCCAGGTACTCCCCAATGCTCTAAGTGATCATTCCCCTGTGCTCTGCTCTTTGTCCTGCAGGGTTCCCAAACACCCCCCACAAAATTACCTTACAGCACAAACTTGGCCCTGGCAAACTCTCCCAACTCAAGATCTACCTTAGAAACTGAGATTGGGCACACCTCGTAAACACCCCAGACTCCGATCAGGCGCTTGATCTATTTATCCACACATTCAATAGAATCTGTGATAAATTCGCCCCCCCCTTTACCAAGAAAATGTCCAAAGGAAACCAGGTTCCCTGGTTCTCTGATCACCTCCTGGGTCTAATACAACAGCGTGACTCCCTTTGGCATATTGATAATGAATCCAAGTGGCCAGCTGACATGCAACGCTATAGGGAGATTCGCAACAAATGCACGTTGGCCCTCCGCACCGTCAAAGCGGACTATTACAAAGCATCCTTAACATCCACCTGGGGTGATGGGCGCAAATTCTGGAATAATATTAAGGAACTCTGCGGTAAAACCCCAAACCAGCCCCCAGATCAATTAGAAATAGACAGTAACATCTCCACGGATCCCCTCAGCATAGCCTCAGCCCTAAACTCCGCTTTCACAAATCTCAACCATATTCTCCCCCCTAACTTCTCCGACCCTCCGCCGGCCCAGGCCCACCCACCTCCCCTTGCTCCTCTCTTTCACCTCTGCATTCTCTCCCTCGCAGATGCCAAACCCTACCTAGCCAAAGCCCTTAGCCACTCAATTAACTGCAGCAATTCCCTTGACCTGAAACTTCTCCCGAATCACTCTCCTGGAAGTCCTCTACCCTCTCACTCATATCCTAAATCGCTCCCTTTGTCAAGGGAAATTTTGCACCCATTGGAAGCTGGCCCACGTTACCCCTATCTTTAAGAGTGGGGACCGCACCTCCACAAACAACTACTGTCCTATATCCATTCTCCCCCCCTCTCTAAAGCCTTAGAATGTATCGTCGCCGACCAAATCACTGACCACCTCACAAAATACAATCTTCTCTGCAACCAACAACATGGCTTCCATAAGGGGCATAGTACCACGACCGCCCTCCTCGCTTTCACCTCGCATGCCCACTCCACTTTGGATCGCGGCCACCTCACAGGTGCTATCTTCATGGACTTCTGTAAAGCTTTTGACGCTCTCAACCACACCCTACTGCTAACCACTCTCTCCTCCAGTGGCTTTTCTAATGATACTTTAAACTGGTTCACCAGCTACCTGTCGGGTAGAACACAGCAGGTCAAGGTAGGCACTGTCCTGTCCCCTTGCCTCCCAGTCCGCGCTGGTGTTCCACAGGGATCGATTCTTGGCCCCCTACTTTTCAGCCTATATCTAACCTCTCTCCTGTTGGCCGTCTCAGGAAACCTGCTTCTCTATGCGGATGACGCCGTACTGTTCGCCTCTGCCTCCGACCCACTTAAACTCCACCAAACACTCCAACATAGCGTCCACAAAGCAGAACATTGGTTCTCCACCCAGCGTCTAACAATTAACTACAAGAAAACAAAAGACATGATCTTCTCCCACCTGCAGAACCCCCTCAAGAACCTCTGTCCCCCATTTCTCACTGTCAACCACAACCCCCTCGAGCAAGTTAGCAACTTTAAATACCTTGGGATCACTCTAGACCCAACCCTCAACTGTAAACAACACATTTCCTCCTTGCCTTTGCCCTAAACTCTAGATTAGGAGTGCTGTATAGGTACAAATATTGCCTCACCCCGGAGGCCCTACAGCTCACCGTCAATTCCTCCTTGACTATGGTATTACCATATACAGTGCTGCCCTCACCTCCGTGCTAAACAGACTCCACCTTGTACTTAACAAAGCCTGCCGTCTCATCCTAGGCTGTGATCGCCTCATCCACACCTGTACACTCTACAACTCCTCAAAATGGCTAAGCCTAGATAGCAGAATCTGGTATCAAACACACTTAATGACAAAGAAGATACTCTTAGGTCTCACCCCTTCCTCTCTTTCCTCTATTATTCACCCAGCAGCCCCAGCCAGACCCACACGAAACTCAAACAAGCCGCTTCTATGGGTACCCCACCCTCATACCACCCAACTTCAAAGGACTTTCAGCTACCAAGCCCCTAATTGGACTAACTCTCTCCCCATCCAAATAGCCAATGAAACAAGGCTAGGTCCTTTTAAAGCTAGACTAAGGGAACTCCTCCAAGGCTCTAACGTATGTGACTGCCCCGACTTAGTCTGGCAGAATACTGTCCTATTAGCGCCCATCACTTTCTCTGTTTTCTGGTGCAAAATCTCTCCTATCTCACTATCTGACTATCAGCCAGTTACAGTCTTCTCTGCAACCATGTGGCTGTGGTTAAATGAGACTCAATTACTATACTGATCTAGGCCTCCTCCTGATCTACCCTTGACTACCATGAAATGCAATGTAATGTAATTCTTCATTATATACTGTACTGTACTGTCATCTCTGTTAGCAAATGTTTGCTCTGTACCTTAATGTATGACGTGGAACCTTTGTAAATGAGTCTCTGACTCAAAGGTCTTTCCAAATATTTACCAATAAACAATAAACAATAAAGACATTGGGCACAAATGGCATGATCTATGGAAAGCAAGGGTGTCTATTATAGATGCTTATGACTCTGTCACATCCTGGTAGGAAGCAACTAAACTGGAATGCAAATCCTTTTTTGTTGCCCAAGCCACGAGGAAAAATAGAGGGGAGTACTTTAATTATTTACAACTAAGGGAATGATTGATCTTACTTCGAGAGCGTTCCTGCAGTAGGTCTTCACATATGGGACTGTGCCCCCTGGCGTCAGGTCAGAACGGCAAACTTGTAGATAGCAGTCATCAGTGGGGACCGCCCTTGACGTCGGGCGTCATGACGTCAGCCCAGCTATAAAAGAGGCGGTCTCGTGCCCGCTCTCCAGTTCTTTCCCGCCGTCGCCTCAGTAACGTTCGGCACGTCATAGAACAGTGATCAGACGTCCGCCATGTTGTCAAAGTTTTCTTCACCTCTTAACTCGTTTTCAACTAAATTGTTTCGCTCTATTAGATGTCTTCTAGACAGAAGAAGAAGTGCTCAAAGTGCGGTGCTCAAATCCCACAAGGGGACGACCATTCCTGCTGCCTCCTCTGCTTCAGTTCTAAGCATAACTCCAAGGAGTGCTCCATCTGCCAGGCCTTCAACCAGGCGATCCGAACCAGGTGTAAGCGGACACTCGAGGCCCATCTCCTGACCCGGTGACTGGCGTCAATGGAAAAGGAGCTCCAGGAACTGTGGGATAGGTCATTGTCGCCGGGCCCGAAAAAGAAGAAAAGCAAAGAGAAGTGCTGGGAAAGGAGTCTGTCACCATGCTGGAGGCCCTCTGAAACTGTGAGTACTTCTGCCGGTGCCCCGTCTGCTCCTTTGGGCCGGGCACCTTCTCCCCCCTTCTGCCGAGGTGAGCAGGCAGCCGGGGTTGCCTCTTTAGAGGTTTCTGTAAAGCCTCCTGCCCTGCCGATAAGACACCCCTCAACCCCATCGAAGGGCACATGGCCTCTGCCAATAAGACTAGCGGCAGTCTCCAGACTTCCACTAGCCCGGCCTGGTCCGATCAGTCGGACGACAGCTCCTCCATTGCCCGCCTGGATCCTTTCACTCTCTGGTCAGGCTCTAGTTTGGCCCCTGACGTTGGACAGAGTGAGGGGCAGAGTGACCCTTCGTCCTCTAGGGTGTTACATCCCAGGGACTCGCCACTTGATCCGCTGATTTTCCTTCCAGCGAAATCACATTCGGACCTGCCGTCGGGGCTCCTTCTGGACCTCCCCCCCCTTGCCAGGCCTTCCGCCGTCCCCAGATTTCAGTCCACCGCCAGCTGGAGATCTATTCATGGAGCCTCCTCCCTCGGGCCCTTCGGGGGCCCACCCAGATCCCGCACCTGGCCGAGGCACCTTGGCACTGTCCCCGGCAGGACCAGATCATCTGGGTGGGTTTTCGGGCTCTCAACCCATGGTCCCACCTCCGGGCGGCCTGCCCTCGACTCCTCAATTTCCGACACCGGGCTGTGTGCCTCTGGGACACCCGGTGCCAGGATACCCGATTCCAGGATACCTGACGCCGGGATACCCTGGGTATTCATACTATCCTCAAATGGGTTATCATTACCCTTCTTGGCCTCAGTACCCAGGTTATCCATCCTATCAGTTTCCTCCTCCTCCTCCGCCACTACTGGCAACAGAAAAAGCACCCCACTAGTGGCAGGAGACCAGAACCCAGTTACTTTTGGAGCTCAGGCAGTTGGTAGGGGAACCTCCCCAGCCTAGGGGCCCCCCCTCCACCGCCTCCTGCGGGTAGAACCTCGGGTTCTCTTGCTGCGGGTGCCATGGGTATGGAACCTTCCATTCCCAGCAGCTCTGAACCCTCTGACACGGAGTCTGACACCAATCCCTCAGATCCCAGATCTCCGGTTGAGGTTCCCCTAAAGGAGTCTCCTGAGTCTCCTCTGGAGGACTCATCTTTTGGAGACCTCTTGCGCTCCATACAGGCAGCCAGAGGCTGGCCCACAAAAGAGGTTGCTCCGCAACGCAAAAGGTTAGCGGAGCACCTGGACCTTACTACATTGGATCCCATTCCCATACCCCCGTGGATGGGACCCTATGAGGACTTGGTCACCACAATATGGCAACAACCGTCCTCCATTCCAGCGGTCTCCAGGAAGACAGACTGGACCTATTGTCCCCTGGAAGGGATTTAACATCTTAGCTCCCATCCTAAGGCTGACTCCATGGTCATTACACCGCCCATGACTGGTCAGCCCAACCAAAACACCTGAGTTCTTCACCACCAGATAAGGACTCTCGTCAGTTAGACCAGTTTGGGCGAAAAATCTATTCTTCTTCCTCCTGTGGCATTAAATCTCTCAACTATGTCTCGCACATGGTTGCTTTCCAAAAAGCTACTCTTTCAGAGCTGGAAAGAGATCTGCTTGAGGTTCAGGACGAAAACCTTAGGAAGAAGCTCTTGGACAAGGTTACGATGGGGAAGTCCTCATGTTGTCACGCGCTCCGAGCGACGTATGACTCGGTGGATTCTGTGGCTAGGGCAGCAACCGCTGGGCTCTGTCTCCGCCGGCTCTCCTGGCTTCGGATAGCCGGTTTGGCACAGGATGTACAGACTTCCCTCTTGGAGGCCCCTTTTAGGGGTTCCATCCTCTTTAGCGGCGATGCTAAAGATATCATTATGGGACTGCAAGAGAGTGGACGCTCCTTAAGAGACGTGTGCTCTATGTACAAGACAGGCCAAAAAAAGTAGCCCTTTTGCCACCAAAGAAGGTGGAACAAGAACCAGGCCAAACGTCAGGGTAAAAGACGTGCCCCTGGCTCAGGAGCCCAAACCCCACAGGCTAAATTCTTCAAACCTGCCTTTGGAGCCAAAGCTTCCCTTCCCTCGGCATCCTGACTCCTTTCCCCTCCTTCCGCTCCCTCCCTTACTTCAGGAGGAACCGGTCGGAGGAAGGTTCGGTCTTCACCTGGAAGGTTGGAGGCTCGTCACCGCAGAGTCTTGGGTGCTTCAGCTCATCCAGCGGGGTCACTTGACCGAGTTCCTCGATATTCCAGACCCTCTACTTCCAGGACGGTCTTGCTATCCTCAGG